>OY728150.1:498206797-499685130 GCA_963277665.1 Viscum album
TAAGGTCTTATAATAGGTTGTTCATGGCCATTTCTAAAACACTATGATTGTTTTCAATGCTTAGACTTATCCTTAGGGTTCTTACTAATGCTTTCACATCCCAGTTTCCAAAGGTTTACTATACCTTTCCTCAGATACCAACTATAACGACCCATAATTTACATATATTATTATTACTTCATAGTAGAAGTATACTTATTACAACATATAAAAAAACCATGAACGGACCGTATAGGTATAGTGTCTTTAGAAACTGGGAAACATAAACCACTAGTTCATAAAATCAACTACATTGTCTCCCATTTATTTCATCATATTTAGAGTCTCTTTTTGGTATATCCTACTTAATATCCTTCTTCCTGACCTGGGGAAAATAAAACATAAAAAAGGGTGAGATCAAATGCTCAGTAAGGGTAAAAAAAATATCAGTCATATCATATTCATAAGAACATAACATTTTGAAAATCTTAACCTGCAAAAGAGGTCATAATATCATGTCATGGGATAAATCATAGTAATGAAAAGTAAACCCAAATAATCATAACATAAAACATGAATCTTTGTGGAATACACACATAATCATATAAAATCATTTCATATTAGTCAAGGCTCATTTCCAAGACCATCATAGAGGACAAAGTACACTACTGAACCATGTTCACTCCTCGTTCCAGTCCTGTATCACTAGACCGGTTTAACTTGCCATTCCGGCCATGTCTATCTCATGAGATATAAATCTTTACCCAATGCATTGGAGGGAGATATAGGTCCCTCCCATCTCATAATGAAACCATTCTTATGTGTGCCAAAAAATCATAAAGCATACATCATAGCATAACCCATGTAATAAAAATGGGATTCTTAAACATCATGCCATCATAACATAACCCATATAAGATAAAAGGACATCACAAAATTAATTTCATCATAAAACAATCAAATCAATGTAAAAATAGGGATATAAACAGAACCGTATTTTATCTTAGATGGAAAATAATTTGGATAAAACACTTGAACTCCATTCTTGAGGAAAATATCCTTTCTACTTCAAAAACATTTTTCGTTTATTAACATGTTATAAAATTTTAAACTAAAAGAAGTTTATTAAAAATAAACATGAAAACTTGTAAAGGAAGTTTATTGAAAATAATGTTCTAAAAATCCATTCATTCCGTATAAGTTAAAGAAACATTCTTCTCGTACTTTGGCTGGAAAAGTCAAAAAGTACCTCGTATGAAAAACGACATAATATTTCTTTCATATCTTTTACTAAAAACTCACCGAAAGGTAAAATTGGATTTAAACTATTGTAGGAGGATGGAAATAATATTAAATTATGAGGAAACATGGATGTGGATGATAAAATACATCCCAGTAAATACCAAAGTACTAACAATCTCAGATAAAAATGAGATTGTGATATTTTCCCTAACCTTAGGTCTGATATTCTTCATATGAATCAAAACCTCCTGTAATATGTTTTAAATAATGTTAATTGACTTATTATAGAATCATATTCATTGTTATGATTTCATATATGGTCATATTTGTATCTTATTTGTAGTAATATTTCATTTCTACTTGTTATTCAGGTGTTTATAACTTTATGATCTTATGCGTGTTTTGTCGAATAAATTCTTATTCCTCTTTATAAGATATAGATACATCATTTAAATAATGGTATTAGTGTACTATATATCATTTTAATTCATTCATTTCATTTATATAATCATTATTCAATGAAGATCATATAGAACGAGTCGCATCACATCGTGGAGATGGTAGGCCATACGTACGCACGAGTGATGATAATGTTCCCATGAACGCGGAATTGTATTGAAGTGTATGTATAATATTTCATAATTAATACCAATTTACAATTATCATATATATTTATTTATTTACACCATTATATCTATCCATGTAAGGTGGTGGTGGAAAACATATTACACCACGTCGTGGAGACGATATTCTGTACGTACGCACGTGCGGTGATTTTGTTTACCGTAGGATGGATAAGACTTGAAATAGGGTTGTTTATATTTATAATAACATATCAGTATATGAGAGATACTGATGTTATTACATCATAATGAAACAACTAAAGAAGAGGGAGTACATGAAGAATGGAACTTGAAGAAAACGGTAGAAGGTATTACCTCTTCTTTGAAGTGCCTCCTTTAAAAATTTTCTTAGGGCACTAGAGTTGGTCTTTTGAGAAGACTAGTACCTCTAGTAGGTTTCTAAAGAAGTGGGGAAGTTAAATGGGCAGGGTTTGGCCGAGCATGAAGGCTCAAAGTGGTGTGAGGAGGAGAGGGGGGAGGTGCCCTTTTTTAAGGGAGGAGAGGGGAACCTTTGGATAGTCTGAAAATATTATTTTATTATAAACTTATATTTGGTTTCAAAAGGTCCAAAAAACATTAAATATGAATATTATAAGACTCATGGTAGAAATAAAATCATCCAATCAGAATTGAAAATGTTTTGGAAAATATTTTAATCATTATAATCTTATTTATTTAAATCATTTATTAATGAGATAAAGACTGCATCATTATTGTGTCATAAATAATTTAAATTATATGATGTCTAAAAATTATTAAAAAATATCAACATGTAGGAAATATTTTTCTATTTCCAATGAATATTTATAGTCGATAATATAATTTATATAGCCCCTTATAAAAATTAATTACTAAAGGATTTTTTGTTAATGCCAATTTTGTCCTTACATTAAATTAATTAATCTAATGTGTCAATGCCTTTCATAAGTGGCTCCATGGGGTCCCAAAATCGACTCAAAGATGATCATGGTCGGCCATTACTCATTCAATAAGGTTTGGACAAGTGTTAAGGTAATTTTGAATTATTATAATTTTCCTTTAAACTTGAATTACCCTTTTTACACTTAACCGTGGTAAATAAATGTAAAAAGTTACTATTCACCAAAAATAATTTTTATCTAATTGAACCACATTATACTCCTTGATAATATTTTTGACTCTCGGATTTTCGAAATTCAACTCATAGAAACGGTAAAATTATGTTTTATGAACAACTGCAAAAGCTCATAGGATGTGGGTAAAAGATGGTGAAAAGTTTAATATAATTTTTATAAATTTAAAATTATAATAAAATGACTCCAATGAATTTCATTGAAATTATATATGTATTATGTACCCATTTTGAACTAAAATAAATTTAAATAAAATAAATGATTATTTAAAAAAATATTCGGTTTTAACAAAAAAACATAGTGTTTTCACTATTCATCAAAAATTGAAGTCTTTCAGAAAAATACCAAAAATTAAGATTAAGCTATATTTGATATTCCGAATTCAAAAATGATTTCTATTTTTCCAAATTCTAAACATATAAGTGGCATTAATTAATTTTAAAATTAATTCCCATAATCAAAACAAATAGCGTGTTTTTAAGAAACATTAACTATCAAAAGATCATCACTTGTTTGTGTCCAATTTCAAAGTGAAATTAATTCAATGACCAACATCGGATTAAATGGTAAAAATTTATTATAATTACACTTTAAATCCAATTAAAAATATAATCTAGCCATATAAATTATTGTGATGAAAAAAGCTGTTTTTAATTAAAATATAGCGTGTTTTTACTATTTATCAAAATATGAAAGTTACCAGAATAATATGAAAAATTTATCCAAAGTAAATTTTCTATCCTGATTCCAAATAAGAATTTTATTTTGTCAAATTGAACTTATAAACATGTCAAAAACTAGATTTAAAATGTGTGCACCATCAAAAGGTGGTAAAACTGAATTTTTTGAAAAATACTTCTTCTTTCCGAAAAATGGATTTTGTTTTCATAAATCATTATAGAAATTGTGTAAGATGATTTATAATGTTATAAAATATAAAATTCAGTTATTACTTTTCATAAAGGCTAGTTCATAATATTATAATAATATGTCGTTGTTTAGTGAAACTCGGTATTGCGTATTACACATGCTATCGAGGAAGGTTTCGATTGCGTGTAACACAAGCCAAGCTAGTGTTGTGTGAAGTGAATGATTCCTTTTCATATAACATAATACATATATATATATATATACTTCCCATAAAATATCATGGTGTTACATGTGAGGCATCGGGAAACGAACTCTCTTACTGCCTTCATCATGCTAGAACACCAGAACTGTCATCGGAGATCCTGGTACATCGTTTCCACTCTAGGATATACCTCCAAAGGGGATATATGAAACTCTTTGAGGGCCACATCCCACAATGCCTTCGATACAAAAATTTGTCCTTTGAAAAGAATTATGTGCTCCCCACCATGCAAATATCCATCAGGATCATGTCCTGTGGATAACTGATCCCGTAAAGCCCCATAGTCGACATCACCAATCTGCACTTCCCTAACTCGTTGTAGGAGTGTAGGGTTGACAGCCATTGACTGCATGTAAGCTTCATCCTCTCAATCCACAAAAGAGGACTACAACGTGGCTAACTGCTTTGTCACCTCACTCAATAGTTATGAGCTTGACCTTATACTAAGGGCATCCGCCTCTGAGTTCCCCTTACTAGGAGTATAGATGATCTTGAAATCATAGTCTTGGAGGATCTGTAGCCAATGAATCTATCTTAGATTTTTATCTTTCTATGAAAATATGTACATGAGGCTTTTTTGGTCAGAGTACACAACAAACCGATCTCCCAGAATGTAGTGTCACCACATCTTCAATGTGAAGAATACCGCTGCCAACTTGAGATCATGGGTCGCATAGTTATACTCATGTGGAATAAGCTGGCATAAACCATAAGCAATCACTACATCCCTCTTCATTAAGACATAGCCAAGCACATTTCCTGATGCGTCATAGAAAACTATGTACTCAACACCCACCTCTAGAAATCATAAAATTGGGGAGCTCATCAAATTGTGTCCCAACTACTCGAAATCCTGCAAGAAATTCTTCATCCACATAAAGGGTCACCCCTTCTTATTCAAGGCTATCATCGGTGCTGATATCCGAGAGAAATAAGGAATTAATCTCTGGTAATATCCTTCCATCCCAAGGAAATTTCACACCTCCGTCAAGCTCCAAGGTGGCTCCCATGCTAACACAACCTCCACTTTGGCTGGGTGTACAACTACTCTATCTGCTGAGATGACATGTCCAATGAAGTGCACCTTCTAAATCCAGAATTGGCACTTTGATAGCTTCCCATAAAGCTGGTGCTCCATAAGTACGTCTATAACCATCTTCAGGTGTCTCATGTGATCCTCCTCTGATTTCTCATACACAAGGATGTCATCAATGAATACCACTACGAACATGTCCAAGTACGGCTCGAAGATATGGTTGATCATTCCCATTAGCACTATGGGGGAGTTCTTCATGCTGAAAGGAATCACAAACTACCCATTGTGACTATAGTTTCATCTAAAATTCATCATTGGTATATCCTCAAACCATACTCATAACTGGTGATAACCTGATCAATGGTCATCCTTCGAGAACCAATGTTCCCCTCTTAACTAATTGAAGAGGTCATCAATTCTAGAACTGTCTACTTATTCTTCAACATCACCTGGTTCAGGCACCGGTAATCCAAGTACAACCTCAAACTCCCATCATCCTTCTTGGAAAACAAGACTAGGTCCTCCCAGGGTGAAACGCTGGGTCTTACAAGACCCTTGCTCTCCAAATCCTCCAATTGCATCCTCAGCTCTCGAAGATTAGCATGAGCCATCTGATATGATGATGAGGAAATCAGTGTCTTCCTCGGGTGATTGTCGATAAAGAAGTCAATTTCCCAGTAGGAAGGTAACCCTGTAACATATTCAGGAAAAAATTCATTATAATGTGCCCCTACTGCTGGGAATTGAGAGCCCACAACATCCCCTTATCTGAGGGAAAGTCTTGCCAACTCATGAGTGATTGGTTATACCCTCCTATTCATGAGCCCAATCTGTGATTCCTGGGTCTCCATTTCTCCGAAAATGGAAAACCTCATCCCATCACTATGGACACACCACACTCCTCGCCTAAAACAGTCAATCTAGGCATAGACCGAAGATAACCAATCCATACCGAGAATGACGACGTAAGGCCTCGACGCTACCACCAAGAGGATCCAACTGAAACTCTCACCTCTAAGGGTATGATCAAACTATCTTCAAAGGGGTGTGATCGCCGAGTATCCTCCCGTAAGAGTCTCTAAGCATAAGGATTTAGTCAATGGTTCTACCGAAATCTGGAGGTTTCACACAATACATGTTGCTATGAATGAATTAATAGAACCTATGTATATAAGTATAAAATCTAAGGTAGAGAAGACATATATCATACCTTAAATCATCCCTAGAGTCCTTGGGTCATACGCATCGACCACATGCAATTGTACCCATCTATGTCCCCCAGCTCCCTGAGCCTGGGGTGGACCTCCTGGGGGTGGTGGTCGAAGTAAGTCAAAGCTTCTACCACCATCCACAGCTCTCCCTGCTCCTCTGACATGTCTTCTGCTTGGTGGTTCTGTCTGCTCCACTCTCTGTCTCTGCCTTGGTGGATCACCCACTACTTCCCTACCAGCAGCACGACAGGTCGGACAATCTCTAGCGAGATGTCCCCTACAGTTTCACATGTAGCATCACTTCTCCTTAGGATTACTAGATCCAGCCTGAGAGCCATGGGCTGTAGAACCTCTATCCTGGGTCCTCTTATGACATTTCCCATGTCCAGATCCCTGTGCCTAAGGTTGGATCCTTGCTGCCTGGGTCTCCACACCTTTCTACCTACTGCTGACTGTCGTCGGTTGTCTCTTCACTGCAATGAATCTCTCAATATACATGGATTTCTCGAGCACTCCAGCATAAGTCAATATTCATATAGTCACGACATTTGCTTGGACATTCCATCGTAGTCCTCACTCGATGGTTCGAGCTCTAATGTTCTGATCCCTGACCATATCCATCAAGTACCAGGTGAGGTTGGTGAACCTTGATAAATAGTCATCTACTATTAAACTGCCATGATGGAGCTGATGAAGCTCCTGGATGTGCACTGATCTAAGCATAACTGGATATAACTCCTCCATATAGAGTCGCTCGAACTCCTTCAATGAAAGAGACTCCTCGTCGTGAGTCTGTGTGGTCAGACTCCACCATCGTCCGACCGAACCCTAAAGAAGGCTCGCTCCTAGGATCACCATTTGGTACGCTGGTGTCCTCACTAGATGGAAAATTCTAGACATCACCACAATCTAGTCCTCAGCCACCTGAGGGTCGGGCTCTCATCAGAACCTAATGGATCTCTGTCTCTGGAACTCATAGAGAGAACTCAGCATTCGCCATTCGTCAGTCGGTACTGCATGTACAACGGGATTATCCACTGGTGGTGGTATAACAGGTGCACCACTTAGTGGAAATGCTTGGGGAACTGGTCTATGTATTGAATCCTCTTCACTGAGGGAGTCATCCTCGTGATCGCACTGCTGAATCCTAGTAGGTATACATCATGGAGGCATCCTATAATGAAAAAAGATGTACCATGGTCAATGAGTATATCTGGATAGATTACATAAAGGACATAGAACACACAACCCATTCCTATATGATGCATGTACCATTCTTTTACTTCCCCACAACTAGTGTTTTCATGTACTGAGTTGAAAAACAGGTTATCGGAGTCTTGGAGTATGGATACATCGACCGCAGCACTAACACTGGAGTCTCTGACCTAAAATCCGAACTCGAAACACTTAACACTTTTACCCCAAACCAATCTCACACACTCTTGGTCCTATAGTAGAACCGACCACCTATGATAACACTCTGTTGTGACCCGC
Source organism: Viscum album (assembly GCA_963277665.1). Lineage (NCBI taxonomy): Eukaryota > Viridiplantae > Streptophyta > Magnoliopsida > Santalales > Viscaceae > Viscum > Viscum album. The sequence goes on from OY728150.1 coordinate 498,214,627, forward strand.
CCCGTTGGGGCCCACACTGTGACTCCCCAAGCCTGCCTCCAATAGGCCAGTGCCTGGTGACTAGCACCGAGTAGGCATATTACTAAAATGGGAGGTATTCCTTAAGTACCTATACACACACACACACACATCTATAAGCCCAAAAACGATGAAAAGTAAAAACGACCAAGGGAAAAAATGAATTCATACAAATAAACCCTACCTACAGAGTACGATGGAAGAAAAAGTATTAATAGTAAGCTAGGCCAGAATACAAGCCCACCAAAATAAGAGTCTGAAAACTAGAAGGTCCAACCTATAAGAAGAAAGAGGTACTGGGACTACTGCTCCTGGCTGTAGGAATGCCTCGGCCTGTAGGGAAATCAGAAAGCATAGTCCTTTCCTTTTCCACCCTAGAGTCAGTCAAAAGGCTACTCATCTGCACGAGACATGACACGTGTGGGAAAAGCCCGTGCAGGGGTGAGTATAACAATACTCCATAGAGGAACCTAAAAACCAAAAAGCAGTACGCGAAGAAAAGTTATAGTTAGAAATGCATAGTATATGTCTACAGAACATATATCATGAGAAACAAAACCCAGATATACTAAAAACAAAGACCATTAGTCTAGAGACAACTCACACAACCACATACCACCATTAGGGATTTAGTTTGAAGATTCCACAAAGCACTCAATCCAGGAGAACTCACTCCACGGTTATGATAGCTCTGATGATGTCGGTCTGAGAAGCGTTGTTCATCGGGAAAATCCACCAGAGATATCCATAATCTTTTTGGGAGACACACTCATGAGTGGGAAATATCACGATAGATAGATACACTCATTATAAGAGACACACTCTTGAGTGGGGAAAGATAAAGATACACAGATGAGGATCACTTCCAGGGCCATAGAAGATATCATGACTCATCAAAATTCACCTAATAGGTATAGGATCAACATCTCGTAGATTTGGTTATATTGATGCCTGACTCTACTTAGGGTTAGTAATGGATAGAGAATCTCAATCTGGGCCACTCGGATAGATGCCTAAGTCTATGACAGAAAGTCCTGCTAAAGGGATCATACTTCTATAGAAGGAAACGATGCCTGCCCATCAAGGGAACGAGAAGATGGGTCACTAACCCAAATGAAACATTTACAAAATACAGTGGAAAACGAGACCAGGAAATTTTCCAAAAAGTACATGGTGTGTAGAAAAGTCACACGACGTGTCTTCATGCCCTAGGTTCTACCTGTGTAGCAAGGCCCATGTCTTAAGGATTTCATCAAGAAAAATTTCATACACGGCGTGTGGGATGGAGTACAATTCTTGTTCGATTCATACAAGGTTGGATCTGTGTATGGGGTTGTGTGCCCGTACATGACTTCAACCCATGTATTTCATCTCGTGTATTCGGTACATGGGGTGACCTACAATACTGGACTTGCTGATCATGTGGTGGAGTACACAACCATGTACTCTATCCCGTTTCTGTGTATCCCCTAGATACACACAGATTCATGTGAAGTCTCTTCTTCCATGGTGCTTAGAGTGTACACGTCGTGTCTCAAGTTGTGTAGTCCAACCAGTGTCCATGTACATTCCAAAATACACGTCGATCGTCACGGCAGGTCTAACATGGCCTGTGACCGGGTTCACATGTTTTGTGGTTCCTATCTGACCACTGAAGACCTAGCTACCACCACAGGTACTACGCAGCGTGTTCTTTGGAAGTACACGTAGTGTATTCCAGAATTTTCCAGAAATGATGCTTCTCATTGGTGTTCCTCTTTTGATGTCGCGATATTCATTCTGATAGTCTGATCACAAGGAATCTCCATATTATAGGTTTCCCTAATGACCCAAAAGCGAATGTGTTGTTTTTGGTCACCCGATCAGCCCAAAAATGCATTTTGATCTTCTCATGCGAAGAACGCTCGAGGAACGGTCTCTTTTGATCTGAGCTGACTCGTCATCCATCATGGCCATCAAACCTCTGTAGGGTCGTTGCGATGTCAGATCGTCTATTTTGGATCGTGGCACTGTATGAAGGCTGTGCAAAAATCCGTTGTTCATCACCCCATGAAGAACGCGAAGACCGGGCGAGACAGAAATGGGGAAATAAAATCCAATAAAATAATTCGAGGAACAAACCTCCATCGTCGTTCATCATGGCGTTGATCTGTTCCCATTAGTAGGATCAAGATGGGTAGAATATAACAATAATTCAACATGGATTAATTCCCTAGAATCATCCCAATAAACCCCTCCTACTAGAATTTACAAATTTGAATATCAGATTTTCTGTGGTTGATTTGTGTTCGTCGTTTAAATTCAGAAACAAGGAAAAGAGAATTGAAATAACAACCCCTACCTCAATTGGGATTGATCGCTTACGAAGGGGTCATGCTACCTTCATTGTCAAGATCCTCCAACTTCGTTGATGTAGTGATTCTCAACATTGGTTCATCATTGTTCATCAATGAGAGTTTTCTCCAACGCTCCACGAATTCTCCAGAGTTTTCTCTCAATCCTTGCAAATGAAAAACATTTGGCTACCCCAATAAAAGGGAAATGTGTTTGGAATTCCATTACACTGTGGTATTAATGAGTCAGCGTTGCTATTTCTAAGTCATTATGACATGACAGTAATTACTGAAATACCTACACCGTCGTTGTGTGGCTGTATATTTTTCCATAAAGAAATAAAATAAACATTGCGAATTTATTTTATTTTATTTTACTAAAAATGTCCAAAAATTAAAATTTTCCCACGACCCGCACCGGTCGATGGTAGAATCATTCTTAAGTAATGTCATCATCCCGGACACAATGGTGCCATAAGATTTATAATCCGGGAATCCGTTTGGAAACTGCCACAACTGCGCACATATGCCAACTCACATAACATAAAAATGTTCAAACCACCATTCTGGGAAAACAAGGTCATAAAATGATGTGCTGTCTTTGCGCTCGGTCTCAAAATAATTCCATATAATATTTAAAAATAATACGCAGAAAATATGATACATTATTCTATTTCTAGGATTAATCAGATTGTCTCCATCGTTGCAATAGGTGAAAATGTCACATCTACATCAATCCCTCTATCTGAGAGTACCCTTTCCACACCAGGCGTGATTTGTTTTGAATCACAACACTATCATCATAATTTTGGTTGTAGTAGACCAATTTTATACCTATGATATTCTTGTCTTTAGGTCAGGAAAAAATTTCCCACATATGATTCTTCTCAATTTTTTCAATCTCTTCGTTCATTGCATGAACTTAGTTCTCATCTCTATCTACTTCATCAAAGCATTTAGTCACTACATGTGATAAGTATGATTCTTGTTATAGAGACATCATCCTCCTTGTCCTTACTAGTGTTTTCTGATCACCAATGATGTTATACCTATTAAAATTGTCTCTTCTTTCTTGTTTTGGGGAAGAAAATAATTCGTTCTAATCATCTATGTCTTCTTCTGTATGAACTGATGGAACAAGAGAGTCTCTTGATATGCTAATCTCTTCATCACTGTCCTACTGATTCTGATATTGTATTTTATAAATATTCTGTTCTTTCTACACTATAGTATAATCATGACTTTCAACTATCTTTCCCAGCTGCTTATTGAAGCAATTATTTGATTTTATTTTCTTTGAGTATCCAATAAATATCCCTTCATCCCCATGGGATTTAAATATACTATGTTTCTCTTTATTGAAAATGAATCATTTACTTCTGAATATTGTGAAGATATTCAATGACAGATTCATTCCATACCATAACTCGTATGAAATCTTCTCCTCTTTTAGACAATGTAAATCTCTGTTTGACATGTATATTGTTGTCATTACTGCTTCTTTCCAAAATTTCTCTAGAAGGTCCATTTCAATGAGCATTGTTCTGGCCATATTGATGACAACCTAATTTCTTCTCTAAGTACTCCATTCTATTTTGGAGTTCATATGAATATAACATGATGCATTATCCCTTTTTTTAGATAATCCTCGTCTTGGATATTTGTGAACATTGTTCCATTGTTTGTTCAAATATTCTAGATTTTCTAACGAAGAAAATTTTCACATTCCTGTCGATATATTTTAATGAAACTAAACACTTTAGATTTGTGGTTAATTATTGAATCCCATTCCATAATTATATAGTCATCAATGAAGAGAACATAATTCTTCCTCCCATTGATAGCCATAGGCGAAATTGGCCCACAATCATCAATATGTACTAACTCAATATATCTTGTTGAATTTTCCTCTTTTCTTATATTTCATTCGAATGATTTACCTGTATTGTTAGGTATCACATAAATGAGTATGATCACTTGATAATCTAGGGGAATTTCGATCTATATTTTATTTCACCAGAACTTCCATGGAACCATTGATTATGGGGAAAAGATACATATGTCATAACTTTTTATCTTCACTTTATACAGAAAGTACATTTCTACTTATCCAGTCACGAGGTAGATATTCATTTTAGACAGTTTCCGTACAACATAACATCACTATCCTTTTCCTTTAGGATAAGAAATTTTATTAGAAGAAGATATCGCATGCCCCGAGTCACACAATTAACTAACACTATGATTGTTGTGACTAAGCCCCTCAAAAACAAAGACATCTTCTCATCTCATTTCTTTTCCACTAAAATTGTATTTTCCTAAACCAATAATTTTGAATCCCTCATCATTACCAAATCTTACGATACATTCTTTATCATACATGATTCCATTCACTAGATCCTTATTTCATGTCAAATGGGATGTGCACCCACTATCAATTATCAATATCGCAATGTGATCTGATGACTTGAATGCAATTTTTTCAACCACTTCTTGCTCAGACCTTATCTTTTTGAACCATATCATTGACTTTAGACCTGATGTGGCCTTAAAAACACTTGTTTTCCCACATCTTTTTAGTTAATTTTTTCTATTTAAATATTAATTTTATCACTTTATACTAAATATTAACATTTTTTTATAGATAAATTTATCCATTAAACTATTTTTATAAATAATTTTGTGTTTCAAGCTATAAAATATTTAATTTATGTTTTAGTTTATTTTATTGTCTAAATGATTTTTTTTTAATTTTGATTGCAGTTTTTTTCTGCAATTTTAATAATATAACATTAATTAATTAATTATGTCTGCTTTTTCACATAATTAATGTAGTCTTAATATAACATTTCATGTTATAAATATTAATTAACTTAAAGTAGCATAATGTAATTTTTAGCAGCCATTTAACAATATAAAATTTATAAATTTAATTTTACTAACTCACTACTCTTGTTAATTTTATTTTATAAATAAAATTAATTTTACATTAATAGAATAATTAATTTTTAAACTTATTTAATTAAATTAGTTTAAGTAACCATTTTAAATAAATTGAATTTATTATATAATGTACATCTAGTTATTAATTTTATGTTTTAGTTGCTTTTTAATTTTAAGATTTAGTTTAATTCAAATAATTTTTTTAATTAATTGAAGTTAATAATAATTTAACATAAGATTATTTTGTTATAAATATTTATTTAAATTTATGAGTAACTTTAGCTTCATATTTTTTAATTATTTTTTAGTTGTTATTAATTATTTCATTCATTTTTTATTTAAGCTCCAATTTATTTTACTCTGTTTATTTTGTAGGTTTACTGTCTCAGCATAAACTGAGACACCATTTCATTAATTTATGATTCCACCAAAAACCTTTTACCATCGTAACCTCCCCTGCTACATGTTCTTTCATTTATGGTGACATCGTAACTTCTTCCTACATTGTCTTACTGTTAACCTCATCCACTACCACAATTGTTTTACGGTCTCACCATTTCTTTTTCCTCCTTCACAGTGTGATCATCTTTCTGCTATTCTATTATTTCTCTCCTATTCTTATTCTCACTGTTTCCATTACACTGTTTCCCTACTGGTCACACCGCGACAGAGCTCATAGCCCATCGTCCGTAGTATAAACCTCATCGCCACTTCTAACCACAACTCATAAACCCTTTTTCAAAACCGGATCATCACAGCGCCACACTTCCCTTATCGCCCCTTCGAGTTTTTGTTCTTGGATACATACATCATCATCCAATTCCTCAGAAAATAGGAAGTTCCGAACATGTTGAAACTCTAATTACTCAACAGATATCTTCAGTACATAGGAAAAAATAGAAACGAAATAAGGATGAATTAAATTAATAACATTAGCACAAATATATTTATCCATTAAAAACCTAATAGATTTATCCATTTCCAAAGACTGGCTCATTGTTCATTGGATTTGTGCTGTGGATTGAGTTTTTCCACACTGAGGAGGAGAAGGATGATCTTTCTGCTCTTCATTGTGCCCCATCTGGGGTCGCGCTGATTGAAGCTGGAGTTTTCTGTTGTGGATTTGATAAAATAGGGTGGAGGCCGAGCAACCCATAGAGCTTCAGATCTAGAATTCAAGGTTTTTCAGTCGTCCGTTGAAGAATTTAGTGCACTGAGAGTTGATTTTTGTTTCCAAACTGATGTCACTCCTCCTCGAAGGAAGTGCACATGCACCGCCACTGTGTGGAGTTGTGAGGAAAAGTCACCGTATGCGCCGTGTTGTGGAGGAGAAGCCGAATAAGACCCCCCACCCATGCGCAGAGATTTGGGGGGAGTAAATAAAAAAATAATTAAAAGATAAATAATAAATTTAAATTAAATAATTAATAAATTAAAATAAATATAAAATAATGTGTAATAATTTATATATATAAAAATTATAATATTAATAAAATAGAAAAGTTATAAATTAAAATATAGGATAGTAAATAGGAATTAATTAAATTATATCCTACAAATTAATAATTTATAAATAAAATTATTTATTAATAAATACAAATTTTTTAGCACATTAATTTTAAATCAATTTCAATGGACTAAATAAAGTTAATTAAGTTATTATTATTAATCTAATTTAATAATTCTATCATATTATAATAACAAAATGTTAATAATATTAACACTAATTGTATAATTAAATTAATAATATGAAATTAAATAATTAATTTTTTTTAAATATTTAATAATAAATTAATAACTATAATTTTATTAGTTAATTTGGTAATAATTATTATCAATTTAGGTATATTTAAATAAACTTGAATTATATTTTTAATTTAACATTATTTTATAAAATACCTATAATATATTATTTATTTATTTTTGTATTTATTACTTCTTGTTTTTCTATTGTAGGTCCATACGGGAATTGAGATCCCATCAAGATTCACTAAAATAACTCAACATGAGTTAGTTATGTGAGAAAAATTAGTGTGACATGCCTGTCATGAAAAAATGCATGTGTGCCGTGAAACATGAAAAGATGTGTCCACGTCGGTGAAAATTGAGCGGTAACATGCAGTAGATGATGTAGGGTATAAAAATAGAGATGGAACAGAATTTGAGGGACTTTCATTCATTCCACGAACACACCGGAATATGAGGAATTTGATCTTTCACTGGGTTGCAGAGCAAGAACATTAGAGGCGAATCATGAAGCACATCTTGGAGAACCTTTCTCTGATGACCTGAGGGAAAGGAGTAGCAGCAATTGATGATATCAGAGGGATTTTTCTTCCTCTATTTTCTTTCAATTATCTTCTTCCATAATTGAATGATTTAATTGTAGATAATTATGATAATGATAGGATAAATACTTCAGTTCGAGGTTAAAAATCAAATCTACTAGTTATCTTCTTTATCACTTCTCACTATCATTTTGTTTGTGATCGGAGTTGATTGGTGAGATCAGTCCTGATTTCATTCAATTGCAATGTATCACCTGATTTTAATCTCAGTATTACACATTCATATGGTGAGTTTATATATGTCTTATTTTTATTCAACATTCAAATGGAAATAAAAGACTACAGGACATACGACGATTTTGTTCTGTAATCTTTTTCAAAATAGAAGTTCTCATGTTGATTAATCTCTTGGAGATGGAAATAAATCACTCATTTTCAGTGGAATTAGTTGTAATCAATTTAGTTGAATGAATGCTTTAAAAACCAGTAGTGTTGATATTTTTCAAGGGTATATTTCCCTATATATGTCACTTATTGGCATTTCATTTCTCTGTTAGTTACTATTTTTTGCCTATTTCTCGCTTCAATATATTTTAGAACAATAACATAAAAATATTATTATGATTCATTTGTGACTTATAATAATCAAAATAAAAAAAGTTGAAAAATAGAAACCCAATCCCACTACTGACAACAGTAGGGTCTTATTGTTAGTTTTTAGAAGATTAGTTGTCAAAACAGCCTTCCCTATGGGTTCGACCCTGTTTGCCCCATTTACAGTAGTTAGTAGAAATATATATTTTAAATGTTTACCGACTTAAATGATGATTTATGTCATGTTTTTTCCACCTTTTCCGGGGAGGGAACGAGCCACTAATTCTAAAAAACAAAAATAAAAAAATTAAATATATATATAAATCTATAAAAATTTAAAATTTTGAAAATTGTAAAAAAATTATATCACTTCTTGCTGAATTTCTACTGATTGTAATGTCTGCTGCTATTTTCATGAGCACAAGAACATATAGTGATATATTTTAGCCTCTGAACCTTGAATTAGATAAACATCTCAAAGCTCTATGAAATAAGAACAAAAATAAAATGGAAAACATAGATAATAGAGTTCATGCACCTAACAACTATTAAAATCAACTAGAACTCTTAGTTGAAAATGAAATGCCTAGGATGAGGGAATTCCATCTCCCACAAGTTTCAAGTAACCCTTCATCCATATGTATTATTCCTAGATCTAGAAATTATAAACCTAAACAATCACATATTTTATTACAGCCTACTTTTAATGGATTGTCTAATGAGGACTCTCTAGCCTTCATTAGATACTTCAATAATACTGTGCAGTAATTACCTCTTATAGGACTCACATAGAATTTACATAGAATGAGAGTCCTTCCCCTATTCCGTAAGGGGAATGCTAGGAATTTGTTTCTTTATTCTAGATGAGAACATTTTCAAAAACTAGGATCAAGTGTACAAATATTTTATAATGAAATTATATCCCCAAAGATTAAAAGGTGATTATAGAAAAAAATCACTAGTTTTTATCAATAGGATAGAAAGATTTTAATGAATCTTGGAATAGATTCAGGGATCTCCTTAGTCAGTGTCCCAATCATCAACTCCAATCACACCTTCTGAGGGACACTTTTTATGAAGGGTTGTCCTCCCGTGGACAGAATCTAGTATACTAGGCTTCTGGGGGTAATTATAATGATAAAACAGATGAAGAACATAGAAAAAATTTTAATAATCTTTCACAGAATTCACAAAATAAAAATTCATGATGAAAATGAGTTAATAGAAATGTTAACCCAAACACTTGTTAAATTAATGAAACTCAATATCAACATGTTGAAATCACCAACCAACTTCAATCCCTAATGATGTAGAATTCAAAACAAACTGTTAACCAACATGGCTGTCAAAACACCAACCAATCCTTAAGGGAAAACTGTGTCTAGTGTGGTATGTTTGGGAATACTGAAAATTTTTGTCCTAGTTTTTATATGCCATCTCAACAACAGTAGAATTCAAATTTTGTTAACTATGGTCCTATAATTCCTCCTAAAGAAGATACATTTTCAATTAATTAAAACCAAGGCTATATGAACCACCTTAATTTGTCCTGGAAAGATCAAGGCTTAATCAAAAAATCCACTGCCCCTAATTTATCTAATCATTCAAGAACAAACATTCAAAATCAACAAAGGGGTGAGTCTTCAAATGTATAAGGAAACAATGATAATCACATGTCTTCTATGCTTGATCTAATTTTGAAAAAAAATCATTTATAAATATGAAAGATACACGACTCAGTTGTCCACACATCGAAATTAGTACGAGTCTGATAAAATGAAAACTGATGTTAGAATGAAAAAAATGGAATCCCAATTAGGTCTACATGCTAGATATTTTTCATCTGGTGAAAAATGTAGACATAATATTACCATTAAACTTAACCCTAAAGAGAATTCTCTGGCAGTTGTGACTAGAATAAGGCTTAATACTCAAACTGTAGCTAAAAAAGATCATAAAAATGCCCAAAATAAAAATCTATTTTAATCTAGAAATAAAAATATGCTTTGTTCACATGATGGAAATTCACAAAAAAGCCATGAAAATGATCTAAATATATATTTTTCATCTAAAAATCAAGGTAAAATTTATTCTATACATCAAAAGAATAATTGAAAATAAAAAGATGATGAAGAGGTGAGGGATATACCTACATTCCTTAAAAATGTTTCCCCACCCATCCCGTTCCCTAAGAATTTGAAACATCAATGTAACACCAGTGCTAAACTTCTTCAGTTTCATGGTCTCCTTTCTAAACATCAAGTAAAAATTCCTTTCATTCAAGCCTTAATTCAAATCCCATATTATATGAAATCCCTATGAAATTTTTTTCAACAGGAAAAACTCTAAATGAAATTTCTACTTATAGCCTCACTGAAGATTATAGTGTTGTACTTCAAAAGAAATCCCCTCCTAAACTGAATGACCCAGTTAATTTTTTTATACCTTAGACATTAGGATATTCTGATCCACTCAACTATTTGTGTGATATAGGTTCTAGCATTAATCTTCCACCATACACATTGTTTCAATAGTTGAGGTCGATTGACCTTCAACCAACCGTAGAAATTCTGCAGTTATCCGATAGAAGCTTAACTCATCTTGTGGGTAGGGTAGATGATTTTATAGTTGGGGTTCAGAGGCTGTTTTTTCCTATTGAATTTTTAGTCTTGGATAAGGATTGTGATCAAGAGGTTCCCATCATCTTGGGTAGGCCCTTCTTGGCCACATGTGGTTCTGTTATTGATATCTCTAATTGTTAATTAATTTTAAAAATTGGAGAACAACAAGAAGGGCTCAATGTGTTTAAAAATATCAAAGTACCTAATTTTTTTGTAAGCTGTTCAATGGTAGAGTCCTTAGGGAATGAGAACTCAGTTGGAAACATTGAAAAATATGAAAATCAATCATTTATTGAAGAAAACAATTGTGAAGCTAAAAACTGTTTTGAAAATATTTTGGATGTTGAAAATTCGATTCCAACACAAAAACTGGTAAATATTCCTTAACAGGACAATGGTCCAGTTTCAGAAGAAGAAGGATCCTCTGTTTCTGAACAATGGAAGTTTTTAGTTAATTTTAGGGTGATAATATTAACAGCAACCTTATTGAACACTTTGATGATATTGATGGGGGATTTTTAAGACAACTTGATGATTCTGCTCTGATTATCTTGTTGAATTTTGATCTGGATAATTTTTATAGTGTGCTTCCCACATTGGATAGCAGCACTCTGGGTTATTATAATCCTATTCCAATATTCAACTGAAACATTTTGTTGGTCATGATTTTTTTGTCGTGCACAATTGGTGAATGATCTATAAAATCCTTTAAAACCCTTAATCGTTATTCACCCAAAAGTCACTTCCACTACATTAAGATCCTTAAACTCAAGTGGATTAGTTGATTGTATATCAACCCTTTTATGCTTTACTTGGAAATTCTTCCACTTTGGAAAAGATCTTAAAATAACATATATATCTTTTATCAAATAAGGTAGATGAATCAAAACATTTTATTTTGAATTTTTTCAGGGATTCTTTTATCTAAGATGATCATGTATTCTATGCTAGATATTATTTCCCTATTTGGTAATGAGGTATCAATAGTCACTTGGGTCTCCTATCTGAAAATGTTTCTCAATAGTTTTTTCTCCTTTAGTGATGATTTTTTCACCATTAATTATTTTAATCATGAATTTTTTTCATGAAAAAAACTCCTTACCTTTCTCATAGATTTAACTCACTCTCAATATGTTGTTATTTAGTCCATCAACAAATACAACTTCTTAGGATTTCTACATGTGTTAAACATTTTCAATTGAACCAATTACGTTAATCTTTAAGGAGACCTCATTACCAAAGGACAAAAAACCACCATCAATTTCGTTAAGGTTTTTCCAGACCATTTATCCCCAATCAGGTGTATGGAGAATCCACTATCAATTATTCATGACGTTCTTTTCTTGATGGAATTGAGTTCAACATCAATAAAAAGAGACTTCTCATCCTTGGATTTCTATTGAGTTATCATTCCATTAGTAATTTGTTTTTATTGACATGGAATCATGACCATACAATATACTATATAGGTACCATTCTGGTCACATATTTCATAGATATCATCAATCCCATCACACCAGTTTGGGAATGGTTATATGTGTGGTCTTCCATTCACATTCAATTTCCACATAACTTCATATCTTCCATTTCCAAGAAAACCCCCACCCAATTTTTGTAATAATTTAGTTCAATGAGAGTTATATATAATACAAAATAAATATCATTTGTGTCATTAAATTCCAAATAACTAACATTAGCCTTTGAAGATAGTTCTTCCATGAAATTGTTGATTATGTTCCTTAAAATATAATTATTTTATTGGTACATTTTAGGTCACCATCACATTTATTTTTGATGAATCTACATTATTCTAATAATTATAAGCTCATGTGGATGAATGAGTCTTATTTTCATCATATTTCTTAAGCTAGGTTTACACATATTTTCTCATAGGTCCTACACTATTTGAAAAAAATTGGATTTTCTAATACAACATGTGCATGTTTTTCCTTTCTTAATGATTTACAGCTCTTAGTTATTTTAGATGACTCGTTCCTCATATCCAAAACATTATCAAATTATTTCATTATCTTTACTAGTGAATTTTCTTTCCTTAATGAACTCGTAACCATACATTTTATGTTCTAAATCTTTATTGGTAATTAATTCTTCAATATGTTTAAAATTATTTCTTACTATTTCATCTTCACATTAAGAAGATTGATATCTTCAATGTGATAATTATCTATGAAATGAAACTGATACTATTATTTATTCATCTGGTTGAAATACTTCTTAAAATTTTTAACTTCTTTTTTATGTTGAATGTTTATTCAAGATATTCAATAAGATTATTTCTCTTCATATTCTCCATATATACTTCTACGCCAACTTCTTCACCACTTCATGTGTTGTAGATATTTTTTCCAATATGTTTCATGAATTCATAATATTATATAGAAAAATATTTCTCAGAATTACTTCGTGGTGAATAACTTCTTTTTCTTATGTACACAACTAGTTCTCTTGATTATTCACTGAAATTTTCTTCTAAATTCACCATTTTAATTATATAATTTTAAAAGATATTATTTTTATATTTTCTATATGTTTCTTAGCGATCAGATAAATCATAATACTCTTAATTCTTCATTCAATCTGTATAGTCTACTATAATGTATCCAATTCCTCCACACTTGAAGCATTTCAATGGAATCCTTCCATTATATTTTCCATTATCTATAATATTATTTTTAGAAACAAAATTCCTAATCTTAATAATATTTTAATCTCTCTCATTTTATTTTTTGAATCACATAATGATTCAACTTCCTCTTATTTAATTCTTGTATTCAAGGATTTAAATTTAATCCGCAACTTAAAATTATTATTAAAAAATAAAGATATTATCATTAAATAATTGAGAATATTATTGTGTAACTCATGATGTGAAATATATATCTATCATAAATAGCAGAAATATTTGGATCAAATCTATTTTGAAAATTTATCATAAATTTTTTAACCAATTTAGAGTCTTGCTACCAGTATCCAAAACCTATAATGTGAATAAATAATTCATTGACCCTGGTGATGTATTCATCTATAGTCTCATCTTTATCAATTAAGCTATCTTCAAATTCATCAATCCAAATTTTAATTTTGGCATCATTTAATTTGAAATTTCTCTCTCACTTGTTTTTAATAATATCCCATGATTCTTTAGCATTCTATTTCCCAATCACATTAGTGTTCACTTTATGTGATAGAAATTAATGTATAGTTTTTCTATATTTACCATCAACTTACAAGTTTATTTTTTTAGAAAAAAAAATAGGTTCATCTCATTCAAGTGATGAAAATCCCAAAATAACAACACAAAAACCCTCTAATCATTGTGAATGAATATATGGTAACATTCAGTTCCTACACCAATGAATAATTTTTTATAAAATAATAGAAATATTATATGAATTACCAAACTCAAAATATCCATTATATTCATAATGAAGAGTAGAATATTTGGGCGGTCTATTTTTCTTTGTTACCATTTACAAAGGCCACATCAATTAGTGTAATAATGATTGCATTGAATCAATATTGACAACTATTATTTTTTAAAATTATTAATTTTTATAAAAAATCATGTGATTGATTAAATTCAAGATCCCATATTTAGAATCACTTACTCATCCTTGTGAATGAATATTTATGGAAACTAGTACAAAGGAATTTGGACAAGATTCAACCTAAGTGTGGGATCTTTCTCCTTCTAGTTTATAACAAATTATTCGTCCATGTATTTTATAATCATTATAGATTTATAGTGATGGAAAATGAATTACAAGTTTCATACAATGTTTGAGACATTATCATCCAGTTATTGAAATGGTTAGGTATAATCCACTTCCCATAAATGATATGTCATTGTTCAAACTAGCACCACAAGTTTTTCAAGATTCATAATCCACTGTTATTGTTGGATCAAATCATTAAAACACATTTAGAAGATTACAAATCAAGGAATATATCTTCTTCTATAAATAGATTTACTGTAATATTAGTGTAAATACAACAGCGACAAATATGCCTTCATCGAAAAATTTATTTAGAACAACCTATTCAAGCATGATATAATACTCACATGAACTATAATTATTTCCTCCTAAATAGAAACAATTTTATGATGGGAAATAGTCTTAACTTGCCTAATGTTCATTAGAAATATAAAAATATCAGTGTTCGATATTTAATTTCTCTATCACTTAAACACAATAGTGTTTTGGGGTTTTAAATATCAAAATATCAACAGGCGACTCTATCTCTTTTATTTTTGAATTTATACTTCATCAAAATTAGTGATAAAAATTTTCCATAAATTTATCTGGAAAAATTCTTGAGTATAGGTCACAAAAACTCTTCCTAAAATATCAAAATGTTTACCCTAGAAAATTATTTCATATATTTGAGTTTTAAATGTTCATCACAATCACCCCATAATGATATCATTTAATGAGCATTTAAATACAATTCAGACTCCCTTGAATATCGACTAGAATCATTTCTTTAATTACATCCATGATATTTTAAAAAATGAAGAATGAAAAATCATAATGAAAAATTATTCATCATTTATTAGAATATATTATTTTTATATTCTTCCTCTTAATCTAATATTTTATCAAAAAAATATTAGAATATTTATTTTGGAATTTCTTATGAATTAATAAGAATATTTACTCTGACATACCACATTTACTCATCACAAAATCTCATCATTATGAAGTTCCTTGATTCTATATTTCTCTAAAAATATATTTAGGTAATTTATCCTTGCATAGCATACCTAGAAGCCTAGAGAGATTTAATTCTATTATTATGCTGTTTTTTTATGCATAAACAAATCTGTATGAACATTATGATGAATCCAAAAGATAAATGATCTTTACTCAAATCCCAATACATCTCCAATTTTACATCATTATAATTAAATGATACTCACAAAAAGAATAATGATGCTTAAATAGGAAAAGATGATGCTTATAAGGGTCTAGATGATACTCACTCGATGTGGAATGGTGTTTACATATGTTTGAATGACTCAAATATAGAGAATATGACTTATCAAAATTTCTAGTTTTAACACCCAAATTCCATATTTCTTCTTTAATACATTGATTTTTAAAAAACATCATCAATCATAACCTAAAATGTATAATGAAAATCCAAAATAATTAATAAAATAATCACAAATTTTTTAAAACAAATAAAACTCTTCAATACTTACAAGGGAACTTCAGTTTGAAAAAGAATAAATTTTAAAATAATATCCCTAATTCTACTCCTCCCTATCTCAGTGATAAAACTGAACCTTGTAACATCAAATTGTATCAAATATCACCATATTTTATCTGATTAGATCTAATTTACATACCTAGTTTTTTTATAAGACATTTATGAAGTCAATTTATGAAAATATTTTAGTGTTTCATAAATATAAAAATACATTTCACATCTCTATCTTAACCAAAATGGAGGATTCAACAAATTACTTGAAGAATGGAAAAAATAAATAGGAAAATAAATTTAAAGAATCATTGAAGAATATAGAAACTATACTATATAAATGTATTCGAAGTTGTAATTTATCTAGTAAATCTATTGATAATCCACTTTTTTTGTGTCATGATCATATTGGGAAGAGAATGGATCTACTGAATCAATTGAAAAAATTTATAATGAGGTTATATATTACATAAATAATGTTCATAAGGATAATTATACTCATATATTTGAGTTTATTTTGGAACTAGATAATGGTATCACAGAACTAATAACATAAGAAAAATATATGTAGAAACAGTTGTAGAAATATTTTAAAGATCCCAACACTCTAACCAAAATAGTTAAAGATATATTGTAAATTGTATCATTCCATCAATAAAAATATCATCTAACAGAAGAAGAACTGAAAAACGTTATTGGTAATAATTGTTAAAAACTAAAATATTTTGAAGAGAATATTCATGACTGAAGAAAAAATCCTGAATCATTTATTTATGTCAATGATTCTTAGTTGTAAATCAATGCTAGTAGGGTAAATTAAATTGAAACATCATTACATGATGTTGATAAACAACATGATGATTAGATGAAATAGATAAAACATGAATGGGGAGAAAATTTAAAATCCATTTAGGAAGAATAAAATTATCCTAAAAATTATGTCTTCCATACAGGAAGACAAAAAAATAAAATTAGGAGGTTACTCTAGCTGATTCATCCCAAGATGGTGAGAAATGAAACAATTCCATTAATGATAGTAATACGACTCTTTTTTCTAAATAGACACTAACTGGGGGGATAATTTCTTGATATCATCACTTCAACAGACTACTAAAATAATAAAGGAAATGTAACTTGTTTTTTTTAAAAAAAATTATCTATTCCAATACAGTTTCATGTGGATTTATATATTCAAAATTAAAAAAATGATAAAATTTATGTATAAAAATAATGAGAAGTCCATAATTATTTCAAGGGTGTTTGCAGACATATTCAAGATGATCTTCTCACCAAATGATGATAAGAATTTGGGATGCGTAGCTCCAAAACAACAAAAAAACTCAATATGGAAATACTGATACTACTGGAATCATAGTGTATTTTAAAAATTTTGTGTGTAAGACCATTGAATGTTTTCATAACGTGTCTGCTTATAAAAATTATAGAAGGCCTACATTTGGGTGGAATAGAGATGGTGGAAATAGAATACAAGCTATAAAGAATGAATATCCATAGAATAAGAAGAATTTATTCATTAAAATCATATTTAATTTCTTTGTGATCTTCTTGGATTAATGCAGTCAAAATGGTCAGAACTACATGGAAATCTGTTATGCACCACCCATGAATACTATAGTTTTAAAATATAAAGGAGGTCCATGCATATATAGTTCTCAATAGAGTGGATCTATAAAGAATAAAGGTTATTTTTTTATTCAACTCTCACACCTACTTATTATACTAAAAATATGTTTTAAACCTCGACTTATTCCCTTATATTTGTTTGAATGTGTTTTTATGAAGGGATTTTATGGTGATATTTGAAAAGGGGATGACATGCATCATGTTGTTATTTCTAATTATAGTATTTTCAAAAGAATACTATAAAATATCATTTAATAAGATTAATTGTGGTTAAGAGTATGGGAGTGTATCCCATGAGAGGGAGATCACATGAATAAGGTGATTCCAAAGAGGTGTTATTTCATGAAAATTGAAAATCTCAAAAACCCTAAAAATTTAGAAGTTATGGTATGAAAACTACACTTAATATCCTAACATTTATTATATAAAATTTATTTATAAATGGTGGGTGATTTTTGATGAAAAATATAAGTGAAATAAGGAGTAATATTGGTAGAAAATGAATATTTTTTATACATTTTAGGATGAATTGTTAAGGTGATATATTTCCTGATAAATCTTTTTTTACAACACCTAAAATCAAAAATGTGAAAGGTTATGAAATGTTACCCAATTTACAGATGGATTTTTGGTCAATTTTAATTTATCTTGTTTTCTTCACCATCAATTACCATGTATAATAATAGTTAGTATACTAAAGAATAAATTCTAACGAACATTTGATGCCATCCTTCTCTTAATGTTTTGGATCAGTCTGTTATTATGAACAAAACAGGGAGATAGTGTTATTTTAAAAAACAAAAACCTGTTTAAAGATAAGTAGAACCTTTTTAATATTTTCCTTATGAATTTATAGTCAAAATAGGGTTATTAAACTTTTATTTATAAATTAAATGTGGAATTAGTGAAATATCCATAGGGGAAAATTTAAGAGAGAATGTGAGTGATTAATGTATCATGGTGATGGGGGTTGTCTTTGTTTCCCCTGGGTGCTAAGTCACGTTCAAAATGTTATGTGGATTCCCTATTTTATAGGGGAACTAGAGAATGTTTTGAGTGTCTCTGTGCTTATATCTTCTATTTATTTCTATGATGGGAGTGGGGGAATTAGAGACAATCTAAATTGAAGGCACGTTTTTTCCATGATCTCATTATCTGGTGGTAATGAAGTGACTTTCACTAACTAAAGTATCAAGTTCAAGTGCTCATGTGAGTGGTTTTATCCTTATTTTATTATTATCCACCCTCATATTCAATTTATAAATAAATAAAAAAAATATATCCCCACAATGGGAAACATTTTTTTTGTTTTTGATATACCTTAGTGGTAAAGTCACCCTGTAATTCTGCATCAGACCCATGTTCAAATCTGGGTGGCACTAAATTTAAATGCATTTATTGTTGTAATATAGAACTATAGTGGTTTAGTTATTATACTCGTTATTTTTGTATTATATTTTAGTAGTGGTTTTATTCACCTAATTATTATTTTGGCCCATGTTCCAGGACATTATTCCGGTATGCCTTTGGGCCATCCATTGTTTTGCCTAAGATCTTTGGTTTGGAGAATCATAGTGGATACAGATCATCTCTGATATCTATAAGTAATTATGGTTGAAATAAATACCATATATGTTACCTTCATGCTTCTCCTCAATTCTTTCATCAATATTTACTTTGAGGGTAGCTATTTGAAAGGTCCTCCTAGAGATGGTATGCTCTATGATTTGTGTCAGGTAATTGGTGGTTGGATTCAATGAAAATATATGGTTAGTGAAGGTTTTTGGACGTTTTTTAGATTAATTTATGGTCAATGGGTGGACAAGGGATACATTGGTGGACAAAAATGGGTTTCTTTAATTTTTGGGCACTTTGGGACAATTCTCAAAATCATTGTGCCTATGGGACTTCAGGTATGTATTTTAGGATTTTGGGTCACACATAGGTTCCCTCTCTACCCAATTAAAATGTGGGTTCATCCAAAAAAAATAAGGAAATTTTAGTTTTTCATTGTTTTCAATATATCTGTGTAAAATAGAGTCAATATATGTATTAGATTTAGGTAATTCAAGAAAATAATAATTTGACTTTATTTTAATACATTAATATAAAAATGAAGCCATTTCCTATATATAAATAGGAAATTAAATAATTCACGCTTCAACTTGGAGAAGAAAAATACTTCATAAGGGTCTTGGATATATATATTCAAAATGAAATCCTAAAAATAAAAAGATTATTAAGACGGTCAAAATATGAAAGAAGAGTGTTGATGACTATAAGAAGCACACAATATAAAATATGATACATAATAAGTTGATTATAATTTTAAATGAAACATTAAAGAGATGGAAATTAAAGGTGTGAATAGTTCTATGGTTTATGAAATAATTCATCCCTAGGTTATAATGAATTTTACCTTAATCAGTGTTGAAATACTGTTATATGAGGATTTTGAGAAGAATATTGTATAGAATTTAACATGGAATTAAAAATAATTATGTGTTCCCATAAAATATATATATATATAAGGACTTAGTACGGAAAAAAAAATTTGGTCATATTATTGGAAAAGGAATATATGTTCAATGTAATAAATGAAATACGACATCCCAATTAGCTATCCAGTAGAGGCATTATTCAAGATCAATGAAAGACAACAAAGGGTACATATAGAGTATCAGAGGGCAATAATTGGGAATTAATGGCATGATATGTTGGTGTTCCTAGTAGAGGTTGTATTTAAGTAGATATGAGGTAGTGGAAGTTGAGTGGTGTAAATCCCATGGAGTTTAGTGGAAATACATAGAACATGGAGGGAAATTAAATAGTTTTAACATGGGTTGATATATGATGTGGTACTATCTTATTATAGGGTTACTGTTCACAATTTAAGTAGAACACATGGAATGTTTGAAATGATTTCATGATCATTATCTTCTACCTCACACTATACTAAGGTCTACATGTCGCACTACACTCATTGATTTCACATTGATACTTACACTTTTGTGACACACCATCATATTATCATGTCATGCCATAATGTTTGTGTCCTGATCACTGGAACCACATCGTGATTATCCCAACATCCAACTATGATTCCATGGATGAGAAACTACATACCAAATTGAATAACCAAATGACTATGGTTCCTCAAAATGATAACATATTGACTAAGATTACATGGAATAAATAAGAAATTCATGTGATTTGTTTCACATAAATTCCAGACTATGATCCTGTTTTGGAAACATGATTGAAAAATTCCATGTGAAATGATTTGGATGTACCAATCATGGTTTGGATTCTAATTGAATTATTCAAAGAATTATTTTCTGTTCTTTCATTTGAGTTTAATCATGGTGATTTATACACCATGATCTAAAATGAGGCCTAATAATATTTTCTTTGGAGGATTAATAGATGAATGATCAGGACGTAATAGATAAACTTCCTTACTGATTAATCTCAACATATTGTAGAGATAGTCCACACCTCATTGAGTCCACAAATTTCATGTAAAATTAGTGACAATAAAACCATGCACCATTGAAGGTGGGTGTTGTATAATGATTTGTTGAGATAATGAATTTACATTTTTGAAATATAGGTTCCATTTTTTATAAAATTGATCGATATTTTATGTACAACTATGATTTTTGGGAATTATTTGGATGAGCTTCATATCACTAAAGTATAAAAATACTCTAAACCACATAATTATCAAGGGATGGTGATAGACAAGTACAGATGTTTAGATGGGTTTAATATAATTATAATGTTCTCTATTATCGTATAATTTTTATGTGAAGGAATTCATTGTGTGAATAAATTAAAGTGATGATCTATTGTTCTATGTATCATACATTATTTTAATTATGTAGAGACTTTTTTCTAAAATAATAGTTACAAACAAATGGTGAAGATAACCTGATCATTATGGGTACTTCTTTGGTTTAAGTGTTAACATTTAGCATACTCTGAGTTGTGTGAATCACTTATAGTGAATATTTAATCCATGAAAAAATTCTACAAATAAGAATTTTCATTAATGATTTTTGAGATTTTTGGACATAATGGTTTAGAAGGAAGTAGTTTTAAAAGAGAAAAATCTAAGAATTTAGAAGTTTGGTGAGGTTTTTTCAAATTAATAAATGTTGTGTGATGTAGTAATGAGATAAATAGACATTTAAGATCCAACAGATATAGAATTAGAGTACTTGGATATAATTTTTCTGTAATAGAAGTTAAAATAGTGGGAAATACCAGTGTTATGTGACAAAAGTAGTTATATTATGAAACATTAAATTCATGAATTGAGAATTATCAAAATTTATATCTTATGATATATTGATTATACACGGTCAACATTCATGTAGTTGGATTTATTTAGAAAGTTTAATTCTAAGATAATTTATTACTGTGGTGATTTAAATAGAGAAGTCTAAAGTCTATGTTGAGAAATATAATGGTCTCTTATGTGATCTCAGAAGACACATTGTGCAATGTTGTGCTTGGTGTGTGATTCACTAATGGTCCCTAGGTTATTATTTACAATTTTAAACACTTTAAAGTGTATAAATATACTATCAAGGTGAAAAAATGAGTATATAGTAGAAATGAATTTCTATAGAGAGGTTGATCCTTGTAAATATAAGAACCTTGCCTTAAATATTGCATTATCTTGAGTTAAATCAAGAATTCACATTGATTCATATTGAAGATCATCTCCATTTTATAATTTTATATAATTTGGCCATAAATATTACATAAGATCTCAAATATTACAAATTAGACACTTATACTCACTATCTATTTTTTCATAAGGTAAAACTTTCAAAAAATGAAACATGAATTCTTCTTCCTGATAAAAATATTCATAACATTCATCTTGGAATCATCCTTTCACTTACCCATGCTTACAATCTCTGAAAAAAATTTAAAACATGGGATGATAATAAAAAATCATTTTAAGGGGAATAAAATAAGGAGAGAAACATTTATTGTAGAAATATTTTAAACTCTTGAAAACATTTTCACTAAATCATAATTTTCACCCATAAAAAACCCTTTAGCTTACCTCATGACATCAAATGATTCCAATAATACTTCATAGAAATAATATATCATAAAGGTAAATTATGTAATCTATATCATTCATACAAAGATACTTTCACAGCTGTATAGGGAGTATCCTTCATGGTTATGTTTGGAATACCCATCATAGTATATTCCTTAAATCTCTCAGGAGAAACCCAACTGGTTCACCCCATCTAATTAACCGATGCATTGGAGAACTATCATGGGCTCACCCAACCACATTTTATCATAAAAACAACCATATACATAATCAATTTGCAAGAACCATATCATAATCATAACACATAAAAGAATCATAAAGGAAGAAATTAATTTCCACATTTAAGTCACAGTTCATTTTTTACAAATCCACGCACTCATAAATGAATCATATTATTTAAAAATAAAAGTGTAATTTTTTTTCAATAGAACATCAAAACATTAAAGCACAATAAAAGTGATAAATTACATTCCAGTCATATATGTTAAAAAATCTTTCCTTTTGGATTTTGAAAAAATAATTGAAAGATTAACATTTAAAGAGGGTTTTAAAAAAAGTCCTTATAATGATTCATTTTAGAAAAATTTGAGAAAAATTAAAAAGTTCCAATTTTAAAACATTTGTGTCCATATAAATACATTCATTGAACCATTTTTAAATCATGGACATGAAATAGAATGATTTATAAGAATAAATCATCAAAACATTAAAACGAGGTTTTTTTATTAATAAGTCTCTTACCTTGAGTTTGACTCATCACGTATGCTCGTTATCTACCAATATATAAAAAATATTTTAATTTATAATTTATTGAGGAATTTTTTCATGGTTATTATTAATTTTATATCACTTATTACCATTTTATAACATTTTCCAAATTATTTATGTTCATACATGACATTTTGGAGATATTCAGTACTTGATTCGAAAATGAACATAGTATGATGCCAATAATAAATATGTTCATAAGTCCATTTTCACTAGAAGAAAATTAATTATGTAATAATCAATTTAATATATAAATTATACCTTTAAATACATAAATTAAATATAGCTTGGAAAAATTAACAACATTGCAATCATGGATACGTTTAGTCATATATACAAATGTCTAACAATTTCATTTTCCAATGATCCTTTTGGAAAGAAGGTAAATATTATTTTATATTCCCATAATTATAATAATATCATAAATATATTATTAATAATTTAAATATACTAATATATATTACCCAAGTGATGTGGTGATAAAAATGAATCATATCTCTTCGTGGATGTGATAGTTCAAACGTATGCATGAATGATGTTATCATTTTTATGTTCATGTAATGTTTGAAAATAATTGATATATTATTATATTATAATAATATATATCATTAATATCAAATATGAAAATTAATTCTATAATTATAAACATTCTAAAGAGATTCTTATGTAAAAAAGAATAATTTTTGTCAGTGGAGGTGATAGTTCACACATACAAATGAATGATGAATTGTTTTCTAAATTAATAGAAGTGGATATAGATTTAGGTAATGAATTAACATAATAAAATCTGATTATATTGAGGATACTAGGGTTATTATTTTATAATGGTTTAAGGATATCTAATGGAATGTGAAGAACAGATAAAATAGAAACACTTAAATAAAAAAAATCACCTTTCTTTCGGATGATCACATTTTTAACACCATAATATAGGATTGACATATGAATGTAGACGATCAATTAATTGATGGGGATGAATTTTATGTTTAAAATATATGATTATAACCTTAAAGAAAACAATGTTTAACAGGGTTAAACAAGATAAATTCACAATACCTCTTTTAGATCTACATACATAATGGGTTCTATAAATATGGTTCTAGAAATGAAACCTAAGGAATGTTTACAAGGAAAATATTTTACCTTATAGTAGTAAGAATATAAATTATTAGAGTATAAAAAAGTATATGAAATTATAAAAAGGCTATACATTCTTCCTTTATCAAAATATTGTCGAAGTAAACATGAAACAGAACAAGTAACAATAATGAAATATTTTAACCTGAAAAGTAGGGTATCCAACAACCTTGGATAATGGTCCCTTGATTTATACATCCAAGAAATTTTGTCGTACCCACACCATGGTGATTCATCGATAGGAATATTGGAATCTACCTTTTTATCCCCACATGACCTCAAACATTAAGTTAGTGGGAACCTCTGTATTCCTATCCAAGGAAGTCCTCAAACATTAAGGTTGCCAGTACCTCTATCTTCTAATCCTCGGAAGTCCTCGATTGTACAAAACAACAATAGGAGTCACACGAAACCAGATGAACAAGATGTTTAGTACATACAAGGAATGTGATTCTATCTTTCTAGAAAACACATCAGTCGCATGAAATCAATAGAGTGATCAACGGGTATTGAGCTCGTTCAAATGAGCACCTATTTATATGAACTCCTCTAATGGTCGGCTCCCTCCTCCAACGGTCATATTAATCCTTGAATTTCTTGGGGACCAATACACATGTCACACAAACAATTATTAGTTAGAAACAGTCTGTACGACATCGTTTTATAACTATATCATGTGTATGAAAAATAGGTTTGCTCAACCAAATCTATTTTCCGGAGTCTAAGGAAAAATAAAAGATCATAGTATAAGGATAAATAAAAGTTCATATTCTAACAAAATAATAATTTTGAGGCTATAAATCATGGATATTCATATTCTATTTTCCTATGAATTGGGAATCTAAATTATATGGAATACAGTTTCTGAATTTGGAGGAATTCCGAGTCCAAATTCTAATGATTTCGGAGTCTGGATTCGTATGAATTAGGAGTCAAAATTCTGAAAAATTTAGAGTCTTAATTCTGAGGAATTCGGAGTCTGAATTATGAGGAATTCGGTGTTTGGATTTCCGATAATTTGGAGTTTGAATGTCTGAGAATTCAGAATCTGGTTTTCAGAGAATTTGGAGTTTGATTTTTAGAGAATTAAGAGTCTGAATTTCAAGGAATTTAGTTTCTAAATTTCAGATAATTTGGAGTCTGAATTTGGTTTCTAAAAATAGAATACTCTATATCCAAGGATTTATAGATTTTCATGGTCTTATATGAGAACCTGATTTTTTTAATTAGGAATAAAATGAGTTATATTAAGATAAACTATAAAATGAACAATGAAAACATATGTAAAGATAAATTTCCATGAGTAAGGAAAATTTTCATTATTATTATAATTCATTTTGAAAATAATAATTTTCCCTAAGATAGAGTGTTTGTGATTTTCAAAACATTGAGAAATGGAAAAGTAATAAGGAAACCATAATGTATCAACATCCTTTCCCTTTTTTGAAAGCACAATCATCCTTTCGAAAAAGAATATAATGTCTTAGAAAATTTCTTTATGAATAAAACTTATTTCCCTTTACTTATGAATCATAATGAAAACGTCTAAATCCCCCTTATTTTTTTAAATCCCTAAGCTCATATTATTGATTTACTGAATGAGATTTTACATTTTTTTTATACTAGAAGATTCATATATAACAACTTCTCCTTAAATGAACTCGACCTTATATAGGGAAATCTCTTCTTTATTTTTATCATTCCTTTCCTCGGTTGGATATTTTCAAAATGGATTAAATATAATGGAAAAAAAATATGGTAGTTAGATAATTTGTACTAAACACCCAAATATAAGAGGAATAACCAAGATTCCATTATGATTGAAATAATTTTTCAAAAGAAGAAAATATAAAAAAATATCAGAATGGGGTAGAATTGTCCTTATTTTTCCTTCGTCATTAACATCTTTGCAATAGTTTTCAGCATCATTATGTCTTTGTGTTCTTCTTCTACACGTTTGAGTAGCTGATCTTGGTATTCATTTTTCTTCTCTAAGGATTTTATCTTTTTTTCCAGATCCTTAAGAATATCGTATTGAGACTTCAATACTTCTTATATCATAACTAGATTCTATTAAATCTCAATTCTGATATCTCATTCTCTATTCAAATTAATAGCAATAGAATTAAGCGTCCCATTCAATTCATTGACTTCTTGTTTTCGAGTTGTCTATTTGAGAGTCATCTTTTCCTCAAAACTCATAGTAAGATAAGTGAACTTCCCATCTTTTGTGTCAAAATAATCCTTTACACTTTAATGAAATTTATCCTAGACACTTAGGTATTCGATTGTATTCCTTGTCCCTCTTTTAACCTTCTTGCATGATCTATTATGAGCTTCATCTTAAATGATGAACGTCTTTAATTCTTTCTCAAGATTTATAAATTTATCCATAAGCATGGTGATTGAATCTTCTTTTTGATAATATTAGTGCTGAAGCATCTGGAATCTTGAGTCTATACTTGGATATAAGGGAATAGTACCAACTAACTTCATTAATGACGGTACCAAAAAATCATGTCCAATAGAGGACAATTCTGAATCTGTTTGTTAGGTTAGTGATAAATATTTTTCTAGCTCTCTAGCTTTCCTCTTCAACGAAGAACCAACACCTTTATTTTCTACCACTAATTTACTTAATGTATCAACCAACACCTACTTTCACTTATCATCTCTCATAAATATCTCTTCTACCTTCATTGATTCATGCTCACTATTAGATAACTGGAAAAAATTTATTCCTAAAGGTTTTTTTTCTTAGCACTGACCATAATAACTTTTAGCTGAATATAGTCATGGTTGCTACTATCTTATTCAGATAGTTTATTCCTTTATTCTTGATCTATTTCTTCTTTTCCTAGTGTAGAAAGTTTTTAAGGTTATTCTTCAAAGGTTCTGATTGATTTTTTATTAGAAGGACTCTCATTGTCATGATATTACTCTACTTTTCTTATCTTGTCTTCGGTATCACCACTTCCTTCTTCTTCTTTTTCTTCTTATTCTTTCACTTCTCCCTCTTCACTATTTATTCGTCCTGTTCTGGTTTCAAAATAAATGTATTCATTCCTAGAGTCAAAGGTAGTGATTCTTTTAAAAATGATTCTGGTACCTAGATTTGTTTTGTGGATTTTCTAGTAGCCTTATAAAGGGATTGAACTATCTTGGCTTTAGAAATTTTCTTCCTTTGCTTCTTTTATATATCTTTATTCTCAAGAAATTCAGAAACATTCAATATCAAGGATTTTTCATCAGTAGTTTCTATGATAAAAGAATGTTTCCCACCCTTCATATTCTTTTTTATTCTCTCCACTTAGACACCACTACATCAGGGTATGTCTTTTGCTTCTTTGGTTTTGGTGGTGCTTATTGTGTTTCCTTATTCGCATGGATTTTTCCTTTATCTTAGGGTTATTTTAACTTCCATTTCCATCCACCCTTCATGGTGGTTTTAGCCACTTCCGGTGTCTTTGAAAGATCTTCGATTAATTATTCAGTCAAATCAACGAAATCTCTAAATTTACTACTAAATCCTACCTTCATCGTTCTCAAGGTATCATCACTATGAAACAAAAACTGGTAATTTCTTGGATTATAACTACGAGGGATTCTGAAAAATTGCAGACAAACAACTAAAATTTTGGAGAGAATGGAAAGATACATGATGATTTGAGACTTTAAACTTTCATTCTTGATATTTTCAATTGTAACCAATATATACATGACCAAGTTTTCCTTCCAGAGGATTACCAAAAAATCCAAAAAATAGATGTCACTTTTCTATAGGGAATCCTTATCCCCTTTTCTCTTAATTATAAATCCTTGAACCCTTAATTTCATAATCTAGATGCTTGTATATAGATGAATAATCATTGGAGTCTTTATATCATTAAGTTCAAGGAACTATAATTACATTTCCAACTCAAACAAACCTGATACATCCGGTAGTTTGTGGGTTCCGTACTCTACTTCTCCCTCAGAAGGAATTCGAATTAGACTTGCAGCCTTAGTTTAGGAATGTGAGTAGGTCATTCCATAACACTATAAGGAAAACTTGTCTCTCCCTTATTCGTTAAAGAAACTTACTAACTCATATAATTTGATCAACAACCCCAGATAAAGAAGATAATATGCCTTTGGTTTTGATACAAATAGGCTCTCCCAACCATTCATCCTGATATTATTTGAGATGATAAAATCATACATTTCAAGGAAAATCGGATCAACTAACCTATCTCGGTATATTTTCCATTCATATATTTCCTTTATAGAAGACATTTCATTCTAAAGATAAGCTTGCATAGACATTTGTAATTAATAAAACCCTGATGATTCGGAACAATTTTAGGTAGAAAAGAATGGTTTTAGCACGCCACATCTTAGAAGATCGATGTGGGAAAAACCTCGGGGGGTGTCCTTATATTGGAAATTGAGGAGACGGTTCTTCTTCCTTGATTAATCCAATGTTAAAAAAACATGTGATGAGATCTAACGGTTGAGATGACAGCCAAAGAAGAAATTTGGTAGGTTCTGATCTATTGAGGGTTTTAAGTTAAAAAACTTAGGATTTAAGTAAAAGATATAATATGAGAAATTTTACCCAAAATGAAAATAACAACATGTAAAAATAGGATTTCCAAAATTTGAAAATCGAATCAAACCTTCAGGATTTCCCAAAAAATTATTTGTAATGAAGAAAATTATTCATGAAGAACATTAGATACTGAAAAAAATTTGTATTACAAATAGTTTTATTGTGAAAATTTTGTTTACAAAAATTCTGATTATGAAATTTTTGATTACTAAAAATTTGATTATGAAAAAATTTTATTACTAAAAATTTGATTATAATGAATTTTGATTACGAAATATTTTGATTATTAAAATTTTATTATGAATGATTTTGATTACGAAAAAAATTTGATTACGAATTTTTTTCATTAATATAAAAATGTACCCCCCCTATGAAAAGGAGTTTCTTACTGTAAGAATATTATTTTCAACTAGAAGATACTATAGAAAATTACCTTAAGGTTATCATTAATAACTTTCATTTAATGTATTAAAATATATCAAAGGGTAAAGATTTTGTGAAAATATCAGCAAGTTGATCTTGCGTTCCGATAAATCGAAGAATGTTATCTCCTTTTTCTGTGTGATCTCTAAGAAAGTGATGCCTAATATATATGTGTTTTTCATGTGATTAATGTTCAGGGTTTTTACATTAGAAAATTGCACTAGTATTATCACAAAAAATTTGGGTTTAGGAAAATCTCATACCATAGTATGAGAGTGTGTGTTGCATCCACAGCACTTGAGCACAAAAGCTTCCAGCTGCTACATATTCAGCTTCAGTAGTGGAAGGTGCTACTGAGTGTTGCTTCATGCATGACTAAGAAACTAAATAATCTCCTATGAAATTATATGTTCTGGATGTAATTTTCCTATCCATTTTACACCCACAAAATTCTATATCTGGAAATCATTTTAAAACAAAATCATTTACAGAAGTATAAAAGAGTCTTAAATCCATGGTTCCCTTTAAGTAGCGAAAAATTTATTTTCAAAACCTTTAAATGAGATTAATTAGGACTGTATTGATATCTTGCACATAAGCATACTAAAAACGATATGTATGGACGACTAGCTATAAAGTACAGTATACTTTCTATCATACCTCTAAATGATGTCTGTTCTACTAGTTTTATAGCTTCATCAATATCAAGTTAATTTGAGGTACCAATGGCAGTACATATACATTTGGCTTTGTCATATCCATAGTTTTTAAGAAAATATTTAATATATTTTTGTTGAGATATATAAGTTCATTCTGGATTTTGAGAATTTTGAAAACCTATGAAAAATTTTAACTCACCCATCATTCTCATTTCAAACTCATATTCATTATGTTTTTAAACGAACCAGTTAAATATTGTTGAGTTGAACCAATTATAATATCATTAACATAAATATGAAAAATTGAACCATTTTTCTTATCTTTCTTTATAAATAATGTTGGATCAGAATTTCCCTTAATGTAATTTTTTTATAATAAAAGTACTTTATGTCTATTATTCTAGCATCTAGGGGCTTGTTTACGTCACTATAATGCTTTGGTATGTTTGAAAACATGTTTAGGATGTTTTGTGTCTTCAAAACCAGGTGGTTGTTCCACAATGAAATCCTATTGAACATATCCATTAAGGAAAGCACATTTAACATCCATTTGAAAAGATTTATGTTGAAGAATGTTGCAATGGAAACTAGAATATAGATAGATTCATGTCTAGCTACTAGAGCATAGGTTTCTTTATAGTATATTCCTTCTTGTTGTTTATAGTATTTAGAAACCAATCTAGAATTATTTGTTACAATAATTACATTTTCATAAAACTTATTTCTAATGTCCAATTTTACTCCAATAACAGAAGTTTCATTAAGTCTTTAAACCATGGTCCATACTTTATTCCTATCAAATTCATTTAGCTCATCCCGCATGACTTTTACCCAATCATCATCACCTAAAGCGCCATCTGTGATTTTTGGTTCTAATTGGGAATGGAATGTTATATGTTCTACATCATTTCTGAATGATCTTCTATTACATAAAGGTTGACTTGCATCATTGATGGTACTATAAATTGAATGATTCTTAAGAAACAACGTATTTTGGGTTTTGTAAAACCTGTTCATCAACATATGGTAAAAAATCATCTGGATTAAATGCTTTAGAAATATTTTCTTGAACATTTTCCTTATCAGAAGTATCATCTAACAAGGGTTTATAATCAGTTTTTGAAAATACATATGAGGATATACATAGAGGTTATTTAAAAAAAGGATCAGTTTAATTAAATTTAACATGTACTATTTCTTCAATAGTACAAGTATTTTTTTTAAAACTATATAAGCCTTAGATGTTGTGGAGTAGCCTAAGAAAATTCCTTCATCAGATTTGGGTGTGAATTTATGTATATTATCATAATTATTCAAAATTAATACTTTTCAACCAAATACTATAAAGTATTAATGTCTAGGTTTTCTACCATTCCACAATTGGTAGGGGGTTTATTAAGAAACCGTCAAATAAAAAACTCGATTTATAGTTTAACAAGCAGTACTTATAGCTTCAACCCAAAAATGTTTACTTCTCGAATATTAACTCAACATGGTTCTAGTTATCTCTTGGAGAATTTGATTTCTTCTTTCATGAACATCATTCTATTGTGGATTTATTGGTGGTGAGAAGTTATGACAAATGCCTTTTTTCTACAAAAATATTCCAAATCAGAATTTTTAAATTCTCCTCCATGATCACAGTGAATAGTTATCAATGGATGATTTTCTCATTTTTAACTTGGGCCCTAAAGGTTTTAAAATAAGAAAATGCATCATATTAATTTTCAAGAAAATAGAACTATGTATATCTAGTGTAATCATCAACTAGGAAAAATTCATAATATTTTCCACCAATGCTTCATGTTTGTGTTGGACAGAAAAAATCTATATTAACCAACTGCAATGCACCAGTAGTTGAGACTTCACCGATTGATTTAAAAATTTATTTATATTTCTTTCCATATTTACAAGGATAAAAAACTATTTAATGATTCATATCTAACCTCATGTAGTTCCTTAACATGTTTTTCTTATAGAGATTACATAGGTTTCTAAGGTTATAGTGTCCTAACCTACTATTCCATAACCACGATTGATATTCCCTTACACCAAGTCAAGGTAGATCTTGGCTCCTAAGGTCTTATTAGTTAAGGGTGTATACATTCTCTTTCCTATGGGCAGAATGAATAAACTCTTCCTTGGAATTGTGTACTAATCATTTTTAATTCCTAAAATTCATAAGGTAACCATCATCACATAATTGAATTATGATAATGAGGTTGTTCTTAAGACCATTAACAAATAAAACATTTGAAATCAATGTTTTTCAGGAAGAAAAATGTAATTTATACCAATAATTTCACCCTGATCAATATCACTGAAAGTTACTTTTGTTCCTTGTGTCTTGATAATATTTTCAAAGAAGTTTGTATTACCAGTAATATGTTTAGAAAATCAACTATCAATGTACCATTTATTTCTATTGGATATTTCTTTATTTTCCTAATAATAATATTGTTAGACGTTCATACATCAATTCTTCTTGGAACTAGAAATTTCAGAAAGCATTATTTTAGGAATACACATCTTCTTAAAAATATATGCATTATGAAAACCTAAGGACTATGTATTATTTAATGAACAATTTTTTCCCAATTTCCACTACACTAACATTTAGTGTAGAATGGAGCACTCTGACGAATAGAATAGTTATTACTAAATATAGGTTTAGAATGATTATAACAAAAACTAGATCTATTTATTAAGGGTCTAATTTGGGAATACATCTTGTCAATGTTTTTCTTACGATAGGTGATGTTTGACATACACTTCCTCAAGGAAAATATTTCTGACTTTAGTTTAATAACCAAATATTTATCCAAAGAAACATTAGTTGTAGAACTAGTGTTAGTCACTAAAATATTTTTCATAGAAATTACACATATAGGATCCTCAAAATGTTTATCAATCTCAGGATTAACTTCCTCAAGGTGTTTGGATACAATTTCATAATCATAAATTATCTTTTCATGATCTTTTGAATGATCTGATACTTATTTAGTTAAAATAGAAAATCAAGAATTTTACTTATCAATTAATTTTATGAGTTTAGAATTTTCATTCTATTGATGTTTAGAAAATATAGATACTTCTCCATAAGTAGGTAATAGATTATCTTCATAAAAATAATATTCTTCATCCGAGGACTTATAATATTTATTATCAGTATAATGTTCATTCAAGGATACATTTGTGATAGATTCAACACTGTGTAACTTATCTATTAGATAATGATTTTCAATAGGTAATCTGGCTAGAGGGCCATGATTCTTCTGATCAGATGATTCATACTTGGAGGATTCATCAGAAGTGTCACCACCAATGGCACTCCAGGTGTCCGTGGAATTCAAAACATTCTTCGATTTAGCATTTTAGTACTTATATCTATTCATCTTAGAATTAATTTTCTTTCTATCCTTTTTCATAATCATTGGACAATCCGGCCTTATATGCCCACCCTTTTTCATTCATAACAAGTGACTTCTGAGTATTTCTTTTCTTTTCTTTCTTTCTTATTAAATTTATACTAAGAGTTGTTATATCCACTATATTGTTCATTATTCGAGAAATATTAGCTATATAATTATTAGAATGACCATCAATACTAGATTTAGATATGAAAATGATGTTATTAGACTTAGATCTTGTAACCCATTTAGGAGTCTTGGATTTAGTAGTAGTAAAGGAAACCTCACATTACCATTCTTATTCTTATTCATATCATCATCAATTTTTGTTCTCATCACATGTTGAAGAAGAGTTAAAAAAATCTCATCAAGAGTAATTTGAGATACATTCCTATTCTCATCAAAAAAATTTCTCATAGATTCCCACTCATTAGGCATCATATCAATAATCTTGTCCATAAGAGCCTCTTCATGAAGAAATTTTATCACCCATAGATTTTAAATTATTAACAATTATTATAAAACATTGTTCTACCTTTCATATTGTTTCTTCTTAACGAAATAGAAAGCCAAGATATTCATCTTGAAACATATCTCTTCTTGTTTCTATAACTTTGGACGTACCAAAATGAGTAGCTTCCAATTTCATTAAAATACAGTTTTCATATTCACGAGAAGAAATATGATTATATATATTCTTGGTCCTAGAAAAAAACAAAGAATTTTGTACCTTGTATTTTAGTTGATATTCTATATTTTCATGATTGGTAAAAAAAAATTACATCCTTATCAGGAATCTTATAATTCCCGATAAGAATAACAATTTTTTCCACTACATTATTAATAACAAAAGTCTTCATACGATCGCCTCAATATTCATAATTATTCCCATAAAATATCGGTGGTCTTGTATAATTTAGATTGTCAATAGAACCAACATTCATTTCTACCATCTAAAAGAAAATATCATTCCACATAACACGTTAATAGAAAAAGTTTTTAAATAAGGGAAAAAATACTAAGAAAAGAAAATATTTTGAACAATAAAAACTGAGGAAGAAAACAAATATGTGAGTATATATATTTTTGAGACCTCCTTTGATACCAATTTTAGGATATAAATATGAATGTATATTCTCAATTACAATAGGAGGTTAATTATAAGTTTAAAAAGATTTTTTTTACCTTAAGAAAAACTATGTTTAATAGGGTTAAACAAGGTAAATTCACAAGAACTCTTTTAGTTCTACAAATTTGATAGGTTCTACAAATATGGTTATATAAATGAATCTTATGGAATGTTTAAAGGAAACAATTTATCCTTATATCATATAGAATCTTACTCATCAGAGTATAAAAAAGTACAAGAAAGTATTATAAGGTTATACTTTCTTCCATTATGAAAATACAGCAGAAATAAACATGAAACAGAACAAGTATCATGAATGAAATATTTTAACCCAAAGAGTAGGGTATCCAACAAAAATTGATAAAGGTCCCTTGATTTAAACTTTCAAAAGAGTCTCTCTTACCCACACTAGGTTAGTCCCTCATTATGAATATCGGAATCTATCTTCTATCCTCACAAACCCTTAAAAGTAAAGGTGGTAGTGACCTATCTCTTTTTATCCATGGAAGTCCTTGAACTTTTAGGTAGTCAGACCCTCAATATCCCTATAACCAGAAGTCCATGATTGTACATTTGAACAATTGGAGTCACACAACACTTTCTGAACAAGATGTTCATTTCACAAAACCCAGGAGAGTCCCCCTCTTTAGAAATAACTTTAGCAACATGAAATCTCTAGAGTGATAAACAGGTATTGAACTCATTAAAATGAGATCCTATTTATAGGAACATATCCAAAGGATGGCTCCCTCCTCCAATGGTCATATTTTACATTGAATCACACAGGGACCTGTACACGTTTCACTAAAAAAACTGTTAGTTAGAAATAGATTGTACGAAATCGTTTCATAACTATAAGATGTGTAAGAAAAATAAGGTTGCTCAAAAAAATATATTTTTTAGAGTCTAAGTATAAATAAATATTTGAATTCTATGGAAAAATAAATGTTCACAGTCTAACAAAATAATAATTTGGATACTATGAATCAGGGATATTCATATTCTATTTTCCAAAAAATTTGGAATCTGTATTCTGCGGAATTTAGAGTCATAATTTCAAGGAATTTTGTGTCTGAATTCAATGGAATTTAGAGTCTGAATTTGAAGGAATTCGAAGCATGAATTATGAGGAATTCAGAGTATGAATTTGAAGGAATTAGGAGTCCTAATTTCAGAGAATTTGGATTCGGAATTTCACAGAATTCGGAGTCTGAATTTCCTAAAATTTTGAGTCTGAATTTCAATGAATTAAGAGTTTGATTTTCATAGAATTCAGAGATTAATTTTCAGAGAATCCAGAATCAGAATTTCAGATAATTTGGAGTATGGATTTAAGATAACTCAGATTTTAAATTCATATCCTGAAAATAGAATAATAGATATCCAAGGATTTATAGGTTTATAATATTTTGGATGAGAAACCAATTTTTAGACATAGGAATAAAATGGTTTTGATTTTGATAAACTATAAAATGAACAATGAAAACATAGGTAAGGTAAGATTTCCATGGAGAATGAAACTTTTCCTTATAAAGGAAATTCTTAGGGGAAAAAATAATTGTTCTTATGATAGAGAGTTTTTGATTTTAAAAACATGGAGAAATGGAAAAGTCATAAGGAATCATTATTGACTCAACACTTAACACCTCTAAGGAGGTTGTTTTGCCTAAAATACAGAATCATGAATCTGCGATTAGATTCCTGGAAGGGTTTTGGTTAGATATAGGCCCGTCCAAATGGTTTTGGAAGTATGTTTAATAGATAGGAATGGGTGCCCTTTTATAGGAGAGGGGAGGGGCACTCATGGAATTATAAATTGTATTAAATTTATATAAATTACTTTTTCTATTAAAAATGCGTCCATGTTGATTTTTTTATAATACAGGATTAGAATGGCTGAAAATACATTCCTAAAATAAAAATTAGTCAAGTTTTGTAAAAAAAATTCTCCTTATCTTTATGTTTTATCCCTTTTAACCCTTACCTTTTTATGTAGTAATATACAATTTTAGAGTTAAAATAATTACCATAACAAGTCAAAAGTCCAATGAATGAGTACTTAACATTTTATTAAAACTTATCTCAATCCTTTTTCTCAATATTAGATTTTTATCAATATTATATTATATAAATAGTTATTATATATTTTAAAATATCAATTATGTCAATTTTGAAGCTATTCATTTCTTGACATTTTAAAAAATCTTGAAAACAATATTATTTAAAAAAAAACTACTTTAACTCATCAATAAATCATAAAATATATCAATAAAAATATTTTATGGAATCAAATATTTTAATTTTATTTATATAAATATTTTAATTTCATTTATTTGATTATTCCTTTAATAAATCTATTACTGCATCATCCTTGTGTCATAATTAAATTTAATTATTTAATTTGTAAAAATTATAAATTAATTTTCATGATGTATATAATAGTTTTATCTTTCTAAATACTATTTTTAGTCTAAGATATCACTTATATAACCACATATTAAAATTGAGTTAGTAATAAGAGACTTCTTTATGACATCTTTGTTTTTTCTTTAAATAGAATGTTATAAAAGTCATAATCACTTACAAGTAGCCTCAAAAGGCCACAAATACGGCTCAAGTATTGTATTGGTGAAAACAAACTCATCCAATAACATTTGGATAATATTTAGGGTAATTTTATATTATTATAATATTATTTTTACATTTAATTACCTGATTTACCTTTAACCGTGGTAAATAGAATACTATAGTTTTTTTTCACCAAAAATTATTTGAAACCTATTTGATCAAACTATTCATACTGATTACAACCATGTATGTTCATTTTTCAAAAATAATCACAAAAGTGTCTAAAATTAATTTAATATTAATCCCAATGATAGATCAAGGAAACATGTTTTTTTAATTAAAAACATTCAAAAGTTCGAAAAGTTTTTATATACATTTTCAATTTGATATTGATTACAATAATATATACTACATTAAATGATAAAAAAATATATATACATATACTTTAATAAAATTATAATTAAAATCCTTCAATACCAATAAATTAGGCAGAAGTGTAGTTTTGAATTAAAACACATTATTTTTCACTATCCATTAAAATATGAATATTATTAAAAATTTACCAAAAATTATCCCAAAGTAAATTTTTATGTCAATATTCCCAAGAAGATGTTCATTAAAAACAGAACTTATAAATGTGTAAAAAACCATATTTAATATGGTTTCTTCATCAAAATACTGTAAAACTACATTTAAAATTTTTTAGAGCTTTGTATGTTTAAAATTGGATTTATTCTTAATTTAATCCCATAAAATATATTAGAAGAAAGTAAAAACATTTAATGCATATGTTTAAACATAATATAGTTATATCTATTAATTTCATCTAATACAATGACTTGGCCATAACTACCATTTAAAATAATAATAATAATAAAGTATTATTTTTCGGTATAACTCAGTATATTGTGCAACATAAGATATTGGAGAAATCAATTATTGTGTGTCGGGTATGCCATCAGACATAGAGTTCCCTGTAATTTTAAATTAACATATAATTTATAAATTTAAATATATATAACATTCTATAATTACCTGGGATGTTACATTCTCCCCCAATTGGAAATTGTATTCTCACAATGTGAATTCAGGGTTAGTAACCAAGTTATGACTTTTCAAAATAACTTTATTGCATTCTCACATTGGAAAAAGGATTAATAAAACTTAAAATTTAAATTGAATAAATTACATTATGAATGTCACCAAAGAAAACACATACTAGGATTTCATATATGAAAACATGGATATAGAATAAAAATAACCATAATGTAATGATGGAGAGTGATAGGAGACATGATTAGGAGAATGTAAACAATCACTAACCATACGTTTGTGACTCGATAAAAGTTCATTTATTCCTATGTAAGAAAAGTAAACAATTTTTATTAATATATTTTTTCCACAATTTTTGGAATTCATTTACTTCCTTGACGAGAAATCAAAAGAAACATACTTACATGAGAAGTAAATGTTTTTTCTTTAGTCAATTTCCAATGTGAACTCATCTTTTTTTCTTAACAATGAGTATTTAAAATAAATATTTCATACCTGAATCATCTTATAGAGAATAAAATAATACAAAAATGATTAAATATCTATTTCAACACTTATGAAATTTTATCCAAACCCAAAATGGTTAGGATATGATAACATAATTCCCCAAAATAATAATAAATTATTATAAGAAAGACAACTTTTAATCTCCAAAATTCCATAGAAATACACAAAGTTCAACATAGACCACTCAAAAAATAATTGTCATTAAAATTTCTCAAAATAATCCAAACTAATAATGATACCCAAAATTGATAAGGATTTGATAACATATTCTTACAAGATAAATTTTAACATTTATCTCCAAATAACATAAATCAGTCATATTATCTCGAACTAAAAACGTTATTTCCAAAATCACAAATTCTCTAAGATAAGTTAAGCATTCAATAAATAACCCAAATATCTATAATTAAACAATAAATTCATTTATTTATCCAAAATAAAATTCAACCTTTACTCTTAAAATAAAATCAAATATTATTCTATTAACCTTAATCATATATACTTCCCAAAATAGTGAACGTTTTAAAAAATAAAATTTATCAATTAATCCCAAAATCATATAAAATATAAAGGAAATACATTTTATAAAACATATGTTCCCAAAATCAACATATTCTTATTCCATCAACTCGATTAATTAAAAATTAAAATTCAAAAAAAAACTCGGGATATCACGTAGGTCAGTGGTAGGAAGTTCACCCTTGTTTCCTTTCAGTTGTGGGTTGTATTCCCATGAACATTTCAGACATGATGAGATTTCACCCATCCTATGGGTTTCTCTTTTTATAAATCTATATAATTCATATAACACTCCTACAATATGATAAAATCTTCAAAAATAACCATAACATATTTTAATATCAAGTATTATCTCATGCCTTTAATTTTACATACCAAAATGTAATATCCCATAATTACCTCAAAGTCATGTATCTAATAAATCATTATGGTTATTTATGCCTTTTTAATTACTTCCACACATGGAGAAAAAAATCTTCCACAAATAAAATTTTCACATAAAAAAACATAAAAGTTACTTATATTATAAAAACATCGTCCAATGTAATCCCGTCATCAAAATAGAATTAATACTTTTAAACATTTCATCATTAATAGAACAAAAATAACATTAAAATTCATAAATTGTATTCATACTAATAATTTAACGTTCATCAGAATACATTAACTATGCATTTCCACCATATATCCTAAAACGTCATTCGTAAAAATAAAATATATGTATTATATCCTCATGATTAATAAATACTAATAAAATAGTTTTTCATACATTATGGATATGAATATAATTAATACTTTGAATCCAAATTTCTATATATTCTTCATGATTGTTTTATCTTTTGGAATGTTTTCATACTTTCAAAAAGAAAACATTCACACCAATTCTGGAATTTCACCATTTTAAAGAGTTGGATGAGTTTAAATATTGAAATCATATGAAAAAGATACCATTACCCATAAAAATTTTTTAGAAAAAGGTATGTGTCGGATAACTCAAAAAAATTCATCTAAGTGATTCGAATACTCAAGAATCATTCAAAATCATTCAAACAAACTTTTGAGATAATAGTGATTATAAAATTATCAACGTGGGATACAAATGTTGTTCAATATCTATTTCCTTTCATCATGAGAAATGTTACTTAATCTCTAAAAATATTAATATTTTATACATGAAATGATTTATTAAAATAAGAAACCTATATAGGATAAATATAACATAAAAAATTTTATAATACTCTAATCTATAAACCTCCAAATATATTATGTGTTTATATTTTTCTCTAATACACATAATTTACCATAATCCTCAATAATTTACCATATGATAAAAACCATCTTGGTTATATAGGATCATTAACCTACACCCAGATAAAATCATAACCACTAATGTTATATAAACCAACCTTTGATACCAGCTATAATGACCCAGCCTTAAACATTATATAATCGAGAGTTTAATTTTGAAATCATATTGATTCACATTGAGGATATTTTACAGTTTATATTTTAAGTAAACTATTCAATAACTATTACATAAGTGCTCAAATATTACAAAATAGACACTACTACTCACTATCCAATTTTCACAAGTTAATAATTTCTAAAATAAAACATGAATTATTTTTCATGATAAAAATTCTCAAAATATTAAATTTGGCATCTTCCTTTTTCTAACCCATCCTTATACCATGTCAAAAAATTTTAAAAATGGGATGAGCACAAAAATCTCAGTAAGGGTCATAAAAGGTAGAAATAAACCATTAGTCATTGAAAATTTCATTTTCCTGAAAACAATTTAACAAAATCATAATTTTCATCCATAAAACATAAACACTTTAGCTTACCTCCTTAAATCATAATATTCCTATAAAAATCCATAGAAATCATAAATCATTACATTAATTTGTGGAATCCATATCATTGTAACATTATATCTTTGATATATATATAGGGAGTAACCATCATGGTTATGTTTGGAATACCGATTACAATATATTCCTTAAATCTCTTAGGAGAAACCCAACCAGTTAACTTCGATTCATTAGCCAATTAATTAGAAACTATCATGGTCTCACCCACCCTAATTTCATCATGTAACCACTCATATACATAAATAATACCCATTTACCTTAACTTAATCATTACACATAAACCAAGAAATATTGAAAATTATCATTTCTAGTTTAAAATCACATTTAATTTTTTACAAATCCACACACTCATAAGTGAAAAAATAATAATTTGAAAATGAATGTTTTACTTTTTTAAATTAAACATAAAAAAGATTAAATATATATAAAATGGTTAAATTTCATTCATGTTGTATATGTGAGAAATCATTCCTTTTTGTTTTTGTAAAATTGGTGGAAGACTAACTTTTAATGATTTTCTTAAAAGAAAATACCATATAACGATTCCTTTATGAAAACATTTGTGATAAATTAAAAACATAACATTTTAAGATTACTTTTACATATAAATACATCAATAAAAACATTTATAAAACTAATAAATTTAATATAATGACTTATAATAATAAATCATCAAAACATTAAAATGAGGTTTTTTGTTAAAAAGTACCATAGCGTGAGACATACTCCTCACAAACAATATTTATATTCCGGAAAAATAAACATAGTGTAATTTATACTTTCTTTAAGAAATCATGTTTTATATTACTTTTATATAAATTATTACCATGATATAATTATTACGTTATTATTTATGTTCATATAAGACGTTTTGTCGATATTCGGTACTTGAG
This sequence comes from Viscum album, assembly GCA_963277665.1. Classification (NCBI taxonomy): domain Eukaryota; kingdom Viridiplantae; phylum Streptophyta; class Magnoliopsida; order Santalales; family Viscaceae; genus Viscum; species Viscum album. The sequence continues at coordinate 498,256,908 of OY728150.1, forward strand.
TCAAAAATGAACTTGGTATAATGTCAATAGTCCATGTGATCATAAGTACATCATCTCCAAAATAAAAGTAATGAAACAATAACAAATTTTATATATAAATTTTACCTTTAAATCTATTCATAAAATATGGATATGAGAAATGAACAATGTTACGATCATGGAGAGAGTAAGTCGTTCTTACGGTTGAGTAATGGTTTCTTTTTCAATGATCATTATAGAAAGAAGGTAAATATTATTTTATATTTATAGACTAATTATAATATAATTAATATCATATAACTATTTTAAAAATACTTATATATACTATCCAAGTGATGTGGAGATTGAAAACGAACTGCATAGCTTTGTGAAGGAGGTAGTTCACACATACTCACGAACAACGTTGTCATATTTATATTCATGGAATGAAAGAACATAATTCATATATTATTCTATTATAATGATATATATGTCATTAATATCAAATAATAACATTAATTATATCATTATAAAAATTATAGATAGATAGTTATTCAAAAGGAATTATATCAATTCTTGTAGGTGATAGTTCACACGTACGCACAAACAATTAATTATTTTCTCATTTAATAGAAGTAGATATGGATTTAGGTGAGGATTTTAACATAATAAAAAATAATTATATTGATTATACTGGAGTTATTATTTCTTCATGGATTAAGGATGTTTGATGTATGATGAAGAATAAATAAAAAACAACGACTTAATTAAAAACATTATGTAACATATGGATGTTCACCGTTATTAAAACATTAACACCTCTAATGAGGGTGTTCTGCATAAAATAGGAATTCAAAAATGTAGGGAGGTATTCTAGTAAGGTTTTTTGCCTAAAATTTTCTGAACTAAATGGATTTGGATGTTTGAGTAATTGAGAGGAATGGTTTCACTTTTATTTGAAGAGAGGAGGGGAACTCTAGGAATTATTACAAGTAATAAATGAATATAAATTGTCTTCTAATAAATTGGGTAAAATATAAATTCTTTCTAATATATGATGATTATGGGTCGATATCCATTCATTCAATAAAAATTATATATTCTTGGATATTTTTTAATCATTGTTTTTATGTTTGAACCCTTTTATCTATTACCCTATTATTAAGTAATTTAAAATTTGAGAGTTAAAATAATTACCATAACATGTAAAACGTCCAATTAATAAGCCATTAATGACATTTTTAGACTTATCTCAACATTTTTACCAATTAATAAATCATTATAAATTTTATATCATTTAATTAAATATTTTATATTTTAAACTATGAAATATGTCAATTTTGACACTATTCATTGCATGACTTTTTAAAAAACATTATTATTTTGAAATAATTACATTAACTCAACGAAAAAATGTTAGAGTCATCCAAAATAAATTTGGAACACGTCAAATAATTCAATTTATATTTATTTTTTTATTATTAATATCATTTATTTGATTCTTCTTTTAAGAATTATATTACTGCAAATCATATGTAATAATGGAAACTAATTATTTATAGTCTAAAAATTTTAAGGAATTTTTCAAGATTTATATAATATTTTTATATTTCTAAGGACTATTTATATTCAAATATATCACATTTTATGACCCCATATTAAAATTTGTTAAATAATTAGAGACGTGTTTATGACATCTCTAATTTTTACTTTAAATAAATTGTTATAAATGTCATAATCACATCCAAGTGGTTTCAAAGGACCCATTTACGGCCAAAATATTGTATTGGCCTAAAATAAATCATCTAATATTATTATTACTAGTGTTTTCATAGTTTTATATTATTATAAAATTACATTAAACTTTAATTACAATATTGAAGTTTAACTATGGTAAATAAAATACTAAATTTATTAATCACCCAAAAAAACTAATCATATTAGATCGAAAATATCACAATGGATACAAACATGTATTTTCATTTTTCAAAAATGAATTCACATAAGTGACTATAATTAATTTAAAATGAATCTAATTCAATGATTGAGGAAACATGTTTTTTAATGTAAAAACGTTCAACAGTTCAGAAAAAGTTTATTTCCAATTTCAATTTGAAATTCATTTCAATTACCTACATTGGATTTAATTATAAAAAAATAATATAAATATATATTAAAACTAATTAAAATGATAATCTATCAATATAAATAAATTATTCGAAAATGGAGTTTTGAATGAAATCATGGAATTTTTCACTATTCATTAAAATATGAATTTTATCGGAAAAATACTAAAATATTAAAAGTAAATTTTGATGTCCCTATTCCAATGAATATGTTTATGTTTTAAAATAGAATTTATAAAATTTTTAAAAACTATATTTAAAATTGGTTCTCCCTCAAAAGTTGGTAAAACTACATTTGAAAAATAGTAGAGATTTTTATGCTTAAAATAGAATTTATTCTAATTTTAAGCCAAGAACATTTATTATAAAAAAGTAAAAACATTTAATAAACATTATTAAACATAGTATAGTTATTTATATTAATTAAACCAAATAAAACGACCTCACGATAACTACCATTTAAAATAATAATATTAATAATGTATTATTTTTCAGTATTACTCAGTCTTGTGTGCAACGTAAGATTTCGAAGAAACTCCTTATTATGTGTTTGGTACACTATCTGACATAGCACCCCCTGTAATGTGAAATTAATTTCTAATTCATAAATATTCATATTTTTCTTATTCTATAATAACCTGTTATGTTGCAAAAAATATCAATTATGTTCTGTGCATTTTATTTAATCAAAATGTTTTAGTAATGCTAGGGGACAGATGTTGAGTGTGTTGAACATTTACCAATCTCATATAATTTGTAAAATAAGAAATCATAAAATTATATCAATGATTCACCATGTCTTTAAAACATATGAACTTCAATATTATAACATATTTGTATGATATATATTATAATTTAAATTTCAAAATAAGATAAAAATTAAATTATTTAATATTTTATAATATCCTTTTTACCACAATTCAACCATTAAATCTTGGGATAATAATTTATATGGTTTTATACCTTTTAAAATTATGGATATAGTTATAAACCAAATATGCGATGGTATATTGGTATAAAGTCGCCATAATCACTAAGATATAGAAAAAATTTGAAGAAGACCTCATTGAAATTGGAGAATATTATATAAACAAAGATAGTTGAGGGGTGCATATTTATTATAAAGATGGAGTCTGCATATTGAGTTTGTTTTGTGAAATAAAACTATTAAAAAATCATCACCCAATATTATTGACATAAAAAGGAATCACATATAATGGCAAACAATTTTATCAAATTTTATGATCCCATGAAAAGTTAAATCCTTCAAAAATATTAGAACCATGGTTTGAAACCCTCCAATAAAATAATATTGAATCACATAAATTTTATAGACAAAAAGAAAATTTTCCCCAATAAAACAACCTCAAGAGTATGAATCACAAACACTAGAATTAATTATACTAATTAAATACTAACAATAAACCATAATAATAATTCACCACAACTCCAATTCATTTAAAAATATCAATTTTTAACAAATAGAACACACATATATAATCATATAAATCCATATGGTGATAAATTATCTATGTGTTGAGGACTTATCCCACCCAATAGAGTTTTGGTACACCACTATAATACCCAAAAATTCCCATCAGGATGATCTATATATATACTAATCATAAAAAAAATTGTGGTAGTCTCTATTGTTTAAATTTAGAAGTTTAGAGAGAACCCATAATAAACACAATATCGACACCCCAACACTTCCTAACTTATTGAAAATTAATAAAATTATCCTTAATTACTCCTTTAGAATTTGTGTCTAATAGAAAGAATGATTATTACTCTCAATGCACATTATCCATGATCATTAAAAAGTCTCATGTAAACGTGTGGTATCATGAAAACAACTACAGTGAAGAATAACCTATATAGGATAAGATACATATAATAGAATTCAAAAAAACTAATAAGCTCCCCCAAATTATATTTTTCCATTTTCAAATAGACATTTTTATATGTTGAATGAGAAATCAATAAATCATGTAACAACAAAAATGAGGTTAAACACAATTATTACCTCAAAAATACAATCATATAAAAAAATAATTCTAACACGGTAAAACTAGAAACACACTGACATACTATATTATCTTCCCAAATTTTCAGTCATATACTTACAGTACAAGTCTCTAATATCATGATTAAGTTGATGATGACTGAAATATTCAATGTTCCAACATATGAAATATAAAACATATAATTTGAAACAACAGTAAACCCATTCATATTCACATCCTAAATGGAATCATTTAGATGGGAGGCAAGCCATTCTAATGGGTCTCACCCAAGGCCTTGTGGAGGATTACGTTGTAGCTTTGTTTTGTCCTCTAGGATTGTCTCAAAATAAAAACATTGATCCTCAAGGAATTTGACTTTTCATTATACCAAACTAATTGTACATAAATTTAATATATTACAAGAAACTAAAGGGAAACATTTCCTTTAGAACCTAGATAGCTTGTGGGAACTACATTGTATTTGCCTCTTTTACCAGGTTAGGGTGCGTAGGCTACACTTTCTCTTTTTAATGTTCATAATATGATTCTATATGAATTATATAATTCATATAGGTGATTGTTCTTGATTCATGGAATCATCCTTCTTACCCTTGGATCTTGGAACCTTTAATTTTGTTATTCCATGACAATGTTTTCAATGCCTATTTGTTTTCATTTTCTTCACTAGGAGGAGACCCTTATTTTCATTTCTTGAATTAGGGAAATAATTTTGAGCACAAAATCATTTATTCTATTTATTTTCTCCCAAAACTATATGGAAATGTTTATCCACTAATATATACTCTACAAAATAGGCTAAATCCATAAAATTCCCTTTTGAAACATGTTCATTAATAGTGGATACACTTTTTATGTCTTTCTACCCCCCCCCCCCCCGAAATCACTCATTAACTTCCCTAATTATCATTTTTCATTAATAATTTTATAAGAACCTCAAATTGATTATATATTTATATCACATTATTGTAGTCCCTTATTTATATATTTCTAAGTATTCTGACCTAATAAATACTCATCTAATTAGAGACCTTAAATCCTAGAGGTTCAAGAATTGGTCTGGATGGTTTCATTCATGTGAGAACCATATTTCCCATCACCCCTTCCATTTTATGAATACTTAATGGGAAAATGGGCTCAAATTAGAAACCACATATCTTTTCCCCTCATAAATATATAATTATAGTCGACATATAATACTGGGTAAAATTATAAGGGACAACAATCATTATGGAAGAGGTGGTTCCCTTCCCCAAATCATTCTCTAGTAGGATTTGAGATTCCAACTATATGTAAATAAACATAATAGATGGTGGAGCCATCATATGAGTAATCGTCAATTTAATGTATTATTTTTGAGTTACCATTACAACTACCTAGAACTCCTCACCCTGAGGAACACTAATATGAGAAATCCTCTGAATGTTAATTGGTCTATTCCATTAACATATAAAAAAATTAATATAACCAATTATTTGTTTCATATTAAATTAGTTTTAAATACCTATACTCTGATGATATTATGATCTAAATGATTTTGGCGAGGGTTTCAGAGAAATTGAGTTCAATATAGATCGAATAAATAATCTGATTCTTTAATGTGTTAGTTTACAAATCAAAACATAGAAAAGACCCTACATTATTAAAAATAAACATCATCACTGAAGGGTACTGTAATTTTAATTAAATGATGATATTTTTATCCCAAATAGATAATGTTGGGGGATTCTTGTGTAAAAAATATCTAAATATCACTAGAACATCAAAAAACAGAATGACTGAAAACATCCTGAAAATCAATACTAGACCACAAGAAAATATTCTTCATCGATGTTTTGGATAATCCATAAAATCAAAAATAACAACTACTATTATTCTTTGTATTCCCTAGAAATATTTAACATGATCGTCAAAATCCAATTTATAAGGGATACAATGACAATACCTTGCATCCAGGGAATGGCCGTGCAGCTTTGAAGCTTCAAAAAACTCAAACATGGATATCTCTACTACTAGTTCTCCCTCAATCCGTGTGAAATCATGATTAAATATATCAATACATAAAATTACAGGAATATATAATTCCTCTACCTCTAAATTCTCATCCCTCGTCAATAGGGATGGACCGTTATGACTGGCATCACTTTCTATGTCACCAAAAGAATACCCCATGTGCATAGATCATTAATCACTTAACTCTGATTTCGTAAATACATGCCTCGATGTTACATCAACTATAGTGAGGAAAAATTATCTTGATTTAAATTAGTTAAGTCAACAAATATTATTTATAATAAATCTATGATAAAAGTAAGTGCCTCAATGATGTTTGATCAAAAAAATTGTTCTATGGTATTCATTAGTAATCAACTTGGTCAAATTTATACATTCCTACCATACATAAGGAATAGTAAATATCTTGGAAAGTACATAGAATAACATATATTATTGACTCAATATCTAATATTTATGATTTATTTGACATCATCTGTCATTCTGTACATTTCTAAGGAAACATTTTCTTGGAATGATGAATTCTGAGTGACATTAGAAACAATCCACCTAGGATTTTTGTATACATAATTTGTTCATTATCTTGTAACTATATGTACATTGACTTAGACATATTTGCCTCTGGGATCTATAATTATGTATCTTAAAATCAATAATATACGTTTTTCACCTATGTCAATCATCATGAATCATTTACTCAACCCTTCTTTATAAAATTGTATGACTAAAATTTTATTTCTAATAATTAGTATGTCACTTATAAAAACTATTAAGAAAAAAATACACTATTTAAAAAAACTTATATACACAAGGATCACATTCATTCTTTATGAAACCAAATTCTATTATGGATTCATCAAATAAAAAATTTCACGAGACTGATGCATACTTTAATCCATAAATACATCTTGACTATATCCGTACCATGTTGGAATAATTTTGGGTAATAAACTATTTTGGTTGTATAACATGAACATCTTTATATGGTTCCCATTAAACAACAATATCATGACATCAATCTTCCAAATCTCATATTTACAATAATACACAATTTTAAGTAAAATTTTGATGCATTTTAGCATTGAAACTGGTGAAAAGGCTTTGTCATAGTCTGTGTCTTGATTTTGATTGAATCCTTTTGTAACTAGTCATTATTTATATGTATTTTATTTCTTATTCATGTATAGTTTCTTCTTGAATTCCCATTTACAACCACTTAAATTTACATCCACTGGAGGATCTATAAAAATCTATAATTGTTTTCTATAAGGAATATATATTATAATTTATAGCTTCTTTCCTCTTGGAAACATCTCTTCCACTTAATTCTTCCTTATATATTACTATATAATAATTATCTACTAATAATTTCTCACCATCCTTAGTGAAAATAAAACCATACTATTTTAGTTATCTGACCTCTCTTGTAATCCTATGTTGTACTTATGTCTCTAAAACTTCATCTTCCATGGGGATTTGTGGAACATGTTTTTAATCCAATACTTGTGTACCTTCATCCTGTACTTGGTAAAAATCAACCATTTTCCAAATATATTATTTAATTTTTCTCTCTCTATCTCCAGGAATATTGTGTTTCATTCCAATAATTCCTTTAATAGGGGTCATATTGGTATTATCACTTCATTTCCTAAGGTATCCTATTATGGTAAACTTTATTCCTTGAGGTTAAAGTTTATTTCCTAAAGAGTTCATAATAAACGCTTCACATCCCCACACATATAGGTATGGTAATATGGGTTTCTTTCCACCCCAACATTTGTATGGAGTTTTATATGCTACTTTAGTTGGAACCTAGTTCATTATTTTATCTTTTTTCTATAATGCATATCCTTAAAAGGATAATAAAATAATTTTATAACTCATCATTGATCTCAACATGTCCATGATGGTGCAGTTCCTCCGTTCTCATACACCATTCTGTTATGCTGTATAAGGAGGTGAGAGAAGGGATATAGTCCTAAACTCCTATAAATAATCAATTACGTATTTATTAATATATAATCCACTATGTTCTAAGTGAAGTTTTATAATATTCTTACCAAGACGGTTCACTGAGAATCTGGCTTATACCTCATTAAGTAGACATATCCATAGCTACTAAAAACATTAGTAATAAATATTGATGTATGAGTACCCACCAATATCTTCGACTATAAATGGTCCACAAACATCGATATGAATTAATTCAAGAATCTCCTTGGCCCTAACACCATTCCCTCTAAATGGGGCTTTTTCCATTTTGCCTTGTAACCATGTGTGACACGCCCCATGTGATTTTAGTTCAAAGTAATATAGCTATCATTCATGGAATAATTAGGTCATATTATTTTCATTTACATGATCTTTCTAATGACTCCAACATTTGGTTTGGTTTGATTCATTTGGGTTAGTTTTATTTTGAATTCCCTTTACCCAGTTTGGGTAATCTAACAAATGATAGCCTTTATTTAAATATGTCCATCCAAAACTTATTCTATCTTTATAAAAGAAACCAATTTTTTCCCAAACATGAAAATAAATCAATCTATATAATTTTCTTATAAAAAAATATTTTTTTAGAAATAGTTGGTACATTATAATAATATTTTAAAACTAAGACAGTTCACATTGGAAATGTGAGGTGGTTGTCCACAATAGCCACACCAAGTCTAACTTGTTTTTATTCTCATAGTTCTACCTCCCCTCATTCAATATTCTAGAATCTACATCATTCATATGCTTCAATACATACATGCACACCACATGTTGTATCTCATACACAATTTTTAGATATAAATAAATTTCACTAAATAAAAATTATTCATGATGCTTCCCCTTGGTTATTTTCTGGGAAAAAATATTTCTTATAGTTTCCCTTCTTGCCACATGAAAAACAGATAGCATCAGGTTCCCTTCCATTCCCCTTGATATTTATTTTCTTGTAAGGGATTTAAAAGAATATTTTTAATTAGATATATTCACCTAGAATGACCCTTTATTAATTATAATAATATAAGGGTTTTCACACATCGTATCCTTATCAATTTGGTAAATAAATATGGGAATATATTGAAGATAATTTTATGCTTTTAATATTTAAATTTATGAAAGATTTGGAGAATCAGTAAGAAATTAATGCTTTAATGAAATAATTGTATATTTAATTAGGTAATTTAAACACTAAAACCCCTATTTTCTCAACATAGAAAATTAGGTTTCCTATGTGAGGCCTAGCTGGAGCACACTCTCTAATATCACTATGATAGAGCACCTTGGATATCTCAAACAGTTTTTTTTCATTCTCTCTTTTGAAATAGTCCATGTATATTTTGGAGAATTCTATAAGCATCCAAGTCATCATCTGACTTCATAGGATCAATAGACATGGATAAATGAATTAAAAAATAACAATATACCAGGTCACTCAAGTGTTTATCATAGGAAACAAACTCTTCATCAATTACTTATTTTTCAAGTGGATCAAAAAAGTGCGGATTCCAGCACATAATATTTCTATTATTCGAATAATACAACTCATAGGTGTCTGAACGATTCATGTATGTTACTATATATAAGGATATAGTGTTTATCCAAAATTTATAAAAGGTATAATATGGTTGATGGAATTTCCATTAATATAATATTAAAAAGAGTATATTATTATTACTTCATTTGATTAAAATTTCTGTGAGAAATGATGAAATTAATATTATTATGTCTCCCACTATACTGTCATGTTCAAATATACCTAAACATTATACTCAGAATGTATAGTTTCATTAGAAATTTTAGTGGGATGGATCCATATTCCCCTTCTCATAACTCAAGTGATATATTGGTCAATTTTTCAAAGGTATTTAGGTACGTAGGTCTTTTAAAATTGTTCCTTTTAGATCTTTCATCCATTTAGTGGAATATTAAATCAATAAACCCTTACATATATTTCCTCAAAACATGACCCAATGTTACATCATGTCCAGATAGGGCTTCCCCTCTTAATATTAATTGGTTATGTCTTGCAAAAACATTCATAAGAAACCCATGACAAAAGTGATTGTCCTAATAAGGGTTGCTCAATCACATAGAGATTTAGTTTAAATTTCTAATAATTTAATGGAAGACGTAGTCTAACATAATATTAAGTTGAAGGATTTTATTTATTATGAATATATTATGATTGTTGTATAATTTTAATGTATTTTTTTCATTGTTCTCTCTTACCCAGAAAACCTACTCCTTGTTTTGAATAGATGAACATTTTCCACTCTCATGGGCTCTTTATCCCAAAATCCTACCATTTTTCGATATATTCAACCACATGATGTAGATCTCTATTCTACTCATGATTTTACAGCATCACTATGACCATTTTTTTACAACAGAAATTCTTCAACTACCTTTTGATCATCAAGAGTGAAACATGAAACTTGTTATCTATAAACAACATTGGTTCCAAATATTATGCCAAATATATTTATATGCTTCACTCTCTCAATCTTATTGGTCTTCAATATCAAAAATATATTCTTATGAAGTACCTACATGTTGTCTACACATAATTATATTCTTCTTCTTTTAGCCTCACTATTTCTAGAATATTATATATCACGTGACCTTGTTTCATTACCCATCTATTATTCTTATTCTTCATATTATTATTATTATTATTATTATTATTCAATACTGAGATGGTATTTATTCTACAACAAAGGATCACGTTCTTATCTTCTTTGAGATATCATTAGGTTCTATCAGAAGACCACTCTACTCTTGAGAGGTTCTCCCCAATTTTTTTGGTTGAATTCAAATTTCTAATGTTCTATTAGAGAACCACCCTACTATTAAGGGTATTTTCTCATAATTTTCATTGTATTTTTCCAAATTCTATCTCCATTAAATTTACATAAGAATGATTATCTTTTTAATTCCCAATTTTTATGATTCGAATATATATCCATTGAAAATTCCAAGAGGCATGAGATCTAAAAATCATTCTATAAAATAAAAATTTCCATTTATGAATACAAAATATATATAAAATCACAGTTATGGAATAGAACATTCATTTAAAGTGTGATTGATTTAATAAACCCATAGTATACATTAACATGAATCTATAAGATTCAATTATCATATTTGTTAAATAATCGTATTTTTTATTCATATCATGAATCAAGATTTAGTATATGATATTTTGAATAATTAATCATGGCACAAAAATCATGGTACATTAATTTATAGATTTATGTAGAATAGAAATTCTTCATTTCAGAGATATTTATTTCCCAGATTCTTATTATGGTTTGATAATTTATTTATCACAATCGTGATCATATTTGTGAAAACATTATATTAAATAAAAAATTAATTTGTGATATTTAAATTACTGAAAAATAAAATCAGAATTAATAAATTTAAATTCAATGAATTTCATCAACTTTGATCACTAATATAGACTATCAAATATTATCATTTGAAAATATAGTATAATAAAATAGTGATCTCCCCTCTTCTTAAAATTTAATATTAATCAAATAATATCATTAATCATGGATAGAAAAAATCCTCATTATAAGTTGAACTTTTATCACAGCTATAGGATTATCAAATGTAATTTTCTTCTAAATATACAATTCTCAAAACACTGATTTTTGTTTTTTTGGAATACTCAAATTTTCATTAAGTGGAAATCATTATTTTACAAATAATAATTATGATACGGGGTGATCCTTATGCCTTATAGGGATAATCCATGCATTTTCTAATTTCAAACCTCAACTGATTATTCTTACATTGATCTAGATGACTGATAAACAGACCAAGAATTACCATTATGTAGAATAATTTTACTCTATAATTACTGAAATAAAAGTCTCTAGGATTGTTATGTGGACTCAAATGACTCATACATAAAGTCCAATAAATATTATAATTCTCAGTGATGCATATGAATTTGAAATTTTTTCAATAACTCTATGGATGAAATGAATATCATATAGATTATAGGACTTAACCAATTTTCTAGTTTCATTTCCATAGTTAAAATATTATTCAAATTGATTCAGAGTCTCTTAAAATAACATTACACATTCTCAAATAAAATCTATAATTGTTTTCTATTTTTCAAATCTTCTTAAACTCTTCAACAACATTTTAATGTTCTTATAAAAAATTTTCTCAATTTTTATTAATTAAAGATCATTTTTTGCCTTTCTATTTCTGCCTAATGTTCTTCCATCAGAAAACATTTTCCAAGTGTAGTTTTTCACTAATCTCAACATCCTTATAGCTATGTAACATATGTATGATTTATAAAATGTTTAGCTAGATCATCATAAAAATGGAATCTATTTTATTATTTCTAAATATATTTATAAAAGATATCTAATGCAGAATTGTTTAGAAGCTAGCTTCTCCAATTACATTTGACAAGTTGTTGAAAATGATCCTTCTAATTTAATTTGCAGTTATAATATCTTTATCAGACCTATCTCAACAATAATCTAATTTATGGCCACTCACCTGGAAATAATGTTATTATATTTTACCCATTTAGAGTATGGGAAATATATTTTCGAGGATGTTCCATAGAACCAACTACTTTATACATTAGAATACATGTTTATATATTTAGAGAAATAAATATTAATATTATCATTTAATTATCAATTTATTTTCTGACATTTAATATTATAATTTCCAAATAGTATTTTCCACAATAAAAGGAGATAGTATTTTCCCACTATAATGGGATCTATGAAGTAAAATGATAATATTATTAAAGATATGTTTTATGGTTGGATTATATCATCTGATGGGACATAGTTGACATAGAAAAACAAGTGTTGGATTATTTTAAGAGTATGAGGCCTCATCTTGTGAATTTTCATGCTTATTGATCACATATATAGTAGGTCATGAGAACATACCCACTAACAGTAATTTTATATGATATATGTGTCATGAGATATTCCTTTATTTGAACATGTGTAATGATCCATTGACTAAATATTACTATTAATGCATGTCATTACTAGTGTACTTTTATGTATTTCTCCAAACAGTTACAATATATTTTGGTTGAGAAATATGATATGTTTGGAACATGTTTTGGTGGTATGACGATGATAATACTCTTAAGGTGGGGATCAAGATGTTGATTTCCAACCTATGAACATCTCATGAGAAGGGTAATGGGAGTGGGATTGGTTATTGTATTGTAATTTTTGATTTATGATACCAGTGGATAAAAGACCTAAGTGCTAATGGATTCCTTAGTGAATGTCAGGTATAGTTTCAAATAGGGTTTTGACTCAATTCCAAGTGTGGGCGTCAGTCCTGGAGTGGCTTGTGATGATCAAACTTTGTTAGGCCGAAATGCATCAGTTCTCACATTTATTTCATGATGGTGAAATTGTTCTACGGGGTCTTCATCCATGAGATCATGGTGGGTGTAGGGAATGGACACTTGTGTGGGTACTAAAATGATCATGAGATTCATTAGGCTTAGAGGAATCATAATCAGGTATGAGGTGTTGTGTTGATGTTAGAATCCAATAATATTCAGGATGGGTCATATATAGGATGTTTTAATGATGTTAATGTGAATAATTAGATGTGGTGAGATGGTAAATGTATTAAGACCATTGTATGGGATGTAGAGGGAGAGTTTTTATGAATTTTTTGGGGATTTACAAGGAAAATACGATGTTTTTGGATTTTTATCATGGTTGATTTGAGCTCAATAAATTCATATTAAAATATATAATTGATATAGGTTCTCTAATATGATATTTGTATATATAATTGGGAGTTGAATTTGGAATGCCTTTAGGATTATTGAGGGATGATTTGATTTGAAATTTCAATGGTGGGTAAAGTTGTGGGTATAGATTATCTTTATCATACTAAGACCTATAATGGTGAGTGTCATTGACTTGGTCATAAATTGATAATAATATAACAATGATATTTATATAAAATCTCTGGGAAGCGTTGTATTAATTTTTTTTATGGTGGTTAGAGGTATTGTCCTGTGATTTCATGGATTAAAAACCCTAGATGGAATATAGATATTTAGAAGATGGAACATCTTAATGTCATATTTTTAGATGTGGTATGTGGCTTAAAGGGTGACCCATGTGTTCATGTGATCCTCATTAAATTCATGTTATGTATCAATACTTTTTGAGAATTCTATCCATGGTTACTGTTTTGGTATGCACAGTTTAGGATAAACCACTGAGCATCCTAAAGTAGGATGATCTTTTCGTTAAATTTGTTCTGAGCATGGTTAGTTCACATGGTTATAGAATAGTTTTAGATAAGCCATATAGGATTTAATATTAAAACATAAATGTGTAAAAATAAGTTTAAAATCCACTTATATGGTTTGTTCATGGATTGGAAAATTGTGTGTGGTGAAGGGCATAAGGAAATTCCATCAACATGGTGGAGCATGGTTTTTAAAACAATGCTCCCAAAACATTCAACATAGTAATTTACCATCAAACCCTAAATTATTGTGAGTTGTCTCCCTATACTCCCCGCCCCTTACCTCATGTGTTCATTCTTATAACCTCCCTTGTTTCCCTCATTCAATCTCATCCATGAGGATGTTTGTAGAGGTTTCTCATAGTGATTCAACGAAATTAAACGCATGAATTGGTATTCACATTTATCCTTTTCCACTTCGATCAAATTTTGATATCCATGATTAGGGTTCTTGATTATGATTCCACATGATCATATTGGAATTAGAAACTAATGGTGGGGATTCCACACTACCTATGAATATGATTTCATGAGATTTCATCCATACTTTTCTGAATGCCATTTCATTGTTGTATGATATTGTGATTTTTTTTAGAAAATTGAGATTAAATTAAAATAAATTAATAATTTTTTCAATAAAATTCGATAGGGATTTCACCCAGTTCAGGGTCGAGAATTTTTTAGGGGTTGTTGGTGAGTGTATTTTCATGGTTTCGATGTGATGATATTAGACGTTGGAAATTTTAGTATTATGCCTCTCTAATAAAATAGTTTAATTATTTATAATTTTTTGATAATAATTTTTTGATTATAATGTGGATATAATTAATTAATTTCAGTGGTTTGGTTGTGATACATGACCCTAGGTGACTTAGACAAGGCTCTATGGACATTGACAGGCCATGGAATCTACTATCGGCATGTGGATCTTTTCCATTATGATTATAAATGAGATAGATGGTCTTTTGTACTTTCCCTATGAAATTATCCTTTTTAATTATATGTATATAGATTATTGATCATTCGACTAAGGTAATCACCACTAATTAATTTAATTATAATGATTTTTTATTGAAATGAAATATATAAATAATATAATGAGTGCTAGGGGTCATGAAAAACCCTAGTTTATTGGCATGATACCTCAAAAACTTATGGTTAAGGCTATGATATTTAGGTATTAGGTGGAATACAAGACTCTTGAGAGGTGAGGATAGACCAACCTAGACTTAGTGGCCCTAGTTTGGAGCCTTGATCCACACTTGGGAAGGGGTGTTGTAACTTGATATGATTGGACTATGAGGGACTAGTGGGACCTTGAAATATCAGGTGGCCACCAGACCACTTGGGAGGTGAGTTTGGGCCTAATGTGTCTTGTCTAGCCATGCACTAGAATAGGTGGATAGTATTTAGGAAACCTGGGATCTGGTTGGGTGAAAGGATCAACCATAGGATACCTTTATGCCTACTGTGAACCACAGTCCATCACTATGACTGATTCTAATGTGGTGAGACTTGTTTTTCCATTAATTCCATGCTTCCAGGATAATAATACTAGAGGATATGGTATTCCCACAAGTATGGGGGTTGAATGAGATTGTGGATGAGTTCAAGGACTCTATGTGTAGTACCTCTTCAAGTTGTGGATTCAGGAACCATTGTAGGTACCCTGTGACATGTGACCCAAGTGAGAGGGTTGTTATCAGAAATGAGAAGAGATGATTGTGGGTGTCACCTTAGAACTCATATCGATCTTTGAACTTGATTAGGTTGTGATCAGAAAGGTCGAACATTGAAAATCATGACTATGGGTTGTATAGATGGTTGGTAATATGGCCACCCATGTTTATGATTTTTATATTGATATCAAATATAGTATAAAACATAGGGAATTTTGATGGTTGGATGGAAACTCACATGGTAGAGGGATGAAATGCATATAGGGAATATTACATAGATGAGTAAAATCCTAAAGGGTAGGTTGGCTGAGATGCTTATTGGGATTATACCATAATTGAGAAAAGTCCAATATGTGCAGTACATAATAAACTTTGAGATTCCATGAATTTAAGTCTAGTTATAAATAAATACTCTACATATTTGGAGCTCAAACACTGATTGAAATACTATTTATACAAACACCCCTATTCAAAGAGCTTCAAAAATACTATTCGGTTAGGGCCTCCTATCCCAAAGGTTTCATAAAATCGTTGGAATAGGGATTTCTACAGAAGGTTTTACAAATGGTTTTTTAAACTTTTGGGATAGAGTACATTTGAAAAATTGTCACCCAATGGTTTTAAAAACCAATTTGGACATATCAGCCCCAAAAACACAAGAGCAGGACTGCATTCTCTAAAATCGATCAGAACACATTTTTCCTTATTTGATAGCTCTCCTATTCTTCTTAGCATGTGAACGCTTACTCACTACTAGAAATCCATCCTTGTTTAAGTCATTTGTCTTCTTCCACTTCAAATTGGTTAGTTTTAAGGGAATTATATCTTTTACCTCAATTTATTTTTTATTTTTCATTCGTCTTCTCTTACAATATCATCACATTAAATATTAACATTGTTCTGTTGTTTTGTTTCTTTTCACTAGTAAGTATTATGACCCATTATTTTATTGATTATTTGAACTCACCAATCATAAATGGCTATAAAAATAAACATAACATTTGTGTGTGAATCTAGAAAGTTTTGGAAAATAGCGATGAAAGACATGTGGAAATTATTTGAAATTCCATTTTATGTTGAAATTGTAAAAATTATGGTTGTTGGAATCTATTTTTATGCATTCAATTCTGTGTTATATTTTTACATTTTTTAGATCTTTTTTTAAAATTATGGTGACTGTAATAACCATTTATAATGTAGATTTAATTGAAGAAGTTAGGGTGTGGTTCGATTGGCATGGGGTGTGTTGAGGGATAATTAGTGGTGAAGGGTGTATGCTTGTTATTGTGTGATGATTACTCTATGGTGATGTCTTGGGAGTGGTATGTGATGTTGTTTAATAAAATATTGATGTTTTTTGTGGTGTTGTTTTTATTGTTACCTAGTGGCTATGGAATATGATCAGTAGTTATAAAATGGGAATAACGTCAGATGAAAATAAATAATTTTGGTATGGAATACAATATGTTGTAATTGATTTAAAATTTTAATGTTGATAAATAGGAATTAATATTGGTGATGAAAAAATGGGATTTCAATAAATATTTAATTAAATGGATATTAAATTAATCATTATTAATAAATTGTAAAATATATCAATTTATTGAATCTAAATGAAATAGAGGAATTATGCGTTGTGTGTGGCTATTTTGTGTAGTGAGTTGCATTTTGTGGCAGTAATATATGGTGGAAGATGTTCTGGAGTGATGTAGTAATGATTAATAAAGTAATTGAGGATATATACATGCAATATTATTATTTTAATAAAGATATAATATTTTGGCTCTACAATACGGGATAAATCATGATAATATTATTTTTTAAAAATGTTATTAAATTTGGGGGTATATTGTGAAATCATTAAAAGAAAATATAGTGTTAATAGAGGATGTTTCATAGCTTTGATTTAATGACATCATCTACCATTATTCTCTTTATACAACAACTTCTAATCACATCCACTATATTTCACATAATATCCTGATTTATTACTTTTTAGGATGAACTAATAAATAAACTATAGTAAAAATAATTGATAAGGGCCTATGATACAAAATTATACTAAATTTACATACAAGTCATGAAAATAATTGAACAGAACCTATCAACTCTTTACACACACAAAACGAACCGAACTAACAAATCTTATCTATATCATAACCAACCCGACTAGGAAAAACAAACTATATTGAATTGGAATGACTTGATCTGAAAAAATAACACTTTAGTCGACCCAGAAAACACTAGAATACATTAAAAAAACTAAAATAAAAATAAGTAAACTAAATTGAACCAAACTAAAAGACATTTTATAGTAATGATAAAAAATGAACTCAATTGAACAATCTTTAATAAAATACAATTAGGTGTGCACCGACCCAATCCAAATAAAATAACCAAACCCAGCCAATATCATGGTATTATATTTATAATTGATCTCAATATAATGGTTTTATATTTATATTATTGTGTTTTATGTAAAATATTTTGTTGTCTTTTATTTTAATAATCTCATGTAATATTGTGCATTAGTTATGGTTTCATATAAAGTAGAAAATTCTTGTTTATTTAAATATATTTTTTATTAAACATCAATCTTATTAAATTGATTTTTTGAAAAAAAAAATAATTTTTTTTATAGAATAGATTGGAGTGGGATGTACTAAACCAATCAAATCTCAAGTAGTTTTCAAAACCAGTTAGAGAGGATTCTTTAGTTTTTATTTGATAGTGTTTCCGATAGTAATCACATACAATTACCATGTTCTAATTTGGTTGGAAGATATTTTTTGAGTCGTGAATAGGTTATCTACCATATTACCAAATATGGTTTTCAAAAAAACTACTAATTTTTTATCATAATGGGGATAAAATAGAATCTTAAACTGGTGATGATCTAAATTAGAGGACCAGATTGCATAATTTTTATATGATCGGTTTCTAATTATTTTTCATCAAAATAAGGAAAGGTTGTCAACCCAATAAGACTTCGATACAAGCACACATGATGCGTTGAAAGAAAATGATGAAGTTAAAAGGGTGAAAAAAAATTGAATGATGCTGCCACAACTCTAGTATATCATCAATGTGGTAAAATGTAATTGGTAGAATTTGAATCCAATTATTTCATGGGAAAACCATATATGGGATTTCTAATTCTACCATTGATTTCATTATTACCTTCTGGATGGATCTACTTCCAAATTATGTAGATATTATGGAATATTAGTTAGTTGAGGAACATGAAATTTAAAAAAATCATACTTTCCGAAAGATTGAAGCTTATTCTAAGAGGAAAATATTGAATGAAATGATTGTATAAAATGTGTAACATCCGGATGGAATTCTAGAATCTAACGTAACATTATCATGTGTGCTACAAAAAGTAATGTTTCACCTTTCATTGATCCCTAGACTCCATAATCATTTCATATATGTTGAAATATCAATAAAATGTGATGGCATTATACATAGATAAAGAAGAATAATGATGAGTTAGTTCACCCTATAGATGATATTTCATGGTAGATATTTGATTCTCGGTATCCTAATTTCATAGCTAACATGAATAATGTAAGGCTAGGTTTTTCATCTGATGATTTTAATCTATTTGGACATATTCTTACTTTATACAACACATGTTCGGTTTTCATACACATTTATAACCATCCCCCATGGTTGGGTATGAAAAAACATTCTACTTTTATGATTTTAATCATATATGACCCTTCTAATCTCAAAAATGATATAGGGGTATACTTGAACCCTTTAATAAAATAGTTAATACTTTTTTGGGATGTGGGTGTGCGCATCTACGATGCGTGTTTGAAAGACATATTTCAAATGTGTGATGTGATTATGGAGATGATCAATGAATTTCCTATTTATGAAATAATTATTAGAGGGATTAGGAATACAAAACTAACATGTTCTATTTATATGAAGAATATACGAACCAGAAGATTAAAACATGGTCGTTGTTTCAATTTTATGGGACATTGATGATTATATCCAATGGACCATCGATATAGAAATAATCATCAATGTTTTGACAATACCATGGATATTGATGATCCACCTCATCATATTTCTAGAATGGCTATTTTTAATGAATTTTATGATTTTAGTATTATTTTGGAAGTGTCAAATGAAATATAGAATGAAGAAGAATGTATGCACTGAAACCTATTCCAATAGGAAGAAGAGGATTATCTTATTTGAGTTTCTATATTGGTCAACCAAATTTTTACATCATTTCATAGATGTAATTCACCATTAAAAGAATATATGTGAAATTCTACATTTTATTCTTCTAAATGTAAAGGGAATGACATAATATGATTTACAATCTCAGTGTGACTCGGTGGATTAGGGCATTAAACCATAATTAAATCATATGTGTATCAGTGAAAGTAAATAGAAATTTCTATGTGCTTCTTGTGTGATGACGCCTATAGAAAAAAAATACATTTCTATAAGTACTATAGACTATTAAATTTCCTAATGTATATTCAATTGACATATCAAAATAGGTCAGACATAAAAGATTTAATGATAAAATCTTTGAGAATTTATAATTATCATGTCCTTTTGTGATTGTTTATTCCAATAGAAATATATAAACTTTTTTCTAATAATGTAACAGTGTCAGTTCTTCTATAGTTCCATTTCATTTTAGATATTTATGCTATAATATTTTCAACATCATTATTGGAAAAATATAGTTGGCAAGGGCACCATTAATTTTGTGTGAGATGATGAAAATATTAATTTAAAATTTTTTCACAAGCATGTAACAAATAACTCTTTATATCTTAATCAAAATACTTCTCAGAGTAATTTTTTATTTTAATTAGATTTATAAAACTGAAATAAAAGTGAACATATTGATTTTTTATTTCTAGAATTGGAATCATCTTGAAGGTTTAATTGTGAATAGTTACTTGGCATGAAAATTTATGTATTTTTTCTCAATGTATTTGTCTGACCTTAATACAAGTAATAACATACTAATGAAAAATGAAGAAGAATAGTAACTGAAAATTGAACTCGGTTTTCCATCACATCCTCAAATTTGAGGAATTCATGGTTCATATACATTGACGACATTAATCCTTGAATTGATAGATATGTCATATCACCCAGTTTTGTTCAACTATGATTTTTTCAATGAGTACATCATGTAAATAAATTGAACATGTATATATTATCTCATATCATGTAATTATATGTATCTGTGAAACTATTTCTATTATTATATACATGGAAAATAATGAAATGATAAATAGAAGGCGTCGTTGTTATCTTTGAGAAGGAGTAAATCTTCTAATAGCAAAGAGTTTTCTTCATGGTTAAAATTGAAATTAAAAATATAACTGTAATAAATTAATAAAATAAATATTTAATTATATTTAATATTAATTTATATTTTATTAGTTTAGTTTTAAAACTGACTATGTCTTCATGTAAATAATAGCTTTGTATTTTCGTCCTAATATTGTGGTTCGTGACTGTAAATCAATTGTGATCAATGTGTAAAAATTTGTAATCATTAACTGAGAAAATAACTTGAGGACACAACATGACGGTGTTAAGGTAACTGCCACAGTAGACTGTTATGCTAGTGCATCAGATAGTATTCCTTGACCTGAATGTGTAGCTTATTATGGAGTCTTTAAAAAAGTAATAATATTGGCTTATTACACTTCTGGTCGTGTAACTATGATGAAATGTCAGTGGATTGATTCAATGAATAGGTAGGGTATATTTATTTATTATTATGTATTTTGAGTTATTGACATGACTCATACTCTTACTAATGATGAACCGTATGTATTGGAGTAAATGGAGAAATATATTTTTTATATCAAAGATCATATTAGACCTGAATTTTGTGTAATTATTGAGGTAATTCCAAGGAATATTTTGGATGATGGTGAAAAAGGAATTGACATAATCCCTGCTCCCATTATCCCTAATCCATTTATTAATTATGATGACTACAATAGCTCAATTTTCATATTTTATTATTATCCTAAATTTCATGTTAAAAAATTTAGGATCACCCATATGTGTTCTCAATTCATTTCTTACCTCAACATGGATTGTTAAGGTTGGTACAATTAAAATTTATTTACTATTGATTAAAAATATTTTTGAATCTGACTTGACCTACACGTGAATTTTCAATGTTTATTGGTTGTATTTTTCTTTATGTTTAATTTTATAATATTGAATAGAAATTTATTCAATCCTATGTAAACAAACACAAATGAACAATCTAAATTAGAAAAAAAACCATAGGAATTGAATTGTAAATATTAAACTTATTGATATGAAAATAAAGAAAAATAAAATATTAACCTACCATAAAATGTAAATATTACTTGATCTAAAATATGAAAAAATGACTAAAGACAAATAAATATGAAAAAATTACCTAATTAATTATGATAATTGAACCAAATAAAAAAACATAAATAAAAAAGAACAAATGACTTAATTAATTGATAAAAATGAACCAACTGACGTAAGACAAATAAAAATAGACAAATGAGCTAACACAAATTTAATTGTATAAATTTGAAAAAAGAAGAAAAATGAATCATACATATGCTAAAGATGAAAATATGAATATATTTTTTATTCTTTGACATGTACTATATATTGATATTCTTCCCATTAATTTTAAAATAGTTTTTTTATCACAATTTATCGGGTATTTGGTTTTCCAAGAGGTATTCCCTAATTAAGTCATGCCTTAAAACATTTTTGTTCGGCTTATACATTATTATAAATTAATAATTAATTCCATATTTTTTTCAAATGTTAGAAATGAATCCTATTGATAAGATATGAAGAAAATGGATGACGAACAACATCCCTGAATGACTGAGATGGGTGTTCATCCATTAGTTTCTATTGTTAGTATTTTATTTCAAATATATATATCATAAACATATAATTTCATGGAATTAATTTTTTTTGAAACATTTATGTTTGATCTTCCACTCTTGTGGCAATTATTCTCTCAGTATCCTAGTGGTCCAAGTACTCATGTCGGGTATATTATTGAGTGGAACTAGAGATATGTGCTCCAGTCAGCATACCTGATTAGACTATATCCCTCCCACTAACGTGACATATACCACACATTCTAACACCATAATGTTGTTAGGTACACATGTGAAATATAAGAAACCTGTGTTATGACCGAAATTTACATCTGACCCTCCTCACCCATCTTTCATGTAACAGACAATGATTCCTACTCATCCATATCATGCATTGGGCGAGCCATTCATGCCAAATTATTTTCCTTCTACTTCATTCTCTTTGAGATTCTACATTCCTTCTTCTTCAACTCCTGATCCAACACATTCTAATCTTGTGTAGCATAAATTGGGACCAACTCCATATTTATAGGACGTTGTTCCTTCAATGCATATGGATCCAGTAGTGCTAATATATCATATTTTTCATGTATATTTATATAACCCTAATAATTTTTTTACTATAACTTATTTTCATTAAAATGATGTACTGATATAATATTTTTTTTCTCCTATAATAACAAGATATACTAATAGTCCATGTGTCAATGCATGCACTCATATGGTTTGGAACCTTCACATGTTGTTGATTGTGGAGTAAAATTAATACAAACAAATGACCCAAAAAACATGGTGAGAATGTAGGCATTTTTTTGGAGACACTTTCCAAATACTCTAATATCATTCTCGTCATCCAACTTTTCAGGAGAAACATACCTAATGAACTAAAAAATAACCCCTAGATACAATTATGGGTAGAAAAATCTATTGTATTTAATGTTATATTATTATTTTATTTCTTTGAATAAATATTTTGGTTCCATACTCATTTTTATTTTCCTGATAATGAGGTTATGAGGATAGCACAACTCATGGAACTAGTTGATATGTGGAGAGACAATAAGCATGACATGTATAATGGTTGATGTTCTAGGGTTTCCATATATTTATAATTCTTAAATATCTTATATGATTTCTGATATAACATTATCGATAAATGATCACTCATTGTATGAGTACCATGTTAAAGGTATTAATCAAATTTGAGGTTCTTAAATGAAAATATTCATGTTTTAAATTAATACATTATTTTTTATTATTGAATTTTTTTAGGAACCATCATGAAAAAACTAAAACAAATAGATGCTATGAAATACCTCCACACTTTGTGGAGGACTATAGTGTCAGACCATGAGAGGAAGCATGTACAAAAGTCATTTATAATCATTCTTTAGGACATTCACTTTCCATTATTTCCTCCACATTTCATTCTGTTTATAATGTTTTGGTAGAGAAGTGGAGACTGATTATCAACCCAAAACATAATAAACAATAATAAACTGAACTAAATAGAATCAAATCAATTCAATGTAAATCGAATATAATTGAACCAAATTTATTTGACATTAATTGACATAAATACAACTGAATGAAACCTAAAATAATCAAAACAATAAAACTAGACATAAATAATATTGAATTAAATCAAACCAAGTAAAATACAACATAACTAAACTAAACTATACTAGAAATACCTAAACACATGTGAACTAAAAAAACATGTATAAACTAATTCAAGTAAAGGTAAACAAAACAAAATTGACTATAAATGAATATATTTTTAATAAAATTCCTAATAACAACAAAAAAAATAGAACCAAATATTCTTAAAATAATCCAAATAGAAGAGAATTATATAGTCTTGAATGAAAATATTCAAAAATAAGTAAAAAAATTTGAATTTCATTGAATACAATTAAAAAAATCAAATTTTACCAAATAAATATGAATTGAGTGGAATCAAATCGATCTAACTTGGCCTAATCAAAATCAACTATATATGAACCAAATTGTACAATCATAAACTAAACTAAATTATAAAAATTTAAATAAAACCAGTTATAACAAAAACAAATTTGTTTGGGCCAACATGAATTCATCTACCAAATGTTTTATTTTTCATATTCATTTAAAATTATTATCGATTTTATTTAAGTTGTGAAATTCATTTCTAGAGACATATGTTAAATAATGGTTTCCTATATTCAATGTCATTTTATAGGGAGGTATTGAATATTTATGGATGTTTACCTTGAGAAAAAAAATTCTCATGCAGAAAGAAAAAAGACAGAAGTGTGGTTAACGAACCGACATTACAGCTGATTGTATGTTTTAAATTATTTATATCTAATTTTATTTTACATTTTATAACTTAATAGAATATTTAAATTTGTAATAGGATGATTTGGAGGCCCTTAATAACTGAGGAACCCATGAAATTTGGGCGAAATGATCACTTACATCATGTTTTGGGAGATGAGAACTATAGAAAAGTATGATACCAACAAGGGAATAGTACCTACCTAAAAAGGTATTGGACCACTTTAGGTACCAGTTGTAGTATCACTGAGTTAGGAAAGGCTAATTCATCGGCAGCACAGTCTAAGGCTAATTCATAAAATGCTGAAAAAGGGTCATATAGGTGGATGAACTTATTAAAAGAGAAAATGATGAATTTTTGAAACTGATGAATGTTTTATGTAATAACTTCCACCAATGAATAATTTGGCTTCTGATTTATATATATCATAGATGAATTATTTGTATTGTGCACTGTGAGGTAGTTCTAATGGTGGGGGAGATGATGTCATTACTAAAGATTGTGATGGTGTGGTTGATGGTGAGGAAGAGGCCAAGTGCGAGGATGAGGGGCGAGGATCTAGAAGGCGAAGAGGGAAAGGCAGGGATGAGGAAGAAGATGATATGATGATGGTGATGATAGTGATGTTGATGATTTACAAAATGATCCATTATATTTTTGATGAGTATTTATCACATTTGGTGTGTGATGATTTGTTGTGACTAAATAAATGTGTGATATTTTGTTTGATTGTTATAATATGTTAAATGAATGAATTAATTTTTTCTTTTATTATAGTATATGTATTGGTTTGTTTATTTTGGAATTTTATATTAGTTGAATTACATGTTTTTTGGTTCAGGATGTTCTGATGGTTTCATTGTCGGCGATGTTCTATATTGATTTCATGTGTAGTGGTCAGTTAGTTTCGTTCTATACTGTGATTTGTTTTGATTAATGGTAGTTCTTTTAGAATGTAAATTAAGTTTTGATGTTTTGGTTGTAGGATAATTCCATTTTAGTTGGATCTTTTTATTAGGTAGTAATTTTTTATGTTTTTCATGTAGTTTTATTTGATTGCAGGTGTATTGTAATTGTTGAGATATTGTTTTGGAGTTGGGGGTCTATACTAATGGTTTTCCAGCCATTGGTAAACATCTATCCCAAGGGTTCCAGATGAACTACTAGAAACATGTTATTTTCACCACCTAATACAAACAATTCATTATAAACAGTTGGTATTGGGATATCCCAATAGCACAAATACCATTGGTTCTTGGGGTTATCCCAATGGTTTTGAACTATTAAGATATGTCACATTTTTAGTAGTGGAATGTGGTTGGGATTCTATGGATTTTGAGCATGGATGATTAGGTAGACTATCACATGTTATCCTAGTGTAGAATATTTGGGGGGGGGGATTATGTCCAATGATATATCATGGGTCTTTTTTTTACTGATGTGTTCTTAGTTTGCTATACTGGGTTGACCATGGCTCTGGGTCGGTGATACTCAGCCTTATGCCCTGACTATTGTAAACTCCCATATGGGAGGTCTGTGATCACTAATGTATAATCCCATATGGGAGGTCTGTAATGACTAAGAAAACTCCCCATAGTGGAATTTATATTATACCATGGTAGGGGAAGCTACGAAGATGGAGAAGGGGTTCTTTTATGGTTGTCAAGATTTCATGTCGTACAAAGAGAGACTCTGACATCAGGCCGATGTAGGTTGTATAGTGGTTATTTAATTCTATAGTTTATTTAATTACTTTTGCTCAAAAATTAAGATTTAAATATCATGAAATATATAGGCTAATATGAATCCAGGATAGTGTATCCCTACTGATTTTTGTAATCATTCCCTGCCCAATCCACCACTTCACTTGGGTACCTAAGTGACACCTCGATATTTCATAATATGAACATTGTATTTGATATAAAGTGTGACACAAAATTTCATTCATAAATCGTAATATAAAATACCAAGACCATAAAAAAATACATTTTTAAATAAATTAATTCTCATTGATAGCATGCAACACCATGTTTTAATGGAAAGTGATACTCAATTAATGTATTGTTATTTAAATATTACTATTATAACATATCCGTTAAATTAGAGGATATGAATAGTAAAAACAATTTTATGAAAATTTTATTGATAAAAAATGTTTAAAATAAATAATATATATATATATATATATATTAGAGAATATATTAGAACCATTTGAAATAAAAATATATGTTTTCTAAACACTGTATTTTTTCTAAAAGGAAGAATAGTCGCGCTTTGCGCACATAATTTATAATTAATTTTTTAACATATAGAAAAAATTGCTAACATTAAATTAATTTTTAATTCATAATATAAAATTTATCTTAGTGTGACTTTTTGAGTTTTTTGGAAATGTTTTATTTTTTGATTAACATTTATGACTACTAAATTTTAATTTAAAATTGTTTTTTCATTTAAATTATTTTTAATGGTAAATTGTATTTTAAGTTATATTTTAAGTGAAAATAATTCAATTATATATTTATATTCATCCAATTTATGTTATTGTAATATGTTTTCTATTTTATATATTCTTCTCCATAAAAAATATTATCCCTAGTGTCCTTAATACGAGTCCCAAAGGAGGGTTCTCTCAGAGAATGTAAATATCATGACATAGATCATTCATTTTATTTCATCCTTTTCAAAATTAATATTTTTTTAACACATACAATATAATTACACAATTATATACCATATACTTATATTATATTATCACAATGTAATAAAATTTTTCCATGTACACTTCTATCAAATTGGTAATGAAATCATCGATCATGTATATAATGAACTACCACCTCACAAACTGATGTAGTTTGTATTCCATTACAAGCTTTCAAAGATGAAAATAATGATGGATTTAACACATTTAACATTTATTTATTATATTATTATAATTAGTTACTTTTAATATAATATATACCTTTTTATGTTCAATTTTTATTCAAATAAGATAACATCATCCGTTCGTACAGCAAACTACTGCCTCGCGAATTAATGTCATTCATTTTTCACATAAGCTTTACATGGAATAAAATATTTGTTAAATTAATGAATATATGTGATATATATGAGAATATAAGTTTTATATAAAATTAATATATCACCCACTACCTTACCCTTCCTCCCGTTAATGGAATTTTATTGCCGCTCGTGAGTATGTACGACCAACCCTCTCCACAAAACGATGTGATTAGTTTTACATATATAAATTTCATATATGGATATAAAATTTATCTGCTAAGTAAAAAATGATATTTATTAGATTATTAAAAGTATTCAGATGATATATATATATATACAATTTCTAATAAGTAGAATTTTTATAACAAAATCTGCATGAGAAAATTGGGCAATTAACACCGGAAATAATGAAAAAAAAAGAAATATTATTAACAAATGGGTGGTAAAATGTTATACGAGTATTATATATAGTATAATAAATATTATTAATGAAACTATTTTAAATTAATAACATTCTTCAAACAATTATAAATGATGTATGGATGCATACGAAGGAAATCAGACCCCAGGTATGGGTTTCTCATCTCACTTTTACTTTCGTGAGACATATAAAATACTAACAACTTATTTATTTTTTGTAATGTAATTAATTATCTCTTTGTATGTTATAACATTAATTTATTAATATTTATGGAATTTAATGTTTCATTTAATGTCACTTCTTTCATTGGGATTATGATACAAAAGTTACCAAAATGTTAATGGTTTATTTCAAATTAACATAAATATTTTGGATTGTTTTTGTTTAGGTTTCCATAAAGAAAATTATTTGATATTTATATCTAAAAATAAATATATGTTTGTATACTTTGGTTATTAATGATCTTTTTTATTTAATAGTACAATTTTTGAACTATTTTATAATTAAAATTATTTAGAAAGTGTTTGTATGAAAATGTAACTTCATTTCTCTCTTCGGTCGTAAATGTATTTTAATAAAAAAATTAACAAAAAATTAACAAAAAAATAACATTTTAAAAATTATTTATTAATTGAAAAATTACCTATTTTGAACTTTTAAAAAATGTTTTCCAGGATTCATCCTGTCATTTTCAAACAATGCTTTTTTTCTTTTACCAAAAATGTGAAATGAATCGTTGTTTTAACATACTCTTCATGTATGTAATTACATGACCTAATGACTAATAAATGTTTTAAACCTTCCTTTGAATATTTAAATGGTTATTTTAAATGAGAAATATT
This sequence comes from Viscum album, assembly GCA_963277665.1. NCBI lineage: Eukaryota > Viridiplantae > Streptophyta > Magnoliopsida > Santalales > Viscaceae > Viscum > Viscum album. The sequence continues at coordinate 498,286,461 of OY728150.1, forward strand.
TTCAAAATGTATGTTTTAACTTTCATATTAACATTTATTTTTTCTAAATGGATATGATAATTTTCTAAAGAATGTTTTCAAAGAAATTTTTATTATTTTTTATTCATAAATAAAAAAACACATTACACTTAATGAAATGGGTATATATTGGAATAATACCTTCATTATTATATATTTAGATGGTTTATGGTCAATTTGATTGTGGATGTACAGTATTGATACCATCAAATATACTCTGGATGGTTTATGATTATGTTAATTGATTGGGGAAAGTAATTACATATCATATGTTAGTTTAAATATTAATGTTTAAGTTTATTATGGTACACCTCTTTCATTTTAGGAATGAATTTGAATTAGTATGTGATCGTTGGGCCCTCTATATCCATTAAATGCATCGATAGGTATCATGAGTCAAAATTGATTAGGTTTTGGCCGAGACCTTACCCATTAATATGGATGTCTTGGAACAAGGCCTCAATGGTATTAGATGTCTTGACACAAGGTCCCAATGATGTGTTTTGGATTTCAAACATTAAGAATTATATAATTATGAATTATTCAATAGATATTCTTTATGATTATTAGATTGGTAACAATATCCATGGTAATGTTTCGTTCTCACGTGATTATTTATATGGAATTATTAGATCAATATTTATTCATTCAATATTATTCTCATGTTATTTATTAAATGGTGGGTGTTTTAGTTATTTACCTCTATATAGTGATAATTTATTATTTATTAATATCTTATTATATATTCTGACCCATATTGAGCATCTGATATCACCCATTTTAAATGTTTTATTTCCCCTATGATATGAGGAAGTGTTTTGTGATTGATATGAAGGGATATGAAAAGGGGAATAATTGTATTATCAATGAAAATTATTTGTGTATTTTATGTTTTAAACTATAATGTGAATTTCAATTATTTATCTAGATTTCTAAGACACTAAACTATTTGGTCCTTCCAGATGTTATTACCTATATCATTTTCTTATGTAATAAATTAGACACTGACTTAGGAATGATTGTGTTGGGATCATTATAGTTGTTCTCAATGTAAGTTTAGTAGATATATTGTGAACTATATTTAGGAAAACATATATTAGGGAACATGACCCTATGATTAAATTTGATGATAATTATATAAGATCATCCTAAAGATTTGGAAAGGATGATATTATATGGTTCATCTTTGAAAATAAATCACTATTTGGATACTAAAAGATAATGTGGTTTTTAACAGATTTACCTATGGGTTGTAACTATGAAAAAAGGTGTACTGTTCTTAACCCTATCGTCACCTGGTGCAAGGAAATGGGTCTTTCTATTCACCAAGTATGAAAAAATTGAGGTAAATTAATAGGATAATTAACATTTATTAAAAACTATTGTAAATTATTTTAGAATAATGAAATCCCCAATGAAACCATGATTATTAATACAATATTATCTATGCTTATTTTTTTCAATTTATGTTATGTATTTCACTAGTTTCTAGATTATAAATTATGATTCATTATTATATGATCTAATTTAGTGTATTCCATAATTTATAAATGGTTCCTTTTTGAATTAATGGTAACGGAATCAAGCTACATAATCCAAATAGAGTGGATAATCATTTCATTATTGGGATTAAGGAAACCTTTCAATGAAACTAGTCTCCCAAACATTCTAATGATATGAGGACATAGTATCATGTCCTAACAAGACAAATAATGTATTATGGATTTGAAGGTATGTAATATAGTAATCAGATGGTAGAGAAAAATATGGATAATTGTAAGATGGAAAATAATTATTTTCTAACATAATATAATTGTGGAAAGAAAAATCTTGGTGCATTATTAAAATGATTGAAATCATTCTTGAAGTGTGGGATAAAGGAGACAATTCTAAAGATTTAAATGGAATGAAAAAATATTACAATGTTCAGTGCTTCAACTATGACGTTATGTGACACTATGAAACCAAATCTCCCAAGCCCCAATGGAATATACATCAAAATTAGCTAATGGATCTTGGTCAAGATTATGTTATTACCATAGACAACATGGAATGAATGATGTTTATTTCTTTGTATTCTAGAATTTATTATTATTATTATTTTGTCAATGATATCATTGTTATAAGAATTAAAAAATGTATAAGGATTCTAATATAGTAGTTTTTCATTAACGATTTTAACGCATATACCGAACAGTACTAAGGACCAATAAAAATGATTCTGTTGAAAGTTAAACTTCTTGGAAAACACAATATTGAATAAAATATAACCATTAATATGTTCCTAATATTGTGATAATTATATTGGGAAAAATATATGACTGATATGGATAAATTAAATTGGATAGTACTAACTATTGTGGAACTGATTAATGAATTTTTGATAAAGTGGTTTTAGATATCATTGATGGAGTTTACAAAAAAAATTATTTAAGGAACGTATCCAGTAATCTATGTTTTATTTAAGTAATAATAAATAATGTGTGTTTTCAATAATTTTTTATGGTAATTTACAATATTATAATGTTTCAAGAGAATACATCATGAAGTCCTTCACATGGTTAGTATGTAGATATCAATATCTACATTGTATTTTTTGTGGGATTATTGATAAGTTCATTTGGGAAATTTGGTGACCTTCTTTTATATGTTTTAGATCATAATTTTTTGGAAAAATCAAATGGTTAACCATTTATGAAATGGATTACTTTGAACATTTGAATGAGGTTTTAGAGATTAATTTATTACTTCATCTTATGATGATTTATGTATATTTGATTTCCTGTACTAAACATTTTGACATAGTATTAACTAGAGATCAAAGGATTGATTTTCATTCTATTATAGATCTTATGGTACTATTAAAATTCAATTTTAGTTCTTTGGGAAAAATCATTTTGGGATATTCATTTCATAGAGTATGTGATGAATTGGAAATTGATAGAAGCACTACCAAAATTTAAAATTGTGGCTATGAAATACAGATATATCAAGTAGGTATATTTTCAAATATTCTAAGTCAATATGGTAAAGTATTTCTGCATCTCTATGAAATGGATACTGAAAAAAATCATTCCTAACATGTTCATTTATTATAGACTAATATTCTTCTAAATCATCACATATTTATGGGTTTTAGGTCCTTATATTTCCATTTATAATTCACTTAATTGTGAACAATGACCTCTACCACTCTCCATAATAATTTATGCTTTTCTTCCATGTGTATACCTTTTATTACCTCCAATGATCTCCATCATTGAAGCATAGTTATTTGTAAATCCATATGAAAATTTCATTTACAAGAAATATTCTCAATAGAACTTTTCATTAACCATTCTCAAGATATAATATTTCATGAAGAGTATTTTCTAATTACAAACATTGTTTTATGATATCAAGATTAAATTATGAAGATTAAATTTATTAAAGGGTGTAGAATGTTACTCACTGAGATTTTAAAATATGGACATCATATTTTTTAGCATGTATGAAATGAAACACCAAGTGTGTAAGGGAGTATATAACCCTATGTCTTTATGATATATTTATTTTTAAATAAATTCAATCTCATTGATAGAATGTAATGCAATAAACAACAGGTTTGAAGGAAATGTGATACCCTTTTAAAATATTATTATTTAAGAATTACCATTTTAATATATCAATTAAATTATGATCTATGAATAGGAGAAACAAAATTATGAAAATTATATTTTTTACACATCTATAAAATAAATAAAATGGATATCACTTTATTACAAATAAAATTATAACCATTTCAAAGAAAAGTAAGTGTTTTCTGAAAAACAATATTTTTTCTGAATGGTAGAATTGTCATGAATTTCACACATAATATAAAATTAATTTGTCAAATTTTTTGAAAATTTATTTGATAAAATTTACTTAGTTTTTGAACTTTTCATTTTAAAATTATATTATTCAAAAATTTTGATATTTTTCTGAAATGTTTCATTTTTTATGAATTGTAAAAAATAAAAATTTTTAATTAAAACTATCTTTTTATTTATATGATTTATAATTATAAATTATATTTATATTAGGAAAATTAAGGTCTTTGGATTCATTTTAATATTAAATGTTGATATAAAATCATTGTAAGCTTTTAAACATTTTCACACTGAGAACCTGATTTCTCATCACGTCTCTGGGATTATTTCTAAATTACTTTTTTTTTAATTATGTAAATGTAATTTTGAAAAATGTATTATATTTTTGGAATAAGAATAATGTATACAATATATTAAGGTAAACAATAATTTTGACCAAAAAGAATACTAAAAGCAGAAAAAACAATTCTTGCAGTTAAAGGGAAAATGAGTATCAAGGCTTAAAATAAAAGAATAAGGGTTAAAAATAATCTAAACCATGTATAAATCCTAATATTTGACCAATGTTACACCATATACATCCCAATATTGAATATATGGTCATTTTTAAGCTTCTTTCATGTGAATTACTTTATCATTTTGGATTCTTTTGGGAAACATCCAAATAATTTCCAAGAGGATCCCTTTCCCCACATATAAAGGGGAACTCCCTACCCTCAATTATATAAACCCATAAATCCCTTAGGCAAGAGAAACTAACCAATTATCTCTAAAACATCCCTATACATATTTTTACCTGTTGGTTCTCCAACAATAACTTCCCAGTAGTCCTAAAGAGGGGATCCAAATGGTGTTTCTCTTATAGAATAGAATTATCTTAACAATGCTCTCTCATTTTCATTCATCTTTTTTACACCATTTATTATGTCTCAATAATTAATATATAATAAAACCATTATCTACCATGTAATAATATTTTATTATGTATATTTAATAATATTTATCTGTCTCCCATTCCATAAAATGGGAAATTAAATTATCATTAATGGGTATGGAGGACTACCGCCTCATGAACTAATGTAGATATTTTTTCCAACACAAACTTTAATGTATGGATATAATTATGGATGTAAAAATAGTATAAGTTTTTTATTATATTATTATACTTATTTATTTTAATTTCAAATTTTCATTTTCACATTCCATATCATTTCAAATATAATAGAGTCAGTCGTGTGTACGGAAGACTACCGCGATGTAAAGCGATGTGATTCATTTTTCACAAACACTTTAAATTTAATGTAATAAGGATAAAATTACTGAATATATGTTATATATATGAGATACTTTATATTATTTAATGTTAATAAATCACCTGAGTCCTTACCCATCCAATAGTTAAAGGGTTGATGTCATTGATCGTGTGTGTGTACATTCTACTGTCCCCATGAAGAGGTGTGATTCCTTTTCCATGTCCAACATTCATAAATGATTCTAAAAATATATCTACTATGTATATATAATAATTATAACATTAATTTTATTATACATATGATATATATATATATTCCCAATTCATAATAACCATAACATTCGTGATGAAATGCGCAGGAGAAAACAAGGCAATTACACCCAAAACCATGAAAATATTGTAATATTATTAAAAAATTGGTGTTTGAATTTTATAAGAGGATAATGTATGATATTATAATAAGGATAATGTTTTTTATAAATTTATTACAATTTTTAAAAAATTAATCATAAGTTATGGACATGTACGAAAAAATCAGAAAGGTTGTAGGGTTTTTCATCCCACTTTTACTTTCATGATATATATGCCACATTCATCATTTTTTGGGAGTATATACAAACCTCAATTTATGACATATCATGAATTAATTTATATTTATGGTATTAAAATTTTAATTTATATTTATTTCCTTAATAGTTCTTATAAAACATAAGATATCCAATTAGTAAGGTTTTATTACACATTCACAACATAATTTAGGATTTATTTCTTTAAGCCTTAATTGGGGGAATTGTTGAATTTTTATATCTTAAAATAAAGAAATTGTATTCTCCTTTGGTAATTAATGAACATTTTTCAGTAAAAAAACATTTTTCCTCTCTTTATTACATAATTCGATTATGAAAATGTTTTTAATAAAATGAAACTTCATTTCTCCCATCAGTTAATTTTTTTTCATTAACCATGTTTTTTCAAAAAAATGGAAATTTTTTATCCATTTACAAATGATTTTTAAAATATTTTTTTAAAAAAATAATATTTTTACAAAAACATAAATAAAAATAATCTTCATGTCATTTTCAAACAAGGCATATTTGGATTTTTCTGATTATGTGAAATGAATCATTGTTTTAACGTACTAATCATGTATGAAATTTAATACCTTCATGAAAAATAAATGTTTTAAAAGCTATTTATAAGTATAAAAGGTTATTTTCAAAGAAAATAATTTTTTAATTGTATTGTGGAGATTATTTTTTAAAATTTTGTTTTCAAATTCAAAATTATATTTTCATCAATAATGATTTTAATGATATTTTAATGGTATTTATATTCATAAAAAACATTAATCTTACTCCAATGGGTATATATTAGAATGATACCATCCTTGTTATTTATTTGTATGGTTTGTGATTAATTTGACTTGGGATGTGTTAGGTTATCACAATTCACCTTACTCTGGATGGCTTATGATTATGATTATTGGTTAAGAAATGTATTTATATTTGATATGATAGTTTATATATGTTTGTTTATGTGGATTATTTTTTAGAACATCAATATGAGGAATGCATTTGACTTATTTAGTGATGGGTGAGGCCTACTATATCCCCTTATTGCATTGTTTGGTCTCATGAGACAAAATTTATTGGGTTTTGGATAAAGCCTTTCCCATTTATATAGATATATTATCATAAGCCCTCAATTGTTTTACATGTCTTGAAAGAAGGCCTTGGAAATATTTTTTAGATTTCCAACATTATAAATTACATCATTATAAATTTAGTTATTGATATTCCAAGAGATTATTTGATTAGTTAAAATATCAATGGTTACGTTTCATGTTCTTGTGATTTTTTTATATGGAATTATTTGATTGTAATTTATTCATACCATATTATGATCATGTTATTGATTCAATGGAATTTTTTTTAGTTATTTGTCTTTCCATATTTATTACTCATTATTTATTCGTAGCTTCTTCTATATGTTTAGAGATATTGAGAATCCAAGCTAACCCCTTTCTTGAGTTTTATTTTCTCCATGATTTGAGGAAGTTTTTTTGATGGATATATTGGGATAAACTAAGGTGAATAATAGAATTATCAATGAATTTTGTTTATTTATATTACGTTTTAAAATATAATGTGAATTTCAAGTATGTTTCGTGTTTACGAAGAATATAAATTATTCCTTGTATCTTGTGTAAATGTAATAAATTAGACACAAAATCTTGGATACTAGTGTCATAGTTTCTACAAAACATGAAGAAATTATCTTTGTTAAAGGAAAATAATGGGCTGAGGCCTGGGTTTGATCAAGATGGATGGGTCAGATGCGTACCATGTAGTTTGTAATGAGTATTAGGAATATGGATGATGTGGGGACAATGTCATTTATTTTCATTATTCTGTTAATTATTTATAACCGGCCTAGAAGAATGTTTGTTTTATTGTTGCAATAGTTGTTCGGGTCTTCTGTATTTCTAATTTCATTATATTTTGATAGATAATGTTTGGTGATATATTATGTTTTAACATGATCTGATATAGGTGTATAGTCTTCTAATAGCGTCATTTTTTACCCATCCTACAAGTCAGTTTCCTCTGGCGTATGGGTAGGAACTCTTGAGGTTCAATAACAGTGTGTGAACTAGGAAATGTTATGGGTTGATGAAAATTAAAACTCCATCCTTATTTATTATTATCATTAATCTCATTATGTTCACCACTAAATAACAAAAGGATCCAAAAATAATATCAAATTCCCTTAAGAAGCTTCCATGTATTCCATTTTTTCAATATATAGCCATCCACATTAACTAATAAAAAATCATTCCCTTCCATTATCTTCATTAATTATATCTATGATATATATCTATAAGAACATTTGAATAGTAACTCCAACTATATCATTCCAAAAAATAAAGTTTTTCCTGCCCCACCCAATCTAATGATAACAAAATAAATAGAAAATACCAATTTTAGTGTCAATTGTAATATTAACCAGCATGTTAATAAGGTCACAAACACAGAGACAATATTATTGAAAAACATTCAACTCCAGTTATGAATAAAAATAATTTAGTTGGTATTTTAAGGTCCTCAATAGTTTTAAAAAAATATTTTCATTACCTCTGGTGGTGTTGGTCACTACTGACCTTCACATATTAAAGAACTTCCTACATCAACTCATCATAGATCACTATATTTTTATGATGATCATTAGATTCAACTGAAATAGTTTCCACCAAAACACTTTTCAATTGTGTAAATCAAAACTATTACAACCCTTAATATTATGATATAGCCTCTTTTAGTTCCATTACCACATAGGTTTACATGGAATCATGTCACTCTATGAACCAATAGATATTTAATCACTAAATAGGTTATCATCAATATCTCCACGATGAACAACCTTCATATTACTTCCAATTAAAAAGCAAGAATCAATGATGTCTCCAAGGATATGATATATTATTGATTGGTGTAAAATCAAAATCAAATATTGACAAGGATTGAAGACATATAAATATATGCCATGTAGGGTTCTATAAAAAATTAATAATTAATAAAAGGTCCCATGTAAACCATATTAGCCCTCTAAATATTCTGATATGAACATCCTTCTTGATTAGTTTGTAATTTGAGCCTATCCTTTTCCTTTTCAACATCAAATATTTGCTTGTTCCTCATATTTTTTAGTTGAATATTGGGTCTAAATTAAACAAATCATTTGAAATTTTACCTTTTCCTTTACAGTCATTCTCTCATTATGCATGAACACAAACTTGTGGTTGTTTAATCCACTAATATATCATTTCACGAAGGTTTTGGAAAACCACATGAAAATGTTTAGTGGCAGTTTATTATTTATTATTCATTACATGTTACTTATTATTTATTATCTTATTATTACTCAACTTATTTTGATTACTTATTTGTGTTTATTTATTTATTATTTAATTTTTTATTTACTTCGTGTAGAATTTAATTATATATGTGTGTGGACTTGGATTTGAATTTATTACCTCGTGGTTATTCTTAAAAGACTTCACCACTCCAGAAAGGTCTTCATTTGGTGAATAAACTAATAGTAATAAACTAATAAATATATATTTATACACATATGCATAAATATATTTATTTTTTAATTTTTATTTATTATTCATTTTTTACTGTTTATTAAATCTTAAATAAAAAATAAAAAATATATTATTTAAAATATTGCAAAAATTAATAATAAATAGATATATAATAAATATATAATCTATAATCAACAAAGTGTAAATAGATAATAATTAAATAAGTAAGGAATAAATAAATAAATATATAAAATAAATAATTTTTTTATATGAAATAAATATAAATAAATAATAAACAACAAGTAAGAAATAAATATAGAATAAATAATAAATAAATGAATATTAAATGAATAATAAATAAACTATTTATAATATTTAAATGGATTTGTATTACTAATTATTAATTATTAATTAATATTATTAAAAAATAAAAAATAAATATATATATTAAGTAATTATTTATATGTAATAAATCATAAATAATTAAATTATGAATGAATATTAAATAAATAATGAATAATGGGTGGATAAATATAAAATTAATAATATATAATATATATTAAATAAAAAAATATCAAAAATATTTAATAAATAATAAATAGTAATTAATGAATAATAGATAATAGATAATAAATCCAAAATCATAAATCATAAATAATATATCATAAATCAGAAATCAGAAATCATATATCATAAATCATATAACATAAATCATTACTAATTAATAATAAATAAAAATTAAAAATAATAAATATAAATAATAAATATTAAATATTAAATTACAAATAAATATAATATATTATATATTATATATTATATATTATATATTATATATTAAATACTCAATAAATAAATAAATAATATTAAATAATAAATACTAATTTAAATTAATGATTAATAACTAAATAATAAATAAAATTTATTATTATTAAATAAATACTAAATAATAAATAATAAATAATCATAAGAGGTACATGGGGTTATATTAAAATAAAACAATACAAATATATGGGCATCTATGTACAGGCCCCACCCCCTTTAAGGATTGTCCTCCTCAATAGAAATCTCATTGCATCGATGGGCCACAAGGTCTAGAGGCCCAAATGTCTCTCTCACTCCTACGTCACTACGATGTGTCCCTGCCGACATCATAAATACCCCAAGGGATCATTCATGATTTGAACATTGATCTCTTGGATATGGAGGCCAATGATGAGAACCAATCGACCATGTCTTAGGCTAAAAATAAATAATTAATAATTAATTGTAAATAAATAATAAATTAATAAATATTAAATTAATAACTAATAAAAGATAAATGATAAATAAATAATATATAATATATCAACATATGATAATCAGGATGGTTTAGGGACCGAACATACTCGGCCCTGAAAATTTATTAATGAAAATTAAAAAGCAGAAAGAGTGACATGAAAACATGTGGAAAATAAGGCACCACTAATCTAGAATAGTATAAAAACAACACCAACAAAAATCACAACATTATTGTCCCAAATACCAACTCATCAGGGCTCATAGCCTCATTTTTTGACCCAAAGGCCCACATTATAAAGAACCAATGGCCCAGATATACCTACACCAGCTGAAGCAGCTGTAAGCACTCTATTCTTTCTTTGAGGTATGGATGCATCATTTTTAGTTTATAGTTATGAAATGGAAGGAAATAGTTTGAGGGGCTGGCTGCAGGCCTATTAAATGACGTGATTGCGAATTGCACGTCATTTATTTATAGGTGCCCACCGTGTATAGAAGGCTACCCACCATGTAATCCCAGTACACGACAATTTAATGGTCTGGAAACAATGTTGTACGGACACAGCATATAATGTCAAGTACATGACGTGTAATTTTTTAAAATTATTATGTTCAGCAGAAGCATCATTTTTTGAAATGGAAAGAAATTACACACATTCATCATACGACACTCTTAGAAAATCCGAATGAGGGTTTTGCTCCTGATTTGTCATCTGATCTCCGATTCGAACATCGTCAGATCCGTTGCAATCCCCTTGGTGAGATCTTGATTCCGCATTATCATTTCTTACTTATTTATTCTCTTTATCTAGTTAGTTAAGGCTGAGTCTATATACCCATTTTTATGTTCTAATCTGTTAATGGTCAAATCAAAGCTTGGCGTTGAACAAGGAGAGTCGTATGAGTATGATGTAGGTGGTATTATGCCTTTTTTGAATTATCATGTTGTTTACATGTGCCGAAGTGATACCCACCCATGTTTAAGGTGTTTCATTGAATGGAAATGACTAATATTATTACATAATGTTTATTATGTAATTTTTTAATTGACCCAAATCATGTTTGTAATCGATTGACTTGATTAAGGCCCACCATGTCAGTGAATTCTCCCTTGGCTGACCGACGTTTAGACATTTGGTATATGATGTATATGTACATGCCTTTGATTTCCTTTTTGGGTTAATTAAAATGGAAGTGGTTAATTGAATGTTTTTTCCACGTGATTTATTATGTTGTCAACCATGTAATAGTGTAAGTTACATGTGTTCTCTTTATGCTGAAATGCTTATACACCGGCTAGGCCCTGATACATGATGAAATATTTATATACTAGGTTTTGAATCTAGCACATGCTAAAATAATTATACACCGAGTTTTGACCTTGATTGACTACTAAAATGCTTATATATTTGGTTTTGATCCAGTTTCATGTTATGTTATACCATGATTATATGGGTTGGTTGAAACACAAAAGGGGTGTTACTTGAATACCACATTAGGATTTCAGGTCCAAAATAATTTGTAAATTGAATAATGGAATGAAATGAATAAAGAATCCTCTACCAAGGCATCTCTCAAGCTTGGAATCGATCTTCACCCATACTTGATCACATTTTCTTCTGAGACATCTATTGTGATTACTTTTGAGTTCCTACTGTTTACTACATTCAATATTGTACAATTTCTGTTATATATAATCACTAATAGATCGTCGAAAATATTTCATGGATTTATATTGGGATTTATTGTCACACCCTTTTTGTGTCATTATTTTGGGCCCAAAAAAATTATACGATTGTAGGTTTTGATTAGGGAAAACACCCAACTAGATATACTTGCTGTGCTTCTCAGGCGTCAGAAAGTAGGGGACCGAGCTGAGGCTTTCAATTATTCCAAGTTTCTTTTGTTTCTTTGGTTCTTTTGTGATGTTTATTTTGATTTACTATAGTGTACATGTTTGGATTCTTTCCTAGAACATGTGACATGTTGCCTCATCATTTTTATTCAGTGATGTTTAGTTATTTATTATGTAACTCATCCACTGTTTATTTCACTTTTTTGTTGTTTACTACTTCTTCTATTTTATATTATTATTCCGTTGTGTTACACTATACCAAAGAGGTAATATATTCCCCACTATCACACTCTAGGACCTTTCTTCTAGTTTGATGCATCTGCAATTTGGGTAACTACGCTTGACTCCATGTGGCCAACTATGTACGGGGCACTAGTTGAGTGGCACCCGGTTTTGGGGTGTTACAACATTGAATCAATTGAGTTTTCTTTCCTGGTGTTCCGTACTATTTGGCAACTATATAAAGGAAATTGGATTTGGTAATTCAGTGTTCCTACGAGTAGCTACCTCGTCTACAGGTGAAATCCAAATTACCTCGAATGAAATTGTAATTTTTGGAATTCGAAATATTATAGTTTATTCGATTTCACTATTTTGTGACACACTTGTTTTGTGCTATTATTTTTGATATCATTATGGTTGTATTTTTTTAACCCTTCTAAATGAGGTTATTCCATCTCATGCATCATATAGGAACTTCTTAGAAAACACATGCCATGCATTCCTGACATGCCATTTAGAGAGCATTACTGATTTCATGTTGTTTTGAATGATGTCGTGCTAGATATGCATGATGTTGGGATAGGTACCATGATAGATATGTCTACTGTTGTGATAGGTGTAATGTTAAATGTCATGATTGAATAGGATGGACACAAAAATTTGATCTTTGAGGATTATGGACCCTCTTGGAATGGAATTTGGTGGATCATTTTTCGGCCATGGGATATAGATTTTTTTGTTATGTGTTTTATGTGATTCCAAACATTGATTTGTCGAATATATGGTCCCCCACGAGACATAATATGGAAGACCGTTGCTTTAATTTTCAAAAGAAGGGGTTTTGATGATGTTTCATAGTCTTACAGTCTGGAATCCCAGACAACACGACGTGTGGGTTCATGAACACACGCATAGTGTTCATCTGTTAGGGAAGAAATGAACATTTTTTGTACTAATAGTGTACCCTGGGTACACGCCGTGTGGTTTTTGACTATGTTTGACCTTTTTAGAGAAAACATAGGTTGTTCAGTTTTGATCAGAACACGCCATGTAACTTATTTACACACTATGTAGTTTTTCATATGATGACACATGTGGCTCAATCCATGTAAATGTACTTAGGAAGAAGGAATGGCTTGCGTACACGACATGTGTCATCCAGACCTTCCATGTACCTATGAATTTTACACGACTAAGGTAGGAGGAATTACACGCCCATGTGAGTGTTAAGGGAAAACAATATGTTTAAACATTACATGGTGTGTACAAAACATCATTAATCTTTTGAGACTTTTCTTCTTCTATTTGGATTTTGTACCGTTGAACTGTGTACCTTGATTGAATAAACAAGTATTGGGGTGTATGTTCTAAACGATGTAGGTTAATTCCACCATGAAAACCACCAGTAGTACGCCATGAGGGTGGAAATGAGCATACCCTTTATGTGCTAGGCTATAGGCTACCATGGAATCCATCAGTCTTGTTATTTGAGTCCCCAGTTGTCTCTCCGGATGCAGATATTGATGCATAGTTTCGTGACACCTTCATACGCTTTATGAAGACTCCCTTGGGAGCACCTTAGCCTGCCGCTTTAATGGATGAACTGACTAGAGTGTTCGAGTAGAAAGATCCTCCCACATTATCTGGGGATGGGGGACCACAGGCTGTAGTGTCAGGGAGTGAGGCCATGTTATCTGTATTTGAGCATCTACAGATGCCTTGAAGAGGAGGGTCATTCACACAACTTTTATGTTGTGGGATTTCACAAAGAGGTGGTGGGGTATGGTTACGCAAATGGGTAATCATTGAGATATTCTTGGGAAGACTTCTAGAGAGTCTTCAATGACTATTTCTATCTAGAGACAATGAGGGCTGACAGAGCCAGGGTGTTCATGAATCTACAGTATGGCACTCTATTAGTTTTGGATTACTCATCTCATTTTACATGTCTCAAGCACTTTGCACCTCTTTTAAAGGGTTAATATCTTTCATTGTTTGGGAGATTTGAGGATTTTCTCAGGTATGACATCTGATCACAGCTGAATATCTTTCGTTCAAATATTATATCTTCAATAGTGAACCTGGCACTGATTACCGAGAGGAATCATAGGGAGTCTAGAAGAGTGAGACCAGACAGTTCAGCACCAAGATCTAGTATTGTATTTATAGATTGTTTAAAGTTTCAAATAGATATTTCTCGTGATGAACCAAGTTGTCATAAAATTTCATTTGGTAGCCATGTGAGGTGCTGCAAGTGCAGAAATGTTGGGCACATGATACTATATTACCTGATGGACACAGTTGAAATCCAAGCTTGGGGAAAGATAGGTCATATACAGTGATTCTATAGGATGTTTCCATTATGGATAGTGAGAGAGGGTCTGCACAGTCTCCACACTATAGAGAAGGTCCGATATCTTCTTACCAGTCTAGAAACAGGAACATGTGAGGACACTGAGGTCGAGGAGGTAGTTGTGGTCGAGGTAGAAAAACTTATATTTTTCAATTATTATAGAGTGGATCGGCTTAGGGCATCCATGCTATGTCATAGGGCCGCAGTACATGCCAAACTTTGGAAGTACAACAGACCTAGTCGGAGCAGGATCCTAGACCTTCTACTATTAGAGGTATTATTCTAGTCCCCTTCATTTTACCTAATACACTTTTTGATATGGGGTTTTCACATATTTTAATATATGTTCCCATCATGGAGAGTATAAGGCCCCATGATTTTACTTTTATTGATGTTATGAAGGGATACCCACTATTAGGGATTAGAACAACAGGAGTATGACAGTAAAAGTAGTAACCCCAAGAGATTGGTGGGTGTCACTTCTTTTGGGATCTTTATGTCTTAGAGTTGACAGGATTTGATGCCATCGTCAAAATAGATTGTCTAGTGTCTTATCTGACCTTTGTTTATTGTTGTCACTACAGTGTATGTTTTCTGTCACCAGAGGGAAAATTGTTTCTACACAAGGGTGAATGGGATATCCAAGTGATCTAAGCTAGAACCGAGCATCGTGGGCTTAGTGGGATGACAGAATAGATTTTCAATATATATATGGATGACTAGGGGGTGCATAAGATGGATTTTACTACCGTGGTTGATCGTTTAAGAGATGTATTTCATATGAATCTTCAGTATTACCTATGGTGAGAGAGGTAGAGTTCTCAATAGAGCTAGTAACAGGGCTAGCATAGTTATCCATTCCTCATTATATGATGGGTATGACGGAGTTGCAAAAGCTCAAGAGGCAGCTATAAGATTTGGAGGCTAAATTTTTCATCCGACCTAGTATATCTCCATGGGGATCAGTGGTCTGTTTTGTGAAAAAAAGGGCAGATGGTTCATTTAGGATATGTGTGGACTATCATAAATTGTACCATTTGACAGTTAATAACTGATATACATTACCAAAAATATATGATCTCTTTAATCATCTCTGAGGAGATCTGTTATTCTCAAAGACTGATATGAGATCTGGTTATCATCATGCGTGTGTTAGATCATAAGAAGTACCTCGCACAGCTTTCTGAAGAAGATATGAGATGTATGAGTATGTGTTTTTTCTGTTCAGTCTCACAAATGCTTCAGCGGTCTTCATGGCACTAATGAACCGGGTGTTCCATTCTAATCTTTATTCTATTTTTGGTGGTTTTCATGGATGATGTCTTGGTGTATTTTCATAATCTACACAACCATTCCAAACATCTTAAGATCATTTTAAGTCTATTGAGAGAGAATCAGTTATATTCTATGATCTCAAAATTCCACTTATGGATGGAACATATTCACTTCCTGGGTCATGTCATCTTAGTGGAAAGATTATTTGTCAACGCAGAGTAGGTGAGAGTAGTAGTTACTTGGGAAAAACCAAATAACATCTTTGAGGGGCAGAGTTTTGAAGGGTTGGCTTATTACTACGTGTTTTTCATACAGTACTAATCATGCTCAGTATCCTTGATGACAAGCTTTAAAAATAATGTTGTGATGTACGTAAGGTCATATTCTTAAGATACAACCTTTCAGGACTAGAAATGGAGATTAATGTCAGCATCGATACTAATTTTACTAGAGTTGGGCAGGAGTTATACTGTGTACTGCAATGCATCGGGTATCGAGTTGGGAGTAGTGCTTATATATGGGGATAGAGTCCTAGAGTACAGGCTTGGCAGCTGAGGCCACATGAGAGGAACTATCTGATGCACAACCCCAAATTAGTTATGGTTGTTCATGCCTTAAGTGGTTGGAGACATTAATTATTGTGGAATCATTTTTCAGACTACACGGACCCCAATAGTCTTATGTACATGTTTATTCAATGTGATCTAAATCTGAGGTAGCGAAGGATGGTGGAGTACCATCAGTCTTTAAACATGGATATTTCCTACACGCTTGGAAAAGGAAATGCAGTGACTGATGCACTGATCAAGAGAAATCATATATAGGTATGGAAACATGCTAGTAGCAAGTGGCAGCCGATGTCGTTCTTCTCTGAGATGCATCTGGAGGTAGACGATAGGCAACGATAGGCTTTTCTTACATCCTTAGCCATTACCTCCACCTTAATGTACATAGTGAATATGAGGTAGCTATCGGTTTATGAAGGACTAGTTCTACGGTGGAGTATTTCAGGAGAGGACCCTCTTATTGGATTCACCATATGGTAGGATGTGGTTTCGTGGTTACATGGTCAGGAATGGGTGATAGTAGACATGAACGAAGATATTATGTGGGGTTTTCATGATTCAATTTTGGTGTTTCATCCTAGTGAAACCATGATGTTTCAAGATTTACATCATTAGTACCAGTGGCGTGGCATTAATGGAGATGTAGATGGTTTTTTTAGATGTTCCACCTGTCACTTGGTGAAGGTGAAAAAATTAAGACGAGTAGGACTTTTAAAACAACTACCAATTCCAGAGAATAAATAGAATGATTTAACAATATAATTCATGATGGGTTTCATAAGGTCACCCAAGGTAATGATGTAGTATGGTCTGTGGTTGACATGCATACAAAATCATAACATTTCCATCCAATCAATGAATCCTTTGGTGCTGATGAGCTTGAGAGGTTGTAAATTCATGAGATTATACAAATTCATGGGTTTCCTCATTCAATACTTTTGGATAGGGACTCACATTTTACATCTCATTTTTGGAAAAGGCTAAAGGGGGAACTGGTACATACACACTCCTCAGAATAGCTTACCACCCCTAGACAGATGGCCAGTCAGAGCGCACAATTCAGTTGTTGGAGGACATGTTTCAGGCATGCATCTTGGATTTATGTGGTTCATGGGAGACACATATACACATTAGTGAGTTTTTCAGAAACAATAGTTTCTAGGATACTATAAAAATTGTTTCATATGAATCTTTGTATTATAGTTCATGTTGATCACCCATGTGTTGGCTGGAGGCATGAGAGGTAGCGATGTTGGGACCCCGTCTTGTCCAAGAGACCACTAGGCATGTTTAGTTGGTTAAAAAATGGATGGATACTTTAAATTATCATCAGAAATCATACACTGCTCATCGTATATGACCTTTGGAGTTTCAGGTCGGGGAATGGGTTTTCTAATGTGTCACACTGAGGTAGGGACATAAGAGGATTAAGAGACATAGTAATATTTCTTTGAGATACGTCAGTCTGTTTGAGATTCTTGAGAGGGTTAGGCTGGTTGCCTATCTATTATTATTACCTTATTTGTACAGGTATATGCATGACTCCATCCATGTTTCTTAGTTGTGACATTTCATTTCATACCAATCTCATTCATTTCAGCCTGAGGAAGTGGGGTTGCAGGAAGATGCATCCTTTGAGGAGTATCCAATTCGTATTGTGGATCGTAGCACGAAGGTTCTCTATGGCCAGTCTATTCCTTTGGTATGAGTTCTATAGAATCACATTCGAGTATAGGATGAGACTTAGGAGGGGGATCTCAATATACAATCACAATGCCTAGAGTTATTCTATGATTTCTTTCACCTCCATTTAAAGGGAAATTTGGGGGCAAATTGCTTTAAGTGGGAAATTTTTAAGAACCCAGTTCATTCATTGAGGTACAGATATTTATATTTAATTTTATACATATGTAATGGATGAAAATAGGTCTAGGGGCTGAAAATAGGCTAATTACATGACGTGATTGGGAACCACACATTGTTTACATATAAGTACATGATGTGATTAGAAGGAAATATTTCATGTAATTCTGGTACACGACCTTGTAATGGTCTTTCTAAAATATTGTAAGGACACAGAATGTTGTCTCAAATACATGTTGTGTTATCTTTTTAAAATTATTTAGTTTTCATGGATCAACATTTTTCTATATTCATTGAAACGACAAACATTCATCGTAAATCACGCCATGAAAATCCAAGTGAGGCTTTGGCAATTGAATCGTTGACCGATCTCTGATTCCAACAACGTCGAATCCGTTGGAGTCCCCTTAATGAGATCTATATTCCTCTTGAGCATTTCTTCCTAATTTATTCTCTTGATCTATCTATTTATGGTCATTATTTTATACATTTTTGGTATATCTATTTATTTCAAGGTCAAATCAAATCACAATGATGGACGAGGAGAGTCATACGAGTAGGATGTTGGAAGTATAGTGCCTTTTGTGAATTGTTATGTTATTTGTATGTTACGAAGTGTTGAGGAACCATGTTTAGGGTGTCGCCTTGAATGGAATTGACTCATGTTATTACCTAATGTTTATTATGTGATTGTTTAATTGATCCAAAGCATGTTTGAGATCATTTGACTTAATTAAGGGCCACCTCATGGGTGTATTAACCCTTGGGTGACCGACGTTTTGTTGATTGGCCTAGGATTCATATAAACATGCCTTTGATATCATTTTTGGGTTATTTAAAATGGAAGGTTTTAATTGAATGTTTTTCCCATGTGAATTACTATGTTGTTGACCATGTAATAGTGTAAGTTAAATGTGTTGTCTTTATGATGAAATGCTTATGCACTGGTCATGGCCATGACACATGATGAAATTCTTAAATATAAGGGTTTTAACATGGCTAATACTAAAATACATATACACCATGTCTAGAAAATTATTGACAACTGAAATTATTATATAGTTGGTTTTGATCCCGTTTGGGGTTATGTTATAAAATGGTTATATTGTTTGGATGAAACACATCGGGTGTGATACGTGAATTCAACATTAAGATTTCAAGACTAGACTCATTTATAAATTTCATAATGAAATGAAATGACCAATTACACATATACCAAGCCAAAGCATAATCTTGGATTCGGCCTTCACCCATACATGTTCACATTGAATTCTGAGATATCTTCTTTTCTTAATTTTGAGTACCTACAGTTTACTGCTTTCATTACTGTAAACTTCCTTTTATATATATATTTATTAATAGATCGGCATAGATCCTTAGTGGTTTCCAACTAAGATTTAGTCTCACACCCTATTTGGGTATTGTTTTTAGGACAACACAGATTATATGATGGTAAGTGTTGATCAAATAAAACATCTTGCTACAGGTACTTGATGTGTTGCTTAGGAGTCGAAGACCATGGGACTGATTTTAGGCTTGAGATGATTTCTAGTCTCTTTGGTTTCATTTTTCATTTTGAGATGAATATTCTATATTACTGTAGAGTACTTGATTGGATGCTTCCCAATAACATGTGACATGTTGAATCAAATTTTGTATTGAATTATATTTGGTTATATATCTAATCAGGCTTCCCTTGTTTATTTCTGTTGTATGTTGTTTACTGCTTCCTCTATTGTATATTATTATTCTGTTGTGTTACACTCTGAAAATGATCGAATAGTTTTCTCACTATCAAACCGTAGTCCCTCACTACTAGTTGGAAGCCTCTGATGTTTTGGGAAATACAACTTAGGCCATGTGACCAAATGGGTTCAAGGAACCAGTTGAGTGGGACCTGAATGTGAGATGTTACAACAATTACGATTCCATCCAAAAAAACTATCCCCCAAAACCTCACACACCTGAATGCATTAGTGATGTTGACAAAAAACACTCCACTCAATGTCATCATCATCTATGAAATGTCGAAATTTGATGACTATCAACAAGACATTCGCATGAGGACATCATTGTTCCCTCAAATACATCACTCGTACGATCATGATTATCCCTGATGTCCATTGCAAGAGGTGAAGGTATACATGTCAGCAGCAGGAGTCACTCACTATTGGGGTCTCATACCAATAAAATCATATGGTTATTATGAAATTCACCCTTAATTGCCTCTCAGACCACTTTTGGTCCATTATTTCACAAGATTAAACAATTGTCCCATATAATATCATCCCAAATTCCCTTAAAAAAAACTCATTAAAGGACCAATTCCCCTCCCTCTATCTAGATCTCGAAACATCTTCATCCATCATTTTGATAGAACATGTGCCTAAAAATTAAAAAACAATGACAAATCGTCACCAGCCTTCCCCCGTTGTCACTCTTGATGTCATCCCACCATGTGTTCTGATGTCTACACACTAACCGTGTCCTGAGGTAAAGTGGTTTTCATCATCTTGAGAGGTCCTCACCGAAGCACACCAATATCCCCTTCTCATCCCTCACCAAAACACCAACCCGACAGTATTGAGGTAACCCTACAGCCATGGGTCACTGCGACCGCTCTCGATCGATCAATTGCCACTGGGGACCCAAACCCTCCATGCTGTATTTCATCAGTGACTCGCATGTCAAGTGAAAATCGACTCCACCAAGGATCCAAACAAATTGATGCCAATATCCATCATGAATATAATCCCTACATCCCATGACAAGAGCACCATCGGCCTTTGTTTGAACGTTTTCTCCATCCCCCCCATTGGGCGTGGCAAGTCTGTTTATCTCCTCGATTTTTCATTGACGATGCATCCACTAGTGATTGGTGAAGATATATAAATATAAATACAAATAATGATAAACAACTCTAAATATCATGATATATATATTCCCATGTAACATATGCAAATATATATAAACATAAATACAAATAAATATTTATAAATATAGACCAATATACATAAATAAATAGACATATCTATAATTATATTAAATTATATATATTTTTAAATATATAAATATATATATAATTTTAATATATATACCTAAATATATAAATACACAGACATAAAAATATAATAAATAACAAATCACAGAAAGGGGAACACCACTACAATTAATACACCATCAAATCCATATGAATGTAAACCCATGGACTACCTTACAAACCTAAGAAGACTCTCCTAAATAAAGTTGAAATTACATAAAATGTTCAAAAATCAGGGTATCCCAAATAAAAAAATAGTTTCAAGGCCATTTGGGACTTTTTTACTGATAAAAAATAGGTACATGCATCCCCCTATTTTAAAAACAGTAGATCTAGTACCAATCTCTGATTTTACATCCTTGGAAGCCTAAATGGATACCTAAATAAACAGTTATCATCATTTACAATTGAAGTTTTATCTTTTACTTCAATTAAATATGTAAATATTTCTTTATTATCAATTATTAAAAAATTATTATATAATTTCATTGTAGTTCTTCTCATAAGATTCAATATTACATTTTGTGTAGTATAAACAGGCACCAGTATCAAAACTTATGGTTATTTATTACTGAAGTCTGATTTTTAACTTTTCATAAAACATTAGTAATAGAGGATTTTTTCTCCATGACATAAATACACACACACACACACATATATATATATATATATATTTGTATGTATAGTTATAATGAATTTTTAACTAATAATAATAATTTCTTAATTTATAAAAAAATAGTAAATATCAATTATTATTAATTATTTAGAACATATATATATATACTAATTTTTATAAATAAATTACTATAATTATTGATTATATTTTTATTCAATTTTAATAAATTTTTTTGTGGTTTTGATAAAACCCCCCTTTAAATCATTTTAAAAATTTAACTCATTATTTTTTTTGTTTAATAGTTCATTAAAACCAATGATAAAATTTAATAAAAAATAAAATTTATTTTTTAGTGATGGTCTAAATTGCTCTTAGAAAAATGATGAAGAACATTTGTCGATGATTTTTAAAACCACCACCAAAGGATAATTTTTCTATAGTGTATGAATATATGCTCAGTTTATTGAAATAAAAAAAATAGGTAAACAGATATATCCAATGTTAAAAAAATATTTTTAACTGAAAACCTTTAACATCGGGTAATTTGGTAATGTGTTGAGACTAAGAGATGTTTGATAACATTGTTGAAATAATGTTTAAATGATTTGATAAAGGTTCCCCAAAAGAAAATGTTTTTCAAAGGGTGGTGGGGTTGGGTGATGTGATGTTTAATGGGATATGATCAATGTATATTTTTTATTGTCCACACATTCATTCATAAATGAATAGCCTTCAATCTTAGTTAATTTCATTGGGAGTGATTGGAACTGATTTGAAGAAGTTTGGAAGTGTTAAAAAATTATTGAAATAAAGTTAGACATCACAACACTCTGGCCAGTATCAAAACAATCTTGGCTTTTATTAGAGAAGAAAAATTAGCTTTCTTGAGCTCTAAAATGGGCATTTTCAATGGAATTATATTTTTCAAAATTCCATGTACAAAATAGAGAAGTTTTTTATTCCATGGATTGGAAGCTATGGGAAATGGAATAAAGCATTTTTATATTGCGGTACAATTGAAAAAACTTTATGGTGGATGGATCATAATGAAACATAGAGATGAACATTGAAAAATTCATTAAACAAACATATTTTAGTTTCTCAATTTCCTAGTATAAAATAGTAGAACATATATATGTTGTAGCCTTTGTCCGGGTGGTATGTGATTATAACATAATGAAATGTATTAAAAATATGGAAGAATAGAAAAATAACTTGGACGGTGAAATGATCATTGAAAACAAAAATGAGGGTGTTATGAAATGAAAATAGTTTTGAGCAAAATGTGGTAGAGCTGAAGAAGTCATGATCAGAAGAAAATTACATTTCAAGGAGTCTTGTACCCATTGAGGTGAAATGAACAAACTGGAGACTGAAATTTTTCTAGAAATTCTAAACATGGATGATTATGTCATGGAACAAGTATTGGTGATTTTAAGTTGAACTGAAATGGCATTCATACATGTTGTGGCAAGTCTAATGTCAGTATTTTGAAGTAGTTTTCAAAAATATTTATATAAACATATGGTGAGAATAATGATATGCTACGTATAATCCTCCATTAAGCCTCTCAACCAAAATATAAAGAATGCATGCTAAATCATAGTGAATAATAGTGAAAATATTTTATCACCAAAAATGGTATACTAAGCTCCTAATCACATCATGGATAAATCTCAACCTGTATCTCATACAAGAAAGCATATAATATAATAATGAAACATTAATGCCCCCATGCACCTTCTTCCCTGTTATCTTTACTCTTACCCAACATCGCATATCTTGATCCACATCTCTCTAGAATAATCCATCTAAAATAAACCTATTCAAGGCATCGCAACATGAAACATGTGCATCAAATCATCTCATCATCCCATATCACATCACCATATATAGTAACCAAGTAGTTTTCCAGAGCCACTTCACCCTATATGATGTGTACCATATATTGGGTATTACACATCAATCTATCACATCCCATACACTGAGTAAGGTAGCGTAAGTAATCACATCTGATACACGTCATATGAATAATAATATAACAGATATTGTATTCGGAGATACAAGTTTGTAAAATAACCACAAGACATAACATCCCTCAGTACACATATATGTGAAAAATAACCATCATGCATACGAGCATTGGTAACTACTAAGAGAAAGAGTGTAGGGTCATAGGGGGTACTCAAACGTCCATCCTCCCACTAAGATGTTGGACAAAATACCCTCCTAGTTTCCACAAGGTGTTGGTATCTCAAACCGACATGGAGGGGGTTAGCATATGAAATCATAGAATATAAAGGATATAATATAGCTAAATTCACACTATGGGAATGACCTACTCTTAGACTCCAGTATATCCATTATCACTCAGACCCCCCATCTACCACTTCTAATACTATTTATCTTATATACATAAAACAATTCAATGGTCTATATTAAATTCATTCCTTTTTTCATCAATAATTCCATTCAAATTAATTAATTCATTATCCATTAATTAACTAATAAAATTATTCTAAATTAAATTACATTAATCATTAGAGTAAATTCAATTGCCTCTAGAAATACTCTAATTGATTCCATGTTCTCCAAATATTAATATCGTTTCAGAATATTCATTCCATCGACACCAACCCCTTGGGTTAATTTATTTTTTAACATAATTATATCATTCGGCAGACTATATACAAAAGGAAAATCATATAATCTACCATCAAGAATACGAAATCAGCTAATAACTCCCAGCTGTCACAAGAAGTGTGGAATGGAATGAAAATACAAAAAGTAACTCTTTAATCATCCACTAAATAAATTCATATCAAGAAAGCATCTAGAATTAACACATCAATAGATAATACCAAATTTTACATGTTTAATAATCTATTTTTTCATCCCTAACACCCACATGATTATCCAAATGCATCTCTCCATCACTGGTGTAAACTACTACGACATAATTTGGGCCTTCCCACCTATATGCATATCCTAATGCATCTCACCATCACAAGCATAAACTGATGACACATAATCATGCCTCCCCGCAGACATCACATTATCCATATTAAGCATATATCACATCATCCATAACAGGGTCACATCTACAAAACACCACAAAATATAGAGGAATCAAACATAAGTATCCTATAGGGAAACATATTCCCTAAAATAAGGAATCTAGAATTTATGCAAAAATGAGCTCTTACAACTCCAACAGTAAGGCACTCGACCATCCAAGAATATGTGAATCTCATGACCTGTAAAAAAAATTATCAACTACTAGGTTTTATTGCATCTTGAATTATCTTATTCATTATTTATAGGTTACAACAATAGGAATCATAATGAATCATGTTACAACAATCTACTTATACAATTAAACAGTTTACTCAAACATCCTTCCCAACATACATTCCATTTTCAAAAACATGTGGAATTCAAATTTTTTAAGATGTCATTAAGTGTGTTCATAAACAACTATCAACATTCAAATCATTATTTATAAAATTCCATCAATACATGGAATTACATATTCAATTAAACATGTTGTCAATATTAATTTGATCGTTATCAATTTACATCAAACACCAGATTCATTAAACATGCACTTTATTCACTAGGAAATAAAATAATAATTAATTTTTTCTTGATATTATTTGCCATTTTTTATCTAAAAAACATAATAAAGCAATCCCAACAACATTATACATAGTAATAGCATAAATTTCACCCTTTCTAGAAAATATAGATACAAAACGTAATCTTGGTTGAAAGCAACGATAGATGATCACCATATAATTCATTATTAATATGGTTAAATATTATGTAGGTTAATCCATTTACATATAAGGGTATAAAACATGATAAATTTGTGATTTTATGTAAATATTGGAGAAGAAAAAAATCCCCTACATGGAATAAGAATCTTCACATGAATCACTGCACTAAAAACAAGGGGCACACACAAGATATAATTAAAATCGGAGGAAACATGAACCAATAGAAGAAATATTCCATGACTCCAATGGATGTGATTTAGGAATTTTGTTATTTATATGATTCATGTCGGAAGGTATAAAATAGGTTTATTCATTTTTTTTGTCAATATATATAAGGAGATCAGAGTTTCTGGTTGTAAAGGATTTAATTCCAACTATTATGGATCTCATTAAATACTATATAAAAGTACACATTCACAACATATACCATCATAGAAAATAAATGCTATAATTATCCCTAAATAATGAGCCTTTTAAGGCCATTGATTTTCACATCCAGAATACCCACCTGGTCATTTTCACAAAATGGGTGGAAATCTCCAATTGGATGGTTCTACGCATCCTAAAGCACCACGTAGCCAAAATTCCCAAATTTATATTTTCAAAAAGCTGATCCATCAATATACCAGATTCATGAATATAAAAATCATGTAGTTGGTCACTAGTGTTTCTAATTCACAAAATTGATCCATATAACTGATCCATCCACATTGTTGATTTTGAGACATATTCAATACATTTACATAGTCGATCACCCACACAACTGATCTCACAAAGCCATTCTCTCAAGATATTCATTTCAATTGAAGATGAATCGGGCTATAACTCAATTCATGAACGACACATTCATAGCAGGAATCTATTACACGTTATTCATCCTCCATGTGTATTGATTTTAGTAGACAAACACCTTTAAACCTACTCCAGGCCTCCTACAAGCACCATGGAATTTGGAATCACACAAAGGGCATCACTGGATGGATCTAAGACCTTACATAAGATTAATCACAAAAAATTATCCTTCTAAAAATCTAAAACCAAAAGAGTGTTGAAAAAAGGGTCCATCCGAACAAACACCTCGTGAGATACCTCTCGAGGATATCAACATCACAAGAGCTCAACCACCTCATTAGAGGAAACCAGAATAAATAACATTATAAAACCAGTAACATGATTAATATCATCGGAGAGATACCTATAAAATATTAGAAAATTTAGCATCAATAAAAAAGAGAGAACCATATCATAAATAATAAATATCAATATACACATGTGATCAATGTTATAAAAGAATAAATAAACATCAAACAGCTCATGGAATAGGTTGTGCATCTACAACTCATGTTCCTTGGTAATTTTTTCCCACACCACCATGCCTTCCTAAAAAATGAACCAAGGGAATAAAAATCCCATGAAACAACTTGTCCTCGTAGTCTGGGACCTCCATAGTCCGTTCCTCAAATGTCATGTTGTCCTCAACGTCATTTTCTCTAAAATTGATGAGATGAGATTCATCATGAAGATAACGAAAAAGTTGTAACATGTGAAAAAAATGTTTATTATGGTCATATATTGGGGAATTTCTATCTAATAATCCATGGATATAACATTATCCAACTCCTTGAAAGTCCCAATAAACTAGGGAGAAATCTTACTCCCATGACCAATCCTTTTCTACCCATGAGGACGAGTCACCTTCAAGAACATGTGATCTCTGAAGCCCAATCTAGAGGTCTCCTCTTATGATCAGCATCATATTTTTGATGATCCTCTACTACCTTTTACTACTCATTAATTACATGAACCATATCTATCAAATTTTTCATGACTTCCAGCCTAATAATCATTACATCCCCAACCCTAGTCCCGATGAAAGTATAATGGCGTGTTCAGTTATAAATAGCTTCGAAAAAAGTATTCCAGTGATTGAATAGATTATATTATTATTATAAAACTTGACCAAGTGTATTAGCCTCATCCACAATCCTCAAAAATCCATGAAAAAAGACCGCAGCATGCTTTTAACATTATGGATGGTATTCTCTACCTGACCATCCTTCCTTTGATAATAAGTATTGAAATGGAATATATAGGAGCCCAAATCATGATGGAGACCTTGCCACACTAGAGAGGTAAAATTAGGATCTCGATCCGATATGATCATCCTAAGGACCTCATAGATTCACACCACCTCCTCTAGATATCACCATGATAAAACTAATATTGAGATCAACTCATTGATCACTATAATGTGGGATAATTTTATAAAAAAATACCATATCACCTATATTGCGTCATATCCTCCCTGAGCATGAGGTAAAAAGGTAATAATTTCTATTGAGATTTCCACCCACATCCATTGGGGAACATATAACGATGGAAACCCCCACTAGAAATATGGTTCTTGTCCTTCCACTTTTGGAAGACCAAACATAGAAAACATCTTTTCAAATGAGGACATAAAACTAGACCACCAAAACAGAACTCTCAAGGCTCATAATATGTCAGTCACATCTGTACGTACCACTAAAGGTGAGATATGGAACTCACAGTGAACCATCTCACACATCATCGAGGAGACAATAATCATTTTATAAAATAACATCCAGAGTTTTCCTTCCTCATACCAACCATCAATTGCATCACAAAAATAAAAAATTGGTCTTTCCAGAACCCCACATCAAAATCCCTCAATTGGGACACCTCCACCTGTCGCAAAAAAGATAAATTTTTTGTTATCTAGAAAATACATCCTCTACATATAACCTATCCCATATCATAATGCATATCTAATTGTTCTTCCATCATTCAAGACGAATCCCTAGATTCATGAACAATATCACTATGTGACTTCCTCTTTAGTAAATCAACTATAACATTTACCTTTCCTTGAGTATACAAAATCTTAAAGTATTAATCCTGTGGTAATTCCATCCATGGATGCTAATGATTTTTTAATTCACACTATGATAATAATATCTGAAGCTACAATAGTCAAAAAAACCCACAAAACACCCACATTCGAGGTAATTGTACCACAAATTCAATGGAAACCCAACTACTGTAAACTCAAGATTATGGGTTTCATAATTACTCTCATGGGGGTGTAACTATTGAGACCCATAAGATATTAATAATCTCTACTACATCAAAGCTATACCTAAACTAATATTCAAAGCATCAAAAAATTATAAACTGAACTCCCTCTGTTGGAAAATTAAGGAATAGAGCAATGAATAACATCTATTTTAGGTACTCAAAAGTTTCCTAACACAAGTCTATCCATTATATTTCTGGATCCATTCCTCCTCCACACATCCTTTTTTCATTTTTTTGAAAAATCTACTTTATGGGTGAGTGGGAAACTCACTATACTGATGCCAAATTTCAAAATCCAAGAAACCAAATTTCAAAAACCACAAACAGGCTCCAAAATCCACCCCAAAACATCAAAATTCAGATTCAGATTTCAAATTAAAAAAATAGAATACAGGACACATCAGACTGTGATCCGACACGAGCCATGCTCCCAGATTCGCAATCCAGCCCTCAGTATCATCACATCACAGGAAACGACATCATTCGGATATTCAAATGACATCAATATAGACACCTTCATCTATGCCATCATCACCCAAAAAACGTCTTCAAACGACATTGGAAAATCAAGGCAGAAACAAGCCACCCATTTCAATGAAAATTGCAATGAACAATAGGCACAACAACTTCACAAATTGAATCTAGTGAAGGACGCGTCACTCAGAGTATAAACTACTAAACAAATTGCATCCATATCCTTCCATTCCAAAATGACATCCTTCGCGGTCACAAATAGAAACCAAAACAACACCATGTCCAAGCACTGGAGCCAAATTCTGCATCACCCCACCACAACCACGATAATCTTCTAGCTGCATCCGTAGCAACCCGAAAAAGATGCTGATCTAGGGAGAAATAAATCGGGTCAACTTCAACCAGGACAGGAAGAACTAGAATCACCTCAAGGGAAATTCACCATTGATGGGATCCAATCATATCAGAGCCTACAACGCCTCTTTAGGCTGGAGTGTGACAAATCTCAACCACAGAAGATCCCTCAATGGATTCTTAAACAAATGAGCCAGGGAAACTGAGAAGAGCCAAAGATACAAAAGGGAACACTGAAGATACATCGAGGTGTGAACTTGAGAAAAGTAGCACACCAAGAAAAATATTTAGGAAATCATGAAAAAACCAAAACCATTAAATCCCCTCCCCCCTCTGCACCATATCGGGGCCGACTTCGAGCCACATAGGACTGAAGTCATCACCCACATCAACCAAGCCCTAATCTAAAATTGAAACGCCACCGCCTGTGAGACTGAAGCCTTCTCCTGCCTAGAAGAGACGAAAATTAAAACTGATCCACTGAGGATTGCTACGGAAGGGGATGTCAAAGCTGATCCGATCGGGGCCGAAGGGGGGAAGGAAGAAAAGCCTTGGAAAAACCCTAACACTCGAGAGAGAGGAGACACAACCGATCTGAGGCCCCTTCCCTGTAGGATCTGGATCCATTGTATTAATGTTTTTCATAGGAGTCTCAACCAATTACAAATCTTCTATGAACCTCCTATAATAGACTACAATACCAAGGAAACTTCTCACCTATGTATCTATCATAGGGGGATGCCCAATGAGAAACCACTTATATCTTGTAATGGTCCACAAATACTCCCTACCGTGACATAACATGACACAAGAAACTAATTTCCAAACCATAACACATACATTGAAAACATCCCTAATAGCTTCTTGGGATGATGAACTCCCAAAACAGAACACATATTCTCTACATGATCCTCCTAGGCTGTGGAGTACACATGTATTTTCTAAATGACAAACACCATGAACTTATATAGGAACTCAATGAACCCTTCTTTCATTGATCCCATTAAAACTTCTCGAGCATTCATCACACTAAAAATAATCATAATGAAATCATAATTCCCATGATGAAAATAGAATGTAGTCTTCATAAAATCATCATTCTTCACCTAAATATGATGATACCATGACTAAAAATCAATTTTCAAGAACCAACATTCCCCTTCAGATGATAAAATAAACAATCAACCCAAGAAAGAGGATATATGTTATTCAATTTAAATTGATTTAAGTTATGATAATTGATATAAATATACAAACATCCATCAATCGAATTAATGAAGAAAACCGGTTCACCCCAAGCTGACACACTCAACCAACAAAAATCGCTACAACATATCATCAATCATCACTCACAACTATCAAACCTAAGAAGGTTCCATCCAATATAGAGACAATGATATTGAAGAATTTCCAGACTATAACATGATCCCAAAATCGATCTCATGTAAATAGGGGTAATGCTGCAACCTCATTAGAAAATAAATCAATATACTCTTATACAACCCAGGGAAAAAACAAATACTAATCCTATAACAAGATAATAATCAACTATGTACTCATAGATGAAAAGGATGGAGCATTAAACTAGCCCATATGAGGGTCTCTCTCAGTAATGAGCATCACTAGTTCTCCATCAGCATCATAGAACACAACCTTCTCTTGAACAGATCCAATATATCTTTCACTGAACACAGCCTACCCATGATGAGGATGATGTTATATGCATGTATCCATAAACATAGGATGTATCCCCAAGATAGGTGTTTCCCCAATACAAGCTCACAATATCTACATACTTCATACAACTCACCTCATCCTCCAATTGGAATAGCCAGCACCAAGGGAATTGGAATCCTCTTTACATAAAGTCCAAAATAATGGATGAGGGTATTTAACATGAAGGATTGTGTTTCTCTTGAATAATAAAAAGAATAAACTTATAGAAAAAAATAAATGGTACCTCAAATAGTATCTATATCACCTAAAGTTGGAAACACTAAAGAAGGATGCTAAAAATGAACTACTCTATGGCCTCTATAACCCTACTAATGACCACCTCCATAGAAATTCTCTTCTCTATAAGGAATAGGAGCATATCAGGGTTGTACTCTACCATCCATATCTCCTTTATGTTGATCCCAAACTATAACACATTTATCTTGTGGTCTCAGGGGAAACTACTTTAAAGGATCACCTATAACATGTTGACTACTCAAAAAATTTTTGTCACTCTTTCCACTAATGAACTTATTCTCTACAAGAAAAAAACACATATGATCCCTTGGAATGTATCTATGTGTTGTCAACCTAAGAGAAATATTATTTTGAGGGTTAGAACCTAATCATTGATAACATAAATCTCTTTTCTCCAGGTAACTAGGAAACTTAGACCGCATGTAT
This sequence comes from Viscum album, assembly GCA_963277665.1. Classification (NCBI taxonomy): domain Eukaryota; kingdom Viridiplantae; phylum Streptophyta; class Magnoliopsida; order Santalales; family Viscaceae; genus Viscum; species Viscum album. The sequence continues at coordinate 498,318,843 of OY728150.1, forward strand.
TCTTCTTGTGGAATCCTAACGACTTTCCTATCATGAGCACCTAGTTCTGGGAAGTATCCTATAAATAAAATATGCTCTAATGGTTTGCACCGCCGCCGTTCTTTCGGGATCCCGCGTGGCCGCGGGATCCGCCGCGTCGCACCACTACGACAAGCCGCGGTGGGTTTTCCCCGATGGCGTGCTGGGGCACCGCCGCCTCCTGGCGGCCGAATGGCTCTGAGCGCCTCCTCCCGTCGCCGGCGCTACCGCTCCGGCATGGTGTGCTGGCAGTTCCTTCCGCAGACCACTGGACGCGCTCCGGTGGTACGATTTTCCTGTTGTCTTCGCCAACGGTCCACCAGAGACATGCTCTTCCCTACGAAAGCTTTCAAACATCATTGCAGTCCCATTTAATCATCTTCGTCAATCCGCGCACCAACAACAATCTGTGTAGGGTTGTCGGGTCGTGTTTGTTCGGCCCGTGCCATCCACGTTAGGTATTATAAATTGGAATGATTAAAATGGGTTTTATAAAGAACAAACATTCAATTTTATTTAAATAAAATTGAATCAAAACATTCCACAATCTCTTAAATAAATTTTAGCATATCAATATTCCCAACCCGCAATTAAAATAAAACATTCAAGTATCAACTTAAGGATGAGTTGATCCGTGTTATTTATTTTAGAAGGTAAAAACCATGGGAATAATATTGTTCTAAAATTAATCCCCTACCTCGTGTCGTTTGTCGTTCGATGAAGATATCGTGAAAGGGAAAAGGATTTCAGTTCATTGACATCGTCGCAAGGTAAGAGGTGATGGTGTCGATGGACGTTGACAAGTTCCCCATGTCGATGTATCCTCCCTTGCTGCAGAGGAAGAAGATGTTTGAAGTAATTACTTCACGTCCTTCGGATCGTAGAGCGTTCTGCGTGTCGTTGAGTGTTCTTCGCTAGAGTTATTCTTCGTTGATGGAAGAGTGGTGTTCTTCCAAATCTCCAGAGATTTCCCCACAAAATATTTTCTCTGGAAAATATATAGAATACATCTCTCCCATCTTAATGATGAGCAATGAAAAACTAATTAATTTTCAACACTCAAAATAAATTAATTAAGTGAATCATCTAATTAACTTATCTTGGGTTGGCATAATTAATTACAGAGAGAAGAAGATGAAGGGTTATTTTAAAATTTTAAAATTGAGGGGTTATACATTAATTACAAGGGATTTAAATGTGGAAACGTTCGTGGGAGTTGAAAGGAAGGTGAAGGGTTGGGGATCATGTGGGCCCCACCTCGCCTTAATCCTTTCTTGGTTAGTTAGGAACTAGTGGTTCCACCCCATCTTCTACACTTAGGATATAACCACCTATGTAGGGAATAAAATTTGTACCACAAATGTTATTCAATTCTTTATTAATCCTCAAATTCTAACAACTCCTCCTGAGAAAATGAACCTTTGGTAATGGTCCTCTTAAGCAAATATCAGCGCTACGAGTTCATCAGTTCCCTCTGATTTCAATTCTGAGCACCAATTCAAAAGATAGAAAAACCCTCTTGTTCGTTCACTGAACGTACCCGATCCAATCTTTGGAAATTGATTCCAGGCACACCGGGCCTCATAATCACGTGCTGTCAGAAACAGTGTACCCGTAAAATTTCCAAGAAATTAAGAAAAACACTTCCTTGAAATTTCCTGGTCTTTACATTACTCCCACCTCAGGGATTTACGTCTCCGTAAAGAATCAACACACACTAAGGAAAACAAAGTGGTACTGAGCACACATCTAAGCCTTCCACTCCCATGGGATCTCCTGGAGATTCTCATGCTACTAGTGAAAGTGTACATGAGCAATCGACCAACCATGTAGGACCTACTCCTGTCGATACTTGATCTCCATTGGAACCTCCGTGCATGTCGCCCTTTCATCGACATCCAACTCCCTATGGTCGATGACTTGTGAAGGATCAAGCACGTATCTCCTGAGCTGAGATGCGTGGATGAAATCATTCACCCAGTGCAACTGAGTGGGAAAGGTCAAGCGGTAAACCACATCGCCTACCCTACTGAGGACCAAGAAATATTCGTTGAACCTCGGAGATAACTGGTCACCTCGGCCACATCTCCGTAAACCTCATCGAGGTGACACCCATATAAGGACATGGTCTCCATCCTTGAAATCTAGAGGCCTCCATTTCCTGATTAGAAATAAAACTCAAAACTCCTACTGCCATTAGGGTAAGGTTGACTGACTCAAGAGTGATCGACCACACCCTTTTGTGCATGAGTTTATCATGTGCTGCCTGGGGTGTCCTTTTCGCCAACCTAGGAAAACCCATCCCAAAGTTGTAGACAAACCACAACCTTTTTGCCTAATATATTCAATCTGAGTATGAAATGTGAATCTAATTCGTACCCAGACCAACGTCGTAAGGCCTCGACGCTGCCACCAAGAGATTCCAACCGAAACACTCACCTCGAGGGTCAGATCACACTGTCGGTGTAAGTGTGATTATCGAGTATCCTCCCAACGGTATCTCCAGATGTAAGGGTCAAGTCAATGGCTTACCAGAAAATCTAGGTCTAGTACAAGATTCATGGAAGAAAGGAATGATTCATATCAATTTCTATTGTAACGACAGCTAGAGGTGGACACAGACTTTCCCTCAAATCATTCATAGATCCATTGGGTCACGCTCCTTGACGGCATGCAGCTACTCTTTTTCCCTGCCCTCCAACTCCCTGAACCTGGAAGGGATAACAGAGGCGGGTGGTTGTAACATGTTGAAATGTACACCACCTCATGCTACTCTACTAGCTCTGCCTCCACCTCTACTGCTCCGCAGACTCATCTGTCCTTATCAATTCATCTTCTTGAATCATTTGATGTGCCCGAGTCTCTGAGACTGGTGCTAGTTTCCTAGATCTTATTGCAGTGTGCAGTCTTGATCCATTCCTGGATGATCTACAACTTCTCTGTCATATCTCGTACCATCTCAGGTCGGTAGGAAGTTTGCCGATGTGGTAAGTCGGTCTATGACCACCCTTCTTCACCTACGATCTGTAAGAGTTTCTAAGATTTATCCTTTGCCGAAAAGAGAAATCTAGTCTCATCCCCTAGATAAACCACTTTCTTTTCCAAATATAGTCAATCCGGACATGAATGATGCATTCATTCCATGGAAGACGTCGTAAGGCCACGACTTTACTACAAATAGATCCAACAGTCACTCTCACCTCCAAGGGTCAAGTCACACTATCGGCATCATTGTGAGGTCATTGGGTCTCCTCCAGTAGAAATCTCGAAAGTGAGGGTCATGTAAATAGTTTTAACTATGACCTCCCTGTATCAACCAATCAAAAGGACAGAAAAGTAAACATCACAATGATAAGAGTCTTTTATTACTATATCTCGAAGTACAAAGGCACAAATACAACAGCAACATGTAACTAGAAGTACCAAGATCAAAAGGAATCCACTAGTTCTGCTCCTGTCCACCTACTTTCGGAGCTCTACTGCCTTATCCACCGCTCCACTATTCCTCATGCACCCATCACTGCTTCTGTCTCGGTGGCTCCTCCAATGCCTGTGGATCAACTGGGTGGGGAGTCGGACAGTCACGTTCCATGTGACCCTTCCTGCCGCATGCATAACACTTCCTGCTCCTCATATGTCTGACACTTTTTTGTGTGCCTCACACAACCAAAACTGTATCCCGAGGTCACCCACCTACTGGCCTGGACTTCTTTTACCCCTGTATCATCTATCTACTTCCCACAGATGATTCGGCTGCTAATGGGAAATCTTTCGGCAAAGGCCGCAGCTCCTAAGGACGCTTGGTGTGTAGAGTCACTAGTATAAACTCCACCCATAAGAATGTCTCGAAGTCTTCCTAGGTGAAGGTCATCTCATCGAAAAATTGGAACATGTGGATCCACCACCTCTCAGCCGCTCCATGTAAGAGGCTAATAGCTAGGTACACCATCAAGTCAGTAGGTGTCCTAACTATGTGGAAATCTCGTGCTACAAACTCCAGCCAGTGTCTAGCCGTCTGAAAATCTGACTCACCTCGAATCATTAGAGTCCTCTAACGCTGGAACTCGTTCATCGCGATCAAGCAGTGTGCACTCTCTACTGGTGTCTCAACTGGTGGAGGGCCATGTACTGAGGCCTCACTGCTCGGTGGGCTATCATCGCGCCCCCCACTTAGTACCCATGTTATATGAATAGTTGAAGTCATCATGAAAGAAACAGTCATGACTCAGTCAAACAATTATACCTGGTGAGATGACCTGGTTTGAGATAATTTTAATGAAACTTTTGGAAACACACACGCAGTCAGTTTTTTCATGCACTGAGTTGGAAATCAGTAGTCAGGGTCCTAGTGTATGGATACATCGGCCGCCCCCACCAACACTGGACTACCTGAAATAAAGACCACGCATAGTACCTTTAACACCATTGTTTCATAGAAAAGAAATATCAGAGTCATAAGTTCTGCGGTAGAACCGACTCCTATGATACCAATTTTTCACGATCCATCCTCAGGGCCCGTGCTGTGACTACCCAAAGCCCACCTTCCAATGGCCAAGGGCTAGTGACTAGAACCGAAGGCGTAAATTCCGATAACTGGGAAGGAATTTCCTTTATAGAACATAAACACATCCAACCAGAGTAGAAGCGAAATAAAACACTATGTACAAAAGAAAGTGTTGAAAAGAAAATGGTCCAAAATACAAACCCAACTGAAAAGTACAGCTACAACTAAATGAAAGTACAACAGAAAATTCAAGCAGCTGGAAGAATAGTAGTAGCTCCTAGGTCATCCACCTTGAATCCTACTTGAAAGGTAGGTATAGATAGCCTCCTCAACTCTCTCTCTCTCGTCAACCTCCTATGTGTACCGCCTCGTAATGAAGTCCACCTCCGGATACTGACTCTCCGTGAGGTCCACCTCCGGATACTGACTCTTTGTGAGATCCACCTCCGGGTACCGTCCAGTCCTCTAACACTCAGCGTCCATCTGCGTTGTCCGTCGTCTGCATCCAACACAATGAGGTGTGGGGCATAGCCCATGTGGGGGTGAGTATTACGAGACTCAGTAGGGACCCCGATATCCTCAAGGTCTCACTAAATCCAACAAGGATAACCACAAAGCAGGATATAAACAGATAACTTTTACTTAGTTATAAGCCCATACTTATTCCTAAGTTATCAAGTAACCCATCTCAATAAAGAGTTATCACACAGATATGAAATTAATGGATAACCACTACTTAGTTATATGCCCATACATATACCTAAGTTATCAAATAACCCAACTCAATCATGAGGAAAACAAAAAGGTCATTGACTCAGCTCAAACCAGGATTTTCATTATCGAAACCACAACTACTGAAGAGCTCCTCCTCTGTCGAGTAAACTGATCTTGTCACGTCTCTGAGGCGCTGCTCACTAACCTTAGACTACTGATGTACTCCTCCTGTCGAGTACCGTGGGTCATCTACCCAAACATAGTAGTGCTCCCCGCCGGGGTCTGCCACCCAAACACAGTGGTGCACCCCCCCAATAGCCTGCAGAGGTACTCCTTCTATCGAGTATAGCGGGTCTGCCACCCAAACATAGTATTTCTCCCCACCATCGGTCCGCCACCCAAACACAGTATTTATCCCCACTAGACTATACAAGTCACCCCAACTCGAATCGGACAAGCAGTCATCAGGTCTCAATTGGCTACATGGTCTCCATACTTCGTACGCTCGTCTCCGGGAGGGTCTTCTCCATGAGCTATGGGTTGATAAACCAAGTATCACAAAGTCTCATGAAGAAGTATCTCAAAGGACCCCCTCGTCATAGGGGTCTCAATGAAACATACAGTGCGTCAATAGGACGCCTTGTCTGTGAGTTATTAGCCTTTTAGTCGTGGGGGCCCAGTTGGTTTTGTGTGCGAACCAACCTGTTTGTATCTCAACTGTACCCCAAACTCACATAGGGTATACTGAATGGGACTGTTTCTCAACGTGATCACCAATGCCACTGATGGTTCTTCAAACAGACATTTAGTCTGAAAGTTATCGGCTTTTCCGTTCCAGGGGCCCGGTTTGATTTCGGGTACAATCCAACCCGACCATATTCCAAATACATCCAAACCTCAGGTGAAGTGTACCAAAAGAACCGTCTCATCAAGAGGAATCCAACAAAGTCGACGAAACATCAATCGGACGTCTAGAACTCATGTTATAACAGTTTTCGGTCCGAGAGCCCTGTTGGTTTGGGGTTCGAACCATCCCGGTCATACCCATACATCACTGAAACATCAAGTGTAATATACCGAAACAACCGTCTCGATCCAATAATCCCAACACAACTGACTTTGCATTGATCAGACGTCCGCAGCCAAGATATCGTAGTTTGAACGAAAATGCCCAAAAATAGGGGGTTTGGGCCCGGTCCGACCCGGCACAATAATACCCGGGTCGGCCCAAACCGGGTCAACCCGACTCGGGTCCGGGTCCAGCCAGATAGGGTGCGGCCCGGCCCAGCGCTAGCGGCCCGTCCCAGCGTGGGCAGCCCAGCATGGCCGGTTGAGGCTCGGCCAGCGTGGCCAAGCGGATGTAGAGTGGGGGGGGCTTGGCCCCCCGCCGCTAATTAGCGCCGGTGGTGGTTTGCGCCACCGTCGTTCTTCCGGGATCCCGTGCGGTCGTGGAATCCGCCACGTCGCACTGCTGCGGCATGCCGCGGTGGGTTTTTCCCCAGCGGCGCGCTGGGGCGCCACCTCTTCTTAGCGGCCGAACGGCTCTGGCCACCGCCTCTGGTCGCCAGAGCCGCAGCGCCGGTGCGGTACGCCGGTAGTTCCTTCTACGGACCACCGGACGCTCTCCGGTGGTCTGATTTTCTAAATGTCTTCGCCAACAGTCCCCTTGGGACCTTCTCTTCACTTTTATGACTTTCAAATGTCGTTGTGGTCTCGTTTCATCATCTTCGTCAATCCGCGCACCAAAAACAATCTGTTGAGGGTTGTCGGGACGTGTTTGTTCGGCCAGCACCCTCCGCGTTAGGTGTTATCAATTGGAAAGATTAAACAGGGTTTTATAAATAACAGACATTCAATTTTATTTAAATAAAATTGAATCGAAACATTCCACAATCTCTTAAATAAATTGTAGCATATCAATATTCCCAGCCCGCAATTAAAATAAAACATTCACGGATGAACTTAATGATGAGTTGATATGTGTTCTTTGTTTTAGAAGGTAACAACCATGGGAATAATATCATTCTCCAATTAATCCCCTACCTCGTGTTTTTCGTCGTTTGTTGAGGATATTTCGAAAGGGAAAATGATGTTGGTTTGTTGACATCGTCGCAAGGTAAGAGGTGATGGTGACGATGGTCATTGGAAAGTTCCCCATGTCGATGTCTCCTCCCTTGCTGTGGATGAAGAAGAAGATTGAAGTAATTACTTCATGTCCTTCAGGTCGTGGAGCGTTCTTCATGTTGTGGATTGTTCTTCGCCGGAGATATTGTTCGTCGAGGGAAGAGTGGTGTTCTTCCAATTCTCCAGAGGTTTCCCTACAAAATATTTTCTCAGGCAAATATTTAGAATAGATCTCTCCCATCTTAATGAAGAGACATGGAAAACTAATTAATATTCAACACTCAAAAAAATTATTTAAGTGAATCACCTAATTAACTTATCGTGGATTGGCATAATTAATTAGAGAGAGAAGAAGATGAAGGGTTATTTTAAAATTCAAAGTGTGAGGGGTTATACATTAATTACAAGGGATTTAAATGGGGAAAAGTTCATGGGAGTTAAAGGAAAGGTGATGGTTTGGGGATCATGTGGGCCCCCCTCACCTTAATCATCACATGGTTAGTTATCAACTAGTAGTTCCACCGCAAATTATACACTTATGATATAACCACCTAAGTTGGGAATAAAATTTGTACCACAAATTTTATTCTATTCTTTATTAATCCTTAAATTCTTACAACTCCTCCTGAGAAAACGCTCCTTTGGTAAAGGTACACTAAAGAAAATATCAGCGCTACGAGTTCATCGGTGCCGTCATATTTCAATTCTAAGTACCGATTCAAGTGATATAAAATCCCGCTCGTTCGTTCACTGAACGTACCCGATCCAAACTTCGGAAATTGATTTTGGGCACACTGGGCCTCGGAATCAGGTGCCATTAGAAACTACGGGCTCATAAAATTCCAAAGAAAATAAGAAAAAAATCCCTTGAAATTTCTGGGTCCTTACAGCCCGTAATGGTAGGACAGCCCTTAGGCGTAGTATCCAGGTCGTTCTTGGGGTTCCCTTTGGGTGTGAAAGGTGATGAATGCCCGAATGAAGGGAAACAAGAAGCGTGACATGTGGATGGTACATGACCAAGTTGAATCTGACACTCTTGGTCCTAGACCAGAGTACTATTATCACATCGGAGAACCACTACAAGGGGTTGAGGGACTCAACTTGAGGGTAGACAAGAGATGGCGGGTTCCCGGGAGAAGGGGGTCATAGTGCCAAAAACCCTGTACCCCACCTATATATCACCCTCGTGGAGAGGGATAGGCCAAGGGACCTAGGTGACCTGGGATATGGGGAGATATCTAAGAAGTGGGGTTGGACCCGAAGTCTAGACATTAAGGTGGTCCTACGTATCCCATAAAGATGGGAGTCAAGCCATACGTAGTTCTAGAGGGTGCCCTTTAATGTCGTACAGGACAGGAAATAAGAGGGCTAATTCTTAGAATGGGGTGCGCATGGTGAGGCTATTGCAAACCCGATTTGAATGAGAACATAATCCCACACCACGCCACGCGGTCCCGCAATCAATGTCTCAAAGGCATGATAGAAGAGACAAATTAGCTGAACTCAAGCTATACCCATAGACAGGAGGTCTGAGAGTTCCTATGTATCCCATGAGGATGGGAATAAAGTTGAACATAGTTATGGGGAGATCGTAGTTTAGGGTGTTAGAGCTCGGACCACGGGTGGATGGAAACTTTCCAAGTAAGTGTAGACCTCGACCCGATCCCTATGCCCATGTGAGTTAAACTTTTTGTGGGAAATAAGGGAGGAAGATCCTTATTGCAATACCCAGAACATCCATCAAAGGGAAGTTGGTGCAGAGCCCCGATGGACACCTTTAACTTGGCATTGTTCCCCTAACGCGAGGATTTGCACCTTGGAATAGTATCAAGTGTTCCAAAACTATACTTGATGATGATAAGAATGGAGAAGGATGTGAATTGTGTAACATACGTTTTGGGCTTAAAAGGGTTGGTGTGGTGATGGAGGATAACTATTTACCATGGAAGAAAAATAGTCTCCATATCGCATTAGCCTGATGTGGGAACAAAAAACGAGCATTGACTGCTGACCGTATTCGTAACGCGGGAATTTTACTGATTTGTTTTTGAAATCATTGGGGGAGTTGACCTGTAACGGTAGGAGAGCCATTGGGCGTAGTATTCAGGCCGTTCTTGGGGGTCCCTCTAGGTGTGAAAGGTGATGAAATCCCTGATGAAGGGAAACACAAAGCCTGAAAAGAGGGTACAGACGTGTCTGAGTAGAACCCAACATCCTAGGTACTAGACCAGAGTACGCTTAGGCACATTGGTGAACCGCCGAGAAGGGTCTATGAGGCGGCTCATGAGGGAGAGGTACATGGAGTGGTCATTACAAGCCTAACATGAATGAGGACTTAATCACATAACACGCTATATACTCTCCTCTCTGGGGAAGGGTAGGCCAAGGGGCCAAGGTGGGATAGAGATTTCCGGAAGATGGGGCTGGACCTGAAGCCTAGAAATTTGGGTGGTCCTACGTATCCCATGAGGATGGGAATCAAGCCATACATAGTTCTTAAGATGTAGTTTAACATCATGCAGGACGAAGAGGGGAGTAGGATACCTCCACACAAAGGAGGTGTATGGTACGGAGAATAAACTGACATGATTGAGGACATAATCCCACACCACACCGTACACTCCTATAAGAGAGGACCTGGTCCGGGGGTCCGAAGAGGCCAAGGGGCCTGATAGTTAATATTTGGTCAGGAAGGCCTAACCTACTTGCAGTTTAACATCTTGCATTGAGGAAGAGGGTTGGGGAATAGGATTCCCTAGACATGGGAGGTGTAAGACATGGTGAGTAACCCGACGTGAATGAGGACATAATCCCACACCCCACTGCACAACCCCATCATAGAGAACCTGGGCCAGGGGCCCGAAAAGGCCCAAGGGCCTGATGTTCGGGCTTCATTCAGGAAGGTCTAACCGGCTTTCAGTTTAACGTCTTGAGTGAGGACGAGGGCCAGGGGCCCAAAAAAAGCCATGGGGCCTATGACAGAGCCTCGATTAGGATGTGTGTACGACATTGTAACTAAACTGACGTTGATGAGGACATAATCCCACACCACGCCGTAAACTCACATAAGTGAATCAGGGCCTGGGGTCTGACTTTTGGAACCTCCTGGAGGGATGTTTGTCACTTTGGGACAGGGAAGAAAGAACCACTGCAATCGATGTTTGGGACATCTTGGGGTGGACGTGAAGATCTAGGGCGGCAATTGACTATGTTTGAAACATAGTGTCCCTATGGTGACCTAATATAGGAGAAAAAAATGAGCATCGACCAATGACCGCATTCAAAACAAGTGACTTGTATCAGCTTGTTGCTCGAAATCCTCGAGGGTGTTGGCATGATGTGATAAGAGTTCTCCTAGGCTGAGCATCCATACCATTCAGGGGACCTTTTGGATGATGAAAGTGATGGAATCCTAGTCATGGAGTGGGTGAAGCATAGTGGTACCCATCTGCAAGTGAGACGAACATATCCAGGGAGGGGGACATACAGAAGGTTCGAGGCTAACTCAATGTGAATTGGGGAAAAAATATGCTCCCTTCCATATTTCATGACCCGAGGGGAAGAATTCTGGCTTTTGGGCTGGGCCAACAGATAAAATGTCTGGGCGTTCCTATGTATCCCATGAGGATGGGAATAAATCCATATGTATTTCTTGAAGACCATGCAGTTTAAAGTAATTCGGTGAAGATGTGAGGATGATAGAAGAACGGGAGTGGGAACACGATGCGACCCTTATAATCCTTGTATGAGCGGGGCTGAGGAAGCCTACTCCACATCATGAGAGGACCCTCCAAAGAAACTATACCCAGGGGTGACAGTCAAAGAGAAGAGCTCGGGGCTGGGATCAAGACGAGATGTCTGAGCATTCCTACGTATCCCATGAGGATGGGAATCAAGACATATGTAGTTCTAGAAGCACAATTTAATGTCATGCGGGACGAGATGCAGTTAAAAATCATGTAGGACGGGGGACATGTCTCATCTAGGGATATGTACAGAATGGAGAGTGACCCTACGTGAGTGAGGACATAGTCCCACACCACATCGTACAATTCCACAAGATAGCCTGAGTCATGGAAAGCCAAGGGGCCTGAGGCTGGGCCTCGGTCTGGAAGGCCTGACTGGCTTGTTGTTTAACGTCTTTAAGTGAGGATGAAGGAGATCTTAGTTTAGGGTCACAGAGCTCGGACCATTTTTCAGTTTATTATCATGCAGGATGATAATGAGTAGTTTAACATCATGACAGATAATGATGTAGTTTAACTTCTTGCAGGAAGATGTTGCAGTTTAAATTCATGCGGGACTGGACTGTTTAAGGTCATTGAGGACCATCGTGTTGTATAGGGTCATGCGGGACCATACAGTTTAAGGTCGTGCAAGACCATACGGATTAAGGTCTTGAGGGACCATACAGTTTATGTTCATATGGGACCGGGTTACAGTTTAGGTTCATGAGGACCCTAAGGATCAGGGATAGTATTTCTAGAGGAACTTGGCGTTGGTGGGAGGATTTATGCGCTCACCATCCATGGTCACCAAGGAGTATGATCAATTGGGGTAAACCTTATGAATGATGTAAGGTCCTTCCCATTAGGGCTCTATCTAGGGTGGTTACATACCGGGAATCATTGGCACTCAGAGGACAACACCAGGCCAACTTGTAGAAATGAGTGAAGGTGAACCTTCTTGTTGAAGGGTCTGGATATCTTATTCTGATGCATTTCCAGATTGTACAGGGCACGGAGCATGTCCTCATCAAGTGCTTCCAATTCAGCTAGACGGATTTCATCCTCCTTATCTGGCACCTGCTGGTCATAGACTTCAGTGCGTAATTATGAAAGCTGGATCTCGATGGGAAGGGCAGCCTTAGCCCCGTACACCAGGGAATATGGAGTCACCTGGGTGGAATTGCGAGTCGTCATTCAATACGCCGAGAGGGCATTGGGGAACTTGTCTTTCCATCTTTTAATGTTCTGACCAACTATTTTCTACAAAATTTAAGTGAGGGTTTTGTTGAATTCCTCGATCTTCTCATTTTCCTATGCATGATAGAGAGAGTTACGGTTCGAATAGATATTGTGCATGATGTACAATTTATCTGCTTCGCTGCTCGAAAGTTGGTGTCATTATCGGTGAGGATAGCGTGAGGGGCTCCAAACTGGTGGATGATATTGGAGCTCCCAAAGTCAATGATGGAATGGGCCTTGACCTCTTTGAGTGAAACTACCTCTGTCCACTTTGAGAAAAAGTTGGTAGCGATTAGGATGAACCTACACTGCAAGATGTCACAGGTGGATATAGTCCCACAACATCAAGTCCCCACACCGAAAATGGCCAATAATACTTGGTGGAGTGGAGAGGCTCTGGTAGTCGATGCAAGAAGTTAGCATGACCATGTTATTCATGGAATCTCTTGGAAAACTCACTAAAATCATGGATCATAGAGGGATAGAAGTACCCCATCATCCGGATCTGATGGGACAGCTTTGGCCTAGCCTGGTGGGCACCACATGAATTGACATGAACCTCTTGCCTGACCTGAGAAATCTCGATTCTTTGAATGCAACAGAGGATAACATCATCGAAGCCCTGGTTATAGAGTATTCTCTCAAGACTGGGACCACTATGGAGGGTACATTGTAGTGTACGGCGTCTCATCTGTTCGTGCTCGGCCCGATCATCCGGGAGGCAACCATTTAAAGGATACTCGACAAATGGTGCCCTCCAGTCAGGGGTGGCCTCAACCACTGCATCTTTAGAACCTAGGTCTCCTTACGTAGAGGGTTTGGAGGAAAGATGGATTACCCACAGGTCATCATCATCCTCTGAGGTGATGGGGAAAATGACTCTCTGGTGTGCCACTTGTATAATCATATCATCTTACTCGAGTTCTGCAAGTGGCACAGCTACGCCGGCCAAAGTGTCCGCTTGACCATTCTGTGACTGAGGGACATCTGTAACCTCTGGTTGAGAAGGGAACTGTGACATTAGACAAAGGGTACACTCCAACAATGGCATGAGCTCCGGTTTCCGGACAACATAGTCGTTATTGACCTTCTTGATGACTAGTTCGGAATCCCATTTTTAATGTAAATGGGGCACATCGATCTCAAGGGCCATCTCGAGGCCGATGATGAGATCCTAATACTCTGCCTCATTGTTAGTTAAGCCTTCTGACAATAGGAATGAGTATGGCAGGATGGCTTGTGCCAAGGTGATGAAGAAGATACCTATACCCACTCTGTTGAGTTTAGGATCGTTGAGCCTCTTACCGGTGGGGATCTAGGTGGCACCGTTGAGGTGAATTCTCCAACATGAGATGACATGGTCGACTGAGAGTATTTCCTCATTAGGAAAATCATGGTCTAGGGATTTATCCATTGAGGTTGGAAGGGTATCTAGGAAAACTGCCAATGCATGTCCCTTGATAGCCTTCTGAGGCACGAACCTGATGTCGAACTGTTGGAGGATCACCACCCATTGTGCTAGTCGGCCAGTCAACATGGGATGGTTCATAATGTACTTCAGTGGAACTACCCAAGATACCAACTGTACCTCATGGTGCTATAGGTAATTCCTCAATTTATGTATGGAATACACAAGCGCAAGGCAGCTCTTTTCGATGGGGGAGTATCCAGTCTTCATATAGTGGAGCATGTAGATGAGGTAGTAGAGGTTGTTCACTGTCCCCTCATTGTTATTATGGGTAATTAGGGCACTGAGAGATTGTTCCAGAGTGGTCACAAAAATGACCAGCGCCTTTCCAGTGATGGTTGGCATCAGGACCGGTGTCTAGAGCATATACAGCTTGATTTCCTCGAAGGCGGTCTGAAACTTTTCATCCAATTCATAGGAAGAGACTTTTTTCATGAGCTGGAAAATGGTCATGCACTTTCCTACCAGATTCGAAATGAATCAATGTATGTAGGCTAAGTGGCCTTGGAGACCTAGAAGCACCCAAATATTACTCGGGGGAGGTATCTGGCTGATGGATTTGATCTTCTATAGGTTTATCTCGATGCCTCAGTATCTCACAACAAAGCCAAGAAACATCCCACAGGTGACCCCAAAGGCACACTTCAACGGGTTCATCTTCAGGTGGCGGGAGCAGAGGAAACCGAAAACTTTCTCAAGGTCCTTGAGATGGTCCTGGTAGTGGTGAGATTTGACCGCCAGGTCATCCACATAGCACTCCACCAATGTCCTAAGAATTGTCTTCAATATGCGGTGCATGGCCTGCTGATAAGTGGCACTTGTTGTTTTTTAGGATGAAGCGCAAAACCTGGTAACAGAAAGTACCTTGGGGAGCCCTAAAAGAAGTGGAGTCCTCATCTTCTGGTTCCATCCCAATCTGGTTGTACCCGGAATACCCATCTCTGAAGGAGAGGGCTTAGAACCAGGTTGTGGCATCAATAAACAACTTTGTCACTCGAAGTGGAAAATCATCCTACACATTGTGGCGATTGAGATCACGGAAGTTGATACAGACTCTGATCTACCCGTTCTTCTTCTTGAATGGAACAATGTTGGATACCTACTTGGGGTATTGGAATTATTTTATGAAGTTGGATTTGATAAGATTGTCAACTTCAGACTCAACCATGGAACTGTGGGAATGGTGCATCATTCTGGGTGGCTGTTTGAACCCGCGATGGTTTTTTGGGAGGCCAAGGCAGTGGATGGCTACCTGAGGATCTAGTCCTGTCATCTCGCTATAACTCCAGGAAAATACATCACAGTTCTGTTTAAGGATGTCCACATACCACTACTACTCCTAGAGGGACATGGCGGAACTGATCAAAGTTGGTCTCAAATCTGCCTCACTACCAAGGTTCACCTGTACCAATTCATCGACCGTGGTAGAGATGCCTTCTGCAATGGTGGGGGTAGCATCCTCTAGATCCTCTTCTCCACATGTGGAGAAATCCTCCGTGGGTGATGTTTCTTCCGAGCCACTAGAATCTGATGGGAGGTTGGTACCGTCATAAGAAGTAGTGGTCATCACAATAGGAGACTCATGCGCCACTGAGACCATAGCAATGAAGGTGGTTGATCCAATCACATCTGGTCTTCGGCCCAAGGGGCAATGCTTGATTACATAAAAGCTGTAGTGGTGTGTCGGCTTGATCCATTTGATTATATCCCAGCGGAAGAGACACGTATGACGTACCTCTGTTGCTATGAGTGTGAGGTCCTGATACTATACAGAGGTTGGAGGTTCCGGGATCACCTGAGCCTAGATGATGTAGGAGTACGAAGTGATTTTATGCCATCACTTGGACCTGGGAATATGCCTTCCTCTCATACCTGAAACGAAAAAGAATTTCCCCATGTCGGGGGTCATGGCCTCCAACTGATGGATCAGGAAGATGTAGGTGTCATAAAGACCTGTCCAGGGATCACTTTTGACCTTGGTGGGTTCATCCTCACATGCCAGAATTTGCTTATCCTTGCTCTTGTAATAGTCAGAGTCATGATAGAGGGCTTCACAAGTGTAAAAAGGAGACACTTCTCTTTATAGAATTCCTACTCGACCATTGAATGAGAATTTGAGGCATTGGTGATACGACGAAGGGACCATTGCATGCAGGTGGATCCATGGCCTGCCCATCAATGCGTTGTACACGGTGTCTTGAGAGATGACCATGAATTCAGTACTGGAAACAAGGCCACTAAACTGGGTCTTCAAATGGATCTTACCAACCGAGTTTTGGTCGGTACTCTCATATCCTTGGATCCTTAGGTCGGGGGGAGTTAGATCATCCTCATACAAAACCAAATTTCACTCTGTTCGAGATTAGTTTAATGCCAGAGACTGCGTCAACAAGACAGCAGCAGACCTCCATTCCATTGAACAGACCAGTGAAGTACAGTGGATGAATGTGCCCCTGTATAGGAGTATCTTTGTCTTCACCAGAGAACGAGATAATATCCTGGAATTCGAAATTCTCAATTGCCTCAGCGTGAAAGGCTTCTATAGCTTCTACCTCCATCTCAAACTCGGAGGGGCTCCTTAGGGCCTTGGAAAGTGCTGCACGCATTTCAGACAATATGAGAAGGTCCTCAAGGAAAGAAAGCCTCACTGGAATTCCAGCAAGGTGCTTCATAACATCATACTTCTAGGCCAGATGTGAGCCTCTTCTTATAGGAGGCCACTCTGCATTTGGAGAGACGGTGGGCCCTACCGGCTGGACTAGTGGCTGGCTGGTACTGGGTACAACTCGTTGCCTTCTTGTCAAGGCCTGATGAGTAGCTACCGGATGAGGACCAGACAACTGAGATTGTCCTGTAGTAGGTAAAGACATGTCGTGGTACATACGAGGCGGCTCTGTCTGATCTAGTAGTACAAACGGAAGTGGAGGAAGATCTAAGGGCACTAAATGAGGAGGTTGCACATGTTAAGCTCTGTGCTGGGCCTGCTATCTGGTTTTAGTAGCGTGCATAGTCTAGCTGAAATCTCCCACTGATGTTCCTTTATGGCCCATGTGTCTGCGGTTCCGTGGACGTTGACGTCAGTTGGGGACATTGGGGAGGTTCTCCTAGCATTCCCCCTCGTCGGGAGTCATATAAGGATTTACCAACTTCATGGTATTAACCGAAGCATACCTTGGACTGTCACTTGATGAATAATCCACCACATAGAGGATTATGGGAGTGATCCCCATCCTAGGGGGCATGAAATCACCGAGAGTGTTGGATGATAATGGCAGTGGTGGAGGGTGTTTCTTCTTCTTACACCGTCGCTGCTTGCCCTTCTGGAAAGAGGCCGGCTAAGATAACGGCACAAAGGTTCTGTTCGCATCTTCTGATGGTTCTGGTTGATTCAGGCATGCCCGAATAATACCATGGGCGCAGGCATTGATTTTACGAGCCATCCAGTCATTGTACTTCGGGGACCCATGGCTAGGAAATTTCTTCCACTCGTCTTCGTCATCGCAACTACATTCTGACCTTACAAAGACACCCGCCACTTGTGCCGGGGCTAGACCCAACCTGACTATGTTATTATCGACCTGGTATTGGATCTAGTCTTTAAACACATATAACTTCTTGAGGGTGTTCCCCAGGATCTAATTATATGGGTAGTAGTTGGGGATATTGGTGAAAATCGCCTCTGCCGACCTTCTGTACTCGGGTAAGTGCACAATCCCCTGATCAAGGGCACTTCGAAAGTAACTAGGGACCTGATTATCGTTGAACGAGTATGTATGGTGCCTTATTTTCAGATTGGGGGCTATGAGAGCCTAGACCTGATGAGGGGGTGAAGGGGCCTACCAAGGAGGCGGAGCCTGATTGTCCCGCCTAGGCAGGGGTGGCACATTGCGTGGGGGAACCTGCTGATTCTAAGGAGGTTGATGCTGGGCAGGAGGTTGTGCCTGAGGTGGCAGGCCTTTGCGAGGATGTGGAGTTGGTGCTACTGGAAGCCATTCTAGCTGCCTGGGGGATTCTATTTGGTTCACCATAGTGGGCTCGGCTCTGGCAGCCCTCCTAGCTGGGATCACCGAGGGAAGAAGACGTGCTTGACTAGCCTGTTGCAGAGCTTTCTCAAGGCGCTGGGCCTTATTTGTGAAGTCCTGGAACCCTTCGAGGTAGTTTTTGGTGATCAAGGAAGGAACCAGTTCTGTTTTGACTTTCCCTACACACATCATCAGTAATTTCTCCTGAGACAGTGGCATGTCAAGAGAGTATGTAATCCCCTTCCACCAAGAGATGAAGCATGTGACTCGCTAATCAGGCCTTTGATTGCACTTGAAGAGCTCTGCGATGCTGGTCTTCCGCATGGTGGAACTGAACTGGTATAGGAATTTCTATTGGAGATCATCCCAGATAGTCACCAATCCAATAGGGAGCTGGATGTAACAGAGGAATGCAGGGCCCTCCAACATCTACACAAAACATTAGAGCTTGGTAGCTTCCTGCTGTGATGGGGTCCCCAACATTGGGCCACAACTGGAGGAAAACAGGTGCTGTGCTGGGTCCCCTGTCCCATTAAAGGGCGGGAAAGTGGGATTCCCAAAACCCGGAGGTGCAAGAATATCATCCACCCACGTGGGATATGGCCTGCCATCTGGTGGGACTGCCACATGCTGCGTTTCCAACACCTCGAGGCGGTCGATGAGTACCACTATAGGATCATCCAGATGGGGGTCCCTGTCTTGATGGGGATCCCTAAACACGAGTGCAATGTCGGTCTCTTCGACACGGTAGATGGATTCAACGGCTCGTAGAGCAACTGGCGGAATGGCCCACGGGGAAACTGGGGGAACCCGGGATGGATTCCTTGGATTGCCTTGCTGTTCAAGAGGGTTTGGAAAGACATATCTCACTCTATTGTCATGAGTTCCGGCTTCAGCCCTGTTTGTGGGAGTAGCATGATCTAGGTTGCCCAGAGGCTTCTTGCCGGTGGGAAGTTGTTCCTGCCCATGCTTCCCCGGCTTGGGATCACCATTGTCGGGTCGTCGCTCTATAGTGCGTTTGTCCAGGAATTCGTCGACCAGACTCTTATGCTCAACAACTTGATGGTGCAATGCGGCATTCTAACGGTCTTCGTCCATCTTCTACACTAAGGCAGACGGGTTGGAGTTCTTGACATTTCTGACATGCTCTTTAGCCTTACTGGCATTCTGACTGAGTACCAGCGACTCGATGGGCGCAGGGAGGCCTAGAAGGTTCCTCTGCTGATGAGTAATCCTCCCTGATGGGTCCAACAAGGATGGTACTCCCTTCAGGTGGTATTTCTCCATCGAGAAACTCCATCTCGTCCTCCTTTTCAACAATGTCAGCCATGTGGAACGCAACCCTTATTTGCGGAATGTCCTCAATATCGCATAACGAATCAGACTGCCGCCGGATAGGACTGAAGTGGAGGGTGGAATACTATCCCCAACCATAGACTTGCACATGGGGGGTAGCTTCCCTGATGATTTTTCAGAGTACCTGGAAATTCTGAAACCATTTTTGTAGTAGGGTGTTCTATTTACCTGGTGACTCAGGGCACTGGGACAAGGGGAGTGCGGCCAAATCGACCAGACGGCATTGCTCGTTGATTTATTCAAAGTGCACTTGGATCCTAGGGTACACCACCCTATGATAATGAAGATAGAAGTGTGTCTCCCATAGGTTTTTATGGAAGCACTCAACTTCCTTTGGGGTGAGGGATTCCAGCGCACAAAATTTTGATGCTGCCATAGGCGAGAACTTCTCCAGGAAGTGATCCACCACAAGAATGTTCCAGAAACTCCTAGGCTTGGATTCAGGAATTGGCCCTGTATTTCCCCACTCATCAACTGGAGGTGGCTGAGGAACCGGTAGAGATACTGAGATAGACCACTAGGATAGTGAACTAGTCGGTGGATAATATGGCGAACGAGCCGACTGGCTGCCGAATTCTAGGCCATCCTCTAAAGAGTGTGATGACCTGGCCACAATGTCACGATACTACAAGCTAATAGCCATAGCTTCTGGTGTAGGAATCGTGGTTACTATCGATGGGTCACGTTGTTTCTCAACCGCCATCAGTGCCCAAAATATCTCTCTGTGATCTATGGTCGAGGTTGAGGGTTCTTCTGGTGACAATGGTGGTGACTGTACAGTCGGAACCTTTGGGACTCCCAAAAGATTCTCTTCCTGGATATACATGCGAAGAGTGGTGGGAATATACTGGACTTTTCATTCTGGAAGGATGAGGCTGAGAAGCCTTGTTCTTGCCCTGGTCCTTGACATGGAGGGATGAGGGGTGGGTTCCACTGCCGAGTCACATTCTGCTTTAGAATATGAGAAGCTGGCCAGTTTCATCTCTGCCCGGGGCTTTCCAGGATTCTTTTTTTGGTTGCGACGACCCGCCCTCCTTCCCCAAGATATCTCTACAGGACAAGGCTGATTCCTGACATGTAGTCTTGGGGTCACGCTGGTTCCAGGGTGGAGAGGACTTCCAGTTAATACCGCTGGGGTGTGAGAGGCACCGGGACAAACGTCGAAGGGGACATAGGGAGGACCTCCATGAACCGCACCTTAACCCCTATGGTTTCTAGGGTAAGGGGGACCTTCGCCAGCTGTGGAGAGAACGTAGGGAGGATCCCTATGCAGGAGAGGGACCGGATGGACAGTGTCTTCACATCGACGGTCGGGGGCAAGAGGAGGAACTCCATACCTGATGTGGTGGGAATAGGAGAGGTTTATGCGCCGAGTATCACTGCCGCATGGCAGGTCTTTATTCGGGTTGGGGGTAGCATAGGGCATACCTCCATGATGAGCTCCAGAGCGAGGAATGCCCATGCTTTGTGGAGTAGTGGTACGGGGAGGGCCTCTTAAAGGCGATGTTGTGAGCGCTTTCAAATGATATTTTTTCTTTACTAAGTACAGCACAGTGGATGACCTAGGTCGTTCTCTTGAGGAGGAATTATTTTAACAACCCTTAGAAGTCTTGAAGAAACCCAAAAAAGAAACAAAATGATAAAAGATAGGGGTGGGTTGATTGAAAAACTTTTAGAACACGAAACAAAACAATCAAGGCAATCAAGGAGTAAAAGACAATCACGAACACTGTTTCTTTAAAAGAACTACTATGTGAAGCCGTATCCAATCTAATATACCCATTCACCATTCTTTAATCATTATCCCATATGATTATAATTCATTAAAATGTGACCCCCTAACCTTGTCAACCCCCGAACCCTACGGAATTTGACACAACCACATGTATTTGAAAAAAATGAGAACTAGGTTGTCTTTGAGACTTCCAATCACAGTACCCTACATTGATTGTGGACCAAATCCAACTAATGATCAATGTTAAATTAGGGAAAAACCTCTTCTATAGATTTGAGAATTAATTAAGTTTAGGGATGAGAGTTTAACCCTACAATTCTATCCCAAGTTGATTAGATTTTACAATTGAAGTTTGTCTCTCTCGATTCACACAGGACCGACCTTGCGGTCAGATGCAAGTCCAGTGAGTTCCTTACAACTTAAATCTCAATTAATTGATCACAAATTATGAATTGTAGTATGTTCATTTATTTAAAATAAATAAATTAAGGGGGTATGGATTAGATCGACTATGAACGAAACTACTCTTCCATGGTTGGAATTTTCATTGTGGAGACGTTTGGCATAAGCAACGGATTGAAAGGGAAATACCCAATCTTGTCTCCATTCTAAGATTCCAGAACCAAGAAGAAAAAAAAGAAGATATTAAATGAATAACAATGAAGATTTACTGATGAAAAGGACAAGCTACAAGCATGAAAACAATGAAACACAAGTGGAGGTGGGAGAGGAGAGCCTTATTGGAATAGATCCTTGCACAATGCCTCACTTCTTCAAAGGGGTTAGAGGAGTTCCTAGGAAACCAACTCTCGTCTACAACTTTCCCATGCTCCGAACCAGCCTCCTAAAGAGTGAAAATGTCCTTTAAATAGAGTTGGGGATGGCTAGGGTTACAAATGGTTTCATGTGTGAATGTGGAAATTCGGGAAAATATTTTAATCCCAGTTGCACCGCTTGTTTGACCTCCAAAACGCGCGATACAGCTGCTCTTCCAGAATAATTATTTGCGTGCATTTTTGTCTTCTAGATGATCTCCAAATTTGGGAAACATCCAAGCAAGGAAACGAATGTTATGGCCCAAATACAGAATCACTATCTAGCCTAGCGAGTCCAGTCCAGCTTTGTCTTCATGGCCCATTAACTCCAAGTAAACCCACGATCTAGCTCTAATGGCCTGAATGAAAGTTGTAGAAACTTTAATGAGGAATTCGGTAAAAAATTATTAAGTTCCAATTCGGGAAATTGAAAAATTTATTCATTATATACCACAGTGCACTTTAAAATGGTAAAACTGGAATTTTCATCAAATTTTCAATTGAGTGATCTAATCCCAAATATTCCATAATTGATCATATATAAGACAATGTGAGGAAATTATATCATTTATTATCAATAATATATTCAATAAAATAGTGTTTTATCAACTCCCCCACGCTTACCCTTTTTCACTCCTGGGCAAAACCTCATGTCAAGTAAACATCAATATCAAATAAAAACCAATTTTAAAACACATATCCTTGAGATAAATCAATTTCCCACCAAGAATCAAAAGATATCATACCTCATAAAAAACATTATTTCAAGTTCTTCATTTATATCATTCAATATATTTCCACTTCATTTATCCTCCCATTAACAAAACACTTACCTCGCTTGAATTTTCTCTCATCACTCAAATATCAATTTTTTTGCAATGTCTTTTTCATCCAAACTCATACAACGGTCACCATAGGCTTGATAGATTCCTACATTGCTACCCGATGTCAGTAAAGGAAATACATTTATCATGAGGAGTTTTCAAGGTTGTTTTGTGGATTTCGGTTGGTAGGATTAAGATGTGAAAAACTCTGAGGCTGAATGAGGAGGGCTTGACTCTTTTGAAGAAAAATTGCATTAATCTAATTTTCACTTAAATATGGTCTTCTCTTCAATCCCCATAGTATCAATTCAGCTCCATAATCATGAAAAGTCATGAATGTTTTACACCATTCATCATTTCAGCATAAAAAATGTCAATCTTCTCAAACATGATTTTCTTGAAATCTCCAGATGGGCATAGCTTTCCACCTAAATTAGAAGCTCCAGAAAAGGCACAGCTTCACTTGTCATGATAGCTCCAGAAAAGGCACAGCTTTCAATATAATGACTTTCTTCAGCAGAAAACACGTCTCTTCGGAATTTAATTTTCCACCCAAAGTATAACAGAATGTGGTGGCAAAACACAAGACAACTTCCCCCAAAATTAAGCTCAACTAGAATATGCAATTTCACATCAAGAGTTCGTTGGATAGGGAAAATTGGCTTGTAATATGGCTAACCTAACAGGCTGTGCATGGCTTCTATGGGATAAAAGGATTAAATATTCAAGGTAGGCCATTATAAAAAAGTATTCTTTGAAATATGGGCTTTAATAAAAAACAAATGCCTCAATCATTTAAACATAAGCACCTCAAACCCTCAAGTTTTGACAGGAATAAATCAAATTCTGGTTAAATCAAGTATGGTTTGGTTCTCTCAAGAAGTGAGATGAATGTAAAGACTATGAAAATAATGGTTTAGAAGCCTCACAGGAAAGTGATTTCAAATATAAAGACAGTGATATTGGCATGGGATTCAAAATTCAGCGTGCTTTTCATGAAATTACTAAATATTTGAACTTGAAACAAAGTCATTTCAGCATTCATTTAAGCTTAGTTTCAAGGAGTAAATTGTTTCACTTATTGATATGGATTTAAAAATGGTGATGAGAATCATTTCAGCTCAAAAGTTGCAAAAACACACAGAAAATTGTAAACTAAACACACAAAATTTGAAAAACACACAAATTGTTTTTTTTGGTTTTTTTTTGAACAGGAAAGCAATTTAAATTACTAAACTAAAAGGTTCCTTCCCCCACATTTAAAATATTGCATTGTCCTGAATGTGAACCTATGAGATGATATATGCACATGGAATTCATAATTTTTAAATAGGACAAATAATATAAAAGTGAAAGGGTTAGAAACAGCCTGATGTGCTCAAGTGCTGATGGGGTTATGCAGTGTGATAAAATCCACTGCATCAGTAGGAAGTCCCTCGATGTCTCTCTTGAAACGTTTCCCATTGACTGTAAATCTCCTTCCAGTGTCCTCTTGTGTGATCTCCACTGCACCATAAGGAAAAACATTAGACACCATATAAGGACCTAACCATCTGGAACGCAACTTACCAGGCATCAACTTCAGTCGTGAACTATAGAGAATGACTTTATCTCCAACATGAAACTCCCTTTGTTGGATCATTTTGTCATGAGCTGATTTTGATCTTTCCTTGTAGAGCCTTGAGTTCTCATATGATAACAGTCGAATTTCCTCAAGCTCTTGAATTTTCAACTTCCTTTGAATTCCAACTTGGGCCAAATCCATGTTGCATTTATTTATAGCCCAATATTCCCGATGCTCGACTTCCACGAGGAGATGACACGGTTTCCCAAAAACAATCCGAAATGGGGACATACCAATGGGGGTCTTGTATGTTGTCATATAACCCCACAATTCATCATCCAAGCGCTTTCTCCAATCCTTCCAATTTGGATGCACGGTTTTCTCCATGATTTGTTTCAACTCACGATTTGAAACCTCAGCCTGGCCATTTGTTTGGGGGTGGTATGGTGTTCATGTTTTTTGTGTCACCCCATACTTTCGAAGGAGGGAAGCAAAATTCTTATTGCAAAAGTGTGTCCCTTGGACACTAATGATGGCCTTTGGTACTCCAAACCTGCAAAAAATCTGTGCTTTGACAAAGTCTAAAACAACATGAGAATCGTCAGTCCTAGTGGCCTTAACCTCCACCCATTTACTCACATAATCAACAGAAACCAAAATATACAAAAATACAAATGAACTAGGAAAAGGACCCATAAATTCGATGACCCATACATCAAAAATCTCACAAAATAGTATGGGTTGTTGGGGCATCTCTTGTATCCTAGAAATGTTCCCAGTGTGTTGGCAACGATAGCATGACTTAAAAAACACATGGGCAACATGTAATGACCTAGGCCAATACAATCTAGAGTCTAAGACTTTCCTAGGTGTCCGTTGGGGTCCAAAGTGTCCACCACAGGCAAGTGTATGACAAAAATGTAGGACAGACTCAAACTCATGATCAAGAACACACCTCCTAATTACTTTGTCACTACACATGTTCCAGAGGTAAGGATCATCCCAAACATAAAACCTAGACTCACTTTTCAATTTTTGGACTTGATGTTTCTTTAAATTTGCTGGGATTTTAGATGAAACAAGGTAGTTTACTAAATCAGCATACCAAGGATGCATACCTGAGAAGGAATAAAGATGCTCCTCAAGGAAAGTGTCCAGAATTGGTACCTGGTCCAAGGTGTCATCCTCTAGTGTGTGAGTAAGAATACTCATGTGGTCTTCCACCATGTTTTCTGACCCCTTCTTGTCCTTTATCTCAATATAAAATTCTTGAATTAGGAGCATCCATTGGATAAGTCTAGGGATTGCATCTGGCTTCTACAGGAGGTACCTCAAAGCTGCATGGTCAGAAAAGAAAACTACATTAGATCCCAATAAATATGAACAGAATTTATATAAATAAAATATAACAGCAAGAAACTCCTTTTCCATGGTTGTGTAGTTTTATTGGGCTAAATCCAATGTCCTTGATGCATTGGTAATCACATGTGAACGTCCTTCCACCCTCTGAGACAAGACAGCTCCAACCGCGAAGTTGGAGGCGTCACACATAAGCTCAAATGGAAGGTCCCACTGTGGGGGAAATATGATATATGGAGTGGTAAGACACTTATTTAGCTCATCAAAGAAATTCCTACAAGAATCATCAAACATAAAATCAAAATCTTTTTGAAGTAATCGTGACATAGGAAGAGCGATCTTACTAAAATCTTTGATAAAGCGCCGATAAAATCCTGCATGCCCTAGGAAAGATCTAACATCACGCACACATAAAGGATAGGGTAAGGATGAAATAATGTCTACCATAGATCTATCAACCTCTATCCCATGTTTTTACACTATATTCCCTAAGACAATTCCATGCTCTACCATAAAATGACACTTTTCAAAGTTCAGGACCAGATTCTTCTCAATACAACGATTCAACACCTTTTCCAAACTACTTATACATTCATCAAATGAAGACCCATACACTGTAAAATCATCCATAAATATCAATAAAATCAGAAAAAATACTCACCATACATCTCTGGAAGGTACCTGGGGCGTTGCAAAGTCCAAATGGCATCTTCCGGTAGGCAAATGTGCCAAAGGGACAGGTGAATGTAGTCTTCTTCTAATCCTCTGGAGCTATAAGAACCTGAAAATATCCATAAAAACCATCCAAGAAACAATAGTGTGTTTTCCCAGCTAGTCTCTCGAGCATTTGATCAATAAATGGGAGGGGGAAATGGTCCTTACGAGTGGTCTGATTTAGTTTCCTATAATCAATACACACACGCCAACTGTTTTGCACCCTCATTGGAACTAAATCATCTTTCTCATTTTTAACTACAGTAAATCCAGTTTTCTTAGGCATAACCTGAATTGGACTTACCCACTGTGAGTCAGAAATAGGGTAAATTATACCTGCCTCGAGCAATTTTTCAACTTCTTTTTTAACAACTTCAAGGAGGGTGAGATTATGTCTCCTTTGTGGCTGTCTCACCGGTTTAGCCCCATCCTCCAAGAGAATCCTATGCATGAAAATGGAGGGGCTAATACCTGATATGTCAGCCAAGTTCCACCCAATCGCCCTGATGTTCTACCTCAAAATATTCAAAATCTTTTCTTCATGTTCAAAACAGAGATTGTTAGAAATGATAACAGGTAATCTCTCACCACTCAACAAGTATGAGTATTTCAGATTTGGTGGAAATGGCTTGAGTTCTAATGAAGGAGGGTGTAGTATGGATGGAGAAATTGATGAAACAAACATATCTGCACAATGAACATCAGTATCATAATAAAAATCATCACAATCAGAGAATAAAGCACCAAATCCATTAGCATACTCAATATCCATGTCATAATCAGAGTTCACATGATCAAAATCAGAATTTGATTCCATTTCAAAATAAAATCTTAGAGAGCCTTGTTCCTTAATAACGGGTGTAGAAGTACTCTTAGACATCAACCTAGAACCAATACTCATAATCTCCCTAAGCATAGGATAGTCCAATTCCATGATGTTTTTACTTGGTGGTTCAAAATGGGAGATAACAAAAGCATAATGGTCCTCTGAGGGGTACTTCATGGAATCCATAACATTAAATATCACAACTTAATCTCCAAACTTCATGGAAATTGTACCCTCATTGACATTTATGATAGTTTTTGCAGTTTTGTGTAAGGGTCAACCTAAGATAATGGGGGCATGAGAACTTACCTGATCATCCTCCATGTTAAGAACATATAAATCCACTGGAAAGATCATGTCTCTTACCCGGACAAGTACATCCTCAAGGAATCCCGCTGGATATGCCGTAGCTCTATTCGCCAATTGCACCACTACTCTTATTGGCTTCAACTCACCAACCATCAAGGAAGAGAATACAGAGCGAGGCATCACATTTATTGAAGCTCCTAAATCACAAAGAGCATCAGAGAAGTGCAACTCCCCTATGGTACATGGGATGGTGAATGTCCCGGGATCCTTGCACTTTGTTGGCATTACTAGAGTTGGTGTAATGAGTGCTGGGACATTCCTTCCAAGGTTGATCCGCTCATTTCCCTTTATCCCTCTTCTATTTGTACACAGTTCTTTTAAGAATTTCGCA
Source organism: Viscum album (assembly GCA_963277665.1). NCBI lineage: Eukaryota > Viridiplantae > Streptophyta > Magnoliopsida > Santalales > Viscaceae > Viscum > Viscum album. Next base: position 498,346,553 of record OY728150.1, read on the forward strand.
TACCTTGGTTTTTGCTTGATGGAATCAAGTAGACGGTTGTTGATCTCGACATGCTTGAATGTATCCAAAACCTCTTTTTGCATTGCCTCTTCAGCCATCTTCTTAGTTTCTAAAACTCTATTTTGGAATGGAAGGGGTTTAGGAGAAATATCATCATCCTTTTTTCTTACATTTATCATTCTCCTTGGGTTTCTCATCATTTGGTATGGGATGGGGCTTCTCCGGAGTTGAGGTGAATCCTAGTGGTATTGTAGGTGCAGATGTATCAACTATTTTCTTCCCACTTCTCAATGTGATGGCACTGACATTCCCCTTGGGATTGGGAGTAGTTTGGGAAGGAAGGGCTCCAGAGTTCTTACTTACCAGTTTGTGGAGGGCGGTGGCAATCTGGATCATTTGTGTCTTCAACTCCCTCAACTCAGAACCTCGACTCTTCAGCTCATTCTGTTGATTAAGAACAATTTGTTTCAAAAGATCATAAGTATTAGAATCTACCTTTGGTTGAGAACTCCCATGTTGCTGACTTGTTGATGCTTGTGCCTCAAATCTCCATTGGGGTTTTTGGAAACCTTGTTGGTAAGGTGGAGGCTGCTGGAAGTTTTGTTGAAAGGGGGGCTTTTGCTGATGTCCATAGACATACCTAATGTCTGGTTGATCATTCCACCCTTGGTTGTATGTTAGAGATAATGAATCAAACTTCTTTAGGGGATATGGTTGTTTCTGCTGCTGAAATGGTCTCCCTGGGAATACTGTTGCACAATCCTCTTTCTCTTGTAGTTGTGGGCAACAGTCAGTTGGGTGGCTTGTCTCAATGCAAATGCCACAAGGCCTTGAAGGAGGGTGTAGTGATGTCTTTTGTGCCAAAGCGATTTGCCTCACCATAGTTTTCAATTCTTCTAATTTGGTATCAATCAAATGACTCTCAAGTGAAGAAGGACTTACATGATGTACTCCCCTGATATGTGGTGTACCTCGATCACCAAATTGTTGGGAGTTTTGGGCCATCTTGTTGATCAATGCATGTGTGGCTGCTGGTGTCTTGTCCAACAATGCTCATCCAGCTGCAGCCTCCACCATGATCCTCTCCATAGATGTCAGGCCTTAATAGAAGTATTGGATGAGGAGTTGCTCACTGATTTGCTGATGCGGACAGCTTGCACATAACTTCTTGAAGCGCTCCCAGTACTCATACATAGACTCCCCTTGTGCCTTCTTGATCTCTGATATCTCCTTTCGAATGGATGTAGTCCTTGATGCTAGAAACAATCTCTGCAAGAAAAGACGTTTCAAATCATTCCAACATGTTACATCTTTGGTTGTAAATAATACATTCAGTCTTTTGCAGCTCCATCAAGTGAGAATGGGAATGCTCTTTATTTGATTTGATCTTCAGAAACATTTCTTGGTTTAAGGGTTGAGAAAAACACATTAAATTATTTCAAATTTTTATTGGGATCCTCACCAGATAATCCATGAAACATTGGAAGAAGGTGAATTAGTCCAGATGTATGTTCAAAGTCTGATTCAAGAGTTGGGTATGCAATGCAATTTGGTTGATAGTTAATATCTGGTGTGGCCAATTCTCGAATGGTTCTATTAATTTTATTTCCATTATTCTCAGCCATTGGTTGTTGTTTTAGTTTGGATTTAGATGTGTTTCCAATTTCAGTGTTTCCAAAATGGAGGAGTTCTCCTGTTGGGTAAATGTCGACACTTCTCGTGGATCGAGATTGCCTGATTCGAGACCAAAGGCCGCGTTCAATCTCAGGGTCTAGATCAAAGAGATCCTCAGGTTGGGATAGTTTCATAAATCATATAAAAATAGAGAAATGAAGAAGAAGAATAGACCACAATATCAGAAGAATGGAGTTCAATTGATGGTCTAAGAAACAAAATTAAGAAGAAGAAGAAGAGAAAAATGAACCAACGTTGAGAAAGGTGAATGAAGAAAGTGATAAGAGGAAGAAGAGAGTGAAATAAAAAATAAATACCTCTAATTGATTGAGAAAACTATTTCCTCCCCGGCAACGGCGCCTAATTTGAAAGGCGCTGTCAGGAGTGCTTTCAAATGATATTGTTTCATTACTAAGTGCAACACAGTGGCTGACCTAGGTCGTTCTATGGAGGAGGAATTTGTTTAACAACCCTTATAAGGCTTGAAGAAACCAAAAAAAAAACAAAATGATAAAATATGGGGGTGGTTTGATTGAAGGACTTTTAGAACACGAAACAAAACTATCAAGGCAATCAAGGAGTAAAAGACAATCACAAACACTGTTTCTTTAAAAGCACTACTATGAGAAGTCGTAGCCAATATAATCTACCCATTAACCATTCTTTAATCATTATCCCATATGATTATAATTCATTAAAATGTGACCCCTAACCTTTTCAACCCCCAAACCCTACGGAATTTGACACAACCACATGTATTTGAAGAAATGAGAACTAGGTTGTCTTTGAGACATCCAATCACAGTACCCTACTTTGATTGTGGTCCAAATACAACTTATGATCAATGTTCAATTAGGGCAGAACCTCCTCTCTAGAGTTGAGAATTAATTATGTTTAGGGATGAGAGTTGAACCCTACAATTCTATCCCAAGTTGATTAGATTTTACAATTGATGTTTGTCTCTCTCGATTCACACAGGACCGACCTCGCGGTCAGATGCAAGTCGAGTGAGTTCCTTACAAATTAAATCTCAATTAATTGATCACAAATTATAAATTACAGTATGTTCATGGATTCAAAATGAATAAATGAAGGTGGTAGGTATTAGATCGACTATGAATGAAACTAATCTTCAATGGTTGGAATTTTCATTGTGGAGACGTTTTGCATAAGCAACAGATTGAAAGAGAAATACCCAATCTTGTCTCCACTCTATGATTCCCGAACCAAGAAGCAAAAAAAGAAGATAGTAAAAGAATAAAAAAGAAGATTTATTGAAGAAAAGGACAAGTTACAAGCATGAAAACAATGAAACACAAGTGGAGGTGGGAGAGGAGAGCCTTCTTGGAAGAGATCTTTGCACAAAGACTCACTTCTTCCAAGGGGTTAGAGGATTTCCTAGGAAACCAACTCTCGGATACACCTTTCCCAAGCTCCCAACCAGCCTCCCAAAGAGTGAAAATGTCATTTAAATAGAGTTGGGGAGGGCTAGGGTTACAAATGGTTTCAAGTGTGAATGTGGAAATTCGGGAAAATATTTTAATCCCAGTTGAACTGCCTGTTTTTCCTCCAAAACGCGCGATCCAGCTGCTCTTCTGGAATAAGGATTTGCGCGATTTTTTGTCTTCTAGATGCTCTTTAATTTTGGGCAACATCCAAGAACGGATAAGAATGTTAAGGCCCAAATACAGAAGCACTATCCAGTCCAGCGAGTCTGGTCCAGCTTTGTATTCATGGCCCATTTACTCCACGTAAACCCACGATCTAGCTCCAATGGCCTGAATGAAAGTTGTAGAAAATTTAGTGAGTCATTCGGTAACAAAATATTAAGTTCCAATTCGGGAAATACAAATATTTATTCATAATATACCACAGTGCACTTTAAAAGGGTAAAACTGAAATTTCCATCAAATATTCAATTGAGTGATCTAATCCCAAATATTCCATAATTGATCATATTTAACACAATGTGAGGAAATTATATCATTTATTATCAATAAAATATTGAATAAATATTGTTTTATCAGCCTCCATATGGGGTGACATCACTACGGGTTGGTTCGCGGCGATCGCCACTCATGCCTGCGATCTGGAGAGTCAACCCAGCCTACCCATGGGGCAGTTGGGGCCTCGATCCCGGTTGGGTGTAGGAGTGCCCCTGCTTAGTGTGGGAAAAGACTTTATGATACGCATCAGCGGTGGCTCGGTCCATGTAAGTTGTTGATGTTAACGCCCCTCGGAGGGTGTCCTCATCTCGGGCCCAACACTGGCGTCGGGTTAGGCGAGTCGGTGCGTGTGGTGTTGGCGCATAGCATACCTGTTCCTCTGGCAAGGCCGGATGACGGAACTGACATGGATGGGTGGGGGCCCTTGCTTGGTGTCCTTGGATCGAGACTCTAACCGGTCTGAGCCGGATGTCACCCACCTCATCAGCGTAAGGCTGGGAGTCATCAAGGTGTTCCTCGGACAGGCTTCCAAAACGATTGAATGTTGGGGTGGGGAGCAGGGGATCCCTGCACGGCCCTCAAGGGTGGCGTTGACAGTGGGGCCTGGACATTTCCAGGTCTAAGTGGGCCATATCCTGAGTTGGGATTATGTCCTCCTCCTCTTAATGGCATACGACGTCATTAATCACCCTTCATTGGATGACTTCTGATGGGGAGATGTGGAGTGGTCACCCCACATTCGTGGATCCAGATGCCGTTGTGGCAGTAGTGGTGCCGTGTGGAGTAGCTATGCTAGTGTTTCCCCTGCCCCTGCGTTGGTGGGTGGGCGGTGATCATGTCCCTATAGCAGCAAACTGATTCGTGAGAAGTAGGGAGATTAACTCATCAGCACTGCGGGGAAGATAAATCGACAACCAGTGCCCCACCGTCATTCCTTCTTCTGTGGCCGGTAAGAGGGATCCATGCCGACAACATTGCATAACTAAATGACCCATGTTCTACTGCCCCAACTTTTGGTGAGTTTCATGCCAGGACCGCTATTTTCATGGTGGGACCCGACACCAAATATCTATATCTAGTGACACGTCAATCCACTGATGTATCAATCACTACTAATCTCCACATTGGGGAGAATAACTTCACGTCGGGTTCACCATTTCTGTTTCTGACGCTTTCGCCGGGTCATGCAAATCTGTCTGTGGGGGAATTCAGTGCTGATTTTGTTTCCATACATACCCGCTTTCCAAAGGCATGTGGAATCCACTACTTATTCCGGGACGTCTGCTCCTTGATCGAAATGGTATGATGGGATGTTGATTCCTCTTTTCTTAGATTCCTCCTCAGAACTCATCACCTAGTTCGGGTCTCCCTCATAGATTTAATATGTTGTTAATGAAACTATTCCCAGTTCCATGATTCCATGGACATAGGTTAATTACAATGCTTCATCCAGGACATTCCAAGGGGTCTGGCCAGGGCAGCAACCTTCAGTTGGGGGAGTAGTCACTTTAAGGAATCATTAACGTGTCTGAATGCTGGGGAATTGGGGTGTCTCTCTTTTGTCCCTTATTATAGGGCTTATTGAGGGAGAAGAAGCCCGAGGAATCCCATATAGAGTGCTTTGAATCATATTACATAGTCATGTATCTCAGGTTTTCTTCAACTTCCCATGATTAACACAGGGTATGCGGCAAGTTTAACATCCAATAGAGATGGATCAGGCTGATCAGAACACTAGCTAGTGTGAATCAGATTGAGGAATCCCCCTTGAGGAAACACTGATATTGGAGCCAGCCCATGGGAAGCTTCCTGATTGCTGTGAAGGGGAATGGGGTAGCATGATCTCACTATGATGTGGTGGCTTGGACAAGAATCAGGATGAGTGATGGAAAGCTACACAGAGTGGAGGGGGAATGAAATGGAGCCATCCTGGAGATGATAGTGGTGATGGGATTGAGTCTCAAAGAAACTTCCTATGTATACCCATGGCAGGGAATCAATTTTCGCCTAAATCAGAATGGATGTGTGTGGCATACACTCTAGGCTGCCCAATGTGGTGGAAGAACTGACGTGAATGCGGTCGGAATGACCAGGTGGTGGGCTTGAACCTCGTGAGGCTTCCTACGTACCACACCGAGGCATGGATCAAAGTCCACGTACTCTGGGTTAGACGTCGGTGAACCGAAGTGAATAAGGACCTTGGTCTAATGGGTGGTGGGCTTGAACCTCATGAGGCTTTCTACGTACCATGCCATGGCATTGATCAAAGTCCACGTAGTTCAGGAAAAAGGGGTTGTTGAATTGACACGAAGGGGTGTCAGAACAACTAGATGGCGGGTTTCAACGACTTACCGCTGGATTGGGATGCAATTTAATGTCATGCGGGGTGGGGGCACATTGGATAACCGACGTGAATAATTTCCTTGGTCTAGGTGGATGGTGGGCTTGAAACTCAGGAATGCTTCCTATGTACCATGGCTTGGCATGGATCAAAGACCTTGTAGTTCAAACGGGATGTGGTTGTCAGCGAACCGACGTGAAGAAGGACCTTGGTCCGATGAGTAATGGGGGTTGAACCTCAGGGAGGGTTCTTACATACCATTCCTTGACATGGATCAAAGTCTTCATATTTCGGGAAGGGATTCGTCGTCGAACAGACGTGATGGTGAACCCGGGGGTCCACTGGTGGTGGGCTTGAACCTCGTTAGGTTTCCTATGTACCACGCCACTCCATGGATCAATGTCCCCGTAGTTCAGGTGTACATTTTAGCGTCATGAGAGATGGGGCATTTGGGGCTTACGCTCTGAGGTGGCCCATGTTGGAGTTTGGAGAACCGGCATGAAGGAGGTCGGGATGACCAAAGAGTGGTGGGCTTGAACCTTGTGAGGCTTCCTACGTACCATGCCTTGACACGGATCAAAGTCCATGTAGTTCATATGGATATAAAGTTTAATGTCATGCTAGATGGGGGCATATAGTTTAACGTCATGCTGGACGAGGGCATACAGTTTAACGTTGTGCTGGATGAGGGTATTTTCATGGTCGATGCTTACTCTAAGCCCATGTGAGTCATGCTCGGTGTGAGAAACAAGAGGCAGCAAAGACCAGACGATCACGTCGTGAAGGGTGCTTCCATGAGAAAAGAAGAGGGGCTTACGCGTTAGGTTCCCTTTGTATTGGGACTTACACCAGGATGGAGGCCCGAGAGTGAAAAAGCGCAGAGGGTGAGGGATTTGGGACCTAAGAAAGGAGGTGCCTCATTCCTTATTATTCCATATACTAGCCCTGGATGTAGAGATGTACGGAGGTTCATGGGTTTAACCTTTTGTAAGAAATACTAGGGGCTTATGCCAAGATGGTTTCCCTTCCATGCAGACAAACGCTGCTCAAATAAGGAGGATATCATCCCCTGTGAGGGGTGATCCCATCTCCGTGGAGACCAGTTGGCGTAAAAAATGTCTGAGCCGGGGGACACTATGTGCGAGGCACAGAGCAGGATCATAGATTAATGTCATGTTTTTAGGAAGAGGTGCTTGGCAGTTTATCATCCTGCAGCTCAGACGAGGTGGGTTTACTCCGTACCCCTAGGACTTATATAACAGGTACCCTCTACCCCATGGGGAAGGGAAGGCATCGGAAATGCCATGTAGAAGGGGGGTCTCATAGAAACCATCGAGGGGTCCATGTTAGTGTGGCTATGCGAAGAATCAATATCCATTAGCGTGCCTATGATAAGAATCAATAGACGAAGAAACTCCATGGGTGGTATCGTCTAGGGGACTTTGTAATCACATTGTGCAATCCTGGAGGGTCGCATGGGATAAGGAATTGCCAAGCAGAGGGGTCCACAGGTAGGGACCATGCAGAGCTCAGTTGCTTTGCGTAGTAGAGGGAACATGCCAAGGGGTGTGATTCGCGAAGTGGGGTTCCTTGGCCTTAGCATGGGGAAGAGGTGCGAGTGGGAGGATCTTCACTAAGTGGAAGGGTGTTCACGGAGCACTGCCTCGTGAAGCATAGGTGCCTCGCGAAGCAAGGTTCCGTGAAGCAGTGTGCCCAGCAAAGTAAAGTGACCCTACCTTGGCATGTGGATCACGTGTATAGGGTGGGTGTTTCATGAAGCATAAATGATCCACAACTTCCCGGGTCCCCATGGGGATCCCCTTCCTTCACGAATTCCCTTAGGTTTCACAAAGGGCATCCCTCTCATAAGAGGCGCTCAAAACGAGTCAAGGTGGAGGCCTCTCGTGAAGCAAAAATACATCGCAGAGCTCATGATTCCCAGAGCGAAGAGTGCTTCGCGATTTGGGAGCTGAAAAGCCGAAAGGTCAGATTGTCTATCCTTGGAGGCTCAGGGGGAGCCTGGTATTTATAGGCTAGAGGCCCCACAAAGCAGATCTCACAAAGTGCGAAGGAGGATTCGGTGGCTTCATGGCGGGTCGCGAACATCAACCGGTTTCACAGAGAGGTACCGCCGCATCTGGTTCACGGCGGTGGCGTGAACGTCAGGGCGTTCATGGAGAGTTACCACCTCCTCTGCATCGTGGCGGGTTCACGCATGTCAGGGGTGTTCGCAGAGATTTAACGCCTCAAGTGCTTCATGTTGGCTGCGTTTCTTGGGGAGGCTCCACTTTGGGGCTTTGCAAGGCAGGTTGTGGGGCCTCTATTTTATTCTCTCCTTTCTTCAAATATTCTGGTGCCAACAATAATATTCTTTATAAATTCATTTATTTCATTTTTATTCAATTTAGTAATCAAGCGTCTATTTTTCTATTTACTATTCCATAAAAAGTAATATACATATAGTGAATGAAATACATGGAGTAAAGAATAACAATCCTTATACACCATAAATGATATTATTAAAACCACACTTTTAATACAATGTGAAAGGAGGATTGATAAAACTGGTCCAAGGTATCCAACATCCATCTTTACATACCAATGACCATAACCTATTAGAACGAACTCTGGCTTCTATATGGAATCCCTTGATTTTAAACCATTAATAAGCTAATGAGTTTTCCACATAAGGAAAACCTTGATCACACTGATCCAAAACAACTCTGTCATCATTATTGGAATCAATCAATCAAATGATTGAAAACAACCCTATCATCCACACTGGGAATAGTTTGAAACAAAGGTAATAAAAATAAAAATTATACCCTTGAAAATAAATTATATTTACAAAAAAATCCTCTCTAATAGTGCTCTAAATAAAACACTCTAAAATAAAATTAAAATAATGTTTCTCATGACTACATGATATTGTAGACTTCACTGGGAATATTTAAAAGGTATCTCAATATTATTATTATCTTTGATTCCATGAGTTTATATCTCTAATTATAATCAAAATTCTAACTGAAAAATTATGAAAACCTTGGTTATAGTTGTAACAACATTGGAAGTAAACATTTCAATATTATGATATATTTAACATCACATTGAATCAACCAATAACATAAAATGATGCCACTATAATCTCCCTATATATAGTAAATTATATAGGGAAATAACTCTAAGTTATTATGATTTTCACACACTACAACACAGAAATATTACCCTGTATTTAAGGGTATTATATTTTAAACCATAAAAAAGTACAACTAAAACAATCTTTAAGATTAATCACTTCTAATATAATGTTTGTTTTAATTTTGAAAAAAAAATATTAAATTAGTCTTTTGATACACTAGTATTATATGCTAATTTTGAAAATGGATCAAGGAAACTTATATAATGATCCATGGTTATTAGAAGGTGAGTGAAAACAGAGATGATCAACCACATAGGTTCAACCTAAAGAGAATATCATGAAATAGAGTTATCTTTTTTGAAGTTATGGAATTACCATCTTGGTCATCGCATTGATAAGGGGATGAAGATCTTAGATTCTAAAAAATCTCTACATTCTGATATCATAGAGTGTAAAATGTGTGATTATTGCATCTTTGATAAGAAGTAGAAGGTGTCCTTATAGATGGAAGGAAAAATACCAAAGTGTAGGAAGTTGGATTTTGTTTACACGAATTTTTTGGGGAAACATTTTGTGAATCATAATATAGGATCACTATGCTATGTTAGTTTTATTTATAATTACACACACATTATGTATGTATACATTGTAATGAAATTTTTTGTGGTGTTTTAGACATTCTTCTAGTGGAGGGATATAGTAGAGAAAGAGTTTTAATGCAAGTTAAAGAGCTTGTGCTCAGATAGTGTTTGTGAGTATGTAATTAGATCGTTTCAGTGATTTTTTTAGTGTAAGGGGACTTTATTTAAGGGGATTATTCTAGGGACTCTATAGAATAATATATTTGTGCATATAATGAAAAGATCTTTAGTGGAAAGGCTAAGAGTATGAAAATTTATATAGTGTTCCATAAGGTTTTTTAGGAATCTATGAATTGGCTAGTGTACTTAATTAATCATATTTTTTCATCTCTAACTAGAAAAAACATTCAATCATCAATTTTTCCACAAGTATGGAAGATTTAAACAACCTAACAGTCTTCAAATAACTAACCTATATCCATGTATATTATATGGAATGGGATAATATAGAGGATAAGTATTGTTCGTGATTATTTCTTAGTAGTAGTGTTGAAGATTTTGGTTTTTGACTCCAGGATAATAACTCTCAAAAAGTCATCAAAAGTAAAAATGTGATATTTAATGATGGGATCCTATTGAAGAATTAGAACATGAAGTAAGGATAGGATGAAAACAAGGATTCATCATAAGATAAGGATCATCTAGATAGTTATATAAAAGTTATGGATACTATATAAAATCCAATAAGTTTATCTATACTAGAAACACCTGACCATCTTGAGTAGTTTCTAAAATAAATATGTCATGTTATTATGGTGTTTCCAAGGCTATATTTACTAAATATTTCTGGGACTATAAAATATAATGCATCAAAATTTATAACTCGACATGTTAGAGTACCAAAAGGCACACACCTTATTGGAATAAAATGGAGATATAATTTATAAATATACCTAGTGAAATGGTATGGTTACATTTATCACTACTTAATTTAAAAAAATGATGCATAGATTGAGAACCTAGAAGAGGCAAGAATTTTGAAAGGCTTAAAATAGTGGGATTAATCCCTGAGATATGAAATATATTCCCTCCATGTGTTAGAAATATGGGATCTAATAAATAAGATTATTAGGAACAAATTCTTACAAAATAAGTGGATTTATTGGTTAATAGAATGAGTAGATGGTAGAAGGAGGTACTAGGATAGGGATGTTATGAAAGTTTTTCAATAAACTAATGGTTTATATTTCTCATATATATTTTGGTTAGTAGTTTATCCCAAAAAAAATATTTCTAGTTTTGAGTGTGGTTTCTTAATAATTACTTTATATAGAGATATTGGATGTTAAGAAAACATTTAATCATATGTAATTTGACGTAGAAATTTATATGGAGCTATTGATTGGTTTCCATGTTTACTGAAACTATAAACCTTCGTATTGACTCAAACATTAACTTTATGGTTTTATGCAAGCACCATGTAATTGAAACATGAAGTTAAATTACTTTATGGTTAAAGATAAGTTTATCCGAAGTAAAGACGATCCATTTTTTAGCAAAAGTAATTTAGTGAAGGGAGTTTTATTATCTTACTTATTTATGTGGATGAAATACTAATTAAAAGACTTTACAAGGGAAGGATTTTTGAGTTCAGGGCTATGTTGTATGAATGTTTTGAGATGAATGACCTTGTTTCAGTGAAGTGGATTTTAGGGATGAGGATTTTGAGAAACCAATGTTCTATTAATTTTTACATAACACAAGAAAACAATATTTATAAGATGTCAGACCATTTCATAATTTTAGAAGCAAAACCATTTCCCACACCCCTAGATGAACACATCATGATGATAAAGTAGAAGTAACAATGAATAGAATATATTCGTCAGTTCATGGATAAGGTTACATATACATTATTTTTCATCATTTATATATAAACTAGGTTTTTTACTTGTCTGGAGATAGCATAAGTAGTGGGAGTAGTAACCAAGTTTATATAGAACCATAAAAGAGAGAACATGGATATTGTGAAATGTATTCTATGATAATTAAAGGATTTTAGAATCATGGATGTTTTTTTAGAATTTATAATCTTTTGAAATGTTTTGTAGATTCTAATTTCAGTTGATATTCATATACACAAACAAGAACCCCCATATATGTGTTTACCTTTGTTGAAATGAATGTTAATTGGATGTCAAATCATCAACTAGTAGTCACATTATTGAAAAAGGAAGTGTTTTATATCACATTAATGGAAGTATTGAAGGATTTATTTTGGTTAAATGGGATTTCTATAGATTCATTATTAAAGACCAGAAGTTTGGATGTTTTTTGTGACTCCTAGAGCGTAATTAACTTAGTCATAAAACATATTTTTAATTATTAAATGAATCAAATTTATTTGAAGTGAAAATTCATTCAGAATTTGTTGTGGAATGAAGTTTTAGACCTATGTAATAATTAACGACTAAAAAACATTGAAATCTTGTTAATGAAGGAGTTTAACAAGGACATATTGAGGTGGTGTTGTGCCGATGTTGAAATTAGATAGATAATCATTATGTTTGGGGGACCTTAGAACTATTTGATAGAATTATAAGAGAATGTAGGGAATCCTTTGGTTATTTATAGAGTACTTAGTAAATCATAATGAGAAAATAAATCTCAGTTCGGTGATTTTTGGGGTATGTGAGTTTCATTTTCCAGTTGAAGATACTCAGATCACCAGATTGATGATCTAAAAAAGTCAAATTTCCATTAACTATAGGGGTTATTTAACAATAGTGGTGGAACTCTCTATCACTAGAAGTTATAGGTGGCTTACATCCAAAAGCATTCAATGATTTTTGTTTAAAAATATCATCCATCAAATAATATGTCAGGGTAAAATAGTTATTATATTATAACAAGGCACCATATGATCCAGTTAAAGGTAGTGGGATATTTGACTAAAAATAGGATCACCCAAGTTAATATTATTAGATAGAAACTAACCTGTGAAAGTAGGATGGTGATTTTGATTGGAAGCATTATCTAGGAAATACTATAAAATTAGGGTGCCTTCAATTTGTGATAGAGGATCAAAACATTCATTGAAATTCTATATTTTTTCTTTGTTAAAAGTAAATAAGTCTCTGCCTATATGTTAGGATGAAATTCTTAACCACTCAATATCTTGGGTTGTTTTTATGTATTTTTATCTAATCATTTCACTTGATAAGTCTTTTTATTTTGTCTTTAAGAGGTTTTATGTTGTGTCTAGGTGACTTGGGTACATTTTATTTCCATGTTCCAGTCATTATAGCCCATGGTTTATTCTAAATCATTCATTTGAGTGTGGTACGTTATTGTTCTTTGTATTTTGGTTGTTCTCAAGAAGGTTTCCATGGAACCACCATTACATTGGCTAATTTTCATAGAATTTTGAATACTTATTAAATATGTAAAGTGGTTATTTACAAGTAGAATACTATGGATCATAAAAAATATCCTATAAGTATTTGAAATAATATTAGAGAAGGAAATAAGTTACTATAGAATAGGAGGATTTTTATGGAGGTTTTTTAGATAATAATTTCTACAAACTAATGTTACTAATTTTAAAAAGTGTCAAAAGAATTAAATTAAAGTAATTGGGAAAGATACCACTAAAGTGATTTAATTATGGATCTATTAGTAATTCATATAAAATTTACCTATGTTAATATAAAATAAATATTTTAAATATGAGGTTAAAAATAGAAGGACTTCATCAAGAATAAAAATTCAAAATTCTAAAAATCAATGTCTTCTTCAAAATAAAATGGTATGAATTTTTCTAAAACCAAGAAGATAAATTGGTTATCTAATTATGATATAAATGATAGTAATGATTATGATGATGATGTTGATAATTTAAGTGGTGTCAGTGAAAATTTAATTATTACAAAATTAAATAATGTATAATTTTCAAGTAATAAGAAATATGATGATGATGACAAGGAAGAAACTCAAAGTAAGTTCATTTTGAAGCAATGTATTTAGAAATGTCTTTAAAAAATAGTAAGAATTATAAGTTGGAAAATAACCTAAAGAGATGTAGTCAATTATCAAGAAACATAAAATAGTTTCTGTTAAAATGTATTCCATGTAGTTTAATGAAATTAATATCTATAATAGGTTACTCATGGACAAAAAGACGTTAGATATTGACTGAGAAGATAAGGAAAATGAAAATGATAAATAACTTGAATTTTTTAGAAAATAATGATAGACGTGGGGAAATTGGAAATGTTTCAAAATTCCATTCAATAAACTAGTGAGTCTTAAAAAATGAATTTTGAAAATATTGATGAAAAAATATAGAGAAAGTTTAGTTTGTGGAAAATAAAAACACTTCTTTGAAATATAGAAATTCTAAGAACACTAACCTGAATGAGAAATCAATTGAAGATGGTCATCCAAACAAGTATGTAAATAATACTATGTTAAAGAATAAAATTTTTATACTCTGCCAAAATTTTTCTTCACAAAATGTATCCATGTTTTTAAATTAAAATGATGAATAAAATTAGGACTCTACATTTATACAGTAAGTCTTTTTAAATTATAAGTACCCATTTTATGGATACTGATAGTATTGTGGAGTATTTTGGAACATAAAAAGGTTATTTTGGTTTATGTATTGATATTTTATTATCCTTGAGAATATAATAGTAATATATCAAGGGGTGTCAACCCTCTCACATAAGAAAGATAAAAAACATTCTAAAAATATTGATTCATGGTTGAAATAAAGTTTCAATAATTGGAATATATTTTGGAAAATTTGAGAGACTAGATAAATTAAATGATGATTTTCTCTCTAATATAATAGAGAAATTGAGTTTGAATCATTATACTAAATATTCTATGAAGAATAAAGAGAATGGAAAGTATAAGGATTTAATTTTTCAAGTTAGACTCAAATCATCTCAAAAAGAACATCCATAGATCTTGGATATTATATTATCTTCACATTTGATAGTAAATTTGATTATCTAAAAGTATGTTATAAATTTTAAGTATTGGTGACCAATATAAATGATAGACTACTCAAGATAAAAGAATCTAGTTCAAAGGAAATCAGAGAAGACATGATGAAATCGGTGAATTTTTTTTAGAGATGTTTAAATACATCATACCAAGTGTGAATAATGTGGTTTTAAAAAGATGAATGATTGATGAATAGTTTGAGAGATGAATATTAATTTATAAGAGTAAAACAAACATAGGATAACTTATATCAGGTTGGTGATGTCAAATACTTATGATACATAAGAATAAAGTAAGAAAATAAATTATCCCATCAACGACTTGGACACATTGGCCAACAAAATTGAGAAATCATACCAAAAGAAAAAAAATGTATGTGATATGTTTATGTTGATGAGAGAGATAAATTTGATATTCTCTATATTAAAAATTCAAAATATCATCAACCATTCACATAATAAAGTGGAGATTCAAATATCTCACCCTATGGAATTTATTCATTTAGGTGTTTTGGGGTCAATAAATCAGTTATCAACCAATGGTGATATTTATTTTATTCCATTTATTCATGAATTCATTCATATTAATTAAAATATGTTTATAAAATAAAATACAGTGGCCTTTAAGATATTTAAAAGTTTTTAAAAAAGTATAGAAAATGAGGGTGGTTTCCCCAATTGATGTTTTTAATGGAAAATTATGCTTAATAGATAAGTGTAAAATTCATAGATTATAAGAAATAATGACATTTATCATAAATTAAATACACCATAAACCCTACAAATGAGGCTGAAAAAAGGAAGATCAGAATCATAGTATAAATGGCCTACACCATATTGGTGACGTAAGATACATCTTAGTTTTTCTAGAGGCAAGAGATTAATACAATTGTTTAGATTCAAAACTGTTGTTCATGTGGAAATGATATATATTTTACAATATATGAGATGTATTAAAATAATATATTAATCTTTATACACAGTAGGATCTTTATTATCCCATTCAATATCAATATTAATGGTGAAAACATGATATATTTTATGAAAAGATGAGTCTAAGGTTTCTTCCATAGTTTTATTACAAATTTGAGTGGAAATAATTTTACCAAAAAAGAGATTAGGAATTTTATAAAAACATAAACAATGAGGTTAAACATCAAGAATAAATTTCCATAAGTGAAAATGGTTAAGGAGAATTTGTGGAGAAGTGGGATGAATTATTTAAAAATTATTGAAACTTAGATGAATCATATGATGATATTGATGAATCAAAAAAATTCAACTAATTATTTTAATAAATATTTAACATATTAAATACTAGTAATGTTGGTGGAGGTCCAACATATCATTGCAGATCATGGAATGTATGTTCAAACTGGGATATCATTTATGAAAAACACATACCTCATTGTTTTATTAGGTTGAACCAAAATATGTTAGAAAATATTTGGATCATCATGATTATATTGATTATATGAATGAAGATTTTGGTCATATTGAGATGAATTAAAATGGGATTTGATTCCCAAAACAACTAAAAAAATAAATATAATAACATGTGGGTTCGACAATATGTTTAATTTAAAAGGAGAGGTGTTGAGATGAATGTAAAGACTCGTGTGTATAATCATGTCACATGTAGGAGGGGTTTATTTTAATGAGATATCATTATAAATTTCTAGTCATGAAACAATTAGTATTTTTCCTTCCATCACTACACAAAAATTATAAAAACAAATTACAAATAGAATTTAAATCATCCTTCCTCGTTGGGGAGTTTGAAGAGGAAGTGTACATTAATAAACTTGACGAATTATTTATTATAGAATTTGATGTATATTTTTTTAATTTTAAGAAGGATATATATGGGTTAAAACAAACAATAAAAAATTGTATTTCAAGTTAGGCACATTCTTTAAGTCACTAAAATTCAAGAAGGGAATATTTGATAGTAAACTATATCAAAGAATATTGAAAAGTATCATTAATTATTGTTGATTATTTATTTGATATTTTATTTATTGGAAATTTATAATTTATTAATGATGATTTTTCTTGAGATGAAGAATATATTTGAGATGTTCTTGATCTAATATTTTAATTACTTATTTTCTTTGAAAATTTCTCAAGTAGATGATCATATATTCCTTTTTCAATAGAAGTATTCGAGGGAAATTCTAAAGAATTTTATAATGAAGAATTAAAAGTAGGATTATTACCAAATTCTAGTGAAAAACAAGTTATTGAGAGATGAAGATGAAAAATAGTTGATTCAAGAGAGTTTAGAAAACCCATTGTAAGTTTACTATACATAAATTCTTCATTATTTGATATTGTTTATGTTTTCACACATTTTTCTAGATTTAAAAGTGTATCAAAAGAAACACATATTGTGGAATTTTTTAATGGAAACTCTGATGACACTCCGACCTAGGATGTTTTAGTAATGGGTGGAATGTAATTCAAGTGTAATAAAATCACTAGGGTTTTTTACACATGAAACTTATGAATTTTCATTGGTCGAGAGGATGGGAGTTTGGGATTATCACACCATTTGTTTACATTATTTTCTACTCTAGGAATTTATTTTATAATTAATATATGTTCTTGAATCCTTTTCAAATACCAGTGTAGGACTGGTTACCCCTCTGACAATATATTAATGAGAAAACCATTATGTACTATAGGTTATCTACCATTATATTATTATTTCATAATGTTATGGTTTAAATATAGGTAGTTAGATATACTAGAATTTATAACCATATAGGTAGGCAATTAGTATTGGTGTGTTAGGATTGAGCCTCAGAAAGGGGCTTCCTATTCATCCCTGTGAATGGAATCAAAACCCATGTAGTTTAGTTTTTCATAACGAGAGACATAATATCATTTAAGTTCATGGAATAAGGGTTGTATTGTTTCCATTTAAGGATGTAAAATCATGTTCTAGTTATGATCCTTTTAATCACATGCTTACACAACCTTTACCTAGTAGTTTATAGTCATGCATTGTGGAATACAAGGTGAAAGGTATCTAGAAATGGTTTGTGAGGGGCTTATGATTAAGAGGCAATTTTCACTATTTCTATTAATTATTAAACAAGGGAAGGTATGGGTGGGGCCTACACCTTTTAGGTGACCCATTTATGGTTTTAAACCTCTTGTCTTTTTGTAATTATGCTGAAAAATAGAACTAGAGTTGTTGATGTCTACACCTAGTAGGAAGAAAATATGAGGAAACCAAGGGGAATATCACTACTCAAGATTTATGAGAGAGCCAATGGGAGAATCGAAACTCACTGAAAATGAGGAAAATGATAAGGTATTCTTAACCACTGACATTATTTCAGAACCCATAATATTATCTCTACTCAAGTCATATAAGGTAACAAATAAGGGAATCTAGAATCATGGTATATTGGAGAAGTGGGATACAGGTTCCTCATCTTGGGGTAAATGGGTATTCCCATGTGTGTTACATATAATGGAATTTAAGTTTAAATCATGATAGAAACATGGTGACACTTTGAATCTAATCCGGACTTACATGTTTTAAATTTTACTTGGGACTAGGGTTTGAGGAACACTTCCCCATGAAGTAGGGATAATGAAGCAAGGTGTTTGGGTGTTGGGATTGAACCTCAATAAGTATTATTATATATACTATGTGAAAATGAATCAAAACCAATTCATTTCATGTCTCACAATTTAAGGTCATTTGGTAGGACTATTCCATTTCGTGGTGTAGTGGAAGATTCCTCCTAATATGGACCGTTGGGAACCCATGTATGTGACTTGGGATGAAATGAGGGTTCAAGTGGTATTAGGAGAACTGCGTAAGGGGGTATGTGTAAATTAATCTATGTATAAGCTTCATAAAGTGGAATTATAAGGAGTATTAACATCTCCCTTTTTAATTGGTCATCCAAATAGGGTCATCAAAATAGTGTTTCACAAGAAGATGTTCGCATAAGCGAAATCATATTTCATATTCTGAGTGGGAACTTACAAATATCTTCAAGAATGGGAATCTATGTAGTAATTCACAAAGGGGAATTCAAGATATTCCTTCATAAAGACCCCCCCATCCCTTATTTGATGAGGGGAATTACATTATGGTGTCTCATAATATTTATTATTTCATTTATAATGTCTCTTCTATGGTTGGTATGAGCTATTTATAAACATTGTTAGATAACCTCTTCCACAAAATGGATGTTCAAAAAGGTAGTATGAAATTATATAGCATAACCATGAACCATTAGGGTTTGTGATGGGAATACATAGTGGGGAAAAATCCCCACCTTCATGATTAAAATTGTAAAGGATTCATCACGTCACTATGTGGTGTGAAAACAATCAAAACCACTATGTCACAAACAAAATCAGTTCAGAAATTAGTAAGGAACATTACAAATGAAAATGGTACTTCATGAATGAACACTTCAAAACCATGGTGTATCATGATTAATGATTAGATACTTCATGAAATGTTGACTTCAACATAAAAATATCCTCTTTCCAAATTTATTTCTCGCAAAAATTTATTTTGACTTAAAAATGTGAATAAATTTATATCTATAAGTCTGTTTTATCATCTTGAGTAGTTAAAAAAAACTTCGAGAATTAACTATGTATTTGGTTATTATTTTCACATAGAAATTATAGTTTGATGCCAAAAATGTCCGAGAACACCCTTAATGATTCAGTTTTATAGCTCTAACATCCCTTTTATCCAAAATTTGTTAAATCCATGGAATACTCCTAGTGGGAGATTCTCATCACAATTCCACCATATTGGGAATTTTTTATGGATATACATTCCTCAATGTGTGATTATTCATTCGTCATATGTAAATCTCATTCACTTCTTCTTCGGAGAAGGAAATATTTCCTTCCTCAAACTCAACATGTGTTGTTTGAGAGAGTAATGAATCATGGATTCTATGTAAAAGTACATGGAACACATTATATAGTGCCAAAAATAATGACCCCCTTATAATTTTATTCATTCGTAAGGAAAGGGATATGATTCTATGTTAAAATTTGGAACATTGTTTTAACACATGAACACATTGTGGGCTTCTGGAGATGAATCACGAGGATAGAAATAAAAAAATATTGATGATCTCAATATAGTGATTTTTAATTAGAAACATGAGAAATAATAATATCTATATTTTTACATCCTATCCTTGGGTTAATATACAAAAATCCATCCTAAATTGGTATCCCCAAATACTAGTTTTGTAGGTTGAATATAATGAAAGTGTATTTTTTGGCTGGATCCAAGATATGAGATCTAGATTTCATTCTGTACCATATGAGAACCCGAACCAAGCTGCACATTGTTCATAAAATTATCATTACACAAATATTTATCATGTGTAGGGTATAATATATATTCACATTTTGATGGTAGGGTTTGGGGTATTTTTTTATTAATGTAGGACAATTGGTAAGGATCCATATATTGTCAAACTCTGACATGGATCTGCCTCACATTTAAGAAGATTATATAAAATAGTGAAACCAATCTTAGTTGTTTAATGGTCATGGTGGATGGACGATATGTCATATGAATTAATGTCATATGTAAAGTACCACATACCCTTAAAAAATAAGGGATCTCTAACTATTTTCTATATCTATAGACCTAGTGACAAATGATCAATTTTTTTCTATGAATGAATGGTGGTACCTAAGATTTTTATTACTTATAATTTTTTCCTAAATGTTTCCTAATTTATTTATAGAGAAGAAAGGAACTTGGATATTACTCATGCTTCCCTTTAAGGGATTAGGCCAGAAAAGTTTTGCATATTTCCCAATTTTTCTTCTATATGATCAATATTTCCTAGGTGGTGAAATTTCCAGGCCAAGTGAATAGAGACTACTTTTTTCTAGGATTCCATTTCTGGGGTTTTAACATAGTGATTACTATGTCACCTTTCATTGGAAGATTTAGATCTTGTAATTATAACCAATGTAGTTAATGATAAAGTTAGATTGCTTTTACCAAAAGATAAGGTAGACTAATTAATAGTCAAGTTTGGGCCAAAATAATGTGAATAGAGAGACCAATGATAGTATAAAAAATCTTATGGATAATCACACACTAATTAAGTTCATAGTCCTCAGGCCATTGTGTCATGTAATTTAAGGTCACACTACAAGGTTTTTATTCTAGAAAAGAATTTTCCATGTGGAGAATCTCAACCTAAGGGATTTAAAACATCATATTATATGCATACCATGATGTGTTGGGTATAAGACTAAAATGTAATAATAATGATTTGATAGTGGGTAAGATTAATAAGCATGTAAAATGAATGGTTTTTTTGGGTTATGGAATGTGTAAAAAATAACATAAGAATGTTTGAATCAATGAGAAATGATGAAATATGGGAGTAGGTTTTCAAATATTAATTGAGTATACAAGTGTATTATAATCCATAAAATAATTCAGTTTGATAATAAGAATCTTTATTTTATGACCAAAACATCCACATGGGTTGATTCATTGTTCAAAATAAACATTATTATTCATCATTCAATGGGGACATTCAATTAAATCAAGAACCATATTTCCAATTTCGTTGAAAGGGGGAACCAAGAGGATTCAATCATGCTCCTTGGATTCGAGGAGGAGTATCGCAACTTAAGGATTTGGGTTTGTGATTATTTAGGCATTAATGATATGAATAATGTTCATAGAGAAAATAATATTTGAAGATGGGTTTGAGCAGCCAAAAGGTTAAACCACTATGTACTGAACATATTTTTAGAGATAATGGATATAACATGAAATCCATGATCACATGACCTCTTAAATGGTTATTACAGTCAATGTAAACAGGTGGTATTGTAGTAAATGACAATTTCACAATTTATTCATATTTTAAGGATTTAAGGATGATTTTATCTTACTTTTTCCAAAAACAATATGGTCTATAGACCAAATATTGACTTATTCAATGGATATATGGCAGAACCCACAGGATATATTTCTTCTATAATTAAAAATATAATTCTTTCATAAACCATGATAGGTAATTTGTTATTAACTAATGACTTGAATTGTTTCTGGATTCACTTTATGTGTTTTTAACCTAACAATCCTTTATATCTCTTATAAATTTATGTTTATGATATTTCAATCTGGAAAATGAAATGATTTAGTTTAAGGTTTTTTATAATTGACCAACTCTTTATAGGTTTTATGTTCACACCACATTCACTAGAAGGTGAGATAAAACATGTATCAAAATGGAGAGTTGGACCCAATGTGAATTAAATGGCATACTGCCATAATATACCATCTTAGAAAGGGGTGCACATAGTTTAAGGTCAGGATTCTTGGACTAAAGATGTATAAGTAATTTTATGGTTGGGCTTACTATAGGAGATCCATGTGTTACTATGTATCCCATGGTAACATGAGTCAATCCATTTTTTAGTATATAGAAACATATTCCCAACATATATCTAACTCATATTCAGGAGAGGGACATTTTATCTTGGCTTAGGTTTATGGATAGAAACAATACAATAGACATACTAACATGGAAGTAGCTATCACATATATAATTTGGGTCATATAAGAAATACTTCACTATGTATTTTAAGGTCATTCTAGGTGGACCATATGTAATGAAATTTTACATCACGCGACAAAGATTCATGTTCAATGTATATTTGGGTCGTACAATAAGAACCTTCTATATAGGAGTATTCACAAAGATCTTGGTCATATAAAAATTGCTATATATTTTTTTATTTTTGAACCCTTGGAAATAAACATGACATGAATTTGAGGGACTAAACGTCCCTAAAAATTAAGGAATTTATTTGAATTTGTTGTAGGCCCCGAGATAAGTGAGTTGTGTCCCTCTACATACCTTGTTCTAGTTGGAATGAATCTATGAATAGTTCTTGGATAAAGTTATGTGGTACCAATATAGAGTCTAATATTAAAATGTTTTACTTGAATTAAAATTACATACAATAAGTGGGGTCTTACATTGGCCAAACTTATAGTCGAAGAAAAGATAAGTGATCTTGGTATCATTGTGTGTCTCATGGTGTGGGAATCAATACACATTGAGTTATTTGATTGAGGGTGGATTTTATACCATTGGACAGTTGAATAATGAAATTATGGGTCTCTGACATAGTTATAACAATCAAATCGTTAAGTAAATTAAAATAATTCTTATACAAATCAAGCACATACAGAGGGATGGGGAAGTTTTTATCTAGGTCGTATAAGACATACCCTTCCAAGAGGTTTAGTTTCATGAAGGATTGACCACTCTATATTTTTTTAAATTCATGTGGTATGGACTATATTTCATTCATTTTAAATTCATTTTACAAGGATTAATTTTTATAATGTTTACAGTCTCCTATCTATTACGTTTAATACCTATAGTTTATGGTTACAAATCATTGACCAAATTGTTAGCAGTTTATTTTTATGCAACTCGGAGCCTCTTCAATAAAGTAAGTTGGGAATAAGGATTAAAACATAAATATATTTCAAGTCTTTTTGAACATGGGGAATATATATGAAGTAAATATTTTCTATAGTTATAGGAATTAGAGATAATTGTATGATTATTTGTGGGAGTAGGTTGAACAATAATAATATAGAAACTAGTGTCACAACATCAGAGAATCATAAATTTATATTAATGGGGAATTTATTTTTAGACCAAAATATCCCCAGGGTTATTTCATATTTAAAAGGAAAATAAAATTTTCACTATTAAATTGGAGTCCTATTCATATTAGGTAGGAACTTTGTTGCCAATTTCTAGGAATGGAGAAACCTAGAAGAGTATCTCAACTTTAGGTTTTTATTGATGTTGACTCAGACCTCAAATGTATATAGTATATTATGGGGAATCTAGAATGTCGAAAAATGTTTTTTAATGTTTTTTTGATATACAATCATTTGATAGACTTTCTATCTAGGAAGGAAGAATATATCCAAAAATAAGAGGAGGGTAAACTAAACCTCACAAGAAATGGAATGATGACTCAACATGTAAAGGGAGAATCTTGTTCTCTATTTCAGATTATTTATAATTTGAAAATATGGTAATTTTATGGTCATATATAATTGATCATGAATAATATATTTTAAGGTGATGTGTTGGGGACTACATTTCTTGCAGTTTATGGTCTTTAAACGAAGACTTTATATCAAGAAGTTTAACATCATGTAATAAAGAATTAGATTCCAAACAGTTTAAGGTTATACAAAAAAGAACAATATGATAAGGTATTTTCATATATCATTCTCTTACATAAGATAAATATGTGGAATTATTTAAATATAGGTGTTTCAAGATACTTAGTGTGAATGTGTTTAAATCGAAACACTAAAATAAAATTAAATCTAATGTGGTATTTAAGACATAGTCCATAGTGTAGAGTCTATTATGGGAGGACCCTACATGACTGAGAAGGGCCAAAATCTAGGACTACATTATTTATAATAGGGTAATTCCAAATTATATTAGGTTCATGGAAATATTACCATATGATGGGGGTTCTTACATTGATGTATATCATACATATGGAAGTCGGGTCTTATTTAATGGAAAACTGAAAGTAGTTTAATGTATTAAATGATGGACCATATGTCGTTTAGTTTAATGTCATTCAAAAAAGACATAGATTCCATTATGTTTATGGTCATAAATTGAATACCATTTCCAAATATATTAAAATCATACAGAGTGGACCATGCGTCCCTACTTTTGGGTATGATGAATCTCAGTCGCACATATCAATGTAATTAACCAAAATTACTATACTCGCATGAGATATGCTCTATGTGAGGAACATTTGAAAATTAGAAAATTACTCATATCATGTAAGTGTTCATATAAAGGGATTACATTAACCATGAAGTATACCATCATGTAGGGAAAATTATATATTTTTTAGCTTAGTGTTATTGAGTAATGGAATGTGATTGAATTTTAATATATCTAATTCACAAGTGAGATGTATGAAACTATTCTTAGTGTTGAGTAAGGAAAAACCCTAATGCGAATGAGTTATGGGTCAGCCACCAAGATAAATGGATAGTATTTTCAATTTTGTATAGTTGGTCACATTTTATGAATATTGGGCATCACTATGTATCCTCTAACTAAATAAATTAATCCAAACATAGTTCTAATAATTGGTCCCCACATAGATCTATTCTATATATAGTGAGATAAAATATTATTACATTGGTAGAGCATTAAAACATTTAGAGGGGTCAGTGGATCCATCTTGGACCAATTTATTAGGTTGAAACTAATAGTTACTGATGGGTCTTGTATAAGAAGTCTAAATTAAACTATATTATGTAATCCATAACATGAGGGAAGACTAATATGGAAATTAACCTTGGATCACAAGGTATGAATAAGTTCCCCTATGTAGATTTACTTCCTTTGTAGAATGTAATGGAATTTCAAAAACAAATCACATAAAACAGAGCTATCTAAAAAGATTAAGGTCATATAGGATGGAAAATAAACTTTATCCAGTTTATAATCATCTAAATAGGGAATTAATTCGTGATTTTAGTTGCAATGTATCTTAGGCATGATAATAGGTGAAATAAACCAAAAAATCTAAGCTCAAATGAGTTATTCTAAGTGATAGAAACAATTGTAGATTTGGAAATTACCCATATCATTTAAGAGTTCATAATAGGGAGGGATATTACACGTTCAAAATGTAACATAAACCAAAGTGTGTGGGACCCATATTGATGGTGGGATATGATGGTTGGCCCTAAGGCATGAAAAAATGGGAACTGTTATGTATCCTATGAGGAGAGAAATAAAATCATTCATTGTTCCTAAATGGGTATCCCATTAACGACATAGATATTTCTCTTTTTCATTGATTTGTAAATGAAATATAAATGTTTCTAGATATAAGAATAAATTAAATCCAACATAATTGGGGAATTAGTTCTTGGGATATGATAGAAATATTTTTCCTAGTGACGGTTGATTAAAGAAAACTCAACATGATCTAATAAACTCCTATAATGGGAACCATCCTCAAAGATCTAGGTTATATGAAAAAAGGGGATTAGATTATAAATAATGACCATAATTTGTGTTTTTTAACATCATACAAAAAAGGAATAAATCTAATTAGTTTAGTTTGATGTGTGATGGAATAAAGTAATTAAAATTTTTACTACATGCTTCTAATATTGAAGGTTGGGCATTTTATATTTATTGAGATAGATATTTTTTGTCTTTAATTTTAAGGTCATACGATGATGTCCTAATACTTTGATGTATCTCATTTGGAATGGTGATTTTATGGTGGAGTGTGAATAATTAACATGCCCATTTCTTGAGTCTTGGGATCCCCTAGCTCTATCAAGACTTCATCTATACTCTTATGGTGACAATATTTAAAGACAAAAAATCCCTTAATTGTATGTTAAAATTCTCAATGATATGTAAAATAACTAGGATGATTTTTTAGGATTACCGTCTCTATTCTCTTGATATTGGGATTATAATTAAGGTTATTCTCAAATTAATAGGTGAAATATTGGGTTGTGAGATCAAGAATAAAAGAATATACCTTATTTCATCTATATATGAGATATGGGTTACCATAATTCCTTCTCATAGATTGTGCATGATTATCATATGTTTCACATAACTAATATATAGGGTTGGGTGTCATTGGATCAATAATCCCCACATATATTAGTTTCTACATCCAATAATTAATTAAAATTAATATCTCAATTTAATGTTCTAAAAATTTGTGGTGGGTTGTAATTTGGATTTCCTCTCAAATATTCCAATTTCAGTTTCCTGATCCTTGTGAAATTGATCAAATTGTTCTCTAAAAAAATTCAAAATACCTAGTAACTTAATCCAGATAAAATTAATTTAATTTGATTCCTATATTATCGAGGGAAAGATGAAAAAATGTGTCCCATTTATTACACATATGATTCTATCTGTTGAGTCAATAAGGTTTCCCTTATGAATTTTTCATTCCTTCTTGTTTTGAAAATCAAAAACACATTTCTTAAGGAAAATTGCTTTCTTAACGAAAAATGCTTTCTTAAGGAAAAATGCTTCTTAAGGAATAATGCTTTCTTAAGGAAAAATTCTTTCATAAGTAAAATTGCTTTTATAAGGAAATTTATCTTTATGATATTTTCATCCATATTTTTCCTAAGTATAAAATTCGGATTCATTTCTGTTTTCTCGGATTTGTTTAAAACATTGATATAAAGTATTCTGTTCGAGGATCCGAATTCCGGATAATAACTGTAAGGAAGTTTCACTACGGATTCCAGATGAGAACTGTAATAAAGTATCATTCCGAATTCCGGATATAAACTCTGACTAAGTTCTATTCCAGATTCAGGATACGAATTATTATGAAGTTCGACATTAAATTCTCATTATGAATTCTAATGACGAATTCTCATTACGAATTCTGATGACGAATTATCATTCCGAATTCTCATTCCGAATTCACCTATTAAACAGAATCTGATCATCTTTGTTTTATTCACTCTGAATTAATTCAGACTCCGAAAAATATTTTGGTTAGACTCCGAACTTTTATTCTGCTTACATTTCTATAGTTTGTCTACTCTTTATTATTTCCATTTCACTCCGAATCCTCTCTCCGAAGCTTTCATTCCGAAATTTTGAGTTATAATTAAAACGATGTCGTACATTCTGTTACACGGGTTTTGTTATAAAACGGTGTCGTCTATTTTGTTATAAACTAACCGTTGTCTAAGTGACACGTGTACAGGTCCCTCCGTTCTTTAAGGAAAATATGACTGTTGGAGAAGGAGCCGACCTTACCTATAAATAGGAGCTCATTTGAAAGAGCTCGCTACTGAAAGGCTGACTGATCACCGACTCATGTGATTACATACTTGAAGTGATTTCTAGAGAGAGAGGCTCTTATTAACTCTCAAATCTTCATGCGACTCTGAATGTTGGTGATTACATTCGAGGACTTCCGGAGATAGGAAGACAGAGGTGCCGACTACCTTGAAGTTCGAGGGCTTCCTTGCTGAGGAAGACAGAGGTTTCCAACTACCTTGAAGTTGAGGGCTTGCGGGGATAGCAAGATAGAGACACTCCGATTTTCGTATCGAGGGCTTACCCTGGTGTGGGTAAGACGGACTTTCTTGAAAGTATAAATCAAGGGACCTTTATCCAAGGTTGTTGGATACCCTTCTCTTTGGGTTAAAAGACTATTATCTTGCTACTTGTAGTTCTACTACATGTTTATTTCCACTGCATTTTGTATTATAAGGAATGTATAACTTTCTTACACTTCCTTACTTGTACTCTGTTTCATATAGATTCTATACGCTTTAAGGTAGAATCTCATATTGTAACTTTTGTTAAGGTTCAATATCCGGAACCATATTTCCAGAACCTACCTTCGGAATCTCTTTCCAAGTTTGCATTCGGTGATTAGAGGTGTTGTGAATTTTCTTAGTTTACCTTTGTTAAACTTAGCCATTTCCTTTGCTTAAGGAGAACATAGTTATTTGTAACAAACTTTAAAGGTTCCAAAGGAATTTTTTAAAAGTATACAATTCACCCCCCCCCCCTCTTGTATTTTGAGCATCTACAACACTATTTCGATCCTACAATTGGTATCAGAGGAGGTCTCTGAAATACTTATACTTACGAATAAGTTTTTCTTGCTCACTTTTTCATTCCGAACTTTTCCATTCCGAACATTGTAATTACAATTTTTTTTCTACTAACATGTTTGTGTGCCGAAGGTTTTTTATAAGTATGGCAGGAATTAATGTTGGTTCAATTGATAATCTAAATCCTACAAGACCACCTATATTTTATGGAAATGACTATGACTAATGGAGAGATCGAATGAAGACTTTTTTTATCAACACTGGAGTGGACAATTTTGTAATGCTTAATAGTGATTATAAAATTCCTGACAAGGAAGTTAGAACTTTCACTAACCAGGAAAAGCAACAATATCAACTCAATTATAAGGTACGCAATACTCTACATTGTTCAATGACTAGAAATATATATAGCCAAATTTCTTCTTGTGAAGCAGCTAAATGTATCTGGAAGAAGTTAGAGGTTACACACTTTGGGACTTCTAAAGTGATTGAGACTAGAAGAGCTATGCTTAGATCTGAATATCATGGCTTCAACATTCCGTTATGGAGAACCAATATGTAAAGTTCAACAGAGATTTATGACTATCGTAAACAGCCTACAGTCTATGGGAGAGAAAGGTTTAGATGATGAAGCTCTTGTGGATAAAATAATTGATATTATGCCCAATGAGTGGGAATCCAAAAGAACAGCTATAGATGAAAGCAGAAAGGTCACTCAGATCTCTCTTGATGAGCTTTTTGGAACTCTTCTACAACATGAAACTAGAATGAAGAGAGATGCAGAAAACATCAAGAAAAAGAATGGAAATGGTACTATTTCTTTTACTACAACTTCAAATCAGATGAAAGCTAAGACTCCTGAGAGAGTTACCAGATCCAAGTATAAGAAAGTTATTTTCCAGTCCGAATCTAGTGAGAGTGAAATCTAAGAAAATGAACTAGCAAATCTTGCTCGGAGGATGAACAAGATAGCTGACCAGAGAAATTTCCAATCCAAGTATAAGAAAAATGAAAGGAAATATAAGAAAGATGGAGAAGTTACTTGTTATGAATGCAAAAGAGCTGGACATATTAGACCAGATTGCCCTATGCTCAAAAAGAAAGAATGGAAAGAAAGGCATTCAGACAGGAACAGAAAGAAATATTATAAAGCTAAATCTAAGAAATTTTTGAAAGCCAATGACACCTGGAGTGAAAGTGTTGGTGACTCTTCAGATGAATCTTCTGATTATGAATCTTCAGGACAGAAGAATCTTGGTCTTATAGCCATATTACCTATTGATAATCATTGTTTTATGGCTAAGGTACGAAATGCTGAATCATTGACCAATGTTTCTTTAAATTCCAATGATAGTAAGTATTATAACTCTTCTAATGAAGAATCATCTTCTGATGAGGAAAATACTTTACCTACTTATGAAGAAGTCTCTAGGTTTGCTGAACTTCTTGAAATTGAGAATTCCAAACTCAATAAAAAACTTGATAAGGGAAACTCTAGGAATTCTATTCTTACAAAAGAGATATCAGATCTTTCTAATGACATTGATAAGAAAAATTCTGATTTTGAAAGTATTTCAAAGAATCTTGAGGAAGTATGTTCTGAGAAGAACAAACTTTCTAAAGAATTAGAAAAAGTAATTTCTAATAAAAATGTTTTTGAGCCTAGCTCTAGTTATAAAACTAATAATTTTGAGGATAAAAACATGGTTGTAAAACTCAAATCCGAAATTGTTCCCTTAAAGAAGTGTTTATCAAACTTTACACATGGTAATGAAAATTTTGATAAAATGTATTCTCAAATACGAACTTTTAGAAATAAATCCGGATTTGGTTATACCCATGCAAAACCAATTTTCAATAACAATTATTTTGTTCCTCAAAGGGGGTGATTTTGTACCAAGTGTCAATGTGGTGGTCACTGGGCAAAGAATTGTACCTTAAACAAAACCCAATCTTTAGGATTTCACAAATATTACTTCTCTAAGAAGATGTGGGTTCCTAAAATTTTATTATCTGGAAATCTCGGATCCAAACAAGTTTGGATTCCGAAAGTCTAATTTTTCTTCTTGATTTCAGGAAAATAAAGAGAGTACTTGCATCAATACATGGTACATGGATAGTGGATGTTCCCGGCACATGACTGGTAACAAAAGCTATTTTGAAATGATTATCAAAACGAAAGGTGGAAAGGTAACTTTCGGAGATAATTCTAAAGGAGAGATTTTTGGTATTGGTAATATTGTTCTTCTTGGTAAAACCATGATTTCAAATGTTCTTTTTGTTAAAGGTCTTAAGCACAACCTCATTAGAATAAGTTAGTTATGTGATGAAGGTTACGTTGTGAATTTTAGGAATGATAAGTTCTTAGTTCACAATTCCAAGGAAGAGTTTATTCTCTCAGCCAATGGGCAAGAGAATGTTTACACCTTAAACTTAGAATACCTCAGAAGCCAAGATTTACCTTTCCAAGGTGCATTGGAAGATCACTCCTAGTTATGGCATAGAAGACTAGGTCACTGTAACCTTAGGAACCTATGTAAACTCTCTAAGAAGAAACTAGTTAAGGATCTACCGGAGCTTAGATTTGATTCTTCTAAAGTTTGTGATCCTTGTCAATATGGAAAGAAACATAAATCTAGTTTTAAATCAATCCGTGAAGTCTCAACAACCAATGTATTACAGTTAGTGCACATGGATCTTTTTGGTCCTACACAAACTGGAAGTATTGCAGGCAAATACTATGTGTTTGTTCTAGTTGATGATTACACTAGATTTACTTGGGTTTATTTTCTAGCAAATAAATCTGAAGCTCTTTCTTATTTCAAAATTTTTAGAGCTCAAGTTAAGAATGAGAAAAACCTTCCATTGAAAACTATTCATAGTGATCATGGAGGAGAATTTCAAAATTCTGATTTTGAAACATTTTGTAGTAAGAAAGGTATTAATCACAATTTTTTAGCACCTAGAACTCCTCAACAGAATGGTGTTGTTGAAAGGAGAAATATAATTCTTCAAGAAATAACTAGAACCATGTTGAGTGAATATTCTATTTCTAGACATTTCTAGGCTGAAGCTGTAAGTGATGCTTGTTATACTATAAATCGAGTTTTAATTAGACATTTTCTTAATAAAACTCATTATGATTTATGGAATGGTAGAAAACCAAGACTGTCTTACTTCAAGGATTTTGGTTGCAAGGTATTTATTCTGAATACTAAAGATAACTTACATAAATTCGCACCAAAATCAGATGAAGGGATTTTCATAAGTTATTCCACAACATCTAAGGCTTATAGAGTTTTCAATAAAAACACTTGTACTGTTGAAGAAACAGTACATGTAAAATTTGATGAGTCAGATCCTTTTATTTTTAAACCTCATCCTATATCCTCGGATGTGTTTTCAAAAACTGATTGTCAACCTTTGATAGAAGAACCATCTGATAAGGATAATGTTCAAGAAGATATTCCTGAAACATTTACCCCAGAAGAATTTCTACCCTATGTTGATGAATAGGTTTTACAAAACCCAAATCAGGTGTTTCTTAAGAATCATCCCAGTGATAGTATCATTGGTGATGTAAATCAACCTGTAAGGACTAGAAGTTCCTTAAGAAATGAAGTAGAACATCTAGCATTTCTTTCCCAATTAGAACCTAAAAGCACTGATGAAGCTTTAGGTGATGAAGATTGGATTAAAGCCATGCAAGATTAACTAAATGAATTCGAAAGAAATAAAGTCTGGACCTTGGTTGAAATACCTAAATAAACTTCTGTTATTGGAGTAAAATGGGTTTTCAGAAATAAATGCGATGAAAATGGAGTCATAGTATGAAATAAAGTTAGACTTGTTGCTAAAGGCTATAATCAACAAGAGGGAATAGACTATGAAGAAACCAATTCTCCAGTAGCTAGACTTGAATATATCCATATTCTACTTGCCTTTGCAGCATTCTTTAATTTCAAACTTTTCCAAATGGATGTGAAATGTGCTTTTCTTAACGGTTATGTTCAAGAGGAAGTCTTCGTTGAACAACCTCCTGGTTTTGAAGGTACAAAACATCCTGATCATGTTTTTAGACTTACCAAAGCTTTGTATGGTCTTAAACAAGCCCCACGAGCATGGTATGATAGACTTACTTGATTTTTGCTTCAAAATAACTATGTTATGGGAAATGCAGATCCAACCCTTTTTATAAAGAAAGATAAGAAAAACATTTTGATTGTTCAAATTTATGTTGATGACATCATATTTGGTTCAACACAGCAATCTTTGACCGACTCTTTCGCAAGTCTAATGAAATTTGAGTTTGAAATAAGTATGATGGGTGAGTTAACTTTTATCCTTGTTTTTCAAATTTCTCAAAAACCAGAAGGAACCTACATATCTCAACATAAGTATATTAAAGATATTCTTAAAAAGTATGGTTATGACAACACTAAGAGTATAAGTACTCCCATTGGTACCTCAAATTCTTTAGATCTTGATGAAACTGGGAAACCAGTAGATCAAACATCTTATAGAGGTATGATAGGAAGTTTACTTTACTTAACAGCTAGTCGAATAGACTTAATGTTTTCCATATGCTTATGTGCAAGATATCAATCCAATCCTAAGGAATCTCACTTAAAGGCAGTAAAAAGAATTTTTCGCTACCTTAAGGAACCTTGGATCTAGGATTATTTTATACTTCTGGAAATGATTTTTTTCTAAAAAACTTTTCTGATGCTGACTTTGTTGGATGTAGAATGGATAGAAAAAGTACATCCAAAACTTTTCATTTCTTAGGAGATTCGCTAGTTTCTTGGTCCTGCAAGAGGAAACATTCTGTAGCACTCTCCACTGCTGAAGCAGAATATGTATCAGCTGGAAGTTGTTGTGCTCAAGTGTTGTGGATGCAACACACACTCACAGACAATGGATTGTGTTTTACTAAAACTCAAATTTTGTGTGATAACACAAGTGCCATTTCCCTTATTAAGAACCCTGCACATCACTCCCGTGAAAAACACATAGATATTATGCATCACTTTCTTAGGGATCACACACTTAAATGAGATATTATTCTTCAGTTTATTGGAATGCAAGATAAACATGCTGATATTTTCAAAAAATCTTTGCCTTCTGATAGATTTGAATACATTAAACAGAAGTTAGGGATGATAACCGTAAGGTAATCTTTCTTAATTAACTTTCTGTTGAAAAGGCCTCCTTACAGCCATAAACTCATTTTCATAGGGGGAGTACATTTGGTTGATAGAATAACAATATTTTTCAAAGTTTGTTTTCAAACTTTTTAGAATGAAGATTTCCGGAATGGAATCTCCGGAAGTACAATTTTCTTGAATGGACATTTTCGTACAGAACACTTCTGGAATGGAAGTATTCATATTGAAAACATCCGGACTGGAAAATTTCGTACTGGTATTTTCATAACGGAACTTTCATACTAAATTTTTCATAATAAGTTTTTCATTTTCAAAATATTATAATGTTTTTTTTCGTACTAAGTTTTTCCTTACTAAGTTTGTTTTTCGTACTGAGTTTTTCGTAATGGGTGTTCCGTAATGAGTTTATCTTACTAAGTTTATTTTCTGTAGTAAAGTTTTTGCGAACTCAGTCTTCTCATAATAAAGATATTTTTCCGTAGTCATTTTTATATTACCCATTACGAATAATCCTCCTAAGCCAATCCGAAAGGTATGATTACCTTACCCAAGTTTTCGTAGTCATATTTTACTTGCTGTAATTTTCTTATATTATATTTTCGGATTATAGTTTTCTTAATTCCTTGTTTTAATAAAAACCACAAAATGACCGGATTCAAGATTTCAACCGTCAGATCTGATCTCAGCTTATCCCAACCGTTAGATCAACCGAGGAAGTTGAACCGTCGTTCGATTGCCTATATAAAGGGAACCCAAATACTTGTCCCACATCAATTTCTAGACCTCGTGTCCCGAATCTCTGCCTCTTTGATTTAAGTCCGTTCCGAACTTCAGATATCCCCGTTCCGAACTTCTCAGAGGACTTCATATCCGAATGTCTGCGGAGTTAGTGTCTCACGAAATGTCTTCCACCAAGCCTATTTCACAATGGTTAGTTTACAGAGAAAGGTTAGTTCATCCGGATTTCTTCAAAAACTATGATTCTCTTATTTCAAAGAAAATTAAGTTGAATGGATGGGAAGATATTGCTGTATCCAAACCGGGGAATCAAGATGATGTTTTTTCGGAGTTGCTAGTTGAGTTCTATGAAACAGTTTCCTTCTTTCAGGAAGATAATAGGGAGAAATTTTCTTTTAAGTCTTATGGTAAGACATACATACTTTCTTATACTAAGGGAGAAAGATTGGTAGGGCTATCCTATGAAGGAGAAGCCGAGTTTATATCTCACATTTTTTCGGATTCTAAGGGTAGCTTTGACAAATAAAAATCCTTGAAAACTCTCGGACTCTCAGATGAAAAAGCTCCAAAGATTGCTAGTTTGCCAACAAATTTCCGGATTCTAGAGTTTTAGGTGCAAGGTCTTATCGTACCGAGGAAAGGTGATAAAGACAGCTTGAAGAAGAGTGAGATCTACATCTTATATTTCCTGATAAATCTAAGGAAGTTTAACTTCATGAGGCACATTCTTATAACCATTGAGAATCTTAAGAAAGGAAATCACAGAGCCCAGATCATAATGTACCCAACAATTTTATCGAGGTTGATAGTTTGGTGCCTTGAGTCCTTCAAGGATGCTTGCAGATCTAAGCCAAGGATTTGAAAAATTTTGTTAGTCAGTGATGATACCCTTAAGAGGATGGATTTGACTTTCAACACGGAGACTGGTGAGTTCTCCGATCTGCCTAATCAAGAAGAAGCGGCTCCGAAGGCTGCTGAACCGGAATCATCTGAACCAGTAAAGAATGGAAAGTTGAAGGAAGATGCAGCTGAAGTTGAGGATCCTAAGTCTAAGGAAGCTCAAACCGCACCTCCCAAACCAAAGAATAAGAAGACTTTTCCTGATGAGGTTGTTGTGAAGTGGAGAGCAGATAAAGCGGAAAGGAAAGAAGGGGATCTGCAGTTCAGATTGGACCCTGCAGAAGCTAAGGCACTAAAGGAGAGAACTGCTAATGAGCTTGAAAAACAAGTAAAGTAGAAGAAGCTCAAGAAGAAGATGTCAGAAGCCGAGGCAGTCCAAGCGTTGTTAAAGTTTAATGAGATGGTATCCGAAAGCATTCCAGTTTCGAGATATTTCTCCCTGGAATCTCTACCTGAGACTCCAGGAAGAAACCTTGATTTTTCGGAAGAGACTAGAGCTGAGCATGTTGAGCAACTCGATCAGATTCAGCAAGTGGAAGAGGAAGAAGGAATTGCTGAAGCAAGTGGTGAAACAAGAGACTTATTGAAAGAAGTAGATGATTATAAGGGGTCGCCTTCGGAACACATGTCACTCCGAACTTCATAGTCTAAATCCTCTAAGTTAGTAACTCCAGAGAAGGATAAGAATGAGGAAGATTTTGTTCAAAAAGTTGTTGATGATATTGTTCAACTGTCTACTGGAGAGCAGAAAACCCCTGATCAAGAATCGATTCCGAAAAAAGACAAGGGAAAGCAACTCCATGTTGAGACTCCGAAATCAGTGGCAAGCAAGAAAAGAGAATATGATGATTCGTCTAAAATGATGTTGGAGCTTATTGAGGAAGAAAATTCTCCAAGCAAAATTTCAGATTCGGAGTCATCCTCGGTGGGGCATGACTTTGTTGTCCAGTCTTTAAAGAAGTTGGTGGGATCCATTATGACCTTCTCAAGTATTGATTCAAGATTTCAGATGCTCCAACATGCTTTGAATCAGAAAACTGACTCCGTATCTATGGTTATGGACAAGTGCATTGAGATTGAGGCTCAATTCAAAACCTTATTTGTTGGCTACGAAGCTCATAGAAAATCTTGCAAGAAAATGACAAACTGGTCGAAGAAGACTGTTGAAGTGATGAGATTATTCGATGAGTTCCAAGACAATGTTAAAGATGCCTTTGAGACTGAGGACAGGAAGATAAATGAGTTAACTTCATCCTTTAAAGAGAAGATGACAGATGAAAAGAACTTCCGGATTCAAGAAGTTAGAGATCTGAATGGGAAGTTGAATTATGTTTCTCAGAACTGGAAATTTGAAAGGGATCATCGGATTGAGTTTGATCAGAAGATGAAGGCTCAGGAAGAAAAGATCAAAGCTCAGGAAGAAAAGTTGAAATCCCAGGAAGAAAAGATTGAAGCCCAATCCACAAGAATAGTTGTCTTAGAGAAGAAATCTGAAGAAGATCATAAATACCTGAAGAGGATCAATACTATTCTTAAGGAGCTCATTTCAAAGGAAAAAGATCCGAAATAACCAAATCCGGTCTTTTTGTTGTATCTAGTTTTCTTTGTTTCTGACAGTTCAATGCTAATGAAAAATGTGCATCTCGTTTCTTTTGTTGTTACTAATTTTTCAGGTACTTTGTTATTTTTTTTCATTCCCTCGATCTCTTTTTGAAAATCAAAAAGGGGGAGAAGGAAAAGATCCTTAAGAAAAAGAAGAACTCTAATGAGAGTTTATCAAAGGGGGAGAAGGAAAAGATCCCTAAGGAAAAAGAACTCTAATAATAGTTTGTTTAAGGGGGAGTTTTTCATTTAAGAAATCTTTCTTATTCATAATGAAATGACACTCCATAAATCTAGAATACGATCCTTAGAGTTTCAAAGACTAAGGGGGAGTTAGTCGTATTCATCAATATCCTCAAATAAAAGGGAGATAAGCCTTAATGTTTTTCTTTCATCATAGAATTTCTTTTTCGTAAGGATGTTTGTGCTTTCCAAAAAGGGGGAGATTGTTGAGTCAATAAGGTTTTCCTTATGAATTTTTCTTTCCTTCTTCTTTTGAAAATCACAAACAACTTTCTTAAGGAAAAATGCTTTCTTAATGAAAAATGATTTCTTAAGGAAAATTGCTTTTATAAGGAAATTTATCCTTATCATATTTTCATCCATATTTTTACTATGTATAAAATTTGGATTCATTTCTGTTTTCTCAGATTTGTTTAAAACATTGATATAAAGTATTCTATTTGAGGATCCGAATTCTGGATAAGAACTGTAAGGAAGTTTCACACCGGATTCCAGATGAGAACTGTAATAAAGTATCATTCCGAATTCCGGATATAAACTCTGACTAAGTTCTATTCCAGATTCAGGATACGAATTCTTATGAAGTTCGACATTAAATTATCATTATGAATTCTAATGACAAATTCTCATTACGAATTCTGATGACGAATTATCATTCCGAATTATCATTCCAAATTCACCTATTAAACAGAATCTGATCATCTTTGTTTTATACACTCTGAATTAATTCAGACTCCGAAAAATATTTTGGTTAGACTCCTAACTTTTATTCTGCTTACATTTCTATAGTTTTTATACTCTTTATTATTTCCATTTCACACTGAATCCTCACTCCGAATCTTTCATTCCGAACTTTTGAGTTATAATTAAAATGAAGTCATACATTCTGTTACACTTGTTTTGTTATAAAACAGTGTCGTCTATTTTGTTATAAACTAACCGTTGACTAAGTGACACGTGTACAGGTCCCTCCGATCTTTAAGGAAAATATGACCGTTGGAGAAGGAGCCGACCTTACCTATAAATAGGAGCTCATTTGAAAGAGCTCGCTGCTGAAAGGCTGACTGATCTTCGACTCATGTGATTACATACTAGAAGTGATTTCTAGAGAGAGAGGCTCTTATTAACTCTCAATGCTTCATGCAAATCTGAATGTTGGTGATTACATTTGAGGACTTCTGGGGATAGGAAGACAGAGGTGACGACTACCTTGAAGTTCGAGGGCTTTCTTGCTGAGGAAGACAGAGGTTGCCAACTACCTTGAAGTTGAGGGTTTGCGGGGATAGCAAGACAGAGACACTCCGTTCTTCGTATCGAGGGCTTACCCTGGTTTGGGTAAGACAGACTTTCCTGAAAGTATAAATCAAGGGACCTTTATCCAAGGTTGTTGGATACCCTTCTCTTTGGGTTAAAAGACTATTATCTTGTTACTTGTAGTTCTACTACTTGTTTATTTCCACTGAATTTTGTATTATAAGGAAAGTATAACTTTCTTATACTTCCTTACTTGTACTCTGTTTCATTTAGATTCTATACGCTTTAAGTTAGAATCTCATATTGTAAGTTTGTTAAGGTTCAATATCCGGAACCATATTTCCAGAACCTACCTTCGGAATCTCTTTCCAAGTGTCCATTCGGTGATTAGAGGTG
This sequence comes from Viscum album, assembly GCA_963277665.1. Taxonomy (NCBI): domain Eukaryota; kingdom Viridiplantae; phylum Streptophyta; class Magnoliopsida; order Santalales; family Viscaceae; genus Viscum; species Viscum album. The sequence continues at coordinate 498,385,237 of OY728150.1, forward strand.
TTGTGAATTTGCTTAGTTTACCTTTGTTAAAATTAGCCCTTTCCTTTGCTTAAGGAGAACATAGTTATTTGTTACTAACTTTAAAGGTTGCAAAGGAATTTTTTAAAAGTATACAATTCACCCCCCTCTTGTATTTTGAGCATCTACATCACTATTTCGATCCTACACTATCATCATGGAAACATGGATAAATTATGTATTTTGGTCATATTACCTTAATCTTGATCAATTCAGGGGTAGAAGATGAATCTTTTTTTTCGGGAAATTTTTGATTGCATTCATATACTATAGATTTATTCCATCCATGGATACTATGAAGTGATTAGGGAGATTGAAAAATTTCCTAAATTCACTTGATGAGGGGGTGGAAGATATGAAAATTCCCAAAAACCAATGGTCTTGGGTACTTTATTAAAAGGATCACCTCTATGGAATGATGCTAGAATTTCACTATAAATAAAATATCCCTAAAGAATGTTTTTTATCATAGAGACATGTGGTGTTTAACTAAGCTCTACATCACTAGTGCTAGAAATAGATGATAGGAAAACCTATTTCACCTCAGATTATATTATGAGTCTGTGATCATCTATTTCAATAGTAAAATCATCATAAGAATGTAATGATTTTTAAAAACCTACATGATAAAATTTTGATAGATATAGATTAGAACTAGTTCTCTTTATTAAAAATTGATCTCATTTGGTTTAACAACACCCATTGGCTTGTTTGAAGGGATGGTTCCCATTAGAACATTTGAAGGGACAATTCCCATTGGACCGTTTGGGGGAATGGGTATAGTAATCCAAATGATTATTCTATAAAATTCATATTATTCTATAATGATTGATGAATTCTTGTGGGCCCCTCCTTCTGGCTATTTTTTCTATACAAATTACATTGTATCCTTGGAGCCTAAGAAGTTGAAAATACCGTTGTCAGATCTGACAAGGGAATTGGGGTCACAACAGGTTGATTCATTCATTCACTAATGGATTATATACATGAGCCATTTATTTCTAGATCATTAATATTTCAATCTTAGGATTATTCCTATATGGGGACTATTCTAATTCTTCTTCTTCTCCTGAGATAATGATCAACACATATTTCATAAGAGCCTTAGGATTGTCTAATGGAACATGAATATCATCAACCATATTTTTCACATATCTAGAATACAAAGAATTCATGTATCATGTTACCTAACATATGACTGAATAGTTAGTGATCAAGGTGATCATACATTAATTCAAAATCCCTCTGAATTTCTATTAATGCATTTAGGTTATTCCCTATTATAGAGATGAAGTACCCTAAAACCTTATCATTATGGATAAAATAAATTTTATTCTTATAACATTCAAGGTCATGTCCCCTCATAAATCCTTGCATGATGGTGATGGTCGATTCCTCTCACTTCATTGAGTTCTTCATTAGTGATGGTGGATTTTGGTCATTCATTTCCATGATCGATTAAAAATCATCCTCTATATAATTTCATTTAGATTAAAACTCTCATAATTCATATGGATTTTAAAAGGATGAGTATTGTTTATAGCTCATCCTATAGTTTCTCAATGTGGAATTCTAGTAATTATTTAGGGGGAACCAACATTTCTAGGGATTATGTCGAACCCTTCCATCTTAGAAACAAATGTGTGTCTCTCTCATTCTATTTATACTTATAGTTGTATAGATTATGGAAAATCATTTTCCTAACTATAGAGATGAATTTGAAGATTATTGTTTTTCGGAGATCATACCATATTATAATAGACTCGGTTGTAAGGTTACCATACTAAGAAAATTCTTCTCCATCTAAGGTCTGACCAAATCATCTGATTTAGGTAGCCTCTTATTTCTCCGAGGATCCCAACATTGGTACACACTAGGAAGAAACATTGGTGAGATATTTCTCTAGATCACCAATCCCATTGAATGTCGAGTAGTTTAGATTTCCAAAGTTGGATATAAGAGGGATAAAATACAAATACATAGGATATTACTTTTTCTTTGTTTGTAACATTGTGTGTCAACATTAAAGAAAGCCTATATGAGTTCTGAGATAACAAAGAAATTATTGGGATCTTTCCACCTGAGTTATCCTCAGGTGAATTTCCTAAACTAGTAGCTGCTATTCCTCCAATGGTGGTAAATATTGATAATGAATTAATGGTATAGTAAAATGGTTTGATGGGTATAATCTCATGTTGATGGGATGGATCGATTATAGATGTTTTGTTCATGAAATCTCCCCTATTGGAGAGGAATAGCTAATAGAGGCATGAAGTCTTTAAACAGATGACCATACTTAGTGGGTATATTTCCTTTGAGAAACTTATCATTAATATGCTCATGATCCTATATTATAGACTTGAGTTGAACATTTTTTACTTATTCATAGATAGATTCAACATCTTTGGATGGTGGGTGGGATGTAAATGTGGTTGCACCTTTTCCTTTTTCATAGGCACAAACCTGCCAAGTGGATGTCTCTATATTTGCATCCTCTTTGTTATGTTTAGCAGTAATATCAAGGTTTTCAGCATCACATGGGATATTACTAATAGAATTTACTGTGAAACCTTTATAAGGAAGAAAAAATTTCCTTGAAGTGGGATTATCATCAATATGGATGTGTCCATGCTTAATTGATGATGATGGTGATGACAATGAGTTTAAATATTCCCCAATCACTATAAATCAGGGCTTCTCTTTGTCTTTCATAGTCATCAGTAATAATTGTGATGATGTCAGGATATTTGTAACGCCCCGACCCCAGCTACCCAGAGCCGGTGCATTACTTCGTAACATTGGCATGATCACAAAAGATCAAGTCTCGAAAGACCGATTAGTTTAGTAGCCTTGGAAACACTAGATACATTCATAAGTCTTTCATTACATCAAAATTAAACAGACTACAAAAAAACATGGTCTTCATAGTCCACACTCATATCTTCACTGATTATTCTTGCAAGTCAGTCATAAAATACTTCTTCACAACCTGGAAAATTTTTAAACATTGAAAGGGGTGAGCTCAAATGCTCAGTAAGGATAACAATAATGCGGAAGCTTTCATAAATAAACATTAACATTTAAGGCAATGTATAACTAAAACAAAAGCCTTTTAAACATGAACTTCAACATAATATGGCAAAAGTAAAATGAGATAATGCCATTCACTTCTTCACATGGATATTCTACTGGCCGAATAATCACATGCAATATCAATAACCACTTTCATAATGAGGGAATGTATAATGCCGGACATTCTGAAACATTTTGTCAAGGCCTCGGCCAAGACATCTAAAATGATTAAGGCCTCGGCCAAAACCATAAATCAAATTGGGAAAGGGCCTCGGCCAATTCCACGTCTAGTTGTCTCATGAGACCTACCGATGCATCGAGGAGCTATAGCGGGCTCCACCCGTCACTTATTAAGTCCAATACATTCCTCATATGAATAGGTTTAACATATCATAAACCATAACATAATCGTATCACATAAAACATGCATAAAGGAAACATAACATTTCAACATTTCAATCACAAGATATCAATACAACACATTGTTATAATAAAAACGCTTTCAAAACCATTTTCAATACCAAAATAAAAGAAAGTTAAAACATGATATTTATTTTTCATTAAAAAAAGGGTATGGCTTGTAGAGGAAGCCGAAACTCAAATAATGGTCACGACGGCGGAGAAGTCGTTGTCGCCGCATAAGTACGGAAAGAAAAACATTCCCTTTTGTCGTTTAGTAAAACGCTTCGTATAAAAAAGATTCCTTTTGAATAAAAGTAAAAGTCAAAGGGGTTTATACACCGTATAAAAGAAAGTTGTGTATAAAACCAAATATGCCCCAATGAAAGGGGATTGAGACGAAGTCCTTAAAAAGATAAATTTTTAAATAAAGTACATATATAATGTGTATTCACTATAAGTACACATAAATAATGTACAAATACAATATAGGACATAATAATATCATGACATAATTTGAAAGTAGGAGATTAACCCAAAGAATGGAAGTTGGGTTAAGAAGTTCCCTTACAAAGAGCATTTTTAAAATAAAATAGATCTATTATGTGTATTCACTGCAAGTACACATAAATAATGTACAAATACAGGATATGACATAATAATATCATGAAATAATTTGAAAGTAGGATATTAACCCAAAGAACGAAAATTGGGTTAAGAAGTTCCCTTACAAAGATCATTTTTAAATAGAATATATCTATTATGTGTATTCACTATATGTACACATAAAGAAATTATAAATACAATATACAACATAATAATATCATGACATAATTTGAAAGTAGGAGATTAACCCAAAGAATGGAAGTTGGGTTAAGAAATTCCCTTACCTCGTGTCTGACTTGACTCAACCGTTCTTTAACCTCCTGAATAATAAACTAGAGTTAATATATACCTTATTAAGAACCATTTTCAACTTCATTATCCTTATTATATCACTTATTACAATGATATGAACATTATGTAATTATTTAAGTTAATAATGTTCATTTTGTCGGTATTTGGTTCTTAAGTCAAAAATAGGCTTCTTACACTTACATGTTGTTAATTTGGTCAAAGGTTCATTATATCCAGAATGGTATTCATGATGTAGATATCATATATGTCATATATATCCAGTACATACATTCATTTATAATATTACATCACATTTAGAGGTAAGAAATGAAATGCACCGTTCATGGAGACGGTAAGCCGTACGTACGCATGAACGCTACTTCCATTTCTATTTCATATTTTCTGGAATGGAATCATAATGATATGAGAGTATATTATAATTCCAGTATAATAACATATATAATATCATTAACTTTATCCTTCACACATCCCACATATGGTATTAACGAATCAAATCACTTTCAGGGGGCGGTAGTCCGCGCTTCCTAAAATGAAGATATCGTGTTTTACCCATAATGGAAACCATAAAGGTATGCCCAAAATGAAAAAAACAGAAGCTTAAGGAAAACATAAACATATTATATATCATATATAAAAATAGTGACATCATAATGGCCACCTTTGAAGGTGTTAAATGAGTGTTGAACAATCATCGTTTCGGGAGGCAGAATTTCGCCATCCACGGAAACCTTATGTTCTTTAACCATTTGATGTAGTTGTGTGGAAGTGTAGCTCAAATAAATCTTATAACAACATCCTAGTATATTTAAGATACTGGTGTTGTTACAAAAGAAGTAAATAAAAAGAGTTTAGGGGGTTGGAGAAGCAAAATAAAACAAAAGAACATGAGAGAATGAATTACCTTAAAAAGTGTAACTCCTTTTGAGTTGAGCCTAAAGGCTTCCTTTGAAAGGATTCTGCCCAAAGGGAATCCTCTAGGATGAGGAGAGGGATGTGGAGAGAGCAAATGGGCAGGGGTTGGCCGAGCCAATGGCTTGAAGAGTGTGTGAAATGAGGTAGAGGTGGGGGCCTTTTATAAGAGGAGAGGAAGGGCACTTTTGGAAAGTAAAGGAACATTACATTATTTGAAAATGTTTTTCGGTTTTAAAAGGTCCCACATTGATAGAATTCGTGGATAAGGTGATAAGGCATCGAAATCCACTCATCCAATTGGTTTTGGCCATGTGTAGTTCATAGATTTTATATTATCTTTCCATTTTATTTAAATCGTCAAATAATGATGTCATCGCTGCATCATTATTATGTCATAAATAATTAACTTTATTTAATGTCTAAAAATTATAAAAAAAATACTATGATATAGGAAATCTTTTTATCTTTCCAATGACTATTTATAATCAAAATTTGGACTTGTGTAACCCTACTTAAAAATTGTTTTAGTAAAACACTTTATGTTAGTGTCATTTTCACTTTAACATTAAATAAAAAGTAATTTATGTTATTTCCCAACAAAAGTGGATCCATGGGGTCCCCAAGTTAGGCCATGGCTTGTCTTGGTCGGCCATGACACAACCAATGAGGTTGGGACATGTGTCTAGGTCATTTAATATTATTAAAGTATTATTTATACCTTAAACTACCCTAATTACCACTAATCGCGATTAAAAACTTAATAAGTTACTATTCACCAAAAAATTATTTTTATCCCATTGAACCACATTTTACTTCTTAATGACAACCATGTATGTCGGATTTTTGAAAATCAAATCACAGAAGTGGTAATATTTCATTTAAACGAAAAATCAGTTATTTAACAACCACTTAGTGGTTTCACTATTCATCAAAAATTGAAGTTTTTCAGAATAAGGCCAAAATTTCACCCTAAGCTATAATTGATATTCCGAATTCAAAAATGATGTCTATTTTAAAAAATTCCAAACATATTAGTTGCATTAATTAATTTTATAATTAATTCCCGCTGTCACAACAAATAGCGTGTTTTTTAGAAACAATTTATATCAAAAGATTGGCAATTGTTTATGTCCAATTTCAATGTTAAATTAATTCTAATGACCACCATTGGATAAAATGGTAAAAATATATTCTAATTATACTTTAAAACCACCAAATATTATAATTTATCACTATAAATTATTTTTATTAAAAAAGTTGTTTTAAGTATTTTTCACTATTCATAAAAATTTTGAAGTTCTCAGAAAATTACAAAAAATTCAACATAGGCTAATTTCAATATTAGGAATACAAAAATGAAGTCCATTTTGAAATATAAAATCTCTATAATTTTAAAAAGTGGTTATTACTATTCATAACGGCTACTTTGATTTGTCGCGATGTTTTAGAACTCGAAGTTGCGTACAATGCAAGCTATTGCATTATTGAATGAGAAGCGTATCGTGGAAGCTCGGGGTGTTACATTCTCCCCTCCTTCAATAAATTGCGTCCTCGCAATTTGAAATTTTTCTTGGAAAATAAAAGGTTGAAAATAGAAAATACCTTTGTGGAAAACCCACATCGGAAATAAGGTTAATAGAATTTAGTCTTAATAAGAGGGAAATGGAAATAAGAAAGTCACCACCAAATCATGATCTCGATAAGGAGAACATTGGTGGCAATTAGAGACATATAATTTGAGGAAAAACGTAAATATTTGTAGGGATTGATTGAGGTCATCAATCACAATCAACTGTCAAATTGAGGGCCTCAAAGCCTTCAATCTATGTTGATTTAAAATATCATCAGTTCAACAAAACATAAGTTATTAGGATAACACATTTTTTTTTGTTTTAATATCCCTTTACTAAAGTTTAAGAATTAATTTATTCATTGAATAAGAGATAGGTATATATATATATATGTGTTTGACATTAGAGTTTCAACCTTCAACTCATCTTTCACTCAAAAGATAATAGAACTCAAAAATATTATACTTATCCTAATTGTATAAGGTTACAAATGTTAACACATACCATTTAGATTAGTAAAATTATTTTGTAATAACCGGGGACTTCCTGTAGGCTAGTGGTAGGAAATAAAGTCATGTCGCACTATGATTGTGGGTTCGATTCCTGCAGCTTTGTCCGACGCGACGGGTTATGCCCCACCCTGCAGGTTGTCCTTTTCCTAAAACTATAGTATCATAATATTCCAAAAATAATCTTCATAAAATTTTTTAACCTTAAACAATACTATCCATGGTTCAACTTAATCCATTCCAACCTTAATAGTTATCCAAAATACATCTGTCCAACTCACAGTCCAAATTTTATAAGGAAGGTAAACATAATGAAGATCCTTTATCCCACGTAACAACATGTGAGCACCTTCATCATGTATTCTTTTTAAACATACTGAATTACCATGATCCCTTATTCCTTATAGAATACTAGATATACTCCTTCTATCCAAAAATGTATACAAAACATCAATCAGTTTCAAGGAAGTTAAGTATATCCAATATAATTTATCCAAATCAATCACGTCTTATTCCAAAATCACAATCTCAGCATCAAAACCATATTATGGTTTATCTTTCTCTCAACCATATATTTTCCAAAAATTTAACCTACTGTGGAGTCACTTTTCTTGGTTCCACACAATCTCAAGTCCTTGATGAAATAGTACTGCAGTACAATCCTTATATACTCCATAATTATTATAACCAGTACATCATTGATACAACACTCAAATTAAAAAAAATCTTTAATGACAACATAAGAACTCTAATCATTACTCCTCATCTGTGGTAGTATCATAACTTGATTATTATCCAATAACATCATTTGGGGCATGCTCTGATGATTTGGACATTGGTTTGCGTAGTGTCCCCAATCCTTGCAGAAGAAGCATTGTACATTTGAAACCATTTTCTTACCCTTGCAGTCACGCACTTTGTGTCCTTTTTCTCTACACTTATAACAAACTCCCATTCCCTTTAGGCAAGTTCCATGATGTTTCTTCCCACAATTACCACATATTGGAAAATTCTTCTTTCCCCTCATCCCTTTATCCATCATTCTCTCTTCCATCCCTTTCATCTCTTGCTTCGCTTCAAAGCCATAGGACTCAGAGAATTCTTTACTTATCCTATTAACACATGATACTATTTCTTCATATGTTGAGAACACATGGGAGACTATTTCCCTTCGAAATGTTGGCTTAATACCGTGAAAGATACTATCCTTCTTACTCTTTGGATCATACGTACCGCTGGAGTTCACATTCCTTCTACTGGGCGCCATTTCTATACAACGGCATAAACTAGGTTAGTTTATGAATCAAAATACATAATTCCATACTTGTAAAACACTTTACATAAATTGAACTATTTATGGATATAATCCATAATCATAAAAAGAAATGTTTTCTTTGAGGAAGTATGTACTCATAACCCTTCATAGTGGTTTGTAAGTAAAATGAGAATTATCCTAAGTGTATCCCCCGGGAGTGTCGTAACCAAGAGTGCAGCAAGGCCCGTTGTCGTGCACCAGTTCCCGTTCGAGTCTAGCTCAAAGCGGTGTTTTCGGGTTTTACCCCTAGGTACATCTGTGCCAGAGCCGCCTCTACCTGCTCGTATCCAGACAGGGATGTATTGCTCGGAAAACTCATATCATCTCTATAATACCAAAATTCTAGGAAGTTCTTTTATACTAATCCTCGAAGCCTATCTTTGGGCTATGCGTTCTAATCAGAGTTTATCTACATCTAGCTTCCAAGGTTAGTACTAAACTGCCTCTGATACCAACTGTAACGCCCCGACCCCAGCTACCCAGAGCCGGTGCATTACTTCGTAACATTGGCATGATCACAAAAGATCAAGTCTCGAAAGACCGATTAGTTTAGTAGCCTTGGAAACACTAGATACATTCATAAGTCTTTCATTACATCAAAATTAAACAGACTACAAAAAAACATGGTCTTCATAGTCCACACTCATATCTTCACTGATTATTCTTGCAAGTCAGTCATAAAATACTTCTTCACAACCTGGAAAATTTTTAAACATTGAAAGGGGTGAGCTCAAATGCTCAGTAAGGATAACAATAATGCGGAAGCTTTCATAAATAAACATTAACATTTAAGGCAATGTATAACTAAAACAAAAGCCTTTTAAACATGAACTTCAACATAATATGGCAAAAGTAAAATGAGATAATGCCATTCACTTCTTCACATGGATATTCTACTGGCCGAATAATCACATGCAATATCAATAACCACTTTCATAATGAGGGAATGTATAATGCCGGACATTCTGAAACATTTTGTCAAGGCCTCGGCCAAGACATCTAAAATGATTAAGGCCTCGGCCAAAACCATAAATCAAATTGGGAAAGGGCCTCGGCCAATTCCACGTCTAGTTGTCTCATGAGACCTACCGATGCATCGAGGAGCTATAGCGGGCTCCACCCGTCACTTATTAAGTCCAATACATTCCTCATATGAATAGGTTTAACATATCATAAACCATAACATAATCGTATCACATAAAACATGCATAAAGGAAACATAACATTTCAACATTTCAATCACAAGATATCAATACAACACATTGTTATAATAAAAACGCTTTCAAAACCATTTTCAATACCAAAATAAAAGAAAGTTAAAACATGATATTTATTTTTCATTAAAAAAAGGGTATGGCTTGTAGAGGAAGCCGAAACTCAAATAATGGTCACGACGGCGGAGAAGTCGTTGTCGCCGCATAAGTACGGAAAGAAAAACATTCCCTTTTGTCGTTTAGTAAAACGCTTCGTATAAAAAAGATTCCTTTTGAATAAAAGTAAAAGTCAAAGGGGTTTATACACCGTATAAAAGAAAGTTGTGTATAAAACCAAATATTCCCCAATGAAAGGGGATTGAGACGAAGTCCTTAAAAAGATAAATTTTTAAATAAAGTACATATATAATGTGTATTCACTATAAGTACACATAAATAATGTACAAATACAATATAGGACATAATAATATCATGACATAATTTGAAAGTAGGAGATTAACCCAAAGAATGGAAGTTGGGTTAAGAAGTTCCCTTACAAAGAGCATTTTTAAAATAAAATAGATCTATTATGTGTATTCACTACAAGTACACATAAATAATGTACAAATACAGGATATGACATAATAATATCATGAAATAATTTGAAAGTAGGATATTAACCCAAAGAACGAAAATTGGGTTAAGAAGTTCCCTTACAAAGATCATTTTTAAATAGAATATATCTATTATGTGTATTCACTATATGTACACATAAAGAAATTATAAATACAATATACAACATAATAATATCATGACATAATTTGAAAGTAGGAGATTAACCCAAAGAATGGAAGTTGGGTTAAGAAATTCCCTTACCTCGTGTCTGACTTGACTCAACCGTTCTTTAACCTCCTGAATAATAAACTAGAGTTAATATATACCTTATTAAGAACCATTTTCAACTTCATTATCCTTATTATATCACTTATTACAATGATATGAACATTATGTAATTATTTAAGTTAATAATGTTCATTTTGTCGGTATTTGGTTCTTAAGTCAAAAATAGGCTTCTTACACTTACATGTTGTTAATTTGGTCAAAGGTTCATTATATCCAGAATGGTATTCATGATGTAGATATCATATATGTCATATATATCCAGTACATACATTCATTTATAATATTACATCACATTTAGAGGTAAGAAATGAAATGCACCGTTCATGGAGACGGTAAGCCGTACGTACGCATGAACGCTACTTCCATTTCTATTTCATATTTTCTGGAATGGAATCATAATGATATGAGAGTATATTATAATTCCAGTATAATAACATATATAATATCATTAACTTTATCCTTCACACATCCCACATATGGTATTAACGAATCAAATCACTTTCAGGGGGCGGTAGTCCGCGCTTCCTAAAATGAAGATATCGTGTTTTACCCATAATGGAAACCATAAAGGTATGCCCAAAATGAAAAAAACAGAAGCTTAAGGAAAACATAAACATATTATATATCATATATAAAAATAGTGACATCATAATGGCCACCTTTGAAGGTGTTAAATGAGTGTTGAACAATCATCGTTTCGGGAGGCAGAATTTCGCCATCCACGGAAACCTTATGTTCTTTAACCATTTGATGTAGTTGTGTGGAAGTGTAGCTCAAATAAATCTTATAACAACATCCTAGTATATTTAAGATACTGGTGTTGTTACAAAATAAGTAAATAAAAAGAGTTTAGGGGGTTGGAGAAGCAAAATAAAACAAAAGAACATGAGAGAATGAATTACCTTAAAAAGTGTAACTCCTTTTGAGTTGAGCCTAAAGGCTTCCTTTGAAAGGATTCTGCCCAAAGGGAATCCTCTAGGATGAGGAGAGGGATGTGGAGAGAGCAAATGGGCAGGGGTTGGCCGAGCCAATGGCTTGAAGAGTGTGTGAAATGAGGTAGAGGTGGGGGCCTTTTATAAGAGGAGAGGAAGGGCACTTTTGGAAAGTAAAGGAACATTACATTATTTGAAAATGTGTTTCGGTTTTAAAAGGTCCCACATTGATAGAATTCGTGGATAAGGTGATAAGGCATCGAAATCCACTCATCCAATTGGTTTTGGCCATGTGTAGTTCATAGATTTTATATTATCTTTCCATTTTATTTAAATCGTCAAATAATGATGTCATCGCTGCATCATTATTATGTCATAAATAATTAAATTTATTTAATGTCTAAAAATTATAAAAAAATACTATGATATAGGAAATCTTTTTATCTTTCCAATGACTATTTATAATCAAAATTTGGACTTGTGTAACCCTACTTAAAAATTGTTTTAGTAAAACACTTTATGTTAGTGTCATTTTCACTTTAACATTAAATAAAAAGTAATTTATGTTATTTCCCAACAAAAGTGGATCCATGGGGTCCCCAAGTTAGGCCATGGCTTGTCTTGGTCGGCCATGACACAACCAATGAGGTTGGGACATGTGTCTAGGTCATTTAATATTATTAAAGTATTATTTATACCTTAAACTACCCTAATTACCACTAATCGCGATTAAAAACTTAATAAGTTACTATTCACCAAAAAATTATTTTTATCCCATTGAACCACATTTTACTTCTTAATGACAACCATGTATGTCGGATTTTCGAAAATCAAATCACAGAAGTGGTAATATTTCATTTAAACGAAAAATCAGTTATTTAACAACCACTTAGTGGTTTCACTATTCATCAAAAATTGAAGTTTTTCAGAATAAGGCCAAAATTTCACCCTAAGCTATAATTGATATTCCGAATTCAAAAATGATGTCTATTTTACAAAATTCCAAACATATTAGTTGCATTAATTAATTTTATAATTAATTCCCGCTGTCACAACAAATAGCGTGTTTTTTAGAAACAATTTATATCAAAAGATTGGCAATTGTTTATGTCCAATTTCAATGTTAAATTAATTCTAATGACCACCATTGGATAAAATGGTAAAAATATATTCTAATTATACTTTAAAACCACCAAATATTATAATTTATCACTATAAATTATTTTTATTAAAAAAGTTGTTTTAAGTATTTTTCACTATTCATAAAAATTTTGAAGTTCTCAGAAAATTACAAAAAATTCAACATAGGCTAATTTCAATATTAGGAATACAAAAATGAAGTCCATTTTGAAATATAAAATCTCTATAATTTTAAAAAGTGGTTATTACTATTCATAACGGCTACTTTGATTTGTCGCGATGTTTTAGAACTCGAAGTTGCGTACAATGCAAGCTATTGCATTATTGAATGAGAAGCGTATCGTGGAAGCTCGGGGTGTTACAATATTCTTTCTAGTAGAGATGTAGGATTGTATGTTGGCCATTTTTGGGATACGTTGATGGATCTTAATGATATTGGTAGTAAATGGGACATCGGTGTACTCATATGATTTATAGTGGTTGGATTCCCCCAACGACTCTCATTTTTGTTACCAGAGCATGGATGATTGGTTATTATATTGAATCTTTTGTGTCTTCTTATATAATTGAAATCACATGTCATTGATTATGACCAACATGAATATGAAACCTTCAATGAAGCTCGTCAGTGGTTTTATTAACATGCAGGATTTTCATTATCCTCCTTCCCAAGGCCTCTGAGGTATCTATTTCTATGCTATGAGGATTGGATCTAGATGTAGTTGTATGTCTCAACTAAGGACACCTACATTTACATGGTCCATCATTGATAAGTTAACTTCTTAAAATTCATCTACTAGAGACTCATATATGGTACCATCAATGTCATTAAAAATCCACTGAGATAGTTCTCCTAGACTATAGAATTCAGAATCTAGTGATAGATGCATGGGTTGGTGAATGAGAATGTCGAGTCCATAGGTCCATGGTATTCCAAGATACTAAAGTGTATTTAGGATGTGTCATCTAATTGTGTGAAACATATTTATGTCTCATATAAGATTATCTGATCATTTGATGATCTTGTCATTCACTTTTGTATTTAGTGATCTCTTTGGAATTTTAGGAGTTTGTAATATCCAAAAAATGAAACACAAATAAGAAATGAATCAATGAACCATCACAAGTAAGAGTGATAGATCAACGTATCACTTTCATAATTAAAGGATTCACTTTTTTTTAAAATTTTGTTTTTGATAGAAACTTCAATGACTCTTCGATCCACAACATTTCCAATTCGGGTTGACCTAATTTATAATTTTAGATGGAACTGGGAGTTTTTACCCACAAATCTAAAAAATAGGCATTGATCATGAGGAAGGGAGGTCTGAATCAACTCACCCATTAAGGGGAAATTATTTCCTACCTCAATACTATATTATATATTTATGTTATTCTCATGAATTCTTCTCAAATACTAATGTTCAAATAGTTCACCCTATCATAATGATCTATTAAAAAAATTCATTGATGTGAACATTTGTGTGTATTAGAGTTAATAAATATTTCTCTTGTTAGGTTATACTGTTATTATTTAGAGTCAAATAGTTGGCCACTATGGAATCTTGTATCTCTTAGGGAGGTGATATGTGTTGTAGAGTTGTTATATATTCCCTGAAAGGGGTACCCTATGTATTCATATGAATGGAATAATAACCCAAAGATTTTAATGCTACTTAATTGTGCATGTTGTTCCTTTTATTTTTATGTGACAATGACTATAGTTGTTCTTTTTTATGTCCTGAAACCATAACAGAATTACGTTCCTTTTATGTTCATGTATCCCAAACATGCAACTAGACATTGAGATTCATGAAAAGTGGACTACTAAGTTTAAGGTTCCTATTAATGGTTGGTGTGAGAATTATACCTGAGCATCCATTTCTGTTTCATCAAATTTTTAATAAGTAAATTGGATAAGGTATGAGTGTGGTTTACACTTAGTAATATTCCCATATATGGTTTTCAACCTCTTGTAGATAGTTAAATTTTCTAGGATGGAAGACTATAGTGGTTGGAATCTACACCTAGTAGAAGGCCCAACTATTATGAAATGAAGAGAAGTATATGAACTTAAGGTGTATAAAAGAGATAGTAGGAGAGTCTCAGCTCAAGGAAAATGGGGAAACCAAGAAGATCATTTAAACTGATGACATAACAATGGTATCTAGAGGACTATTTTACTCAAGGAGTATAAGGGAACTTATAGTATAATCTCAACTCATGGTACGTGGGGGAAGTAGGTCACAATATTTTCATCTAAGAAGAACTGGGTTATCCAATCCTCATCAAATAGGGTGGGTTGCATGTATAAAGCCTAAGATGTATGTGGTCATGTTTTTTGAGTCCAATAGGGACTGACATTGAATAAATATAAGTGGGAACTAGGTGTTGGGATATAAAAATTCGAAAATAAGAGATGAGGAAGAAAGGTGTTGGGATATTGGGATTGAACATAAATAAGGTTTCATAAATATTATGTGAGAACAAAAAGCAAAACCCACATTGTTCTAGTCACAATTTATAAGGCCATATAATTTAACAGTCCATGGAGTTTATATAATATCTCTGATAAAATAACCTGGAGTTTTTAGTAACTTTTTTAAATTGGTAAAATATAAAATGGATCATATCATAAAGTACTGAATTTATTCTTTTAAGTGAATCCCTGAATTTATTCATAGTTACATTCTTGGTACCCAGTGAAAGGAAATAAAATAAAGTATGAGCTCAAATGATCAGTAAGAACAACATAATCAACCAAAAAATGAATACACATAATGGGAGGGTGAATAAAAAATAAAATTTTCATATAATGAATATATTGATCATGAAAAATATCCATGAATAGAATAAAATTGAAACTAATCTCATTGATATAAAAAAATTGTATTCATTGTGATGGAATGTATAATATCACACATCTTGTATTTTATTATCAAGACATCATCCAAGAAATTATTCATACCATAAAGGTAAAAACTAAGACTTCATTCCAATAATCAAGTATAAAATAAATACATTATTCTTATCATCAAGTTCGTAGCCAGAAATCTATTCTTACATTGGGTATGAAAACACTAAAATCACAACCATTTTTTCACATGAGAACAACTGATACATCAAGTGGATCTATATTCATAGAACCCACCCATCACTGCTTTAAGTTCATTACATCCATTATATGAATGAGTTGATTAAAAATAATAAGCATAATCAAATTTCCTCCATTAAATTACATATAGGAATAACACCATATTGAATTTCATTATATTTCCCCATGTCAAGAAAAGGAATAACGTGATCATGACCATTAATATAAATTAGGTGGATGGTTAAAAAAATAATATATTAACGTTCCCTAAGTAACCTCATCCATAATCATGGATGAGTAATAAAAAAATTCCACATAGAAATAGAAAATATAAACGATATCCACAATTGCAATTTCAATAGCGTAATTTTTAATAATAGGTTAATATCAATATATAATAACATTCATGATGCAATGGAGAGTACCCCTACCAATGAAACGAAGATAAGGTAGTATGGAAGAGTAATTTCAATGTGACGGATTATAAATATAATATTGTAAGTTTGTTAAATAGTATTCAATTGTAGTATAAAATAACAATGGTAGGAATATACTTCATTATGGTTTGTATAAGTGTGTAAATTATCTAATTCATTTTCCCATGGAGTGTCTTGCTAGGTGTCCAGTATTAGGCCAACTAATTCTTCACCCAGAGACAATTGAATTGATACTCAATAATATTTTTTTAGGGTGATTATACATAGGTTCATCTATTACAAAAGTGCATCCAATTTCTACCAAAAAGGTATGTATATTATTACATGGAAATTATGCACACTTTTACAATACCATAATATTAGGTTGATTTGTACCCAATGGAAATGTTTGAGTTTTATAATTATATTAGTAACTATTTCATCAACGAAAAAGAGGGAGAGATAATTATTATGTTCCCTAAATCCCATAAATATCATATGTAATATGACAAAAATACATTTATTTTTATTTATACACCATACAAAGGAAACAAATTGTGAATATAAAAGATTTCTCAATGAATCGACAATGAAAAGTGGAAACTCTTACCTTACATTCAGATTTCCATGAAGGTTCCCAAATATCCATAATAATAAAAATTAATATATAATCACATATTTCAGAATCTTAGTAATATCTAAAATGATTATTTATATTCATCTATTATGAAAACATTAGTTATAATTTGTTTTCATCATCAAATGTTGTTGGTTCCAATTGTTTATTTTTTACTAGCATCATAATGGTGGTGTCTATTATTGTTTATGGGTTCAATGTTTAGAATTATTAGACTATTCAATATATAATAATATTTTTTAAAATATATCTTATGTCATAGTTTAATTATGTGAAAGACATTGATATAGTTTTTTTGAAAAATCATCATTATGATGAACTAGTTTTGGCATTTTTAACAATTAGAATTGGATATATCAATAAATATGTTAAATATTAATATCACACAACTAAAATCATTAAAATATTTTAAATAAATTATTATTATATTATTTTTTAACTATATAATATACATTATTTATTTATTATATAATCATTATAACATAATTCACTTAGATGGTTAAAGTAACACAAATAGGAGCATGTTATGATGATTTAATGAATATGGAAGTGTTTTTATGTAAAAATAATATAAATAGTATATAATATTAAACATGTATTAAATATAAAATATTTTCAATAAATTTATTCTTAGAACAATCATTGAATGGTGGCAATGAAAAATGAAATTCTTCGTTCGTGGATGTGGTAGTCCGCACATTCACATGATTGACATTTCCCTTTTTAAATGAATGGGATGGAATTATGTTGTATGACGTATCATATTTTAATAATAATAATTGCTACATAGAAAACACATTCTTTCACAAAATCCACTTTTTTCCAACCCTAATAATTGGTGATGAAAAACGAACTTAATCCCTTCATAGGGCTGATAGTCTGCACGAATTCACGATCAATATTGATCTATTTTTCTTGGTGGATGGAAATTATTGAATAATGGTTTATAATTTAATATAATAACATTTTAAAATATTAATAAAAACTTATCTCATTAGGCTATATTGAAATGGTTTGGAAGAGGATGGTTAAGAAGAAGAAACTAAAGTGTAAGAAATACTATGTTTGTTAGCATAAAATTTATCTTGGAGATATCCTTGAAAATAGAGGCCTTAGGCTAAATAATTTATACTAGATAATTATTAAGGTAATATGGTATTATAATATTATAAAAATGAAATAATTTTATGACTAAAGTTAATAGAATAGGTGTATCATGATGTGGAATAAATGATCACATTTTATAAGTGAATAAAATGGATTTTCTGTAAATACCCATTATTGTTTCAATGATGACATGAAACTATTCTAGGGTCAATATCATCAAAGTGGGAAATAATGGTGTTTGGGGTGTGATATGGTTGATAAAAACTCTATTATTATTTTTCAAACATGATTCAATCCTTTTACTCATATATTTTTAACTTTTACAAGTTTTGTTTTCACTGTGGTAATTAATTTTTACCTAAGTTGGTTACTTTTAATGTTAAAAAAATAAAAGGGTCTTATTACATAATTTTTATAAAATGATTATAATTATGAGATACATTTAAAAAATTAATATTTTATGTTTTTGAAATATTAATTATAACATTAACCCACATAATGATTTTAAACTCAATTTTTGAAAAAGTATATTTTTGTGATTAAAATTTAGGTTAAGATAAAATTAGTAATAATATAGATATTAATAATATAAATTGGATAATAAAAAACTTTAAATGAATTTTAAGTCAATAAAGAACGTAATTTTACAAAAATAATATTTAATTCTGATAGAACACTAAAAATATATTCTTTTATTGTAAAATTTCAATTGAATTTTTAAAATGTAAAATATATGTATTATAAATTCATAATCGTATTTTTAAATTTATATTTTCACTCATTAAATACATATTTTATCATATACATTTTTTATAAGAATTTATGTTATACATACTTACTGGTATATTCATAAATGCTATAATTTTAAACTCAATTTTTGAACAATTATTTTTTTATGATTAAAATTTTTGTGAAAGAATAAATAATTAATGATATAGATTTTAATAATATAAATTGGTTAATAATAAAATTAATGTTAATTTTTAATCAATAAATATCCGAATTTTTCATAAATAATATTTAATTAACATAAAAGAATAAAAATAAATTCTTTTATTGGAAAATTTCACTTGAATTTATAAAATGTTAAATATAGGTATTATAAATTCATAATTGTATTTTGAAATGTATATTTTTACTCCTTAAATAAATATTTGATCATGTAAAAAATTTTATAAGTATTTATCTTATACATACTTATCTGTATATTCATAAATGCTATAATTTTAGTAGAAACTATATTTATTCACTATTCACCTAAATTTTATATACATATAGACAAATAAATTGTAATTCATTATCATTTCCACTTTTGATTCCCACATTATCTCCTCAAACTTATTTATTATCCATAAAACTTTCACCAGTAGAGTTTTCCAAATATGCAACACTTTCTCTTTAGTGTAATCAGTTTGGATAGGCTCTCCATTATAAGAGAAGTTGGGTACTAATTGTGTTCCCTTAGTGGGTAGTAAATATATTGGGTTTGAAATATATTTCCTCAACACTAAAATAAAGAAATAGTATGCACTTAATGGTCGTTGGGTGGAATATTGAAATGGTAGTCCATAATTCTAATTCTTTCTGAAATTTCAAAATGATTGATGAACCAAAGATTTTCTTTCTTCTTATTCCCTAACCATATTACTCCCTTAAATGGGGATACCTTTAAGAAGATATGATCCCCTTGTTTCAATTTCAAACTCTTTCTTTTATTATCTGCATAACTAATCATTCTACTTTGAAATGTCTTAATATGATTCTGAATAGTTTTCACTTTCATTGTTGTCTCCTTGATAAATTATGATCCTACGAGCTTTCTCTATTTAACCTTATCTCAAAAAGTTGGAGAAAAAAATATATTATCATAATATGTTTCATAGGGTTCCATTTTGATACTTTAATTAAATATATTACTATATAAAAATTCTTCCAATGGTATAAATTGATCCCAAGTAACTTAAAATGCCATTTGAGAACAACTTTATCATATATAATAGTGTCTGAATTGTCCTTTTTGAATGCCCATTGTTTTAGTGTGATATATAGTGCTCAAATGTGTCTCAGTGTTGAGATCCTCTTGAAGGATCCTCTAAAATTTTGGTATGAACTGAGGTTCAAGATCAGATACAATTAATTGAGGTTTTTCATTAAAAATCACTTCTTTATTGATATATATTCATGAAATATGATCAATTGGTAGTTCCTCTCTTATTGAAATGAAATTTGGAAACTTGGTAAGGTGATCCACAATAACCCATATAGTATTATTCCTTTTATGATCCTTTTTATGTCCAATTAACAATTCCATTATAACATTTTCCCACTTCCACATTGGTATATAGAGAGGCTTCATGAATTTTATAGGATGTTATCTTTTATCCCTTATATAGTAGCATACCATGAATATAGAAACATAGTTTGAAATTTCCCACATCATACCATCCCAATAGAAATTTCCTCTTAATTACATGTATGTATTTATGCTACTGGTTTATATATAGAAATTTAATCTATGTGATACATCGTGTAATTCCCTTTTCAGCTTAGGTATGGATTGAACACACAGTCTCTTTTCTAATATTAGACCACCGTATTCAAATTTAGTGTCTATTAAACTCCCATAATTTCACATACATGACATATTTTAAAGGTATTTTTCTTTTAATTCACAGTATAGCTTGGTTTTTGGCGTTTTCCGTGCATTTTGAAAGAAATGGTGGGTTTCCAAAATTTGGGCCAACCCGAGAGCCCATTTCCAGTTTTGAAAATAAATTTTGTTTCTTTAATAACTCCTTATTTTTTCAACTTTTTTCACCCATTAAACTTCCAAAATTTCCTGTATTTAACTATTCAATCCACCAAAAAAATTTGGGCCCCTTAAAAATTCATTAGAATGTTGGAATTTGTTGATCAAAATAGGTATTGGGCAAACCCAAAATCCCATTTCCATTTTTAAATTTGTTTTTAATAATTTCATAAAATATTCAATTTTTATCCTTTGTCGGTGATTCCACCTCACAACTACTCCCATTATAACTAGTCGCATCCCCAGATTCGTTTCCCCCACATTGGAGATCGTATCAGGTGAGAATTTGCACCTAACATCTCAGGTTGCTAAATCATCCAGATTTCTCAAGTTAGTGGTTATCCTTCAAAGTTTGTTCCTTTTCCTTAAGCTTTCTCCCTTATTTCATGAATCACAAAATTTCAAAAATCTAGGTCTTCGTACCTAGGGTTTCATTTTGAGTTTCTTGGTCCAATCCTCTTGTTTTAGGTTTGATCTCACTCCCTTGTGGTGCGGTGGTGGCGCTGTTGAAGTTCTGCACTAGGATTTGTGGTTCATGACTCTTTTTCTAGATGATTCCATTGTGCATGAAATTTTTCTAAATTATATTATTGTGTTCATGGTATTTTCATATTTATTTCATTTTAATGATTATGAAAAAATAGGTTTTAGTGGAATTTATAAATCAAATGATTTATAAGTTCCAATTTTTGGTGAAATTGTGCGGTTTTCATACAAATCTTTTATTGGTTCATTTGGGGCTTACCAATAATTACTTAATGGATTTTATTGAACTGTATAAGGACTAAATAGAATTTTTTTAATTTTTATTCTTTTTTTGTTGCTGAAAAATTTTGTTTAAATGGTGTTTGGGAAGAAAATGGGCTTTAAGTGCCATGTTTGTGTGAAAATGGGGGTTTTTAAAAGATATAACTTCTTGGTTCACAAGGGGATACCCGAAAACTGAATTTTTGGTTTCATTAAAGGTTAGTGAACTGAAATTTTGTTTTTTTGACTTATAAGTGTTCACATAGTGTCCAATGTAGATATTTCAAAGAGATTTGTGTGCAAAACAATGGGATATTTTGAGAGGTTGTTTTATTGAAAATCAAAATGTCTTGTTGTGTGTTTTAAATGGTATACAGTGTGTATAGATACTTTATTCTTTTGTTGTGACCAGTAGTGGTGTTTTATATGCAAAGGGAGGTTTGTTGTTTTCTGATATTGTTTGAGCACAAAAATGGGAATACCGGGAACTTAGGTGGATTGATATGTACTAGTACGGTTAGTGAACCAGATGGGTTGTGTCCCTATTTCACTGAGAAAATGGATAACTAAAACTCTAACTAAACTATGTGGATGATATTTTCGGACCACTAGGTTATGGGTATGTACCCTAATAGTGGATTTTGCACAGTAAAGGATTGTGACTAGGATAATTTACACCGAGGTATGAGGTACATAGGGTCTGAGACTATCTAGTTGCATAAGGGTGTTCCTGGTTTTTGTACTCATTGAATTTGTGGTATTTATCCTTGTATTGGGGATTTTTTGCAGAAATTTATAGAAGATCACATGTCTATTTAAATGTGTGAACATTTTGAAAATTTTAGCTTGAATACTGTTATCAATTGAAAGTTTCATTTCCTAGATTTTGTCACTACTTTTCTTTGAATATTAAGACTGCTTGAATTTTCACATTGTATTGCAATCTATTTGGAATAATTGTGTGGTATCCTATTAGGATTTGTCTCACACCCTACTTACACCCCTTGGGAGTAAGTATAATTGTTTATGTTTGACTCAGGTAAAGGAAAGGCTAAGGGTGATGGCGGTTCAGGGTGTAAGTCCCCATCCTTGGGACAGAGTTGTGGAGACAGATTGGGGGTGATGTCCACTTGTCATGTGGAGTCCATGGGGATGCTTTTTTGTTTTTTAATTGTGTCTTTGGACCTTTTTTATTTCTTTTGAACTCATGTATTCAGTTCTGGATTTTTGTATAAACCATGATGGTATGAATTTTTCAAAATCATTTCATCAAATATTTTTGATGTATTATGTATACATATTTAGGTAAATAATTCCCAATCCAAGATAAATGATACCCAGGAACTTGTGACAGACCATGGGGATAGGGAATGCCCTGGGAGCCCTGCCATGGGTCGGGTTTGGTGTAGTTAATGGTGGTGACCAGATTCGGTTTGTGACAAAATGGTATCAGATGAGGTTAAGGTTTTTGGGTTATATTTAAATTTTGGAATGAGTCGGGATAGATAAGATCTAGGACTGTTGGGGCTCGGGGTTTTGGTTGTGAGTAGGGTGCCTGGCATGCACCTCCCCTAACATACCATGAGTCACTAGGGTATTTTTGAATTTATGGATTGACTTCACTTCCAGGTGAGTCGTGTGGGCTACAAACCCCATGTGGACATCAGGCGTATGTGGAGAAGTTTTTTCTTTTATTAATTAAATGTGTTTAGTTTATTTATATTTTATATATTTTATTACAATTTCAGAATTGTGGTATAGACTATTATTTTGTGACTGTTGCATTTTGTTGCAACATGCCTCCCTGGAAAGCTCCCACCCTCCCACATAAGGAGGATAGAGAGATTTCGCCCACACTGATTGATCAGAGGCTCATGGAGGTTGTGGTTCGGGCTATCCATGCTTTGGTATAAGGACCATATCCTACTCCTATTCCTATCAGGTCGGAAGAGATAGGGCCTAGAAAAGAAAAAGCACAATAGTTTCTGAAAAACAGGCCTCCGACCTTTCGAGGTAGCTCAGAAACCCAGGAAGAAGAAGAACGTCTCGAGAAGATAGAGAATATGTTTGAGTTCCTGGAAACACCTGAGGAGCTCAGGGTGAAGTGTGCCTCCTTTCTATTGGAGGGTCCCAACCGTAAGTGGTGGGAGTAAGTGCTTCAATCTGGGATGAATGAGAAGATGCAATGGGGAGATTTCAAGGCTGTCTTCAATGAATAGTACTACCCCGAGTTGTTGGCATATGCTAGGTCTAGAGAATTCATGGAACTTGTTTAGGGGAATCTGTCTGTGATGGAGTATGACAACTGTTTCGCTGAGTACGTTAGGTATTCTCCATAAATTGTCTCTAATGCGCAAGCGAAGTCCCATAGGTTTTGGAAAGGCTTGCGACCAAAGATATACTCCAAGGTGTTCATGTTTAAGATGAGGACCTATGCTGAGGTATTTTATCGGGTTTGCATGGTGGAGATTGATAAGAAAGGAAGTTATGGTTTCTATGGTTCAATATCAGCAGTGGGAAGTGACAAATCCTTAGATAAGAAAAGGAAGTGGGATAATCTTTTGATGAAAGGAGGTGGCAGTTCAGGACACTCATCCAGGCAGTTTTCTTCTGCGTCTTCTGATGTGAGATTGGTCGTGTACCACCAGTGTGGGAATCCCAGGAACATCCGAACAAAATTTCCACTTCTCCAAAGCCTTATTACCATTTTGGATGTATGAGGCATTTGTAGAATTTCTGTGGTGTGGCAGGTCCACTTCTGAGTGGGTATGGGTCAGTGGCTTCAAGAGGAGTACCAGCACAGTCTGTGCCATCAAGGACTAGGGGATCTTGATTTGGTAGTTGTGGTGGTAGGGATGGGTTTTCTTCTGGGTAGAGCCAGTTCAGGGCATAGCCATAGACTAGCGATCGTCTTGAGGAAGAGACCGAACATCTCCATGCGGTGGATCCGGCACCAGCAGAATCAGAGGCGGGACCGTCAACAGTACGAGGTACCATTTTGATCGCATATTTTATAGCTACGGCTCTTTTTGATAATTTTTCCACTGTTTCATTCATTTCTTCCTATTTTGTGGACATGCTAAATTTTCCAACTAATTTGATGTCTTTCATGGTGGAGTTGGTGACACCGCTGGGAAAAATGAAGGAGCAGGATCTCAGGTGCCCGTCGTGTGTGATTTCTGTGTCAGGGGTTACGATGGATTGGGACCTCTTGATCTTATATATAGACCTTTTTTTATCATAATCAGGATGGATTGGCTAGTACACTTCCAGGCACAGATAGATTGCTACAGACGACGTGTGAGTTTCACAGCACCAAATGGGAGTCGTCGGGTTATTCATGGAGAATGGGATCCTCGGTCAGGTCACGCAGGGCCTCCACTCCTAGAGTGCTGATGTTGTATCTTCCAGTAATCTTCTCTCATGATAGAGGATGGTCTTTCCTTTGAAGATACACTACCTCATGTAGTGAATGAGTTTCAGGAGGTATTCTAGGATGATTATTCCGGTTTTCCCCCAGAGCGGGATGTAGAGTTTTTGATTGATCTGGCACTGGGAACACATCTGATATCTCTTCCCTCTTATCGTATATCCCACACCGAGCTGAGGGAATTAACGATATAGCTGGACGTCTTAGTATCCTATGGATTCTTTCTCTCGGGCATCTCTCCTGGGGGCCGCTCCTATTTTGTTCAAGAAAATGTCTGATGGATCCCTCTGGTTGTGCATTGACTACCAGAAGCTGAATAAGGTAGCAATTAGGAATAAATAACCTTTTCCCAGAATAGATGATTTGTTCAATTAGTTTAAGGGGGAAAAGTTTTTATCAAATATAGACCTGCGTTCAGGGTAGCATCATCTTCGGGTGAAAGAGTCAGACATCCCAAAGACATCCTTTTAAAGCAGGTACAACCACTATGAGTATTTGGTCATTCCCTTCTGATTGAACAATGCTCCAATTGTCTTTTTGGAACTCATGAACATGGTGTTTCATCAGTATCTCGATTCCTTTGTTGTGGTGTTCGTGGATGACATTCTGGTATACTCTAGCCTTGAGTAGGAACATGAACATCACTTGAGGATCGTTTTGGGTACATTACGAGATCATCGCCTCTTTGCAAAGTTGTCAAAGTGCACTTTTTGGAACAGGGTGGTGAGATTTCAGGGGCATGTGATCTCGGAGCACAGAGTTTCAGTAGACCTATTGGAAATTATTGTGGTCATGTCATGGGAGTAACCGAAGAATGTGTTTGAGATCGCGAGTTTTCTTAGCTTGGCAGGTAATTACAGGTGTTTAATTCGGGAATTCTCTCAGCTTGCTTCAACAATGACTACACTCACTCGGAAAGGGGCGAAATTTTTATGGGGTCCGAAATTCCAGGCATCATTCTAAGAGATGAAGAGGTGGTTGAATACCACCCCCGTTCTGATTTTTCCAGAGGCTGGAAAGGGATATTTGGTCTATTGTGATGATTCAGGTATGGGACTTGGGTGCGTGCTTATGCAGGATGATCACGTGGTCGCTTATGTCTCTCACCAACTTCGAACACACGAAAATAACTACCCGAACCATGACTTGGGTATGGCAGCGGTGATGTATGCTTTGAATGCATGGCATCACTACCTCTTTGGGGAGAATTTTTAGGTATACTCTGATCACAAAATCTTGGCTTATATCTTCTCACAGATGGACCTCAACTTGAGGCAGTGTCGCTGGATCGAGTACTTATAGGGGTTTGAATTTGACATTGTCTATACCCCAGGAAAGGATAATGCAGTGGCCGACGACTTGAGCATAAGGGTTCTAGTGCAGGCTTTGAGGAAGTCCAGTGATGAGTGGTCATTGATGGGGCTCTTTTCTCAGATGCATGTGGAGACCAGGGAACATAATTTAGGGCAATTCATGGTGAGAATACAATTCACTCCTTCTAGGTTAGATTTGATTCAGCAGGAACAACCCATTGATGATCTTTTTCAGTGGTCAAAGCAGTTTTTTCATGGTGGGGTGACATCCTTTGACTGGTCATCGTATCCCAATGAAATCATGTACTTCAAGGGCCGTTCAGTAGTGACATTATCTCTACCGAAGGTGGTGATACAGGATATCCACAAGTCTCTGTGGGTTTTCCATCTGGGTTCCACTAAGATGTATTAGATTTCTGTTGACAGTTTTGGTGGCCTGGTATGAGACGAGACATAGTGGACATTGTTTGGAGATGCTACATGTGCCAGTAGGTGAAAGTAGAGCACCAAAGGCCCTCTGGTTTTCTCCATCCATTACCCATTCCTACATGAAAGTGTGACAAGGTTTCCATGGACTTCACTGTTTTCTTACCCTGTACACCTAGGTGTATGAATTCCATTTGGGTGGTGATTGATCGTCTGACCAAATCAACCGACTTCATTCCGATCAGAGATACATATAAAGTGGATTAGTTGGTCCATTTGTATCTTCTAGAGGTGGTGAGACTCCATGGAGTTCAATTAGATGTTGTTTTATATAGAGACCCTCATTTCACTTCTCGGTTTTGGTAAGGCCATCAAATGGCCTTGGGGTCTTAGATTAAGAGGAGCACATCATACCATCCTCAGATAGATGGTCAGACAGAGCGACTAAATTAGATTTTGGAGGACATGTACATGCATGTGTATTAGACTTTGGAGGTTATTGGGATAGCCATTTGGGGTTGGTAAAGTTTTATTATAATAATAGTTACGAATCCTTGATTCGAATTGCTCCTTTTGAGGCGCTATGTGGTCGGTTGTGTCGGTCCCCCATGTATTGGGCTGAGGTTGGTGAGACCTCACTGCTGGGGCCGAGGCTGGTGCATGAGATGTCAGAGAGGGTCAAGTTGATTAGGAATCATTTATTGACAGCTTAGATTCTCCATAAATCATATGCTGACTGGAGGCATCATGACCAAGAGTTTTCTTGTGGGTGATAGGGTATTCTTGAAAGTGGCGCCTCGTATGGGCCATCGTCAATTGGGGAAGCAGGGGAGCTGAAAACGTGGTATGTAGGTCCGTTTGAGATAGTCAAACATATAGGAAAGGTGGAATAATGTTTGGCCTTACCTTCTCAGTTGAAGTCTATCCATGATGTCTTCAAAGTCTCATAGTTGAAGAAATATAACCTGGATCCGTCCCATTAGTTGAGTTGGGAAGAACTGGAGATAGAGCTTGACTTGCCTGTTATTGAGCGGCTGGTGAAAATAGTGGACTCTAAAGAGAAGGTACTTAGAGGGAAGTATATTCCATTAGTCCGGGTTCTATGGAAGCATGGTAATGATACACATGATACATGGGAGCAAATGTCATGGGTCAAGGAAGAGTACCCGTACTTATTTTCCAATCATTCTTCCTGTTGATTTTCTAGGGATGAAAGTCCTTCATGGTGGGGAGAATTGTCACACACATGACATATTTTAATTGTATTTTTCTTTTAATTTACAATATTGCTTTGTTTTTGCGCTTTTCCCATGCATTTCAGAAGGAAATGGTGCGTTTCTAAAATTTGGCCTAACCCGAGAGCCCATTTCTATTTTTGAGAATAAATTGTGTTTATTTAATAACTCCTTCGTTTTTCCACCTTTTTTACCCATTCAACTTCCCAAATGACCTTCATTTGACTATTCAAACCACCAAGAAATTTGAGCACCTTAAATATTAATTATCATCTTGTATTTGTGTGATCAAATAGGTGTTGGGCCAACCCAAAAGCACATTTCATGTTTTAAAATTTGTTTTTAATTATTTCATAAAATATTAATTTTTTATCCTTTTTTGGTGATTCCATCTCTCACCTTCTCCAACTGTACCTAGAAGCACCCTCAGCTTATTTTACCACTCGTTGGAGATCGTATCAGTCAACAATTAGGGCCAAACTTCTCAGGATTCTAAAATCATCCAGATTTCTCTCGTAAGTGACTATCCTTTTAAGTTCCTTCCTTTGCCTTGAGCTTTCTCCCTTTTTTATTGAATCCCCAAATATCCAAAAGCTGGGGGTTCGTACCTGGAGTTTCATTTTGGGTTTCTTGGCCCAATACTCTGGTTTTAGGTTTGATCTCACTCCTGTGTAGTGTGGTGGTAGTGCGGTTGATGTTCCACACTAGGATTTTAGGTTCTTGACACTTTTGGTAGGTGATTCCATTGTGCATGAAATTTTTGTGAATTAGCATGCTGTGTTAATGGTATTTTAATATTTATTTCATTTTAATGTTTCTGAAAAAATTGGTTTTAGTTTCATTTATAATGCAAATGAAATTTAAGTTACAATTTTTGGTGAAATTGGTCGGTTTTCATACAAATATTTTATTGGTTCATTTGGGGATGACCAATAATTACTTAATGGATTTTATTGAACCGTATTAGGACTAAAAATCATGTTTTTAATGTTTATTCTTTTTTTATTTCTTCAAATGTTTGTTTAAATGGTGTTTGGGAAGCAAGTGGAATTTAAGTGCTATGTTTGTGTGAAAATGGGGGTTTTTAAAAGATATAACTTCTTGGTTCACATGAGGATGCCATAAAAATTAATTGTTGGTTTCATTAAGGGTTAGTGAATTCCCATTTTGTTTTGGAGACTTAAAAGTGTGCACATAGAGTGAAAAGTGGATATTTCAAAGAGATTTGTGTGCAAAACAATGTGATATTTTGAGAGGTTGTTTTTTGGAAAATCAAAATGTCTTGTTGTGTGTTTTAAATGGTATAAAGTGTGTATAGATTCGGTACTCTTTGGTTGTGACCAGTGGTGGTGTTTTAAATGAAAAAGGAAGTGTGTTGTTTGCTAAAATTTTTTGAGCACAAAAAGGGGAATCCCATGTACTTAGGTGGCGTATATGTACTAGTACTGCTAGTGAACCAGATGGGTTGTGTCCATGTTTCATTGAGAAAATCGATAACGAAAACTCTAATTAAACTATGAGAATGATATTTAGGGACCAATAGGTTATGGGTATGTTTCTTACGAGTGGCTCGTGCATGGGAAAGTATTGTGACTTGGATACTTTACAACGAGGTACGAGGTACATAGGGCCCGAGACTATCTAGTTTCCTAGGGGTGTTCCTGGTTTTGGTGTTCATTGAATTTGTGGTATTTACCCTTGTTTCAGGGTTTTTTGGAAGTACTTTACATTAGATCACATTTCTATTTTAATATGTGAATATTTTGAAAATATTAGCTTGAAAACTGTTATCAATTGAAAGTTTCTTTTCTTGGATTTTATCACTGCTTTTCTTTGCGTATTAAAACTGCTTCCATTTTCACATTTATTGAATTAAATTTGGAATAATTGGATGGTATCCTATTGGTATTAGGATCAAAACCAACTTACACACCTTGGGTGTAAGTAGATTTGGTTATGTTTGACTCAGGTAAAGGAAAGGCTAAGGGTGGTGGCGGTTGAGGGTGTTAGTCCCCATCCTTGGGATAGAGTTGTGGAAACGGCTTGGGGGTGATGACCCCTTGTCATGTAGAGTCCATGGGGCTCATTTTCTGTTGTTTCATTGTATCTTTTGACCTTTGGTATTTCTTTTGATCTCGTGTATTCAGTTCTGGATTTTTGTATTAATCTTGCTGGTATGAATTTTTCAGATTCTTTTTATCTAATATTTTTGATGTTTTATGTATACATATTCGGGTAAATCGTTCCCAAACCAAGATAAATGATTCCCGGGAACTTTTTCTAGCCCGTGGGGATAGGGAATGCCCTTCGGGCCTTACCATGGTCCAGGTTTGGTGCCGTTAATGGTGGCGACCAGATTTGGTTCGTTCCAATCATTCAAGGATTTAATTCACTTTTTCAAACCCTCATCTTTATGTTTGAATTTATCTATCTCCTCTGATAAAGAATTTTTGGAAATCATTTGGAAAATGGGTGACTTTCCAAACAATAATGATTCCAATTTTTAAATTTACTCACTCCATGAATATATGATCCTTATATATCTTTATATTTTTTAGTACTGCATGATATTTCTTACCTATGGAATAATCCACCTTGTTTTCTTTCCTAGGGTTTCATTGCATCATGAAATCATAGTCCATGAGTATTTTTAGCCATCAACTTTATATAATTTTGAGTTCTATTATGAGAAAATATATTTCAACTTTTACGATTCATATATATCAGACATCACCCAACATGGATATAGTTCCTCCTTATATTCAAGAAATTATTATAAATATCAATTAAATATATAAATTTTGATAGTATTTGTTCCGAGATATTAGTTTTCCTTGATTCATATGAAACTAATCTATTTTTTTCAAAAGGAATAATGCATGTCCTTTCTACTATTCATTGCAATATATTACAAATCATTCCTTTATAAATGGTAGATTTTATTCTAGTGCATGGAAAAATATCCTCTTTTACTACTCATGATTTTACTCACAATCATTTGACCTTGGTAATTTTACCTCTTTATGTGTCAACATGGTTAATGGGTTGGATAGTCAAGAAAAAATTTGAACAAATCTTTGATGGTAACCTACCAAGAAAAGGAATCTATGTATCTCTATTATATTCTTTGGTGTGGTACATTCCTTGATTTCCTTCATCATTTAAGGTTCATCACATATTTCGTCCTTAAAACTAATAAAGATAATAAAATTAATGTATTAGATAAAAAATCTCTCTTAATGAATTTACCATACAATTCCTTTTCTTGAATATTTTCAAGAATGATTTTGTAATGATTCTCATATTCCCCATAAATTTTAGATTATATAATTATATCATTAATTAAATCCATTATGGAATCATCAAGATAATCCATAAATAATATTTTTATCATATTCATACACAAATAGGGGAAATTAGTCAATCGAAAGGGAATCACTGTAAATTTATAATTTCCATACCACATATCAAATGAATTGTTTGATATATAATATTTATTCACCCTTAATTGGTGATAACCAAAAAAATATGAATCATTGGAAATATTCATCTCATTGGAGTATATTAAATAATACGTCAATGTATTGTAAAGGATACATATACATTATAGTAATGTTATTTATATTCCTATAATTGATCCATAACATCATTGACCGATTATTTTTCTTAAAACCAATATAGGAGAACCCCATAGTGAAACACTTGGGAGGAGAAATTCCGTATCACACAACACTTATAAATGATTTATCATCTTCACTAATTTTACTCAATAAATTTTGTAGGTAGTTCTAGATTTATGTTTTTCTTCTATGATAAGTTAAATATCTTTTTCTTCTTCATACATCGGTATATAACTAATTAATTCATCAATAAATATATCTATTTATTCATTCAAAATAGGTACATCTATCATTCTTATGTTCTTCTTTGCTGCCATATGCGTTCTCTTCATTTCTTCCCTAATGATTTCATTAAGGTGATCAACTACAGTTGAATCCTTATATGACTTAGATAATGATTCCTCAACTCTAAATACAAGTAAATAAGCACCCCACATGAATTATAATATCAGTGTCTTATTAATAATTTTTTTAATTATAATTTATAATCAAATCTATAACTAGGATTATGTCAAATTCAACAATAGGTTTGATAATCATGTTTTCATGTAGGGTCTCTCTATGCATCCTAATGGGAACCGACTTATATACCCCCCCTTTCAATAATATTATTATTTGGTGCCTTAATTGACCACTCATTTCTCATGGTGCTAGGTATTTCTTTAATATTCTCTGAAAATATATTGGATATAAAATAGTGTGAATATACAAAATAAAATAAAACATTATCTAAAGTTGATTTTACAATAAATGTACCTATAATCGCATTTTTAGAAACTTCATTTTCAATTAAGGACATTACCTAAACATGATCCTTCCCCCATGACTCTGTTTAGGTAGATTCCATTGATTATTGATAGATTTATTTGACTAATGCCACATACATTTACATTTAATTCATTGAATATTTGATAATTAAATCTTTCCCTTAAATTTAAGAGTCAAATGGAATTCATCTTCCCACATGTAAAAAATCATGTTCCCTTTAAATAAGGAGACAATCATTTCATTCAATAATTATCACATGTTGTATGTACCATCGTTCCCTTATTATTCATTATTTTATTTTTTACCATGGTGATCAGAAAAAATATGCTTATCTTGAATCACTTGAAAATTTAATACTTTGAGCATTTTTTACGTCTTTATTAACTGGATAATATATCATCAAATTATGTAAATTTTTGAGACTCATTTACTTTGGAGGCTCGAAAAAATACCACCAATGAAATGGTTGATCCTACCTTTTGGTTTGTGTATGTAGTCTATAACATTCCCAAAAAAACTTTAAAAATTAACCTCATATTCAGTAAGAATCTCCTCAACCTTCTTATTCAAATTACGGAATTTATTATCCATATCCGCTTTTTTATCTCCATGGAATATTCTATTAAAGAATATGACCTTTAAATTTTTCAATCAATGGTTTTTATCTCCACCTCCTCCTTAGTAATTTGAATCAATGACCAACATTCATTAGCATATTACCATAAATAATAAAACAAGATGACAACTTTTTCCCATTCCATACTTCCCAAAGACATAAATATCTTATCCAGGGACTTGATCCATTATTCAGCTACAAATGGATCAGTGTTCCCATTTAATAATGGAGTTTGTAGTCACATGAATCATTCCAACATTGGGAAACCATGTTGTTGAATAGTATGTCGCTCTATATAGGAAATGTTATTAGTAATAGAGTAAGTCAACTTCCCTAATAGATCCAATATCTTCTCAATTTCAATATCAATCAAGTTGACTTTATCTAGGAGGAAATTCCTACATTTATTTTGGGTGATGATATGAATTCCATTTTTCCTATTAAGTTCCATCTATAAAAAATGGAAGATTATTATCAGCTCATAAAATTATGAGTTTTGAGACATATAAATCCTTAAGTAAGTAAATTTCATTATGAATCCTAAGGGTTTATCCTAATTATTATTATAGTTTTTAATTCTAAAATATACTTCCCAAGGTTTCTACTAAACTTCCCTTGATAAAAATTGTAATTACCTGGCTTCAAAAACACAAAGTCAGTGGTAACTTTATTATATTGGTATAAGATTGAATAGATAACTTCACAAATGACCAATCAATTTTTCATTCACAGGATACTAGATACATACATGATCTCTATATAACATTACAACAACCAAATATTTAAAAAACCTTATTTAATATTACTTATTACATTAATGAATCCCTGAATTTATTCAAAATTTACTTCTTGGTACCCTAGGGATGAAAATAAAATAAAAGGTGGGCTCAGATTCTCAGTAAGGGTGTAAGTATAACAAAAGAAATCATAACAGGCATACGCACTATAGAAATTAGAATGATCACTAACAATTTCATATAATCAGTATCTTGTTTATGAAAAATATCCATGGATAGAAAAATAATGAAAATATTCCCATGGATATAAATAACTAAATACATTGGGATGGAATTCATAATGCCAGACATCATGATCTTTATTATCAAGGAAATACCCAATAACGCATTCTTTCTATAAATGTCATAACCAAGAAATTATTCATATAGTCAATGCAACATCCAAGACATAGTTATTTTCTTAAATGTCACATCCAATGCCTCATGAATTCATTGGGTTGACATTCACCAAATTCCCAACCATTTATCTTATGAGACCGATTGATGCATAAGGGGCTCTATACTCTTATGACCCACTCATCACCTCTTTAAGTACAATGCAGTCACCATATAAAATATATGAATAAAAATAACATTCATAATTTTATTTCCATCATAAAAAATAATATAGGAATTATGACATAAAAAAGGTCAATACATTTCCCCATGTCAAAAAATGGATAAGAGAATCATAACTCGTCCTAAGATAGAAGGTGGATGGTTAGACAATATTTATCTTAATGATCCCTATGTAATCTAAACCATACACATGATAATATAATCAATATTCATCTATATAGAATTAGCAGATATACATATTATCAACACTACCATTTTCAATGGAATTATGTGTCATACTATGTAAATATACACCAATAGAAACACTCATGATGTATTGTAGAGTACCCTTATCATATAAATAAAGATAACATACTACCGAAGGGTACATTCAAAGTATTGTGATATCAATATAAGATTGTAATAGATTTAAATAAGTTTTAATTGTAACATACTATATAAATTGTAGGAAAATACATTATTATGTTTTATAAGATCGTGGGAATTATCTAGAGCACATACCTCAGGAGTGTTACCCAAAGTATATAGTCTAAAGCCTACTGATTATGTTTCATGTAAAGATTAAGATGATACTAAACAATATTGTTCATAGTTACTCATAGAATAATTTTCGTCACATTTTAATCCACTTCCTATTATCTATAAAAGGATGTAATTACTAGGAAACTACTACCAATTTTACTTAAACAAAGCATTGGTATGGTTTTTCCACTATGGAATTATTTAGATTTATAATGTTTATGGTAACTACTATATAAAATTAAATTATGAAGGGATAATTATATAGTCTCACAAATCAATTTTAGCTTAAATATATCTAAAACCATTATTTATATTAATTTACTAAAAACAAATTATTTTGTAATATTTTATATATCTTAGTTTCAGTTGTTTGTTTTGTACTAGATTCATAAATGTCATGTTGATTACAATTTATATATTGAAATTTCAACATCCTAATATTATTAAATATAGTATAATATTAAATTAATTATTATTTAATTTGTTTTTTCTTTAAGTGAAATAAATGGATACCATTTTATGTAAAATGGATATTAAATGGAACGAATTTCATCATGTTTAACAATCGAATTGGGATATGTCAATAAATATATTAAATATTAATAAAACCATTAATAGTAGTTAAAAAATCATAAATAGATAATTATTTATTTATTTTATATTTATATAATATTCCTTAATCTATTGTAATATAAGCATTATAATATCGTTCATGTAAGTGGTAAAACCTAACCCGAACATAACGATGTTATAATTATTTAATGGGTAATGAATTTATTTTATGTTATGATAATATATGTTTTATATAAGCTTAAATATTACATAAATATCATATATATTTATTCAATTAATTCATTAAACAATCCATTAAGGTTGTTGATGAAAAAATGAAATTCATTGTTTGTGGAGGCTATAATCTACATGTTCGCATGATTAACATTTTGATTTCTCAATAAAAGGAATTGAATGAATTCATATTAAATATTATAATTTAGGAATCATAATTGATACGTATTTAACATATTCATTTTCCATATAAATCCTTTTTACCATCCTTAAGAGGCGTTGATAAACATCTAATTGCATCATTTCATAGAGGTGGTGGTCCGCCCATATATACAATTACTGTTTATTTTCATTCTCAGTAGATTAAAAGGATATAATAATGGTTGATATATTAATATAATAAAATTTAAATATATTAATAAAAATTATTTCATTATATTGGGTTGGCTACAAAAAAATTATGAGTAATATTAAAAATAAAAAACTATGTAAGAAAGTGTAACACCCTGATATTTTAAAATATAAATTATCCTTTAAAAAAAATCAATAGATTACATAAAAAAACACAAAAATAAAATGAAAAATGATATGATAAAATATAATTTTTTCTTTATTATATAACAATTAAATTATATAGTATAAAAAAGAAGTTAACATGTTATGAAATCTATGAAGAAAAATGTATGAAATGGAATCTGGTAGTGAAAGTCTCTCTTATGATGCTCATTTGTTCGAGAATTCAAAGGAAGTATTGTTTTAAATGTTTGAATTATACCGATACCAATAAGAAATAAAATATAATTAGAATGATTTAAATCACATTCAATATAATTTGAAGCACACAGAAATGCCTATGTGATCAATTTTAGTGGAGTCATAACCCTCGACTGCCACTACAACATACATTATAATTGAATATTACATGGATACCATTAGGTGATATTTCACAAGAAATTAAGATGATATAGAGAGGTATTTATTAATGTAATAATTTATTTGTCACATGTACATTGCACATTTTTTATTTTTAACTTTTAAAGAAAATGAATGTTTATTTTTCTATAAAAAATGTTTATCTTTAAATTTATTATTTGAAAGATAAATTTATAAATTTTATAACATTAATATTATTAAATTGAATTTTTTTAAAGAATCTAAATATTATCTTAGATATATCTTTTAAATTTATTCTAACTAATTTATATTATGGTGAATAATGAACATACTGATTTTACTAAAAAAATACCACTTTTATGACATTATCTTAACGCAAGTTTAAATTTAATATTTGTGAAATATAGTTTTTATAATATATATATATATATATTATAAGTAATATATATATATATATTATAAGTAATATATATAATATAAAAATACTATCTTGAATTTATAAAATCAACGTTTAACATTTTTGAAAACTTAAGTAACATTTTACTCTAAAAAATGTTTTTATTCACTTATATTAAAAATTAGTTTTAGTCAACTGGAGAAAATAAATTTAAAAAATGGATTTCATATTTTATATTAGTATGGTTATAATATATAACAATTTCACTTTCATTTTTTTTATAAAATAAAGTTACCAATGTAAATATTAGTTTCTATGATAAAATTGTTAATTTTCATAGAATGCAACTTTTATAAAAAAAAATTTTGATTAAGTGGATATATAATAAATTGAGGATGTAAAATCATGTAAAAAGTATATAAAAATAAATTTACACTTGATTAATTTATAATCAAGTTTAAATAATTTTATGTGCAATTAATGATTAAAACAAAATTGTTCTATAAAAACTATTCTTCAACCCATTATATGTTTTAATCTAAAAGTTAATTTACTCATATTTGGAAATTTAACAAGATTAAATAAATCCAAATTTAAAATTGATCATATAAAAATTTGGTTATAAGGGTCATATTATATCTTTTTTAGATAACAAAATTCTCTAATTAATATTCAATCCACGTTAATAAGTGTTAAAATGGGTAATCTAATATGACCCAAATTAAACTAAATTAGTATGACACTTATACATTCTAGAATAATTTTGTTAGGATATAAATTCCTAGCTACATAGTTCACAATCATTTCCCCACATAATTCACCTAACTCACCAAACCCACATTACCATCTTGCGATACAATTATTACCCCTTACTTTACATTTGGTTCCATGAAAAATACCATTTTCAACTATAAAAGTAGCTCACATCCACCCATTTCATGACAAACCCTGAGTTAAAAATTACCATTATATTTTACCCAATTTAATTGTTATATATCCCCTCTATACATTTGGAATCCCCTTGCCTCAAAAATAGTTCCTGAACCCAATCATTTATATAGGATTCCTCAAGAGAAGATCAAAATTCTCATCCTAAGTATTACATACCCTTCAAAATCCATTCTTTATGCATCCCATCCATTTTTCAACAGACCTATTCTAACCATATATATGTATATATAATGAAATAAGTATAAATAATATACTAAAATGATATTATATTTATGGTAAAACTGTTATTTATTCCCCTACCATTCAATCAAAAAATGAAAACATTGTTCATACGCGCGTATATACTACCACCTCCATGAGTGTCGCATTTCATTTTTCATCACTAAATTTAATAGTTTGTTATAAATATTGGTTTATTGGTTATATTTTTTATTTTAATATAGATTTATATTCTATAAATATAATTAGGCATTCAATAGGTATTATAATTAATATGTAATTGTAAAACTAATCGTCTAAACCAAATATAACAAATGGAAACTCAATTTATATATAAGTAAAAATATTTTATTTTTAACCTTTTTATTATATTTTCTCCAAATTTATATATATAAACTTAATAAAAACTAAATAACTTAATTATAAATATTTGATAATTAAATTATAACAAAATAATATCTTCTATAGTCACACACACACATATATTAGAGAATGTTCTTATTCAGCCAGTTTAACTACCTACATGATCAATTCTTTAAATTTCTATAAAGAATGGTTTTGGAAACATAATATTTGGTATAAATATTTAAATAATGTTTTTTGTTTATTTATTTTTCATATAAACAATTATCTCATTATAAATGAAAACATAATTCATTCATTAAAAATTATCAAAACAAGCACATCACTGACTTCATCATCACAAATAATAACTAAAATAGTTATCAAAGGAAATTATAATATATTAAATAATTATAAAACATAAATTCCATAACATTTTATGATATGTTAATAATGAAATTTGTGAGAACAATGAAGAATAAAACCATTATTTCAAAACTAATTCCAAACTATTAGGATTACTCAAAAACAATATTGAAAATAAATAACTAAAATACATGTAGAGAATAATTGTAAAAAATGTTCATAAAATGTTTTTACATGAAAAAATTTCTAAAATAGAAAATTTGTAAAGTTATTTTTATATATAAGAGATTCAAGTTATTCAGTGAATGTAAATAAATATTGTAAGGGGTTCTTTGTCATAGATTTAATTTCATGAGGCATGTTTTATATTGCACACCATTATTAATTTAATTTGTAATATTAAATGCACAATTGATTTAATGAAAGAACATATACTCCATTTAATGAGGTTTTAATTTCAATTTCATGTTCTTCCTCTCAAGATCTTCTGATTCTTATGTTACCAATCTGGTTCTTGTTTCATCGTGAACCTCATTTTAAAATATAAAGATAATACATTTTAGTAATTTTTATACTTTTCTATCTAAAATTACTATCATTTTATTCTCCTATATTAATTATTTAGGTTTTTATTCTCTTCTCCATATTTAATTTCCCCCCTTAGAACATTACTTAGTCATTGTAAGAAAACTAACCCTGCCTTTTAATTTCAATCAGGAACCCCTTTTTCTCATTTCTATAGTCATTTGATGCTCTATATAATGTCTTTATAATTTCATGAATAATTTATTAAAGTAATTTTATACTACTTGACCTTATTTAAATGTTTTAATGAAACGTTTTACATTTTTTGTATGGGATGTTTTCATCAATATTTGAACATTATTTCTTTTCATTTTTTTCTTATAAACACATATTCATATAGCATTTTCCATTTTATATGAAACTTCATCTCAGGGTTTTCATGGATTATTAAATTAATTTTTTTTCTCTTATTTTTTAAACATAATTCCTTTAATATTTTTCAAAATATTAAATATATTTTTTATTTTTAAAAAATAATTCTCAACGCTTTAAATTGGTATTTTTTATCTATTTCAACACATTCTATTAAATCCTATGATATTATATTATGATATCATCTTCCTTATTTCCTCAAATGGATTATACACATGTTTTTTGTTATCATATAACCCATTTCCTTGTTGCCTTAATTATGATTTTATGTAATTATGTATGATTTATTTTTGTAGAACACATAATGTTAGACATATGAAGGGTGAGAACGGATAGTGTTCTATTGCATTAGGTAATGAATTGATCTCCATAGATAAAATGTACTTGAAACCTTAATGAAATCCTTTAAAGGTATTTGATAACTTGGTGAAAAACCTTGTCAATAAGATTTTATGACACCATAGTGTTGATCTTTGCTTATATTCTTAAGAATGTATCATTTTTATGTTGTATCCTCATTTCCATCATTACTTAATGTATATATGATCATATTATGGTCCATGTTATTATATTAATGTTCTTATTTTTATATACTTATTTTATACCCCAAGTCATACCATTGTTAAGTTTTTATATTAATGTTTATCCCTTACTAATCATCTGATCTCACATATTATTTATGATTCCATTTCCGTGGGTTGTGAAGAAAATTAATATGTATAATGTGTCTAAAAGAGTGTCATGTGTGGGAAATTTTTTAGAGATTTTAAATACTTTTTATTGATAATGTACTGTATTTGATAGTGGTAAAAAATCCATCAGTATAAAAAATACAATGGTTTTCTTAGTTGTTGTTTTTTCTTGATTTTCTAAAAAAATAAACCTAAAAAATCATGGAAATATATGTAATGAAATATTTTATTAAATTCATGAAATAATTATATGATCAGAACATTGTGTCATAATAATTGTTATCAAAGAAGTTTATAGATAACTTTAGTGGATAGGTGTTAGTTAAAGGTAATTTAAGGACTAATATGTTATGGTGGATCATAATTTCAACGGCATAGATAACCCTTATGTTAAATGAGGTAATATTAATTTTCTTAGTTATTAAGATAAGAAAACATTATTGAATAAACTAGATATATATCTATGAAATGAATTTATTTGTAGGATAATATTCCAAATTTTTTATAATGTGTAGATTGTGTGGTTCTATGAACAATTATTATCTAGAACCAGCCTTAAAAATTACATAATATTGAGTTTTATTCAAGAATTTACATTCCATAACATTGATGATCTTTTAAATTATAGTGTTCTAGATAATTAGTACATGAATCACACATAAAAAACCATAAAATAAAAATTTGTAAATTTAAATTAGTATCCATTTTTCTATAATATAAAACTTTTTTAAAAAATCATGATTTTTTAATAGAAAATATCCATGATTTAAAACATCACTTCTTACTTCCCCTTAACCATCTATAAAACATATGGAAAACATTATAAAATGCAGGATGAGAAAAATAATAATTAAGGGACATAAAAAACCACTAGAACAAATGAAAAATAGGAAAACTCATATAACACTTACTATTAACTTCAATTTACTTTGAGTGTATGAAGTAAAAAAAATTCACATAAAACAAACACAAATTTTTTCTCAATGAAATCCTTTAAAATTCATAGAAAAAAAATTAAAACTCCCTTTTGGGATTTAGAGCATCATATTCATAAAAACCTTTCAAAAAACTTTTAATTTGAATAAACATATGTATTATTAATGATATATTCATTACCTAGTTAATTGGAGAGCTATAATGGGGTTCACCCTTCCTATAATCAATATAGGTATTACACATTTTTCCGGAGAAATAATCAGGTTTAACCCTTCATATAATCTTTATCAGACTCACTCGCGAGTTATAATAGGGATCATCACTCCAAATAAGTTGTATCAGGATCACCCATTTCATATCAGTCTCAAGTACCATATCATTAAAAGAACACTTCTATGATAAATTCATTTGAAAAACTCTTCTAAACGTATATAGAAATCAATTTTATATAAAAATGACCTTTTATATTAAGAACATAATTTCAATATCAAAACACCCTTTTCATTATAAAAAAATTGAAATACCAAAATAATCAAAATTGGGCAATATGGTTTTTATTTGAATAAAAAAAGAAATATTTTAATTTAATATTTATATAAAATAATTTTCATGGCATCGAATAATTCGGTGTCTCCATGTAG
The DNA here is from genome assembly GCA_963277665.1 of Viscum album. Taxonomy (NCBI): domain Eukaryota; kingdom Viridiplantae; phylum Streptophyta; class Magnoliopsida; order Santalales; family Viscaceae; genus Viscum; species Viscum album. Next base: position 498,427,395 of record OY728150.1, read on the forward strand.
AACATTCCTTTTGTAGTTTTTCAAAACATTGCGTGTAAAAAATGATAAAATATTACTCTTAGATATCCATTGAAATAATGTAAAATAAAAAAATTACTTTGAAAATATTTTATTCATTTAAATTAATAAAAAATCATTTTACAGACATGGTCATATAACATGAATATTGTAATGGAAAAGATTAAAAGATTATTTTTAAAGAAAATCCCTTTATTACTTCATAAACACTTGAATCAAAATGTTGATAAAATAATAACACTACAAAACACATTATATATAATTATAATAGATATATTAATTATATAACAAGTAAATGTGGCTCTATATGAACATTATAGACAAATAAAGGTCAATAACATTAAAATATACCTTAATGAAGTGAAATTGAGATAACGTCCCTTACCTTGAGTCTGATTCATCATGTGTGTATTTATATTTCTGAATAACAAAATTATGTTAATTATTTACCCTCTTGAGAAATTTTGTTATGTTTTTTATTAATTTTATTTAACTAATTAAATTTTTTTGTTCAATTACATAATCAATTATATTTACGTTGCATGTTTTGACAATGTTTAGATTATTTATCAAAATCAACATTGGTAGGTTGAGTAAGGTAAATTATGTCATTATTTAAAAATTTATAGAATAATTATAATCAAATTTTTATCATATTTATATTTATTTTATAATTTTATAATAAATAATGAACAATGGTTATGAAAAACAAAATAAATTGCAATCATAGAGACAGTAGGTCATACTTACGCTTCAGTAATGTTTTTATTTTCCAATGATAATTATAGAAAAAAGATAAGTAATATATTATATTTAAATTATCATAATGATATAATATATATATACACACCATATTATATACTTATATTTATCATCCATTTGGTGAGGTGATAAAAATATAGTCACATCACTTTGTGAAGGTGTTTGTCCACACATACATGAACAATGTTATCACTTTTTTAGTGGGTGAAAATATAAGAAATGAAATGATATATTATATTTAAATAATGATAAATATATATTTAATATCATTATTATTTAATTTATGTTACATATAATCTTTATATTGACCCATATTACCTTCCATGTAATGCATTAGTGAAAAACGATTCGCATCGCTTTGCAAGGAGGTAGTCAGTTGTAAAGAGATGTGATGTTATCGTATCCCCTATCGAATAGACTGTAAAAGGTAATATATATTATATAATGACTCCATAAGTATTATAATGTTATAAATATAATATATTTAAATATATGATTTCTATCCATCATCACACCCAACCGTGTGAGGTGGTAATGGAAAAACAGACGACATCGGTTCATGAGGCGATTGTCCAACGTACACATTAATGAAGATATCATAACCCAATTGATGGAAGAGGGAATTTAATTATGTTATTACATTAAAATAATAACATCTTATTATATATAATATAATTAGGTTATTATATCATCATTTTTTAATAATAATTGAAGAAGGTGGTGAGAGAAATAAAATAACAATTCTCTTTGAAGAACATTACCTCGTCTCCAGGTATCCTCTTTAGGATTCCATCAATGTACATCCTAGGGTGGATTTATTCCCATACAACAAATTATAAGATAATATGAGGGAATTTTGGAAGTTATTTGGTAAGGTATTGGCTGAACCAATGTTTTTATTGTGTGAATAAGGGAGAATAGGGGGTGTCTTTTTATAAGTGTGGGAGAGGACACACTTGGTATTTTGGAAAGTAATTGACTGCTCCAACGTTTTTAAAAAGTAAAAAAGAGTCCATAATGGACCATTATCTAACCATAGATGTGTAATAGTAATCAATCATCCAAAAAATAGTTTTTAGGAAAATTTATATGTAATTTTTACCCTTATCTAATTAGTTTGTCACTGATAACACATTTTTACCATAAACGCAGTAATTAATTTTTATGCATTCACTATTCATTTTGGTAAAATATTTAGTTCATCATATTATGAAAAATAAATATTATAATTATAAATATCAAATCCAAATATCCAAACTCAATTAATATAAGTGGAAAAAATTAATTTAAAATTAATCCCACATACATAATAAGAAAGAGGGTTTTTAATATTAAAGTGTCTATATGATTTCAATATTTTTATATCAAAATGAAATATAAAAATGATTACAGTGACCTAAATTTAATTAATTGATATATAATTGAAGTAATTATTTTTTAAAAACCAATTAAATATATAATTTATCAATATAAATTGTCTACAGAAAATGATGTCTTTGAATTAAAATTCAATATCTTTCCCTATTCATCAAAAAATGAAACTTTTAAGAAAAATCACAAAAACACACCCAAAGAAAATTTTGGTTTTATTATTTATAAAATTGAAATTATTTTTTCAAATAATGTTTTAAAAATTGGTAAAAAAATGTTTTAAATTATGTTCTCTATTTGTGACTAATCCATCTTTTTAGAAAGTATAGTTTTTCTGAAAACATTTATATTTCATCTAAATGATCCTTTTTTATTAATAATCAATTCATACTTCATTATTACTATTAATACCCTGAAATTTAACCTCTTAGTTATAAATATTATTTTATATAATAACCCAATATTAACATACCTAGGAATTTCAACATTGTTTATGGAATACTTAATGCATTACACAACATACACCGAAATACCGTATTATTTTAATGACATTAGAAACATGGAAATGTAAACGCTGGTATAAGATTGAGAAAAAATCATCTCACACTAGGTTATAAAATACTAGAACCTATATTATATATATCATACATGAAATATATATTCATAAACTGGGGGAGAAAACAATAAAAGGGGTGAGATCAGATGCTCAATAAGGGGAAATAAGGTATGTTTGTAAGCATAAACATGAGAATAAGGGTTTGAGAATCTGATTAGAAAATAATAATATCATACAATGAATATCAAAGATCGTAAACTTGAGTCAATGAATAAATATTATAATTTCACAATACATGAATCATAAGGGAACAGGAGCATAAGCTATGAAATAATAACATAAGAATAAGACATGGAATTGTGGAATACACATAAACTTGTAATATCATTCCATATAAGTCAAGACACATTGCTAGAATTTATCCTGGCACATCAAGGGGACTACACCTGATAGTAGGTATACAGAACTATCCCTATTCTTAGTAATTTCCTTTTAAGGGGATGGGTTTCCCCATTTTCCCATAGTGGATCGGTATTCCCCATCTTCCTATAGTGGATCGTGTTTTCCCATTTCCCATTGTAGATTGGGTTTCCCCATTAGATATAAATCTTTACCCAATAAATTTTAGGAAGATATATTTCCCACCCATCTCATAATGAATTCATAAATATGTGTGCCACAATATTATAAACAATCATATCATATCCATTGAAATCAATGGGTATCATAAATATGTAATCATATCTTAAGCTGTGCAAAAAGAGGTAGGTTTCATAATTATTTAATCAAGAGAATAACCCACAAAAATAAGTGGGTTTCATAAACATATATCCCATGATGTAGAAATTGTTTTCATAAACATGTCACCTAAAAATGGGAAATGGGTTTCTTAAAAAAATAACACATGAAGAGGAAACAGATTTTCACAAACAAGTAATGGGTTAAAGAGGAACATATTTCATAATCATCATGCCATAAAAACATAAACCATTCAAAGAAAAAACATGAATGGAACATTTGGATCATTTACAAAAAAAGGAATTAGTAACACCAAATTATGTCTTCTTAGATGGAAAATAATTTTCAAATTATTTTGAAATATTTCTTGAGTAAAATTTCCTTTTTCCTTGAAATTTTATTTTTGAAACATAAAACTTTTTGAAAACCATTTTCATTGAAAATAAACCTGAAAACCTGTAATGAAAACTTGAAAACATTTTGGAAAACATTTCTTTCAAAACCAATTGAAAACAAATAAATTATTTTTTGAAAAACCCAAAAATTAAAAAAATACATTTAAAATATAATCTTTTAAATTATTATTTAAAATATTTTTGAAAACATGGTTTTTTTAAATTAATTGAATGTTCCTCAAAGAAGGAAAATAGAGAGAAACACTCTTCACCAATTTGATTATTTTTTAATCATAAACCCCATAAAAAGTGATCAATAAATGGACATTTAAATACCCATATATTTAATGATAATTGTGACACCCCAAGAATCCAAGGTAGATTCATTTTAATTTAATTCATTACTTACCATGTACGCAACACCATGTTCAATCACATTATGACCTATCAAACTAGCCGTTTAAAAAGTTGTTATGAATATTAATAACCAGATTATGAATTAGGAATATCCCATATAATTTTAATATTCATATTCTGATTTTCTTAGACATAATATGAGGGAAAATTCAATTATTCAGAATAAAATAAGTATTTTTTAAAAATGCATTGTTTCCACCTTTTAATGATGATCCCTTTTGAAATCTAATATTTTACATTTTAATAAATTCAATTTGATGAAATTAAATTCTTATTTATAATCGGGACATAATAATTTAGTTTGGATAAATGTTTGTTACTTTTCTGATAACTTTAATATTTTGATTAACAGTGAAAAATAATAATTTTAACTAAAACAACTTTTTTAATCAAAATAATTTTTAACGGTAATTATACATATGAGCGGTTTTGAAGTATATTTATATTATATTTTCAATATTTAATATGATTTAATTCAGTAGAAGTATTTTTACATTTAATGTGAACATAAACAAATGTAAATCTTTTGATTGTTTTTACTTCTTGAAAACTCGTTTTTGGTTTTGACAATGGTAATTAATTTTAAATTAATTTCCACTAAATATGTGATTTTGAATATGAAAAAACAAATTCCATATTTGGAATCATAAGGTCTATGTTGTGTAAATAGGTACCTTTTTTGACAATATGAATATTAACATTAGTAATTATTTTATTTACCGTGGATAAAGGGTAAATCTAAAAAATAAGGGTACAAAATTAATATTATAACAATATTGAACTACCATAACACATTTCATAATCTAATGGGATTATCTATTTTAGACCATGGTATTTTTTGGCACTATATTGGGACCCCATGTAGCCACATGGGTGTGAAAATGGAATGTTATAAGAACTAATTTAAAAGTATAGAAAACTATATCAAAAACATATACCTTTCACTAAAATAAATTTTTATAGGGTATATAATTGATCTCTTAGACTTTAAATGTTAATTAGAAATATAAAAATATTTCATAATTCTTGGTATATTATTTGTTATTTTTTGACATTAAATAATTTAATTTATTTATGACATAATAATGATGTTGAATTTTCTTTATTAATGAAGGAATCAAATAAATGATATTATAAATAATAAAGTAAATATAATTTGAATGTTTTGACTCAATATATGAATTTTATGGATTAAAATGACATATTAGTTTTGATTTAATGCCTTCGGTTCGAAGTAATCAGGTTTTTATGAATTTAACAAATAACCATTACTAAATAGTGTCAACATTTACATATATGAGTTTTTAAAACAACTACTATTTTATTAATTGATATAAAAATCTTGAAAATATAAATTTATGAAAAATAAATTTTATAGTGATAAAAATTTCATAAATTATGCACTTTAGGTTGTATTATAATTTTATAGTAATTATATTAAACATTTAGTATAAAAACACCAGGCGACTAGGTAAGAGTTAACTTATTTTACAAATGATTACTTCTAAACGATAAGGTTAATTTTATGACATGAAAATGTATAAACCCAATTGGTTGAAAGGATAATGACCCATAATTATATTATATCCTATATATATCAATTTGGATCTATTATAATCTAACATAATTTTATAATAAATTAAAATTTCAAGATTCTCCTAAATTTCCCCTCACCTCTCTTATAAAAGAGAACATCCCTTTCCCTTTATTTCACACATCCAAATCCATTTGTATCATCCAAAACCTAACCAAATATCATTACAACATCAATCCTTTCATCCTAACGTCAAAACATTGGGCATAAATCCAACTTATGTAATCCTTTAGTGCTAATCAAAAGGAGAAAATCGAAGAAAGGTTATTATTTTATCCCTTCTTTCATAGTTCATTTCTACTTCTACTTCATATTACTAAGATGTTACCATAATAAAACAATAAATCCAACATATAATATATTCTTATATTTTATCTATGATTATGTGAAAATCATATTCCTATTTTTACCCATCCTATAAAAAACAATAGCTCCATGCGTGCGTACGTACGGCTTACCATCTCTATGCTATGGTGTAAATTGTTTTTCATTACACTTTATTTATAGGGGTATAATGATGAATATAATGGATTAAATAATACATATAACATTATATTCCTCCTTTAAAAGTCATATTCCATCCTATTCAATACCATTTTAAAATTGAAGAAATGACACCTTCACTAATGATGACGTACAGCTTACCATCTCCACGACACGATGAGACTCATCTCCCATGTTAACCATCCAAGAATGATTATAATAATAAATATTTTTAATAAGTATTAAATATATAAAATAAAGAATCTAATAGAATGATATATATATACATACACATATATTTCTTTCACTGACATCCATTCAATATGATAAGAAAACAGAAACAGTGTTCATGCGTACGTGCGGCCTATCACCTCCATGAAAGGTGTGTTCCATTTTATTTAATTATCTATTATATATATATATATAGAATATATATGATATATAAATAATATTTTACATTTTTTAACTAAGTAAATTATGCTCTAATTAATATGATCAAGAACAAAAAGTCAAAACACATATGATAAACCAAGCGATTATAACACGAAATGTTTCATTAACTTGGAATTATAAATAAATGGGTAATATAACGTCATAAAAAATCATATATGATACCATAAATATTATTATTATTCCAATATAATTAAATAATAAGTTTTAAAACATTATACATGAGATTTGGATTCGTACGAAGAGTAGCCGACTTAAGGTCAAGATTAATTCCTCAATCACATTATTATCCAAGATTGTTCATGTGTAAGTATTTACTCGAACATATCTATTGTACATGTCCATGTTTGAAAAAAATGTTTTCAAACGTAACATTTTAATGTTTTAAGAAAGGGGTTCTATAACTATATAGTCATTTTAAATGTTTTAAGAATTTATTTTTCAATATTTATTTAATTAATTTTCTGGTTTTAAAGGATATATTTAAATAGATATGATTATTTTAAAAAGTTAATTCTTTTCAAATTTTTCAAAGTGGTATGGGTATCTTTGATTCAAAATTAATTTTAAATGACTATCTTTATAAAATTTGTCACATTTAAATGATTTCATGAAAAAGGGATATTTATCTCAAACTGTTTTACTGATCATTTTCAACTTTGTCAACATCTTTTACTAGGTATTATTCTTGATTGAGATTGATTTTTAATAATAAATCTTCCATATTTTATAGAATGAGTTATGATATATTTGACTATGGATGTTTTATTTTTATACCATTCATGGTTTATGGTTAATGTATTGATATTTCGTATACTAGATTTAATACGAATGATTTTGTTATGTCTGACCCTTTTCATTTGAGGAATGCATTGGGATTATTAAGTTATGGGTGGAGCCTATTATAGACCATCGATGCATAGGTTGGTCTCATGAGACAAACTAGTGTCTTGACATAATGACATGACAAAATATTTTTTGAATGTTCTTGGCACAAGGCCTTGAGGTAATAGTTATTATGTCCAAAATAATTCATTCCATTGTTATGATATTAGTTATTACATGTGATTATTTTATTACAAGAATATCTATGTGCATGTTTATATGGTAATTTTTAATTTATTTTTTCCATATTATGTTCACGTTTATGATTAAAAGGTTTTTGTTATTATTATACATCTTTCCATAAAAGTTTGTAGCTTCTGCTTATTTATTTACACTTACTGAGTATCTGAGCTCACCCCTTTCTTATATTTTATTTTCCCAGGATTCCAATAAGTGTATTAAAAATGATGTGATGGGTTAATATAGGGTATTAATGGAATTCTAAAAAGATTATTTATGTTGTATTTTATGTTATAAATTCTAATGGGAAGTTCATATATGTAATATTTTTTCCATGACTACTAAACAATTCGGTACTTCAGATGTTGATTCCTTGTAATGATGACAATGTATTAAAATAATGTAGTGGCTCTTGGTAACTCGTTTCGGTCCATTAGTGTTGGTATTATAGGAAGTTTAGAAACAACCTTGGAAATAGAAATAGAAAACTTATATTAGTGATCATACCCCTAAGAAAGATTTAAGGATAAGTATTAAAGAGAATATTAGAATTTTAAAATAGATATTATTTGGGTATTAAAATAAAATTCATCATTGTTTAGATACTAAAAGTGGACATAGTTCTTGTATATATGTACCTTGGGGTGAAAACTCCAACAATGTGTTCTGAGCATCACTCGGGGTAACCTGGTAGGGGAAAATGGGCCTTTTTGCACTCCTATTTTGACACTCCTGGGGAATATGCTTTAGATAATTCATATCTTATTTATAAACCATTATGAAGGATTAATGAGTATATATGTTCTCAAAGGAACCACATTTATGATTATGTATTAGACGTGCATATCTTTTAAAATTTCTGTTAATTATTTTACTAGTTTGTAATTATTCATTTTGATTCATATCCTAATCTACTGTATGGAATTGTTTATAAATGGTTCTTAGTGGACAAAATGGAAATTGTATCAATTCACTTAATCCATATAGTGATTAACATCTTACGCAAGATAATGATAATATATCTGATGAGACAACTGGTATTAAACATCTTATAATCATACTGGGACAACTGAATCAGGATGTGAATAATAACCTTACCTGTATAGAGTATCTTAATCTATAACGTGGAGGATCGATGTTAGATAAAATTATTAGACAATATCCTCCAACATTAAATTTGACTACATATCCTTTTATAGCTGAGTAGTGGATAAGTTCCTTAGAGATAATATTTCATTCTTTGGGATGTAATGAAAGATAAATGTTTGTCATGACGGTTTATCATCTATCAGGAGGTGTGGATAAATGGTAGGCATTAATTAAAAACACAAAGGATGATGAAGAAGTGGGAAATATGGAATAGAGAGAGGTTAAATAAATTATTCTAGATTAATACTTACTTTATGAATAGATAATGCTATGGAAATAAAGTTTATGAGCCTGGGAAAAATGAGAATGAGAATGCTGAAACGTTTGAGGCTAAATTCACAAGGATATCAAGGAATGCTACAAAAAACATACGTAACCCATTAATTATGATTGATAGATTCTTTGATGGGTTAAAACCATTCCTCTAATGAGTATTGGGCTCACAATATTTCTCATCATACGAAGATATATTCTCATGTGCTATCAAAATAGAAAAGGCGTTCTCTAAGTCTTATAACATTAATGTGAAGAAAGATAAGAATATAATGGTGGATCAAGAGCCAGATAAATTGAAAAAGGGAATGAAGTATTTTTCCTTATGTGATAATAATGTGAAGAGAGACCCTAGTACTTTCATAAAATAAATGGGAGTTTGTTTCAAATGTGGAGAAAACGGTCACAGTCTCGTGATTCTAAGGCAAACAAAGAAGTCGTGAAATGTTATAATTGTAATGATATGGGACATTGTGAAAATGATTTTCCAAATCATCAAGGAACAATATCTTAGAAAATGAAAATGGATCAAAGTCAAGTTTATGTTTTTATTATAGTTGAATAATTAATTTATTTGTGTATTTGGAATCAAAAATTATATTCTAGATAGAAAAAGAATGTGATGTATATAAGGATTGTAATGCAATACATTTGGTTTTCATTAAGGGTTTAATATGATATAGGTAATCATATTTTCATTAAGTGACAATAAGAGGGGCATTACATTGTTAGGGGAATCTGATGTTACAATTGATTTTGAAAATTTAGAGACCTTTTAGATCGAGATTGGACAAAAGTTTTTTTGGATAACTCTAAAGGTTGGGATGAGTTATGTTGAACATTATATATTATTGTTTAAGATTATTTTTGGAATGTTATAATACTATAGTTTTAGAAAAATGACATCTTACAGGTTGTGCGATAACTCATCGCGTCAGACAAAGCTATGGGAATCGAACCCACAACCAAAGTTCAAAAATCCATTATCACCGACCACTTGCCTACATGAAGTCCCTGTTTATTATACAATAGTTTTCTTCATTTAAATGATATATGATTATGTTTTTAACCTTCTACGATTGAGATAAATAGATTATTTTTTGTGATTTATCGTTTGAAGAGAAAGATATGTTTGTGGTAGGAATTAGTTAATGGATGAAACTCTACATGTAAATTAATTATTCTTCCTTGTATTCATATTCTATGAATTAAATTATTAATACAACAATATATAGAGGATCAAAAATACAGATAAATCCAAGTACTTTAATTTGTGATTAATCAAATAGTCCTTTACATCATTGTAGATTTATAACATTATTATTGTTAAATTTCCCTTAATAATATTCTATATCACACTCTATCAGAAATTTATGGTTAGTTTTCTATTCTATATCTATGCTTTCCACTATGAAACACTAGTAGTAATTATTTCTAGTATCATTCATACATATCTTTCATTATTTTCAAAAAGTGGCCTCTTTAATCCATTTTTAAATGTGGGATTTCAACTAAGATATTTTGAAATGTCAAACCCTTAGTTTTCAATCCCATTTTTAAAAAAATATGAATAAATTTATTGAAGTATGTGATAATTTAACTCCTTGATCATCCACATTAAATTTCCTTTAAAAAAAATCAATAGTGTCTGATTTATGAAACACCAAGTTCAAGCGGACCATGACCTAACAAACTAAATGATTAAAAAGACTATGAATAGTATTAACCAAATTTTATATTTTAAATATCCCATATAATTTTAACATTCAAATTTTTTTAACATAAAATGAGGACGAATTCATTTTTTCAAAATAAAAGAAGTATTTTTAAAAAATTCAGTTTTTCCACCTTATAATAGGAAAAAACATTTAAATCCAATATGTGAAAATTTTATATATTCAATTGGATGAAATAAAATTATAATTTATATGTGAGACATAAAAATTTATTTTGGGTAAAAATTTGGTACTTTTCTGATAACATTCATATTTTTGACGAATAATGACAAAATTCTAAATTTTAATTGAAAACAACTTTTTTAATCAAAATAATTATTAGTGTTAAGTTGTACATATTAGTTGTTTTATAGTATAATTAGATTATATTTTTATCATTTAAAATATTTGAGGTCCTTATAATAATTTTTATATTTAAATTGGACATAAACACATGTCAATCATAGAATAGTTTTTACTTCTTGAAATCCCGCCTTTTGGTTTTAACAATGGGTACTAATTTTAAATTAATTTCTGACAATTATATGTTTTGAATTTTGAAAAATGGAATGCGTATTTGTAATCATAAGTTCTAAAATGTGTAAATAGGTATTTTTTTTATTTTTTTACATTATGAATCGTAACTTCAGTAATTATTTTATTTACCATGGTTAAAGGGTAAATCATGTAAATAAGGGTAAAAAATAATATTATAACAATAATAAACTACCCTAAAATTATTACTAATATAGTTGGATGAGATATGTGTGTCCTTGGGATTCTGTGGGTCGATTTTGGGACCCCAAGGAGCCACCTAGGTGTGAAAATTACATTTTATAAGAATTAGTTTAAACTATAGAAAAATATAACATAAACATATATAATTCACTAAAATAATGTTTAAATTGGTTAATATAATAGAACTATATGACTATAAATATTCATTATAAATATTATTTTTTTTCTTATATCGTGGTATTTTATTTGTAATTTTTATAAATTATATAATGTAATTGATTTTTGACACAACAATGACTTAGTATTTTCCTTATTAATGAAGGAATCAAATTAATGATATTATAAATATTAAAATAAATATAATTTAAAAAAATTTATTCCATTAATGAATTTTTTGGATTACATTGACTTATGATATATCATTTAATTCATTTGTGTTGAACTAATAATGCTTTCATGACATAAAAAATCAATTACTAAATAGTTTCAAAATTGACATAAAAGAGGTTTTAAAAACAATACTATTTTGTAAAATGATATAAAATTCCTATAAATCTAAATTTCTACCAAATAACATGGATAGTAAAGTCTCTCGCTGTGGCTGAGAGTTCACTCCTACGGTTTTCCTAGGGACGATGTCTCCATCCTTCCTCAGAGTTCTTGATCTGCGGTATCGGTTCGGTTTATTCGAATCTTCTACGGCTGCAACTTTTTTTTCCTATGTCACATTCATGATCACATCTTCTGTGCCGCTCCTCATATCCCCGTGGCAAAGCTACTGTTGCCGGTTGACTCCTGGGAGTCTCTGCCTTTTCCAAGATACTCTTGTTTCACAGAGCGAGTCGGCATCTTTCCCTGCTTGAAATTCTCATTCGGTGCAGGTCCGGCCTTCCAAGAGGCCGTGCAAGCCCTCCCGGTATCGTAATCCCTCGTGGGTGACAGATCGGTGAGTGGGAGGTCGTTTCTAGAATTCAAACATCTCACGCTTTACCTTCTTCATGGATCCGAGACTTTGGACCCGTCTTCTCTTTGTTCGGGGTTGCCTTTCGCTCCGACATCGCGAAGACGGGAGAGGATTGGGGGGTGGGACTCAGCTTCCACACTGTTGTAATGTTATGATGATTTGGGGTTTGAATCTCACAGCCCTATCCACTATGGATCACCACGCTTGAACGCTCGTGAAGGGGGTGTTCTGAGAAGCATCGGACACAAAGGAGGTTGATCTGCAAAGAGGTGGTTTTTCCGTGAAGATCTGTGGAGGTGGGGTTTTTGCGCTGTTATTGATCGGAGAAGAACTTGTCGCGAAGGCCTGTGGCACTGGGTGTGCGTGGAATTTCTGGTTCGCGAGTTTTTTCATAGATTTGAAGCCATGAAGGCCTGGCGTGGAGATTTTCCCCACGAAGATCCTGAGGCATTGTGAAGCCGTGAAGGCCTGTCATGGTGTGTTGCCCCGCGAAGACTTGGGGGTGGGTGCGTGACGCGGATTTTTGGTCCGTTTCTTGTTTGTTGTAAGGGTGGTTTGGATTCTGCACAGGTGCCGACCCCTAAAAGGGATAGTGCTTTCACCATTTGATTTTCACTATGGACGCTGACTTTGTTAATCAATAGACAAGACTGTCCCTAACAGAAAATAAAAAAGCGGCGATTGAGGCATGGAGAAATGAAGACCCACTCTTGGAAAAACACGTCTCTGCTCATTGTGGGAATATTTGTTGAAGACATTTCAGTTAATCAGGGGGATCTCAAAAACACTATTCAGAACATCTAGAAACATGAGGCCGGAGTGGCTACTCAGGAGGTGGGAACTAATCGCATCATCTTCGAGTTCTTTAACGAGAGAGATAGGGAAAAAAATTTGTGTGGCATACCGTGGTCCTTCAATAATCAGCTACTCCTCATGGAAGAATTCAAAGGGGGAGACGATGTCTCGTGGGTGAATTTAACCCACTCCCCCTTCTGGATAGGAATTAAAGGAATCCCCTTCCATGAAAGAATGGAACACATAATGAAAGAAATTGGGGACAATCATGGACACTTTCTTGAATGGGACTACTCAGACCCAATACAATGGGGCCCTGAGGTTCGGATCATGGCATAAATTGAGGTATCAGAGCCCCTAATGATGGGAATGTTCCAAAAATTCGATGATTCAAACACATGGATATCATTATAATTTGAGAAACTCCCACTCTTCGGTTTTTTTCTGGTCGTCTTGGACACCTAGAAATAATTTGCAACACAAAACAGAAGAATGGATTAGGTGACATCACACTCCAATTTGGCCCTTCACTCCATGCAAAAATGAATAAATTTTCTCTCATCCCTGAGACGGAAAAACAAAAGGACCACACCTGTCTCACGTTGGCAAATACCAATCAGGTGGAACCCACACATGGACAAGTCATTATGCTGGGACCTCCAGATTTCTCTAATTATTGTTATCCCAATCATAGAGAAGCTGGAGTTCATCCTAACCCCATGAAGGACAAAACTCAATCACCCACAAGGTCGGAGATGAAGCACAAGAACCATCACGAAAATGCTCAACACCAAATCTGCCACGCTTCGAACCGCTAGATCTGGATCCAGGTCCACAATTTTCCGTAATCAACATATCACCAATAGAGTCCCATGGAATGAAGAGAACTCCAATTCTTGTCCCAATCACCCGTCTCACATGGAAAAGGGTTCAACATAGAGAATGTGATGATCGAGCGGAATACCCTAACCCCGGGGCCAGGAAAAGAAAAACTGAAACATGTCAATCGGGGGGATTCCCACCAAAAGACAGAAAACGACAAGTGGTGAAACAAGTGTTCAGGAACCAAAGGTTGTCGTGGGCGATACCTAGCCCCACCTAGAGCAATGATTGTGTTATGCTGGAACTGTCATGGGCTTGGCAACACGAACGGTTCGCATGATTCTGCACCATTGTGCCCAAAGTCACCCCGATATGGTTTTCATGTTCGAAACCGTACTGGAAAACAAGGACACCAATGATATTGCCCTGAAGTTTAGTTTCCAAGGCTACTTTATGGTGTCCAGACAAGGCCATTCTGGGGGCCTCTATCTCCTTTTGAAGGAAAATATTGAAATAAAAAGTTTGTCTTTCTCTTTTCACCATGTGGCTGAAACTGTTCAATCGGACTTGCACACACCCTAGAACTTTCTTGGATTCTATGGATTTCCATCCCATGCTGATAAGGTGCAGTCATGGGACCATCTGGGAAAGCTACGACATGATCTACATAGACCTATTATTTTCGGTGGTGACTTCGATGAGATCATGTTCCACAAGGATAAAAGAGGTGGAAGCACTTGACACTCAGCCTCGATGTCTAATTTCAAGGACATGATATCTGGGGTGGACCTGGTCGATCTAGGGTACACACATAAACCTTTTACATTGTTCCACGGAAACACTAAAGGCACCCGCATCACTGAGCGGCTTGATAGATTTCGGGGTTCTGCTGACTGGATTAATTTGTTCAACATGTTTCATGTTGGCCACAAAGACCTTAACTGTTCGGATCACTGCCCTATTCTCATTGACTATTTTCAAGGAGAATGACAACAACTACTCAGCAAACCCTTCATATTTGAGAGCTTCTGGTCAAAACACCAAGAATGTGATGAGGTGGTCCGATCATGCTGGACAAGTTTTCATGAAGATGTTGGCCTCAATCTCCAACAGGTTGCATCCGGTCTGAGAGCATGGAGTTACTAGAAGTTCCACCAAACTAATAGGCATTGTGATGCCCATGAAAAGAAGTTTCACAACTTACTCAGGCAACCCTCGTCCAATGGAAATCTCTCCAAGATTGGTTCTACTCAAAGAGAGCTGGACGGGGCCCTTCATGTTAAGGAAAGCATCTAGGGTATGTGGGCACGTGACATACACATTAAATAGGGCTATGCTAATACAAGGTATTTCCAACTGAAAGCATCACCAAGGAATCGAAAAAACTCTATCATGATCTTATGACGACCTGATGGAAGAAAAGTTTCTGACACCTGTAGCATTCACGAAGCTTTTGTAGTCTATTTCCAGAACCTCTTCTCCACAAGTACTCCTTTCATGTTGGCTGAAGTGGAAGAATGCACCAGATCCGTGATTACCGATGAGATTAACCGGCAGCTAACCAAAGATGTGACGAATGATGAGATTCACCTGGATTTGAAACAAATCCACCCCATTAAGGCCCAGGGGCTGGATGGTTTCCATGCATTATTTTTTAAACAATACTGGAACATTATTAGTCCCGACATATGCAAAATGATTAAAAACATCTGGGCGGGGAACACAAGTATTTCCGCCATTAATGAAACTGTCCTCGTCCATATCCCAAAAATCATGAAACCTCATGCGATATCAGATTTTAGACATATTAGCCTCTGCAATGTCTCATATAAAATATTCTAAAAAATCATGGTTAATCCATTGCGTCCTTATCTTCCTAATATTATCTCTTAAAACCAGAGTGCCTTTGTGGCCAAGCGACTGGTTACTGATAACGCAATTGTGGCCCATCAAGTACTCCAATCTATGAAAATGCGCTCCACTGCGAAAAAAGGAACCATGGCCTGGAAACTGGATATGACCAAAGCCAATGATAAAGTGGAATGGAATTTCCTAAGAGTTGTGATGTTGAGAATGTGTTCTTCACTAAACGGAAAAATATTATCATGCACTACATCTCGACCATCTCTTTTAGAATCATGGTCAATGGAGAGCCCACTGGAGGATTCTCCCCAAGCCGAGGCATGCGCCAGTGAGATCCTCTCTCCCATTTTCTCTTCATCTTGGTGGAGGATGTTTTCTCTAACCTTATACCCAGGGTTGCATCCGCTGGGTCTACTCATGGAGCAAAGGTCTGTCGTGATAGCCCACAAGTGTCACATCTCTTCTTCGCCGATTACTGCATCCTTTTCTCTAGAGACGCTATTAATTAATGTTGGGTGATCAGCCATGCGATTCATCAACATGAGTGGGAATCTTTACAGTCTATCAATCACAGAAAATTGGAGATATCCTTCAGCGCAGGGGTGTCTGCTGCCAAGAGAGATGTGCTTTGTGCTTCTGCAGGAATCTATATGGTCGATAAACACCAAATGTATCTCGAACTCACTACGGTGATTGGCCTATCCAAAAAAGAAATTTTTGCAACTTTGGTGAACAAAATTGAGAAAAAAAATTATGGATGGACACCAAAAACATCTCTAAAGCTGGAAAACGATCCCTCATTAAAGTTGTCATTCAGTCTATCCCCAGCTACATTATGTCTATGTTTATGCTCCCGATGACCATGTTCAAATTGATACATTCTCATACTGCCAACTTTTGGTGGGGGAAAAACGATGGAAGAAATAGACTACACTGGGTGGCCTAGGAGAAACTCTGCCAACCCAAGTCAGAGGGAGGGATGGGATTCCTGAATCTTCTTCTATTTAATGCCGCATTGTTGGCCAAGCAAGGATGGTGCCTTTTGAACCGTCCTTCATCTCTTTGTGCATGGGTACTCTCTGACAAGTACTTTCCCCACGTGATCTTCCATGGATCCTTTCTTGGACCCCATCCTAGATTCCTCTGGAAAAGTATTTGGGGGGCCCGAAATCTCCTTGAGAAAGGGGTGGGATAGAGAATTTGAAATGGCTCATCTGTCAACATCTGGACCGATCACTGGCTTGTCGACAAGGATAGTGTGAGGCCCACATCCCCCGCCCAACCAGGTCTGGAGGACACCACTGTCAACTGCCTCTTCTTAGACTAGGGTCCGGGATGGTTCTTGGAAAAGATCCAGGAATGGTTTAATGATAGAGACCAAAGACTTATCCGGAGCATCCCATGTGTCCCTGATGCAGGCCCCGACTATCTTTTTTGGACTAGTGATGTTTCAGCCGACTACACAGTGAGATCCGGATACAGACTGGCTCTTATATTTCACTCTCTCGACCATGATGAGGGACCATGGAATGCTCTTTGGAAGCTCAACGTCCCCCAAAAAATTCACCAATTTTGGTTGAAGGTGTGCATGGGCACCCTCCCTACCATGAGCCTCCATGTTTACCGCCATATGGCCAGTGCTAACTCCTTCCCCTTCCGCACGAATATTCCTGAAACCCCATGGCACGCCATCATTAATTACCTGGGAGCCAAGGAAATTTGGAATAAATGGGGTTAGACTTTGGATGCTTCACTAGACATTTCCTCTGACCTACACGATCTTTTGATGTGATGGTGTTCCTCTCTTTCATCGTCTAATGAAAGCACCCATTGCAACCTAGCCTGGATCATTTGGGTTTGGTGTAAAGATTTGGTTTTCCATTATGTTCGTCAGCCTCCCGAGTTTTGGATTGAACGAGCCACTTCATGGATTGAGGGATGGAAGGACAGTGAAGGACACTTTTTTCCAAGGGTTGCCCCTCCTGGTCCCCTCACTCGATCCCCCAGAGAAAAAGAGTATTAATCTTAACATGGACGCCTATCTCCCCAAGGATGGGCATGTTGCCCTCACCCTTCTGGCTCAAAATCATCTGGGGCAGATCATTGCAGAAAAATATAAACCACATCATACCTTCTGGGAACCGGATGTTGCTTATTCCTATGCCATACATGCAGGTATGATGCTCCTTGTGGAATGTGGATGGGCTGATATCATCATCGAGTCTGACTGCCTTTCAGTTATCAATGCTATTAACCACGGTGACGCCGGACTCCAGGCCTTTGGCTTTATCGTCAGAAGAATCTTCTCACTACGTCTCGACTTCACTTGTTGCTCCTTCTCCATTAACAAAAGGGAAGGAAACAATGTGTCCCATCAGCTAGCAGATTCAGGCCCCTTCGATGTCAACCAACTTTGGCTGGAAAATTTCCCCCTTGGCTCTACTTATGTACAACTGCTGATATTCACCTTTAATATAATCATTATTTATTTAAAAAAACATGGATAGTAATAAAATTTTTATATAGTATCCACTTTATTTTCACTTTTCATTTTATAGTAAATATATTAACCATGTAATATTAAAACATTAAAGGACATTGTAAGACTTAACTTATTTTATAAAGGGTTGAATCTAAATGATATCATTATGTTTATAACCTAAACATGTATAAAACCTTTTTTTGAGAGTATTTAGACCCATCCTCATATTATCCTCGAAATAAATAAACTTTTAGCTATTATAACCCAAAAATAATTTTATAATAAATTAATATTTCCAGCATTTCTTAATGTGATCCTCACCTCTCTTATAAAAGGGAACATCCCTTTCTATTTAATTAACACCTCCAAGGCCCATTGGCTCAGCCAAACCTGGTCCAAATCTTCTACAAACTTCCCTACCTTCATCATAGAGTCAAAATATTGTAAATAAAACAAAAATAAAGATTCATTTACTACAAATCAAAATGGTACACTTGATGAAAATGTAATAGTCGTATCCCTTCATTCAATGCTTATTTCTTCTTCTACTTCCTCTTAAAATGTTGTTACCATAATAAAATAATAACCTCATAATATAATATATTTTTATATTTTTTATATTATTGGAAAAAATATTCTTCGTTTTACCCATCCTATAAAAAAAATACCACCATGTGTGCATACGTATGACTTACCCTCTCCACGTTGTGGTGTAAATTGTTTTCCATGTAAACATTATTTCTATGAGTAAACGATAAATATAATATATCTAAAAAATACATATAACATGATATTTATTCTTTAAAAATTGTATTCCATCCATTTTCATAACATTTTACCATCGTGGAAATGATGTCATTTCTCGTTCCTACGTACGACTTACCGTCTCCATGACGCGATGAGATTCATCTTCCATGTTCACCATCCAAGAATGATTATAAGAATAAATATTATTAATAAGTCTAAAATATATGACATAATAATTCTACTGGGATTATATATATATGTTAACATATATTTCATTCACTTACATCCACTTAATATGATAATAAAATGGATACAATGTTCACACGTACATGCGACCTACTGCCTCCATGAACGGTGTGTTCCATTTTTTTACCTATCTATTATATATATTAATATATATAATATATGTGATCTATAAATCATATTTTACATTATTTATGTAAATAAATTTTGATATAAATAAAATGATCTTGAATAAAAAGTCAAAACACGTACGATAAACAAAGCAAATATAAACCGTAATGTTGCATTATCTTGGAATTGTAATCAAATGGGTCATATAAGGTCATAAAAGAATCATATATGATATAATAAATATTATTATGATTCAGATATATGTTTATAATATATTTAAAAATATTATATAGGAGTTTCATATTTTCATGGAGATTATCAGACTTAAGGTAAGGGTTAATTCATCAATCTCATTATTATCCGAGATTGTTTATGTTTAAGTATTTATTAGGACAAATTTATCATCCATGTCCAAGTTTCATTAAAATGTTTTCAAAATTAATCTTTTAATGTTTTATGTAAGGGAAACTTTAACTATATCATCATTTTAAATGTTTTAAGGATTTATTTATGTATATCTATATAATTAATCTCCATGTTTTTAAGGATATATTTATATGAACATGATTGTTTTAAAATTTTTATTCTTTTCAAAAGATTCAAAATGTTATGGGACAGTTTGATCCAAAAATACATTTTAAATTACTTCCTTTATAAAATGTGTCACTTTTATATGATTTCATGAAAAGTAGATATTTTTATCAAAGAGTTTTACTGAACATTATCAACTATGTCAACATCCTTTACTAGGAATTATTCTTGATTAAGGTTGATTTATTATAATAAAATATTCCATATTGTATTGAATGAGTTATGATATGTTTGAATATGTATGTGATATTATTATACCATTCATTTTTTATTGTTAAAGTATAGAAATTTCATATGCTGGTTTTAATATGAATGATTATGTTATGATCCACCCTTTTTATATGAGGAATGTATTTGACTTAGTAAGTGATGGGTCAGCCCCTCTATAGCCCCTAGATGCATCATTTGGTATCAAGAGTCCAACTTGTGTCTAGGCACAAGGCCTTGAAATAATAATTTTTTATGATATTGGCAGCAGGCCATGATGTAGTTGTTATTATGTCTGGCATTATGCATTACCTTGTTATGAAATTAGTTATTAAATTTGATTATTATATTAGTAGAATATCCATGTGCATGTTTATATGTTAATTTGTTATTTATTTTTTCTATATTATAATTAATTTTATGTTTATAAGGATGTTATTTTTATTATACATTTTTTTTAAAGTTTATAGCTTCTGCTAAATTATTTACTCTTATTGGGCATCTGAGCTCACCACATTCTTATATTTTATTTTACCAGTATTTGATGAATTGAATTATGAATTATGTGAAGAGTTAATATAAGGGAATAATGGATTTATAAAATTATTATTTATGTTTTGTTTTATGTCAGAAAGTTTAATTTTATGTTCGTGTATGTAATCTATTTTCCAAGACTGTTAAACGGATCAGTGCTTCGGACTTGATTCCTTGTAATAATGCCAATGTATTAAAACAATCCAATGAATCTGGGTAACTAGGGTCAGGGAAGTAAAATTATAATTATAGAATATATTTATGGGCAGTATAAACACCACATAAAAGAAATGACTAGTGAATAATGTGTAAATCTCACTGAAATAGAAGTGAGACTAGAAATCTCATTACCTTATGTCCTGACTCGCTTCGTAACCATACAATCCTCCTGTATAATACATTTAAGTTTATTATAAATATTTTATAAAAATTCATTCTTATATCTAATACCATATATGGTTTCATTATGATTTATATTTCCCGCTTATTCACAATACCATTTTATGTTTTTTCTTCGAGTGATATCTTTTTTGTTCTTCATTCATGTTTTGACTTATAATACATGATCATCTTACATAGATCATGATTTACTTATTTATATAATTTAAAACATGATATAAATATCATATATATTAATTATATATGTATTTATATTTATATTTAAAATATTGAATGTGGAAATTGAATACACTATTCATGGAGATGGTAGGTCGTACGTACACAAGAACGTTGTTTCCGTTTTATTGTCATATTGAAATAAAGAAATTAAATTCCAAATATATATAATCATTATAATATAATTATTATATCGTATAAATCATAAAATTTCTCTAAATGTATCCTTAATACATTCTATGAATGGTGTGATCGAATCACATCTCTTTAAGGAGGCTGTAGTCCACACTTCCCTAAATGATATCATCATATGTAAACAAAATGGAAATCATGAAAGTATGTATTATATAATAGTTATATAAGTATAAATACATCATAAATATAATATATATTTTATAAAAATATATTTTCCCCCGTAATCCCCACCATGAGTGGTGGTAAAGGAAAAATGAACAACATCGTTTCGTGAGTCGGTAGTTCACCGTACAAGCGAATTGTAATTTTGTTACCCATTAGAAAAAAAGGTTGTTTAATTTTATTTATAAAAAATAAAATAAAAACATCTTAGTATATTTAGGGTATTAATTTTATTATATAATCATGTAATAATAAGAGTTTATGGGTGGATAATGAAAATAAAACAAAGGAGCATGAGGAAGGATGTTACATCTTCTTTGTGTAACTCCTCTTGGTTTCCACCAAAGTGGTTACTTGGATACCTTTATTAACACAGGTAATATTATATGATGAAGTTAGGGATTTTTTTTTATTATTTTATCAGATTTTGGATGATTCAAAGTGTCATGAGAGATGTGAGTAAGGGTAAGAGCGAATGTCTTTTTATAGTGGAGGAGGAGTGGAATTCTTTTAAATACCAAAAGGTAACAACTAATGGGAGGTATCCCTTAACTAATGTGCTTCCAAAAAAGGTAAAATATGGTTTTAAATGGGATTTATTGTCAATACACACGCACCGCATCCACAAAAAAACATTTTTATGATTTTTTCCCTTATTTTAAGTTTCAATATTTTTATCATTCAGTTTTTATTAAAGTAACCATTTTTCTATCCAAAGTGATTTAACCATTAAAACTAGAATAAAGCTATATTTATTAGAAAATATATACATAATTAATTAAAAATAAGATATCTAATTTAAAAAAAATACAAGGTGTGTTTTAAATAAATTTTAAAACAAGAGCAAGTAATGTTAAAAACACAACTTTAACCTAAACCGTGTTAAAAATGTTTTTATTATATATGGGTCAATATGTTAATTATAAAATATCAAATTTTCCACTAATATACCATATTTTATATTTATTATCACCTAATAACACTTGTAATAAGGTATTATTTTTTTTTAATTTTAAACCATTTAATATATAATTAATGGTAAAATAAGATTAATGACAATTTTGAAATTATTTATTTAATTTAAGTATAAAAATATCAATAAATTGATTATATTGAAATATATTTAGTTAAAATAGGTGTAACATGATATATTAATCTACAAAAATAATGTAAAATAGTTATTCATTTACTTTACATTTTTTAGCATCGTTTATTTTATTTTATTTTTATCTAAATAACCCATGTGTGATCATTTGTTAAGTGTTTAATGTAACTATTTAATATCTAAAAATTAATGCAAAATAATTATGATAAAAATAACACATTTATATTTCAAAATTATTTTTATAAGCTAAAACATGTTGTTTTCCATATCTCAATGTTTTATAAAAGTTAAAGGTAAGGAAGGTATATTTTTTTCCTTTTTCCATACAGTACTTATTATATAGGGAACTCTCAAGAACATGTGTCGAACTAACGAATATAATTATAACCAAAATTGGATATGGTCTACATATTGGTATAAAATTGATTTTGGACAAGTGTTTAGGTCATTTTGGCCCTTAAGTTTAAGGTGTAGTCCCTTATTAAGCTTAATTTTACAATAATCTTTACAATTAATTTTAATTAATTTTTGCTAATCTTTTTGGTAAAAAATTAATTTTTCCATATTGAAAATTATTTATTATGATCATTCCAGATATATAATCTATTTTTCCATATTAAAATCATATAAGTGACATAAATTAATTTAAATTTAATCCTGCATATGGGATGCTGATACGAGTTTTTAAAGTAAAAATATTCGAAACTATGCTATTTTTTTATATCCAAATAATAAGTGAAATTTATTACCATGACCTAAATTAGATTAAATTTTGTACTATTGAACTAATTAATCATTAAAACCAGTAAAAATAGAATTTAACCTCATAAAAAATTAGTTGAAAAAGTGATTTTGAATTAAAATTTAGTATTATTCAATATTCATTAAAAAATGAAACATCAGAGAAAATTACATATCCAGTTTTTATATTTCGTTTAAAAAAATGAAGTTCATTTTGTCAAATAAAAAATTATAGAAGTGTAAAAATCATAGTTAAAATGATTTCTCCATTAAAATGTTGTAAAATTACTTTTTAGAATAATGTTTTTTTCTTCATAAAATTGGATTTTTTATTTACATATATCTACCACATCTAATGTATGAGTATAAAGATATTTTATTGAATATATAATATATTAAAAAATTAAACAATAGTGGTGTGATTAATTTATTTAGATAAAATATAGTTTTTATATTGAAAAATAGTTTTCATAGAAAAGTAAATTGTTTATTTTCAAATAGTTCTTACTTTTATTTATAATTAATGGGGTTATTTTTATTCACATGTTTAAATATTATTTTATTCATAATTTCCATCTTAACTGATAGGTGAAAAATATAGACTACTGAAAAATAACATGTCCCATCAGTCTCAATGTGTTGGGATTGCCTCTTAAAAGGTTGTGATAGCATATCCAAATGGTTTCAGATACCATTGGTATGTGGGTTGTTGGGATAGCACTATACTAGTGATTTTTATTGAACCATTAGTATAGGGTGGTTAGGATTTTATTTTACAAATTGTTAATTATTAAACATTGGAATTTATATATTCAAACTGTTAAGAATAATTTGGAATGATTATACAAACAGTTAAAACCGTGGGGATACCTATATCGCAACTTTTATGAATCATTCATATAGGCACTTCCCAATGGTTCACAATGAACCATTAGTCTATGGGTCAGAATGATATTTTACTAACAGCTCATTTGAACCATTGGAATAGAGTTATTTCGACAATTAGAAATATTTTGGTATAGACCCCCCCCCCCCCCCCCTCCAACTCACTAGCCACCAACATCCCTACTACCCACTACACCTGAAATGATCTTTAACAGAAGATTCAGAAAATACTCAACACACAGAACACCTACAAAAAATCATAATCCTAGAATGAATCTAAAGAACATCCTCATCACACAGATCCTATAATGTTACTAACAGATAATCCTCCACAACAACAAACTATTACATTAATGATGATAATATAAGAAATTTAGTGATGCATTTATCTAATGATAACAAAAAAACAAAATATCACATATATTCATTCACACCAAGTCATCAAATATAAAATTTCAAAAAAATTATCCAAAAATGTAATAGATTTAATATGTCACTCGTCACCATCACTCTCTTCACCATCATCATCGACCTCATCATCATCCTCGCCCCCATATTCTTTATATCCATCATCCATGCCCTCTTCCTTGTCATCATCCCAACCATCTTCCTCAAGGTCATCCTCTCTATCAACATTTTTGGGAACATCATCATCCTGACCACCACTAGGAATACTACCTGGTATACCATATAATGTATGTATCCTCAACATATATGCATCACAAACCACGATGGTCATTAGTGGAAGTGATGGATATAATACTTCCATTAGATTCATAAATTCAATTTTTTCCATTTGAACCCATTTTTTCACTTATATATCCATTTTCCAGAACTTCTTCCTCAGCCTTAGCATGTGATACACATTCTGACTCGGTTTTAATAGACCCTTCACATGAAGTGATCTAATAGCTTGTCGGTAAAATACTTTTCCCTATATGGCAACATACTCTATCATGGTTCTAATCTCCCTAAACATGATGTATGTGATCAGTTGGTATAAATTTGTCTATTTACTATGCATCAATGGCCTCCAAAGAAAACTGTTACAAATATAAATAGACAATGACGTTAAAAAATGATATTCATAATTGAAATCAAAAATGTAAAACTTAAAATTTGTTATTTTGTCTATTCTTCTACCACACTTCCTTATTTTTTCTATCTACTTGAGTAAAATAATTTTCTTGAGACACACATCCTACTATATTTAAAACCTCTCTCTACAATGGCACTATAAATTATTACAATGAGAGGAATCAAGATAAAATTAAAATTCTTTCAAAATTTCATCTAATATAATGTTCCATGGACATCACTTCTATGAATGGATATGATATTTAAGAAATAATATAACAACATGTTTATTAAGGGCTATTAGAGGTGGAATAACCTACTAAAACTCCAAAATTGAATCAAGATACAATTACAAACGAACTTGAGGTAAAATCCATTGAAATTTTAGATTTGAAGAACGCTATTTTAACTGAAATTCAGGAAAACATTTAGCCATGAAATAAGATTTTTTTTGGAATTTTATGTGTTTTTTTATAAGGGTGATAGGAAAATTTAGACCTCTTATTTTAACTATTGATATATGAAATGATGTGGATCATTTTTTAGTTACATTATTTTTTGAGCTATTTCAATATGGCTCACTTCACATCATTTTTTTTAATTAACGTTAATTTTTTTGGTTCAATTAAATTCATAAAAAATTTGGGTGGGTTATAACTATAAGGTTTAGTTCGATTTGATCTAGGTTATATCGTACTTGTTTGGTCTGGTTATTTTTTTTGACTTGGATTGAATCTATTTAGTAAAATACATCCTTTAAGAGAAAAAAGAATAATGACTCTTTATAATCAATGAAATGCTAATTTTTTCTCCCATTCCAAAGAAAATAATTTCTTAAATGAACATTATGTTATATTCATTTTCTTATATGTTAAAAAAATAATACCTTAAATATATTTCAATTTCAATCCTTTAATCATGATATTGTGAATCTTAGAAAATGTAAATCTAATCAATATCCCCTTACTAACCAGTTTCCATTTTCCCTAAAATATCATTATTTTTTCTTGGTTGAAGTGTTTATATTCCTTTCAAGAAGTTTTCATGGTTCACCCTAAAAGTGTTCTAATTATAGAGATAAAAAGTTCTTAAATTTTTCTAATAAAACAACCAAGAAATTATTACCTGGCTTGTATAAAATGAATAAAAATTATAGATTCATTCTTGGATTTAAAAAAATTCACAATAAATTCATATATAGACATAACTTGACAAATAATCCATTAAGTAATTTCATAATTGAATACTAATTCATTTTTCACTTGAACTCATAAAACTTTTATCTTCTTAACCCCATAAGTGAGATGAACCAATACATTAAAAATTCATTGGAATCTGTATAAATCATTGTAGATGTTTTTTATGAGCTATTGAAAGAGAGTATGAGTGTGTGTATGACTTTTTCATGTCATAAAACATTGATGAGGATCCACTACAACTAGTTGGAGGCATGAAAGTTACATTCAAAATAAGCATTAGCTACTCATTTTTAAAGAGACAATAAATATTAATTACCTTCCAAGATGTTGTAGAAATGACATGCGAACTACTGATATATATATATATATATATTTCAGCTTTTGAAAGGAATGGTGGGAAAACAATTCGAGTCGGATTGCAGTTTTTAGTATGGTAGCTTAGTTGAAGAGGATGATGGAAATTATGTGGTGTTATGGGGTCCCCAGTGTAGAAGACATAATTATATGGTGTTAAACAATACCTTTGGTTTTGTAAAATTTTCATTCATATGGATGGAAGGAATGTGCCTCTAGTAATGATGGATTCTATAATTATGGCCTCTATTTCTATGTTATCCAATATTTTTCAGCATCTTAATGTGATATCTACACACTAAAATTTTCATATATATCAAGTAAATTTTGTTGATGCACACTAATTAATGATATGTGATTACTCTGGTGATGGATAGGAAATACAAGAATAATGTTTCCCCAAATGAAAAAGAGAATCCATAGAATATGTCACAAGAATTACCATGTTTAATCGTATTGGTTTTCTAATTTCTTATAGTAAGTGATTTCTTGGTGATAGTGGTTTTGTGCAATATTGTTGGCACATTTTTGACATACTAGAAGGGGGTCCACTATGGGATCTAGTTTTATTTTCACATCTCAGGGGAAATGTCGGTGATCTGCTGTTTAGCTACGGAAATAATTTTTCCCAAGGCACCCAAATCGTGAATATTCCACCCATGTTTTGGAATGTTCCTTCAATGGGATTGAAAGAAGATTTTTTTTTGAGGAAGAAGCATAATTTTTTGCGTCTTTAGTAGGGGTCGACCTATCATTGAATTTAAAACCACTGTTGGTAGTAAATATGGTGTAATTTAAGATACAAAAATGTTTTATGGACCATAGTTGGTAGGGGATAATGTGAACTATATTAAAATACAAAAACGTTCCTCCACCCTAAGTGAAACTTGTTTTACCAATGTCACTTTGTTTCTATTATCGATATTGAGGAAAATAATGAGTGTCATGAGTGGGATAAAGTGATAGGGAATAGTAAAGCTGGGTTGGATAGGTGTGGACGCTATAGGTGGGATAGCATGGAGAATATAATTTTATTAGGGATAGAAGGCCCACTACATAGCTTGGTTAACAAACTATTGAAATGTTCTATACAATGTTGTGGACACTACAAGTGGGAAAACCTCAGGAAGTTGAGTATGACAATAGGAAAAGTGGTCTCATATTACTATATGGATAAAAGAAAAGGAATAATATTTTGTTGAATAATCGATGTCCCCATGAGGGAGGGGCTGTTTTAAGAAGAGGGATTTGGATGGAGAAGGGTAGGACCAGTTTTGTTGTAATTTCAGCCGGAGTCTTGTGTGTGAGAACCTAGGGATCTCTCGAGTCATTGTCCCTCTATTACATCCTTATTAATCATTTAATTATTCAATCTATCCCTATATATCTGGTCTCCTATGGTTTATTACATCTCAAAATATAATGTAGTTTTTTTCAAGTGTTCCATCTAGTGTGAGGGTGTAATTAATAACACTAACATAATCAATAAATAGTAGAACCATAGAAAGGATGAAATCTTCATTATAATGTGATTTAAAATTTCAAAATATGAAATACCTTAAAATTATTTAATAATATCTCTTTAATCCTATTAAATATAGATATTGTTTCACCTATATTTCATTATATTGTAGAGAAAACTAGATCTCAACCTTCATCAATTTTCATATCTGTCTATGAAGATCGATTTCTTAAATAGTCCGAGTTAGGGTCTACCCTTAGAACCTATCCATATAGATTTTATTTTTGGAAAGGGAATTTATAATCTTATTGACCCCCATATTTTCATGAGATATAGAAAATTAAATGCATCTAAGTAATGAGTGTCTTACTTGGTTCCTCTCATGGTCTGTTGTCATAGTCTTCCCCAAGGTATGTAAGTATGTCGTAACATCCTTTTTTTCCCTCAAAATTCCTAAAAAAATAAAAAATAAAAAATATATTATTATTTCAAATCATTGTAATTTTAATTTAGAATCCTCATATTTAATTAACACCTTAAATGTGGTACTCATCCAATGAGTAATCATTTCTCGATAATATTCTGCTGGTCAGTCATCCCTGAAATGTGTGGCCTCTTAATATCTGCCAACTCATTCATGCTTGCTACTATATAATTAATTCTTATAATATTTCTAGATGTCACCTAATTTCATAAATTTTGTTGGCCTCGTAGCGTCATCTCCAGGAAAATTAAAATGATAATGGCACCAAAATATTGATATATATAATTCAAAAAAAATATAACATTAAATCCAATGAAATTGTTTACCCATATTTGTTCAAAAGAGTTACCCTTTATTTCATTTGGAAGGTGTATCCATGAGCGTATATGGATGCTAATTATGTTGGATTATTTGGGAAGTATCACAAAAAAAATTTTACATTCCCATCATGTTTTTCCATTCACTAGTTTGTCTTCATTATACACCCCAAATAGTTATGTGCAGCAATTCCACACTACATGCAGTCATGTACACCCATGCCACTTATTATAGGATCCAGGTCATAAAGATGAAAAATAATAATATATCAATACACATTATAATGAAAATAAATTATTATAATAAGATTAATATGATTCTATAAATATACCAAAGGTAAACTGATTAGTGGGCATCGTTGGATCCTCATGCACTAATGAAACATCTACCTCTATAGATGTAGTGTGTCCATGGGTATAATCCTCAGTGTTATAAGGTTTATGTTTAGTAGTTAAAGAATAAGAAATGTAGTATCCCAGGGAGAAAGAAGTAGAATGAAAATATGATGACATAGATTGTTATGAAAATCATAATAAGTATGAGGAGTATTAATCATCGGTGGACACATGAAAGAGAGTAAGGGAGGCTCATATGAAAAGGTAAGTTCAAACATGGGTGACCTAAATATATCAGGTGTCTGTAATGACATCGCGGTATCAGAAAGTGTGGTATATGGTATGTCAGGGGGAGAGATAGGGTGTGATTGAGCATGCTGACTGGAGTGCCTAGCCATATTACCCCCTCCCCTCAAATCTCTAACCTAAGCACTAGAACCATTAGATTGGTTAGTGATAAACTATCACCTTGGTGGTGGATAGTAATTAAAATTTAAAAAAAAATTGACCACATGACATTATATGTTATTTATATATATTTTTGAATTAAAATACTAACAACGAGTACTGGAGGAGTGATGACCCTCTCACTCATTGGGTGATTGTTGTCTTCTTCTTTTTCTTCACTACTCCAGCGTGTTATTCCTTTACGTAATTTTAAAACAATTATGGAATTAATTAAAAATACATAACTACTATCTAACTGATACAATAAATAAGATGTGGAATAATTTAATTATAGAATACCCCTTATCAAACCAAATACATGATACCTAGTGATATAAAAAAAATTATATCAAGTGGTAATAATATCAAAACAACATACATATCATAGAAAAAATAATACTTTCAAATTAGCATGTTTAGGAAGGGTATGATATAGTTTTATTATATTTTCAATTCGATTGAATTCAATTTTGGTTAGGTCATTTGGTTCATTCTGGTCAACTGATTAGGTCACTTTTCCATTTTTATTTATCATTGGACATTTGGTTCATTTTTTTCAATTAAGAAGGTAATTTATCTATTTTTTATTTGTCTTCGATCAGTTGGATAGTATTTTGGGGTAGTTCATTTTTACGTTTTTTGTTATGTCATTATTTTCATTGTGTTTTATTTTCAATCAATTAGTTTAATATATATAATTTAATTAAACTTGTTTTTTGTTACAATTTTACTGTTTTTGTTTTTTTGGTAGCTTTGAATACATTTCAATTCAATTTTAGAAAATGATACTCCATGAAAACTACAAACTATAAATATTGAAAATTCACATGATGTTCTAGTTGGATAAAAAATATTTTTAATAAATAGTAAATAAATTTTTATAGACTCAACCTCAAAAAGCCTAGTCGAGGAAAACCAGATGAAATAAGAACACATATGAATGATTCTATATATTTCCAACCATAACATTACGGTCCTAATAAACTGCAAAAATTAATGTATTTGACTTATCAAAACTAATAAATCGATCGGTGGTAATGGGATCAGGGATGGTGTCAATTCCATCATCACCATCATCAAAAATATGTCTTGGGATTACATCAATAACGAAACAAAATTTTTGTCAAAGAAGACCTTTGAAATAAAATAATTGTTTCGTCATTTATTCCAATACATATGGTTCATAAGTAGCAATATTTTGAGCCATTTCAATAACTCAAAACCAAAATAATCAATTAATGTTCTAATCTGCATCATAGAATCAATACACTAGCATATTAACAAAGTGGCATGACCAAGATTTTAATAATCCAATATTAGTATTTTCTCAATAAATCCATAATAAGAATCATTCTCAAATGGAGGTCTATTATCTATTGCATTGGCATAATAGTATGTTGTGGTAGTTAAAATAGCACCATCAATTATTCCTATCATATTTTTTCTCGTTGAGTGATAATAAATCAATACCCATAATAAAAATTTATTATCATTCCTGAACCATAGAATTATATCCAAAATCCAAATCTCTCATTTCCTCAGAGACAGATCTATCTCGAGTACTCAATACATGAAATACAAAAGAATATTAAATTTACTAAATATATATTTTATTAAATTTTCATAATAATATTTCAACCTTTAATTTCAACCAAGAAGAAATATATTTTCTATGACATTTCTCTCTATTTCTCAACGATTAAGAATGATTATTTCTATTTATTATTTTTTTATGTTCCCTGTAGAAAAAATAGAAGTAGTTTAACAAATACGAAAAATTACATTATATGAAATAAGATATACATGATCAATTTACATACATTATGTAGTCATTGAAAAAATCATAGTTAAAAATACTATGTGATGTGCCATCTCCCACTCCCCAAGGCTTAATGTCATAAATGTATATAATATAAGAATTCCCACTATTTAGGGATGTGATAGAAAATTTCATTTAATTTTCTCATACAGTTCTTCATTTCTCATTGGTCTCTTCTGTCTCATAGTCAAATCAGGAAAATACATTGAATAGGAATACAC
Source organism: Viscum album (assembly GCA_963277665.1). Classification (NCBI taxonomy): domain Eukaryota; kingdom Viridiplantae; phylum Streptophyta; class Magnoliopsida; order Santalales; family Viscaceae; genus Viscum; species Viscum album. Next base: position 498,459,897 of record OY728150.1, read on the forward strand.
ACATTCTTGATCCATGTAACCTTTTATGATAGAACATTTGGAATGATTTCTGTTCCAAACATAAGACTTCAATGTGAAAATTTTTCTTTCAATTGGATACATCCATAAAAAATTAATAAGTCCTCGAAGAAGTATTTTGGATGGAAGATGGGCATATTGTTGCAACATTCTGGTGAAAAATATTTGAGGAAATATTTTCTCTAACTTGTATAAAATTAATGGTCCCTATGCCAAAAAAATTGTAAGAAATATTTAAAACACTTATTAAAATAAATATTTCTAAAGAAAAGGAAAAATTGAATAACTACATCCTTACATTGTTAGAATGAAGATGATGGATTTCTATTGGAATCAAATCATGCAGAATGAATTTATATTCACGAGTCATCAAAGATTTCCACATCAACTCTCTTATATTGACCATTTTTGATATGTTTCTTGAATATCTATTTGTAACATTAATATTCGATAGTACTTATAGAACATGACTTTTTCAGCAAGTGTCATCACAAAAGAAGCACAAGGAATTTTTTATTTATTTTCACTGATAAACATATGATGTGATTGTAGTCTGATTCCCCAATCCACCAAGTCACACCTATATTGTAAATCATATTTCCTATTTCCATTTAAATTTAGAATAATTTAATGTAACATTTTACATATAATTTATTCAATGTGGATTATTTCTACAAAATGACATAACAAAATTGTTGAACAGTAAGAAAACACAATGAAGAAACTCATATTCTTCCAATTGTAATAGGTTTTAGTGAAAAAAATCTTCTCCTTTCTAGATTTCATTTGAACCTCCCCGAATTATCATTAAGAACATCAATTCTAGACATACGCTGAGGTGGATTTTTGGTCTACATGGTATTGTCAAATCAACAATGATTTTTCCTATATAGATGGTTCATTGAAAATTAATGTTAATGTCCCATAAAACTGAAACTATGGAGATATTTCAGTCATTGGGATCATGTATTCTTTATACAAATAAGACATTATAGTTTCCCATTCATGTTCCATCCATATATCATTTCATAAGCAGGAAAATAATTGATCATCCATAAAAGCGCATCATGCATATGAAATATTTTTTGAACATGCATCGTATGTGCACACACCCACATACCAAAGATGTTTAAAATATTTTATTAATGATTTCATGTATACATATATATCAATTTTGGGATCAAAATGTAAAGGTTTCTTCACCCTCATCCATGGAGGAAGTTTATAAATGTGTATGAAAACATACCATGTGTTTTACAACATAAGAATATGCCCAAATAGATTAAACATGTCACATTAAATATCCAACATTACATTATTCACATAGGAATCAAAATAAAGATATCAAACATCAAATCCCTTCCATGAAAATCCATCTGTAGGGTGAACCAACACATCATTATTCTTATTTCTCTCATTATCATTCTGTCACATTTTTATTGATATTATATCAAATATGAAAATATTTTGGAGTCTATGGATCAATGGAAAGTGGAACATTACTTTTTATGGAACATGGTATGGTGTTCCATCAGCTTTGGGCTTCCATATGGATGTACCACATTTTATAAATTTATTTTATTCATCAATTTCCTCTAAGAATAAGCTGCAATCTTTTAGGAAAGCATGAACTTTATTTTTGGAAAATCCAAATTCCTCAACTAACTACCATTCCATAAAGTGGTTTGAGGTATCATATGCATCATCTAGTAAAAATACCATTAAAAAGGTAAGAATGTAATATATGGATGTATTAAAAATAACATACATTGTTTCCTATAAAACAATTAGATTAAATATTATAGCTTCTTTACATTACCACATTGTCGATATACTAGAGTCGTAGAAGAATCATTCAATTTTTTATCCTATCAACATCATAATTTTCTTTAGATGCATCATGTGTGGTCATATTATAGTTTTATTAGGTTGAAATCCCTTCCTTCTCCTGATTATGAATAAACAGAAAATAGTCATGTAACAAATTCTCCAATCCAGTCCTCTGATTTAAATCAGGAGCATTTTGAGATTGCATTTTCTCTCCATTACGAGGCCACAAATTATAGTTTGTTTGAAATCCATATCGGGTTATATGTTAGTTAACTTCTTCATATCTCAACCAAAGTATTCCTACATAATTATTACATGGGCAACGTTTATGAACACTATCTGAATAATTTTCAAATAAAAAATCTAAAAATATTTCCAACTTCTTTTGAAAATCACTTGAGATCTGATTTTTTTCATACCACCAAATTCTATCCATTCAATACAAAAAAATTTATATATAATTTTTTAAAATAATTTAAGCAATATTTTAGTTTAATTGAATGTATATTTTCAGAAATTATAACTCTTGAATTTATATGATGCCATAAATGAGACAATAGTCCATATGTGAATCATAACATAAAATACAAAAAATATAAATATTATATATATATATAACAAATAATGATAAATGATAAACCAGGATATTGAAATACATTATATTAGTGAGAAATAATGTGCCAAATCCGTCGATGTTCAATGCTTTAAATATAAAAATTTTTCTTATGGAATATAAATACCAAGAGGTGTTATTTAAATTATATTTAATTGAGTAAATAAATTGATGAGGCATTAAAGTCCCTTAGATTGATTCATTAGTGAATCTCCCCTATAATTTGTTTTGTTTCATGTTTATTTGATTACTTTTTTTGGATTAATAAAATTTAATTACGTTCATTTAAACTAAATTTTAGTCGGTTTAGGTTTTTTTTATTGATTTCACATAGTTTCATTCTGTTGGGGTTGTGTATCTTCATTTCAAGTGCATATGGTTTTGTTAAATTTCATTTGTATCAATTTGGAATAGTTTTATTCTAATTGGGTTAGTTTTATTCTAATTGGTTCTATTTAATTTTGCTCAAATCAATTCTATTTGATTTGGTTTTTTGTTATTTGATATGCTTCGGTTCATCTTGGTACAACATGATTCTATACAATTTGGTCAGTTCTGTTTATTTATGATTTGATAAAATTTGGAATATATTTACATTGGAAGTATCTTTGGGGGTTTATGCCTTGTTTTTATTGATTGTAATAGATTCTTAATGGTTTAGAGCTGAAAACCTATGAGAATAAGTGATTTGCATCTATCACACCATAATTATGTATATTTTACAATAAATAGGAATTTTTTTCTATAGTGATTTTCCCATGACCAATTTGTGTGGTTTTGGAATGTGATGGTTTATTGTATCACTAATCTAACCTATGAGACTCATATGTATTTTACCTCCCTAGGTAATTCTATGTAGTTTGGCCCCACATGGTTGGATGGCCGCATTATGGCCATTTATTGTTCACAATGGCTATATGTTGTGACTATAAATATCAAGTAGTATGGCCTGACATAGGAGTGTGGCTATAGAGATTCATTATTATATTGTTGGTATCTTGATGTGGATTGTGTAATTTCAATGTGATCTCATTTATATTTTTTAAAAAGTTGTAAAAAAATAACTAATAATATTTTATTTTACTGGTGGATACAATATTATGTAGTTTTAGAGGTGTGGATGTGGTGTTTCCAAAAGGGATAGAGAAAATACTAAAATTGTGGATATGTTTGGTCCCTGTGTGTTAGAACTAAAATTATTAAAAAGTGGTTTTTTTAGTGGGGCATGAAATAATGCCACCGCAAGACCGGATTATTTTTGAAGATCCTCCATATTCTTTGAAAAATTTTTATTCTTTTCCTTTAGTAGAGCATTTTAAAGAAGATAGAGCATTCATAATTGATAACTATATGTAACTATCATTAATGGTGGGGAGAATAATTCTACAACAAAAGGAATTCATAGAAAAACATTAATTTTTATGTGTGTATCGATAGTATATATTTAAATTCATGCTATAATTAATTGAAACCATTGGATGTCAAAGGAAATTTTTTAAAACCCTCTTAGAATTCATGTATTGAAAACATATATTTGTTTTTAGGAAAATATTTGGTCATGAAATAATGTGTAAATTCTTAAGAGATATGTTAGCAGTTATAGGGATTTGAGTAGATATTCTCCCTAAAAGATTCATATTCCTAGTTCACACACAAATTTTAACCTCTAAAGGTAGATGAAACACATGGGAGGGGTTACCATCATTTCACATGTGTCTATTTTTGGAACTTCATAGTTAAAAACCCTTAGTATTTTATTTTCAAAACTGAAATTTTTAACGGCGGGGAGAATGTTGTGATCCAGGTTTTTACCCAGTCCGGACATAATTCATTTCTGAGTATTAAGGTTATGGGGCCCTAAATATGGTAGAATGTAAATTTCACCATATTAAAAAAAAAATTACAATTTTATATTTATTTCATTGTTTTCGATGCTTGGTGTTTATATTTTTTATTACATTTGGTGAATTTCAAAGATAATTTATATTTAATGGATATTTCTTATTTATTTTATAAGTAAATATTTTTCTCATGTATGCAAGAAGTGATAACTTCTACATGGATCCCTAAACATAAAATATAACATCCTTAATGTCTCATGAATACATATTTTTCATTTGAGTGTAATAATTTTTATTCTTGGGATTTGGGCCTCAAACTAAGTCATTCCTTGTATTTAATATAAATTTTTGTTTGACCAGGATGTGATATAATAAAATCATCCTTACAGATCGCTTTTAGAGTTCAATCAATTCCTTTGTGTGAACCCTAGAGGATTGAGGACAGAGGATATAGATAATCTTCATAAGATTATTTCAAAGGAATTACAACTTTAGTGTGGAATTGGATTCATCAATGTACTTTCTTTATGGATTGGAATGTTGTTTTTTATTTTCATTCTCTGTTATCATAAATTGGATTATATTTTCTTGAAATTATATTTTTATGTTCTACATTGAAGGATATATTAATTGTTACTATTTAAATTTTATAATATTTTTCCGCCATTATTGAGATTATTCAATATCACTTGGTTTGTTAGGAGATTCATTTTTTATCATATTTTTTTCTTATAAATTATTTCATGAATATTCATTGATGAATATTTTTTTTCCATGGTGAATTTCAATACTTTGATTTTAAATATTGATATTGTGAAGGGTATTCTCAGGGAAATTATTTATAATTTATCATATCTTGTGAGTTTTGGGAATTTTTAACTCCCTTACTTGAAATAATAAGAATGATTATCCTCCCTAAAAATTCAATAAAATTTATTTCATGTGTTATTCGTAGTTTTATTCACAGTTGATATTTGTAAAGGCCAGTCCTGGTTTGATAATTGTTTTAACATTGATACTTTCTTCCTCATTCACACACATGAAAAACAATCATTATCCTCCATGGTTTTGGAAAATAGTTCAACATTAAAAGGTGGTGTCCTACAAATTCTCAATGACATTGTGGAGTTTATGAAGGATGGATAATTTTTTGATTTGTAGGGGTCACTGTTGTGAATCATTAGTGGGTGAATATTATGAGTCTCTTTAATGAAGACATAGAGGGAGTTTCATTATTGAAAATAGTATGTCATGGTCATTTTGACCAGATATGATAACAGTGATGGTGGTAAAAGGCGATGTTACTGGTGGCATAATACTAGGCACTAGATGCATGTAGGTGGCGACAGGATGTGGTGGAAAAAAACATACTCATTTTTTTAAATGGATTATTAGTGGAGAAATTGATGAGGTAAATATATTAGTCAAAGAAGATTTGGCCACACTACATATATCCATGGAGTACAGGTTGTGTACTATTATGATATGCGTCTACGGTTTCAATGTAGGATTTAAACAACACATGACATGTGACCTCTCAACACAAACCATTTCACATCTTTAGAGAGAGTCTTGGGTTTTCAATAGATACTTAAATATCACACGACATGTACTGAAAAAGATCACATGATATAGTTCTAGGTAACATAACATAGGGTGTTCCATAGAGCACACTAAACTAACATGTGAGACTCACATATCATGTGGTTTGTTTATAATTAATGAAAATGTGGTAGATAATTATACGATAAGTATACATAAGGTTTGATGTCTCATTTTTATTGAGTTTAATAGATGTAAGAATGTTTAAAGTAGATAACCTATAAGAAAAAGTGATTAACTTATATCACATCTATCATAGGGTTAGTTTATAATTCAAAAAATAGTAAACTATATATATTGATAATAAGCTAATGAGAATCTATATTTTCAATTCAATCAACCATGATCACATTAAAAATGTTGAGATAATAAATTTAATCAATACCATGTTTAAATTAACTCATGTTAAATCATATATCACGTAACCTTTATATACTTAACAGGGTGATACAATTATTTAATATCCTCTCAAAATATATTTGGAAATGGATTTTTGAAATAATGGTAATGAAATATCACAACACGTTGCAACATTGATTATCACACCATTTTGGTTACTATGTAAGCATAAAATTTTGGATATGGAGGATGCATTTTATCTCATCCCTTGTTTTCACAATACATTATGTTATGCATAATAATAAAAAATATCATATAATAACAATCACATTCCATATAATATTACTTATATAGATATCACATCATAAGAGTATATGTTACACCATAACCTATTCAATGTAAGAATAAGCTGGAGTTCTAGATGATTTGATACACCATAAATGAATATAAATGTCTATAACTGGTATATCATAAGAGTATAAAAATCTTCTGTAAGAGTGAACCTCACTAAAATCATAAATTTTTATTAATAAACTCAATGTATATAAGAGTAATTGGTTGAGTATCACACCATACTGATGTATATTTCTCTATAAAGAGGAAGGTTTTTCTACAGTGAATATCCCTAGAATTTTTTTTCATTTTGGAATGTGATGGTGGATTGGATAACTCCACATTAATAATGTCACACAATAGTTATGTGACACTTTTAGAAGAGTAAAAATGTTCACATTGTAAAATTCTAGTAACATTTGTAGGATAAAAATATTGTTAGAATCAATTGAAAACTATAAGGAATCTAAAATATAATTCCACAATGAAACTAGATGACCACACTACGAACGGTCAGTATATTATGGGGACATTATAATCCATTAGCCTGAAAGGCTTTGTCTATATGTAGAACATTATACAACTATTGTTGATGATGTGTCACTATTAAATATGAAAATAGAATCATAAAGAATTTATATGTCAATTCCTATCAAAAATGTAATATTAATTCATCTAATACTCCACATCAAGTGTAAATGAATGGTTTAAAAATATAAATTTCATTTTAATGTTATATTACAAACATATATAGGTAGCTTAATAAAGCTATAATATATAAGAAAAACAAATTTAAGGCATATGGAATGAATATTTTATAGATACAGGTAGTTTCTAATAGCATATTATAGATAAAAAGAAATATTATGTACAATTTATAATAGTTAGTAGATTATATAAAAAATATTTCATAAGAAAGGTCAGTTTATACATAAATTCAATGATGTTGGGTATACTATAAATCATAAAACTATACTTTATATGGGTAATTAATTTCACTAAAAACATATATTAGTCTCTATTAATCTAAAACCTTACAATTGAATTGGGATTATTGGGAGCAATTTTTTTAATTGAAACCAAAAAAATCTAGAGAAACTCTAGAAGGGGAATAATAATTAATTGATCTAAAACTCACTGATTTGATATTGAAAAAAATGGACGAAAATAGATTCTGGAGGACGGGTCACCAGAGCATAAGAAGAAGAAATAACCATTCCTAGGGCTCGCTATTGAGAGAAATCATTGGTGAGGGTCACACGCAGCTTCGACCTCGAGATTAGATCTGTATGTCGATCCATATGGGAGTAATTCTAGAAATTGGTATGGATGTGCTATGCGATGAGGGTGGGAGTCCTAATGGGAATCATGACTGGAGGAGGGGAGTTCTCATGATTTTATCTGTATCGGAGGAGGGGAGGAATTCCAGTGTTGCAATTTTGGAGAATACATAGACAAATGGTTTTTAAAACCATTGGCATAGGTAAGCTATCACAATTGTTTTTTTCAACCCATGGGGACAACCTACATTAAAATACACATTTGCAACTATTTGTCTAACCTATTAGGATATGTCTGTGGGTATTGGTGTTATTTCTCATAGTGATAATAATAATTAAACAAATAATATTAATAGAATTTTGTTTTATTTTTTGTAAAACTAGGTCTTGCGTGTAACACAGGCTATCAAGGAAAATTATCATTGCGTGTTACATAAGAAAAACATTGTGTCACTTGTACTATAAGATAATCTAAGTGTTGTGTGTAGTGAAAGATTTACTCAGTTCTGCATGAAACACACGACAAACATAGTGCATTCATATTACAGAGGATATATTCAATGTTGTAAGAGATGAAAAATATCAAAAAGATGAATATAATAAAAAAAATATTTCAAAAAAATCTCGGGGTGTCACATTCTACCCCCTTTAAAATGAATTGTTTCCTTCAAATTTTCATGGGTTATTAAATGATTAGTAATTGATATTTCCTTTCATAGAAACACCATAACAAATAAATTATTACTAAAAATCCATTTAAAAAGAAAATTTTCAAACATAGCAGCTACTAAGAGAAACAGATAACTAGTTTTCCATATAAGAACACATTAGTGGAAGTAAAAATATATCCCTTGAGGAAAGCGCAAAAATTTATAGGTTGTGATTGAGTTTATAAATCACAATAAATTGAATGATTAATGGAATGTTGAGGGCCTCAAATTCATAAATCTATGATGATTTAAATGTCCATCGGTACAAAACAATAGGTATTAAGACAAAATTTTATTTATAAATTTTTTTACTAAATTTGAATAATTTTCATGAAAATATATACTTGCATGATTTTTAGACAACCTCACCATTTTTTGTTCCTTGATCAATTTTAACTTCATCTCTTATTTTAATAAATGAAGCTGAATTTTCCATTTCTGAATCATTTTCAAATCATTTGATCCATAAATAGAATTTTCGGACATTCCATCAATCACAACAAAAAGGTTATCATAAGTTATCCAATATGCATAAATCCACATATGGAGAGATAATATTTTCATCTCTAAAATATTATCTAATGTTTAACATAAACCATTTAATAAGTGGATAACCTTGTAAACCTAAGAGAATAATACAATCCAAAACATTTAAAAAAGGTCACTAAATCATCATTGCATTGACCCCTCAAATCAAAAAGTCTCTCTTGGTTGTCACATTCCAAATATGTGAATAATATTATCACATATTCTCTTGAAATAAGGTTATAAACATAATTACCATACATCCGTATACAGAACACGAATGTTTCCTTATTCTAAAGTTCATTGGATCCATAAATTCAATAAACTCCATTCATGATAGCACTAACACTTTTTCAATAAATATTTTATCTATTCCAAAGTAATTCATACAGACCAATTCAATAATTGATATCCAAATTTTATTTTATCCAAACATCATTGAGTTGGCATTAGTAACATATTAAGGGTTATCATTCCCTTAACATGTGTTTCCCATAAATATCACATTTCCATTAAATCACTTTTCTAGTTCATCATAATTATTCAATATAATGTTTTAATTCCATAGAGGAAAACCTAAAGTGAACAATCTTTATATGTTTCACATCTCATAATTCCATGAATCCAAATACATAAACACTTAGGTTACTGCACCTCATCCATAATACATTAATGAGGAAATCTCATCCTATTACATAATACTTATTTCCATTCATATTTCACCATAAGTCTAATCATCATCATCAATATAAACATTACTCGTGCCACCTTATTGATTTTTTTCTTTCTCTTTCCATTGGGGAAATCGATTTCCATAATGACCATTCATTCCACACACACAAAATTTAACCTTCAATGAATTCTTAGGGATTCCAATATTACCATCCATTACATTAACTAAACCCTTTATTTTTTTCTATGTAGTTACTTGTATTTTGTACTTTATTTCCAAAGTCCAGCAATCCTCTTGTTCTATAAGACATTCACTTTATTGATTCCTTCCACATTATTGACATAATTGAAACTCAATCTTCTTTCCTCAATGGTCTCTATAACCTTAACACTCAGCAAACACTTACCTTATAATCATTGGTGAGTCTGAGAGTTGGTTAAGTTACATGTTCATAATACTGTTTTGTGAAAACCCTTTAGGCATGATCACAACATCCTTCAATCCATTAATAATATAATTTGAATACTCATCAGAAAATTTACCATCACATTAAATTTTAATCAATATTTTTATAATTTATTCCATTGACTAAAACCAGTAAGCATAGTGTGAGCATCACTTATCATAGCAGAAAACCACGAAATCATGAAAAAATTAATTATAGGATGTCAAAATCATGAAACCAACTTCTTTAACATATGAAACCATATGTTTATCTTAGTTTTTTCATGATAATACACTATATAAATCCTATATGATGATTCATAATGATTTATTTAATTCTCAAAGCATATCCCCCGAGAGTATCAAACTAGGATCACAGTAAGGCCCATTGTTGTGTACTAGGTTACGCCTGAGTTAGGCCCGACACACTTTGTCGGAGTTGTCACTCTTATGTACATGTGTACCAAAACCAAATACATATATAGTAACATGATATGGATTTTTTTTCTAGGAAACTACTTTCTATATCATTTACCAAAATTCGAGGACATTTTTCATTAATTTTACTTATCCTTAGAGTTGTCCATACACATTTCATTAGATTTATATTTGTGGTTTTCACAATCTAGTTTCCAAAGGATGACAAAGTCGTCACTCTGATACCAACTATCATAACCCAATAGTAATGTACATATCCATATCATCATTTTTCATAGAATACATAATATATTGCACAATAGACGCCCAAAGATCGTATTAGTTTAGTTCCTTTGGAAATATGGAAATGTAAACACTGATACATGTGTGAGCTACATTATCTCGCACTATGTACTCCAAGACTAGAACCCCTCTTTAACATATCATGCATGAAATATATCTTCATAACCTGGGGAAGAAAACAATAAAATGCATGATCTCATATGCTTAGTAAGGGTAAACAATGGAGGCATGTAACCATGAATAGGAGCATAAGGTTAAGAGAACATGATCATAAAATTATAAGATCATACCTTACAAATAAAATACCATAAACAAGAATCACGCCATAAATATTAAATGATCAAAGCAATGAATCATAAGGTTACAATTGAAAAATCCATGAAGTCATAACATATGAATAAGACATGGAATTGTGGAATACACATAAACATGTAATATTATTCCCTCTAATTCAAGATGAATTTATAGAACTAATTGGGTAACTTAATTGGGACTACACCAATTGGGAGGGACACACCACTTTCAACATTAATAGTCCTTTTCTTTAAGGAATTGGTAGTATTCATTTTCTTATATTAGATCAGGATTTCTCATCTTCCAATAGTGGATCAATTTTCCCCATCATCCCATAGTGTATCAGGTTTCCCCATATTCCCATATTTGATTAGGTTTTTACATATTCGACAGTAAATCATGAACATAGACATTAATCCCATCATTATCTCATTAGATATAAAAGTTTACCCATTGCATTAGTGAGATATAGAGGTCCCACCCATCTCATAATGAAATCATACATACATGTTTCATAAGATCATAAAAATCATATCACAATCTATGAAATGAAATGGGTATCATAAATATGTAATCATATCATAACCTTCAAAAAAATAAATAGGTTTCATAATCATATCATCAAAAGAGTAACCCATGAAAAGAAGCGGGTTTTGTAAATATCTAACACATGAGGAAGAAATTGGTTTCATAAACATGTATCCCATGAAGGAAAAACTTCCTTCACTAACATATAACATGTGAATAAGAAATATTTTTCAAAATCATGTATCCCATGAATGAAAAATGTTTTTATAAACATATAACATTTAAGTAAGGAATAGGTTTCATAAACATGTTTCTTGAGAAAGATGAAAGTGTTTTATAAAAAACCTGCCATAATAAAATAAACTATTCAGTTAATGAATATGAATGGAACCTTTGGATCATTTCCCCTAAAGGCATGAGTATCATTGAATTATATCATCTTATATGGAAAATACTTTTTAAATATATTTTAAAATTATTTCCAGAGTAAAATAGACTATATTCTTTGAGAAATAAATTTTGATACCTAAAATCTTATGAAAACAATTTTCGTTATAAATAAACTTGAACACTTATAAATAAATCTTGAAAGTGTTTTGAAAAAGATTTCTATAAAAACACTTTAAAAACATATAAATGATTATTTGAAAATAATAAAAAATGTAAAATCATTATTCCATTAAAATGATATTAAAATATCACCTTTAAAGAAATGAAAACAATTTTTAAAACATGGATTTCTTGAAATTCATATCATTTGTTTCAAAGAAAGAAATTGAGACATAAATATTTTTCCAATTTGGTAAATTTTGAAAAATAAACCCCATGAAAGACATAACATTATATGGATATGTAAATATCTATATATTTAAGGATAATAAAAAAAATTGTTCATGGGTTTTATATACACCATCCAAAATAAACGACTGGTGAATAAGGCATAAATCTCACATAATTAAAACTGAGACTAGAAAACCCCTATATTGTTTTCTAAAAGAACATTGTACTCATAAAATCCTCCTATATAATAAATATTAGTTTACTAAACATGTTTTATATAACAATATTTTGAAATATAATACCATATTTGGTTTAATGATGACTTTATATTACTCTCTTATTAACAATTCCATGTTAATGTTTCGCTTCAGGTAATATATTCTTTTTTCTTCATATATGTTTTTAAATATTTACATAGATCAGGATTTAATTATTTAAATATTTTTAAAATTGATATAAATATAATATATATTCAGTATATATGAATTTATAATCATCCAAAAAATATATAAATATGAAATGGAATATACCGTTCATGGAGATGGTAGGTCGTACATATCCATGAATGTTGTTTACATTTTATTATTGTATTAAAAGAAAGAAATTAAATGTCATATATGTTTTTAAATATATATATATTTATTAAAGTAGAATTATTATATCATGTAAGTTCACTAAACTCATCCTTAATACATTTTATGTTGAGTGCAAAAATTACATAACTTTGAGGAGGTGATAATCCATGTGAAGGTTGTGTGTTAATCATGATGGAGATGTTGGGGAGGGGAAGTTATATGTATTCATAGTCTGGGATGAATTCCATTATGACCTTCAGGTCCTGTAATTCCAATAAAAACCTACGGGCCATGTAAGAGTTCTCCTTCAACCCTTAAAATTGGTATTACAAAAAATTAATAAAAAATGATGTATTTTGGGCCATTGAGGTAGGAATTTTGTTTCATAGTGTTTCAGTGCTTTTCACCCCTTATAGATGGTGATGAGCTTTCAAGTACTAGAAACTTTGAGGATATGGTACATTATTCCATCTATACTCACATGAATATTTTTCACCTACCTTCTTTCACTAATATAGAAAATGAAGCTCTTATTAATGAGTGAAACATGTGGTATGGTGATGGTATCAGGCCTAAAAGACCGGTTTCACATTAGGATAGTAGTTATTCTAGTGGAAGGAAGTGTTCCCTTGAGGTTTCTCATTAGGACAGTGGACACCAGGGTACCCATTTAGGTAGTTCTGTAGTGTGTCACTCATGTGGATGCACGGGGCATCTGAAGACTCAATGTGATTGAGACCCACTAGGGTTTCAGGCTTGTGGCCATATGGGGCATATTCATCATTTTGTCGAACCTTTTTAATATCTTCTAGTGGAATAGAATCTTCACCAGCTCCACTTTAATGGGATGGTTCTTTTACATAGCATCAGGCTAGTAGTTGGAGTAGCACCAGATAGACTCGAAGACGAGGAGGTCATGGTTGGTGTAGCCATTACATTAATCACCAATAGAACTCGAAGAGCTGGATTGATCATGGTAGTCCAATTTTCTCACAAAGATTAGGATTGCGATAAATGCATTCTTTGCAGCTGATACCCAAGGATTAGGTTGTGGGACCATCTACAGTAAAAGTAACTATTCTAGTAGCCTTCACTCTAGTTTCTACTTTATTTGATATAGGTTCTTCACAATCATTTATATCATTATCTATTGTGAAAATCCTTCATCTAGAAATATAATGTTTCTATGGTTGTATTACCCTAGATACGTCATTATAGGGAAAATCAGATGGAATACTACAATGTAGGGATTGTCCCCTTGAGGTAGGCCATAACCCATTCTTATAATACATATTTGTTCTTGAGAAGATAGGAGACGATGTCACTCATGGGAGGTATTTGTTGGTTCCATACACACCTTTTTATACTTATATCATTTAAGTATATCATTTACATCAATAGATGGTAATAGTTATCTATATAAGGGTGAGAGGGATTTCTAGGCTAGTAGAGCTAGACAAAAGCATCATGGGTTCGGTGGGGTAATGGAATAGATCACCAATCTATTTATGGAGGATCAAGGTTTAAATTAGGCTGAATTACCTTCAATAGTATATCATTACAGGTTTATATTTCCCAGTGACTTTTCTAGCTTACCCCCTGAGAGATGGAGGTAGAGTTTACGATTGATATTTTTCTTGGAGCATCTCTAGTGACCATTTCTGCATATAATATAGCACCCATTGAGCATGAAGAGCAAAATTGGTATTTAGAGGATCTAGATTCCAATGTTTTCATACATCTTAGCACTTCCACTTTGGGTTCACCCAATATTTTCTCCAAGAAGTAGGATTGTAACCTTCATTTACACATCAATTAAAGATGGTTGAATTATCATATGGTCAAGAACCTGTATCCACTACCTTGTATAGAATATCTCTTTTACTATCTATGAGGAGTTACAGTTTTCTCTAAGATCGACCTAGGATTAGGTTATCATTATGTGTTGTTCAGGCCATCAGACATACATTATATGATTTTTGTAGTAGGTATGGTATATATGATTACGTAGTTATGTTGTTCAGTCTTATGAACATGCTCAGCATTTTCAGGGAGCTGATGAGTTGGGTGTTCCACCCCTATTTGGATTTTTTTTCATAGTCATTGTGGATGAAATCTTAGTTTATTGTCACACTCATAGTGACCATTCCAAGAACATTGAGATCATTCTAAGTATATAGAAGGAGCATCATCATTATGCTAATCTTGCTAAGTGTCACCTCTGGATTTACAAAGTACATTTCTTATGTCAAATTATCTCAGAATCAAGAGTATATATTAACCCAAATAAGGTTAGTGTTATGGTTTCTTGGGATCAACCCAAGAACATGTTTGATATATATAGTTTCTTGAGTTCGGCTAGATTTTATAGTCATTCGGGAAATATCAAACCATTAGTCACCTCTTACTAATCATAAAAAGAAGGGTTTTATGTTCATGTGATCAAGAGAGTGAAAGAAAGCCTTTCAGGAGCAGAAAGAGAGGCTTGTCTCAACACATATTCATATGCTTCCAGGGCCAGGAATAGGTTATACCATCATATGTAATAAATTAGAAATTAACCTAGGAGTAGTGATGATGTAGAAGTATAGAGTCATTGTTTATGGATCTCATCATTTTAGGCCTCGTGAGTGAAATTACCCGACACATGAACAAAATCTATTAGTCGTTATCCTTTCCTTACATTCCTAGAGACTCTATCTATTGGTTGAGAACATTGTGGAGTACATGGACCAAATGATCCACAAATATATCTTTTCACAAGGTGACTTGAACCCTAGATAGTGAATATGGGTTGAATATCTTCATTCCGTTGATTTAAAGCATTCCTATATGCCTAAAAATGGGAAACATAGTTGTTTATACTGTTTTCGACACTTTTTTCGGGGTGTGTGAATCTGGCTTATTTGACAATGGTGGCGTTGTTTGTTGCCCCGTATTCCCGATTACCAAAGGCGGGTGACATCCATTCCTTGTTTAGGGATGTTTTCTACATAATCGAAATGGGGTGATGGGATGTCAGTTCTTCATTCCGTGGATTCCTCCTCATAACTAGTCACCACATCTATGCCTCCCTTATAGACATTAGATATTGTTCTTGAAACTCTTCCCAATGCCATACCTTCAAGGACACTAGTTAATTACACTAATTTTGTCGGGACATTACAAGGGGTCTGGTCAGGGCAGAAACTTTCGGTCAGGGAAGTATCCACGTCGGATAACCCAGGCATGTATGGACGCTGGGAAACTGGTGCGTTTGGGTTTTTTCCTATTATTATAAGGATTATCGAGGGCGCAAAAGCCCAATTCATCCCATGTCAAATTCGGGGAATCATATTCCATAGACATGTATCTGAAGTTTTTCTCAACTTCCTATGTTCAACATAGGGTATATCACGTGGTAAACATCTACTGGAGAAAGATTGACTGATCAGAACACTGATTAGAGTGGATTAGGTGGGTGAAACCCCTGGAGGGAACACCAATGTTGGGGCTAACACATGGTTAACTACCCAATTGTTGTTAAGGTGAATGGGGAAGGAGATGGAATGATCCCGCTGGGATGTGGCGGCCCAGGAATGAATCAAAATGGATGACGGGTGGTTAAGTGAAGTGGGTGGAGAATGAGATGGAGTTGACTTGAGGACGATGATGATGTTGGGATTGAGTCTTGAAGAGACCTCCTACATATCCCTGTGGCAGGAAATCAATTTCATCGTAATTCATCTAACGATGGCTTACCGCTGATTGGGGATTTCAACGACATACCTTTGTATGGTGTTAGAACATCTTACTGTTGGATGGGGCCACAACAGCTATCCATTGGATGGGGTCACAATGGCTTACCGCTGGATAGGGTCACAACGGCTTACCGTTGTATGGGATCGCAATGGCTTACCACTTGATGGGGTTACAGCGGCTTATCGCTGGATGGGATCGCAACACCTTACTACAGGATGGGATTGCAATGGCTTACCGCTAGATGGGATCGAATGTCCACGTAGTTCAGAAGGTGTGGGAACTGACTTGAAGATGTCCAGGACCAATGGGTAATGGGCTTGAACCTCAGGGAGGCTTCCTACATACCTTTCCTTGAAAAAAAAAATTCCACATAGTTCGTAAGAAGTGGGAACCAACGTGAAGAGAGTCGGGACCAACGGGTACTGTGCTTGAACCTTAGGGAGGCTTCCTACATTCCATTCCATGGAATGTATCAAAGTACATGTAGTTCGGAAGGGTGTGTGGGGCTTACACTACAGGCCGCCCAGATAAGATTTCAGGGGTTATGCTTACTTTAAGCTCATGCGAGTCATGCTCGGTGTGAGAAACAAGAGGAATCAAAGGCCTGACAATCACATTTCATAAGGTGTGTCCATGGGAAGTTGAGTGGGGCTTACAAAAGGTTACCACCACAAAAAAGGAAATAGGGACTTACTTTAGGGTGGAGGACCAGGGCACCCTACGTGCAAGGCATGGGGAGAGGTCACAGTTTAATGTCATGTGCTGAGGACTAAGGGCATTTGGTATTTTATCATCCTGTAGCTCGGACAATGTGGGTGCGCTTCGCACCCCTTGGACTTATATAACTGATACCCTCCCTCCCTTGAGGGATGAAAGGCATTATAAGTGCTCTGTGAGGGGGGAGTTATGGAGAGATCCATTGGGGTTCCACATTATCAAGGCTATATGAAAAATAAATAGTCATTAGCATGCCTATGCGAAGAAGCATGAGGCTAAGCAACACAAAGGGAAGCACCGCCCAAGGGAGTATGAAATTTCTTTGTGGAAACCTAACATGCCACACCAGAAAAGAGTTGTCGAGCAAAGGGGTTTATAGGTAGAAGCCTTATGAAGCTCTAGTGTTCCATGAAGTAGAGGGGCTTCGTGGAGGGATGTTCTTCATGAAGTGGAGTTTCCATACCTAGGTATAGGGAATAAGTTCATATGGAAGGTGCTTTGAGACGTGGAAAACCATTTGAAGAGAAATGCTTCATGAAATAGGGGTGCCTTGCGAAGCATAACATTGTGAAGCAATGTGATTCGCAAAGCACAGAGACCATGCCTTATCCTATAGATCACATGTGTGTGGAGTGTGTTTTGAGAAGCATTAATGCTCTGTGAAGACCCATGTTCCCTTGTGGATCTCCTTCCTTCGTGGAGGCCCATGGGATCCGCGAAGGGCATCCCTCTTTGAAGAGGGGTGGAATTCATCCAAAGGGGAAGAAACTCCGCGATGCAAAAGTACATTGAAAAGCTCATGGTTCATAGTGCATAAATTGATTTTATATGTGGGAGCTTAGAAATCCAATGGTTAGAGGATTCATCCATTGGGCTTGAAGGCAGCCTGGTATTTATAGGGAATAGGCTTTGCAAATCACAGCTCGCTCGGTGTAAAGACGGAGCTTTCACCGCGGTGGATTCGTGAATGTCAAAGGAATTTGCAGAGCATCCTTACACCTTTCTCAATGGCGGGATCACGAACATAAAAGGGTTTCACGGAGCATCCCACCGCTTTTCTCTACGGTGAGTGCGCGAATGTCAAAGGGGTTCATGGAGCATCCTTCCTCCTTGATCCGCGGCGAGTTTGTGAAGGGAGATCTCTATGCCAGCCATAGGGCTATGGGGCTCCATAACCAGTCTTCATGAGGCATCCCCCTTATGCACTCCTTTTGTTCTGTCTTTTCCTTGATTTTGATGTCAACAAATCCCCCCCTCGGACTTAGAGTCGATGAGAATACATTATTCATAGTCCGTGGGTCAATCTCCAAAATATCATTGCAAATTGCAAAGGTGACTCGTGAAGGGGGCTCGTGAGGTAGAGTGGCTTGCATGGGAAAGAACTACGAAGCTCACCATGGATCGAATGCACCGCAAAGAACATGGGGTCGTCACCTATAAATAGGGAGACAGACCTCCCATTTTTCCTTTCTATTCTCTATGTTTTTGGCTTGTAGTGCTCTCGATTAGCGAAGCTCGGCATACTCCGTGATTTCTAAATGCGAATCGGGCCTTCTTCTTTGAGGTGCATAGAGAGTCTTTGACTTCGCATTGGTGTACTCCGCGAACTAGCTTCTAAAGGCCAGGGAAGGCCTCTATGAATAGCCTTCGTGACCGATCTCCGCGAACATGCTTCACGAAAGTGCACCAAAAACCAAAATAAAAGAACCCCCAAACATCAAGATTGAATGGCTCATCAGAAGGCTGTCAGGGGTTCCTTATGGACACATTCGAAAGGGAGGATATGGATAATATATTAGGCGTAGGGGAGTTGATACGGAGCAACTCCGACCATGGGTTGTTGGTGGAACTAACATCGGTAAGAAAAATAATCTATCCATTGTGAAAGAGGATGCCTTTGATTGGAATTGGGAGGAGGGATAACATCTTCATCCCAAAAGCCAGTAGGGACAAGCCAGTTTACTGTTCTGAAGCATGCCATGTCAGCGCCAGTGGTTCAGGGCAGTTAACGGCCATGTCCGGGAAGACTTCACACCCATCATTATTGATTGTTTGTAAAATCATCTGAACAATGTTGACAGGAAGGGATTGCAGCCAGAGACATCCCCCTCCATACCAGATGATCTTGAAGGCAGCCCTAAGGAACCCGTAGATGGGATGTTCTAATGAGTGGGATCTATGCCAGGGCGGCAACATTACATATGAATGGGCCTTGGTCTACTGGGTATGTTACTTGTGTGAAGAGTCTGGGGGTAGAGCTAAAGAGAGTAGGTCTATACGAGGTGTCTTGGGCCTCACAATTTCATATCTAACAAACGAAGGAGATGATTCTTGAGTTTTTGAGAAGGTGTTCATTGAGGACTAATACCTTCCATTTTCACCATGGTGAGGTTGGAATCAGTTTGTGGGACGTGCACTAGAACTCGGGTTTATAGATACTGGGAGTGATGTATGATGCATTCCTCCTGGCTATAGGTGCCTTGGAGTATCTGAAGCAAATGAAACCACTAGAGAAGGCACTGATGTGGCTAGTTCCAGGATAGGACAAAGTTGCAGTGAGAGAAGTCCACTTTAGATAGTGGTTCAAATAGTTTCAGGAAATCCCGGAAAATATATAGTTTCTGTTGAGTCCTCACACTTGACTGAAGGGGGCTCAACGAGGCAAGGAGCACTCAAACTAGTGGCTCTAAGAGGAAATCCAGTGGATAACCCAGGGTTTCAGTTTTAGCACTGAGCACCAACAGGTAATCAGGCTAGAGGCATTCATCGGTACTCTCATATGCGGTTGGATCCTACTGGTGAGGGAACAAAATGGGTGTGCGACCAATAACGTTTATTGTGGAATCCATGTTGTCGACAGGAGGTTGGGTGAACCTCAGAATGCCGATTCATGCCTAGGTATAAAAAATTCTATGACATATCAGTGAAGGGAAGAGGTCGCAGAAGATATGTGGGAAGTTCCACCTCCTGTACGGGTGGGTAGCGGCACACATCAAGGGAGTCTACGAATCTGAACCCCATCTCCCCTCTAGGATCTAACTTCATTCTGTACATTCTGAATGCCACAAGGAGCATTATAGCCAAATTGACTATGCATGTGGTACTGAACCACATCTGGAAAATAGAGTATTTCAACATTCATATGTTCTCACTGCCAACAGGCACTTTTACTGATGATGGACAAGGAATGGAAGAGAATTGGTCCTATATCCTGGACATTAGAGGTGGAGTTATGGTGGCAAGAATAGACCGTGAGCCTCTCTATAATTCGTTCACCACACAACAATTTTCCAGGCAATTTCTGTGTATGGAAGGACTGGCCCCACATGTCTATTTAGGGGTGTGCCATGAGGAACAACCATGTGTGATGAAGAAGATGTGGCTCATGTTCACATGAGAATAAGGAATGATGTGGAACTTATTGCCTCTATCGACGGCTGTCTTCTGGTTGGTGAAGAAGTATGCCAAAGGCTGGGAGGTGGCCTACCCGGGGGAGATGCTGAAGCAGCCAACCATTTGGGTCGGGGATGGTGTTCCTCCCCAACCTCGAGGTTGGGGATGGAAGACAGCGAGGACATGCAATGGTGGTGGGGATTCCAGGATGGTGAGGCTCATACTGGCTGAAGGGGAGGCAGGGGTAGTGAATCCACCAATGGTAGCAAACCTAGTGGTCAAAAACGAATAGATTTCTCAAGAGGGTAGGTCACCGAGAGGATTCTGTAGAATATCCACCTAAGCTCTGGGGAAGTGGTTGCGCCATATAGATATGTCAGATAATGAAGCCTTCTCGGAGTCCTAGGACATCTGGAATGTCAATAGGCAGTTCCTCAGCCCGTCTAAGATGTGGCAACACATGAAATGTCTCGGGATGGACCTGTTGGGAATTGGTCCAGTCGGGGTCATCTTTGCAGTATATCAAGAGGAGGCAAGGCGATACCTGACAGAGATGGAGGATTTTTTCCACTCTCGAGGTTCCATTTGTCCAATGACAGACCGGGTGAAGGTGTTGTTGAATCAGACACCCCCCCCCCCACCCCCTGCAGTTGTTAGATGCCAAACTGTGGGAGCAGTTTCCATTGCTGGAGATATTGGATGAGTCCTCTTGGGGGGAGGAGGCCGGTAGAGAGATCCCATTGGAGTAGGGTGATGTTGGTGATCAAGACTTGGACCGTGAAGAATTTTCAAAGGCCCTTGAGGTAAAATACCAATCCCCTTTCTATGGGTCTACTTCTAGGTCATTCTAGACTCTTTACTAATACTTGAACTATGCAGGAGGGTCTCATACACAAAACCCATTCACACCCCTCAACAGATGTAGATATTGGACCTTCATGATCTACACTTGTGGTTTCATTCATTTCTTTATCCAACAGGGACAGGACACCTGAGTTGTATCCTATAGAGCATTCAAACCTTCCGATAATATACGGGGTGCCATTCCTCGGGGTTCCAATGGCACCAACCCAAGAATGAGACCAATAATTCGATCTCTATAAGTCACATCTACCAAATAAATGATTGTCACTCAATGAATATATCAAATGATGTCCAATCCCCTTTTTGGTGTGCAATGTTCTTCAAATAGCGTGGGCCGCCATGGTGCGGTTGGTCGGGTGGTCCTGGTGGAATCTTTCCCAGAGGAATGCTGTTGATCGTGGACGTGGATATCCAGACCGACAAAGCTGCACCTCTCCCAATCACTAGTGGGACCATCAGCAAAGTCGAGCCCGAGATTATTGAGGTGGTGTCTGATGATGAGGATCGATCAGATAGCCCAGGTCCCGCCAAACGTGATCAAACACTATATGTGGACCCCACTAATGAGTTGCTTGTGGCATTCCCCACATATGAGCCTGCCAACAATGATGACTGGGACACGACATCCTCTGGTGAAGAGGATTGAAAAATAGTCCATCACTGATCATGGAAGTTGATCAAATGCTTCATCAATGACACCACCACCCCCCCCCCCCCCCAATTTCAATGGAGGGATGAGATGGATAGACATCTCTCGCAGCTGCATGAACTGTGGGCTAGGTGAGTGGATTCCTGACATCCCCACATGCTCGTCCAAGATATTATGGTGGAGAAGATTATGGAGTATGACCGTGGCCTTGGTGTGGGCCGACAGTGGCAGAAAGCGGTGAACATCAAGAGGATACCTAAGGCTAAAGATGAGAATCAGCAGCTCCAGGTCCAGGTGGATGAGCACATAGCCTCCCTCGATGCGCAATCAGAGCTAATATTGTAATTGAAGGCCCAATTGGAAGAGGATGAGGAGCGCATAAAGAAAACCTCCGAAGAGATTACCATCATAAAGAGTGACATAGAGGGGGACCAAATTGCAGCTGATGAATTGCACCCCATCTTTTTCGAGGAGGAGCGGGAGCTGAACATGCAGCAACAAATCCTGTATGATATAAGCCCGAGGGTGGCAGAGCTACAACATTTTTTTGATGGGGTTAATCCATCCATGGGAGGGATCAACCCTCAGGTGTTATAAGGATTACAAATCCTCAAACTCACTTTCATGGTTTGATTTTTTGGTGAAATATGCATGCACGAGGACCATTATTTATATTGGTTTTACATGCATTTGTTATATTCATGAAATTCCCAGGGATCAATCCCTAATCTCACGCAGGTCGAGCCCAATGTGAGAAACAAGGGATGATAGCCATTCTATTCTGTCTGAACATAAGGGTGTCGACCAAGCTTCAGGCATCTGGGGTTTGAACAACCAATCCGGATTTCCTAGAAGAAATGATAGAGGTCCGATTGGGGGACGAGGACCTCAAGACAATTGACATGCAATCCTTCCAAATGTGCTCTAGTGCACAAGTGGGGTGATACCATGGGTGTCTGACTTAATCTGAACATAGGGGAATGAAAATTGAGAATCATGATACCCAATGTTCAGAACATTGTATGGGTGGAGTGACAATAATGGATGACAATTGACTATGATTGAAATAGAGTATCCTTATTCCATTAGCCAAGAATTATAATAACAAATGAGTGTCGATCACTGACCATGTTCGAAACATGAGGCCTGACTGAAAATTTCATCTATTATCCTTCCAGAATGTTATCTCAGGATAGTCGGTGAGCCATAGGCCAAATATCCAAACTATTAGGTGGTTATTTCAGACATGAATGAGTATGAGAGTCTGATTAAAGGGCTCAAAATGTGTGGAGTTGGAGTGATGGGTTGTTCCAATGGATTATAACACTCTTGAAATCACACCACCGTGATGAAGGTACCTTAGGTGGACGTATCTGTCTGATCATGGATCAAACATACCTCCGAGCAGGACATCTTTGGAAAGGGATCTGGTTCATCGCATGGCTAACATGGGGCATCCTAAACATGTTCAGGGTAGAACCATAGTTTAGTTCCATACATAAATGACATGTGGGATCATCTAGTTAAACGTCATATGATATTACTAGGGGTAAAAGGGGAGATCCCGAGATAAGAGTATGTGGTGTTGTAGGTATGAACCCAATGTGAATGAGGACATGAGGATCCTTCACCACATCACGTATCCCCGAATAAGATTCTTTAAGTCAAGGGACCAAAATTGACAGTTAAGTTGGTCCCAAAGCAAGGTTCCTGGACTTTTCCACATACCCCATTAAGATGGGGATCAAGCCATACGTAGTTCTGAAAGCAGTGTTTAACATCATGCGGGACAAAGGCATGTGTGACATGACTGTGCCAGTACACATCCTATCAGAACTACTAAGCCCACGTGAGTCATGCTCGATGTGAGAAACAAGAAGTAGTGATGGGATTTTCCTAGCATGGGAAGGCACATGTTAGGGGCAATGGGACGCTAAGTGTATGACGTCCCAATGATGTTGACTCGCCTATATAATGAACCTAGATGCACGAAGGGGTAAAGACGATTATGTTTGAATTCCACTTGAACATAAGGAAGTGGAAATATGTGAATCATGATGCTTGAGATCTAGACCACAATGATGGTGGTGTGACGATAGGGGATTTCCGTTTACCCTATTTGAAACATAGCATCCATATCATGTTATCCTAGAATGGGGACAGACAAATGAGGGTTGACCGCTGACCATTTTCGAAATACGGTACATTTCACAAATGTCGTGTGAGGTCCTCAGGGACGTTGGACAATGTTGGTAGGTAAGAAAATGTGGCATGAGAACAGGCTGTAAAGGTGGTACCTTTATACATGGAAGAGTTTTAGGATCCAAATAATGGGATCATGAAGCTTGGATATGGAATGAAGGGGATGTCCCTGTGAAAATTCTACAATTCAGGATCTTTGTCAAAATGCCTCTGAGTATGGCTATACAACAAATCATATAGATGGATTTGAGTCCCTTCTAAGGATGATGGTCCTAGGTATGAACACTTTAAACTTAATGGTCATAGAATGGGCCATTAAGGGGTCTTTATGTAATGAATGGGGCACAGGGCGGTGAAGTAGCCGAACCCAATGTGTAGTTCCCATAGGGAGATCGTAGTTTAGGGTCATAGAGCTCAGACCATGTTGAATGAAGACATGGGAGGCTCATGGAGTAGTTATTGAAAAACCCGACGTGAATGGGAACACATGAGGTACTCACCACACCACATGTTCCCAAAAGAGTTCGGGCCGAGGGGCCAAAAGAGAGGACATGATTTTATATTTCTGGGACTGGACACAGAGACAAGATGTCTGGGCGTTCCAATATATACCATGAGGATGGGAATCAAGATGTACGTAGTTCAATAATATGTCGTGCATTTTAACGTCTTGCGGCATGAAAAGAAAGTGATCATAGTTTATGGTAATAGATCTCAGACAAGATATAGTAGGAAAGGGATGAGGAACATGGTGAATGAGGACCTGGAGTCCAGATCACTATGTGTTCCTTGGGGAGGTTTTAGGTTGAGGGACTGAAATTGAAGGTTAGGCAAGTCCTGATGCAAAGTGCACGGGCATTTCTACATATCCCATGAGAATGAGAATCAATCCATACGTAGTTCTAGGGATGGCATGGTATGATACTAGTTCTTGAGAAAATAAGTTTGTGTGGGTCTGGCCCTTGCCCCAAATGAAGCATCATTTAACATATCTTGTTTGTCCTTTAGGATGAATGAGTGTTTTTTTGTGAAGCGAAGGACCTAGGATAGAATGTTCAAGCATCGCCAGAAGAATAAAGACATGGGAAGGCATTGATAAATGGTACGGTGTGTGACTGATACCAAACATGATGTCCCCTCGATTGAGGATATCACGGTGCAGTGTTGTTTTTCATCATTCAACCAGGATGATAATGTCACATTTTGAGGTCATGTAATGAGAAAAACCATTCATTTTAACATTGTGTAGTATAGACGCAAAAATTTAAAGTCATGTGGGACTATGCAGCATAGTGTAAAGTAATATGGCTTAGACATATATACAAAAGTTGACGTTCAACAGAGAATGTGCATGGCATGATAAAGCATACCTGATGTGAATGAGGATGAGATTCACATCATACCGGGCGAGATTCTGAGTAGGAAACCTCTGGTCAAGGGGCCAGAAAAGGTTAGAAGATATGTGACAGGAGATGCTATCCCCTAATTGATCTGGACCTGAAGATGGGATTCCCATGCGGTCTTATGTATTCCATTAGGATGGGAATCAAGTCATACGTTGTTCTAAAATAGATCTTATTTTAAGGTCATAGAGCTCGAACCATGGGGAGGTGGAATCCTTCCAAATAGGGGAAAACCTCAATCCAATTCCTAATCCAAGGTGAGTCAATCTCGGTGTGGGAAACAAGGGAGGAAGATGTTTTTTATAATACCTAGAATGCACGCCAAAGGGATGTCAGTGTGGAGCCCCGAATAATGCCTTAACGTGGCTTTGTCTCCCCTAATGTGAAAATGCACACTGATAGACAGTGCCAGGAGTGTCAAAATTCTATTTAGACATGATGGGGTGGAAAATAATTTGAATCATGTAACCAAAATTCATGATTTGAAAGGGTTGGCCTGACGATGGAGGCTGACTATCGACTATGTTCGAAACACAACATCCATATCGTGTGGCCGGAAATGGGAACAACAAATGAGCATCGACCGCTGACCATATTCGCAACATGGGACTTGTGTCGATTTTTATTTTGGAACCCTCGAGGATGTTGGCCCTTAATGGTAGGAGAGCCGTTAGGCCTACAATCCATGCCATTTGGAGGTCCATTCAGTTGTGAAAGGTAGTGGAACACGATGCATGAAAAGTCGGTGAAATCATGTCCACATAGATTCTGACACTTTAGGTTCTAGACTAGAGAATTCCTGGGCCACATGGTGAATCTCTGAAGAGGGAAGAGGGACATGACTTAAGGGAAACCGACTCAAAGAGATGAAATTAGGGAAAGGGAGCCATGGTCTCTCTGGAGATAGAGGTATGTTGTGTCAATGTTAAAAACCCATTGTGAACTATGACATACACCCATACCACACTGTGTATCCCTCTTCTAAGAAAATGGAGGCAAAGTGGACAAAATGGTAGGGAGGATTCTAATAGCTGGGAATGGACCTAATGTTTAGATGATCAGGTGGTGCTATGTATCCCATAAGGATGGGAATCAATCCACACGTACTTCTGTGGGTTCCCTATAGTTTAACGTCATGAGGTAAGGACATGGATAGGGGAAAGGTATCTCAAAAAGGGATGTCAATGACATGACGAGTAACCCAACATGAATGAGGACATAATCCCACACCACACCATAAAACCCTAAGTGAGATCATGGGCCAGGGTCAGAGAAAGTCTGAGGGGCCTGAGCTTAGGCCATAGACAGAATGTCATGTCCAGCTTGTTGTTTAACGTCTTGTAGTGGGGACAAAGGTGATCTTAGTTTAGGTTCATAGAGAATGGACCGTCTATTCCTAGTTTGATTTCATATGTGTTGGACAGAGAGGGAGAATCATCTTTCTTATGGAAGACCAAAAAGCGGCAGTGATGATAGAGGACAACGGTTGACCTAGTTCACAACATAGTATCCACCCATCCATGACAAGAAGGGTGTGAACAATTGAGCATAGATCATTGACCATATTCCCAAAATGGGACTTGTATCAACTTGTCTCTAAAAATCCTTGAGGGTGTTCGCCTGTAATAGTAGGAGAACACCTGGGTCGAGCATCCATGCCATTCGGGGGCCATTTCGGATTTAGAAGGAGATGGAAGTCCAAATGATGGGACTCATGAAGCATAGCAAGGCCTGTTCTTGTAGGATGGATGATAAACGAACGGAGGGACTTCTAAAGGGGATATGTGTGGCATGGTGAAATAAACCAATGTGAATGAAGAAGTTAGTCTGTACCACACTACATAATCCTAAATGAGAACATGGGCCAGGGGCCTGAAGGGGTCGATGGACCTAAGGTTGAGTGTCCCAGCCAACTATATCCATATGACCTCTCATGCAGGCATTCCCTTCACAACTCCTAATCCCATGTGAGCAATGTTCGGTGGGGGAAAAACGGAGTAGGACTAGGATCTCCCACTAACATAAGGGTATGATAGCTGGAATTACATTCCCGCTCGAGGTAGGCTGATATTTGTAGAGACGTTGGGGCACAATGAACCACTACACTATGTTTGGGATAAATGGGGGTGGTGGCAATGACAAAGGATAGCTATTTACCAGATTCAAAACACAACATCTATATCATGTGACCTGAAATGGGAATAAAAAATGAGCCTCTACCACTGACCTTATTCACAACGCGGGACTCATATTGATTTGTTGTCTAGAACCCTCAAGGATGTTGTCCTGTAATGGTTGGAGAGCCCTTAGGCTAAGTATCCCTTTCTTTTGGGGGGGGGGGGCCTTCAAATATGAAAGATAGAGGGGACCGAAATTATGGGGTGTGTGGTACATGAATGCACCCATAAAATTCCAAAAAATGTTGGGTCGTAGAAGAGACATTGATCTTCAGGGGAGAGAGATACAAGGTGCCGTCATGATGAACTTGACGTGAATGAGGGAAAAGTCTTGTTCCACAACATGGGTTTCATCCCAATGGAAGGTCCTGCTTTTTTGGGGTTGGGCCTACGAATGAATTGTCTGGGCAGTCCTACGTATCCTATGAGGATGGGAATCAAGCCACACATAGTTTTGAAGATGCAGTTTAATGTCATGCAGGACGTTGCACAGTTTAAAGTCCTTTAGGGATTGAACAGTTTAAGTTCATGTTGGACCGATACATTGATTTAGTATAGGATCGTATAGTTTAAGGTCATGTTGGACCATCATGTAGTTTAGGGTAGTGTGGGACCATACAGTTTATGGTTTTGCAGCACCATAATGCAGTCTAGGGTCATGTTGGATTATTAAAACTAAGCCAATGTATTTCTTAAGGAACTTGTAATTGGTGGGAGGAGTTATACGCTCAACATCCATTGTAACTAGTGAGTAAGATCCATTGGAGTAATCCTTTTGAATCATATATGATCTTTCCCCTTTGGGTTCCAACATGGGTGGCTTCCTACCAAGTATCATTGGTTCCCTCAAGAACAATACCAAGTCACCTTGCAAGAAAAAGCGAAGGTGAACTTTCTTGTTGAATGCTATGGATATCTTGTTCTGATGCCTTTTCATATTGTGTAGGGGATGAAGCATGTTCTCATCCCGAACTTCCAACATAGCCAAATGGATTTTGGAAACTTTATCTGGTGCGTGCTGATAATGGAAATATATGCGCAATGAGGGAATTTGAATCTCAATGGGAAGGAAAACCTCTATCCCCTAATCCAGGGAATATAGGGTCACCTAGATGGAATTACGAATCGTTTTCCAATAAGCCCAGAGGGCATTGGGGAGCTTTTTCGGCCAACTCTTGTTATTTTGACCAACCATTTTCTACAGAATATTAGAGAGGGTTTTCAGGAACACCATAATCTGTCCATTTTCATTCACATCATAGTGGGAGGTATGGTAAGAACTCATGTTATACTTAGCATACAATTATTTCAGCTCAGATGCTCTGATGTTCGTGCCATTATCGGTGAGGATGACATGAGGGACTCCAAATCTTTTTATGATGTTGGAACTCACAATGTCAATAATGCAATATGATTTGACCTCCTTGAGTGGAACTACATCTTCCCACTTGAAGAAGAAATCTATAGTCGTCAGGATGAATCTGCACTAGTGAGTTGTTGCTGGTGGATATGGTCCCACAACAACGATTCCCCATACCATAAATGGCCAATAGTATATGGGGGATTGGAGATTCTCTTGAGTCCAATGCATAAAGTTAGCATGAATTTGGCATGCATGACATCTCTTGATGAACTCGATGCAATAATGGATCATGAAGGGCCAAAAGTACCCTAGTCTCTGGAACTAGTGATATAGCTTCGGCATTTCCTAATGAGCCCCACCAAAACTCACGTGAACCTATTACATGACCTGATAAATCTCTACTCATTGAATGCAATGGAGGGGAACCCCATAAAATCTTCCCTTGTATTGGATTTTCTCATGACTAGGACCGTCCTAGAGGGTAAACTGAAACTGGTGGTGTCGGATTCACTCACTCTCGGCCTAATCTGCTGGGAGATTACTATTCTGGAGATACTCAACAAAGGGTTCTCTCTACTTAGGGTCACTTCCATCCCCGCATCCAGGGGAACCGGGGGTCCTGCTGTGGAGGCTCCGGTGGTAAGATGGATTACCCGTGGACCATCATCAGCATCAGGGGTGGAAGGAGCAATGACGCTCTGATGTGCCACCGAGATTATCAGATCATCCTTCCCAGGCTCTGTGAGTGATGCAGCTAGGCCAGCCAAGGCGTCAGCTCGACCATTCAGAGATCAAGGAACTTGAGTAACATCTGGCCCAAATGGGAAGTGGGCCATTATCTAGAGAGTGTGCTCCAACAATGGTACGAGCTCTGGCTTTCTAATGATGTATTCACCGTTACTTTGTATGATGACTAGTTTAGAGTCTCCATTCACATGAAAATGTGCCATGTCAATCTCATGAGCCAGCTTGAGTCCAGTGAAAAGAGCCTAACACTCTACCTCATTGTTGGTGCAACCTTCTGACAACATGAATGAGTACGGCAGGATGGCTTGTGCTGGGGAAATGAAGGTGATACCTAGTCCTACTCTATTTAGCCTGGGGTCATTGAGCCTTTTTCCGGTGGGGCTCCAGGAAGAACCATTGAAGTGAATCTGCCAGCATGGCATGGCTTGATCTATTGAGATAATTGCTTCATCGGGAAAATCGAGATCCAAGGAATTGTCACTAGGAGATAGATGTGCAGTAAGGAATTCTGCCAATTCTTTCCCCTTAATAGCTTTCTGAGGGACAAAATTGATATCGAACTTCTAGGGAATTACTGCCAACCAAGCTAGATGGCCTGTCAACATGGGGCGGTTCAAGATGTACTTCCGTGGGTCTACTCAGGGTACTAGTTGTACATCGTGGTTTGGCAAGTCATGTCGCAACATCTGTACTACGAATACAACCGCATGGCTGCTCTTTTTGAGGGGGGGGGGGGGTAAATAGTCTATATATCGAGGAGCGTGTGGCTGAGGTTGTAAAGGATATTCTCTGACCCCTCATTGTTCTTCTGGGCGAGAAGGGCGTCGAGAGATTATTCTAGGGAGGTCACATAAAGGAATAGTGGCCTTATGGAGATTGGTGGAATTATGACAGGAGGCTAGAGTAGAAACTTCTTGATCTCCCCAAAAGTAGTCCGATACTCTAAGTTCTACTCGTAGAGTGTTCCTTTCTTCAGGATCCAAGAAAAGGCCTTACACTTTTCAGCTAGATTTGCGATGAATCGGTGTATGTAGGCTAAGTGGCCCTGGAAACCTCGAATCTCCCGAATATTTCTCAGAGGAGAAATATGGATAATGGCCTTGATCTTCTCTTGGTCGATCTCAATGACCCTATATCTGAAAATGAAGCTGAGAAAATTTCAAGAGGGGACCCTGAAGGAACACATCATTGGGTTCATATTTAGGTGATTGGAACTAAGGAATCCGAACACTTTCTCAAGGTCATTGAGATGGTCCTGACACTTGAGAGATTTGACCACTAGACCATCCACATAGTATTCCACAAATGTTCTGAGGAACGGTTCAAATATATGATGCATTTCTCGATGATTGGTGGAACCTACATTATTTAAACGGAAGGGCATCACTTGGTAACAGAAAGTACCTTGGGGTTCCCAGAAGGCTGTGGACTCCTCATCATGAGGGATCATTCGAATTTGGTTGTACTCAGAGTACCCATCCATGAAAGAGTGGTCTTGGAATCAAGTTGTAGCATCAATCAACAAATCCCTCACAGAAAGGCGAAAATCATCCTTTAGACAGCGATGATTGAGATCTTGGAAGTTGATGCATACCATGATCTGTCTATTCTTCTTCCATATTGGAACAATATTGGCCAGTCATTTGGGGTAATGGAACTCTTTAAAAAAATTGGCTCTGAGGATCTTATCAACTTCTGCCTCAACCATGGCACCGTGAGAAAGGTGCATCTTTCTGGGAGGCTGCTTAAAACCATGATGATTTTCCAGTTGACCGATGCAGTGGATAGCTACCTGAGGATCTATTCCTAGAATATCATTATAACTCAAGGAGAATACATCACAGTGTTGTTTCAGGAAGTCTATGTACTACTGTTTCTCCATGAGGGGCATGACTATACTAATCAATGAGGGTTTTAGGTCTGAATCCCTACCATGGTTCACCTGTACCAAGTCGTCGACTGTGGGGGAGACACCCACTTCGAAGGTAGGAGGAGCATCTTACAAATCTTAATATCCACATATAAAGGAGGGATTCATGGTTGTAAGAATTTCTTTTGAGTCAGAAGATCCAGACGGGAAGCTGGTACCCGCCTGAGCGGCAATGGGCACCACATTAGAGGACTCATGTGCTACCGAAACAATAGCGATGAAGGATGTCGATCTGATCCCAAATGGACTTCAGCTGAAGGGGCCGCGCTAGATGATATCAATGAAATAGTGACGTGTCGACCAGATCCAGTTAGTTTTAGCCCTGCAGAACAAGCATGTATGAAATATTACCATTTCCATGTGGTGGACATCCAGATAACATATGGTGGTAGGAGGCTCTGGGATCACCAGTTCCAGATTTGTATAAGAGTACGAGGTGATATTCTTGTGTCACATAGGCCTAAGAATGTATTTACCCATCTTCCCAGAAACAATGAAGCATTGTCCCTTGTTTGGGGTCGTAGCCTCCAATCGGTGGATTGGAAAGACGTAGGCGTCATCTAGATTCGTCCACAGATCAGTCTTAGCTGCGCCATGTTTGACCTCATTAGTCTGAATCTATTTTTCCTTGGTCTTGTAGTATTTGGAATCCAGGTAGTGGGCTTCACATGAAGAAAAGGGAGACACATCACCTTGAAGCACACCCACTTAACCATTAAGGGAGTACTTGAGACACTGGTTTCGGTACCACACACTTCATGGATAGAAGTGCTGACCGAGGCACTCTGACGGCCCATATATCCATGGCTCCATTGATTCTTGTGACGACAGGGGATGTTGGTAGGATCCCCCTGGCAATCTTCATCATCCAAAATCATGTAGGGATTTACCATATCTACGGTGATAACTAGGGAGTACCCTTGACTGTCACTCGAAGAGTCTTCCAATATTGGATGGATTCTAGGAGTGATGTCCATATCCAGGGGCATTAAGTCACTGAGAGTATAAGATGATGATGCCATTGGCATGGAATGTTTCTTTCCCTTACGTCACTAGTGTTTCCTCTTCTAGGAACAGGCTGGCTGAGACGATGACGCGGAATTGGTGGCTTCAGCTTCTAAAGGCTCTAGCTGAATCAGGAGTGCCCAGATGAAACATTGGGAACCATAGACTGTTTTATGAGCCATCCAATCATTATAAATTTAGGACCCACGACTGAAAATTGTATGCCACATGCCCTAACTGTCGTTTCTAATATCTGACCTCACAAATATGCATGCCACCTGTTTCAGGGCTGGGCCCAACAAGACCTTGTTGTTGTCAAGCTGGTCTTAGATCCTATCTTTTAACACATAACACTTCTTGAGAGTTTTCCTGAGGATCTGATTGTAGGGGCATTAATTAGAGTGATCAGTAAGGTTTTCCTCTTCCCATCTTCTACAATCATGAAAATATAGAATCCCCTATTCCAAGGAACTGGGATGTAACTGGGGACCTATGCCTCGTTGAATGAGTAGTTCCAGTTTCTCCAATCCAGAAAGGGGTCCCTTGGTACATGACCCTGATGAGGGGATAGAGGAGCCTGTCGAGGAGGTGGAACATGGTTATCTCTCCTAAGCGGTGATGGTGCATTCCATGGGGGCACCTGCCGATAAAGAAAAAGGTGATGCTAGGCCGGTGGCAGCACCTGAAGTAGAGGGACTCTATGAGGATGTGGAGGCGGCTCCACTGGCAACAACTCTAATCACCTAGGGGTCTCTATTTGGGCCTCTGCGGTGTTCTCATCCTTGGAGGTCCTTCTCATGGGGATTGTAGGAGGCAACAAATGTGCCTTTTTAACTAGCTCTAAGGATTCTTCTATGTGCTGACCCTAATCAG
The DNA here is from genome assembly GCA_963277665.1 of Viscum album. Lineage (NCBI taxonomy): Eukaryota > Viridiplantae > Streptophyta > Magnoliopsida > Santalales > Viscaceae > Viscum > Viscum album. The sequence continues at coordinate 498,494,066 of OY728150.1, forward strand.
AGAAGTCTCAGAATCCCCTAGGATAGTTCAGGGTTGTCAGGGAGGGGACCAGCTCCATATTGAAATTATCTATGCACATCGTTAGCAATTGCTTCTGAGCCAGTGTCATTTCGAGGCAATACATGAGTCGTTTACACTAGGTGACAATGTTGTTGATGCGCTCATCAGGACTCTTCTTGAACTTGAAGAGATCTATGATACTTGTTTTCCACGTGGTGGAGCTAAACTAGTAGAGGAATTTCTTATAGAGGTCCTCCCAAATAGTCACTAATCTGATGGGGATCTGACTATACAAGACAAACGCATGGCCTTCCAATGTCTACACAAAACACGGGAGTTTGGCGGCTTCCTGCTGCGTTGGACATTCCAACATGGGGCCATACCTTTATGTAAAGTGGGAAAGGTGCTATGGTGGGTCACTCGTCCCATTAATGTGGGAGAAGGTTGGATTTATGAAACCTAGGGGTACTTGAAAATCATCCACCCATGCTGGATATGGATTCCCATTAGGTGTGAGTGCCACCTATCGCATTTCCAATCCCTTGATACGGGCAATGAGTTCTGTTATCGGATCATCTGGGTGGGTACCTATCTTGACGGGGTTCCCTAAACATGAGTGAGTTGGCTGGTTCTTCAATAGGGTAAGCAGGCCCAACGGCTCGTGGAGGGGCTGGCGGCATGACCCTCGGTGTCGCTGGGAGAACTCGGGCTAGGTCCCATTGATTATCGCACCATTCCGGATGGTTTGGTGAGACATAACGCGCCCTCTTACCGTATGTTCCGTCTTCAACCCTGACTATGGGGGAAGGATGGTCAGGCTCACGTAGAAGTATCTCATAGAGGGGGAGTTATTATTTCCCATACTATCCTGGCCTAGGATTACAGTAGTCTGGACATCGCTCTGCAGCATGTTCATCCAGGAGGTCATTTACTGCCTTCTTTTTCTCTATGATCTATTAATGCAAGACAACCTTTTCGGGGTCTCCCTATGTCTTCTGCACTGAGCCAGACAGGTCGGAGATTTTAGCAGCTCTGAGATACTCTTTACCATTACCATGATTTCAGCTAAGGACTAATGCCTTGGTGGGCACGACAAGACCCATCAAGCTCCTATGTTGACGAGTAACCCATCTCAAGGGATCCAGTAGCTGTGGAACTTTTTCAGGGGGGTATGTCATCATCGAGGATCTCAAACTCATTTTCTTTTTCCAATAGGGTGGCCATGTTGACTACGAATCTACCTAGGGGCAGGTCCTCAATATTTCCAAGTGAGTCAGGTTGCCATCGAATAGGAGTGAAGAGGAGGGAAACATACTACCCCCAGCTAGGGATATGCAGGTAGGGGGAATTCTCCTTGTTAATCATGCAGAGTACACTGAAACTATGAATGCATTATTGTTGGAGGGACCTACAGCGACCTTGTGACTCGGGGCACTGGGCCGCAGGGAGTGCGGCCAAATCAACTAGATGTCATTGTTCCCTGATGTCCTCAAAATTTGCTTCTCTCTTGGGATAAACCACTCACTGATGTACAAAGGAGAATGTTCGTCTCCCTATGGGTTTGATGAAAACACTAAAACTCATCTTGGGTAATGGATTATGGCGCACAAAAAATTGGTGTTGCAACCGACCAAAACATCTCAGGGTAGAGGTTTGCTGTGAGGATATCCAATAATCTATTGGGCTTGGATTTAGGATCTGTCCCTTCATTAACCCATTTGTCAACCAGAGCCGACTGGGGAACGGGTAGCGGTACCAAAGCAGACCGTTGGGATGGTTGGCTGGCTAGTGGAGAGTATGACGAGCGGGCTAACAGACCGCCGCATTTCAGAATATCCTCGAAAGTATAAAGTGACTTAGCCATAGCTTATTGAAAAAATGGGATGACTACCACAATTTATGGTGTAGGGTCTACGGCTGCTGGCAGTGGACCACACTACTATTCATCCACCATTGGTCCCTAGAATAGCTCTCGGTGATCTATAGTCGAGATAAAGAGTGCTTCTCGTGATTAAGGTGGTGATTGCACGATTGTAACCTATGGGGAAAACAAATTTTTATCCTCTAGGATATACCTATAGAGGGAGGTGGGAATTCGATGGACCTCGTATTCTGGGGGTACAAGGCTGACGTGCCTTGTTCTTGGCCCGAACATTGACATGGAGGGTCTGGGTGAGGGTTCCATCATTGATTCGTATTTGGATTCGGAATCTGAGAAGTAAACTAGTTTGATCTTATTCTGAATATTCTAAGTGTTTCTTTTATGGTGGTGACGGCCCAACCTCCTTCCTAGATATGGTTCTTTAGGATAGGGTAAATTTCTCGCACGATGAGGTCCTTCATCCATACTGGTTCTGGGATGGAGGGGGCTTCCGCCTGAGCCAACTGGGGTGCATGGAGCACCATGATAGATATCAAAGGTGATATGGGGAGGACCTTTGTGGGAGGTTTTGGAGGGGGTAGGGCATCCACTTGAGCCCATAGGAATAGAGGTAGGACCTCTATGTTTGTTTCCCCTAGTTTCTTCAATGCGGGGAATGTCCTCTTACTGGTCGAGACGAACAAGGGTAGGACCTCCATGCTAGGTGTGGAACCAAAGATAGCCTTCACCCCATTTATTTTTGAGGTAAGGAGAACCTAAATCGGCTTCTATGGGAATATGGGGAGGTCCCCCATGCTGGAGATTGACCAGATGTGCAATGTCCGCAAACTGGCGGTCTCTAGTAGAAGGGGTGACTCCATACTCGATGTAATGAGCTCGGGAGAAGATTCTGTGCTGAGTGGCACCATCATGGGGAGGTACCTCATTCAGACTATAGGTTGAAAGAGTTAGACCTCCATGTCGAGATTATAAGTGTGGAAGACTGGCATTCTCCATGGTGGTGGCATGGGGAGGGCCTCCATACAGGAGGCGGCCATTACCTACACCAGCGGTCGAGAGATTCAACCCATCCTACCCGTGGGGCGGTTGGGGTCTCGATCCATGCCGGGTATACAAGTCCCCCTACTAATCATACACATGGGGTTGATTATGTAAGTTGGAGGGGGCCCGAGCCACCTTAGTTGCTGATAGTGATGCCCCTTGGTGTGTTTCCTCGTCGGCCTATACCCGACTCTAGCGTCGAGTCAACCGGACTCGGACCAATGGTGCAGGTGCATGTCTTACCTTCTTTTTGACTCGTGGGATCAGGTGGAGGTGCTGGCATGTCCTAGTGGGAGCCCTATTTGGGGGCTCCTGAAACGGAATCTTGACCGGGCTGGCCCAAACATCCCCTACCTTGTCGGCATAGGGGAGAGAGTCATCGAGGTGCTCTGCGAGAGGATCCTGTAATGATTTTATGTTGGAGTGGGGAGCAGTGGCTCCATGCACGACCTTTGGGGATGGGAATGGTGGCAATTTGTAGATGCCTCCAGTTCTTGGCAGTCCATATCCCTAGTCAGGATAATCCCCTCCCTCTAATACTAGCATACGAGGTCCTTGATTAATCTATTCTAAATAAATTTAAATGGGGTGAAGGGGCATGGGAACCCAACATTTATAAGAATGGAGATCGTCGCTGAAGCGGTAGAGTTGTGCGGGACTACCATGTTGGCATTTCCCCGACCCCTTCATCTATGGGAGGGTGGAGATTGAATTCTTGCAGCAGCTTGGTTCCTAGAAAGAAGAGAGGTTAACCCATTAGTGCTGAATGGAAATGAATCATCGACCATTTCCCCAAAACCATTTAGACTTCCATGGCTGGTAAGATGGATCCACACTGACAACATCACAAATTGGGATGTCCAACATTTTGACTGCCCCAACTTCTGGTGAGTTTCACACCCGACCTGCTATTAGCATGGCAGGACCCGGCGCTGTATAGCTGGATCTAGTGGTATGCTAGTCCACTGATGTCTCGAATGCTACTAATCAACATACATTGAATAATAATAGCATGTCAGGTTCACCATTTCTATTTTTGATGCTTTCACTGGGGAGTGCACGTCCATCTTATTCAAGGATGGTGGCGCTGTTTGTTTCCCCACATTCCCACATTCCAAAGGCGGGAGGCATCTTTTCCTTATTGAGAGATTTTTTCTCCTTGATCGAAATAGGGTGAAGGATGTCGGTTCTTCCTTCTGTGGATTCCTCCTTGGAACTCGTCACCAAATCCAAGTCTCTGTTATATACATAAGACGTTGTTCGTGAAACTCTTCCCAGTTCCATATCTTCATGGACACCAGTTAAAGGTACTACTTCTGTCATGACATTCCAAGGGATCCGATCAGGGAAGAAACCTTCGGTCGGGGGAGTAGTCATGTTAGACATCACTGGTGTGTCTGGACCCTGAGACACTTTACCGTATGGTTTTCTTTCCCTTATTAAAGGGATTCTCGAGGGTGCGGAAGTCCGAGGCATCCCACATCGAATGTTTGGAATCATATGCCAAAGGCATGTATCTGAGGTTTTCCTCATCTTTCTATGTTTAACATAGGTTATTCCCCATATTTAACAGCTAGAGAAGATGGATCGGACTGATCATAACACTGATTAGAGTGGATCAGGTGGGTGCAACCCCTAGATGGAAAACGGATGTTGGGGCTAAATCATGGTTAGCTACCTGATTGTAGTTAAGGTGAATTTGGAATGAGGTCGAATGATGTCGAAGGTATGTGGCAGCCTGAGTAAGAATCATATGTGATGGTAGACTGTTATGTTAAGTTGGGGGAGAATGAGATGGAATCGACATAAGGATGATCATGATGTTGGGGTTGAGTCCCGAGGAGACCTCCTACGTATTCCTCTTTCAAGGAATCAAATTCCACATAGTTCATCTGACGATGGCTTACCACTGATTTGGGATTTCAACACCGTACCGCTGGATGGGGTTAGGATGGCATACCGCTAGCTGGGTTCACAATGGCTTACTGCTGGATGGGTTCACAACGGCATACCTCTGGATGGGGTCCCAACAACTTACTGCTGGATGGGATCGTAATGGATTACCACTGGATGGGATCGCAATGGCATACCGCTAGATGGGATCGAACCTCATAGAGGCTTCTTACATAGATTTCCTTAGCAAGGATCATGTTCTTCATAGTTTTGAAGGGGTGCGAACTGACGTGATGACGGACAGGACCAATTGGTATTGGGATTGAACCTCAGAGAGGCTTCTTATGTACCTTTTCAGGGCAAGGAACAAAGTCCAAGTAGTTCAGAAGAAGTGGGAACCGATGTGAATATGGCAGGGACCAATGAGAATTGTGCTTGAACCTCAGAGAGGTTTCCTATGTACCTTGACTTTGCAAAGATCAACGTCCCCGTAGTTTTGAAAGGTGTGTGGGACTTACACTCTATCCTACCCAGATAGGATGTAATGGTCGATGATTACACTAAGTTCATGTGAGTCATGCTTGGGGTGAGAAACAAGTGAAAGCAAAGGCCTGACTATCACTTCGTAGAAGGTGCGTCTCTAGGAAGTTGAGTGGGGCTTACACGTGGTTAGCTTCCCAAAGAGTAAACATGGACTTACTCCAGGTTGGAGGCCTAGGGCACCCCGCATACAAGGAATGGGGTGATGTGACAGTTTAACATCTTGTGCTAACGATGAACAGTGCTTGGTAGCTTAACGTCCGTATCTCAGATGAAGTGGGTTTGCTCCGCACCACTAGGGCTTACATAACCGATACCAACCTTCCCATGGGGGAAGGAAGGCATCAACATTGTTGTGTGAGGGTGGTGTTATGGAATGATCTATTGGGGGTTACATGCTTACGTGGCTATATAAAGAAGCAATAGCTGTTAGCGTGCCTATGTGAAGAAGCATTAGGTGAAGCAACGCAATGGGAAGCACCGCCCAAGAGACTTTGAAATTGCTTCGTGCAAACCTGAAGGGCCGCACCGAAAAAAAAGTTACAGGGCAAAGGGTTCATAGTTAGAATCGTTGTGAAGCTCTCGTGTTCTATGAAGTGAAGGGTCTTCGTGGAGGGATTTTCATCACGATGTGGAGTCACCTAGAATATGTATAAGGCTAGGTGTATATGGAAGGTGCTTCGCGAAGTTGAAAGGCATTCGCTGAGAAATGCCTCACAAAGTAAGGGATCATTGTGAAGAATATCATTTTGAAGAAATGTGCATCTCGAGTTACATTTACCATGACTTAGCATGATGATCACATGTGTTTTTAGGGTGCTTCGTGAAGCATAAACACTGTGTGATGACCCAAGTCCCCTTGGGGATCAACTTCCTTCACTAAGGCCTGTGGGATCCGTGAAGGGAATCCCTCTTTGAAGAAGGGAGGAATTCACGCAAAGGGGAAGACACTTCATGATGAAAAAGTACCTTGAAAATCTCATGGTTTGTAGAGTACAAATTTCATCATGATGTGGGAGCTCAGAAGGAGAATGGTTAGAGGATTCATCCTTTAGGCTCGAGGGGAGGCTGGTATTTATAGGCCATAGGCGCCGCGAAGCAGAGCTAGCTCAGCGTGAAGAAGGATATTGCACTGTGGTAGGTTTATGAATGTCAAAGTAGTTCATGGATCATCCCACCTCCTTTCTCCATGGTGGGTTTCTGAATGTCAAAGGGGTTCATGGATAATCTCGCCTCCTTGGTCCAGGAAGAGTTCCCGATGGGAGAGCTCTACACCGTTCGTAGGGCTAGGGAGCTCCGTGACCGGTCTTCGTGAGGCATACCCCTTATGCACTCCTTTCGTTTGTTCTTTTCATTGATTTTGGTGTCAACAAATACATTGAGTTGAAAATCACAAACTTAGGATGTATGGGAAGTGAGTGATGAATGGATGTTAATGGCCTTGTTTTTCTAAGTTGCGTCTAGAGTTTCATGAAAATTACATGCAATGTTACCTGTCATCCTTGAAAGACACCTCTTCCCTCCTTGAAAAGGTGAAGGGTAGACAATTTTCATATCCTGAGGTCTTGGTTATCTATGAAAGTATATTAGGAGAGGACCCACCTCTAGATTGGTCTATAGATTGTGAATACATCCTATTTATTCATGGGTGTGTCTAGGTCCCATCAGATATGATGAAAGAGTTAACAAAAAAGTCCCATGCTTCTCATTGGGTAGTTCATTCAGGAATCTCCAAAATTTATTGAGATATGCAATGATAGTATTGGTGGCATGGTCTGAAATATTATATAGAAGGATTATCACTAAGTGTATGGTATCCCACCTTTCTATTACATAACTTTTCATTACATTTTAAAACAGAGGATCTTTAAAATATAGTGTATTGGAAATCAGGGACAATATACCTGAAAACAACATAAGACATCCTTCTAATCCACTTATAAGGTTTAAAAATAGCTTCATCCTTAGAAAAATTAATGCATCACATAACCAAGATACATACATCAATTGAAAGGGTGAGCAGAAGGCCTAGTAAGGAAAACAAGTGAAACAATATACATGTGATCTTGACCGATATCAATAAGAATATGATGGATATTATAATGGAATGATAAAGAAGAAAATCATAGAAATAATAACTTGAATCATAACATGAAAATATGTCTACAACATTTAATTTAGACATTCATGAAAATATCACCATGGTACATCCCCAAGGTGTCATAAAAATTACCATTGTTATTTACCAACGTATTATGAAACTTGTCATCTCTAGATATTAAATTATTTACCCAATAAATCGATGTTATATCAGGGAGAACTCTTAAAATGTATTCGTTTTCATGTGATACACACTGATCATAATCAAACATCTCATAAATAACCCAAATATAACAAAATAAATGGGTTTCATCCCATGGAAATGAAGTGAGGATTATATGCATGTCAATTACAGAATAAAATATATCAATATTTTTTATTTATGAATACCCATAGAAACAAAATTGAATTGGGAATTAAAATAAATAAAATTATAGAATTTGATGAGTAAAAGAGAGAGATATTTTGAGACTATACCTATGCAGCATAACGACAATACAACATGGTTTTAGAAAATATTGAAAAGAGAGGGGACAAGCATAAAAAACTCATAAATAAATCATAATACATTATGGGTACCGGATAAAAAATAAAAAAATATATCAAGGTATGGATATTTGAATGATATACCACATGAAATGGAAACATGAAAGGAAAGAGATGATGCAATTTTCATTTACTAAAAATTTGGCATCCTAACGGCGTCACATAAAATTCATAAAAATAATTTGATGACACTGGAAATGGAATATCATCATTTAAACATAAAATGGACAGTAATAAGGACATAGAATAACATTCCCTAACATACTAAGATGGAAACTAGAATCCATAACAAAAATAAAGTCATGACTTAAAAGATGAGGGTGAAAGGTTCCATTATTGTGAAGAGTAAATTCCAAAGTTCAATGGTTGGGACCTTGGGGGATTGAGGTAACCTTGAGATAACTCCTTGAGAGTTTAAGAGATAATATCTTCATTGAAGAGGAATTTGGAATGAAATTAATGATGGAATGGGTTGGTATTTATAGCAAAAGTGAGGGAATATTTTATTAATTTCTAAGGGACACATCATTAGTGGTATTTGAAAAACCATGGGCTTGACCATGGTATTTTCCTATGGTATTAGCCACATGGGACACGTCCTAACATACCTTACTATTCACAAGTCGACCAAAATTATTAAATCATTAATGAGTTCATCAATCGCACCGAAACTCAAAATTATATTTTTATAATTCACCAAAAAACACAACGTTTTATAAAAATATCATAAATTCACTCTTACCTAATATCGATTATCTGAATTCAAAAAACTGACTCCATTTTAGAAAATAATTTTCAAATTATATGACTTTTAATTTTTATTTAAAAACTCTATTTACCTGAAAAAATGCTATTACTTAACTAATAATTTCTAAAACAGTTATTTACTCATGCTATAATATCATATTTCCAAAAAAAGAGGCCTCAATGAAATTTATACATTCTTAAGTGAGGATACTAATCCATTGGTCACATTACTATTAATAAGGGTGAGTTTAGTATTTATACATTATTATTCACTAAAAATTATGTTGATCTTATTAGACTCTAAATTTATTACTGATCAAACCTTTAGAAAACCATTATATGTAAATCATTACACATTATTAATTATTTAATGTATAAAAATTAATTTAAGATACCTTTTTTTACAAAATTCATCAATAATGTGGAACTTTTATAAATTCAACTTATATTTATCCGAACATTTCAAATTTACCAATTTTACCCTAATAAGAAATAAAAATGTATTTATACAAAAGGATTACACAACATAAATAATGACTTGTTACATAGCACCATATAACACCTACATAGGACAAATATGTAAGGTGTTCTATGGTGATAGAGTCTTTTGGTGGCTCAGACAACATTTCCCGAGTGGTGATTACTATCATCTTGGAATTATCCCTTAGGAAATTCCATTCAGGCTTCACATGTTGAAGCTCAGCTTGGGCTTTTTCCAAAAGCAATGCGTAGTGATTAAACCTCCTTCCAAGCTCTCATAGATGTGCTTCATATTTCCCGAGTCTACAGAATAAGGACATCGACTCTTCTTTATATATAAATTAACCATATTCATTTGTATTTATAAAAAATAATCATACTGTTAAGAGTATAGTTTCCAAATGTCATATAATGGTAAAAACCCAACGGTATCATTTTAATTATACTCACTCCATTAATTAGAGGATATAGTTTTTGTGAGTATAAAATAACACAAAAAATCGGGAAACATATATTATTCAAAATTTCAGGTCATTACAAGGTGTTCCACCAATTAGTAAGTGAGGGTAAGGCACAAGAGACCTGGAATCTTGTTACAGTCACTTCCAGTCTCGCAATGGAAATGGGAAGATATTGTTATGGATTTCATAGTCGGCTTACCTAGGTCACTGAGGGGTTGCAATGTTGTTTGGTAATTTATTGAACAACTAACTAAATAGTACCACTTAATTAATATTATGAAGAATTTATCAGTTTATGAGCTAGTAATATTGTAGTTTTGTGAGATTATACAAGTACATGTGGTCCCTCGTACTATAATTTCTGATAGGGATGCTCGTTTCACATCACGGCTCTAGTAGGGTATGTAGAAAGATATGGGTATAAAGGTGATTCTAGGCCTATCATTTCACCCTCATTCTAATGGGAATATGAAAAGGATGATACCGGTTCTATAAGACATGTTCTGAGCCTATGTCCTTGATTTCGACATCTCTAGGTAGAATCATATCCCTCTCATCAAGTTCTCCTATAATAATAGCTTTCAGGTGACAATTAAGATGTATATTATTGAGGTATTATATGGTAGGTCATGTCATTTACCCCTATCCGATATTGAGGAAGTTTAGGTATCACCATTAGATCCTCATCTCATATAAGAGACATCAGAGTAAGTTCATCTGATCTGGAAGTGTATGACTACTACTCAATCTAGACAAATTTCTTATCTCGATCTTCATCGATTACCTCTAGAGCATGAGGTCAGCGATCATATTTTCCTTTGGGTATCTACCAGGATAGGGTATAGACAATTATTAATGTAAGAGAACATAATGCCTCATTACATTGGGACGTTTTAGAATTTAGAGAGTGTCGGTCTAGTAGCCAATTAGTTGATACTACCTCAGAGGTACCATGTCATGCTCGATGTCTACCATGTATCATAGATTTACCAATATCATGTCGACCCATCTCATACCATTTATCCTAAGGATGTTGAATTAGATAACGATTCTACATTTGAGTATTATCTAGTATGAATTTTTGACTATATCATAAAGGCTATCTGAGGCATGTCTGTCACTCTATGATGAGTGATATGGCAGCACGACCACACATAGGATGAGACTTGGGAGTAGGAGGCTGGCTTATTTTCCCAATGTCTGGAGTTGTTCTCAGACATTGTTTCACCTCCCTTAGAAGGTGAACTCAACAATGAGTTCTTTTTAGGTTGGATGACTGTAAGAACCAATTTTTTGACTCATGTATGTATCCCTAAAATTTTGGTCTAATTCTTTATTTTGGACATAATTTGGATGACTAATGAGTTAGTGAAGGTATCATGGGTGTAAGGGGCTCGTTCAGAGTACAGAAACCAAATGTTTTTTAAAAAAATGGTCTTATTGCACAGTTAGAGTAAATCATGCAGGGAGAACACATGTTAGTCTAAACTGTATAGATGGTCAGTATTTTTGGGCATATCCATATTGCATGGTTGGCACATGTTTCTTTAACCGTGTGGCCTAACCATTAAAATACCCCTCTTCTCTAGGTACTCGTGCATGGTTTGGTAATTGTTTGGTAAACCCTGTGGAAAAAGAATGCACATGCTAAATTTTGGGTTATTTTATATTTTTCCCCTTAATAATTTATTTTCCTCCTCCTTCTTTTCTATTTAGAGTTCCAATGGGCTCGATTACTTGAATTTTTATTCATCTCTCTAGCTCTCGACTTAGTTATCAATGTGTGGTAATTTTTACCTTGTTTATATTTACTCTATTCTAATACAAATTAATGTCTAATACTGGAGGAGGAGAGTCATAAAATCCTATGGTGGTTGGTCTATAACTTATCCCTCAGGTTCGTTGATTTAGGAATTGTCATGTGGGGCTCGCCGATTTCATAGGGTTTCGTTTATTCAATTAATATTCCATTCTTATATTTATTGGATTAGTATAGATATTTTCTTTCCATATATTTGATTAATTATTGGTGGTTATTTTCACATCTCCCAACACCTCATGTAGGTTGTTATTCTATAATTGAGTTTTCAGTTTTTTGACACATTTGAGCTATCATTTTGGTGTGATTGAGCTTGACCACACTAAATGTAAGACTCTTTATATTAAAATCTTATAGAATCATGATATGGTATATAGAATGTACCATGTCACTTCAACTTGACCCACTTGATTTATGTTCCTAAATGTAATTAATTGATTTAATAGATAAATTGGAAGCTATGTGTAGGAATATGACTTAGGCCATATTAATTGAAAATGAATGATTGGATGCATGTCATAACACCCCTTTAAACGTGTAGTGAATGGTATTGGATGAATCAAATTAAATTATTATGATATACATAGTTAAATTAAATAGTTAGATGGAACTTGGCCTTGTCAAACTAATGAAAGGAAAGACTTAAACCTAATGAACATGATAAAAGGGATAGTAATAATATGTAATTATCACATAAAATGAATTAAATTCAAGGTGACACATTATGAACACAAACCTTTACATATTTATCATAATATTTGACTCTTTTTATCTATTGGATTCCTGAGGTAATTCCTTGTGTACTCGAGGATGTCATTCTGACATAATGATGTCAGTTTCCATTGGTGAGACCTACCTGGGAACCCAATCCTTGTCTACCTATTGATTCTCGGTATGACATCATAAGATCGCTTAATTATTATTATAGGTTGCCTTAGAAAAAATCATTGGATAATGTATTGAAAATTTGGTGTCATGGTTATATCCCATTGGGCCCAATCATTACATTGCCATGTTTACCTTGGAAGGATTCCTTGGATTCGATAGGCATCTTATTGTGAAATTCCTTGAATGATTTTCCTTAGGATACACTCTTACCACTTCGCTAGACCTATTTACTACTGAGTAATCATCTGATGAGGTCTAGGTTGCCTTAGGAAATAACATGGAACTACTTTGTTAACATTCAATTATAGTTTCCTTTATACATCATTGAACTTTCCCTATTCCTACTATCACAAGTTGATGTCAATGTCACAAGTTTTCCCCCAGGGCCCGTGTCGTGACTACCCCAAACCCGCCTTCCATAGTCCCGGGGATGGCGACTAGAACTAAAGGTGTAATTCCCTAAAACTGGGAAGGCATTTCCTTTATAAATTGTTAACAACAAAATAGGGAACACATCTAGATAAAGAACAATAGGAAAACTGTATAACAATAGAGTGATGAAAAGTAAAAAGGGCGGGAAATAAAATCCCAACTGTAAAGTACAAGGATCAGGAAATACATGTACAACCTAAGAAAGGAAAAATAGATGTTGTGTTGTCCTCCAGGATTCCTACCTGAAGGGTAGGTACAGATAGCCTCCTCAGCACTCCACGTGTGTCTGTCTCCTTTGTGTACCGACTGGCATAAGGTCCACCTCTGGGTACCGTCCGGTCCTGGTACTCTAACCCTCAGTCATCATTGTCCATCATATGCATCCAACACAATGAGGTGAAGGCATAGCCCGTGCAGGGGTGAGTATAATAATACTCAGTAGGGACCTCAAGACCCATAAGGTCTCACAAAATCCAACAAGGATAAACCACAATGTATGAAATCAACAGATTACCCCACTTAGGTATATGGCCATACATATACCTAAATTATCAAGTAATCTATCTCAATCATGAGGAAAAAACAATGTTACTGAGTCATCTCACACAGGTATACAACTTATGTAGAGAGTTAAAGATGACTAGATGTAGCCTCTAAATCATCTATTTTGTCGAATACACGTATGATCCAGGAATAGAAGTCTGAGCGGTCGAACCGACACAGGATCTAGGAATAGTAAACAGAGCTTTTGAACCCACACAAGATCCAGGAATAGTAAATAGAGCTGTTGAACCCACACAGGATCTAGGAATAGTAGTCAGAGCTGTAAAACCCACACAAGATCCATGAATATTAGTTAGAGCTGTTGAAACCACACTGGATCGAGGAATAGTAGTCAGAGTGGTCGAATCCACACAACATCCAGGAATAGTAGTTAGAGCTATCGAAGCCATGGAGGATCCAGGAACAGTAGTCAGAGCTGTCGAACCCACGCAGGATACAGGAACAGTAGTTAGAGCGCAACCAACCACAGGGTTCAGTACGAAGCATACATGATTCTGGGAGGATCTGATCCTCAAGCCATGTGTTGATACATAAAGTACCATGATGTCCCATGAAGAAGTATCCCATAGGTCAACCACATCATAGGTGTATCAATTCAATAGACGACATGTCAATCAGACGCCCGGTCTGTGAGTTATTATCCTTTTAGTTTTGGGGCCCGGTTGGATTCGTGCACGATGCAACCTGACCTTATCTCTACTATACCCTGAACTCTAGTGGGGTATACACAAAGGTACCGTCATGCTCTATGTTTTCTAGCGCCACTAACGGTTCGTCAAATGGTCATCTGGTGCTATTGATATGGCCAAAAAATAGTAAAGGGTCAGTAGTGAGCCCAGGTTCGGTCTGACCTGGTCGGACCATCCCAGCCCAACCAGTCTTGGCCGACCATATTTGGGTCGCCCGGTTAGACCTATTGGGTCTGGCCCAGCCCATTGGGTAGGAAATCATGTTAGGTTCGTCCCAGCCAGTTGGGCCCATCCTAGAAGGCCGCGTGGGCGGTTCGGCCCGGAGGGTGCTGTGAGGGTTTTTCGGCCCAGAGCAGCGTGAGGGAGCAGCCGGTTTGTACATGGTTTTAGTAGGGGCGCGACATAGGCGGTTTGGCTTGGGAGGTCGGGAGGTCGACGGACAAGACGACAGGTGGATCGGCGGCCGAACCGACACTTGGCAGGGAGGCGGCCGGGCAGGCCGGGGGGGCACATGGGAGGTTGGCGGCGGTAGGGAGTTGGGATGCAGTAGAGCCGGCGTGGCTCGGCCTGTATGGCCAAGATTTAGGGCGCGGCTCAGGAGGCTGGATAGGCTCGGCTGGTTCAGTCGAGAGTCCGAGGTGCGGTGCGGGTCAGGCCGGCAGTTGGCGAGGTCGGCGGCGATGCGGTTCAGTCAGCGCCGAGAGGGGTGCGGCTCGGGCCTGTTTGGATAGAGTGTCGTGTGGATTGTGTGGGTTTTGGAGGCCACGGGAAGTGTGGTCGTTTCCTTTATCGTCCCGCCCCCTCATTGCCATGCTGCAAAACATCACAAACAAGAATTGCGGAGGGGTCAGGCCATGTTTGTTTGGCCTCCACTCTCCTCGTTTAGGGTGGTAGCAAGCCGTTCAAACGTTCTTTAATTTTTAAAAAATTAATCAATACTATACAAGGGTATAAAATCAAACAAATCACCCCACATCATCCTTAAAATAAACAAAATCAAATAATTCCCCCTACCTTGATCGTTGGTCTCGAAGAAGTTGCAAGAAAGAAGATTGAGTAGTCATCGTCCGTCGCGTCCGCTACACACTTCCAACCCCGAGATCATGCATCAGTTCATTTACGATGATGAGGGGGGAAATTCAATCATTGAATATGTCCCACTTTAGTAGAATCTCTGAGGAAGAAGTCAAAAAAGGTCGGTGTTCTTCATAGTCTAAGGCGTTCCTTATCAGTGTTCTTTGTCGGTGGAGTGTTCTTCATTGGGAGATTTCTCCCAATAATCCTCCTCTCAAATCACCCTAGTGAAAAGTTGTTCCAAATAATATATTATAATATCAATAATTTCATTTTCATGAATTCAAAAATATAATAACTAAACACTTGGTTGGCACATTAAAATTAATGGCGAGGATTTGGCACCATTAATTTGGTGTGTTGGCAACATTAATGTGGAGGATGCTCAAGAGGCTCCTCCACATAAATGTGGGGGGTTGAGGGGTTTTCCTCTCCTCCCATTTAATAGGGTTCAGGTGGTCCCTACCAATAATATACAAATTGGGAGGTTATGTGGTCTCAGGTGGTCCCCACCACATTAACCTCTCATGGGAGGTTGAGGTGTGGTGGTCCCCACCACCATAACCTCTCATGTGAGGCTATGGCCTGGTGGTCCCCACTTCCAACCTCCACATGGAGGTTATAGTTCTAGTGGTTCCTACCTCCCAACATCCACATGGTGGCTCAAAAATAAAATAAAGAGTAGTTCATTTTATTTCATTAATTTCCACGAAAAACCCAGAAAATATCTTATATTATCGACCCACTGTCGTCAAGGTGAAAGTCTTCATAAGCGAATATTAGAACTGCGAGTTCAATGGTGCCCTGGGATTTCAATTCCGAGCATCGGTTAAAAAGATACAAAATACGGCTCGCGTGTTTGCTGAACATACCCCAAAAAAAGTTTGGAAAATTACTCTCAGTCACCATTGACCTGCGCCGGTCGAGGTTAGGCTCTTCCTAGGTGAAACACACCCCAACGAAACCAAAGGTACCCTCGGATTTTCAATTTGAGTTACCATTTAGATGTTTTTAATTATACAAGAAAATAATTGTCACTTAATTAATTTATTTTTGGCCAAAAACTAATATTTTCTGGTGGACCGTGCCGGCCAAAGTTAGTATCTACTTAGAAAAATCATACCTTCTTGAGTTCATTGGTGGTCTCTGATTTTTAATCCAAGATACCGTTTATGAGTTATAATCATTTGAAAAATAAAATAATTTATTTAATTATTTTATTTACGATTATACCATTTTTGGGTTTTCTCATAGGAGTCCCAAGCCAACTAATCTTAAGTCGCGCCTAGGGTAAACCCGCCATCCAGAGCGCAACGGTGCCCTTTGATTTCTAATCTGAGAAGCTATTTAAGATTTATCCCACTTTTACAGTAAAACTACTTACATGTATTAACATAAGCTTAACAAAACTTCTATTGATCAATCTGGGCACTCTGGGCCTCGGAATCACGTGCCATCAAATTTTTCGGACAGGAAAAATTTCGATATATTTTAAAACAAATTACATGGAAATTTTGGGTCTTTTAATTCTCCCCACCTAATGATTTACATCCATGTAATCCACAAATCAAACAAAGAGAACAAGTGGGGGTATTGAGCACGCATCTGAGCCTCTCGCTCCCATGTGCTCTCGTGGAGATTCCAGTGCTGCCAGTGAACGCGAACCAGAGGTATCGACCATCCATGAAGGACCCTCTCTTGTCGATCCACAATCTCTACTAGAACCTATGTAAAAGTCACCTCATCTTCGACGTCTAGCTCGCCATGGTCGATGATGTGAGTAGGGTAATGCATGTATCTTCTCAGCTGGGATACGTGGAAGATGTCATGCGCCCGGTGAAACTGAGGTGGAAGTGATAAG
The DNA here is from genome assembly GCA_963277665.1 of Viscum album. Taxonomy (NCBI): domain Eukaryota; kingdom Viridiplantae; phylum Streptophyta; class Magnoliopsida; order Santalales; family Viscaceae; genus Viscum; species Viscum album. Next base: position 498,511,083 of record OY728150.1, read on the forward strand.
TGGTAAGTCACCTCACCAACTCTTTTGAGGACCTGAAAAGGCCTAATTAATCTCGGAGATAACTTTCCTCCTGGACAGAATTTCTATAGACCTCGTCGAAGTGAGACCCATAGGAAGACGTGATCTCCATCCTCGAACTCCAGCGGTCTCCATCTCCTGTTAGAATATGGCTTCTCCCTGCTCTGTGCAGTATTCATACCCTCCTAGATGATCTGCACCTTCTCTGTTGTAGCCCGTACAATCTCTAGTCCCACCAGTGCTAACTCCCATGGGTCAGTCTAGCACAAAGATGATCTACAAGGTCTCTAGTACAATGCCTCGAGAGGTTCCATCCCAATGGTGGAGTAATATCTGTTGTTGTAGGAAAACTCCACCAAAGGCAAGTGATCCTCCCAACAGCGAATGAAGTCGAGAAAACAAGCACACATCATATCCTCAAGGGTTTAAATTGTCTGCTCTGTCTGGCCATCCGTTTGAGGATGGAAGTCGATGCTCAAATGAAACTGCTTCCTTAAAGCTCTCTGCAACCCCTTACAAGAACGAAAATAAAAATTGTGTCATTATTAGACACAATCATCGAAGGTACTCCAGGTAACTGCACAATCTCATACACATAAGGTCATCCCAAGCGCTCTACTGAACCCTATTCATTGATCGGTAGGAAGTTGTCTGACTTGATGAGTCGGTCAATGATCGCCCAAATCCAGTCATGACCCCAATATGTACATGGAAGTCCTTGGATATACCATCCCACTTCCACTCTAGGATCTCTAAAGGTTGAACCAATCCTACTGGTATGTGATGATCTGCCTTCACTTACTGACAAGTGAGGCACCGATAAATAGACTCTGCAACTGCTTTCATCATTTCTGGCCACTAGTGTTGTCATCGGAGGTCCTAGTACATCTTCGCCAATGTTGGATGTACTGATAGAGGGGACGTGTGGATCTCCCTCAACACTTCCTCCTAAAGTGACACTGGTACCATGGTACGTCCACTGAAGAGAATGACGTGATCCCCACCTTCGAAAAATCCATCAGGTGCATGTCTTGTGGATATATGAGCAAGTCGTGTCTTGTAGTCAGAATCTCTGGGGTGCACCTCCCGAACTCCTTGATGTAGTGGGGGAGTGACTATAAGATACTGAAGAAAAGTGGCTCCTTCTCAATCACCAAAGGATATATGAAAAGAGGCTAGATTCTCTATCACCTCACTCAGCAGATGCAGTCTAGACCTCTTGCTGAGTACGTCTGCTACCATGTTCCCCTTCCCCGGAGTATAGACAATCTCAAAGTCAACTTATGATGCCACGAGGGTGAGGTTGTCCAACTCACGAGTGATTGGATTCACCCTCCTATTCATGAGTTTATCCTGTAATTCCTATGTTTCCTTTTTCGCTGGCCATGGAAATCACCACCCCAACGTTGTAGATAAAACAAAACCTTTTTGCATAATATAGTCAATATGAAAGTGAACTTGGGATCTCAAGTCCAAACCCAAACTAACGTCTTAAGGCCTCAACGCTGCCACCAAGATATTCCAACAGAAATTCTCACCTCAAGGGTTAGATCACACCATCGGTGTAAGTGTGATTATATAGTCTCCTCCCAAATGTATCTTTAAACGAGAGGGTCAAGTCAATGGTTTAACCAGAAACTCTAGGTCTTGGACAAGATTCTTGGAAGGAAGTAATTATTGGAAACTATGTATATTGATACAGTAGCTAGTAGTAGACATAGATCATAAATTGAATCATTCCTCGAGTCCTTGGGTAGCAATCCTTGACTGCATGAAACTACTCTCTTCCCTTGTGCTCCAGCTCCCTGAGCCTGATTGTGTCCACACAAAAAGTGGGTGGTTTTAACATATCGAATGGTACACAACCTCATGCTGCTCTCCTAGCTCTAATTCCACATCTGCTGCCCTGCAGACTCATCTGTCCCTAACACTTCTTCTTCCTGAAACATTTTACATGCCCATGTCTCTGAGACTGGAACCAGTATCTTTCTTTCCCACTGCTAACATTCATTGGATGTATCCGCTAAGCCAACGAACATTCAACCACATTGGTTCTTTCTAGCACCATAACATAAGTAGGAATGCATAGAGGAATAGTGCTAGCTCATATGTCTTTAAACACACCTCATGTGGATGTTCGAGCCCTGAAGCACTGATCGTATAGTATTCATAAAGTATCGGGAAAGATCGATACACCTCGATGAATACTCAACTACCGACATGTCGTATTGACGAAGCTGTAGAATTTCTAGAGAATTCTCAGCCACCTCCTTGAGCTAGTACTCAACCGCCTATGAGTTAGGCTCGCCTCAGAACCTGAGGGGTATCTGATGCAGAAACATGTGTAAGGAAAAAAGCCTACATATTTCCTCTACCAATACTATCGGTTATAACTGCTGACCAATGGGTCGTGATATAGTTGGCACACTACCCGAAGGTAATAACTTGGTCAATGGTCCACGTACCGAAGCCTCATCACTAATCGGACCATCCTCATGGTCACTCACTGTAAAAGATTTGTAGCTAAGATCACCGTCTTCTCTACTGGTGTCTCAACAAGATAAGAAACTCTAGCAATCCCCTCCAGCCATCCCTCAGCTATGTGGGAATGTGTTTTGGATCGAAACTTCAAAGGACTCTACTACTGGAACTCGTGAAATGCACTCAGTTAGCATGCACCGGCCACCAGTGTGGCTAGTGGTATCTACTGCCCAATGGGTGGCGGTCCTGCTGGTACACCACCCGAAGGTTCCAACATAGTAAGAGGGCCCTACATTGGAGCCTAGTTGCTTGGTGGGCTGTCAGTGCATACAACTCTCAGATCTCTAACTAGCTGTCAGCGTGGAGGCATCCTGAAAAACAGATGTGACGCAGTCAAAAGATTATACCTTGTGGGCTGACCCGATGAGATGACATAAGAAATAAAAAAGAAAAATACATGCAATTCGTGTTTTCATGCACTAAGTCGAAAATCAGAAGTCAGGGTCCTCGTGTATAGATATGTCTGTTGTTGCACCAATACTGGATTCCCTGAACTGAAAACCAAACACAATAATCATAACACTATTGCTTCATAGAAAATATCAGATTCCTATGTTCTGCTGTATGACTGACTCCTCTGATTCCAATTTGCCATGACATATCCCCCGGGGCCCGTGCAATGACTACCCCAAGCCCACCTTCCATAGGCCAGGGGCTGGCGACTAGTACCGAAGGTGTAATTCCCTCAAACTGGGAAGGCATTGCCTTTATAAACTGTAAACAACACAACAGAGCACATAGTTAGATACAAAACACTAGGTAAACTGTATAATAAAAGAGTGATGAAAAGTAAAAAGGCCCAGAAATACATGACCAACTGTAAAGTACAAGGAACTGGAAATACAAGTACAACTGAAGAAAGGAAAAACAGATGTCGGTTTGTCCTCCAGGATTCCTAAATTAAGGGTAGGTACAGATATCCTCTTAATCACTCCACGTGTGTCTATCTCATCCGTTTACCGACTCTTCATAATGTTCACCTCTGGGTACCATCTAGTCCTGGTACTTTCAGCCTTAGTCAGCGTTGTCTGTCTTCTGCATCCAATACAACGAGGTGCGGGCATAGCCCATGCAGGGGTGAGGATAAAAATAATCATTAGGGACCCTGAGACCCTCAATGTCTAACAAAATCCAACATGGATAAACCAAAAAGTATGAAATAAACAGATAACCCCAAATAGGTATATGCCCATACATATACCTAAGTTATCTAGTAATCCAACTCAATAATGAGGAAAAAACAAAGTTACTAACTCATCTCACATAGGTATACAACTTATATAGAGATTTATAGATGATTAGATGTAGTATCTAAATCATCTATTCTATCGAACCCACATAGGATCTAGGAATAGAATTTGGAGTTATTGAACCCACACAGGATCGAGGAATAGTAAACAGAGATGTCGAACCCACACAGGATCCAGGAATAGTAAATAGAGTTGTCGAACCAACGAAGGATCCAGGAACAGTAGTCAGAGTTGTCGAATCCACACATGATCTAGGAACCATAATTAGAGCTATCAAACCCACACAAGATCAAGGAACAGTAGTTAGAGATATCAAACCCACACAAGATCTAGGAATAGTAGTCAGAGATGTCGAACCCCCATAGGATCTAGGAACAGTAGTTCAAGCTGTCGAACCCACGCAGGATCACGGAACAGTAGTCATAGCACAACCAGCCATATGGTTCCGCACAAAGCATGATTGATTCCAGGAGGGTCCTCTCCTGAAGCCAAGTGTCAATACATCAACTACCGTGAATTACCATGATGAACTATCCAAAAGTTCTTCCATGTCATAGGGGTCTCAACACAACAGACAGTGTGTCAATCGAATGCTCGGTCTGTGAGTTATTAGACTTTTAGTCTCGGGGGGCCGGTTGGATTCATGCATGATCCAACCAGACCATATCTCAACTATACCCAGAACTCTAGTGGGACATGCTCAAAGGGGATTTCATGCTCCATATTTTCCAACACCGTTGATGGTTCTTCAAACAGACGTCTGGTGCCAAAGATATGGCCAAAAAGAAGTAAAGGGTCGGTAGTGAGCCTGGGTCCGGTCTGACCTGGTCTGGTTCGACCCGGTCAGACATGATGAGTCTGGCCCAACCTCGAAGGTGGGCAGCCAATTAGGTTTGTCCTAGACCCATGGGACCATTCCAGCAGGTCGTGTGGGTGGTTTTTCCTAGAGGACACCGCGAGTGTGGTTTGGCCCGGAGGGCCGCGTGGGCGTGGTTGGTTCGGTCAGGGCACCGCGAGGGGCGCAACTCGGGCAGTTTGACTTGAGTGTCTGGGAAGTTGGTGGGGTGAGGGTAGGCCAGCAGGCCGACGGGGCATAGGGGAGGCCATCGGTGGCTGGGATCTGGGATGGGTTAGAGCCGATGCGGCTCGGCCATGCCGCCAGGAGGCCGGGCCACGCTGCGGCTTAGGTCGGCGGGCGGCGCGGTCAGCGGCGTCACAGTTTGGCCAGCACCGTGTGGGGAGGGGCTTGGGCTGGTTCGGCCGGAGCGTCGCAAGGGCGGCACTGGTTGTGGAGGCCATGTATAGCACGGTCGTTTCCTTCACCTTCCCATAACCTCTTTGCTATGTCAAAAAACATCACAAACAAGAACGACTGAGGGGTCGGGCCATGTTGGTTTGGCCCGCACCCTCCATGTTTAGGGTGGAAGAAAGAGCATAAAACTTTCTTCAAATTTTAAAGAATTACTCAAGAATATAAAAGGAGAAAAAATCAATCAAATCACCAAACATCATCCAGTAAATAAACAAAATCAAATAATTTCCCTATCCTTGATCGTTGGTCGTCGACAGAGTCGTGAGAAATAAGATGGAGTTGTCGTCGTTCATCGCATCCGCCACACACATCCAACCCCGATCTCGTGTGTCCGTTTTTTGAAGATGAGGAGGATGTAAAGTTGTACTTCGAATACATCCCACATTGGTAGAATCATTGAGGAAGAAGTCAAATAAGGTCAGCGTTCTTTGTAGTTGAAGGCGTTCCTCATCAGCGTTCTTTGTCAGTGGAGCGTTCTTCGTTCGGAGCTTTCTCCTAATAATCCTCCAAGAAAATCACCCCTAGGGAAAATTTGTTCCAAATATTAGATTATAAAATATATTATTTTGTTGGAAATAATTCAAAAAAATAATTAGGCACTTCGTTGGGACATTAAAATTAAAGGGGATGATTTGACACCATTAATTTGGTGTGTTGGCAACATTAATGTGGAGGAAGCTCAAGAGGCTCCTTTACATTAAGCATGGGGCTTGGGAGATTTTCCTCTTCTCCCATTTAATAGAGTTCGGGCGGTCCCTACCCCTAATATTCAAATTGGGAAGTTATGTGGTCTTGGGTGGTCCCCACCACATTATCCTTTCATGGAAGGTTGACGTGTGGTGGTCCCCACCACCATATCCTCTCATGGGAGGTTATGGCCTGGTGGTCCCCAATTCCAACCTCTACATGGAGGTTATAGTTCCAGTGGGTCCTACCTCCCAACATCCACATGGTGGTTCAAAAATAAAATATAGTGTAGTTGATTGTATTTTATTAATTTCCATGAAAAAACACAAAAACTATCTTTTATTCTCCACCCACTGCCATCGAGGTGAAAGTCTTTTTAAGAGAATAACAATGTTGTGTGTTCAATGGTTCCCTCGGATTTCAATTCCAACCACTGTTTCAAAAGATACAAAATGACACTTGCGCATTTACTGATCGTACACGAAAAATAGTTCGGAAATTTATTATCAGTCACCCTTGATCTGTACCGGTCAAGGTTATGCTTTGCCTAAGTGAAACATACCCCTAAGAACCCAATGGTAAACTCATATTTTCAATAAGAGTTACCATTTAGATGTTATGAATTTTACAATAAAATAATTGTCACTAAATTCTTTTATTTGCGGCCAAAAACTAACATTCTTTAGTAGCATGTGCCAGCCAATGTTAGTATCTGCTTAAAGAAAGAATACCCTCACGATTTCATTAGTGGTCTTGAATTTTTAATACGATTTACCGTTTGTGAGTTATAATAACTTTAAAAATAAAATAATTTATTTAATTATTTTATTTAGGATTATTCCATTTTCGGGTTTTCTCACAGGAGGCCCACGCCGACAAATCTTAAGTCGCCCCTAGGGTATACCTACCATCATGATGGAAACGGTGCCCTAATATTTCTAATCTGAGAAACCATTTAAGATTGATTCCACTTTATTCAGAAAAATGCTTACCTGGGTTAACATGAGCTTAACAAAACATCGACGGATCATTCAAGGCACTTTGGGCCTCGAAATCGAGCACTGTTAGATTTCACGAACTCATAAAATTACCATATATTTAAAAAAATACATGGAAATTCTGGGTCATTACCATCAATGTTGGATATTCATTATGTGAATTGTTTTTATAAAATGGTGATTACTTAATTAATGAACTGGTTACACATTTAGACACTAGCTGAAGACTGATGTAGGTACATGGGTATTTAGTTACGACGTAATAATTTACATTATATATCTATGAATTCACATTATTATAATTCCATTACATGGTTCATATGTTAGAGAAATATTTGGTGGTGGCCCACTGAGATATATCTCACACCCTCTCCAGGTGAATTTTGGTACATGGGGAAGACTACGAGATTGTATATTCTGAAAAAGTGAAGCATACGACTTTGAAAACCTGATTTCTGATTGTGTTGTTGTGGAACTAGTGGCATATGAGTAAGATATATATTGGGATGACAGGTGTATTTTGTAAAGACCCATAATTTCCATTTAATTTTTTTTAAATGGGTATTTTACGAGTCCGTGAAATCTGACGGCGCGTGATTCCGAGGCCCGGAGTGCCCGAAATGATCTGTATAAGTTTTGTTGAGCATAAGTTAACGTGCGTAAGCTTCCTGAAAAATTGGAATAATACTTAAATGGTAATTCGGATCAGAAATCTGAGGGAAATGTTGCACTCAGAATGGTGGAATTACCCTAGGCCCGACTTAAGATTAGTCAGTGCAGACCTCCTGTGATAAATCCCAAAAATGGAATAATCGTAAATAAAAAAATTTAATAAATTATTTTATTTTTAAAATGCTTATAACTCAGAAACAGTAACTTGTAATTAAAATCTAAGACCACCACTGAACTCATATGGGTATTCTTTCTTTATGTAGACACTAATATTGGCCGGGGTGGGCCACCAGTTAGTGTTAGTTTTTGGCCGCAAATAAAATAATTATGTGACAATTATTTTATTGTAAAATTCATAACATCTAAACAGTAACTCAGAATTAAATCCAAGAGTACCATTGGGTTCGTTGGTGTGTGTTTCACCTAGTCAGAGCCTAACCTCGACTTGCGTGCATCGAGGGTGTCTGATAATAATTTTCCAAACTTTTTTTCTAGTACGTTCAGTAAACGCATGAGTGGAGTTTTTTAACTTTTCATCAGGTGCTCGGAATTGAAATCTGAGGGAACCATTGAACTCAAAGCGCTGGTATTCACCTAAGGAGACTTTCACCTCGACGGTAGTGGGTCGAGAATGAATGTTAGTTTTTGGATTTTTTGTGGAAAATAATAAAATAAAATGATATCCACATTATTTTGTTTTGTGCTTCCATGTGAATATTTCAGGTGGGTTCCAAAGGAGCTGAAACTCTACATGGAAGATGAAAGTGGGGACCACCACACCTTAACCTCTCATGAGAGGTTATGGTGGTGGGGACCACCCAAACCATTACCACCCATGAGAGGTTATGGTGGTGGGGACGACCCGTGTTTTTAAACCTCCTTGAATCCTCCCATTAATAGGGAGAAACCTTTCAAGTCCCTATTAAATGTGGGGGAAGCCTCTTGGTATCCTCCCAATAATTATATCCAACGCACCACCAATATTGCAATAACACAAATTAATGTCGGTTTTTTTATTTTTGACATCGGTTTTGAACTGACATCCCGAAAAAAAATTGTGAAGATATTCGGCCTCTGTTTTATCTAAAACATACACCGAATTTGAATTTAGACAGGTTTTCAATGTCGGTTTTAGATAAAACTGACACCAAAATTCATTTTTTTTAAAAAATCTTTCAGCGTCAGATTTTCAAATAACTGACGCCATAATTAAATTTTTTTTATAAAATAATTAAAATTACCCTTCTAAAAAATTCAAAACCCCTGTAAAAATAACACAATATACAAAAACAATCAAAAAATATTTATCATAAAATGCATCATATAACTTAAATTCTTATATCTAGTTAATCAAAAAAATTATCTATACATACTTATTATAATGTATCATTAAAATAAACGTACTTGAAATCAATAAATTCAAGAAATTTTTTGACATTTGCATGTCCCACGACTCCAGCATTTATAGTTCTCGCACCATCCAAATATTCTTTGATACCAAATACAATACATTTGAGTTACTGAAAATTTTACATGGATTCTAGTTAAATATTAATGCATCAATAAATCTAATAAAAATTTAGATAAATATATTACCGAGGCACTTGAGAGAACTCAATGATTACGATGTACTTATTATAGTCATGTGGTTAGACCTAATATTCAATTCATTATGGATACCAAGTACCATGCATGAAATTGATGCCATGTAGATATGAAGTACATGTTCACTCTTCATCATTGTGGTCTGACTCAATACTCAATGCCTTAAGGTTACCATGTAATATGATTAATGAACTTTTGGACTGTTCTAGGTCACTTCTAATGTCTTTTATATCATTTTGGCATGGAGTTGATACATGTAAGAAATGGGTTCAATTCTGCTTGAATAGTACATAGCCACTCATCACATGGTGTTTTGATTATTTATTCTTTCATATACCAAGAATAAACAAAAAAACTGATACTGAAAGTTAATTTCTTTTAAAAAAATTCATAATATTACACTTTCAAAATAAAGTAGAATTAAAATTAACGTACCTGAAATTTACGGCATGGTCATTGTAGGTTATTGTTGAAGCATTAATTTGATTATTAGTAGTGTAAATACCTAATATATCGAAAGAGTTAGTTTTTTAAACCCATATGTATTATTATTTTTAAATATTAGAATATACATACCTTAAATCTTAATCAGACATAACAAATACTTCGCAAAAGTAGATTGAATATGGGCCATATCAGATTGAGAATAAGACTATGAATCATTGAATTACTACAATAATATTGAATGATATGAAAATAAAAAGTAGAATAATATGGCATAAAATATATAAAAAAATTAATACAACTAACCTTATGAAAATCAGTAGTTTCCCCAATTGTGATTTTCTTGTACATGAATCATTGAATATAACAACCACATTCAACATGACCATTTTGACGATGACACTGCAGTTATAAAACAGTTAACTAATAATAAAAATCAATTTATAAGAAATATAAAAAAACTAATTACCTGTACATCCACATATTTGATTTTCATTGGTTTCATTACCGGTATGTATTCCTTTTTAAATTGTTTTCATGAACAACAATTTTTTATATACGAACTAATAAAACACATATAAATAATGATAATTAAACATAATGGGCATATAAATTTTTAAAAAGACATACCTAATTGATAAGGTGGAAAATGGTTTACGCACTGTTCCTAAATAATAAAAAAACCAATATTAGGTGCATTCATTTTTAAAAAATACGCCTAACATCCAATTCCACCTATAATACAAAAAGTTCACAATTAATGACATTATAATGACCCTTAGTTTGTAATTATATTGATTTTCTTAATTATCAAGAAATGGAAAACACCATCATTGAATCTCTGTTTTTGATAATCTCTCAGATATATATTGAACTATTTCATCATTCATCACATTTTTAACTTCCAAGGAAATTTACTCTAGATCTACAAAGCAGTAAATTCATGTAGCTTCATTTTGTAAATGAAGCTTGTGTAGATACCTAATTTAAAATTAAAATATTGTTAATCAATGACATAATAGTCATTTATTAATGAAAGAGAAATTCAAAAGTCAATTTACTTACATGGAAAACAAATGCACCACACTCAGCCCGATCTCTTCAAAATTAACTAAATGCATGATATCTTCTTTCATTAATTTCAATCGATAATTTCTTCCACATATATCGGGCATCCTCCGAAACTCATATATAAAATTCAAGGAAGAAGAAGATTCATATAATCTTTTCAACCCATAAGAAATATTATAAGTATCTACAGATAACTTTTCCTGAACATTTTGTTGCTTTTTTGCAGTTTTTTTGCTTTCAGATATTCCTATATAAGTTAAATGTCAGAAAACATTATAAGTAATTTTGAATACCTCAGGTGTAATATAATGAAGAAGGGTAGTTGGAAAAGGTAAAAAATGGCTCATACATTCCCCAACACTGGTGATCTATATAGTAGGAAATGGAAGTAGAGTAGTAGGATCTATAACAAGAAGTAATGATACTCTAACCTGAACCATCTGCATAGGTTGATGATGTACCGAGTCCCCCAAAAAATGCACTTGTCCTAATGCAACAATATGTACAGGAGGATCTCCCACAAACAACTCACAATATAATGCTTGATCTGAGGGAGGATGTGGATGCTTAATGTACACAGGTGGGGCAGGGTAGTCCAGAAGAGCAGGCTGAGAAGGAAGAAAAATGAAAAAGGGGTATTGGTGATTATAATTTATAAAATAGAAATATTGATTAAAATAAAATAATATACCCTGAAAAGTTGCGCAGATGGGGCTGGGTACGAAGATGGGGTAGGGTAGTCCCGGTGGGTAGGCTGAGAATGCTGAAAAATGAAAAAGATATATTAGGGTTTATAATTTATAAAATAGAAAAATTGATGAAAAATAAATAATATACCTCGAAAGGCTATGCAAATGGGGCAGAGTAAGAAGATGGGGGCAAGGTAGTCCGGGTGAGTTGGCTGAGAATGACGAAAAATGAAAATATTATATTAGTTTTTATAAATTTTAAAATACAAAAATTTATGACAATTAAATAATATACCTTGGAAGGCTGCACAGATGGGCAGGGTAAGAATATAGGGAAAGGAAGTCCGGGGGAGCAAACTGGAAAGGCAGAAAAATGAAAAAATTATTTAGTAATTATAATTTATAATATATAAAAATTGATGAAAAGTAATTAACATACCTGGGAAGTCTATATAGACTATGAATGTCTTTACAAGTGTTCTAATAAAGCCTTCAACACTACTAATTGAATTAGATCACCCATGGACTGTTTCATATCTTTTATCTCTTCTTTTAAGGATTCTATTTCTGGGTCTCTTGATTCCTTACTCTTACCAAAAACCTTCTGAATACTAACACCCACCAGATGTCCTCAAAGAGGGAAGTGGTGTTCTACCTTTCCCAAAGTAGTGTCAAGGATGTCCATCCTACCCTTGGGGATAAAAGATCCCTATGTCTCTTTCTCTTGAAGTTCATCCTGAAATGATAAATAAAATAGTTATATTCGTATTTATAATTATAAAATAGAAAAAAAATTAACAAATAAATAATATTGACTTACAATTATATCAACCACTTGATGAGATTCCCCTATAAAATACTATTCATTTTTTCTTCTTCTTTCTCATTTCCATTTCTCATGGAGAGTGGGAGGAGATGGAGGACCAAACTGGACCTCTTCTGAACCACAACTTGATCAAGCTCTTAATGCCTTAAATTTTACTTCAATATTTTTATGCTCCAAATACGAATACCCTCCACGTGATAATGTTTGAGGGTATACGTTTCTCAACTGGATCTGCTGATGAGATCTCCAGGAGGCCTGTTATATAAAAATAAACTACTAACTAATAAAAAAATTATAGAATAAATTTTAAAATATAAAACAATTACCATACCTGAAATTTGTTTTCCTGACAACTGTCAACAAATTTCTTCCATGTTTCTTCATCTATATATGGATACTTATGACATGGGCTTTCAAACCTTCTATTTCCAAAAATATAATTTCTTGTTATTTTGGTTTTATAATCTCTCCATTGAACTGCTGCTAAAGAGAGATGTATTTTCTTAATTTATTTGGTTTCCTCAAAACTGAATGTCATCTGTCATTGAATACATTAAATATGTCATTTAAAATATATGATATTAAAAAAGAGATAAAATAAATAAATAGAGATATTTTACCATCATGACCTCCCAAAGATGTTGTTTCGCCGTCCTGTCCACTGACTTCCAATTAGGATATAAAATACTAATCCTGCAGTGGCTCTACATCGCTATATAATTGTCAAACTAAACTGTATTTGGGCCAACTGCATTATTATTATCATCAAAATGGATGTGTAATTTGTCATCATCACGAGAAAGTGATAGTTTTGATAAACGTGTAATACCATGTTTACAAACTTGAGAACTTGATTTTTGAGTAGTAATAGTAGAAGTCTCCTCCGTTGAGGATGCATCAGTAGTCCTGTAAAAATTTTTATAAATTAATAGTTTTATTTCATTAAATAATTATAATACTGAATAATTAATAATATGTCAATACAGATATACATCGGTAACTGCTCCTCTATAACTGTATCTGACATTTCTACTAGAAAGTGTAATGAAATTTTGTGTACCTATATATCATTAAAAAATTAATAATTAGAAACAAGGAAGACAAAAATAAGTGATTAAAAAAAGAGGCATCCATTTGTAAGTTTAAAAAATGGAATCAAAATATAAATATTTACCAAAAAATTTAGGATACTAATTTATTGTTTTCCCACATTCCTTCATCATGATCAGTATGTAATACATGCACTATTTATGTCTTAGACACATTGTAATCATCTGGAAATTGCATAATAGATTAATAAGGCTCATGTAAATCACTAACATCATCAGAATCATCCTAATCACCCAAATGGTATCTTTTTTCCTTGAAAAACAACTGGCCACTTATCATTTGATAGATCAATGACATAAAATACATGTTTTTCATGTGTCGCCATGATAAATGGTTCCTCATTGTAATTAAGTATTTTCAAATCAACCATTTTAAACCCATATTCATCATGTTTCACACCACTATTACTATAAACCCAATTACACTTAAAAAAAGAGACTCAAAATTTAATATTATCAATTTCCCATATGTCTTCAATAACTCCAAATTATGACGTTGATGTAGAAATTGGGTTTTTACCTTTGGCACTTGAAAAATGCACTGCTTCAGTGAAAACCATTACGCCACTATTCTGAACGGTACTCTTGTTATCTAGGTTTTTTGTGTAAGATGTGTACCCGTTGATATCAATACCAGACCATGTGATCACATTAAGAGATGGTCCCCCTGCTAAACACGTCAGTGTTTTGGATGTAGATATATATGGGGTGAATTTCTCCTTAAATCATGAAACAAATGTCTTCTTATGCTCAATCATCAACCACTTTTCATTTATTTTCTGTTATCGTAACTTTAATTCAGCAATATGTCAGGATATATATGATTGAACCTCATCTGTGTTGTTTAAAATGTATAAATTTTCCTGCATCACATCATCACGAGGAATGAACTTTACCTTTAAGCCTCGAACCCCTCTATCATCACTATCTACTGTAATATGTCGAGATACAGGGAGACCAATATGCTCCACCTCATTCAATTAATCATCACAGAACACAATCACCACTTCTGATACAGATTTTTTAACAGTAGAGGCCTCTGGTCGATAAGGATTTTTAAAATTTCCTTTCAGAATTTTCATATATATTTCAAAAGGATACATCCTTCTTAAATAAACAGTCCCACATAGTCTTATATCATGCGCCAAATGAATCAGCAGAAAAACAATTATATCAAAAAAAATATGGGTGGGAAACACATTTCTAGTTGAAAAAGAAAAAGATTTGCATCATTCTGCAACACATCTATCAAATTTTGATCAACTAATTTTCTAAATATTGATTTGATGAAATTACATAACCTGATGATAGTCTTTCTTATAGTTATCGACTATATACCACACACTGCTACTAGTAGCAGTTATTGCATCAACACATGGAAATCATGATATTTAATACCTATTAATTTACAATTCATCAATGACACCAAATTATTCACATATGAATAGAAACCACTGGGTACTTTAATACCATGAAGACTCTAACAAAAATTCATCTGTTCAATCTTAATGTGTGATAGGCCGGAGGTAAATATGTTGTGTTTCCTTTCACAGTGGGAGCTAACTCCAAACGTATTGTCATTAATATCTGGTCCAATCTAGAATTCAATCCATCTTTTTTCTTTCTTTTATATCTAACAAGGTTATAATAAAACTGTCACATATTTTTTTCTCAACATGAATAACATCAATGTTATGTTTTTCCCTAAAAATCTCCAATAAGGTAGTTCGAAAAAAATAGACTGCATCTTCCAGATATGTTTATGAAAACTAGAACTTCTTCCCTTTCCAAATGTCGAATCAATATCTCTCACGTTGTCATAGTATTCATCAACTAACAATGTTCAAGGTGGAAGGTTGTATTCTTGTAAACCATTAAATTCTTTTTTCAATCTTTGATAAGGATGATAAATTCGCAAAAATATTTGATGTCCCATGTACACTATCTTTCTTCCATTCCTCAGTTGATAATATGATGTTTTTTCTTCACAAATTGGACATTCTTTATGTCCCTTAGCACTATATGAAAATAATTTTCCATATGCAGGAAAGTAGTTTATAGTGAAAATTATCATAGCACGCAAAATAAAATACTCTTTCGTGTATGTATAGAAAAATTTAACACCATCCTCCCATAGAAGTTTCAAATCATCAATCAATGGTGAAAGATACACATGAATATCATTTCCCAGTTGTTTTGGTCCAGAAATCATAAAGCTCCTCATAACATATTTTTTCATCACACATAGATGTGGGGACAATTTGTAAACAAGTAAAAAAATAGTTCATGAACTATGTTAGCTACTGAGGCTCTGATATGGATTCATTCCATCAGTACACAATCCAATTCTAAGATTTCTAACTTCACTTCCAAAATCATGAATTTTTTTATCAAAACTCTTCCACTGTGGAGAATCGGTAGGGTGACGTAAGTTACAATTAGAAATGCACTCATCTAAATGCCGTCGTAACATTTTTGAATCAATTTAATTTGAAAATAGAGGCTTCAAACGAGGAATTATTTGAAGGGGTCAAATTGCATTAGCAGGAGTTTTGATTCTATTACATAAAAATGAATCCAAATTGTATTATTAGAATTGTATGAAAAAATATTGGATGATATCATTGGAAATTACAAAATTGATTTTTCATGATGTTAGATGACATCACCTAAGAATTAATCTGAGTTGACATTCCCATCTATCTTATAGCATGACGTCCCACATGTTGGACAAAATGACAAATATTCATTTTCTTTTCTATACAGTACACAATCATTGGGGAAAGCATGTATCTTTTTATACCCCAATCCCATTGGGCATAATATTTTATTTTCCTCATAATTAGAATTTGGAAGCATGTTTCCTTCTAGGATTAGCTCTTTAAAGTGCTCAATTAAACTGGAGAAACTTTTATCACTCCACCCATTTTCTCTTTTAAGTTAACTAATATCAAAACTGCTGATAACATTGTAGATTTACTGAAACCTCAGAATAATGGTTTCTAGGAATATACATACAATCGTTCAACAGTTCGTGTTTTTTCGATGGTTTCAACACCTAAATCATGAATTAATTCTTCAATACGATCCTATGCATCATTATGAATATCATTATCAATATTGGATGTTGAATATTCAGTTCTTTCATCATTCCAGATCCAAAGTGTATAATTAAGGCTAAAACCATAATAAATGAGATGATCCTTGATTTAACTGGAGTTTAACTTTATCGTATTTACACACATCACACATTGACAGAAAATCAAATCAATGTTTTGAAGATGTTGTTTAGAAAATTCCAAAAACAATTCAACTCCTTTTTCATATTCAATAGTTGTTCTTCGTAGATGAACACAATTTCGATCCATTAAATACATGATCTCACAATATATTTAGTGAATAAATTAAAACAAATAAACATTTAAATATCTATCAGATAATTTGTGAAAAAAAGGCATTTAATAAAAACAATTGACAATCAGATAGAAAATATCATATATTAATCACATTTACAAATAGTAAACATTTTATTTTCATATTATATACATGTGTGTTATATTGATATTATAATTTAATTATAATATCATTCTTCTAAAATATATTAGTTCATTTTACATAGTTTTTTTTATATCGATGTTTCATGTGGGAAAAGTATTGAAGAGTGAATTAATTTAAAGGATTTCGTAAATGTAATGGGTGAAATTTGATTGGAGTCAATGTAAAAATATACAATTTGTTGACAGGATATTTAAGAATGTTTGTTCAAAGAATATTTAACCATTTCCTAAAACATTTAAAATAAAATATAAACTAATAATTAAAGCAAATCAATAAAAAATTGAATGATAAATGATTTATCTACAAAATTAAAAAAAACTACAAAATTTAAAGTTCAACTCGAATGGAGATCCTAAATCCAAACTGTGTTCGGTATAATGGATTCAAAAAACCGACACTGCAAAATCTTTACTAACAATGATAATTCAAAACAAAAAATAATGATAAACAAAAACTAAAATCTAACAATCATTTTATGTCGCGTAAAATGGTGTTATGGAATAAGAAATAAACAATGGAAGATAAAACAAGAGATAAAAATGAAGAATGGAAACCGAAAATCGTGAAAACAGAACAAAATCGTCAACAATTGAATTCCAAGATCACAAATAGAGATTTGAAGTTCATCAGGAGTCCAAGGCACCGCAGCAAGTTTTGATTTCAAAAATATAATAAAATCAGGGTTTCGCATCCCCGATTAATTATAAAAGACATTCGATGTCGGTTTTGTTAAAAACCGACGCCCATAATCCCTTTTTTCGACGTCGGTTTTAACCAAAACTAAAACAGAAAATAAAAGGGCTTCTATGTTTCGGCGTCCGTTTTAGAGAAAAACGACGCTGAAACAACAACTTACAGCCTCAGTTTTCTTTAAAACTGATGGCAAAAAGTTTTTTTATTATTGGCGCCAATTTTCTTCCAAACAGACCCCAAAACATTTTTTTTATTTTCCACATCAGTTTTCACAAAACCGACCCAGATAATCATCAAATAAATGTTTTTGTCATCAGTTTTACTAAAAGTATATGCAATAAATTTCCCTCACATACTATTGGCGTTGGTTTATAAAAAACCAACTTTATTACGT
This sequence comes from Viscum album, assembly GCA_963277665.1. Taxonomy (NCBI): domain Eukaryota; kingdom Viridiplantae; phylum Streptophyta; class Magnoliopsida; order Santalales; family Viscaceae; genus Viscum; species Viscum album. The sequence goes on from OY728150.1 coordinate 498,528,950, forward strand.
CGACATTAAATCCTATATTTCCACTAGTGCTCTTAAATTGTGCCAGCATAATTTAATTACCTTGCTACTTTTAAATGTTAAATAACCTCGTCGTTGAAAGTTAAGAATGTTCCTAATAATTAAACCATCACAAATGCCAACTATCGTTACCTACTTCTCTCCCTCTCCTATATATAAGAATCTTGGGAGTAGGTTTTGGGATGGATTCACTAAGCGGCGAAGCACTTGAAAAGTGACACAATTCCCAACACTTGGAGGATTATGATTCCTCTACGAAGAACACATTCTTCCAATGAATAACATCGATGAAAAGCGACTTCGACTTCTTTCCTCAAAACCTACTCCAACGTAGGACGTCTTCAACTACAATGAGTTGGCGCACAAACCAACAATTGATGAAAATGCTGATGACACCGACATCCGTCTTTTCCAAACATTCTGTCTTCTTCCCCCTACCAATGTCAACAAACATCGAACAATGGTAGGGGATAATTTCATTTAAGTTCCATGATATTACTTCCTTTCAAAATGATGAATGAGGATGCATACGTTGTAACATGTGGATTGTTGTGGTTCATTATAGAGTATAGATTGCTACCACCCTAAACGCGGAGGGTGCAGACCAAACTAACATGGCCCGACACCCTCTATCGATCACTTTTGTGATGTCCTTTGGCATGGAGACAAAATGAAGAGGCGACGAAGGTGGAGAAGACATATGCCACACTTTCCACGAACTCTGTGACTCGTGCCGCCCCTATGGCATCTCACCACACTGCCGGCCCGCCCGGCCGTCCCCCCGGGCACCGCCGTCCTTCCCGCGCCTCACCGGCCAACCTGACGGCCTGCTGGACCGCCTGGCCACCCCCCGTCCTGCCGGCTGGCCTAATCGATGTCCGCCCACCGGCCCGCCCGTTAGCCACCCACCGGTCTGCCTGCCGCCCGCCCGCCTGCCCGTGCTGCGCCGGCACCCATCTCTCGCTGGCCCCCCGGCTGCCCGCCGGCCTCCCGGCCTCTCGAGATACATCCCGAATTGCGGTAGCCCATCCTCTCGTGCCACCTCTTGTGTCATCCCTTGGCCCCAACATGGCACCCGGGGTGAACCAGCCCCGGTCGCACCCTCCGGGTTGAGCTGCGCCCTCACGGCACTTCAGGCCGAACCTGCCCCGAGCCCAGGCTGGACTGCCCTCGCATACTACTTGGCTTGGCCCATCGGGCCGAGCCAAACCCAATGGGTTGGTCCAGACCCAATGGGGCCAGCCGGGTCGACCCTAACTATGTTGGCTCAAACTAAGTTGGCTCGGGTCGGACCGGTCCTAGGCCCATTATGACCCTTTACTTTCTTTTGACCATATCTTTGGAATCAAACATCTGTTTGACGAGCCTTCAGTGGTGCTAGTAATCATGGATTGTGACAATCCCTTTGATTATACCTCACTTGATTTTGGGGTATTGTTGATTTATGGTAAGGTTGGATCGTGTACGAATCCAACCAGGCCCCCGGAAGTAAAATGCTAATAACTCATAGACCGTACTTCTGATTGACACGCCGTCTATTGTATTGAGAACCCTATGACATGGCAGATCATTGGGATATTTCTTATTGGGAGTTAGTGTAATTTTATTTATCAACACTTGGCTTGAGAAATGTACCCTCTCGAAATGAAACGTGCTTGTGCGGAAACCCTGTGGCTGGCTACTCTATGACTACTGTTCCTGGATCCTGTGTGGTAGCGACTAGTCTAACTGCTATATGGGGATCCTGTGTGGGTTTGATAGTTCTAACTATTATTCCTGGATCATGTGTGGGTTCGACAGCTCTGACTATAGTTACTATATTCTATGTGTGTTCGACAGTTCTAACTTCTATTCCTCTATCCTGTGTGGGTTCGACATCTCTGACTGATGTTCCTGGATCCTGTGTGGGTTTGACAGTTCTAACTACTGTTCCTAGATCCAATGTGGGTTCAAAAGCTCTGACTACTATTCCTAGATCTTGTGTTGGTTCGACAGTTCTAACTACTGTTCCTGGATCCTGTGTGGGTTCTATAGCTCTGGCTACTATTCCTGGTTCCTGTGTGGGTTCTACAGTTCTAACTGCTATTTCTGAATCCTATGTGGGTTCGACAGCTCTAACTACTATTCCTAGATCCTGTGTGGGTTCGAAAACAATGATGATTGTTCCTAGATCCTGTGTTTGTTTAACAGCACTGATGACTGTTCCTGGATCCTCTGTGGGTTCGACAGTTCTGAATTTTGTTCCTCGATCCTATGTGGGTTCGATAGAATAGATGATTTATTGGCTACATCTGATCATATGTATCTCTCTACATATGTTGTATACATGTGTGAGATGAGTCAGTAACCTCTGTGTTTACCTCATGATTGAGATGTGTTACTTGATAACATAGGTATATGTATAGTAATATACCTAAGTGGGGTTATATGTTGATTCCATACTCAGTGGTTTATCCTTGGTGGATTTTGAGAGAGCTTGAGGGTCTCAGGGTCCTTACTGAGTATCTTTAAACTCACTCCTACATGGGCTATACCTACGCCTCATTATATTGGATGCAGATGACAAATAGTGCTGACTGAGGCTGAGAGTACCAGGACTGGATGATACCCAGAGGTGGACCATTCGACGTGTCGGTGCACGGAGGAGACTGATAGACATGGAGTGCTCAAGAGGCTATCTTTACCTACCCTTCAGGTTGGATCTGTGGTGGATGATCCAAGAGCTTATTTTCACCTTTCATCTATTTTTTCCTTTTCAGTCGTACTTTTACATTACATTTGGGCTTGTATTTCCGGACCCATATTTTTAGCACTCTCTTGTTATACATTTTTACATATTGTTCTGTATACATCTGTGTGCTCTGTTGTGTATGTTTAGTGTTATAAAGATAATTCCTTCCAAGATTTAAGGAATTATGTCTTTGGTGTTAGGCACCATCCCCTGGCCTATGGAAGGTGGGCTTGCGGTAGTCAGGGCACGGGCCCCAGGGAACGGGTCATGACAAATTGGTATCAGAGTCAGTTCTACCACAAAACACAGGACTCTAATATTTTCTATGAAGAAATAGTGTTATGTTTAGTGAGTGTGGTTTTCAGTTCATGGATTCTAGTGTTGGTATGGTGTCCATTGTGTCCATACTCTAGGACCCTGACATTTCATTTCTGACTCAGTGCAAGAAAACACTGATTGTGTGTGTGTTGTCTTTGTGATTTCTTACGTCAGCTCACCAGGTATAATCTTTTGACCGCATCGCATCTGTTTCTTTTATGATGCCTCCATGCATAATACCAGTTAGAGTTCCGAGATTTTTACGCCCTGATAGCCCACAGAGTGACGAGGCTATGGTGTAGGGCCCTCTGACTATGTTGGCACCTTCGGGTGATGTACCAGCAGCACCACCACCCGTTGGGTAGCAGATACCTCCAGCCACACTAGCGGATGGTGCACGCTGACTGTGTGTGTTGCACAAGTTCCTGCAGTAGAGGCCTCTGAGGTTTTGAGGTGAGACAGATTCCCACATAGCTGAGGGTTGGCTGGAGGCGATTGCTAGAGTTTCCCGTCTAGTTGAGACACCAGTAAAGATGACAGTGATATTAGATACTAGTCTTTTTTAGTGAGTGACCATGAGTATGGTATACTTAGTGATGAGTCTTCAGTATGTAGACTGTTACCTGAGATAGTACCTTCGGATAGTGTTTCAACTATATCACTACCCGTTGGTCAGTAGCTATAACCAGTGGTACCAGTAGAGGACTCATGTAGGCTTATTTCCTTACACGTGCATCAACATCAAAGGCCCCTCAGGTTCCAAGGTGAGCCCAAATCATACGGGGCCGAGGACTGGCTTGAGGAGGTGGCTGAGAGTTCTCTAGAACTTCTATGGCTTCAGCAGGATGACATGTCGGTAGCTAAGTATTCGTCATGATGTACCGATCTTTCCAGGTACTTGATGAATACCATACGATCAGAGCCTCAGGGTTAGAACTTCCACAAAAGGTGTGTTTAATGTACATCCAAGCCAGCACTATTCCTATATTCATTCCTACTTATTCTAGGGTGCTAGAGAGGACCTTTGTGGTTGAATGTTCTTTCGCTAAACAGATACATCCAGTGAATATTAGCTGTGGGAAAGCAGGGAACTGGTTCCAGTATCCGTGATTTGGGCGAGTAAAATGTTTTAAGAAGAGGATGTTCTAGGGATAGATGAATCTGCAGGACAGAAGACTTAGAAGCCGAGAAATGAGATCAGCGTGTGGTGGTGTACTTTTTGACATGTTACAACCACCCCATTTTGTGGACCCTTCCAGGCTCAGGGAGCTATAGAAAAGGGGAGAAAGTATTTCATGCGGTCAAGGAATGTGACCCATGGTCTATAGGAATTATTCTAGGTATGATATATGTCTTCTACTAGCTGTCGTATCAATAGACATAGGTACCAATCATTACTTCCTTCCACAAATCTTGTCCAAGACCTAGAGTTTGTGGTTAAACCGGTGACTTGACCGTTGAGGTGTGCATTTTGGTTGCAACCTCTTGGTGGCAACGTCGAGGCCTTAAGACATTAGTTTGGGTATGGACTTGAAATCCAAAGTTCTCACTCAGATTGACTATAATAGGAATAGAGGTTGTGGTATATCTATAACATTGTGATGGGGTTTTCCTTGGTCGGTGAAAAAGGATTCCCAGGAAGCACATGATAAACTCATGCATAAGAGGGTGCCTCCAATCAATAATGAGTCGACCAACCTCACCCTTGTGCCAGTAGAACATGACATTGAGATAGTCAATACTCTTGGGAAGGTGAACATGGTAGCGGATGCACTCAGCAGGAGGTATGGCCTACATCTATTGAGTGAGGCGACAGAGCAGCTAGCCTCATTATAGATATCCTTTGTAGATTGAGATGGAGATGTTTTTATACAGTCTCTTACAGTCACTCCCCCACTTCTTCAGAGAGTCAGGGAGGCACAACATGGGAACGCTGACTACGTGACATGACGTGTTGCGATTTCCATGGGGTAGGCACCTGATGGATTTTCGAATGGTGGGTAGCAAGTCAACCTCTTCAGAGGATGTACTATGGTAGCAGTGTCACTTCAGGAGTATGTTTTGAGGGTGTTACACAAATCCCCTCTAGCGGTACATATAGTAGTGGTGAAGATGTTCCAGGATCTCCGGCGATAGCACTGGTGGCCATGAATGAATAAAGAAGTTGCAGAGTTTGTCTCTCGATGCATCACTTGTCAGCAAGTGAAGGCGGAACACCAGGTACTAGCAGGCTTGGTTCAGCCTTTAAAGGTCCCAAAATTGAATTTGTATGGGATACCCATGGACTTCATGACAAGACATCCACGTACATCTAGGGGTCATGAATTGATATGGGTGATCATTGACCGACTCACCAAGTCGTCCCACTTCCTACTGATTAGTGATAAGGGTTCAGTGGATAGCGTGAGACGCCTCTATGTATAAGAGATTGTGCAGTTACCTGGAGTACCTTAGACGATTGTCTTTGATCGTGATGCACGTTTTACTTCCCGGCTATGTAAGGGGTTGCAGGAAGCATTCGGGTCATAGCTTCGTTTGAGCACCACCTTCCATCCTCAGATGGATGGCTAGATCGAGAGGACCAATCAGAACCTCGAGGACATGTTGTGTGCTTGTGTCCTCGAGTTTGGTCATAGCTAGGAGGATCACTTACCTTTGGTGGAGTTTGTATACAACCACAGTTATCACCCTCCATTGGGATGCCACCTTTTGAGGAGTAATAAGGGTTACCTTGCAGATCACCTCTGTGATGGACTGACCCAGGGGAGTCCGCACTCGTGGGACCAGAGATGGTACGGGATACCATAGAGAAGATGCAGATCATCCAGGACCAGATGAAGACTACATAGAGCAGACATAATTCGTATGCCTGCAGAAGACAAAGACCTCTAGAGTTCGATGATGGTGACTATGTCATTCTACAAGTCTCACCTCAACGAGGTTTGCGAAGATTTGGATGAGGTACCCAGTTATCTCTGAGGTTCATTGGACAGGTCCTCAGTAGAGTTGGCGTGGTGGCTTACCGCTTAGCTCTCCACCTCAGTTTCACTATGTGCTCATCATCTTCCACGTATCTCGGCTGAGGAGATACGTGCAAGACCATTCCCACATCATCATCCTTGGTGAGCTACACGTCGACTATGGGGAGACTTTTACGGAGGTTCTAGTAGAGATTGAGGATCAATTGGAGCAGGGACTTCGTGGATGGTTGATACCTTTGGTGCGTGTTTGCTGGCAGCATGGGAACCTCTAAGAGAGCACATGGGAGCGGGAGGCTCAGATGTGTTCTCAATACCCCCCACTTGTTCCCTTAGTTATGAGATGCGGCATACTTGTATGTAGAGACTTGAGCTGTGGAGAATGTAAAGACCCCGAATTTCCATGTAATGTTTTATGTATATATGATAATTTTATGAGTCTGTGAAATCTGACGGCACGCGATTCTGAGGCCCGGAGTGCCTATAATGATACGTCGTAGTTTTCTTGTTCTTAAGTTAACGCACATAATTAGTTTTCCAGAAAAAGTGGAATACCTCTAAAATGGTATCTCGGATCAGAAATCTAACGGCACCGTCGCACTCAGAATGGCAGGTTTACCCTATGCGTGACTTATAATTAGTTGGCGTAGGACTCCTATGAGAAAATCCAAAAATGGCATAATCGTAAATAAAATTATTTAAAAAATTAATTTTTTTTTCAATTGATTATAAATCACAAACGGTAACTCAAATTGAAAATCCAAGACCACCGTTGAACTAATGAAGATATGCTTTCCTTATGTAGAAACTAATTTTGGCTATCGTGGGCCACCAGAAAATGTTAGTTTATAGCCAAAAATTAAATAATTAAGTGACTATTATTTTATTGTAAAATTGATAACATATAAACGTTAGCTCGGATTGAAAATTAGAGAGTACCGTTGGGTTCGTTGAGGTGTGTTTCACCTAGGAAGAGCCTAACCTTGACCAGTACGGGTCGAGGGCATCTGATAAAAATTATCCAAACATTTTTTCGTGTACGTTCAATAAACGCACGAGCAGCATTTTATAACTTTTGAACTGGTTCCTGAAATTGAAATCTAAGGGAACCGTTGAACTCACAGTGCCGATATTCGCTGAAGGATACTTTTACCTCGATGGCAGTGGGTCGATAATATAATTTAGTTTTTGGGTTTTTCGTGGAAAATAATAAAATAAAATGATCTCCACTTTATTTTGTTTTGAGATTCCATGTGGATATTTCAGGTGGGGTCCATTAGAGCTAAAACTCCACATGGAATTTGGAAGTGGGGACCCCCACACCTTAACCTCCCATGAGTGGTTATGGTGGTGGGGACCACATGAACCATAACCTCCCATGAGAGGTTATGGTGGTGGGGACCACCCTGGATTTTAATCCTCCTTGAATCCTCCCATTAATTGGGAGAAACCAATCAAGTGCCAATTAAATGTGGGGGAAGCCTCATGGTATCATTCCAATATTTATAGCCAACACACCTATTAAATTGCGCCATCATAATTTAATTAGCTTTCTCCTTTTAAATTTTAAATAACCACGTTTTTGGAATTTATGAAGGTTCCTATAAAATAAACCGTCATAATTTCAACGATCGTTACCTACCTCCCACATATCCTATATATAGAACACTTAGGAGGAGGTTTTGGGATGGCTTCACCCAGCGACGAAGCACTGTTAAAGTGACATGACACCCAACACTTAGAGTTTTATGATTCCTCCACGAATAAAACATTCTTCCAACGAAAAATGACGGTGAGGAGTGACTTCTACTTCCTTCCTCGGAACCTACTCTGACGTAGGACATCCTTAACTATGATGATCTGATGCCCAAACCGACGATCGAGGAAAATGCCAATGACACCGACGTACATCTTTTCCCAACGATCCATCTTCTTCCCCATGCCAAGGTCGACAAACATCGAACAAAGGTAGTGTTTAATTTCATTTAAGTTCCATGTTCTCCCTTCCTTTAAAAAGGTAGAACGAGGATTCATACTTTTTTACGGGAAGATTGTTGTAGATCATTCTAGAGGACCGACTGCTATTACATTAAACGCAGAGGGTGGGGGAAAAACTAACATGGCCCGTCAACCTCTGTTGATCTCTTTTGTGATGTCCTACGGCATGGCGACGAAATTACGAGGTAACAAAGGCGGAGAATACAAAGGCCGCGCTTCTTGGGGCATTCTTGACCTGCGATGCTCCCGCGGTGTCCCGCATCGCCACGAGCCTCCCCGCACCCCACCGGCCTGCCCGGCCGCTGCCCGACCGCCACCGACCTACCCGTAGGCCCATACCGCACCGGCTTCCATCTACCTTTGGACTCCTGACTGCCCGCTGGAGTCTCGAGATGCCTCTTGGATCCCAGCCGCCCAACCGTCCATGTGGATCCTGGCCAAACCGTCACCTTGGCCATGTCGTCCTCTCGAGCCAACCTGCGGACCCCTCACGGCGCCCTGGATGAATCGTCCCCAGCCACGCCATCCGGGATGAGCATTTCCCATGCGGCACTACAGGCCGAACTGGCCCCAAGCCCGGGCCAGACCGCCCTTGCGGGCCGCTGGGCGGGGCCCAGCGGGCCGGGCCTAACCCAACGGTCCAGGCCGGACAGAACGGGTCCGTCTGTGTAGACCCGAACCAGGTCATCCCAGAATATGTCAGGCCAGGTCAGTCCGACCGGTTCGGACCAGTCCCGGGCCCACTACGACCCTTTACTTTCTTTTGGCCATATCTTTGGCATCAGACGTCCGTTTGACAAACTTTCAGCGACACTGGAAATCATGGAGCATGACGGTTTCTTTGAGTATACCCCACTAGAGTTCGAGGTATTTTTGAGTTATTGTTAGGATGGATCGTGTACAAATCCAACTGGGCCCTTGGGACTAAAAGCTTAATAACTCACAGACTAGGCATCTGATTGACGTGTTGTCTATTACGTTGAGACACCTATGAAAGGGAGGACCTTTGGTATAATGCATCGTGGGACTTCGTGGAAGTTGATGTATCGACACTTGGATTGAGGAGTGGACCCTCCCAGAATCAAGCGTGCTTTTGTGGAAACATTGTGGATGGCTTCTCTCTGACTACTGTTTCTAGATCCTGTGTGGGTTCGACAGTTCTAATTGTTGTTCCTGAATACTATGTAGGTTCAACAGCTCTGAATATTGTTCCTGGATACTGTGTGGGTTAGAAAGATCTCACTGCTGTTCCTAGATCTTGTGTGGGTTCGACAGCTCTGACTACTATTCCTGGATCAAGTGTGGGTTCGACAGTTCTAACTATTTTTCCTAGATCCTGTGTGAGTTCGACAACTCGTATTACTATTCCTGGATCCTATGTGGGTTTGATAGTTCTAACTACTGTTCATGAATCCTGTGTGGGTTCGATAGCCCTGACTACTGTTTCTGGAACCTATGTGGGTTAGACAGGTGTAACTGTTCTTCCTGGATCCTATGTGGGTTAGACAGCTCTGTCTACTATTTCTGGTCCCTTTGTAGTTTCAACAGTTCTAACTGCTGTTCATGGATCCTGTGTGGCTTCGACAGCTCTGACTACTATTCTGGGATCATGTGAGGGCTCGACATCATTGAAGATAGTTCCTAGATATTTTTTGGGTTCGACAGCACTAACAACTGTTCCTAGATCCTGTGTGGGTTCGAAAAATCTGATTACCATTCTTGGATCATGTGTGGGTTCGACAGTTCTAAATTCTGTTCCTGGATCCTGTGTTTCTTGAATAGAATAGATGATTCAATGGAAACATCGGATCATCTCTATCTCTCTACATAAGTTGTATACCTGTGTGAGCCGATTTCTTAGCTTTTTTGTTTACCTCATGATTGATATGGGTTACTTGATAACTTAGGTATATGTATGGTCATATACCTAAGTGGGGTTATATATTTATTTCATACTCTATGGTATATCCTTGGGGTATTTTGAGATACCATGAGGGTCTCGGGGTCCCTACTGAGTACCGTTATACACACCCCTACACGGGCTATGCCCGTTCCTCATTGTGATGGATGCAAAAGACGGACAACGCTGATTGAGGCTGAGAGTACCATGACTGGACGATACCCGGAGGTGGAACATACGACGTGTTGGCATATAGAAGATACTTAAAGACATGGAATTCTTATGAGGATATATATACCTACCATTTAGGTAGGATCCATGGTGGACGATCCAGGAGCTGCTTTTCACCTTTCAGTTGTTTGTCCTTTTCAGTTGTACTTGTACTTTACAGTTGGGCTTGTATTTCCAGCCCCTTTACTTTGAGCACTCTATTTTTATACAATTTTACATAGTGTTTTGTATCTATATTCATGCTCTATTGTGTGTGTTTACTGTTATAAAGACAATGCCTAGACATATTTTTGGAATTACGTCTTTGCTGCCAGTCACCAGCCCCTGGCCTATAGAAGGCAGGCTGAGGGTAGTCACAAAACGAGCCCTGGGGAATGGGTCGTGACATAGTTAGTATGATTATTTTTTTACATTGGGATTAAATATATGACTTATACCTTGTATCCATGTTTTCCATCTTTTTAGTGACATGACATGTCATCATCCGTTGTTGTATGCTTGGATCAGTTATTCCAGTAGTTTCAGTTATTGTTATCCTTATTTCATTTCGATGTTCATTTTATTTACTTATAGTTCCTTAAATAGTTACCTCTTTTAATATTTATCTATTGTGATAAACTCTAGTAATGAGGGAATAGTATTCCCACAGACACACCCCAGGCCATCGCTACAATTCGGCAGCCTCTGGAATTTAGGGAGATGTGCTTAAGGCTATGTGGCCAACTGGATCAGGGCACATTTTAAGTGTTATTCGGGTCCAGGAAATCAAAAAAGATATATTTAGAGTTGTGTGGAATGAAAAATATCAACAATATTAAATTAATTTGAAAAAAATTCACAAAATCCCTATGTGTTGAATATTAAAAAATAATATTTTATTAAAATTTTACATTTTGATTAAACTCGGGGTTGTGTGTAACACAAGATAAAATGAGTATTGTTTACAATGCAAGCTAAACTTAGTGTATCCTGTAATACAATCTATTAATGGGATATTTTATATAATTAAATTTCATGTTGTTACATCCTACCACCTTTAATAAATTGAATCCTCAATGTTTTAACATTATATCAATAATTAAAGGATGGAAATTTAAATATAATCTTATTAAAAATCCACATATTAAAAAGGATTAATAAAACAATATGTTAATAAGATAGAAAGGGAAGTATATAGGTCATATGTAATAACACATAACTTGGATTCCAAATACCAGAACACATGTTATATGTGAAGATTTGGACATAGATGAAAAGTATAAAGAATCATAGATAGTGAGTGAGGTTACTGTTCACAATCAAGTGAATGATTAATTGAATGTTCTGGGACACAAAACCATAAATCAATTATAATCTAAAGGACCTTATGACACAACAAATATAAATTTTATAGGATATAATTTTTTTTAAGATTATTTTCCTAAAGTTGAGTAATTTTTTTACTCTCTAATAATTAATGAAATTAAATTAATCGATATGTTTCTATTTTTTAAAGATAATTTCATCCTTTGGTTGTTCTTTGATCCATTTATAATTCATCCTTTTACTCCAAAAAAATGATTTTTTATTCTTCAAGCACTAAAATTCACTTATAATATATCATATGATCTATAAATTAGTGAAAATTCCTTCCATCCATCTCTAACTGTTTTCCAAAATCAATATGGTCAAAATAATTTATCTAATATAATAAATCAATCTCTAAACCTTAAAACTAACACCACTTGTTCATCAGTAATATTTATTTTTCAAAATGTTTAACTAAATTTTTTTTACATTAACCAGGACATCACATAGGTAAATGGTAGGTACAAAACCCTTATTCTATATAGATCATGTGATCAAGCCCTATGACCTTGTCAGATTTTATAGGGTTTTACCCAACATATAGGTCGTCCTTTTTCGGAACTATGGAAATAAAATTCCTATAATGTTTCAGAAAAAGGATGGCCGACCTGGAAATAAAATTAATTAGTTAATAACCTTTTACTAAGGTTTTAAATACAACCATTTTTTCATAGGGTCTAACAATATTACTTTATTATTATTAAAATTTCATTAATTATCATATTAACACTAAAGGAAATCAACAACTTTAAAATTATTTCTTTAATATGTAAAGGTATTATTACTAGAATAACATTTCCAGTGAAACATATATTTCATATATCTATGAAAAATAATTTAACATCTCAAAATGTACATCAAATACATAATACATCAAAAGTGGGGTGCCTAAGTCATTGAGAAAATGATAATCCTTCAAAAAATAATGACCCCCTAGATATTTGACCACCTCACTAGATAACCCATCATCAAAAATAGAAGTAGAAAACGTTTTTTCACACATTTCTACTTTTCATAATGATGATTTCTACCTTGACTAAGTAACTTTATTCACATTTTAGCATAATTTCCCAACTCGTTACAGAAAAAATATATCACTATTCTTTGGATATCTTTTATCTCACTCTCATGCTGATTAAGACCTTTTTCATTACAGTCAAGAACCTTGTGAGAAAACATACCATACTAATAACACTTTTTAGATCCAAAAATACATTCCTAAAAAAGTATTTTAGAAATTTTGAAGCATGTTTGGGGTATACCTCAAAGAATATTAGTTGGTTTTTTATTTATTTCTATACAAATTTAGCCATTTCACACTCATTTCATCTCTTGGTACATAAGTTTAAGAAAAAATTATTCCAATCTTTCTCGGAACACCAAAAAATGGTTCTAATATAATTAAAACTCTTGTGCAGACAAAGCTATTCACAATCTCTATTTTAATCCAGAGTAAAATATATTAATTTTAATATAAATTTCGTGAAAATAAAATCTAGTACATACCTAGAGATCCTTGTAGAATTTTCATCATATGTGGACACTTAATATTCATCCTTTCCCATTAATTCTATGAATATTTCTCCATACTATGACAAAAAACATTAGGTAATAATTTTAAAGGAATGTATTCTTATATGTGTCCAATTCCATAGCATCAAAATACTTTTTATCCTTTGTATTCTCAAATAATAACCATTAACGACCAGCTTCACCTTCAAAATGAGAATTAGTAAGAGGAACATTTTGATGTTCTGAACATACCATGATTTCAAATATCTTCTCCAAATAATTCATCCATCCTTAAGCTACCATATGGTCAGATTATCTGCTAAATTATTGGGGTTGTTTCCTCATGATATTATCCACTATATACACATTTCATCATGGTATATCATGTTCTTCTCAAGCATAGATACCACCAACATTTATTGATTTTCTCAACTCATCCATCACTATATAAAATTGATCAATTTCAATTCCATCCAACTAAGGATATTAATTTGGAAGGATATTTTCCCTGCGGTGCCTGCCCACTACAACTTTCATTTTTCCTCTATGGAAAACTATCATGTACATACATTGGAAATAATAAACAAAAATGTCATATTAAAATGATATATCATTTCATCTTAACCATAAATTAAAATCATCGATGACCATCCTATTAAAATGATCCAAACATCTATAGATGTCTAAATTGTACTATAATACCAACTTTAAGGACCAAGTCATAAAATTTACATAATCTTGAGTTTTAGTCTATAATTTACTTCATTTTACTTTAATGATATTTTCATGTTTTATTTTTAGAGAATTATGGCATAACTCATATATAAAGAAAAATATAAAAGAAAAATTAGAAACTTCTAATTAGTATACATTTTCCCATAATATATAACTTTTAAAATAAAGCATGATTTCCTTTCATTGAAATTATCCATGAATACCAAATTAGTTTCTTTCTTTCCCATACACATCCCAAAACCCTATGATTTTTTTTTTCAAACATGGAATTATCATAAAACAAATCTGTATGGGTCATAAAAATAAAGAAACCCATTAGTCTAGTAAAAAACAAGAAAATTTATAAAATTATTTCATTTACCTTCAATTTTCTTTATGTGTATGAAGTAAAACATTTTCACATGAAAAATATTTATTTTTTCCCAATAAAATCATTATTAAAAATATCAGTCAATTAAACACCCCTTTGTGGTGACATTGAGATTCATATTCATAAAACCATTTTCAAACCCGTTTAATTGGAATGACCATATGACTAAATTATGAAATAATAATTAACTAATAAATTAAAGATATATAAAATGGCTCACCCTTTATATAATATATATTAGGCTCACTTGTTTTATAGGAGCTATAATGGGGCTCCATATTTTATATAAGATATTTCGATCTCACCTATAATCTATAATTGGGCTCAAAACGACATATAAGAAAAATTATGCTCACCTATTTCAAATAATTCTCATGTACCTTATCATGAATATAACACATTCATCATAAAAAATTTCAAAAACTCCTTTAATCACATATGGAATGAAAATTTGGATAAAAATAACAATTTCATTTAAAATATCATTTTTCGTACCAAAAAAAAACAATTTCATTGAGAACCAATTTCAGTACCAAAACCCCCAAAAATGATAAAGAGGGTTTTACTTTGAATAAAACATTAATTCATTCAATTTAATTTCGAATTCAAATAATTCTAGTGGTGGCAGAAAAGTTGTTGTTGTTTTATAGAATTTTCCTTTTATTCTTTGTCAAAACATTTCGTATAAAATACATGAAAATGATACCTTTATTAAAACCATTGAAGTAAAGTAAAAGTGATATAAAATTTAATTTATAAATATTTTATTATTTTATAAAACTTTATGAAAATCATTTTAAATATATGAACATGAAATGTGATGATTTTTAAGGAATGTTTTAAAAGATTATTTTTTTAAAGAAAAGTCACTTATCACTTATGAAACACATTAATCAAATTCCCCATAAACGAATTAAATTAAAAAAATTAAATATCATGAAAATAGATAACATAATGTTATAACATTTTATAGGGTCTGTATATATGACTTATAAAAGAATAACGGTTTATAACATCAAAATTTTTCTTAATGAAAAGAAATGGAGAAGAAGTCCATTACCTTTATTCTGATTTTCCAAGTGTGTTTTTATCTTAATGAATAATAAATTTATGTTAATTATTTATTTTCTTGATAAATGTTTTTAATTTTATTATTAATTATATTTTTCTGAACATAAAGTTTTAAACAAATATAAAATCAATTAAGTTTACATCAGATGTTTTTACCATATTTGGCTTATGTGTCAAAATCGGCATTTGTTGGTCGACTATGGTCAAATGGTAATTATTTAAACATATCAAGAATAATAATAAAGAAATAATGTTTATATTTATATAGAAAATTATATTTTTATAAAAAATCATGATATACGTTTATGAAAAATGAACTATGATATAATCAATGAGATGGTAGGTTGTACATACGCATGAGTAACATTTCCATTCTCCAAAAATAATTATTGAATGATAGTAAGTAATATATTATATTTCTAAAATTATCATAATATAATTTATATCATATTATATACTTATATTTTTCATCCATGTGGTTTGGTGATGAAAATAGAGTCGCATCACTTTGTGAAGGTGGTAGACAACAAGAACACAAATGACATTATCACTTTTTGAGTGAGTGAAAATGTAAGAAAGAACATGATGTATCATATTTAAATAATTATAAATATGTAATTAATATCATAAATATTTCATTTATATCACAAGTGTTATTTATTTTTACCATTATTAGATTTCATGTAATGTGTTTTTGAAAAACGAATCACATCGCTTCTGTAGGTAGAAGTTTGTCGCATACACGAGCGACATCATTGTATACCCTAAGAAATAGATTGTAAAAGTATATATATGATATAATTCATAAATAAGTATAATTATGTTAAAAATATCATATATAAATATATATATATACTTTATATCCCTCACCATAACCAAACATGTGAGGTGGTAATGGAAAAATGAATGCTATTAGTTCATGAGTATGTAGTTTGTCATACACATGAATGTTGATTTTGTAACTCATTTGATGGAAGAGGGATATAATTTAGGATTTATAATTAACATAATAAATTATTATTATATATAATAAAATTTAGTTATTATATCATCATGTTTTAATAATAATATAAGGAGGTGGATAAATATATAAAATAGAGATGGTTGTTGAAGAATGTTGCCTCTTCTTCGAGTATCCCCCTTAGGTTTCTATCAAATTCCTTCTTAAGATGGATTTTATATAAAACTATGTCTTATAGGACGAGTGTAGGGATGTTTTTTAGTTATTTATGTAAGTATTTTTAGAACCAATTTTGTTTGAATGAGTGAATTCTTTAGGAGAGTGGTGGATTTTTATAAGTTGGGGAGCGGACACACTTGGTATATTAGAAAAGAATTGATTGCCCCCGTATTTTTTATATATCACAAGGGTACGAAATAGCCCAGTATCAAACCATGGAATATTAATGGGAAAAAACGTCCATAAAATAGTTTTTATAAATGTTTATAGGAAATTATTATCCTTATATTTTTATTTTAACCCCCTAGTAACTTCATATTTACATTAACCATGATGGTTAATTTTGACTGTATTCACTATTCATCATGGTCAAAAATTATGTTTATATTATTATTAATTATAAATTATTTTGACTGAAATTATTTCAACGAAATTTTAAAAATCAATTAACAAAAGTTTAAAATTTTAATTTAAAATTATTCTCACAAACATGATGAGAAAGTGGGTTTTTAAAGTAAAAATGTTCAAATGTTTAGAACATTTTTTTAATAAAATTTAACATGAATCTAAATACCCATAAAATTCATGGGAAAGTTTTTCTAAATTTTCTTTGGGATTTTACAAGAACGCAGTTTCTGACGACATCCAATTCTGAGGCCCGGTTTGACCAGAAAATTTATCCGAAGCTTAGCTCGGGTACGTTTAGTGAATGAACGAGCGAGAATTCCTAACTTTTGAACCGGTGCTCAGAATCAAATTCCGAGGGCACCAAAGGAACCACATCACCAGTAATTTCTTAGGAACACCTTTCCCAGAGTTGCGTTTACACGGGTGAAGTTGTTAAAATTTTTGGAAGTAAAAATAAAATTTAAACTACAAATTTTATTTTTCTTTCTATCTGTTTAACCTTTGAGTTGAAGTTGGGTAACCACCCAACTTCCCATGAGAAGTTATGAGGGCGGTGGGGCCCACACGAACCCCACCCATTCATATTCTCCAACCCCCCTCAACTCACCCTTAATTTTTGATAACTTATGTTAATTAATTAGGTGAGTTAAGTTTGAGTTTTTGAATTTCAAACTTATGACATGATAATAAAATAAGTGAAACACTTATTTTATTTTGGTTGGAACTTGTTGCGTTGAGAGGATTTTGGTAGAAAATCTAAGGGGCTTGAAAATGTTTTTCTTCTTCGCGAAGAACGCCAACCTCCGACGATGGTCGACAAGAATGTCGAATCCTCGGTGATCGACTACACGACGCTGTATACCGCGACGCCAACGATGTTCCTTCCGTGACTTTTTCTTCCATGACGATCCTCTTCTTCTGCAATGGTTAATTCCGCGACAAACTCTCTTTCGACGACAACGTTGAGGTAGGGGTGTGTTTTTATTTGAGCAACACTGATTCTTCCTTCCTTTGATTATCTTGACCCGCTTGCTACCAAACTAACACAGAAGGACCGGGACAAACGAACACGGCCCGATCCCTCCGTGGTTTTTGTGAATGCTTGTTGGAATCTTCATGTTCTTCATGGGTCACGAACACTGGAACATTGCAAGTTCGTTGTGCAACGCAATGAACCAAATTAAAGATCCAACATCCCGACGTTCTAGAGGATGTGCGACGACGATAGAAGGCGACAGATCAAACCGGAATGGGAGGGACCGTCCCTTGATCGTTCTTCGAGCGGCTGAATCAAATCGTAACTTCGGAGCCGATCGGAGGCCCAAAAACACCGAAGACGATTACAGGACATCGAGCGACTTAGTGTCTGAAGTTTCGTGATGAACGGACTCACAGAACAAAGAATGGACAACATGGGAGGCACGCTAGCTGGAGGCGTCGTTTCTGGAAAATTCTTGAATACACGGCGTGTACATTTGACCAACACGCCATGTAGTGTGGGTGTACTGCGGTTTGAGTTTCGGGTTTCGAAAAGTAACACACAACGTGTGACCTCGGCTACACGGCGTGTAATCTCTACGCATAATAGCAGAAGCAGCTTCGCGAGACATGGAGTGTATTCTGGAAAATACATGGACACAGGCAACAATACAGGACCAAGAGGCACGACGTGTATTCTCTTCACAGAAGGGCAGAAGCGGCTTCGTGGGACTCGGTGTGTATTCTGGGGATACATGGACATGGAGTGGATTACACGGTCATGTACTCCACCACACGGCCAGGCATGGGCAGTGGTTCGGGCTACCCAGTGTACGAGTTACACGGTTTAGAGAACATGGGTTGAGGCCATGTACGGGCACATGGCCAGCGTACACGGAGCCGAACCCAGATATTTGGACACGGCGTGTAACTATACCACATGCCATGTACATACTTTTTACACGAATAATCCATCGACACAGGCTGTGGTACACGACCAGTACCCATGGACAGAAAAAATGGTGTGTAACTATACCACACGCCGTGTACTTTCTTCTTACACGACCAGCCCTGCGACACAGGCCATAACACACGGGTTGTATCCGGTGTCTGATGACACGACATGTATCGTATATCTACTCATCGTGTAATTTTGGAAACATTTCTTCGTCGTCTTGTTTTCTGTTAATTGGGCATGTTTTTCTTGGTTTTACCCTAAGTGGTGGGATGGAACTTTGGGTTATATCATCCCCGGTCTTCGTGACGGTTGATGTATCCATTCCTTTGACTTGAGGAGAAGACCCTCCTGGAATCGAGCTTTCTATGTGCGGGAACCTAGAGCTGGCTGCGACTTCGACGATGATGATGAAAGTATGAGAATCCTCCCTGGGTTCGACAGTGATGACTACAACACTCAACGTTCATATGTGGATCAGAGCCTACCGATCCGGTGTGGTTCAGCACTCAACGATCCTATGTGGATTAGTGCCTACCGATCCTGTGTGGGTCAGTGCTCAGTGGTCCTAGGTGGGCAAGCGCCTACCGATCCTGTGTGGGTCTGATCCTGTGTGGGTCATTGTGGGGGTTAGTTACCTATCAATCCTGTGTGGGTCATTGTGGGGGTTAGTACCTATCGATCCTTTGTGGGTCCGACGGCTTCGATGAATCAGTGGTTATATCTGATAATCTTAAACGTCTTACGAATAAGTATACCTGTGTGAGATGAGTCTTGACTTTCAATCTTAATCATCGATAAGATTGAATTGAAATCTTGTGTGTATTATTGTATGCTTTCCTGTGTGGATTTGAGTTGTGATTTCCTGTGTGGAATAGGTTGTACTTGGGCTCCGATGTTGGAGCTGAACTATAATTGATGACGTAGGTATATGTATGGGCATATAATTAAGTAGTGTTGGATGTGAGTTCGTGATTGTATCTTTCCTTTGTGGATTATCCTTTGTGGATTCTGGGAGACCTTCGGAAGTCTCGGGGTCCCTACTGAGTAGCTTATACTCACACCTACATGGGCTATGCCCGCACTACGTTGTGTTGGATGTAGATGGCGGACAACGCTGATCGACATAGGAGCTCGTGGAGCTGGATGGTACCTAGAGGCGGAGTAATGGATGAGACGTACCCTGAGTGGACGGCTGGACCCGAGGAGCTGTGGAGGTTATCTATACACACCCTTCAGTTGGGACTTCCAGTGGACGACTCGACGTTCCAACTTTACTTTTCAATTGTTGTACTTCCTTTTTCATTTGTACTTTACTTTTCAGTTTGGGTTTGTATTCGGGCCCATTTACTTTCTGCACATACTTGTACTCAGTTTACATAGGGTTTACTACTGCTGGCTTACTCTGTGTGTTTGTTTACGAATAAAGGCAATGCCTTCCCTCTTTATTGGGAATTACGCCTTGGTGCAAGTCGACAGCCCCTGGCCTATGGAAGGCGGGATTGGGTTAGTCATGGAACAGGCCCCGAGGAAGACTCATGAATAATTGGTATCAGAGGAGTTTGGTTATACCGAAGAACTCAGGACTCTTATATTTTTCTATGTGAGGCAATAATGTTAAGAGTATTGAGTGTGGTTATCAGTCCAGGGAGTCCAGTGTTGGTGCGGCGGTTGACGTATCCATACACCAGGACCCTAACTTCTGATTTCCAACTCAGTACATGAAAACATTGATTGCATGTGTGTTTCAAAAGTTTTCTTTGTGATTACTTTGTGTCAACTCACCAGGTATACTGATTTGACCAAGGCACACCTGTTTCTTTTCAGGATGGCCCCACGATAGCAACCAGCTAGGGTTCCGAGCATTGTGCGTGATGACTGCACAACGAGCGATGAGGCCTCGGTGCATGGAACTTTGATAGAAGAGGCACCGAAGGTACCTCTACACGCCGAGCCACTGATTCTACCATCCCCAGCCGCTGATAGTGCACGTCGCCTTAGCGCGCTGCACGAGTTTCAGCGTCAGCGACCACCCAGGTTCCATGGGGAGATGGACCCCCAGGCAGCCGAGGTTTGGCTGGAGGCAGTTGTGTGAGTTTTCATGTTAGTGGGGACACTAGCTGACCTCATGGTGATCCTCACAGCGAGCCTCCTACATGCGGCAGCAGGCCGATGGTGGAGTTTGATACTCCAGCTACACGACGAGGCTTCTTTCCTCTGGACGGACTTCGAGAGCCTCTTCCACTCGGAGTTCGTCCTATCCACCCTTCGTGTAGTGAACATACAAGAGCTACTACAGCAGCGGCCGGGCAGCTTGATGGTTGCCCAGTACTCGGCGAGATTTACCGACTTCTCGCGCTATTCGACGGAAATGGTACGAGACCCATTCTTCCGGGCCCGAACCTTCTAGCAGGGGTTGAGGCATGAGATCAGGGCAACGCTGATCTCCCTCAGTATTCTGACATAGGAAGGGGTACTAGAGATGTCCCTTCTCATCGAGAGTTTTCTTGCTGAGCCTACACCAGCAGCGAGACCTACCGCAGGGCGGCACGTAGCAAAGTCTTCTGCAGCTGGTAGTCGACGGATGACACATGGGTCCATGCAGACCAGACCCTCAGGCATACGACCTCAGCACACTGGCTCAAAGGTGCGGGGCACTCAGCACAGAGCCAGTATTTCGGGAGGCAGACAGTACTACACATGCGGCGGGAAGGGGCACATGGCTCGTGACTGCCCAACCCGTCGTGCGGAGGAGCAGCAGACGGTTGAGGGACCACCCAAGAAGAGGAAGAGGGTTGACCGTGGTGGTCCGCAGGGGGTAGGCAGACGAGGCAGAGGAGCTGTCCAAGCAGCAGGTGGTGGGCGACGCTTTGAGTCTCTACCACCAACATCACCAAGAGGTCCACCCCAACCACAGGGAGCTGGCGGGCAGAGACAGGCACAACTCCTGGCAGTGGAGGCCTACGACCACGGCGCACCTGAGATGATTCGAGGTACTATCTGTGTCTATTACACCCTTGATGCAGTTATTATATAAATAGGAGTGAGTCATTATTTCATTGTCGTTGCCCTTGTTCGGAGCTCGGAGATTCTGACAGAGTCTTGGCTCGATCCTTACCGCTAGAGACTCCTACGAGAGCAGACTCGACGATTATGCACTGGTGCCGGTAGAGTGAGCTTATACTAGGAGGCAAGATCTTCGGCTGGGATCTTCTTGTAGCGGCGTTGAGGCCTTACGACATCATCTTGGGTAGGGATTGGTTATCTATAGTCCATGCTCAGATCGACTTTACTGGGCGCAAGGTGAGATGTGTTCGCACCGAATGAAGCAGGTTCACCTTCACCGGTGAGAAGGGAACCTATACAGCATAGGATGGACTTACGTAGATGTAAAGACAGCCTATTACTCATCAGTTATCTAGCCTCATCCTTGGATTAGTTGACCTGAAGAGTCCGAGCTTACCTGCAGTGGTGGATCAGTATGCAGACGTTTTTCCCGACGACGTTCCAGGACTACCACCTCGCAGAGAGGTAGACCTGTATATTGAACTTTACACCGGGACAACCCCGATATCCACTCTAGCAAATCGGATGGCCCCAATGAGCTTCGAGAGATATGGGTATAGTTGGAGGACTTGCAGGGTAATGGATTCATCCGACCCAGTGTTTCACCCTGGGCATCCCCGATATTGTTCGCCATGAAGGCAGACGGGAGATTGCGACTATGTGTTGACTATCGTCACCTGAACCAGGTGACTGTGAGGAACAATTATTCGCTATTGAGGATTGAAGACCTCTTCGATCAGCTCAAGGGAGAACGGTAGTTCTCAAAGATAGACCTTAGATCAGTCTATCCTCAGCTCAGAGTTCGAGATGAGGAGGTGTAGAAGATAGCCTTCAGATGTCGGTATTTCCACCATGAGTTCTTGGTTATGCCTTTCGGCATAACCAACTCTCTAGTAGTGTTCATGGGTCTCATGAATAGGATCTTTCAGCCATTCCTCGATCGATTTTTCATGGTCTTCATCGACGACATTTTTATATACTCGACGACTGAGGAAGAGCACACCTACCACTTGCGGGTTGTACTGGACACACTCAGAGAGCACCAGCTTTATGGAAAGCTCTCAAAGTGTCAGTTCTGGATACGTGAGGTTCAATTATTGGGACATTTCATCTCTGAGGTGGGAGTTGCGGTGGATCCGGTGAAGATCGAGGCAGTGCTAGATTGGGAGCCACCCCGGAGCGTGACGAAGGTACGAAGTTTCTTGGGGATAGCTAGGTACTACCGGAGATTCGTGCCAGACTTTTCCAGAGTTCTGACACCACTCTCAGCTTTGAAGAAGAAGGGGAAACCCTTCGTGTGGTCAGACAGTTGTCAGCAGAGCTTCCAGGACCTGAGACAGAGATTGACCAGCGCGCCTATCTTGAGGCTACCAGAGGAGGGAGTAGGGTAGGTAGTCTACTGCGATGCATCAAGGATTGGACACAGATGTGTCATGATGTAGGAGCGGGCAGTGATCGCTTATGGATCTTGTCAGTTGAGGCAGATTGAGCAGAACTACACTACTAATGACCTGGAGTTAGCAGCAGTGGTGTTTGCTCTAAAGATGTGGCTACACTATCTGATGGGAGAGGACTTTATAGTCTATTCTGACCA
Source organism: Viscum album (assembly GCA_963277665.1). Taxonomy (NCBI): domain Eukaryota; kingdom Viridiplantae; phylum Streptophyta; class Magnoliopsida; order Santalales; family Viscaceae; genus Viscum; species Viscum album. Next base: position 498,552,340 of record OY728150.1, read on the forward strand.
CCAGAGTCTCAGGTACATCTTCTCGTAGAAGGATCTGAACTTGAGATAGTGGTGATGGCTTGAGTTCTACCAGGATGATGACTTTGAGATAGTATATAATCCTGGGAAGGGGAACATAGTGGTCGATGCTCTCAGCAGGAGGACGGGCATTCTCCTACTTGGGGAGGCGACGGAGCAGCTATCCGCTTTGTAGATATCCTTCATGGATAGAGATGGAGCAGCCTTTCTTCAGTCACTCACAGTCACTCCTCCACTACTGCAGCGGGTCAGAGAGGCACAGTGAGGGAACGCCGACTATGAGGCGCGGCCTGCACAGATATCCTCATGACAGGTACCTGATGGATTCTATTTAAGAGGAGAGAATGTCATCCTTTTCAAAGGACGTACCATGGTACCATCTGCTTTTTAGAAGGAGGTGTTGAGAGAGTTTCACACTTCCCCTTTAGCGGTACATCCTGGTGTGGCGAAGATGTACCATGACCTCAGATGGCAGCACTGGTGGCCGGGTATGAAGAAGGTTGTGGCAGAGTTTGGTTCTTGATGCCTCACCTGCCAGCAGGTGAAGGCAGAACACCAGGTCCAACAGGCTTGGTACAGCCCTTGGAGGTCCCGGAATGGAAGTGGGATGGTATATATATGGACTTCGTGACTGGATTTCCACGCACATCTAGAGGTCATGACTCCATTTGTGTGATTGTCGACCGACTCACAATGTCGGCCCAATTCTTACCCATCAGAGAGTAGGGCTCAGTGGAGAGCTTGGGACGTCTTTACGTTCAAGATATTGTACGGCTTCATGGTGTGCCATCATCTATCATCTCCGATTGAGATGCATTCTTTACTTCCCGACTTTGGAAGGGGTTGCAGGAGGCATTAGAGACGCAGCTACGTCTGAGCACCGCCTTTCACCCTCAGACATATGGTCAGACGGAGAGAACCATTCAGACTCTCAAGGACATGCTCTGTGCATGTGTCATCGAGTTTGGTCCCAGCTGGGAAGACCACCTACCCTTGGTGGAGTTTGTGTACAACAATAGCTACCACTCCACCATCGGGATAGCACCATACAAGGTGTTGTACATCTAACCTTGCAGATTACCGATGTGCTGGACAGACCCTGGGGATCCAGCACTTGTGGGACTAGAGATGGTCCAGGCCAGGACAGAGAAGGTCCAGGTCATCCAGGAGCAGATGAGGACAGCTCAGACCCAGCAAAAATCCTATGATGACAGGAGGCGGAGGCCACTAGAGTTCGAGGATGGCGACCACGTCTTCTTGTGGGTCTCACCTCGACGTGGATTACGAAGATTTGGCCGAGGCGGCAAGATATCTCCGCCCTTCATCGGACCATTCCAGGTCCTCAGCGGGATTGGCGAGGTGGATTATCTGCTGGATCTACCACCTCAGTTTCACCGGGTGCACAACCTCTTCCACATATCTCTGATGAGAAGATACGTGCACGACCCGACGCATATCATTGAACATGGGGAGCTAGACATTGATGATGAGGAGACTTTTGCATAGGTTCCAGTAGAGATCGAGGATCGAGAGGAGCGGGTCCTACATGGACAGTCAATTTCTCTAGTGCGCATCAGATGGCAACATGGGAACCTCCAAGAGAGCACTTGGGAGCGGGAGGCTCAGATGCATGCATAGTACCCACATTTGTTTCCCTAGTTTATGATGCATCTTTACGAGGACGTAAATCCCTGAGGTGGGATTAATAAAAAGACCAGTAAAAATTCAAGGGAAATTTTTTCTTAATTTTCATTGAGATTTTAGAAGAACGCAATTTCTGACGGCACCCGATTCTGAGGCCTGGTGTGCCCGGAATATTTATCTGAAACTTAGCTCGGGTAAGTTTAGTGAACGAATGAGCGGGAATTCCAAACTTTTGAGCCGGTGATCAGAATTTAATTCTGAGGGCACCAATGGAACTTCATTGCTGGTAATTTCTTAGGAAAACCTTTCCCGGAGCTGTGTTTACACGGGTGAAGTTGTTAAAATTTGTAGAAGTTAAAATAAAATTCAAACTACAAATTTTATTTTTCTTTCTAAGTGTTTAACCTTTGGGTGGAAGTTAGGTAACCACCCAACTTCCCATGAGAGGTTATGAGGGTGGTGGGGCCCCCATGAACACCACCCCTTCATATTCTCAAACCCCCCTCAACTCACCATTAATTTTTGATAACTTGTGTTAATTAATTACGTGAGTTAATTTTGAGTTTTTGAATTTCAAACTTATGACATGATAATAAAATAAGTGAAACAATTATTTTATTTTTGTTGGAACTTATTGAGTTGAGAGGATTTTGGGAGAAAAGCTAAGGGGATTGAAGATCTTCTTCTTCTTCATGAAGAACGCGAAGAACGCCGACCTCCGACGAAGGTTGACAAGAACACTGAATCCTCAGAGATCGACTACGCGACGCCGTATACCGCGACGCCAACGGCATTTCTTCCATGAAGTTTTCTTCCGCGACAATCCTCTTCTTCCGTGATGGTTAATTCCGTGATGAACTCTCATTCGATGACAACGTTGAGGTAGGGGTGTGTTTTTATTTGAGCAATGCAGATTCTTCCTTCCATTGTTTATTTTGACCCGCTTGCTAACAAACTAACACGAAAGGACCGGGCCAAACGAACATGGCCCAATCCCTCCGCTGTTTTTGTGAATGTTTGGTGGAATCTTCGTTTTCTTCATGGGTGACGAACACTGGAACGTTGCGAGTTCATTGTGCGACGCAACGAACCCAATTGAAGACCCAAAATCACGATGACCTAGCGGAAGTGCGACGACGATAGCAGGTGATGGATCAAACCGGAATGGGAGGGACCATCCCTTGATAGTTCATCGAGTGGGTGAATCAAATCATGATTTCGGAGCCGATCGGAAACTCAAAAACACCGAAGAAAATTAAAGGACATCAGGCGATGTAGTGTCCAAAGTTGTGTGATGAATGGACCTTCAGAACGAAGAATGGAAAACACGAGAGGTGCGCTGGCCGGAGGCGTCGTTTCTAGAAAATTCCAGAATACACTGTGTGTACCTCTAACGAACACACCGTGTAGTGTGGGAGTACTGCGGCTTGAGTTTCGGGTTTAGACAAGTAACACATGACGTGTGACCTCGTCCACACGGCGTGTAATCTCTAGGAAAAATAGAAGAAGTAGATTCATGAGACATGGCATGTATTCTGGAAAATACACAGACATGTGCAACAATACACGGCCAAGAGGCACGACATATATTCTCTTCACAGAAGGGAAGAAGCGTCTTCGCGGGAATCAGTGTGTATTCTAGGGATACACGTACATGGAGTGGAGTACATAGGCATGTACTCCACCACATGGCCAGGCATGTCCAGTGGTTCGGGATACCCCGTGTACGAGTTACACGGGTTAGAGAACACGGGTTGAGGCCATGTACGGGCACATGGCCAGCGTACACGGAGCCGACCCCAGATGATTGGACACGGCGTGTAACCATACCACACGCTATGTACATACTTTTTACACGAACAACTCATCGACACGAGCTGTGGTACACGAATAGTACCCTTGGACAGAAGACATGGCGTGTAACCATACCACAAGCCGTGTACTTTCTTTTTACAAGACCAGCCCTGCGACATGGGCCGTAACACACGGGTAGTACCCTGTGTCTAATGACATGGCTTGTATCGTATATCTACCTGCCGTGTACCTTTGGAAAAATTTCTTGGTCATTTGTTCTCTTTTACTTGGGCACGTTTTTCTTGGTCTTCCCCTAAGTCATGGGTTGGAACGTTGGGTTACATCATCCCTGGTCTTTGTGACGGTTGATGTATCCATTCCTTTGACTTGAGGAGCGAACCCTCCCAGAATCGAGTTTGATGTATGCAGGAACCTTAGAGCTAGCTGCGACTTAGATGATGATGAAGACAGTATGAGAATCCTCTGTGGGTTCGACAACGACGACTACAACACTCAGTGATCTTATGTGGATCAGAGCCTACAGATACTGTGTGGGTCAGCACTCTGCGATCCTATGTGGATAAGTGCCTACCGATCCTATGTGGGTCAGTGCTCAGCGGTCCTGGGTGGGCCAGTGCCTACAGATCCTATGTGGGTCTGATCCTGTGCGGGTCATTGCGGGGGTTAGTTACCTATCGATCTTGTGTGGGTCATTGCGGGGGTTAGTACCTATCGATCCTTTGTGGGTATGATGGCTTAGATGAATCACTGGATATATCTGATCATCTTAAATGTCTTACGAATAAGTATACCTGTTTGAGTTGAGTCTTGACTTTCAAACTTAATTTTCGATAAGATTGACTTGATATCCTGTGTGGATTATTGTATGCTTTCTTGTGTGGATTTTAGTTGTGATTTCCTGTGTGGACTGGGTTGTACTTGGGCTTGGATGTTGGAGCCGAACTAGAATTGATGACTTAGGTATATGTATGGGCATATACTTAAGTAGTGTTGGATGTTATTTCGTGATTGTATCCTTCCTTTGTGGAATATCTTTTGTAGATTACGGGAGACCTTCGGAAGTCTCGAGGTCCCTACTGAGTATCTTATACTCACCCCTGCATGGGTTATGCCCGCACTACGTTGCGATGGATGCAGGTGATGGACATCGCTGATTGAGATAGGAGCTCATGAAGCTGGACGGTACCTGGAGGCGGAGTACTGGACGAGACGTACCCTGAGCGGACAGCTGGACCCGAGGAGCTGTGGAGGATATCTGTACCCACCCTTTAGGCAGGTCTTCCAGTGGACGGCTCGACGTTGCAGCTTTACTTTTCAGTTGTTGTACTTCCTTTTTCAGTTGTACTTTACATTTCAGTTTGGGTTCGTATTCTGGCCCATTTACTTTCCGCACATACTTGTACTCATTTTACATAGTGTTTACTACTGCTAGCTTACACTGTGTGTTTGTTTACTTATAAAGGAAATGCCTCCCCTCTTTATCGGGAATTATTCCTTGGTTCTAGTTGCCAGCCCCTGGCCAATGGAAGATGGGCTTGGGGTAGTCACGGCATGGGCCCCGAGGACGGGTCGTGACAATGAAACTGGTTAAAATTAAATAAATTAGATTAATTGATATATAATAGAAATAAATTTACATTAAAACTAATTAAATATGTATCTGATTATTTTAAATTATTTAAATTAAAAGGTAGGTTTCAATTAAAATTCAATATTTTTTACTATTCATCAAAAAATGAAACCATTCGGAATAAAAAACCCACAAATTCTCCATAAGATAATTTTGGTATTATGATATCAAAAAATAAGATTATTTTTTCTAATATTTTTTTTAAAAATTTTAAAAATATATATTAAATTATTAGAGAAATGCATGAATAATTCTTATTTTAGAAAAAAAATTAAAATTTATCAAGAATATTTATTTTCTTTAAATTGTTCTTATTTTATTATTATCAACATATAACCATATTTTTCATAATTTATTTAGTTCTAAAAATACCCTCCAATTTTATGGTTAGGTTATAAGTATTATATTAAATTATACTATTTTAATAATATTTAATATTTATTTTAAACTTGGTGTTGCGTGCAATGCAAGGTAAACTGAGTGTTGCGTGTAACTCATGCTAAACATGATGTTGTTTGTAATGAAATATATTGATGATATTGAATATATAATAGGATTATAGGGTGTCACAACTATATCCCTCTTTGGATATTGGAATTTGGATACAAATATGGAATATATATACTTATGGATAATCACTATACAAAATGATGGTTGAGTATCAACTTAATCATCACTCATGTGCCTGATTAGTGTGACTAAGACTACACATCAGGCGTCAATATCATGGAGAAATATTTAATAGTAAATAAATTATAATTACAATCTATTATAAGGTATTTTTTTAAGGAATTAGGTTAAAGAATATGAGAAAACTCAACCGAGAGAAACTTAGAATGAATTGAAATTTATTTAGAATAAACTGAAAGATAATGTAATAATTTCAAATAGTATGACATTTGAGGTGAATTTATCATATTATAAGAATTATATAATTGTGTTAATTTTTCCTTACTCATGTTAACTTCTTTTGGTTTTATTTATGGCTGAAGGCCAAAGGAATCACATTAATGATGGGTACAATGAAAAATGTATAGAATATCCTAGGGATCATACTAATGAGAAAAGAACATAAGTGATAAATCTTATTATTTTTGAAAACTAGTTATCAATAATTATGATGAACAATGTGGACATAGTTGAATCCCCAAACAAAAAAATAAGAAATTTATTAAATCTCATTAATGATTGGGTGACAAATATGATGAAGTAAAGAGTATTAATCTTCCTAGATCTCAATAATGTGTAAAGTGGCACCATGGTAATGACTCAACGTTATTGGAAGATGATTCATGTGTGAAAAAATAGGGAGTATAGCAAAACGTTTTGGAGGAAAAACAAAGAAATAGTTTGACACAATGAAAGGAATAGATTTGTTTCTTAGTAACACCTATGATATTCATATAGAAACCCCATTTTAAAATAAATCATAATATATTCCTATCTTATAGACATTGTTAGGTAATTTTAGTAATGAGTTAAAATTTAAATTAAATGTGTGAAATTATTTCAGTGGGGCAATTTAACACACTGAGATTTTAAAATTTACATTTTCTTTTAAAATTGTATATTTTCAATATCTATCTTCACATGTAACACCAAACTAAAGTGAAACTATGATATTCAAGAAAAATATTTACTTTTATAATAGCTATTAAATTAGTGGGTATAAATGCAAGTAACTATATTATGAAACCTATAAAGAAAAAGGAAAAAATGGAATTAGGTATAAAAATTATCCCTTGTGATGATTATTTTTTCATGCTTGGAAAGGAAGTAACTTCCATAGGATTCTCCTTAGACCTAGTATATGATGAAATTGAAAAATTATGGTATGAGAGAAATTGTATGAAATATAAATTCAAGATCATGGAAATTTCCATGAGATATATGCAAGCAGAATCACCACACTCAGGTGCCAATAGAGCTTACCATATTATTAGATCATTAAAAGAGATAGTTAAGGTCTTTTTAATTAGATATTTTGGTAATATAATTAAGTGATTATTAATTTCATAGTTTATTTAGCACATGTATTTTTAAAATTTTACATTTTGTCTTCTAAAGAAAGAAGAAAGTATATTATTTTATAAAAAATATATTCACTTATATATCATATTTAATAGGTACATTTCTAAATTTTATAATTTTAATTTATTTATCATAAATTACAAATTAATCATTTCAATATTATATTATTGTGATTAGTATATATTTTTATAAAATAATTTTTTTATGAGAATACTGATAATATAGTTTTTGGAAAAAACTATCACATTTATGAAAATTTATTAACTCAAGAATGCATTAAAATTTTATGAAATATATTTTATATAAAGTATTAATCTCTGATAAATATTATAAATCATTTAAAAATAAAATTTCGAATTAATAAAATCAATGTTTAACATTTTGGACACTTGAGTAATATTTTACTTTTAAAAATTGTTTTTATTAAATTATATTAAATATTTTTCCGATCACCTATATAAATTAAATATAAAAAGTAGAATAACTATTTTATATCAGTATTTTCATATTATATATTATTATAAATTTCAGGTTTTCTCATAAGGTTAACTTACTAAGGTAAATACTAGTTATCAAGGTTAAACAATTACTTTTAAAGGATTCATACTTTTCTAAATATTGTTTATTTTTACAATTATGGAGATATATTTTAAATTAAAAATATAATAATATTGGTAAGATTATATAAAAATAAAATAACACTCATTTAATTGTAAATAAAGTTTATTTATAATTAGGAACACTTGACAATTAAAACACCATTTTTCTATAAAAATAGTTTTTTAACACATTATATGTTTTAATTTAGATGTTAATTTTCTCATATTTAGATATTTAATTTTGTTAAATAGAAGAAAAATTCATATTTATATTGTCAAAATTTGGTAATAAAGCTCATTTTATATATTTTTTGTTATTAAATAATTTCCATTATGAATATTTAATTAAGAATAATTAGTGTTAAAATTGGTAATCTAATGTTGTGAAAATTTTACTAAATAGATTTGGCACATAGATATCCTAGAATAACATTTTTAGGTTAAAAATTCATACATACAAATTTAACAAAAAATCCCCATCCAAACCAACCTAACCTCTGTGTGATTCCATTCTTACCTCATACCTAACTTTAGTTTCCATGAAAAATATCATCTTTTTCGTCAATTAAAGGATCTCACATTCACACATTTCAATCATCACACCTAGTTAGAAATTACATTAAAAATATAGTAAATTTATTTATTCTATATGACCTATACATGTTTGGATTCTTCTAGCCTCAACAAATATCATTTAGTTCTTAATTTCCAATGGTTACTTCAATATAAGATTAAAATTCTCATCGTTAGTATTACTTAACCTTTAACACCCTTTCATTATCCATATCAGCCACCCACCTCCAAAATAATTATAAAAATATGTATATAATAACATTAGTATAAATAATATACTTACATTTTGTTATATTAATAATCTAACTATTATCTATTCCCCTTACATTTAATAAAAAATGAAAATGTTGCTAATGTTTGTGTGCGGACTACCACCTCCATGAATGACATGTTTTGTTTTTCATCACCATTTTTCAAGGATAGTTATAAAAATGGATTTAGTGAATATATATGTTATGAATATAATGATTTATATTCTATTAATATAATTTAGGCATACTCTATGTAATATTATCCATATGTAGTCCTTGTAAAACAAACTGCCTAAAATAAACATACCCAGAGGGATGGAAATTTATTTATAAGTTAAAACTTGTATTTCATTTACCTTATTATTATAAATAATACCATTTTTTATTAATACCATCAAAATTTAAAAAGACTATGGTATCAATTAATTGTGACATGATCCCATTTTTTGTGTGTCTTAGAAATACTCACATTGATAGCTTATGATTTCTCTTTGAAATATCCTTAGAAATGGAGGTCATAGGCTAAATAATTATGACAAGATGATTATAAAAGTTGAATTAAATTAAAATTTGAAAAAATGGAATAATGTTAGGTGGAAATTTTAATTTATGAGTGCATCATGAAGTGGTTTAGGTTCTCTAATTTTACAAGTTAAAAATGGAATCTTTATAAATACTCATTACTTTTTAAATGATGGCATGACACTATTAAGGGCTCAATGGTTCAAAAGTAGTAAATAATGAGTTTTGGGTGATATAAGCTTTATAATTCCACTTCCATTAATTTTTACACATTATTTAAACATATATCAATCCTTTTTCTCATAGATTTATCACTTTTACCATTTTTGGTTTTTATAGTGCGAATGTTTTTTACCATAGTAGTTTAAATTTAGTGCCAAAAAATAAAATTTGAATAATTAAATAAAATTTAAATTAATATTATAAATATTATTTCCAGTTTTAAAATAATTTTTTTATTCTTAATAAATGGATATTTTTATATTATCACCTGTAATGTGTATAAACCAATATTTTGAATTAGTGAATCTGTAATATTAAAATTTAAGTATAAAATAAAATTATCAATGATTTAGATTTTAATAATATAAATTGATATATTATAATATTTATGTTTCTTTCAAGGAAAACCAAAATAAAATTTTACCAAAATAATATTTAATTACATGAATAGACTAAAATCAGTTACTTTTATTGGAAAATATATCATATGTTTATAACATATTAAATACAGGGCTTTTAAAATCCTAATGGAATTTTTACATCTATGGTTTTACTCCTTAAATAAATATTTCATCATAGTAAATGTTTTATAATTATTTATGTTATACTTACTTCATGGTATATTTATAAATGATATGGTTTATGTAAAAAATGGATTTTCACTATTCACATTAAAATCAATTATTTGAGAAAAATATTAAAAAATAAACCTAATGTAATTTCTTTACAAAAAATAAAAAATGAAATTATTTTTATCAGATATAAATTCTATAATTTATAAAATTAACTTATAAACGTGAATAAATTTTGTTTTTATTATGATAGAGTGTGCGTGGTGCGATAATTTTTAGGATATAGTGTTTACCTACTCTAGTTGGATATTGGGAATCATAGTTTAGAATAATTTGTTAAGGAAATGTCCATGTAGTTAAATTTCATGCAATAAAGTTGTTCATTTCATCAAAGAGACAATAACATTGAACTAAAGAGTGAATTCACATGGGACTACATGTCTGGTTGCATCTTATTTGTTGGTGACTAAACAAGAAAAGATATGATTAGATATTACACCTAAGTGGGAGGCCCATATGTGATATGTATGACTTGTTGATAGAGGTAAAAGGGTGACACCATCAATGAGGAATATAATTGGATTGTCTCAACTCATTAAATATAAGGTTACCAAGAGGATAAACTTGACTCAATGTATTTAAGGGAACCATGAAGATTATATCTACTCAAGGTATTATTAGGGTGAAAGATATGATTATAGGTATTAAAATCCATATCTTTTCTAACCAATATTGAAATGTTTATGGTGTGATTGTCAATTTTCCATGGGGCAAGTGATAAAAGCAAAGGGACTGTGCTAAATACCCAATAGAATATGTGTGATATCATTCAATTAGGATGTCCACGTAAGGGAGTTTATATATGAGAATATCTGTATGGTCTTCATGGAGGGGAACCGACATGGGGGATCTGTGTGGTTTTTTAATCGGATATCCATAGGGGAATCTGGGTAGATCTTCATGAATGAGAATATTTACAAGGTAGTTAGTGTAGTGATTCGCGAATGGGTGTGCATATAGATCATTGTGAATATGAATCCATGATGAACTTCATGAATTGGTGTTTACATGATTTATTTATGATGACCCTCCTATCTCACTATTTCAAACTCAGGAATTACCTAGGGGGGTCTCTTGATGTTTGTGTCATCTTACAATGTGTCCATTATGAGGTAGGTATGGGGTTTTTATCAATGATGTGAAAAAACAACATACCTAAATTAGTTGTTCATGTAAGGAGTTTGCAATCACATTGAATAGTATTAAACCATTAAGGTTGATGAATGGATTATTTTGTGGGGATGAAATCAAAATATCCTAGCTAAAATGGAAAGTTAATTGTGAAGGCACTACATGATGGCCAGAAAATCACCTCCCTAAGTCAACAAACAACATTGGTTCCTGGATGATTAAGGCACATTATGAACTAACAAAGGAACTATTCAAAATATTACTTTGAAAATTATGAGATACTTTATAAATTAGGGGAAACTTAAATAATCATTTAATCGTTAATGGAAAATATTTCATTCGTCAATTTTATTTTAGACTAAAATGGATTTTGACTACAAATTACTATAACCTTTGATTGGAGAGTCTATTTTATCCCCCATGAGTAGTTAAATAAATTCCTATGGAGTGAGCTATTCCCTTGATTCTATATTCCCCAATATAAGGTGTTTTATAATGGCAAATAGGGCCCATAAGACCCTTGAAATGGGTTGTATGGCTTCGACATCCATTGTATCAACAATTTATGATACACATGGACTACTCCACACGAGAGGTTCTCACCACAACACCACATTATTGGAAAAAAGTTTTGAAGGGGCTATATCCCTTGGTGTGAGAGTTTTCATGTTGAAAATGTATGTCCCATTGACATCCTCTTCGGGCATTGGTATATTTCACTACCAAAACATAACATGTTTTTTCTACAAGAGGACAAAAACCTGGAATTTTTGGAAAACTGTATGGAGTAAATTTTATACTAATAATATATAAAAATTGAATTATTAAATACATTAAAGGTATAGTTCTTTATGGTTTTTAATATGGAAGTAATGAAAGACTCAATTCCTTTTTATATACTGATGCATACTGGGTTAGAAATGTGAATGATATATGATCAACATCTGGTGGTGTTTTCATTATTTGAGAAAACTGTGTGGAATGGTACAAAAAGAAGATTATTTCAGTTCCCTTGTGTACTAATCATAGATATTATGTTTGTAAAACTAAATAAATAACCCATTTTTTTAGGAAGATTCAATTAAATATCTCAAGGTATATTTAAAGTCTCCATTACTAGTGGGATTTCCTAATCAAAGTGTTATTAATTAATAATTAAATTATGAGTAATATTCTTTATCAAAGACCATTGATATATAATATAGATTTATCAAGGAGTTAGTGGAGAAAAATGTGATGAATTTAATGTTTGTTCCATTAAAGGAGAAAATAATGTATATGTTCACATAAATGTTTCTTTAGGATTTATTAAAAAACGAGGTTGATGGTGGGAGTTCAAAATAAACCCATTCAAGGTTATGGTATTGTTATTCTCTCAACAATATTCTTGTATTTGAACTTTTATTTTTATATTTTGATAAGAAGAACATATTTTAAAGAAGAAATGTTTTCATTAAGGGGGATAATATATTTAGGCAGATCTATTCAAAAAGATTTATTTTGAAGTCACCAAGTGTGTGTGTTAAAGGTGTGTGTGTGAGTTTTGAATTTTTGTGTGATATAGTTAAAGGTGAATGTTACTATTTTTATGGGATATAAGATTATGTGAACTATTTTAATACTTTTTTGATCATTTGTGTAGGAATTGTTTGTTTGGAACTTTTAATAATAGATTTTTGAAGATTTTTATGGAGAATGATAAGTGGAGAGAGTTATGGAAGGAGATGTTTTTGAAAGAGAAAGTTAGTTACCTTAATTGAACAAATTGAGATTTTTATTCATAGTTTTTATTTATAATAATTAATTTTATCATATAGGATAAAGGTAATTAAATGGATATTCATAGATTGTGTTGAAAGGGTGACTTATTTTTTCATAGATCAATAATATTGGTTAAAAATATATTTTAAAAGTAATTATTTCTATGACCATGAGAAGTTATAGAATATTTCTGATATCACTAGTTTTTTTCATTTTGTAATGTTATGTATGAGTGTATGTGATTCAATGTATTTGTATTTTATTTTCTGGAAACAATTTACACATAGATAAATCAAATTAAATATTAGTTTACTTGTGTTGTTTTAATTTACGATAAGTTCATACCATGGATTGGGAGTCATTGGTTGTTATTAGAAGGTATTGATGATGTGTAAAAGTGTTTTCAGATGATTAAATTAAGGGTAATATTTACCACATCATGGAAAACATCAAAATAGTTATGGTTATTGACATAAAGTCCAAAACATTTTGTTTGACCTTTTAAACTGATGTTTTAAAAATATCATTGTCTTAAATAAAATTCCTATAAAAAGAAACAAGTATATTCCATAGAGGATAAATCATGGTATATTGAATAATGTATGAGTATGTCATGGTATTTCTCAGATCGGTTTGTGGCAGTTGACTCATAAGGAAATCAGGAGATAAAATTGGAAATGGGTGTTGCACAAGTCATTTTAGTTTGAAAATTTACCTGTTAGAAATGGTGTTTCTCATACATTCCATGGAATATTTTATAGTGGTATATGTTAATAACATAATGGTACAAAAAATTAATTTGGAGCAAGTTCAAAAGGTAATTTATAGTGAAACAGACATTGAAAATGTCACGGTAGTTTCCTGGGAATCAAAATGAATTTGGAAATGTTGTGGCTGAGCTAAAGAATACATGGTTAGAAGAAGTGGAAACATCAAGGTGGCTTATACCGAAGGAGGTGAAAGGGCCTAACTGAAGAATTCAATCTATATGAAAATATAAAATGATGATGATATTTCATCTCGCATGTTTTTTTTCTCTTAATTTTAATTTAAAAAACATTTATAGATTTCATGATGAGTTTGATGTGGTCATTTTAATGTAGTTCTCAAAGTAGTTTAGAGTGTCCGAATTAAAATTATTTTTTAACTCATTGTGATAATGCGTCACATGTTGAGGTGATAAAGAATATCTAGAAATCAAAAATTTTGATGATATGGATTCATTGGTTCCAAACATACGTACTCAAACTCAATATTGACTTTTTTAGATCATATATAATAATTAATTGGAGCCATATGTTATTTTATGTTGTATTTGTTTTCAATGTTCAATTGGAATGACTAATAGTGGTTAGAGTATTGGATAATTATTAGATCACCAATAATTCAACAAGGAAAACGAAATTTATATGGGTGACTTTGAGTGAACATAAGATTCAGAAAATTTATGTTTTCATAGATGGGGTAATGTCTTCGATGATCACTTGTGCACATAATCAAACCTTCTTGAATAAATAGTGGAAAGGGACTAAGTCCTAAAAGGGTTCCTTGAAAACATAAGGCTAATTTGAGTGGTTTATAATAGATTCTAGATTTCATAAGAGTCATTTGGATTTCATAAGGGTTATTTATTAGAAAAAAATGGAAAATCACCTAAGCATCCTATTAACTTTATTATTTATTCAACTGATAATGGGGATCATTGAAGAAAAATATAAGTGTTATCAATTACACGTAGACAAAAATGGAAAAATTCCTTCACTCACCTAGGGGTTAGTAAGGGTATTTTCCACATTTCATAAGATCTATTCCCTTAAGTAAATTCAATAACGTATCAGCTACTTTGATCCATAAGAGTCTTTGGAGTGAATTTTAAGAGTTATTTCACTCACAAAGAGAAACATAAAGGAAATTCTCTTTTATATATCTAGATAATACTCAGCTTAAAGGAATATTGTTTGAGCTGTTCCTTGTAAAAAATTAATCAATTTTAAATCATATTTTTAATGTTAATTGTTTTAAAGGAGGATAATTTTTTGATATTTTTAGTGATTCAAAATACAATATTTGTATAGTTCCATAATACAACTTGGTCTTTTGTATTGTAACATCTATATGAATGCAAGGGATATTTTTGTAAGAAAAATATAATATAATGATGATTATTAATAGAAATATGAGGCTGATATTTCTATTGAAAATTGATAAAATAAATTATCACAGACCATAGACATTTAGTAGATGGTGGGTGACTGCCAAGGATGATCAGCCTCTGGATGAGACCCACTATAGGAGGTTGGTTCTACCCAAGGAAAATTATAGTAGTTTGGTTTAATCCAAGAATAATGAATAGATGTTGGTGTCCTCTTGACGAAAAATTAAATATGCTATTTTAATCTTCTCTCAATCTACATATTCAAATATGGGAGCTATTTGGTGGTAAAAATATTGTAAAATTTTCATTTTGTATTCCCATTTGAATAATAAAATACCCTAGACATCCTCGTGGATGTAGGTCACCCCAACCAATCAATGTAAATATATGTGGTCCTTCTATTTTGTATTCCCCTGCATGAGTGAATGATTTTTAGAGTAACAGAATGTGAGATTTCGAGATAGAGACCGTTTCAACACAACAAAACTGGTATCAGAGATGAGGTGAGTTTGATGGCCTAGAATAGAAATTGTAGCAATGTTACTACATACCCTTTCTGTTCAAAGATATTGTTTGACACCCACACTCCTAGTGAAAACCCACTTTCATATAAAGGAAGTTCTTTCAACATGTTGTATGAACATTTATGAATCTAATGATATATGCAACACATAATCCATTATTGTATGGGATTACAGCTTGATGTTGTTGCCTACATATCTAGATCATTCTCTCAGTGGTACTATTTTCACCTCTATATCCCCTCAGCATGATAATCTGGGCCTCTGTAATTCATGGGAACAACAATAAGTTTCGAACCTCCTCGATTTTTATTTCTATTCTACACTCTATGTTTTGGTTTTTATATATGGTGAGAATTAGAGAAAGAGTAAAGGGGGAATAAAGCTATTCGTGGGAAAAAAAGATAGAAAATATAAAATAAATTAAAGGGATATGGTGGAAGACAAATGTCTGGAGTGATTATTATTTTTTATGTGTTATGAGTGGAAAAATAAGTGATGGTTGTGTGACATGTGAAAAAATTACTTTTTTGTTTAATATTAAGAAGATGAGGGGGAGAGTAAAAGGGTGTTGGGGATAAATAGTTTTCATGCCCCACTGTAGAAAATATGGGATTTTTAATTAAATAAAATGAGTTTCTCATTGTAATATTTTACAAATTGAATAAAAATACTTTCAAATAAATATATTGGCATCGATTTGGGATTAAATTAGAGAAATTTAATCGATGATTATAATGTTTTCGACTATTTTATATCCATTGGTCCAATATGTTTTTTCAAATTATGATCTGTTTTTATGGAGAACCCCAATGCTAAATGTAATATCATAACACCATAGGAGTCTATTCCAGACACACAATTGATAATTTCAAATAATTATTAAAGTAAAAATATTTTTTCCAAAAACAAATTTGAGATGGAGAAATTTGACAAGAAAAACAAATTCAACATGTGGTTATGAGATGTTTTGGAAGTTATAACTCACTATGAGTTAGATATCACCTGGGATTAAAAGACCTCTAATATCATAGATAGTTATTTTAGGAGTCTCAATCGTCAATTTTGTGGAATAATCATTCTTTTTTTATAAAAAATGTCTTAATAAAATGTGATTTGAGAAACTTCGGCAAAAAGATTGTGGAATATTTTATTGAACAAGTATATGAACAAAAGAATAGAAAATATTATTTACCTAAAAAGAAACTGTTCAAATTTTAGTACATGGATAGTATCTTAGTAATTGAGCACCTATATTATTTTATTAATATTATGGTGGATTTGAAAATTTTGGAGGTAATGTCCAGAGATAAATATAATCCTTTATTGTTTCTGAGCTCTATACCCATGAATTTTGAGAACCTTTCTAAAAATTTCTATATGGTAAGGATTAGGTAAAATTTATTGAAATATAAAATTAATTAGTTAATAATGAGTACAAGCTATAAGAAATTTTTGACCATATAAATTCTACATTAGTGGAATTAATGGAAACTAAAGGAAGATCATCTGCTAGGAAATATAGTGGATTTTGAAGAGATGAATCATGATTGAATTCAAGTGGTGTGTCTAGAAATAGATAATCATAAAAAGATGAGTGTGCCTATTATCATAAAAAAGGTTACTCGACGAAGGATTTTCCTAAAAAATGGAAATTAAAGGCAATTTTTTTGCAATGAACTAAGGATGTTGAAGATACAACTTTACTTTTTTCCTCAATGATCAACCATTTAGAAGGTCGGGTTCTAGATTTTGGATATTCAATCCATATATTGTGGAATGTTGATTGGGTTTCAATTCCTAAGTAGTATAATTATGCCGTGTTTCATGTGGGAAATAATAACCCTTTCCACATGATATGTATTAAAATAAAACGGTTGAGGATGTATGATGGTAAAACTCCATGCCTTTAGATTTAAGATATGTCCTGGAAATCAAAAAGATCCCAATATCCCTTGCATTAATAGATAATATTGATTACCATATAACCATTTAATATGTAGTAATGAATGTATTCCACAATTCACTCCTTGTGTTTTAATGTTTGGAAAGGTGCTATGTAATATTTGAACGTTGATACTATTACAGGTGGAGTAGTGATATTGGATGAGAGTAATGGAACTTTTAGAATATGAAGGACCATACAAAGACCTTATAGAAATGATGATATAGTTAGATATTATCATTATATAATTGAATATTATTCTCAAAATACCTATGGATATGTTTTGGATATAAATATAATCATCCAGTGGATGTCTAGTATTGAAGAATAAGTTAGTTTGTTGCATCAAACTAGTAGAAAAATGGTATTTAATGTCCATTATTTTTAAAATTCTTATGTTAGTTTTTAACTAACATTGAAGCCACTGACATAAAAAATAACACTTTTGAAATCATTTTTTATAAAATTTCGTAAAAATTAAAAAATTTACCTTTGATTATTATATTTTTTTAAACTGATGACAAAGATGATGTAAATTGTATTTTTGGCATTAGTTTCTTAAAACATTGATGCCAAAATACCCATAGATATCAATTTTGACCTCAGTTTTTACAGAAACTAAGCCAAAACATTTGAAAAAATATTTTTGGAATTGGATTTTAAAAACATTGATACACATAATTAAATTAAATTTTTACTCTGTTTTAGTCCATTTCATAAGATCCGATTTTACTAGTATTGGAGCTAAAATGGAATTGTGGATGAAAAGTTATGGCCATATGATGTTAGAATTCTCAACGTTTTGATAAATACAACTCATTTCAAAGAAAACATGAGAAACATTAATGAAAATTACATACAAAAAATAAAATAAAATAAACTTATTTAATTAATCATATTTCAATTATTATAGGAGTTTATTTCAAAATGATATGTTTTATATCATCATATCACTTAGTTTTAGTTTAGAAATCTTTTTTTAATGAAAACAGTGATCAATAATGAATTTTTCATCTCTATTTGTAAATCTCATTTGGAATTTTGATATTTGCAACTCATTCATAACATTATATCGTCATTATATTGAATATTATTGAGATGTTTCGAAATGAAGGAAAATAATGACAATGAAATTAAATGATTAGAATAGATACTATTTTCAAATCATCAATTGAATCCACATGGAATGTTTAGTTGATTCAATGATGCTGAAAATGTTGACAGAAAGAGAAAATGAATTTATATATCACAAAAAAAAATTCAACTTATTTGTGTTAACATTTAGGTAGGATTGTAATAAGTGAAACATGTGTTATTAAAATAGTTGAAATACCAATATCGTGTATTTACATATTATTTTTGGTGTTGGATTTTTTAATGAAGATTCCAAAAATACCCATCATTATCATTTTTGGAGTCATTTTTAATGAAATTGATGCCAAAAGGTATTTACTTTTGTTTTTTTCATTGTTTTTTATGAAGCTGATGCCAAACAGTTAAATATATATATTGTTGGCATTGATTTTTAAAAACACCAACATCAATAAGTTAAAAAAAATATCTTTCAATTTTCTAGATTATTTCTTAATATTCGATTTTATTTTTCATGGAGCTAAAAAAGAGTTATGAATTTCAGAATATGAACTTCTCTAAGAGATTTTGTAAATAAGTCCAACATTCTAAGCTGCTAAATTTTGATATGTAATTTTGTTATATCTCCAATACAAGTCCAATCTAAGATAATAAAATTAGCTATATCTTCGTAACAAAAATTAATGTCAGTTTTTTTAAAAACTAATATAAAATGAAGCTTTTAACATCATTTCTTAAAAAAATTATTTTAGAAGTCTTATAATGCTCAAATTTTGACAATTATAAATTCTAATATGTAACTACATTTTAACTCCACAACAGATATAAACAAATCTTAGGAAAGGATAAACATCATAAAAATCATTTTCCGTATTATTTGTGTTAGTTGTTTTTAAAAAATGATGCCCAAAATGATATCAATGGGTACGTTTGGCATTGTTTTTATAAAAAAAATGCCAAAAAACCGATGACAATTTTCTTTGGAATTGTACATAAACAAAACTGATTCCAGAAGCCTCTGAAAGAATAATTTGCAACGGCTTTTACAAAACATACATCGTATTTTTTATTTTAAATCCACATATTATACTAGTGTAAAAAAATCAAACATGGGATCTTATTTCTACTCTAATGGACAAGAAATCTGTTACATAGATCAAGTTACGACATTATTTACACATGATCAATGTGTATAATACATAATATTCTTGTGTACATTGGGAAGGCAACAATAGCATAATGTTTTTTTTGAGCACAAATATGGTGATATTTACCATCAAGGTGGAGATTGTTGAAATTGACAATAAATTATCACCACCAGAAAACATTCAGTAGGTGATGGGTGACTTCCAAGGAGTATCAACCACCAAAGGTGTCCCATGGAAGAAGTTTGGGTTCTCCTAGGGAAAATTATGGTAGGTTGGTGCCACCGAGTAACAATTCAGAATAGTTAGTGGCATGATGAAGAAAGATTGAAGGGATCATTGGAATATTCTCCTCTATCTACTTCTTTAAACACAGAATCTATTGTGTGGAAAATTTATGTAAAACTTGTAAATTATTTATTCCAATTTGAATAATTAAATAGTGAAACTTATCACATGGATGTAGATCACCTCGATTAAACCACATCAATGTATTTGTTCCTTTTTCTTTATTATTCCCCTACATGAGTGCATGAGTCTGAGAGAGAGGGTGAGAGATAATTTCAGTGATATACCACTTCCTCACAAAAAATTTAGTAAAAATTATTAAAATACACTTATAGATTTTTTTGGTGAATAAAAACCATTATTTTTGAATGAGATCTAAAATATTGTGAAGAATTCAGAGGGGATATCTCAATGTCGAGTTTATGATGTTTCTATTTTTCTATGAAATGTGATGTTGTTTATTGTATAGGAACTCGATTAAAAAATGAATAAGATTGTTCAATAAATGAAATTGTGAAGAGAGAGGAACATTGTGTATTTATTTCATTGAAGATCTGGAAATAATGAAGGTGGAGAAGGATAGTGACAACACACTTTCTAATACAAGTGTCAATATTTTGTTTTCAAATAAATCTTTATAAGAGACTTATGTGTAATTGTTTATTTATAACCCTTGACTCAATGTATTATGAAAAGTATAAATAAGAGGAAATTTTCCTTGAATCAATTAAAAATATTTCCAAAAAATTTTGAAATCCTATAGTGTATAAGGTTACTATTTGGTACGTTGACACACTTTTAGCATATTATCTATGTATTAGCCCTTAGTGATAAACCAAAAAAAGAATTATGTTTATAAATTTACTTTTCTACTATCGCTTCTTAAATTTATACATAGAAACTTAATAATTTGTGTTTCTCCTGCTAAAAATAGAGCATGATCCTAAAATTTGAAGAAGAAATACATGTTGGATGTGCAATAAACTACATGCATGTGATTCATGTATTCATTAATTTTATGAATGAAGTGTGTGTTTGTGTGTGTATATATATGATATTATATATATATATATTAGTTTTAATACATGAATATAATATATATATATATATATATTATTAGTTGAATGATATGTACATGTGTGTTTGATGCAATGAAACGTATTGTAAAACATATCCTAAACGATTTCAATCATTTTAAATACAAAACTTTGTTAGTTACTTAAATATATTTATTTATTCATTTATGTTAGTTCAAAAAATTAAAATCAATAGTAGGTAGCACATCTGGTGTGTTATGAAGTGCCATCCTTAGTCTTCCTCTATAATAGGGTATGCGATCCTCTAATGTTGTTGTGTATGATCTGTGTAATACATTTCCCAAAACTCATCTTCCTGAAACATTGTTTGTCTAATTCATGAAGGTGTTATAAAACTTACAAATTTTGGATATCCCCTTGATAAGATCCAAGAACCAAGTGGTCAGTGTATTACATTAGAGGCAGTAGGCTTTGTATCAACTTCTCTAATTGATCCCTAGAAAACTTTCTCTTTCATCGATTAAGAAGATGGTTGATGCTATAAATGGTTTACATGTACTCTATTTTTTTTATTTACATGTTGATTTCGTGAAGATATATACACCTATGTTATGGGTTGTATTATACCATATATGATCAATATATGATCATAAAAAACCCATCATTCATATCAAAGGAATGGTTAAAGAGTTAACTAATTTATGGGAACTCTCATACATGAATAGAGATGAAGTGTGGATCCATGCCCAACAGATCCATTGTGATGCATGGAAATTCATTCCTAATGAGCTAGGTAAATATAGTGATTTGATATGTTTATATGGATTTCATGTTAGATGTTTTTATATGATGAATATATTTTCTTCAACCAAATGGTGGTATTGGAATAGAGGTTAGTGATTTTGAGGATACCTAGTAAATCTCAATCATGAACATGCGACTGAGTGAGACTATCTTCCTAGGAGCTCCTTTATTGACTAAAAGTGTTTCATACATCAATTTTCGAGGTAATGGAGTGTTTTCATTGGTTCATATGGATGTAAAATTAAATGTATCCATATGAGGAATAAATATTCCTCCATCCATTAGTGGTATCAGATCAAGTTTTAACAAGATTTATACATGTTTTGACCATTGGTTTTTGAGAAAATCATAAATAAAAATGAAATATAGTAATTTTGAAAAATAAGTGTTGGTTTCAGACCCTTAAATGAGTTTTGTAATGGTAAATTTGATTTACCCTTACACATGTAGGCTATGTAAGAGTTATACCTTTACATGATCCAACTATGTAAAGGTTATACCCTTAAGCCGAATGTCTACCTAAGGGTAACTTCTTTGTTACCATTACACAAACAGTTTTTATAAATATAGCACCCTTATGCAGAGGCCCCAAAAGGTTGTATAAAGGTAAATCAAGACTGAACCTTATGTGAAGAATTTATGTAATGGTAATATCCTTAGTACCCTTAAATAGAATTATTTTTGTAAAGGTATGATTCGTATTACCTTTAGACAACAAGTTATATTTAATATGCATAAAGGTAAGTAGTGACTTACCTCTATGCAAGGACTTCTAAATGAAATGTCTAATGGTAAAGGGAGTATACCCTTATGTAGAATATGGAATCAGAGTGAGGTTTATTAAAAACATTTTTAATTTTTTATTTTAACATAATAAATGCTTTTATTGGTGTACATGAATTTTATAAATTTGTAAAAATGTATTTTCGGAACATTTAATTTATAGGTATTTGATAAATTAATTAATTAATTATAAATTCTTTATATTTAATTAAATACATATTTGTGAAACAATTCCCATATACTAAATATTGATATTTTAAAATAACTTTTAACAAATTAAATGTAATGTCTTATGATATATAAATATATGGTTTATTTAGAAACAAATTGTGATTTTTTAATTCTTTATAAATTAATAAATATGTGATATTTAGATTATATAATATGATTATATAGTATAAATTAAATTGTAAAATGATTATAGTTCATGAAATATCATATAAATTCCATATAATACAAAATATGAATAAGTTTATATTGAAATTAATGTAAAGACTTTGTCACACCTGAAACATTTTACAGCATTTTCTATTAAATACATTATATTCATTAGATATGTTATTTTTCATAAAGCACATAGTTTCATTGAAATAGAACATGGTTGTTTAATAGATTTTTATAACCTAGACATTAAACATAAATTTTCAACATTTTTGTTTTGGATTTTGAAAAAAATGACATATAGAGTAGCGATCGGGGTGATATTTAGAGTATGATAGAATCAAGTTAATGTTTGATGAATAGTAACTTAACATTATGAATAGTAAAATATCCTTATGAATATTAACCTAACATTATGAATAGTAAAATAACCCTTGTGAATGGTAACATTACTCATGAATGTATAAATAAAATTTTGTCACGCTAAAAATGTAAAAGAATATTTTAAGTGATGGTAATTTTCGATTAAATAAAGATTTTAATTAAAAATTAAATTTATCATATTTAGGAATTTTTTTTCAAAAATATTTTTAATTTCTGGATTATATACATTTAAAAAGGGGATGTATTAATTTTTGGAATTTTTATGAAATTCTTGAATTTTTTATGAATAGTAAATTACGATAAATTACGATAAATGCTAAATACTTATTTTACTACATCATAGTTGATGAAATGATACTTTAAGCCCACTTGGTTCGAACTAACAAGTCATTATTACTAATTGAGATCATATGAATCTTGAATATTCATAATCTTGAGCCAAAATATTAAAATAATGATTAAAATAATGTCAAATCTCTCCTCCCCTCCACAATATAAACCACCCATCACCCCCTCTTCCTCCAACACCACTCATGCTTCAATACTTTCCTAAATTCTACTCAAATATATCCCTTAGTTCCTCCCCAAAGTCCAATACATTTTCTTTTGACCAAAAGGATAATAACAAAGTCCTTAAGGAGTTTTTCAGGGAGGAATACTCAAGTGGTGAACATCTATTCTCTCTTCTTTCAAATTCTTTTACTAGTTCCATTATTTTTTTCCTCTCTCCTCACCTCCCAAAATCCAAATGATATGATAATTAAATTACCTTACATGTACTATAATTTTATTATTCTAATAGAATATTTCAACATCATCTCTCTTTTCCCCCCACCTCTTACACTAAAAATAAAAATATAATCTGAGATGTGTAATCTATCACATTCAAGGACAACGAGTTTTCAATTTTTATTACTATCTTCAAGAATAGTCATGATACCTTTTTTATGGTTGAACGAGATCATTATATATGTATTTTACCTTATGCGTGGTTCGAGAATCCTTAAACACTAATAATATAAAATAATAATACGAAACAAGTTCATTATGAACAAAACCGCTAAGTCAATCCAAGCATTAATCAATAACGTTTAACTAATGATTCATTCTCAAGGTATATAACCCAAAATCATTCTAATATCTTTTATAATGACACTAATAATATATATTTACAATTCCGTATATTCAAACTAATTACAAATGAACTTACATTCATGAATATTGTTAAACCGGTCAGGAAAACCACTGAAGAAAATGCCTCCAAAACAATAAAATTTAATCTCTTAAACCCATCAAAATTGGGCATGAATAAACATAATAAGGTTTTACTAAATCTATTAAATGTTTATGTTTTCACGAACCAACTCAGGTCGACCATAAACCAGTCATCCGTGTCAGCCCGCGACATGGCCCAAGGGGCGTTCCCGATCCCCACGGGCTGGCAACTAGCACCTGGTGTCAAAACAAAACAAGGGGGGATGATTTGGCCCAGTGAAAATAAATAAATAAGCGGAAAAATTATAATAATGTGCAAGGAAAATAAATGACACGAAAAAGGAAGAACAACAAACAACAGAAAATAAACCTTGCTACAACCAAAACTCCTTGCGACTCCAATAGTCGCCCACTAGCCCCCAACCAACTCTCACCCACAGTGAGAGAGCTCATGTCAAACCTGCAACAAAACTAAAAACAAGAAAACACTATAGGCGTGAGTATTAACACTCAGTAGGTGTGCCCAAAAAATTATTCCCAATGCACTACCATTAAATAAAAAATTTAATAATTCTAGGATTGAACTAAGTTATAAAAAATATTGGTTTCCACACACACACACTTACATTTCTAAGACAAGTAACAGTCGATGGCCCTTTATAATTTAAAAACAAGTTTAGTGTATGTAAGAAACTGATGAATTGTATTTTAGAACATTTCTTTTTGCGAACAATTTAGAAATCCAAATTTTAGTTGTTAGTTAAAAGGAAAACTACACACAACACACAAAACACACTAAGTGCAATGGAAAAAGTGGCTCACATGGGCCAGCAACTGAAATAGACCTCTCAACAGTCCGCCACATATAAAGGAACACTCAATAAAAACATCGGTCGAACCTAGGACCTTGCGAAAAATCCAGAATGTACTATATATGTGACTCATCCTAAAGGCATTTCTACTCTCGATTACGTCATAACACCCTAATGCCCAGTGTTTCCCTACATGGCCTAACCGAGGGGCCCAATCCCCTAGAAGAGTTTTATCCGTACTGGGGGCCTATAGCTAGAGTGTAATCTAAACTAGTGTGGCAATCATTCTCAGAAGATTCACATACAATGCCAAGTTCCCATGTTAACACATATAATAAATAGGAAAGTGGTGAGTCAACTAATTCAATCAAGTAGCACAAACATCACAAAAAAATCATGAAGGCAACGTACACCAAATATCACCTCTGAGTCACCCCAAAGTGAGTTTTCCAAAATAATTTATTTTATTAAAGTGTCAAATGGATATTCACCAATTTTAATGAAAATCCACATTTATCAAGAAAACCAAAATGATTGCACATGATTAAAAAGAAATCATTTATCAATAAACCAGAACTACATTTGAAATTCTCTAAATTATATTTAAAAGCCAAATGAGAATTCTTTCACTACTGGGTGCTCACTCATCAAGAAAACATTTCAAGTGTCGTGTATAAAATAAATGGCTGATTATACACCAAATAATCATTTTAAAAATAATTATCTTATATTATTCCTCATTAATTAAAATCAATAAACTATCAAGAAATTAATAAATTTTGAATTTAAAGGCGATCGCAGTGGGGTCCTACCTCGTCTCGTAGTCTAAAAACAATGGCACGTCATGCCTCGAACAGACGCACAAACACGTGCAAGCCGACAACCGTAGTATCAGAGGTCTTCCTCGCTGACACACTGCAACAACCGCACAACTAAAACGCATAAACATGGACTCAAAACAATTCAAACGAACAAACGGCACAAACACCACCTCGACATGCTTTCAAAACCCAACTCTCACCACTCCAAATCTGAATGTAAACCACTTTCATAGTTAGCATAACAAATTACACAACTTAACTAAATACCCACATGTCAAAATCCATTTTTAAACCCATCGCACCTCAAAAATATTTCTGAAGCATAATTCAAACCACATATAATATTTAATAAAATAGTTAAAAGTTTATAAACCAATTTTAAATAACACTGCAAGGATTTTATGTCAAAACTCACCCACAAAGAACAAGTGAAAATTTACAAACACCAAAGGCATCATACACAAGGCCTAGACCAATATTCTTGTAAACATTATATTTAACAACACCAAATAATTTTAAAACACCATAAGAAGCTTTAAAGAGGTACCATAAAGATGCATAGAAAGATAATAATATAACGACAACCTCAAGCATTAAGAACAAGAAATGGAAAGTAAATGCATGGATTTGCCTACCTCAAGGAAGTCCAGTTGAAACCTTCAAATTCAAGAAACACCTCGCTTGCACGCACACACGCACTTCCATATATATATATATATATACCTTTAAAATGATGCATGTGTTCCCTGCACCATCAGGGAAAATGCACTCAGAAGGTGTATATATATATAAATTCATACTTGGGAAAATGTATGTGCGCACTCGAAAAAGATCTCGACTCCCTGCAAAAATTTCCGACACCCAACATAAAGCGGCACAGACTGACGCACCTCTCAATAAAAACCATGGACTCAAAGATATAAACACGGCCAAAAAATAAATTGTGCAACAATCCAAGGGATTAAAACATCAACTCGGATAGTGGTGGTGATCATGAGAACATAACAAGGAAATATTGCAAACCAAAATAATTATTCGTACTAAAAATAAAATAGAAGGAATTCAAAACACAATAACAACAATAAAATAAATGAGTGCACGATACTAAAACCCTAACATCAAGTGGTGGCGGTGAACCTAGAAAACAAGCGGCAAGCCAATATCCCATCCAAATAATTATGCACACTATAAATAAAATATCAGGACATCAATACACAATTCTAACACTAAAATAAAAGTTCGCAACCTAACAGTGATATAAACTCTCATGTCGAAAGGCGATAATGTTCCAAAATCTGGAGAGGGGTTCACATTGGCGGAGAGGGTTGCTAGAGCGGGAGACGGATGTAAAAAATAAGGTCAGGGCGGGTATACTGGTGAGCTACAGCTTGAGAGGAAGGATGGGAGGAAGAACGACCGGAGCAGAGCTGGCCAGAGGCGGCAAGGTCAGACGCAGAGAGTGAGGGTTGGCCGGAGCAGGGTCTGGCTAAAGGTGGCGTAGCCGGAGCACTGGAGGTCGGCGAACGGGAGGCCACACCAGACCAGGAGGGGGACCATGCCAGACTGGGAGGAGGGGGAGTTTCTCCAGATCGGAGGATAGATCGACAGGGGCTGGTGCATGCCGGCAGACGAAGGGGAGGGCTCGTCGTGCTGCTGTGAAGAAGGGGTGCCACACGCCAGATAAAGGAGGGATGGGTAGGGGGCTCACTCGCGGCGCGGAACAGTGACGGGGGGAGGGTGGAGCGACTGGTTTGTATAATGGGGAGGGAGAAGGATGTGGGTAGGGAAGGTTAGGGTTTTTAAATAATAATAATAATAATAATAATAATAATAAAATATAATAACAATAATAATATTAATAATATTAATAATAAAAACTAATAAATATTAATAAAAACAAAATAATTATGATTATTTTTTATCCATTTTATTTTGAGTAATAAAAATGATAATAATATAAAAGTTACAATAAAAATAATGGTAATAATATCAATAGCGAAATGTTAAAAAAAATATTAATTACAATAAAAGAAATTAATAACAAACTTATAGTTAGTAAAATGATAATTTTATTACATTTCATTTTAAATAATAATAATATTTATAATAACATAATAATAATAGTATTATAACCCGATTAAATATTAATAAAATAACCATTTGCACGAACATATTATCATTATTATAATTTAAACATTTACCTTGTTTTATAGATACCAAATTTTTATTTGGATTCAATTTTCGATTAACATAATTTACTTACTTAATTTATTATTTGTTTGAAGTGTCGAACCACTATGCATTCACTAGGACCAAATTCACAGTCCTCTCAAACGGTACAGTGACCATACACCAGGCCAAGGCCCACAAAAACATCAAACATCAAAAATTTCAAACCAGTTCCCAACTAATATTCGTCCAAAAGACGAGGGACCGAGTAAACAGTAAAAATAAAATAAAATAAATAGGCATCTGAGGTCGGGGTGTGACAATTATCCCCACCCCAGACACTTTCTACCCCCCAAAAGTCATCAGGCCCACAGTTGACATGACTTAATTCCATGCCCATTCAAAACCAAAGGAAAACGGGAGCCCCGTACTAACTATTCCCAACAAACGTCACACTCGATCAGTTGAAAAAGGTCCACAATCCATTTTTAGGAGATAACTTGGGAGGGTTCTCCCCACCGTGAGATTTCACTGATATAGAATCCCTTGAAACCCGAAAAAATCACCCCCCAGGGAGGGACCAACGTGGGAACTCCCAAACTGAACAAATTCAATCTTTCCATGTGGACAGAACAACATTCCTAAACTTAGGAGAATGCTCGCTATGAAACAACCTAGAAACCTGAGGATGAGGAATGGATTCAATACTTCCCCTCAATTTCATGATACCTAAAATTCCCCTAATGGGTATAGTTGTGACCAACTCAAAATCAAAAAGGGTCTGTTTATTCATGAGCCTAACACCCTTCATGGACAACGAATGATTTAGAAACCACGCTAAGAGAAGATAAGGCTTCATGGATTGTGGTGGAATAGACTCATCATGCCACCACAACAAGGATGAGCGTACGAAAACGATGAGAATAGAACAAGGAAATTTGGGATATTTCCATCCCAAGGCTGAAAACATCATCTGGACGGAGGTTCCACTCCTGATGTGCGCGAGCATCACCCCAAGACCTATGCCTAGGGCTCTGATGGCTGGAGTATCTCTTGCCTCACTGTCAAGCATTTTCATCCTCTAGTTCCCAAATCCTTCCTCCAGAATGACGGTTCTTTCAGAACCCTTCTTGGCAGCCCGAACAATCACACAG
Organism: Viscum album; assembly: GCA_963277665.1. NCBI lineage: Eukaryota > Viridiplantae > Streptophyta > Magnoliopsida > Santalales > Viscaceae > Viscum > Viscum album. Next base: position 498,581,875 of record OY728150.1, read on the forward strand.
TAGGAAGAATTCATAGGGATGTGACAAAGTGACTTAGATTTCCTGAACTGGCTAGACTAGTGGCATGCGAGAGAATGGTCCAAAAAACTGGGAGTCAGTAAAGTTGAAGATCCTTTTCAGATGGAAAATCTTCACAAGAGCCGACCCCCACCAACTACACCCGAGACACTAATGACGATGAGACATCCCACCTTTACTAGTCCAGAACGGAACCCTATAATAACATTGGGACTGTACAAACCTTCACTACCTTGGGAGTTAACAACAACATAAAGACACACTATCTTTCCAAACTATACAAATTACTCTAATAGTCTTAGATTACCATGATAATTGGGAAACAAAAAAAAAGAACTGGGAACTGGGCATAACTAATTAACAACTTTTGGTGGATTTCTGGGCGGAATACTCGTAACAACATGAAAAACACCATCGAAACTGGAATCATTCCAAAACTCAATCAAAGAAACAACACAAGACAAGGGAAACTGGCCCATAAGCCAAACATATACAAATACAAGAATAAATAATTTTTCAAAAACCATTATTTCTTTGAAATTTTGAAACTCACCTATGGCACCTTTTGAATTGTCAGATGTGCATCCATTCAATCTCGCTCACATCATCTACGAACAAGTGTCCCCACACACTCTCCGTACATACTCACACATGTGTGACCCTCCATAAGGAGTGCCAAGGTTCAAGCACTTCTTTTCATTACCCAATCCAAACACAAAACACATTTCTTTCAAACGGATATACATGGCCTTCAAAAACCCACTTTACTAATTTCTAAACAACTTAAAAGAAACACTTTTGAATTTCAGAAATTAATTTCACTTTTAATGCACACTCACATCAACTGAGATTAAAATGAAACACCACAAAAAACAACCCTCTAGAATGAGGAACTAGTGTCTATGCCTAACCTAATGACATGGTGGTGAGCCATGCCCCAAGTAAGGAATAACACTAAGAGGACCTCAAACCGAAACTTGGACACTACATGGGTCACCACACCATGTGGGGCCACAATGTGAACCGATTCACCCCCATTATAATACCTAAATCCAAAACAACCAAAGACAAAAGACTCAAATCTAGGACTACCCCTGGTAACTCAAGTCTTGTTGTGAGCGGTGGTGATTAGGCACCGATCCATAACATACCTCATGAGCCCCGAAAGTCCTAATCTCCTTCTACCAGATGCACCAAATAACAATAAACTCTTCTAATACCATTTTTTCATTAAACATCCCAGGTCGACCTTGAACCAGTCACCCGAGTAGGCCCGCGACTTGGCCTGAGGGGCGTTTACGATCCCCACGGGCTGGAAACTAGCGCCGGGCATCAAAACCAAAAAAGGGGGAACGATTTTGCCTAGTGAAAATAAATAAAGAATCGAAAAAAGTATAATAATGAAAGGAAAATAAATGACACGAAAAAGGACAAACATCCAACAACATCAAACTAACCTGGCCACAACCAAAACTCATCGTGACTCCGAGAGTCACTCACAAGTCCACCACCAACTCTCGCTCACAGCGAGAGAGCTCAAGTCAAACCTACATCAAAACTAAAAACAGGAAATCACTATAGGTGTGAGTATTAAAACTTAGTAGGCGTGCCCAACAAACTTTTCCATATGCACTACCTTTAAACAAAGAAATTTACTAATTCCATGTTTGAACTAAGTTATAAAAAATATGGGTTTCCACACACACACACGCTTACATTTCTAATACAAGTAACTTTCCCTGGACGTTCTTAATTTAAAATCTTTATTAGTGTTTGAAAGACACAGATGCATTGCATTTTAAAACATTTCATTTTTTGAATAATTTAGAAATCCAAATTTTTTTTGTTATTAAAAAGGAAAACTACACACAACACACACTACGAGAAATGGAAAAAGTGGCACACATGGGCCAACAATCGAAATAGACCTCTCAACTATCCGCCACATACAAATATACACTCAATAAAAACATGGGTTGAACCTTGGAGCTTGTGAACAATCTAAAAAATACTATACATGTGACTCATCCGGAAGACATGCCTACTCTCGATGACATCATAATTCCCTAACGCCCGGTGTTTAAATTCTTGGCCAAACTGAGGGGCCCAATCCCATAGTAGGGTGTCATCCGTAATAGGGGCCACTAGCCAGTTCGTAATCTAAACTGGTGAAGCAATCATTATCAGAAGATTCACTTACTATGCCATGTTCCCATGTTAACACATATAATAAATAGGAAAGTGGCGAGTCAACAAAGTCAATCATGTAGCACAAACATCACACACAAATCATGCAGGGAATGTACACCAAATATCACCTCTCAGTCACCCCAAAGTGAGTTTCCCAAAATAATTTATTTTATTAATGTTCCAAATGAGTATTCACCAATTTTAAAGAATATCCTCATTTCTCAAGAGAAGCGAAATGCTTGCTCATACTACAAAAGTAATCATTTATCAGTAAACCAGAACTACATTTGAAATTCCGTGAATTATGTTTATAATAGAGTGGTAATAATTGTTGTAAATATATCATGTTATTACAAAAAATTAAATCTAAAATTATCATTTATTCATGTTTTCGGTAATTATTTTTATAAAAATAGTCCAATGATAATATCCTTTTAATATAAAACATTGTGTTATCCATAACCTATGATCATTATGGATTCTTATGGGCTATAATTATATGATAAGGTTAAAAGGAATAGAATCATATATTCATTACAAATATTTTTATATGAGATAAAAATAATATATTTATGAGGTAATAAGTTGAGGATTATTACTTATATTGATTTGTTAATGTATATCGCATGTAATTTAATACAATCATCAATATTCTTAGGGTTTATGCTTATTATAAATACTTTTTACCTGAGGATGGATAGATACATATCATGAGAACCTTTAAACTGTGATAACTTATTTACGAAAGTCTACATGATGACATAGATAATATTGGAGTTTTTTGGTTTGTTGTTGATCATTACTTCTCTTGGATCACAACCAATATGTTATTTTTTTCAATTGTATGAAAGGTTAAAAAAAATTCCTTGATTGAATTGGACTAAGTAAATTCATGTACATGCATTGTTTTTCACATATGATGTGTTCAACTACTTGGATATGTGACATGTGATGTACTTATCAATTAAATGAATGTCAGGTGTTGTATTTTTCAACTTGGTTAGTCTTTTTTAGATAATAAAGAAAGGAAAAAAGGCCAATACTATATTGATATATTCCTAATCTATTGGTCACTAAATATTAATTAAAAAGGATTATATAGGTATATATAGGATATATATGATACATATTTTTGTGTACATGTTCATGTAGATATATGATTATGTTTGATGGAGATCAAACTAGACTCTTTATTGTCTTGGTAGAACTGGGACGTTTCTAGAGGCTACTCTTTTCTTATATCTATCACATTTGGATTTCTATAAGGCCCCAGCCTTAAACCTTACTTAATCTTGAGTTATTACAAGATTACACATTGAGGATCTTTTCGGGTTTAGAGTTTTAGAGAATTAGATCATAAAACTTGCATTACATTCCACATATAAACAAAGTGGTTACATAAAGATAGTATTCTTGATTCCCATCAATGGAAACACATTTAAAATAAAACATGTATTATTTCTTGACACATCCATGACTCTACCATCTTATCATGTACCTTTCCCTTGACCTGTGAAAAACATTTCAAAAACTTGGGATGAGCATAAAAACTCAGTATGGGTTATAAAAACATGGAAAGGAAACATGGGTACATACATACATAAGAGTGAAATCATACTTTACCCATAAAACATAATCACTTTAACATACCTCATCAAATCATGAATAAATCATAGAAATCATAAGACATAAAGTTAACTTGAGGCATTCATAACATTCTTACGTAGGGAGTAACCCTCTTGGTTACATTTGGAATACCCATCACAGTATATTCCCTAAAATCTCTTCGGAGAAACCTTAACGTTTCACTCCTTCGCGTTACCCAATGCATTGGAGAGCTATAACGGGCTCACCCGCCCTTAGTTTATCACGGAACCACCCGTCTTCATAATAATGCCCAAGAACCATATCATAATCATATCACATAAAACATGCATAAAGGAAACATAAAATTTCCACATTTCAATCATGAGATATCAATACAACACATTGATATAAAAACATTATGAAAACCATTTTCAATACTAAAATAAAAGAAAAGTAAAACATGGTATTTATTTTTCTTTTAAAAAAAGGTATGGCTTGTAGAGGAAGCCGAATCTCAAATAACGGTCACGACGGCGGAGAGGTCGTTGTCGCCGCATACGTACGACAAAAACATTCCCTTTTGTAGTTTAGTAAATGCTTCGTATAAAAAAGATTCCTTTTTAATAAACGTAAAAGTCAAAGGGGTTTATACACCGTATAAAAGAAAGTTGTGTATAAAATAAAATATGCCTCAACGAAAGGAGATTGAGACGAAGTCCCATACCTCGTATCCGACTTGACTCGGCCGTTCTTTAATCTCCTGAATAATAAACTTGAGTTAATATCTACTTGATTATGAATCTTTTTCAAGTTCATTATTCCTTTTATACCATGTTATGAACATCATGTAATCCGTTAAGTTAATAATGTTCATTTTGTCGGTATTTGGTTCTTAAGTCAAAAAATAGACCTCTTACACTTACATGTTGTTAATTTGGTCAAAGTTTAATTATATCCAGAATGGTATTCATGATGTAGATATCATATATGTCATATATATCCAGTATATACATGAATTTATAATATTACATAATTTAGAGGTAAGAAATGAAATGCACCGTTCATGGAGACGGTAAGCCGTACGTACGCATGAACGCTACTTCCATTTCTATTTCATATTTTATGGAATGGAATCATAATGATATAAGAGTATATTATAATTCCAGTATAATAACATATATAATATCACTAACTTTATCCTTTACACATCCCACATATGGTATTAACGAATCAAATCACTTTTAGGGGGCGGTAGTCCGCACTTCCTAAAATGAAGATATCGTGTTTACCCATAATGGAAACAATAAAGGTATGCCCAAAATGAAAAAAACAGAAGCTTAAGGAAAACATAAACATATTATATATCATATATAAAAATAGTGACATCATAATGGCCACCTTTGAAGGTGTTAAATGAGTGTTGAACAATCATCGTTTCGGGAGGCAGAATTTCGCCATCCACGGAAACCGTATGTTCTTTAACCATTTGATGTAGTTGTGTGAGAGTTTAGCTCAAATAAATCATATAACAACATCCTAGTATATTGAAGATACTGGTGTTGTTACAAACGAAGTAAATAAAAAGAGTTTAGGGGGTTGGAGAAGCAAAATAAAACAAATGAACATGAGAGAACGAATTACCTTAAAAAGTGTAACTCCTTTTGATTTGAGCCTAAAGGCTTCCTTTGAAAGGATTCTGCCCAAAGGGAATCCTCTAGAATGAGGAGAGAGATGTGGAGAGAGCAAATGGGCAGGGGTTGGCCGAGCCAAAGGCTTGAAGAGTGTGTGAAATGAGGTAGAGGTGGGGGCCTTTTATAAGAGGAGAGGAGGGGCACTTTTGGAAAGTAAAGAAACATTACTTTATTTGAAAATGTGTTTCGGTTTTAAAAGGTCCCACATTGATATAATTCGTGGATAAGGTGATAAGGGTTCGAAATCAACTCTTACAATTGGTTTTGGCCATGTGTAGGTTTTAGATTTTTCATTATCATTCCATTTTATTTAAATCGTCAAATAATGATGTGATCGCTGCATCATTATTATGTCATAAATAATTTAATTTATTTAATGTCTAAAAATTATAAAAAAAATACTATGATATAGGAAATCTTTTTAGATTTCCAATGACTATTTATAATCAAAATTTGTACTTGTATAACCCCACTTAAAAAATTGTTTTCGTAAAACATATTATGTTTGTGTCATTTTCACTTTAACATTAAATAAAAAGTAATTTATGTCATTTCCCAACAAAAGTGGATCCATGGGGTCCCCAAGTTGACCCATGGCATGTCATGGTCGGCCATGACACAACCAATGAAGTTGGGACATGTGTCTAGGTCATTTCATATTATTAAAGCCTTATTTAGACCTTAAACTACCCTAATTACCACTAATCGCGATTAAGAACTTAATAAGTTACTATTCACCAAAAATTATTATAATCTCATTGAACCACATTTTACTTCTTAATGACAACCATGTATGTCGGATTTTCAAAATTCAATACACATTAGTGGTAAACTTTCATTTAACTGAAAAATCAGTTTGCTTGATTACCACTTAGTGGTTTCACTATTCATCAAAAATTGAAGTTTTTCAGAAAATTACCAAAAATTCACCCTAAGCTATATTTGATATTCCGAATTCAAAAATGAAGTCCATTTTACAAAATTAAAATCATATAAGTCACATAAATTAATTCAATAATTAATTCCCGCTGCCAGAGCAAATAGTGTGTTTTTACAAAACAATAAGTATCAAAAGATTGACACCAGTTTAAGTCTAATTTCAAAGTGAAATTGATTCCAATGACCACCATTGGATAATATGGTAAAAATATATTCTAATTCCACTTCAAAACCAATTCAAAACATAATCTAATCATATAAATAAATTAGGTTAAAAAGCAGTTTTGATGTAAAATGCAGTATTTTTCACTATTCATTAAAAAATGAATATTGTCAGAAAAATACCAAAAATTCACACAAGGTAAATTTTGATGTCCCAATCATAAAGGATAAGTTTATTTTGACAAACATAGTTTATAAAATTGTTGAAATATAGATTCAAAAATGGTTTGCCATCAAAAGGCAGTAAAACAATCTTTTAAGAATATTAGTTTATTCCATGCATAAGATTGTATTTATTTTCATTTTAAGCCTCTAAAACACTATCTTAATCATTAATAGACATGGATAAAAATATCTATTATTCATTACTTACTTGGGATGTTACATCCTTCCCCCCTTTAGAAAATTGCGTCCCCGCAATTTATTTACTTATCAAATAAATGGGGGTACTTATCCCTCATTGCATTTTCAGATTCCCATGTTGCCTCTTCAATCATGTGGTTTTTCCACAAAACCTTTACCTGGTGAATCACCTTATTCCGTAACACTTACTCCCTGTGGTCAAGAATCTGGACCGGTTGTTCCTCATAATATAGGTTCTCTTCCAGCTGAACTACCTCTAGACTCAAAACATGAGATGGATCTGGCATATACTTTCTCAACATCGAAACATGAAAAACATTATGTACCTGAGATAAACTCGGAGGTAAAGCCACTCGGTATGCAACTGATCCAAATCTCTCTAGAATTTCGTATGGTCCAACGAACCTTGGACTCAACTTTCCTTTCTTACCAAATCTCATCACACTTTTCCAAGAAGAAACCTTGAGAAAAACATGATCACCTACCTCGAAAGATAGATCCTTCCTCCGGTTATCCGCAAAACTCTTCTGCCTGCTCTGAGCTGTTCTCATGTGTTTCTGAATCAGCTGAACTTTTTCTGCCATCTCTTCTACCAATTCGGGTCCCATCAACTTTCTTTCACCCACTTCATCCCAGAAAGCTGGAGTTCGACACTGCTTCCCATATAATGCCTGAAATGGTGCCATCTGTATACTGGAATGGAAACTGTTATTATATGAAAATTCAACCAAAGAAAGATGTTGGTCCCAACTTCCCTGATAATCCATAGAACAAGCTCGTAGCATATCCTCCAATGTCTGAATTGTTCGTTCTGACTACCCATCTGATTGAGGATGAAAAGCTGTACTAAAATTTAATTCAGTACCCAACGACTTCTGTAGGCCTTTCCAAAAGTTAGATGTAAACCTGGGATCACGATCCGATACAATGGAGAGAGGAACTCCATGTAACCTGACTATTTCTTTAAGATACAAACGAGAAAGTTGATCAAGAGAAAAAGTATCTCGTATAGCAAGGAAATGAGCAGATTTGGTCAAGTGATCAACAATAACCCAGATTGCATTATTACCTCGAGATGTCTTCGGTAATCCAACGAAAAAGTCCATAGATATATTCTCCCATTTCCACTCTGGCACTGGTAAAGGCTGAAGCATCCCTTTCGGTAACTGCCGCTCTGCTTTAACCTGTTGACATGTCAAACACTTCACAGTAAAATCAGCAATATCTCTTTTCATTCCATCCCACCAGTAATACTCCCGCAGATCTCTATACATCTTAGTACTGCCTCGATGAACTGAAAACGGAGAACTATGAGCTTCACATAACAACTCTCTCTTCAACTGTGAATCACAAGGCACACACAATCTCTTCCCAAATCTTAAAACGCAATCATTATCAATGTTGAATTCAGGCAACTTACCTTTCTGAACCAGCTCTACCCTTTTCTGCAACTCACTGTCTTGCTTCTGTGCTTGCTTGATTCTATCTGATAGAGAATATCTCACTGATACCTGAAACAAAACAGAAGGAATTTCTGCACCAACAACTTCTATGCCAAAGTTCATCAAATCCTTAACCAAAGGATCACGTTCCAAACGCAACATTGTTAATGAAGCATTACTTTTTCGACTCAAAGCATCAGCCACTTTATTTGCTTTTCCCGGATGGTAATGAATTGTACAATCATAATCTTTGATTAATTCCATCCATCTCCTTTGTCTCATGTTTAACTCTTTCTGAGTGAATATATACTTTAAACTTTTGTGATCGGTATATATTTCACACTTTACTCCATACAAATGATGCCTCCAAATTTTTAAAGCAAAAACAACAGCAGCTAATTCCAAATCATGTGTAGGGTAATTTACCTCATGAGTTTTAAACTGTCGTGAAGCATAAGCAATTACCTGATCATTCTGCATTAGGACGCAACCAATTCCTTTCAATGAAGAATCACTGTATATAACAAACTCACCATTCCTGGAAGGTAGTGCCAAAACTGGAGCATTCACCAATCTTCTTTTCAATTCCTGAAAACAATCATCACATTCTTTTGTCCAGATAAACTTAACACCCTTCCGAGTTAGCTTAGTCATTGGACTAGATAACCGTGAAAAATTTCTAACAAACCTTCGGTAATAGCCAACCAAACCAAGGAAGCTACGAATCTTGGTTACATTTGTGGGACTTGGCCATTCTTCCACAACTTTTGTTTTTGCAGGATCAACAGTTATTACATCTTTAGAAACAATGTGACCAAGGAAAGAAATTTGTTGCAACCAAAACTCACACTTTCTGAATTTCCCATACAGTTTCTTTTCTTTTAAGGTTTTCAAGATATCCCTTAAATGTTTTTCATGCTCCTCTTTACTTTTATAAAACACCAAAATATCATCAATGAAAACCACCGCAAACTTATCCAAGAGCTCATGGAAAATTCTATTCATTAAGTCCATGAATACAGCAGGTGCATTGGTTAGCCCAAAAGGCATTACTACAAATTCATAATGGCCATATCTCATACGGAACGCGGTCTTCGGAATATCTTCCTCCTTTACCTTCAGCTGATGGAACCCCGATCTCAAGACAATCTTTGAAAAAAACTGAGCTCCCTGGAGCTGATCAAACAAATCATCGATATGAGGAAAAGGATATTTGTTCTTAACAGTGATATTATTCAAGGCTCTATAATCAATGCAAAGTATCATAGAACCATCTTTCTTTTTAACAAATAAAACAGGAGCACCCCATGGTGATGTGCTAGGTCTAATGAAACCTTTCTCTAATAAATCTTGCAATTTCTCCTTCAACTCTAAAAGTTCAATTTGTGCCATTCGATAAGGGGGTTTTGAAATTGGCTTAGCATCAGGAACTAAGTCAACAGTAAACTCAACTTCCCGATCTGGTATTATTCCAGGCAACTCATCAGGAAAAACATCAGGATACTCATTTACCATTGGCACATCATTAATCTGAACAGTTCCTTTATTTTCAACGACGTGTGCAAGGTAACATTCATTTCCATCTTTTACAAGTTTCTCGGCCTCTTGATATGTTATCAAAAGTAAGGGTTCATTCTTGTAAACAAACTAAAAGTCTTTCTGAAAAGAAACTTCATTAGCTCTACAGTCAATCTTAGCATGGTAAATAGAGAGCCAATCCATACCCAGGATAACATCAAACTCTACTAGAGGTAGAACAATAAGGTTTGCAAGTAGGTTCTTTCCACAGATAAGGATAGGAAGATTCTTATAAATTCTTTTTGCCTCGACACTTCCCCCAGGTGTTTTTACCAAAAGTTCAGGAGTCATTTCTTGAGATGGTATTCCCATTTTACTAGAAAAGGTTTCAGAGATGAAAGAATGTGTAGACCCCGAATCAAACAACACACCGGCATAATCTGAAAAAACAAACAATGTACCTAATACAACTTCATTTGATGGCCCGACATCTGCTGAAGTAGTTGCAAAGGATTTCACCACCCCTTTCTGCTTGTAGTCTAACTGCTTCCCATCACCCAAGCTCCTTGTCGGCCACTCGTTTACATAGTGACCCATCTCATTACACTTATAACATTTCACTAACTGTAAATCAAATTTGTTCTTACCTTCACCTTGATCCTTTCCAGTGCAATCACGAGCCTTATGTCCCATCTTACCACATCAGTAGCACTTCCCAGAATTCAGAAGGCATTCCCCAGCATGCCTCTTGCAACATTTATCATAAACTGGAAACATAGTTCTCTTACCATCAGAATTTTTTGAAGAATTCTTACCTTTCTCATGCCACCTCGGTCTCTTCTTCTGCTGGTTGTTATAGAACACTTGGTCATCGGCAAACTCCATTTCCACCTTCTCAGCACATCGAACAAGCTTTTCATAACTTTTAAACTCACGAGAAGCTAATGCCCTTCGATATTTTGGCTTTAATCCTGAGTAAAAACGATTCATTTTACTATCAAGGTCCCGGATAAAATTTGGAGCATACCTTGCCAATCGAGTGAACCTTTCTTCCTAGGCAGCCACTGAGTCTTCCTCTTGCCTCAATTCCAAGAATTGCTTTTCCATACTAAGTCGAACAGCCTTAGGAAAATACTTCTCATGAAACATACCTTTGAATTCATCCCAGTCAAGAGCATCAATCTCATCGGCGTCCCTGATATTTTTAACCATAGACCACCACTGATCTGCTTCACCCTCCAAATGGTAAATAGCAAGACTAACCTTTTGATTGTCTGAACACCCCATGACATCAAAAATCTTCTCCAGTGCTTTAATCCACCCTTTAGCTAGCACAGGGTCAGATGATCCTCTAAATGATGGTGGATGTTGCCTCATTAAATGTTCCACCACTGACATGTTCCTCTGCGGTTGTTCTGGCTGATCTCGTGCATGGATACCACCGCCATTTATCGCTTGAGTCAACTGCGCCATTACTGCAACAAACTGTTCAGTTCCAATTCTGACCATTTCTGGATGCTGATTCGGAAGGTTATTTCCTTCTGTATTCCATCCTAGCACTGCTTCCCTGTTTCCTTTGCGGAAAACCATTCTGAACAAACATGTCTTAGATGAAGAAACATAGTAATCTTTAAATGCTATATCATTTCGAAAAAAAATTTGGATAATAATTTAATAGAATTCTAACTCCTAAAGTTATCTAAACCGACCTCTGATACCAACTATAAGGCCCCAGCCTTAAACCTTACTTAATCTTGAGTTATTACAAGATTACACATTGAGGATCTTTTCGGGTTTAGAGTTTTAGAAAATTAGATCATAAAACTTGCATTACATTCCACATATAAACAAAGTGGTTACATAAAGATAGTATTCTTCATTCCCATCAATGGAAACACATTTAAAATAAAACATGGATTATTTCTTGACACATCCATGACTCTATCATCTTATCATGTACCTTTCCCTTGACCTGTGAAAAACATTTCAAAAACTTGGGATGAGCATAAAAACTCAGTATGGGTTATAAAAACATGGAAAGGAAACATGGGTACATACATACATAAGAGTGAAATCATACTTTACCCATAAAACATAATCACTTTAACATACCTCATCAAATCATGAATAAATCATAGAAATCATAAGACATAAAGGTAACTTGAGGCATTCATAACAATCTTACGTAGGGAGTAACCCTCTTGGTTAAATTTGGAATACCCATCACAGTATATTCCCTAAAATCTCTTCGGAGAAACCTTAACGTTTCACTCCTTTGCGTTACCCAATGCATTGGAGATCTATAACGGGGTCACCCGCCCTTAGTTTATCACGGAACCACCCGTCTTCATAATAATGCCCAAGAACCATATCATAATCATATCACATAAATCATGCATAAAGGAAACATAAAATTTCCACATTTCAATCATGAGATATCAATACAACACATTGATATAAAAACATTATGAAACCCATTTTCAATACTAAAATAAAAGAAAAGTAAAACATGGTATTTATTTTTCTTTTAAAAAAAAGGTATGGCTTGTAGAGGAAGCCAAAACTCAAATAACGGTCACGACGACGGAGAGGTCGTTGTCACCGCATACGTATGACAAAAACATTCCCTTTTGTCATTTAGTAAACGCTTCGTATAAAAAAAGATTCCTTTTGAATAAACATAAAAGTCAAAGGAGTTTATACACCGTATAAAAGAAAGTTGTGTATAAAATAAAATATGCCTCAACGAAAGGAGATTGAGACGAAGTCCCATACCTCGTATCCGACTTGACTCGACCGTTCTTTAATCTCCTGAATAATAAACTTTAGTTAATCTCTACTTTATTATGAATCCTTTTCAAGTTCATTATTCCTTTTATACCATGTTATGAACATCATGTAATCAGTTAAGTTAATAATGTTCATTTTGTCGGTATTTGGTTCTTAAGTCAAAAAATAGACCTCTTACACTTACATGTTGTTAATTTGGTCAAAGGTTCATTATATCCAGAATGGTATTCATGATGTTGATATCATATATGTCATATATATCCAGTACATACATGCATTTATAATATTACATAATTTAGAGGTAAGAAATGAAATGCACCGTTCATGGAGATGGTAAGCCGTACGTACGCATGAACGCTACTTCCATTTCTATTTCATATTTTCTGGAATGGAATCATAATGATATAAGAGTATATTATAATTCCAGTATAACAACATATATAATATCACTAACTTTATCCTTTACACATCCCACATATGGTATTAACGAATCAAATCACTTTTAGGGGGCGGTAGTCCGCACTTCCTAAAATGAAGATATCGTGTTTACCCATAATGGAAACCATAAAGGTATGCCCAAAATGAAAAAAACAGAAGCTTAAGGAAAACATAAACATATTATATATCATATATAAAAATAGTGACATCATAATGGCCACCTTTGAAGGTGTTAAATGGGTGTTGAACAATCATCGTTTCGGGAGGCAGAATTTCGCCATCCACGGAAACCGTATGTTCTTTAACCATTTGATGTAGTTTTGTGAGGGTTTAGCTCAAATAAATCATATAACAACATCCTAGTATATTGAAGACACTGGTGTTGTTACAAAAGAAGTAAATAAAAAGAGTTTAGGGGGTTGGCGAAGCAAAATAAAACAAATGAACATGAGAGAACGAATTACCTTAAAAAGTGTAACTCCTTTTGATTTGAGCCTAAAGGCTTCCTTTGAAAGGATTATGCCCAAAGGGAATCCTCTAGGATGAGTAGAGGGATGTGGAGAGAGCACATTGGCAGGGGTTGGCCGAGCCAAAGGCTTGAAGAGTGTGTGAAATGAGGTATAGGTGGGGGCCTTTTATAAGAGGAGAGGAGGGGTACTTTTGGAACGTAAAGAAATATTACTTTATTTGAAAATGTGTTTCGGTTTTAAAAGGTCCCACATTGATATAATTCGTGGAAAAGGTGATAAGGGTTCGAAATCAACTCTTCCAATTGGTTTTGGCCATGTGTAGGTTTTAGATTTTTCATTATCATTCCATTTTATTTAAATCGTCAAATAATGATGTCATCGCTGCATCATTATTATGTCATAAATAATTTAATTTATATAATGTCTAAAAATTATAAAAAAAATACTATGATATAGGAAATCTTTTTATCTTTCCAATGACTATTTATAATAATAATTGGGACTTGTATAACCCCACTTGAAAAATTTTTTTCATAAAACATATTATGTTTGTGTCATTTTCACTTTAACATTAAATAAAAAGTAATTTATGTCATTTCCCAACACAAGTGGATCCATGGGGTCCCCAAGTTGACCCATGGAATGTCATGGTCGGACATGACACAACCAATGAGGTTGGGACATGTGTCTAGGTCATTTCATATTATTAAAGCCTTATTTAGACCTTAAACTACCCTAATTACCACTAATCGCGATTAAGAACTTAATAAGTTACTATTCACCAAAAAATTATTATAATCTCATTGAACCACATTTTACTTCTTAATGACAACCATGTATGTCGGATTTTCAAAATTCAATACACATTAGTGGTAAACATTCATTTAACTGAAAAATCAGTTTGCTTGATTACCACTTAGTGGTTTCACTATTCATCAAAAATTTAAGTTTTTCAGAAAATTACCAAAAATTCACCCTAAGCTATATTTGATATTCCGAATTCAAAAATGAAGTCCATTTTACAAAATTCAAATCATATAAGTCACATTAATTAATTCAATAATTAATTCCCACTGCCAGAGCAAATAGCGTGTTTTTACAAAACAATAAGTATCAAAAGATTGACACCAGTTTAAGTCTAATTTCAAAGTGAAATTGATTCCAATGACCACCATTGGATAATATGGTAAAAATATATTCTAATTCCACTTCAAAACCAATTCAAAACATAATCTGATCATATAAATAAATTAGGTTAAAAAGCAGTTTTGATGTAAAATGCAGTATTTTTCACTATTCATTAAAAAATGAATATTGTCAGAAAAATACCAAAAATTCACACAAGGTAAATTTTGATGTCCCAATCATAAAGGATAAGTTTATTTTGACAAACATAGTTTATAAAATTGTCGAAATATAGATTCAAAAATGGTTTGCCATCAAAATGCAGTAAAACAATCTTTTAAGAATATTAGTTTATTCCATGCATAAGATTGTATTTATTTTCATTTTAAGCCTCTAAAACACTATCTTAATCATTAATAGACATGGATAAAAATATCTATTATTCATTACTTACTTGGGATGTTACAATTTCATTGTTCATTTCAATGCAACCAGGGCCTATAGGGTCACGCATTTATGATCTTATATAAGGATAAAATTTTGGACATGGGTTTTGTTCAAAATGAAGCGTGTTTTTTGAAAAACAATATCCAAAATAGTTAGGATGGACTCAGAATGATATATAAATTTTTTCATAGCCTAATGATATTTTAGTTGAAGTTGGAGATTGTTGGATGTGTACTAAAATATATTCATTCAATGTATTCATTCATGAATTTTATGCACGATGTATATATATATATGGTATTATATATATTTTTTAGATTTCATATATGAATATAATATATATAACTTTTATAAGTTCCATGAGATTTATATGTGAGTTTCATATGACGCAACGTCTAATAAAACATCTTCTGAATGGTTTCAATAATTTAATAACCAATTGTTGGTTTATTAATTAATTATTTAAAATAAATCATTGAATTGATTTAAATGAATTACACTTTAATGGGTAGTAATTTATATTGTGTGTTATGAAGTAGGATCCTAAATCTTTGTCTATAAATGATGATGGGATCCTCTCATGCTGTTGTGTGGGATGCATGTGAGACATTGCTAAACTCTCTTCCTCTCGAAAACTTGTTTATCTATTTTAGGAAGATTATAACACCCCATTGGATCCAAGTTATCCTCTGGATATGGCCAAGGATATAACTGGTTTTTGTATTTCCTCGAAGGTAGTAAGCTTTGTAACAACTACTCTATGTGATCTCTATCATTTTTTCCCTTTAACTGGAGAAGAAGATTGTTAATTTTTTACACCGTTTATAGGTACTCTGTTTTTCAGATTACTTACATGTTCATTTCATAAAGATAGATCTACCTGTGTTTAGGTTTATCTTATACAAAATATGATCATTATTTGGTCATATTAAACACATCAATACACACCCTAATTCACCCCCCTCTTAGTGTGTGTTGAGATGTGGTTGTAAAAAGTGGTATTTGAGCCATATGTTTTAGTTGATGAGTCTATTTTCAAAAACCTATTGTTATGCAGAATATAGTTATTGTTTAAGAAGTTCTTTTATTTTATGGGTGAAAATAAAAAATCCTGAAGAATATTGTGATTTCTTAACAATGGTCTCTTAGAATGAAATTATTCTCTTTATTGGAACATAATGTACATGTAAGTGATGTTTTTAAATTATCTATGAAATAATCTTTTAGAATGTTACTTGTTGTTGATGCCAAATACCACATTCATTTTCGAATGCATTGTTCAACCAAACATCTATTAATGCTATGAGTTTTATAACTACAAAATAATATATGGGATAAGTTTTAAAATATCAATGATTGTGACAAAAATGTTATGGATGATAATATTTAATTCCAACACAATAAATTTTAATATATTAAAATAATTCTATATGATAACATTGATGTATCGGTCAATTGTATTATTAATGTGGTTTGAGTTATTCGGGATATCAGTGAACAAATTAAATATATGTATATTTTGAAAAAGATATTAAGGATTTGTTCAACCATTTATAACCTAAAATTATATACACTTGAGGAAATAAATCTAGACAAACTTTCACTAGAGAATTTTCATTGTAGTCTAGAAACAAATGAGATGAGGGTAAATCTAGAAGGAATATATAATCATTCAAACCAAGTGATAGATTTAAAACCATAGATATTTTCAACATAATGGAGTTTGTAATTGAATGAGAGGATGTAAAAGATGAATATCTTATGGATCCGGTGGAAAATAATTTTTCCTGTTACCATTATACTACCATTGTTTTGGATGTTATATATAGACCAATCACAAAACGATTGATGTAAACAATACCAATTTGGTAAATAAAAAAAAATCTTAAAAAAATAAAATAAAATGAATGATAAACATGTATAAAATATGAAAAATGTTATCAAACATGTAAATTATTAATAATAATTTATTTTTTAGGAGGTTAAAGGACGTACGAGGCATGCCAAGACTCATGGTAATGGGTTTTAATTTTAAACCAATGCTTTAAATATATTTAGGTATTCCTCTAAAATTTTCATCACCCACATTCATATTTATTAATTTGTGTTGTAAATGTTATTTAACATAATTATATGATCAATTATGAACATTTTATATTATCATTGAAAATATTTTGAAATGAATGAAAGAAATCATTGTCCACTTTTTTGTATGAGTCCTTATTTACAAAAGTGTGAAAGGAATATCATTTTAAATGATTTTTGAATGATATCATTTCCCTTTCATATTGTTCATTTATATTTAAAATGATTCTTCTTTGAGTTTTTATTTTTTTACAAGGTATTTTACAATCTCTTTTTTCTACAAAAATATTCCCTTTTAAATAAAATCTTTTAAAAGCATAAATTTTTGCCTTATTATTTTTATCAGCTAACTAAAAATTCTTTTTATTAATGGTTTTAAAGTAATTGTTTTTTGTGTTTTATGGTGAAATGTAATATATTATATTTTTTATTAATGTTAGTGTTATTTTAAATTATATATGATGATAAGGGGGTATTATATAGCACTCCATTAAATAGGGTAATGATTTATTCTATAGAGTAAAATTTTTTGTGATAACTGAATAAGTTATTACTTTGTAATGGTGTTTATAAGAGTGATTATGAATAGATGTCCCATGTAACCATCATGATTATAATTTTTTTCATTAAGATTTCTTCTGGAATTCGTTTGGATACAAATATGATTTTATGTGTCATTATGGTATTTGTTGAGTTCAAAGTTTCTTATTTAAAGGGGAAACATTTCCTGGGTTTTCATATGTTTTCAATGGAATAAATTTGGAGATGATATGAGAAACATTCATCTTTCATTATATATAGATAGAATAAATTATTTTGCTGTATATAGTAGTACTTGTAGTACATGTCCTGTCATATTGGTAAATTATAACTTTCTTCTGTGGTTATGAAAGAAGTACAAATACATTACATTTTATCTCTTTATATTTGGACTAAAGTAACCCGATAATGATATTGATGACTATTTGGATCCACTAATATAAGATATGAAATTGATTTGGGATATTGGTGTTACTATTTATGATGACCATAGAAGTGAATAATTCGAATATAGGACCATGTTGCATGGAATGATAAATGACGTACCTTCTTATGGAAATTTCTCTGGCTGTAGCATTAAAAGAATTTTGGTGTGTCCCATTTTTGAAAAATGCACATACTCAATTTGGATGAATCATTCCTAAAATATTGTGTTATTTGGACATCAAATTTATTACCTCAATGAGATAAATACAAATCCTTGATGATATCATTCAATGGGAATATTGAATAAGGTACAACACCATATCTGGTAATAGGCGATCAATTGTAAAATAAAGAAAAAAATATTGACATTATTTTCAGTATACCATTTTAAAAAAACCTTACAAAATTATTTTTAAATAAGAGATAAATTTTCATTGAATTACATTATTATAATTTTTGGTATGTCATACTTTTTCTTGATGTCATGGATGTAGAAAAAATATGTATTTGATAGTGTTATTGGAACATTACTAAATGTTCATCAGAAAATGAAATATAGAATCGAGGTTAGGAATAAATTGATTGAAATGGGGATAAGGGGTGAGTTGGAACCAGTAAAGTGTAAATTGTGGACTTTTCTTCCTCTAGTAGGTTACACTCTATAGAGACAAGAAATATGTCTATTTCTTCTTTTCTATACTAGTGTAAAATTTATGATTCTCAAATAAGATAATAATTCACATTAAAGGAAATATTTTTCCTTTTCCATGAAGTATGGACTTATAAATGAATTCCCCACTTATGGAAATTTATCATGATATAGCATTAAAGGAATGTTGGGGGGTCCCATTTATGAAAAATTCACAAACACAATTTTGTTGAAACATTCATCAAAGACTGTGTTTTTAGGATATCAGAAAATTTTAACTTGATGACAAAAATACCAATCCTAGAAAACATTATATGATGGGAATATCAAAAAAGGTACAACATTATCTCCAGCAATGGGTGATCAAATGTAAAAAAAGTAAAAAATATTGACACTATTTTTGGTAATCCATTTTCAGACAACCTTAAAAAATCATGTTAATATATCATATCAATTTTCATTGAATTTTCATATTGGAATTGTTTATATGTTATAAATTTTCATGATGACATCCATGTAGAAAAAAATATTTTACAGTGTTATTGACAGGTTACTAAAAGTTCCTTAAAAAACAAAAGATGGAATCAAGGCTAGGTTAGACATGATTGAAATGGGATAAGGGAAGAGTTGGCATTAGTGAAGGGTAAAATGCGGAATTTTCTTCCTCTAGAATCTTACACTCTATCTAGTTATGAAAATTTTAAAATTTTCCTTTTTTTACAAGGTTATTAGTTTCCCAGTGATATTCAAAAAATATCAGGAATTTAGTGTCCATCACCATTTTCAATTTATAAGGAATAAAATCACATGAAAATCATGTTTTGATGCAAGATTTAATACAAGTACCTTTCTAATGTATTCCTCCTCAAAATGTATGACATATATTAACTGGAATCTTTTTTATTCAAATCCATATATAATAAATTTGTTGAACTACCTATTTTCCCATCATGAATAAAGATATTGAAATCGTATTAAGTGGATTATAGATGTTCTTCCCACCATCATTATTTAATATAATGGTCTACCTAATGGTTCACTTCTTCAGATATTTTTAACTATGTGGTCCTATCGATTATAGATGGATGTACCCCATTGAACGGTAATGGAATATTTTGAATTGTCAAGAATAGAAATTGTACATAAGGATATATTGCATAATCAAATATTGTTGAAGAATATATTGAATTATGTACCAATCGGGTATTATATGTTGAAAGAATCACCCTCCCAAAGTATCATCATAGAGACCACCTTATAGACGAATGAATTTATGAAAGAGATGTTGTTACAATTACCTTGACAGAGTGGGAGGAAAAACATCTCTATATATTACATAATTGTGATGATGTTGATCCATACATTGAATCCCACAAATAAATTCTTTTAGATTTAAATCATTACGGGATATTGTATGGATATCAAATTCACATAATCAATAGATTATAGGATTGTTCAGAGATCAAATTTATAGAGTTATCTGAAAATCGAAATTCAATAGTTGAACGACATCAATTTCTAGATAGATGAATGAATTCATATGTTATATCTAACATTGTTTTTGAAATCAAGGGTTATACATTCTATACAAAAGAACACAATGACTTTTTTATAATGAAAAATAGTGGTGTTATTCTTGTGGTTGATGTGATGCACATATCTCGTTCCAAGGATATAAATCCAATTTATGAAAATATTTCATGTTTTTGCATTAGCGAAAAGATATAAAAGTTATATTATACAGTATTTTAAGTTCATATATTCCTTTTCAAATGGGTTGGCAAATATACATGGAGTGAAAGTTGATGAAATAGGCTTTCTGAAGGTGAATTTAAGTGTCGAAGGGGAAAAGACAAGCTATTCATAATGGGATCACATTTAGTGCAAGTATTTTATGTCTCTGTTCCAAAAAAATTGAATTGGTTGATTTTCCTACTAGTGACTAAAACAAATGTTGAGTTAGATGAAAATTAAATTGAGGATGATCATTTCATTGGGACATAACAATCAGTTCATGTCGTCCCCAATGTAGACAAGGTCTTATATGTTAGAGGGGACCACAAAGAGGGAATTTGAATTCTAAGAAGAGAAAACAAATTCTTGAAACCATTAATGAAAAGAGAGAGAGTTCAATGAAAATGTAAAATTGTTTTTTAATATATATATATTTTCTCGTAATATTATATGTTATCTATTAGATTAACATAATCAAAATTAAATGTTTGAATACTCATGCAGAAAATTTATTATGCACATGATGATGTTACCAATGCCTCAAAAGAAAAAACTATAATGAAGGAAAACCTTTGGATAGATTCAAAGGAAATTTTATGATATACCTTCACTATTTTATTTAAAGTTTATATAACGTCATGTTGATTTAATTTTCATTATTACATTGAAATTTCACTTATTTTAGGGGATTTCTACACATGTGTCATGTATTTGAAATAATATCAATGATATTTCCCTTACTCAATAAAAGTGGAAATCTTGATGTTTTCATAGTAAAATCCTTGTCCATAGAATTAATATATTGTTTCATATTTATTTTTAATTTATTTCTTTTTAGTAGTTTTCACATAATAATTTTTTCTTTTATAAGTGTATTATTTTGTTCGATTTGGGGTGATGTAGACATATTTTATCCATTTTTACATGAAAACATCTATAGAAATCTTCTCCCTCAAAACCATTTCACCCCAGTAGTGTTTAATTTAGAAGTTTCTTTCGTGTTCTCTCCACTACCTTTGCAGGAAGATAAATTATTCATTCTTTTATCATGGATAGTGGTAATTTTTATACATTAACAATAAAATAATTTTCTATATAATTAATGTATTGTATCAAATATATTTTTAATTTATTTATTTATAGTATTACTCACATAATATTTTTTTTCTAATCCAAGTGGATTATTTTGTTAGAGTTGGGTTTCTATTTCCATCTTTCTTCCCTTTCTAAAGAAAATTATACATAATTCTTCCCCCTCAAAACCTTTTCACCCTTGTAGTGTTTCATTTATCACTTTATTTCATGGTATCTCCACTACCTTTGAATGAAGAGAAATGATGCTTCCTATAATCAATGATAAAGGTAATTATGATGTTTTCACAGAAAAATCATTTTCCATGAAATTAATGTATTGTTTCATATTTATGTTTAATTTTTTAGTATTAATCACATAATAATTTTTTTATACAGGTGGATTATTTTATTCAATTTGGGTTTCTCTATCCATCTTTCAAGCCTTTCTACAAAAAAAACATTCACATACTTCTTCTCCCCCAGTACCTTTTCACCCCTGTAGTATTTCATTTTTCACCTTCCTTCATGTTCCCTCTACTAACTTCTCAATTAGAGAAACAAAACATCCTCTACCAAATGAAAAAGGCAATTTTTAGGTTTTCACAACAAAATCATTATCCATAGAATTAATGTATTATTTCATATTTATGTTTAATTTATTTTTTTATTATTACTAATATGAAAATTATTTTCATAAACATGTGGATTTTTATGTTCTATTGGGGGTGCTTTGTCAATATTTCATGATATTATGCACTAAAACTTCATAGAATTCTTATCTATTATTTGTGACATGTTTGAATCATCCACACCATAATCTGAATCATAGTGTGACTAGTATGAGTCCAAGTGCATCTATTTATTTACACATGACATCAATTTTAGTAAAATTAACATATTATATTTATTTATTTATTTATATTATATCGAAAATAAGAATAGTTTTCTTATATAGGTGTGTTATTTTTCTCAGGCAGTGGTGGTTATTTCAGAAATAGCATGAGTCGAGTAACGATCAATAGATAAAGGAACATTGGTGTTTTTTAATGTATGTAAAAATTTGTATTTATGTAATTGTATAATCTAATGTTTGAAATGTCTATAATATATTAAATTTTTCTTTTATTTCTGTTATAAATTTCATTCCATTAAAATTCTATATTGGTACATGTTTTTGTTGATATATGATGTGTTTTGGGTACTTATGGTGCTACGGTTTGCAGTTAAAGCACATTCTAGTGGTGTTGCAGTGTGTTCTAACAACATACTATAGTATGGACCATTACTAGTGATTTCAAAAGTGCTGATAAAGAACACATTTATCAAATATTTTTAATGTACTGATAAATGATACATTTATCAGTGCTTCTAATAGAATTGATAATGTTGTACATTATCAGCACTTCTATCAGCACTCATAAATGGTTCTTTAACAGTATTTTTATAATCGATGATAAAGGGTTCATATAGAGATTTTAGAAAATGTTCTGATAAAGTTACCATTTATCAACCGTTTTTAGCACAGATAATTGACCCATTTATTTGAACTTTTTCAACAATAATAAAACACAGGGTATTTTATCATCTCTCATATATTCATCACTTTTATAGCATTGATAAATGACATTCTAGTGATTTTACTGACCTATTTTGTAGTAGTGATGTATCATATGAAAAATATTCATTTTATTGTGACATATACGAGTGGTATTACATGAAGGGACTTAGGGATCATTCTACAAGTTTGAATTATGTATAACATATTTCTATTGATTTATATCTCTCAATGGATAGATCATGATTCTATATATGAATCATAAATCTTATTTAATTATAAAAAGATACTACTGAAATAAGGATTTATAATATTACACAACTGAAACATGGATTTATAATAAAAACAATATTTTTTGTTGTTATTTTTATTATTATAAAAATATATAAATATATTAAAATAATGGATTTATTCCCCTCACCATTCTAAAATTTCAATCTACCAAATGAAGAGGTAGGGATACATTCCCCCACCCCCTCCATCTGTATTTTTTTAATTTTTTCTTAACTTATTCCTTTAATATTATAGGGTCTTTTCCTACCTTGGAACATCGTACACAGAACACCACCTCTAAGATTTATTTCCACCAAAAATGTATGTTGATAGTGACCAATACCATTTATGACCATTTAGGATACCATTGTCACTTTCACACTACCACCACACCCCTGCACAGTCTTCCCCAACGTTTCACCCATTGTTCTCACATTGTTGATGTATCTCATACTGATTAACATTATATGGTTCCCACATGTCACTATTGTGGTTTTCCAAACACCCCACCCCTAAATCCACCTCACTATGTCTCTCACACATTGATATCACCATTGAAAAAAAATGAATACGATGAACACATTGATCTAAAAGAAATAAAATGATGGTAGTAAATATTGTAGTGCCTAATGATAATCGAGTGATCAGGTGAACCACAAATTAAATTTAATAAAAATATTGTGTGATTAAAATCAAAACCATATATCATAAAAAAATTAATGATGAGGAAAGAATAAATGTACTAATTCCTACCACGATGTAATAACATCCTTGTTTGAATTTGTTCTAATCCATGGTTCTTCATACAATTGTTGTGGTGGTTCCGGTCCAGTTTCCTCAATCGGGTGATGGTAAATTTCCACCATTGATGGATCACCTACACCTCATATCCCACCTATAATTCTAGGGTTTTTTATGTATAACAAAAAAAATTAATAACAATAGGTTTTATATATCTGGACCCTGGGATTAGTGTATTCTATAAAATACCTGTCACCTGGGGTCAGTTTTGAGACCTTCCAAAGGGAACTCAATTTATTTCACTGTTAAGTTAATCAAACCATTCTAGGATCAATTGGGCCCTAATATTTCTCATCTGATTATTTTTTTATGATATATAATCATTCAATACAAACCACATGAACAAAAAATAAAAAATATATTTTTATCCATAAAATATTATTTTTGAGGTCCCATCATGAAATCAATTCTACACTAGCTCAACATTTCATCAAAAATATAAATTAAAAATTTAATAAAGTTCAAAACACCCAAAATTGGGGTCTCTATGTCACCATCGGAACTATGAGAGTGAAATTAACTATAAATAATAAATATTAAAAATCCCATTAAGCTCTAAACGCTTGGAAAATAACCAAAAGTCATCCTAGGGGTAAACACCACATTTCATTATCTACGTAACCATAAAAAAAATTAAATATCATATACTAAAGTAAATTTACTAATTTTCCACTAGGGATGTCTGATGATACTGAATCATAAAATTTATCTAAGTCTAGTTCAATAAAAACTCAATTTACTATATCCTAATCACTTTAAAACCCTGTTCATCCTTAAAAAGGAAAACAACAATGCTGAAAAAGGGTATCTCATAGTACAACCATCACATTAACATCCATTTTCTCTAAGGTCTAAGCTCCAACCAAACTCAATACACAACTATCTTGGAAGGGAATATCCTATTTAATCTATAAAGATACCAGCTTGAGCGTATTTCAATGTAATACCAAATTAAAAACACACATGTTATCTATGAAATTTCTTCTAATATCTAGCACCCAAAAAATCCTCATATAATGTTTAGCCTACCACATGGGATGAAATTAGTCCACAGATCACTAACAGCCATATCGAAATGGTTTTTCGTAAAAAAAATACCTCTAGTGGTAGCATTTCACTCCACACATTTAAAGAGTTTTGTTGATGGTCGTTTCATAAGAGAAAATAGTATAAACTACACTCTAACACTAATTAATTGAAAAATATCACACGCAAATACTAGAAGTGTTGCAAGGAATCATGATTCTCTAGACCCACCTCAATTTATCTTACTTCTCTAGATAGAAAGGAATATGAAAAAATGTTTCTAACACAAAAAATACAAGAAACATGGGACTTCTTCCTCAACCCTTTATACTAACATATATAGGAATCCCCCATCTACATCCCGATCTCCAACATGGATGCAACCATTGTCAAATATAACATGGTTGTGTTGTTTTTTATCTTTCATAAAATCTACTGATGACCAAATCAAGAATAACACTAATACATAAAATTTTCTCTGCATCATCAATTATCATCTGGTTGACCAATCCACCATATTATGAAGTGATTGGGTATGACCATTCAGATGAGCCTATTCTTTCTTCCCTAGACCATTGGATAACACCTGCAAAACTAGGTAAACTGAAAACCACCACCTTAAATTTAAAAACTCATACTAAACTTTATAGTAAGAGATTTATTTTGATGGTAGTATCCACAAAGGATCGAATTTATATATTTTATATAGTTTTTTACTCTACTAGGTAAGTATCCAATCATGGAATCCATCGTAATTATTAATATTAATGTTCTCAGAAAATCACTATCTACCTAGGGAAGTGGTTAATGTGATCTCTATTTTTGGGGAAACCATTCAAGTCTATTATCTAAGAATGTTCGATTCTACTAGACCACCTAGTTTATATCACTACAATGAGTCACTCACTTATATGGGAAGGATGTTGGGATACCATTATCAATCGAAGTGTGACTGATGTATCCCTCTATTTTCTAGAATCAAACACTCTAATGTTTGCTACATGAGTGCCACCACCATCATATAAAAATAAATTACTCTAATAGATGCCCAAACCATTTCACCACTGTTGTGTTTTTAAGATCTAATCAATCACCACAGATACAATTTTATAACGAGTAAAACTACACCATAATTCTATAACTCACACTATGATAGGTATCTATATAGCTGATACTCTTGAGTTATGACTTGAGAAATTCCTCAAACAAACTACAAGATTATCTTAGTAATGATAGATGGATGAATCCAGTCTATCTACTCCATGAACACTATAAAGGTGTCCATCACTCAATGAATAAACATAGAATTTCATTTCATAAATGAAATTCGATACATACATTGGTCTATCATCAAGGGATTACCATGGGTTACCCTTCAAGGGAATCTATGAATTCCACAGCATTCATAGGAATTGAATTCTACATTCATGCACATGGGGAATAAATCTACTCTTATCATATAATATGTAGCAAACTTATAATTCCTGAGGGAGATATCTACCCACTTCACATGATGGGATACCAATCACTGTTGGGGTGGATCTCACTTTACATTCTCAATTATGAATCGATGTACAGTTCTAGCACTATCACCTAATCCAAACCGAGATAGGTACCAATGGATATCATCTCTTCCACAAAGTAATCTCAAGAATGAACCCTTTCGCCATTAAGTATAAACTCTCATAATTAGAATTGGTGAGTAAAATATGGTCATAATCTGTGAAAATTATCTCTAGTTGGTGAAGTCTTTCCTAGAAATTCCACTATAAACTCCAACACCTAAAAATTGAACAGAAAAATAATAAATTGCACCCATTTTATCTAGTTTGAGATTCTATAAAAAAGGACACGAATAATACCATAAAATACAAATTATGACACTTAACCATAGCCATAATCCACATTAATATTCTATAAACACTACCATTCAACACTCTATGTCTGATAAGAACTTGAAAAGGGTGGTTTTCTGGGGAGTGGATTGGTACATCACCCATACATGAGAACTTTCGCAGCACTATCTCTTATAAAAAATAACATACTTCTAAGAAACTAGGCCAATAATGAGGGGGTACTATATCTCAATGTTATCTCCCATATGGGGTCCATATATGGAACTTTTCAAGTTAAGGTATATCCATGACATTACGTTGGCTATCATTAGGAAAAATGCAATATTATTCCAAAATATAGGTTTTATCCTATCCATAATTCCCGAATCGTATAATGCTTTCCCTTTGGATTCTGACATAAATAATGTATCATTGAATCAAAACCATAGCTCAATAACTCCTCCTCTGGAGTCTCTTATTCCATTAAAAGAAAAAAGAACCCAAATCCTTTTAATATTTTCATTGATTTTAACATCTACAATAGAAATTTTACAACACAAACCACTAACATCGTGTTTATTTAAAAAATATGATCTTTTAAAAATGAAACAAAATTAGAATACATAATAGATAGTTTCTTAACCTTATTAAGTATGTTAATTTGCCTGATTTTTCATTAATAATGACCTACTTGTATAAATTTTCACTCTCACTAGTTTCTCCCTCTTATTGACCCCATTAATTAAATTAATACTGACTTTTTTTCTTTAAACATTTCTCCAAGTTTTCACTATAATGTTTTTCTAGATTTGATTCTCTCTATTGGTTCAATTGATATTGTGTTTTTACATGATCCAAGGTATTTAGGCATAAACTCCAATAATTAGTTTGAGATGAGTCTTTCAACTGATCCCACTGGGATACTTCTTCAACTTGTATTGAATTTGATTGTTTTTTCATCTAATAAATGATCATCAATTTCAGTTTCGAAGAACCCTATCACTAAAACAGAACATGTCCCACCAAGTAAAAAGTGATGAAATAAAGAAACATAAACTCCTCCCTCTTATTAGAAAGACACATAGAATATAAATAGAAATCATCCTAGAATTACAACTTTTCCCAAAAAAACACCAATTCATGAACTTGGAACAACAACCACATGTTTAACCCAGATTGTTTCTTTTCTTATCACCCATGTGTAAGAGGATAACCTTTTAGAAATAAGCACTAATAACATTCACATGTTGGGATTTCCAAAGTATAAGTATTTATATCATTCACATTTGATTATGAATACCATATGTAATTTTTTTTATTTTTTGTAAATAAAGAATATTTTATGAACTCAATAGGATGGATATGAATTGAAAATGGATGGGTTCTAATCAGATGAAATAAGTGTATAAGGTTGGAGCTAAATTGTTCTTTATGATTGCAATGGGGCACGTATTTGACCTTTCTAAAATTGTTTGAATGTGTTTACATTGTTTTTATTAAAGATAAAGTAGTTCGTAATATTTGTAAGAACATTTGATTTGTCCTAGAATAAATGAGAGCTATAAATTCAGACTAAACATTGTGAGAAACTGAATATACATATTGATTGGGATGATACTATGATTTATTGATCATTTGATATGAATACTAGTGTAAATAATGAGAGATATCATATGGAAGAAATGATAATGGAAATTGAATATGACCTTTGTGTTTATCCAAATGTGTTTGAGATGTTAAATAGTTGTGTTAAGAGACCATTTTATACTAGTTTTTCAAAACATACAACATTTCCTATTGTATTGAAGTTATATAATTCAAAATCTTGCAGTGGATGGCATGACACTATATATACAAAACTTCTTGTTCTCCGTAATTATATGATACTAAAAAATGATATTCCTTTTTAAAAATATAATGTTAAATAAATGATATGTTCAGTGGTAATTATATCTAAAAAATACATGTATTTCAAAATGGTTTCATATTTTTTCACAAGGACCATTAATCACTCAAAATTTTCCCCAAGTTTGGTGTGAATCAATACAAGGAATATAAATTATGTCCATTAAAATTTTTATGATACTTACCTATCATTCCAAGAATCAAATGACTATATGAATGCTAGGAAAACACTATAAAATTGAAATGGAATGAAGAAATAATAATTGGATAAGTGAAACTATGTCACATAGTGGACTCTCCATTGTGGAGTAAAATTGAATATGATTTTCTTGAATTAGGAAATGATTTGAGAATCCTCTATCATGCACTATTTACAAACACTAGAAGAAATATTGACCTAAAAATGATGTTTTTAAATCAGTTTCATTGAATCCACTGTCCAAGGTGATGTGGAAAACTTATATCATTAGTTTTATAAAAAAACCAATACTAATCATAATATAAAAATTAACATCAATTTTAAAAAAGTACCCACACACTGAAAACCTCATTTATTTTCGTTCAAATCCCTCTTCCTCTTGACCTATGACAACACCCGATGACCTTCAATGATGATCTATAGTGACATTAAATTTATTTTAATCTACATTTCACATTTTTTCTCCTAAATATTAAATTTTTATCATTTTTTCATGTCCCTCAATGTTATACAATTCATGGAAACCCTATTTTGATCTACCAGTAATAGTGATTCATGGTTTTCGTCATTTATTTTTTCTAGTTTTTTTCAGAAAAAACTATAGTCTTCATCATTAAAACTTTTTATACAAACATTGAAGTATTTCATTAGTATTTAGGTTCTATTTTCATTATTTACCATGAAAATTTATAATTTGTTTTAGTTTTTGAATAGAAATTAATTATTTTTTAGTTATTGATTCATCCATTCATTTGTTAGTATAAACTTTATTATATATTATAAAACATTTATTAAAATTATTATAATTTTATACATTTATTATAATTATAAGTAATTTTTCACAAAAAAATTTAATGGAATTTTTTGTACTTATAAATATTAAATCCTTGAATGTTGTTTTCAGTTGAAATCAATTTATTTTCTTCATTTTTTGTTTTTCATTTGTAAATTTTTATAACAAAATTTACTTCTTGAAAATTTATGAAAGATTAATTTATCTATTTTTATATTTATTTAATCAATTGTTTTTAAAATTTCACTGATATGTTTTGATAATTATGTATAATTGTTTTTTATGATCAAATAGTTATCAATAATTTATTTTTGTGATTATAGGATATTAAGTTTCAATTTTATCTTTTTATACTTATTTTTAAATATTTAGATATTCTAATATATTTAACATTTATATTCTATTCTTAGGTGATTAATTAATCATAATTAGAAAAATTTATGAAGAACCACTAATGAATATGAAAGTGGATTTTATAACTTCATGGAATTTAATAAATGAAACCTTCAAAACAAATATTTTATTATATGGCCATGGATGATATTTTTTATTATAAGATATTTCAATTATATATAAATCAAATAACCTCTCATTTTCTATGGTTTTATCCATAATTATACATATTATATCTGGAATGGTGGAATAATATAAAACTCAACATCTAATGTTGATAAAAATATTCCACATGTAAAAAATATTTTTATTGAATAATTAATTTATGATATAAGCATTGAAACCATAAAAATAGTAAATGTTAAACAATTGTTTAGAGATTCTTAGAAACCAAAATTCTTTGGTTACACAAAATTTATAGTTTTATTAGATTTTTTTATATTAGTTATCTTGAAATAAAAAAATTGGTGGAGGGATATTTTTTTTTGAATTGCATGAACTATTAAAATATCTACTTCCTGAAGGAAACAAGCCTCTATATTCCAATTATGATGAAAATAAAATATTATTCCTAATGATAATTCTGTATAAAAATATAATTTTTTCTCTAATTATTATGTGTTGTATAGAAAGGAATAAGAATTTTTATCAGAAATAAATATATACGGGACATCATAATATAAGATGGATGAAAAATTCAACTGTGATTTATTGTAAGGTACTGGCATAAAAGCTCATACTAACGAAATTTTGTACATTATAGTGATTATTTTTTGGAAAAGTCAATTTTAAAATTAAAAATATTAAAAAATTTAATATTGAATACAGATGAGTGCATCTCTATTGAAAATTTATGTCACTCTATTTATTCATCATAGTGGAATAAATTAGATAAAAAAATTATGTATTTTGTAGTGAAGGAAGAAATCTAAAAATGGGATAGTGCATAAATGGAATGAATTTATATCAGAGGATCAATCACCAAAATAGTTTTTAGCAAATGTTTTTGGTAGGTTACACCTTTTAACCATAGTTATGTCTGAAGAAAAAATATGTTATGACAAGCTTTTTGATTTCCCAACCAATATATAAAAGAAACGATATTGATAAGTATCTTTCACCATTTATTGGTGATTTGAAATATCTATGGAAGAGAAGTGTTGTAATTTTGTATGCATACATGAAAGAGAAATTTCTTTTGTGTGCTATGATAATTTTCACAATAAATAAATTTCTAACATATGAAAACATATCAAGATATAGTTTTAAGGGATATAAATCATGTCCAATTTATGAAGTTGAGAATTCATATTATCAACTGTAGAGTGTACGAAATATAGAGTATATGATACATCAAATATTTTTATGAATTCAATATCC
Organism: Viscum album; assembly: GCA_963277665.1. Taxonomy (NCBI): domain Eukaryota; kingdom Viridiplantae; phylum Streptophyta; class Magnoliopsida; order Santalales; family Viscaceae; genus Viscum; species Viscum album. The sequence goes on from OY728150.1 coordinate 498,613,783, forward strand.
TTATCATAGAATGAAAAAAACATTTAACCATTTATGATAATCGAATGTCCCTCCAAAAACATTTTTAGCAAAATAATATTTTGACAAGGTCAAAAATATTGATTTCACATTTAGAAAAAAAAGAAGTTCCAGTCATCAAACAAATAACTGAAATAAATTGTCTATCTTATTCAATCTACCATATTCGGGATTTTTATAGATAAATAATAAAAATAATCTCATTAATGTTGAAAAAAATATATTATAGTTTAATTGATACTTTAATATATATATAAAAGAAAAGAGAAAATATGGTTTCAGGGTAGATTGGAATTGATTGGTAATTAGTTTGGATTTCACTCCCATAATGGATGGAAATATAACATATTTACCATCAGATTTACACACATTAGGAAATACAAAATACAGTTTCATTCTATATTATAATTTATTTCCATGTGAATGAGTTTGAATTTATCACCCACAATGAATGGAAAGATAACATATTTACCTTCGGATTTACTCACATTAGGAAAGACTGAGAAATAAATTTATATTAGTGTCTGCATGGTATTAAAATAATGAGTAGATATTCATTAAATGTGAATAATTTGGAGTCATTGAAGGAATTTAAATTAATAGGTAGGAAATATCATGGTTTTTATGTATTGATGCAACAACTACTACCATCACACTGTATATTATATTGTTCAAACATATCAGAAATACTATCATTAGGTTATGTTATTTTTTCTAATCCATTTGTAGTAATGTCATTGATCCAAATTTGTTAGAAGTGTTGGAGAATAAAATTTTTCTCGTACATTTAATACTAGAATTTCTTTTCTCACAAATGTTTTTATTGATATAATACCTTATCTATTTATTCATTTCATCTATGAGATATGAATATGTGGGCCTATTTATTTACAATGGATATAACCTTTTTAGAGATATATCAAAATATTAAAGGTATATGTTAAAAATCCAAATCGTCTGGAGGCCTCTATTGTTAAAAAAATATTTATCTAAAGAGGTGATTGAGTTATATACTGATTACTTGTATAAAATAAAGAATATTTGTATCCCTATATCATGATATTTTATTGATGATAGTAAAGGTTGAGGTAAATGTGGATTAAATGTAATTTTTTATGAAGTGTTATATACACATTTATAAATTTTGAACAACATTGAGGAGGTTCAACAATATATATCATCACATATTGCTGGATTAAAGGTATGATATTAGAAAATAAATGAATAGTGTTTGATGATTCAGAATAAAAATAAATTTGTTTCATGGTTTAAAGAGAATGTAGACATAGATTAATCTGTATCAAAAAACATTGAAATGATTATTAAGGGGGTTATTGCTTAATGTGATCATTTGATCATGTTTTGATATTAATGGTTAATAATTTTATGAAAAAATGGATTATATGATTACTATTCAATATAATGTATTAATGTTCATCACTAATGCAATATTGTTTTCAAGTGTAAAAGATAAAAACAAAATTTCTTATTTAGTGACATATTTTGGAGTTCATGGGGATATAAGAGAAATTTCATATACAAAATTTTGAGTAATAGTGTTTAAGTGTAATTGGTTTGATAGTAATATTTGTGTAAAAGATTATTATTATGGATTTAGACTTGTTAATTTGATATTATTTATTTTCAAAGAAGAACTACTTATCCTGGAGACACATTAAAATAAGATATTTTATGTTATTTATCCATCGAATGATTAGTGGTCTATCATTTTAAAATGGAAAATTCAATTAGGTGATGAAGATGATGATGATGATAGGGATTTATTTAATGTTTACTTGTTTATTATGTGATTTCGAGATGATAACAATGGATATAATGTAGAAATATTCCATGTTCTATAAAATTATTATGTTGATGGGATGAGGAAAGAAATTAAATACCCTCCTTTTTTATTTGATAAATATTTCAATTTTATTTATTTTTTGAAATTTAAATGTATAAAAAACTAAATTTTTTTATTTTTATGTTTAGAGATATATATATATATATATATTATTTATTTATATGATTTTGGTGCTAAATTTAATATTCAAATCTTATGGTTAACCATTTTTCTTGAAAACCCCAACATACGTATTTATGTTTTGGTTAAATTTATGCATATAAAAACACTTTTTTATAAATATGATATAAAACTTTATAAATGTTGATCATTTAAACATTTTAGAATTAATATTTATATTTTATTTTTTATGTTGAATATTTTATTTTTGAATAATCATTACATTATTATTTTTTAATGAATCTTACACATGTGTTACAATATTTTTTTACTTACATATTTTTTATTCGTTATTTTTAAATATTCACTTTTTTAATAATATACAAGAACGTAGAATATCATTACATTGACCTATTTAAATGATAGACTCATTGTTTAAGAACATTTATCAAGTAATATGTTTGTTTTTTCATATTATAAAATATTCAAAAAAATATTTATTGAAAGTAAAAAAATTTATTTTAAAAATATATTTGTAGGAGTATTGATGTGCCATCTAAGGTGGAGTCTAGATATTCTATACAGAAAAATTCTTCCTAGAGTTGGTCAACATTGGAATATACATTTATCAAAATATTCACCTGCACTTGGGTAAAACAGGATACACATTAATATTTATTATAATAATAATCCAAATGGAACAAATTTAATTCATTTAATGAGTTATACCTCCAGGTAGAGCAATTATAGGATTAATATTTTATATCCTAATTGGATTTCAATAAATTATATGATAAAATATCCGCTATGTGATTCCATAATAGTAAAATATCTTATTTTATTTATTTTTATCTCATTCATCAAATATTATATATTTTATATGACTAATATATAATTTATTTGATTACAGATGACATTCAACTTTCAAGATATGATACAAATTAAGAAAAGATGTACTTCATTAGTGATGATTCAATGGAGATATTTTAATGAAAAATTTAAAAAAAAATATGTTTTTGGAATTATAGAATAAAAACTCATTCTTCGACAATGAGTGTTTAGATGTAGATACACTGAATAAATTTTTCTTCATACAGCATAATAAAGTATTTATGGTATGATAGTTATTTTATTATGTAAATTTTATTATATATTTCATGATTACTTATTAGTTTATTTTTATATTACATTCCTACTATAGGTCACACAAAGATATCTAGTTATAGAACATATACCCACATACATTATCACATGGAGGGTATCATTTAATGGAGAGGAAAATGATTTTTGAAAAGTTTGATACATTAAGAGATAAATTTATTTATGAATCAGAAGAGGTCTAGTTCAGACCTCCATATCCCTCCTAGTCGTGATGAAAAATGGAAAAAATTGGGAAGGAAAAATTGTAAAGTATCTTAGAGATCAATCTAAGGATGTAGCTATAAATTTTTTTTAAGAATTATATTTTTATTTTTAATGAATGTTTTTATTTTTTAAATTAAAAACATTAATATACCATTTTAATTTATCATTTCATGATGAACATTTGGAGAATGTGACACATAGAATTTTTATTCCTGAGGGTAGGATGGATATTCTAGCTACTACTTTATAGAATCTATAATACCCTAACTGTGTAATATGATATGACGTTGGTGGCAGAATTTGGAACTTTTTGTTTATCAATGAAAGAAATAAAGTGAAAAAATATATTCCTTAAATGCATAGTTGAAAGACATAAAATAGTACATGGGGGATAAAATTAAATATGTCCTACAACCAATGCTTGAACAAATGATGAGACAATCACTGCCTTTGCAGCCTGCCTACTTAGATCCTCTACCTCCTCATTCGGACGCAACCATATACTGAGTTGTATGTTGGATATCCCAAATTATGTATTATCGAGTATGAAATCGTACATATTTGGGGGATTCTATACATCACCATCCTATGAAGTTGTGTCAGGTTGGAGTATCAATACATGATATTATTAATCTAAATTCACTAATTCCACTGACTATAGTGGAGGTTACCAGGGTTTGAGAATGTGTTGGTCATTTATTACTTTGGGTGACTAGCATTTTTCATCAATTGGCATATGAGTTATTTATTTTTTTTAAATATTATATATATATTATTTTAAATTACTTAAATTGTTTTCTTATATTAATTATTAATTTTATCGAAAATTACTTTTATTGAAAAACACTTATACTATTTTCTTCCTTAAATGATATTTATGAGTTTCAAATAATGTTTGATATATGTAACAGATAATATCTATTGATTATATTACAAAATGATATCATGGATCTCATAATTTTTAATATCCCACTGTACTATTGTTACAATTTTTTTCCATGTAAATAAATTAATGTTTAAGTTTTTACTCCATTAAATAATGATTACAATATGTGAATTAATATATTACTTATTTAATTAGGTATCTATACACAATTTTCATTCAAAAATGTGACCACTACTATTTATGGTATTATATATCTAGAATAAACTTCAACTCCTATGAAATATCTTGATAATTATTCCACAGTTATACAAATACGTGACAGATTAGAAAATATATACATTGGGTTCAAGTTTTATCCATTACATGATGGTTAAAAAGACTAAGATACTTATGAAACAATATTCATTATAATGTAATTAATTTTGATATCTATATATTTTAGTAATCATTCGATGTTATGCACCTTCTACCCATACGAATTCACATTGTATTGGTTTTCACTTTATTACGTTGAGTTCATAAAAATTTTAGTAAATTGTCAAACCAGTAATTTGTATTCTTATTTATAATTTCATTGTTATGAATTATAATTATTTATACATGTTTTAATAGTTGATATAAGAAAATAATTGTCATTGAATAGGTTTAAAAATTATCACTTGTCAAAACAAGAGCCAAATAAAATCAAATATAATTAATTAATGGTAAATATATTTTATATTAGATCATATTTGAATCCCTTATATATATATATGTGTGTGTGTGTGTTGGTTTCTATTTTCAAGTTAATTTTTCATAAACACAATGTCCATAACGAAAATTAAGGTTGGAATGTGTTTATTTTGTTTTATGATTCAACTTTTAGATAATCACAACAAGGGTGATGATAGAATTTGATATCGTTAGTTATAATATTGTTTTTAAGTATTATATCTAAATATTCCATTTTAAAACTTTGAAAAATCATTATTGTTGTAGATATTAAATAATGTAGATGCATATAAGAATTAATACCTTACCCATCATTGAAGTTTATTTGAAAATTATGGTTACATTTTAAATTATTAGGTATGTATCTTTTAATTAATGTTTAAAAATTGAGTATTTATACAACTGTTTTCTAGTTTAAGTTGGTATATTCTTTTTTTACATGTTTGTTCTCAACTTTAAGTGGTTATATTATATTTTTCATGTTGTTTTAGATTTTTTGGGATCATGTAACTTAATAAATTATTTTTAATAAACCTTTCCATGTTGGTTTTAAAAAAAACCGATGCGGATTCAAAATTAATGACTTTGGATTTTGTTTTTTGGTATAACCTAGAATCTAAAGAGACTTTATGCATTTATTCTATTAAAAAACCAATATGTAAAGGAATATATTATTAATTTATAATTCTACATCAGTTAAAATTATAAAAAAAGTGTGGAAATATAGTTTCAAAATCAGTTTTCCAAAAAAAGTGATGTTAAATCATCATTTAAATTATCTATTAGTTGAAATTTCAACATCAATTTTGTAAAACCGACATTGAAACTATTATTTTTAACATCTCATGCATCATTATCGATTAAAAACATATATTAATTCAAAAAAACTATGATTAAAATATGATTTTCCACTATTGATATTGAATAAAATCTTTTAGTGTATAGTGTAATACTCATAGTACATTTCCAATTATGTTGGAAAATTATTATTTACCGCCATGGTTCTGCATGAAGTGTAAATATGTTATGTTTTCTCTACTTATATTTTGACAAGAAAACCCAGAAATGATACTTGTGTCAATTTGGATCCATTGATTGAATATCTAAAATTGATGTGGGATATAGGAGTTATATTCTATAATTCTTATATATGTGAATAATTCACATTGAGAGATATATTATATGAGATGATAAATGAATTTCCTACTTATAGAAATTTTTTAGGATATATAATTAAAGGAATGTTGAGGTGTACCATTTTGGAAGAATAAACACTCTCTATTAGATTAAAGTATTCCTTTAAGATTGTGTTTTTATGAAATCACAAATTTCTACACCGGAAACATAAATATAGATCCTATATGACATCATTTGATTGGAATATAGAACAAGGTACAATTCCATATCCATTAAGGGATGGTCAACTATTCTAGAAACTAAAATAGATTGAACCTATTTTCGATAAACCATTTTTTTAAAAACATTTGAAATCGGGATCAAAAAACATATCAATTTTATTCAAATAAACATATTGGAAATGTTTATACATTAGGAATATTTTGATTTCATGCATGTGGAAAAAATGTATTTGATAGTGTTGTTTTCATGTTCTAAATGTTTCTGATAAAACAAAATATGGTATCAAGGTTTGTTTGGACATGATTGAAATTAGTATAAGAGAATATTTGGCATTGATGAAGGGTGAAAGATGTACTTTTCTCCCTCCACTACTACAAATACTCCTTTTATCAGCACTAAAAATGGCCTTTAACAGCGCTAGAAAAGCATTGTTAAAGCTGCTGATGATAAAGGGGGGTCCCCTTTATCAGGACTCCAAAAAGCACTGATAAATTACCCTTTTATCAGCGCTAAAAAGAGCGATGATAAAAGGGGTCATTTATCAGTGCTAAAAAGAAGTGCTTATAAAAGGTTCCTTTATCAGCGGAACCTTTTTAGCACTGATAAAAGTAAAAGAAATAAAAAAACATTAAAAAACATTAAAAATACATGCCAATCGGGGGGCTTTTATAGAGCTTGAGACCCCCTTTTAACAGCGGTTTCCTTCCCCACCAACACCCTCATTCACCCCCCACCTCCACCCTATATCAGTGCGACAAACACCCCCTTTATCAGCGCTAGCCCCCCAAATCCACCCCCATGCGTGCGCCTTTGCCTCCACCAATATTTAATCTCGAGACCTCCCCCTTGCGCACCTGAAGCCTTTACCACTCTGCCATATGGATTTGTTCTCCAATTAATGACATATCTATTTATATATATATATATAGTTATATTTATTCATATAGTAATATATAGTTATATTTATGTCTTTATATAGTTATATAAATATATATATTTATAGTGATATTAATATATATAATTATTGTTATATCAATATATATATGTAGTTATATTAATATATATATATAAATAGTTAGAATAATATATAGGTATATAAATAATTATATATTGGTATTTTAAATAAAATTGATATTATTTATTATTTATATAAATCTAATATATTTTATTATTTATATTTATAATTAAATTTTTATGTGTGAATATATAAAAAATATGTATATATTGTTATATATTTGATTATAAATAGCAGAGCATTATAAAAAATGATAAAATTTCAAATACATAATATCAATATGAATGTAATACCTTGGAATAAATTCAGTACCCACCAAAAAAACCCAATAATACCCCCTTAAATGATGCTGAAAATCCACAAAATGTTAAAAAATTGGGGTATCCCGACAAAAAATTCAGTTTTGGAGGCCTTCTGGCCCTTTTTGGCTGCAAAAAAACCTTTACCGGGGCTTTCCTAGCCATTATGGTGTAGAGATCATCACAGGTTTCGATTTGATATTTGGTAAAGCTCAAACGGACACTCGGATCAAACGTTATGGCCGTTTGAAGTTGGAGTTGTGTTTTCAACATAATTTGGATCTTCTTTTAATTTTTTAAAAATTTTTTGTATTCAAATTGTTATTAAATGACTATTAATCCATAGTAATTAGGAAATTAAATATTAAAAATATATTTTAAATTTTTTTTAAAAGACATTTTCAGTAAATATCTTATATATTAAGTGTAACTGTATATTTATACTTACCTAAAATATATTTAAATTTATATTTACAAAATTTATATTATATTCATATCAATATTACTATATATATATATTTAAATATTAATATATCTTTTTAAATGATTTTTTTGGAAGTGGACTTGGAAGTAGACCCTTTATCAGTGCTAATAAAGGTACCCCCCCTTTATCAGCACTTTTTCATTAGCACTGGTAAAGGGTGGTGTTGGCCTTGCCCCATTTAGTGGTAGTGCTCTAGTAGCTTGCACTCTATCCAGATAAGAAAAATTGAAAATTTTCAATTTTAATAATGGTGTTAAAGATCCATAATGATATACATAATGAATTTCATGTAAGAACCTGGTTCTTATTCTTGAGGTGCGGGTTTCCTCTTTTCCTTTTTCCTTAAGTGTTTTTTGAGTAAATAATGAAAATCGGGAAAAATCCCAAAAATTTTGGGTACACACAATTTACTATTCCACACACCATGTACTTTGGCCATGTCGGATGAGTATACAGGGCGTGTAGGCTTGTCGACGATGAAGGGTGTAAAAACTGACTACATATCGTGTACATAGTATATACACGCCATGTAATCAGTCAGTAGGTGAACAATAAGGTGGTGGGAGTAGCTGCCAACAGAATGGTAGTACACACCGTGTAATCAGAAATAAACGCTTTGTAATCAAGTCAGGAGATTAATAGTGTGGTGGTGAGAAGTAGCCGCTAGTGGAACATCTAAAGAATGGAAAGTACACGATGTGTACTTAAGAGTACACGCCGTGTAGTTGTGTTTTTTATAAACCGGTACTGGACTCCTCTTTAAATACAGGAATCTTAAAATGCCCAGAAGCCGTGGGAGAGAAGGTCGGACGTCGAAATAGCTCCCGACAGAACACCGAGACTCTGATTCATTCATCAAAGATCACATTTGGACCGCGCTGGTAAGCCCTACCCTCTCATTTTGTGTTTCCTTCCAATTCCTTATTCAGGGGACGTTATTTGGGCTTGAATGGGTTATATTTCTTCCCAGATCTACGTTGTTCTTGGGCTTTTCGGGAGGAATCATTCGCGTATATCGATCTGTGGAGATCGAGGTAGGTGGTCTGTTGTTTATTTCCAACTGTTGAGTGTTTTTCTGTACCGTTGTGCTACGCGCCCATGTTTGGGGTTTTGTATGGATGAGGAATTGAATATTTAGATACCTAGAATTTAATTGGTAATACAATTAATATATATAATATGTTGTTTTGGATCATTGCTTTGATCCCGGGCCACCCGGTGGGTTCGTTTCCCTTATTTAGTCATTTGGATAGGATACCTGTGGGTATGCCGGGATTATAGAATACTTAGAGTTTTCTTGAGAAAAAATGTATATAATTTTCTTACTTATGTTTTGGGATCATCCATGCTACATACTTAGCCTAAGGGAAGTGTTTCGTTTAGCCTGAGGGCAATTTCTCTCATGCCTGTGGGCAGTAGCTTCTGTGCATGTGGGTGAAATCTTGTATGCCTGAGGGAAATATTCGTTATGCTTGTGGGCAGTCACCTGCGGGTTTCGATTCCAATTACCTAAGGGTAAGGATTTGTATATTTGATGACACTGTTTAATTTGAATATTCATTGCGGTAATCTCTTGTGTTATACCAGCCAAGCTAAATCACATGCTTGGTATTGATATTACTTTCTATTTGTTAGATAACTTGTTTTAGTTTTTGTTGTGACACTATATAAGAGATTGTCCAGTGACGCTGAGTCTCAGAAACTTTTAATTAAATTAGATTGAATTTTTAAATATTAATTAAATAGTAATGGAACTTATAGGAGTAGATGCTTTTGATTAATCCCTATCTTACTGCATTTTATTATTGCACACTCCTGTAGAACATTTTCATTCACAGTTGTGCACAGGCCTTTGTTGGGATCCTACTTGGATTTATTTCTCACAACCTTTTTGTGTAATTTCTTAGGCCCAAACAGATTATATTTCTATAGGTTTTGATAAGGGAAACTATCCCTATACAGGTACATGATTGTTGCAGAGAAGTGGGAGAGCATGGGTCTGAGCTTAGTCTTGTGATGCTGCTAAGTTCCAACTGCACTATTTTGTTTTTCTTTTTCGTACTTTTACCTTGTATTGTATTATTCTAGATTTCATTTTATTCTGTTTTTGATACTTTCTTAGACTTAGGGACATATTGCACCATCATATATATATGACTGGAGGTTATCTTTTGATCATCACAGTTGTCCTTTCATATTTTTATTATTTATTTCTTCTGCATTTGGTATGTTTACCTATTTCTGCTATACTACAGTTTGACAAATAAGGGCATAGTTTCCCCACTATCAGATCTAGTCCCTCACTACTAGTCGGAAGCCTCTGGCGTTTGGGGAAATGCATTTGTGGTCATGTGACCCACCAGGTTCGGGGCACCCGTATAGTGGCACCCGAATCTGGGATGTTACATTTCAGGTCAATAAATAATAAAAATGTACAGGGTATAAAATCAGATGACGATCACATTTTTATGAAATAATGATTGGTCATCGCTTTATGTTTCTTTCGTTCTAAAACTTTATGACATACATCAACTAGAATTAGTTTCTTTTTCAAAATCTATATGCGATAAAGGCATGGACCTAAAGAAATTTCCAATCTTAAATAAGAATATTGCAATCTTATTAGGTAAATTTGAGATATTCTTCCAAGTATCATTCCTTTATATAATGGTTCAATATATAGTTTACTTAGTTAGAAAGGATTAGATATATGGTCTTGTACATTTTACATGGATGTTCCACATTGAATGATATATGAAGATTTTGAAAGGGTGGGTCAAGACTTGAAGTTTCCCAAGAGGTTTTATTTATGAATAATATATTTTTGAAAAAGATATTGAATTCTATAACAATTACCTATCATATGTGGATGTCATAATTCTACCGAAGTCTCTTCATAGTGAATGCCTTATGGGTAAAGTAATTCCCAAATGAAAGGTTATTACAATTATTATCAAAGTGAGGGAGCAAGATCATATTGAAATTTTACATAATAGTGAATAAGTTTATCCCAATGATGAATCCTACAAATTAATTGTTAGACATCTGAATCCTTATATGTCTAAATAATGGATATCAAATATACATAATTAACATTTTATATGATGGTTCTAAGATCATGTTTATAAATATTTATCTAAAAACCCAAATTCAAGTACTGAATAACATTTATGGATAGCCAGGTGAACAATTTTAAATTTTATATCATAGAGTGGTTTTATAATTAATGGTTACTTTTTCTATAAAAAGGAAAAATATGAATGAAGTATAATGAAAATTAGTGGAGCTATGGTTGTGGAAGTAGTAATTCTCATATCTAGTTCTAAAGATAAAAATCCAATTTATGTGAATATTTCATATTTCAGCGTCATCGAACTGATATTCAAGTTGGGTTATACAACACTTCAAGTGCTTATTTTCCTTTACAAATGGATTGAAAAATGTAATGCAGTAAAATTCAATGAATTGGGCTTTATGAAGAAGAATTTTAGTTTGTAAGGTCACAATGGTAGTTATTCATAATAGAAACATAAATAGTATAGGAATTTTATGTCTTGGATCTAGAGAAAAATAATTGTTCAATTGTTACGTTGGAGACTAAAAAAACATTAGCGCCATTTGAAAATTAAATAGGGGATGACCCTTTCATTGGGAGATCACATTAGTTTCACAGGAATCCCAATGTTGACAAATCCATGTACATTAGAGGGGACCACAAATTGGGGATTTAGAAACCTGAAATAAGAGATAAATCCCTTCAACCTTTAATGAAAAAAAATATTTCAATGAGATGTTTAAATCGTTTTTTAATATACTATTATTTTCTTAATAATAGTATGTGTTCTATACTGCTTTTATTTCATCTAAATTAAATTTTTCAGTAATCATTATGATAATGACGTTTTCACATGATGATGTTACCAATCTCAAGGAATAAAAAATGAATGATGCTAAAAATATATAATTACAAGGGGATCATACATGTTTATTAAAAAAACAAGAACGGAGTAGAATCACTATGTTAAATGAAATTTTTAGGGTAAAAAGAAAGCATATAAAGTTTAAGGTTAGATGGAATCAATATGGACAAGCTATTGACCTCAACAATTAAATGTACATTAGTTATGTTGGGATGACAATGAGAATTCATGTTCCAATTGATATGGATATGTAGCACCGTGTATTTCCTAGATTGAGGAAACCCTTTGGGACCATATTAAAGTAATTTTATGATATAATTTCTCAATTTTAAAAAATAATTAAATAATGAATCATTGATTTTATTTTAATTAACCCTTATAGAGTTCATTTATAGTAGATGATTTCCATAATTAATATGTCTTAATTGTCACTATAAAATCTCATATAGGATTCTAGACACTACTTATAAAGAATTATATTACGAATACTGAGGGGAATGTAAACCCCCACTCACTAGTTACTTATGCACACATTATAAAATATGATACAAGGAAATATTTCATTATTCATTGGTGTAATGAAAAATAATTTGTGGTGAAATATTTTTGATAATATTTTATCTTTAATTAATTATTTTATCCACTTATACTCCAATTTTATTATTTATTAAATAGAAAATGAGTTTTGAAAAAAACTTGTAGAAAAACCAATATACCCATACTGTAAAGAAAGTATGAGGTATGTTTTCACTTGAAAATAAAATGGTTTTTATTTTAAATATAAATTTAAAATTTTATATACTATAAAAAAATATATGTTTCTTTATATATATATATATATTGATGAATAAAAATATGAATCCACTCTTATCCTGCATTATTTTCTTTGGAAGGAGGCCCACATAAATAAAGAGGGTAAATTAGATGATGAAAATGAAAAAATAGTATGGGAATCATGTATAAGTATGATGTTATAATAATTCAATCTTCTTTATAATAGTGTTACATAATAAACAATATTTAAATTTATATGTTTTTTAAATGGTTTAGAAACATCAATTAACATCTTCTACACCTAGAGAAAATCTACTTTTAATATATTTGAAGTGGCCAGAACAATATGGTCGTGTTAGAGGTATAGGTTTTGGAGTGTCACGTCAAAAATATTTTGATAATAAAAATCCTCAAGGAGATACATATGAGATGATGAAATGAATACAATCATAGATAGATTCTTGGAAATAAATTATTATCCAGTTTGGTTTGGAATACTAATAAATTTGAAAGTATAAAATCAAATCGTCATTGGAAAAAATATAAATACATGAAGATCTAAATGAACCCACTATCATTGAGGATATCCATTACAAAAAACTACATACCTTACTCAAGATAATCAATTTTTTTAATTAATAATTCTCCTAAATGGGAATCAAATAACTTACAATAACTTTATATTATTAAAATTATGTCGGGTGAAATTGTATGTGATTTATATCTATCAACACCCATGTATTACCTTGTTTCATGTGGTATGATCTATAATATCGTTAGAGACATGATACATAATAAAAAAAATCCAAAAATATAATATGATAATGGGGATTGAAGTATCTCATGAGGTGATCACTGACTTTCTTGTTCCACATGATGATATGGATGTTACAATAGTCAATAATGATATTATAAATCTCATAGAATAGCATCTAATCTTATATAAATCCTTGAGTTATTTCATTTTCAAAAAAAATTCAATGAAAAATATTTAACAGATGAAGAAAAAATGTTTTACATGTTATGTGGTATTACATCTAGATCAAATGATGGGTTAATTGATGGAAGGATAAAATAAATCCATTGAATCAACGAATAAATCAAAAGGACCTTTAAAGACTTCCTTTTCCAATATAGTTATTCTACTACATATATTAACATTAAAAATTTATCTTGAAACAACATTAAATGATAGAAATATGTTCTATATTCAATATGAATAATAATTATAAGTATATTTCAAAACAAACATGGTTGTTTTGAGAGTGTAAATGAGATATTTAAATTTTGAAATGCAGGGAGTCTTAGTTGTGAATACATATATGTGGCACTTTTTCATAATAAATTTGACCAAAAAATGATCCACTATATTCATAATATTTAATAACAATTTATATTCTTTAATGGAATATATATTATTACTATATAATGGGAGAACCCTGTGATGTGTGGTTTGGAATCATTAATCCTTGTTTCATTTCTATGAATGAACATTATTTGTAAATTTAAGAAATTTAAAATAAAAAATAAGCACTAAGTGAGGTTTTTGAGATGAAAATAAAAAAAAGATATACTCTTCTTGATTCCTACAATGGAGGGGAAAAACTAAATAATATAATCATTTACAATATATATTCATTTTTTCATCAGTTATTCGTTTTTTCTTTTAAGTAAACATTGGATACTTAATAAAATCAATTTGGATACACAAAAAAATTATTTTTCTGAACAATGAATTTATTTCATTAAAACATAACATACAAGATGTTAATTGTGAGTTTTTAATTCACATATATCGACATTTTACTAATAAACCATGAATTATATGTATCAATTTTTGTTTTAAGGGGACCTTTTTATTGCATGGTGATATATAAATATATAATAAATCATGGAATGAGGTCAATGACTGTACAAAAGAATATTATGGATTTCTTCAAATGGAAGTATATTAAGGTATATAATGTAATATTTAAATATTAAAACATATTTCAAAAACAATTACTTATTTTGGTCAATGTTTCTTCAGTGTTCAAAGAAAAATAACAAAAAAAATTATGGATATTACATTTGAGTATATATGAATGATATCATATACCATAAAAATTCTAGAATCTCTAACCATGTAATTTTTTAAGGTAATTACTATTTAATTAAAAATATTTATTAATAATTTTTTTTCAATATTTTCTCATTACCACTAAGATTTAAAGAAATATATATACTCAAAATAATAAGAAAATGTGTTTACTTATGGGTGGGAAGAGTACTTAATGTCATAATATATTCCAACATAACATTTAGGTGATTACCAATAATGATTGTGATTTAATTTGGTCTTTGGACTTGGAGATAGATTTGGGATTTGAAGAATTGGTAACATAATACTTATATATTATTTTTTACTTTTTTTCTCATGGATAAGTATAATGTAAGGTTGCTCTATAAATATATATGTGAAGATAGTAACATGTATGAAGTTTCTCATGCGCCTGAGATATTATACTTTGACGATACAATTGAGTTAATGGAGACAAGGATCAACCACTCCTCAATCTGATATATTATGTACCTGGTATGATTCAAAGTGAGTTTTTTCAATTTAAAATTGGGTATTTTAGTCAAAACACACGTGACATTCTCAAACTAAGAAAACACATTAAAATTGATGTGATACATTAGGTTAATGATATATAATTAATCATTGATTTATAAGAATTAGATGAACCTCAATAAGATTCACAGTGTGACCGGAATGACATGAAATGATTGTATTTGTTTTAAAATTGACATTTTAGATTGAAACACTTATTTCATACTCAAATCCAAGTAAATGAATTAATATTTTTTTGAAACTGTAGGAAACTGATCCATAATTTATTTTTCATTTATAGGAATTGACCACATGTCAATCTGACACACTATGTGACCGATATGACTCAATGTGCATGTATTCAAAATAGAAGTTCCATTTAAGATTAAAATCTATTCCACATAGCCAAAATCGAAAAAATGAGATAAATTTTTTTCAAAAATTAGAAAAAAATACATAATTAATTTTTGATGTATTAGAATTGATTTCACAACAATATAACCCATGATGTGGTCAGTGTGACTCGAAGTATGGGTTTTCAATATAAAAGTGTCATTTTAGTTTAAAACATGTCCCATAGACAAAACCAAGAATATGAGATCATATTGTTTTAAAACATTAGTCAAACAGTCTATAAAAAATTTATATATATAAGAATCAACCTTGTGAATCAAAAAAATGTTGGGGAAGGTGTGACTCTAAGTGCGTTTTTTCAATATATAAGTGTCATTTCAGTTTAGAAATCAAATAATATAATAACAAATAAAGAAAAAAATCTCATAATGTTTTTAAACATTAGTGAAATTATTAATAATTCATTTCTAATCTGTAGAAATCAACCACACATGAAACTGACACACAATGTCGTCAGTATGACTCAAAGTCTGTGTTTTAAATATAAAAGATCAATTTTAGTTTAAAATGTGAATCACATAGCCAAAACAAAGAAAATAAGATCATATTATTTTCACACATTTGAAAAATGATCCATAATTGATTTTTGATGTGTAGGAATTGACCATACTTTAATCAGATAGACAGTGTGCCTAATATCACTCAATGTATATCGTTTTAGTTTAAAATTTTAATTTTAGTTCAAAACACATTTAACATACTCAAAATTGAGAAAATACATTCACACTGTTTTGATAGTTTAATAACATTATCTATAGGTCATTTGTGATGTTCACTAATACAAATACCCCTTTTATCAGTGCTAAAAATGGCCTTTAATAGTGCTAGAAAAGCGCTGTTAAAGCCGGTGAAGATAAAGGGGGGTCCCCATTATTAGTGCTCAAAAATGTGCTGATAAAGACCTCTTTTATTATCACTAGAAAAAAGCGTTCATAAAAGGGGTCTTTTATCAACGCTAAAAAAGCACTGATAAAAGGATCATTTATCAGCACTTTCTTTTTATCACTGATAAAAGACACCTTAAATTAGTGCTTTTTTAAAATCGCTGATAAAAGTTAAAAAATTAAAAAAATTAAAAAAATCCTTACAATTGGGGGGGATTTTATAGCACTTGAGCCCCCTTTTAACAGCGCATTCCAGCCCCTCTAGCACCCACACGCACCCTCCCTGCACCATATATCAGCACTACACCCACCCCCTTTATCAGCGCTAGCCCCCCAAATCCACCCCATGTGTGCACCCCTGCCCCCACCAAGATTTGATCTCGAGACCTCCCCCTTGGGCGCCTCAATCCTTTACCACTCTGCCATATTGATTTTTTCTCCAGTTAATGATATATCTATTTATTTATTTATATATATTTAGTTATATTTATTCATATAGTAATATATAGTTATATCAATATATATATAGTTATATTAATATATATATTTATAGTGATATTAATATATATATATTTATATCTATATCAATATATATTTGTAGTTATATTAATATATATATATAGTTAGATTAATATATAGGTATATACGAATTTATATATTTATATTTTAAATAAAATGAATATTAGTTATTATTTTGATAAACTAATATATTATATATTTTATATATAAATATATTTTATTATTTAAATTTATAATTAAATGTTTATTTGTGAATATATAAAAAATATGTATATAATGTTATATATTTGATTATAAATAGCATTACATTATAAAAAACGATAAACATTCAAAGACATAATATCAATATGAATGTAATACCTTGGAAGAAATTCAGTCCCCACCAAAAAAGCCAACATACCACCTTAAACGAGGCTGAAAATCCACCAAATGTTAAAACATCGTGGTATCCCGACTAAAAACTTAGTTTTGAAGGACTTCTGGGACTTTTTGGCGTCGAAGAAACCATTACCAGAGTTTCTCTAGTGATACGGGTGTAGAGCTCGTTGTAGTATTCGATTCGATATGTGGTAGAGCTCAAACGGACACCCATATCAAAAGTTATGGCCCTTTGAAGTTTGAGTTGCGTTTTCAAAATATTTTGAATCTTTTTTTAGATTTTTAATTTTTTTAGTTTTAAAATTGTTATTAAATGATTATTATTCCATAATAATTTGCAAATTATTAATTAAAAATATATTTTTAATTTTTTTATAATCCATTTTCCCTAAATATCTTATATATTAAGTGTAACTGTATATTTATACTTATCTAAAATATATTTAAAATTATATTTAAAAAATTTATATTATATTTATATCAATATAAATATATCTATATATTTAAATATTAATGTGATTTTTTAATGATTTTTTTTGGGAAGTAGACTTTGAAGTAGAACATTTATCAGCGCTCTAAAAAAAGCGCTGATAAAGACCCCCCCTCTATCAGCGCTACTAAAAAAGTGCTGATAAAGTGTTACCCTTTAACAACGCTAAAAAATCACTGTTAAAGGGGGTACCATTATCTGCACTTTTTTCATTAGTGCTGATAAAGTGTGGTGCTGGCCTTACCCCGTTTTTTGGTAGTGCTCTAGTAGCTTTCACTATATCCAGATAAGAAAAACTGCAAATTTTCAATTTTATTAATGGTGTTAAAGTTCCATAGTGGTATCCAAAATGAATTTCATGTAAGAACCCAGTTCTTATTCTTGAGGTACATGTTTCTTCTCTTTCATTTTCCGTAAGTGTTTTTGAGTAAATAAGGAAATGTGGGAAAATCGCAAAATTTGTGGGTACACACCCTGTACTTTTCGACACACCGTGTACTTTGGCCATGTAGGATTAGTATATAGGGCATGTAGGCCTATCGATGATGATGGGTGTAAAAACTGACTACACGTTTTGTACTTAGTATATACACGCTATGTAATTGGTCAGTAGGTGAACAATAAGGTGGTGGGAGTAGTCGCCAACAGAACGGTAGTACACACTATGTACATAGAAATTAACGTCATGTAATCTAGTCGGCAGATGACCCTTGTGGCAGTGAAAAGTAACCACTAGAGGAACTGTTAAAAAATGGAAAGTACATGATGAGTACTATTTAGATACCTAGAATTTAATACGTAATCTAATCAATATATATAATATGTTGTTTGGGATCATTTCCTTGTTCTAGGGCCTCCCGGTGGGTGTATTTCCCTTGTTTAGTCATTTGTCCAGGATACCCGTGGGTATGCCGTGATTATAGAATGATTTGAGTTTTATTGAGAGAAAATGTATATAAATTTCTTGATTATGTGTTGGGGTTAACCAGTTTACCTGCTTAGCCTAAGGGAAGTGTTTCATTTATCCTGAGGGAAATTTTTCTCATGCATGTGGGTAGTAGCTTCTATGCATGTGGGTGACATCCTGTACGCTTGAGGGAAATGTTCGTTATGCTTGTGGGCAGTCACCTACGTGTTTCAATTCTGATTACCTGAGGGGAAGGATTTGTATATTTGAGGACACTATTTACTTTGAATATTCACTATGGTGATCACTTGTGTTATACCTGCCAAGCTAAAGCACATGCTTGGTATTTATATTACCTTCTATTTGTTAGATAACCTACTGTAGTTTTTTCCGCAGCACTTTATAAGAGATTGTTCATTGAGGCTGAGTCTCAGAAACATATAATTAATTTATATTGAGTTGATAAATAATAACTAAATGGCAATGGAACTGGTAGGAGTAGATGCTTTTGAGTACGTCATATCTTATTGCGTTTTATTATTGTACACTGCTGTTCTACATTTTCACTGAAAGTTGTGCACAGGACATTGGTGGTTGCCTACAGGGATTTATTTCTCACACCCTGCATGGGTCATTTTGTGGGCCGAAATAGATTATATTTCTGCAGGTGTTGATAAGGTAAAGATTCCCTATACAGGTACTTGATTGTTGGAGAGGAGTGGGAGAGAATGGGACTGAGCATTGGCTTGCGATGCTGCTGAGTTCCTACTGCACTGTTTTGTTTTGCTTTGCTATACTTGTACCTCATATTGTATTATTATAGATTTTAGTGTATCTTGTTTTGGCTACTTTCTTATTCTTAGGGACAAATTGCACAATCATATATATATGATTGTTGGTTATCTTTTGATTCAACATAGTTGTCCTTTTATCTTTGTATTGTTTACTGCTTCCGCATTTGGTTTGTTTATCTATTTCCATTGTGCTACACTTTGAAAAATATGGGAACTGTTTCCCCACTATCATACATAGTCCCTCGCTGCTAGTCGGCAGCCTCTGGCATTTGGGGAAATGCGCTCGAGGTCATGTGACCAACCGGGTTCAGGGCACCCGTTGAGTGGCACCCAGATCCAGGATGTTACTTTTTGTGTCAATAAATAATTAAAATTTACAGGGTATAAAATCACATGATGGTCAAATTTTAATTAAAGAATGAATGGTCATCACTTTACGTTTCTTTATTTTTAAAAATTTATGACATACATCAACTAGAATTAGTTTCTTTTACAAAATCTAAATGCAATAAAGGGATGGACCTGAAGAAGTTTCCAATCATAAATAAGAATATTGAAATCATATTAAATGAATTTGAGATGTTCTTCCCAGTATCATTGGTTGCGCCAAAATTTACCCTACTGGTAAAAGCGATCGATGTAGTACATGTAGGGGTCGAGTCCACAGGGACCGAAGAAGTAACGTTGAGACACTATGATTTGGTGAAGGATGGGCTATGAAGTACCCAACTTTGGTTTTGATTTTAGATGGTTTTAAAGAACACTAAGAAACCTAAGTGAATTCAATTCAAATAAAATGGGTTGATCATAGTATTATTCTTGGGGTGGATTGAATGAATTTTACTTCTTTAGACAATTTTGGTTTTATTAATTCATGATGAATCCATTCTTCAAAAATAACACTACCTTCATCATTTTCTGGTTTGGTGCTTACTAAACACAATTAATAATACCCTATAAAATTAGAGAACCAAATTCATGATCTCTCCGAGGTATATGTTCATTTAGTAATTGAATATAGTTTGCTCAACCATAGTAAAGATGAAGAGTAGAAATAACTGAATATTGGATGTCTTAAATTAATTATCCAATTAACAATAATTCTTTAATAAAATAACATTCAACCTAGAATTTGCATCCTCCTAAGATCAACCCATTAAAGGGTTATCCCTCCATTGATGGTATACTCTCAATGGTGGGCGGAATATGGCTAACAAGAATTGGATTGAAGAAATTAAAACTGCGGAAATAACGAGCACTCCTCCGTGTGTGTGAATGAAATTCACACCTATGTGTGAACTAATTCACAACAACACAAAGATATCACTGTGCTTTGTGATAATAATGTTTTAATAAATGAAATGAAAAATATAGAAGTGAAATAATTTTATTTTGAAGATAAAGATACAAAAAAAAAGAAACTTACATGGAAATGGAAAACATTACAAAGGAATTTTGGAAGCATAACCTTACAATGAAACAAGCAACAAAAGATGATATGAAAAATATCCACCCCTATTCCTTTAACCACTAGCTCCTTATATAGGCATATTAAGAGCCTTAGGTATATCCCCCAACAATTAATTCACCGCCCAACAATAAATAGAGTCAAATGGAGGGTTAATAATCAAAAGGAAATTGATGTTTTGAATTTGACCTGGAAAACTGTCCAGATTCGTCCACCATATTGACGTGTGAATTAGAAATTTAAGAATTCCGAATCCATAGGCGCTGTAGACGAGAAATATCTTCGTCCATCTGTCCTCTATGCACTGTAAAAATTTCAGGAACTTTAGTTCAGCCGTTTGGAAGTTATAGTCTAAATGGTTCAAACAAAGTGATAAATCATATCCCAAAATTTCAAATTCAGAAAATGAATATAATGTTATACACAATCAAATGAATGATTGGGCCCAAATTTTCATTTTAAACATGAATTTCATTTTTGATGAGAAATGAAGTTCTATTTATGTAATGCACTAAAATCAGTGTTTATGGACTTTGTAACAATTAATATAAATATATTAACAATCAATATTACCCACTTTCGGTGACTAATCACACCCCCTAACTTGAGTTTTGGTAGTCCCGAGAAAAATATATTACAAATATGAAATTCAAATCCCCTTTTCCAAAAACATTTTAATACACATTGTTCACCCAAATATCTCATACCAAAAAATTTATGGAACCCATCAAAATTATTTAAAAAAATCTAGGCCCAGAAGCATATCTCAAGCCCAATCCCATTCCTTTGTTCAAATTCATCGCCACATTTCATCCAATTTCAATGAAGCATGATAAAGTGTTGTGCATCACAAAAGATATGGGGCCCATTTTATTGTTCAAGGGGAAAAAAAGGAAGTGCTAGGTGGGAATCACATTAAACCTTAATATGAGTATCCATTTTTTTTTGATTTTTTTGATGATTTTTTTATCCACAATAGATATAAAAAGACTAACTCTGGGAAAGGAAACTATGGAGTCACGATCCCCAAGTGTCGGATTCCACACAAATTGTCAATTTTATGCTCTACAATAGAGATATAAAGCCTAACTCTGGGCAAGACAACTATGGAGTCACGATCCCCAAGTGCCGGACGCCACACATTCGGACAAAACATTTCTCTATGTGGTCAATTTTTTGTTTTTTTGTTTTTGTTTTTTCTTGGATACAAAAATTAAACTAAAAGTGCCCCAGAACCCTATGCTATAATGAAAGGGACCCATGAACTAAAATTTACACCCACAATCCAGTAGACGTGCATTGTGGCATTTTTATTAAGAGGATGAAAATGTAAATTTTGAAAAATCACATCAGACAACCGCACTTTCCAAAAACTATGCTCATGAACTTAAACTTGCATTAAAATCAGAATCAAAGCATGCAAAATTTTTTTGATATCCAATTTTAGAGTTTGCAATGTGTGTTATCATGGTTATGGTTAATGGAATTTTTCTTTTCATGCATGTTTTTATTCAAAAAATAATAATCATTTTTTATCTCCCCCCAACTTAGAATAACACTGTCCCCAGTGTTTAAAGAAAAGAAAAGTTAGAAGGGGGTAGGAGAGGAGTTCAATGATGAAATTGATAATGGTAAACATGGAACAAATTCACCTGGTTTTTAAATTTGAACTTCATGATGCTCCAGAATACTCCATTGATCACTTGGGGGATGTATGCACCTCCTTGATTGAACATGTATCAACCAAAATAGTTCCTGAACCACAAAAAGAAGGACAAAGTAGACAAAACAAACAACACAATGATTTATTTAATTCCAAGTACTGTCATTTTTATGGGTTTTCTTAAATCAAACTAATGATACATTGTCTTATTTTAAATTTCTGGGTAAGGTATTACTCAGGGATCACAGCACGTGACATGGATGAATATGGTGCTCCCCTTTCATACCCATCCATACTCATAAAAGAAGAAGATGTCAATAGTATAATTTTTTTAACCTACAAAAACATAAATAAAATAAAATAATCTGATGATACATTGTCTTCTTTATATTTTCTGGGTAAGGTATTACTCAGGGATCACACCGCATGACACGGATGAATACGGTGCTCTCTTTTCATACCCATCCTTACTCATAAAATAAGAACATGTCAAAATTCTATATAAATAAAAATATAAAAATTAAGTAGAAGGAAAAAAAAGATGATTCACAGTGATTGGAAACATGAAAACCACGGGTTGCCTCTCGTACAGCGCTTTTGTTTAACGTCGTTAGCCCGACTTGTACCCTAAATCTATCAATTTTTCTCTGGTTCATATGTTGGATCAGTTAACTCCTCCTCGATTTCTTTTTTATTGAATGATTCAATGAATGGTTTTAACCTATGACCATTGACTTTGAAGACATGACCACTTGTGGGATCCTGATTCTCTATTGCCCCATGAGGGTACACATGATGCACTAGGTTTGGACCAGACCATCTGGACCTTAGCTTTCCGGGGTGTAGATGAAGTTTTGAACTATAAAAGAGCACAAATTTTCCCAGTTCAAAGTGTTTTACTTTGAGATTCCTAGATTGGTAGGCTTGAACTTTTGATTTATTGATCTTTCAATTTTCATAAGCCTCCATCCTACGTTCCTCGAGTTCATTAAGATCTAATTTCCTTTTTTGTTTCAGCCAATGAAATGTCAAAGTTCATTTTTTTATTTCCCAAAAGGCCTTATGCTCAATTTCAACAGGTAAATTACATGCTTTTCCATAATCCAATTTAACGGTGACATGCCTAGGATAGTTTTGAAAGAGGTTTGATATGCCCAAAGAGAATCAAAGAGTTTCTCGAACCAATCTTTCCTAGAGGGATTGACAGTTTTTTCAATAATTTTCTTAATTTCTCTATTTTCCAACTCAGCGTGACCATTTTTTTGAGGATGGTACATAGTGGAAACTTTAAGAGTAATACCATACTTAGACATGAGTGAAGATAATGGGCGGTTGCAGAAATGTGTTCCACGATAACTGATTATAGCCCTAGGAATTCCAAATCGAGAAAATATATGCTCTTTCAGAAATCGGATCACAACATAGTGGTCATTGGACTTGGTGGGAATTGTTTCAACCCATTTTGAGACATAATCAATAGCTAAGAGGATGTAGAGGTATCCCTTAGATTTTGGAAAGGGTCACATGAAATCAATTCCCCAACAATCAAAGATTTCAATGACCATAATGGGAGTGAGGGGCATTTGATTCCTTTTGGTAATGGATCATAATTGCTGACACTGAGGACAACTTTTGCAGAATTGGAAGGAATCCTTAGTGAGGTTCGGCCAGTAGAAACCACTTTGGAGGACCATTGCAGTGGTTTTCTTTGTAGAAAATTGGCCTCCACATGCCTCTCCATGACAAAATTTTCGAATGGACTCTTTCTCAGACTCGGGAATACATCTCCTGATTATTTTATCAGGACAGAACTTGAAGAGGTAAGGATCATCAAACACATAGTGTTTCACATCAGAAAGGAATTTCCTCTTAGCTTGGGCCCCCATGAATTTTGGAATGTCACCCATCACCAAATAGTTTTCTATGTCATCATACCAAGGGCAATCACTCACTGAATAGAGGTGCTCATCGGGAAATGAATCTGACAGAGAGAGGCAGTGTGAGTTGTCTTTGAATTCCATCCTAGAGAGGTGATCAGCTAAAATATTTTCAACACCCTTTTTATCCTTAATGTTTATATCGAACTATTGAAGAAGAAGGGCCCACCTAATCAATCTATCCTTGGTATCTTGTTTTTGGAAAAGGTATTTTAGGGCTGAATGGTCAGTGAAGACAATGATGGGCGATCCTAAGAGATGACACCTGAATTTCTCTAAGGCAAAGACAACAACAAGCAACTCTTTCTCAGTGGTGGTGTAGTTTATTTTTGCGTCATTTAAAGATTTGCTTTCATAGGCAATGACATGTGGAGTTTTCTCACACCATTGTCCTAAGACTGCTCCTACAGCGAAATCACTTGCATCACACATGAGCTCGAAAGGAAGTTTCCAATTTGGATGTTTCATGATAGGTGGAGATATAAGAGTTGACTTGATTGTATAGAATAATTCCTCACAGCTTTCTGGCCATAAAAATGGAGCATCTTTTACCAATAGAGCACAAAGTGGTCGAGAAATAGAGCTGAAATTCCTAATAAACCTTCTATAAAAACCAGCATGTCCTTAGAAGGACCTCACTTCCTTAACAGTTTTAGGAGAGGGAAGGTGATGAATGATTTCAACCTTAGCTTTATCAACTTCAATCCCTCTACCAGATACCAGATGACCTAGAATTAGTCCTTCCCTTACCATGAAATGACATTTTTCCCAATTTAGTATGAAATTCTTATCCTCTCACATTGAAAACACCTTTTCAACATTTATAAGGAATCCCTCAAAAGTATCCCCAAAGATGGAGAAGTCATCCATGAAGACCTCTAAAAAATCCCCCATTATATCCGAGAATATTCCCATTATGCACTGCTGGAAGGTACCAGGGGCATTACATAACCCAAAGGGTATGCGCTTGAAGGAAAAAGTGCCGAATGGACAAGTGAAGGTTGTTTTTCCTTGATCCTCTAAGGAGACTTAGATTTGATTATACCCTGAGAATCCATATAGGATGCAATTGAATTGATGACCCGCCACTCACTCGAGGACATGATCAATAAAGGGTAAGGGGAAATGGTCTTTCTTGGTACAAAAGTTGAGCTTCCTATAGTCAATACAAACTCTCCATCCACTACTGACCCTTGTTGGAAGAATCTTTCCATCCTTGTTGGTTATTACTGTGATTCCAGCCTTCTTTGGAACCTCATGGATTGGGATAACCCACTCACTCACAGCTATAGGATAGATGATACCAGCTTTTAACAAATTCAAAAGTTCTTTTCTCACTACTTCCATGAGATTAGGATTGAGTCGCCTATGAGGTTGATGAAATGGATTTGACTCAGATTCAAGAATAATTCTATGAGTCCCGATAAGTGGGCTAATCCCAGGAATATCACATAGGGTCCATCCAATGGCTTTCATGTGTCTCTTAAGAACATCTAGAAGCATCCTCTCATGATCAGCTTCAAAAGAGGAAGAAATGACAATAGGAAAGGATTGATTGTCCCCTAAGAACACATACTTTAGTGATGAAGGTAAGACATTAAATTCAAGATCAGGTTGGTCATGAATTTCCAAGAAAGGATGAGACTTTGTATTGAACTTAGTTTCTTTGTTCAGATTTCTTGACAAAATTGGTTCCTTGTGAACTGAATTTTAATCCACTAATTTTTCCAGAGTAGTGTCATGAATGGACATGGACTCAATGTTATTGATTTCAACCATGGTATCATTGATTGGTGATTCTATAAATTCATCAATAGAGCTGTCTGAAAGAGATTCATTCCAAGGAGACAAATTTCCCTCATGTGAATAAAGAAAATCTATCTTTTCTTGACTTAACCATCCTTTGGTAACTCCTTGATGTTCATTGAGATCATTATCAACACTACCAATCAAATTAACCACATGGATCTATTCATCATCCCCCATTTTAGAGTTTTCATTGTATATGTTCAAGTCTAGACTCATGTTCCCAAAGGTGATGGTCATGTTCCCATTTCGGACTCGAATAACAGAGTTGATTGTTGCAAGGAAGGGACGACCAAGTATGATTGGGGTTTTCTCCCTCGGACCTAAGCCTGGGTGATTGTCCAGAACAATGAAGTCAGCTGGGTAAATGAAATTTTCAACTTTCACTAAAACATCTTTTAAGATCCCCTTTGGAACTCGAACACTACGATCAGCAAGTTGAAGAGTGACAGATGTGGGTTGGAGTTCTTCGAGCCCTGATTGACAATACAAGGCATAAGGAAGGAGGTTCACACTGGAACCAAGATCACACAAGGCTTCAACAACTTTGTTCTATCCTAGTTCAACATTTATGTAAGGGCATCATGGGTCTTTCATCTTAGGAGGAATGGTCCCTTGAATGGTGGTACTCACATTAGCAGCCAAAAGGACTTGGTTTTTATGTGAAAATTTTCTTTTAAAAGTGCACAAGCCCTTAAGGTACTTTTAGTAGGATGGTATGGTTTGGATGGAATTGAGAAGGGGGATGTTCAACTTGACTTGTGAGAAGATTTCCCTCAATGTGTCACTCAATTCAGGCTTGGTTTTCCCCCTCATGTGTTGAGGAAATGGTGCAGGTTGTTGATTTTTTTGTTGGAGTGTTGTTTCTTTCAGATTGTTATCAGTTTCTTCAGTTTGAGCTTGTGGTTCATTTGAATTTTCATTTTAGTTTGAATCTTCACATGGTTTCTGACTTATTTGTTAAGGTTTTTCAATTGATTTCCCACTTCTTAAAACCGTCACAGCCTTTAGTTGTTTGTGAGTTGTTTGAGTGAAACATGACTCTCCCCTTGATGTTGGTTTTGGAATAGCCTGTGTGGGCATGGGTGCCTTTCCAGTTTTGATGGTTTGAAGTTCTTATTTAATGGATGAGAATTCTGAGTTCATTTTGTCCATTTGTTTGCAAAGTTGTTCTAGTAGGCTTTGTGGAACATTTTGGGTTGGTGCTTGAGCTTGTGGGTTTATCCCAGGAGGATACTTTGGTTGTTGGATAGGTTGGTGATATTGGACATGAGGATGTTGGAATTGGACTAGTTGTGGTTGTAACTGATTATGAGGATGAAAGTTTTGTTGAGGGTATGGGTTGATACATTGTTGTTGTGTTGGTTGTTGATTGTCCTTCAAACGAAAGCCTGGATGGTCATTATACCTTGGATTGAAGATGTTCATGAATTGTGGCTTTTGAAAGTTCATTGCATTAACTCCGTTTGGTGTTCCTCCTAAAATAACATCCTTGATGGAAGGAATGGTTGGGAAATTATGAGTCTTGTGGTCTTTCTTGTCACAAATTGTACAAACAACCTCAACAGTTTGGGTTTTGTGGATCTTCCTAAGATCAATCTCCTCAACTTTCCTCGTGAGTGCAGCAAGCTTTTCTCTAAGGTTTTCTTCTTCTCCAAGATTGTACATTCCACCAGATTTGGGTGGCTTCTCATAGTATGGTGATGTTCCCCATGTTTGGTTGTGTTCAGCTAGATTTTCTAGATACTCGTAATCATCATTTGGGGCTTTGTTTTTGAAGGTTAAATTACATATCATATCAATGAATTTTTTGTTTACGGGACCCAACCCTTCATAGAAAATTCTCACTTGTTTTGGGATTAAGAAAACATGGTGTGGTACCATGTTTAATGTGTCCATGAACCTTTCCCATGTTTCATTGAATGTTTCTCCCTCTCTTTCAAAAATGTTGTGAATGCTCTTTTTAAGTGCAATTGTTTTGAGATGGGGGAGTAATTTTTATAAAATTCCCGTTGAAGGTGGTCCGAAGAGTGAATCGATGCTGGTCTCAATTTTTTTTAACAAATTATTTTCTCGGTCCTTAAGAGAAAAAGGAAAAGGTCTCATTTTAGCAGATTCAATTTGATTTGGCGGGCACATGGTTTCGACAATTTCATTAAATTCTTTTACATGAAGGTAAGGCATCTCAGACTCCATCCCATGAAAGGTTGGAAGTTGGTTCAATACATGGGGTTTAAAAACATATTGGGAATATCCTATGTTATCATGCCTAATTCATGAGGGTGCATTGGTCTAGGTTGGTGTGAGGTAGTCATTCATGGCCGGGTCTGCAACAATTCCCAAGTTAGGGTCTTGCACATTATTTTGGTTCCCTCCCCAGTTAATGATTTGGTTTTGTGGGAGATTCTCCATTGTATCGAACCCAATGTCCGAATTTGGAGTATTAGGAAGATTTGGATCTAAAGGAAATAGACCACTTGTAGTGCTTGAATCCCCAGCCCTAGGAGTATCCACCCTAACTAATCGATTTGATTTATCGCGGGTGTAGCCGTACATGTGCCAAAAAAAAGCGAGAAAGGGAAAAGATAAGAGAATTTGGATGAGAATAGAATAATGGGGGTAATAAAAGAAGGTTTTTGGTCTAAGGAACTTACTTGGTCCCCGAAAATGGCACCAAAATTTTGTTGCACCCAAATTTATCCTATTGGTAAAAGCGATCTATGTAGTACATGTAGGGGTCGATTCCAAAGCGACCTAAGAGGTAACCTTGAGATGCTATGATTTGGTGAAGGATGGGCTATGAAGTACCCAACTTGGGTTTTGATTTTGGATGGTTTTAAAGAACACTAAGAAACCTAGGTAAATTCAATTAAAAAATGGGTTGATCATAGGATTATGCTTGGGGTGGATTGAATGAATTTTACTTCTTTAGACAATTTAGGTTTTATTAATTCTTGATGAATCGATTCTTCAAAAATAACACTACCTTCATCATTTTCTGGTTTGGTGCTTACTAAACACAATTACTAATACCCTATACACTTAGAGAACCAAATTCATGATCTCTACGAGGTATATGGTCATTTAGTAATTGAATTTAGTTTACTCAAACACAGTAAAGATGAAGAGTAGAAATAACTGAAGAATGGATGTCTTAAAGTAATTATCCAATTATCAATAATTCTTTCATAAAATAACATTCAACCCAGACTTTTCATCTTCCTAAGATCAACCCATTAAAGGGTTAGCCCTCCATTGATGGAATACTCTCAATGGTGGGCGGAAGATGGCTAACAAGAATTGGATTGAAAAAATTAAAACCGCGGAAATAACGAGCACTCCTCCGTGTGTGTGAATGAAATTCACACCTATGTGTGAACTAATTCACAACTACACAAAGATATCACTGTGCTTTGTGATAATAATGTTTTAATAAATGTAATGAAAAATATAGAAGTGAAATAGTTTTATTAAGAACATAAAGATACAAAAAAGAACTTACATGGAAATGGAAAACATTACAAAGCAAATTTGAAAGCATAACCTTACAATGAAACAAGCAACAAAAGATGATATGAAAAATATCCACCCCTATTCCCTTCACCACTAGCTCCTTATATAGGCATATTATTTGCCTTATGCACATCCCCCAACAATTAATTCACCGCCCAACAATAAATATAGTCAAATGGAGGGTGAATAATCAAAAGGAAATTGATGTTTTGAATTTGACCTGGAAAACTGTTCAGATTCGTCCACCATATTGACGTGTGAATTAGAAATTGAAGAAGGACGAATACATAGGGGCTGTAGACAAGACATATCTTATTCCATCTTTTCTCTATGCACTTTAAAAATTTCAGGAACTTTAGCTAATCCATTTGGATGTTATTGTCGAAATGGTGGGATGGATTTTTGTGCATTAATGTCGGGTCCACCATTTAAATCTCAACTTCAGATCCCTTTATCATCATGATATCATCAGAATTAGCTCCGGCCACAGTTGAATAAAATGATCCTCATATTTTTATCTTTCTACTGTATAACTTTTAGCTTCCTTGGGCTTAGTGTGTGGGCCCCACATTTTTTTGATGGGCCTTAGGCCAATTATGCTTTTTCCAGTAAGTTTCTGACTTCAGGCACAAAATTCTCCAATTTCCTTTGGGATTCATCCATCGGACATAAAAGATAAAATGTTCCAAACAAAGTGTTCAATCATATCCCAAAATTTCAAACTCAGAAAATTAATATAATGTTATCCAAAAACAAATTAATGATTGGGCCCAACTTTGCATTTTAAACATGAATTGCATTTTTGATGAGAAATGAAGTTCTATTTATGTAATGAACTAAAATCAATGTTTATGGACTTTGTAACAATTATTATAAAGATATTAACAACCAATATTATCCACTTTCAGTGACTAATCAATCATTATTTTATATAATGGTCCTATTTATAGTTCAATAAGTTAGAAAGATTCAGATATATGGTCTTGTACATTTTACATGGATGTTCCACATAGAATGATATTTGAAGATTTTGAAAGGGTTAGTCAAGAATTGAAGTATCCCAAAAGGTTTTATTGAAGAAAAATATATTTTTGAAAAAGATATTGAATTATATAACAATTACCTATCATATGTTGATGCAATCATTCTCCCAAAGGCTCTTCATAGTGAATGCCTTATGGGTAAAGGAATTTCCAAAAGTGATGTTATTATAATTACTATCAAAGAGAGGGAGAAAGATCATATTGAAATTTTATATAATAGTGAATAAGTTTATCCCTATGTTGAATCATGAAAATTAATTCTTTGACATTTGAATCCTTCAATGGATAAAGAATGGATATCAGCTATACATAATTAAAATTTTATATGATGGTTCTAAGATCATGTTTGTAAATATTTATCTAAATAGAAAAATTCAAGTACGGAATAACATTGATGGATGGTTAGGTGAAAAATTTTAAATGTTATATCATATAGTGGTTCTATAATTAATTGTTTTATGTTCTATAAAAAGGAACAATATGAATGAAGTATGATGAAAATCAGTGGAGCTATGGTTGTGGAAGAATCAATTCTTATTTCTAGTTACAAGGTTAAAAATCCAATTTATGTGAATATTTCATATTTCAGCATCATCGAACAGATATACAAGTTGGGTTATACAAAAATTCAATTGCTTATTTTCCTTTATAATTGGATTGACAAAAGTAATGCATTCAAATTCAATAAATTGGGCTTCATGCTGTAGAATTTTAGTTTGTAAGGGCATAATGATAGTTATTAATAATAGAAACATAAGTAGTATAGGAATTTTATGTCATGGATCTATAAAAAAAATAATTGTTCAATTGTTATGTTGGAGACTAAAATAACATCAGCACCATGTGAAAATTCAATGGGGGATGACCCTTTCATTGGGAGATCACATTCATTTCACAGGAATCCCAATGTTGAAAAATCCATGTACATTTGAGGGGACCACAAATAGGGGATTTTGAAACCTGATATAAGAGCTAAATCCCTTCAGGCATTAATGAATAAAAAGATATTTCAATGGGTATTTAAAAAAAATTAATATATTATGATTTTCCTTTTAATATTATGTGTTCTATAATGCTTTTATGTCATCTAAATTAAATTTTTGAGTACTCATAATGATAATGATGTTTTCACGTGATGATGTTACTAATCTCAAGGAAGAAGAAAAGATTGATGCTAAAAATATAGAATTACTAGGGGATCATACATGTTGATGAAAAAATCAATAATGATGTAGAATCACTATGTTACATAAAATTATCAAGGTAAGAAGAAAGAATATAAAATTTAAGGTTGGATATAATTAACATGGACAAGCTATTGACCACAACAAGTAAATGTTAATTAGTTATGTTGGAATGAAAATGAGAATTCATGTGCCAATTGATATGGATATATATAACTTTTTATTTCCTAGATTGAAGGAAACCCTTTTGGAAGATATTAAAGTAATTTTATGATATAATTACTCAATTTTACTAAAAAATTAAATAACGAATCATTGAATTTCTTTTAATTAACCATTATAGAGTTCATTTATAGTAGATGATTTCCATAATTAATATGTATTAATGGTCATTATAAAAGCTCATATGGAATTCTAGACACTAATTATAAATAATTACATTCGAAATACTGAGGGGAATGTAAACCCCCACTCACTAGTTACTTATTCTCACATTATAAAATAGAATACGAGGAAATATTTCATTAGTCATTGGCGTGATGAAAAATAATTTCTGGTGAAATTTTGTTGATCATATTTTA
Organism: Viscum album; assembly: GCA_963277665.1. NCBI lineage: Eukaryota > Viridiplantae > Streptophyta > Magnoliopsida > Santalales > Viscaceae > Viscum > Viscum album. The sequence continues at coordinate 498,646,751 of OY728150.1, forward strand.
TTTTTAACTAATTATTTTATCCAATTTTAATCCAATATTATAATTTATGAAATAGAAAATGAGTTTTGAAAAAAAAACATTTAGAAAAACCAATATACCCTTACTGTAAAGAAAGTATGAGGTATGCTTCACTTGAATATAAAATGGTATTTATTTTAAATATAAATTAAACATTTTATATACTATAAAACAACATATATTTTTTTTTATATACATATTGATGAAACAAAATATGAATCCACTCTTATCCCATATTATGTTTTTTGGAAGGAGGACAACATAAGTAAAGAGGGTAAACTAGATGATGAAAATGCACATGTAGTATGGGAATCATGTATAAGTATGTTGTTATAGTAATTCATTATTATTTATAATAGTGTTACAAAAAGAAATATATTTATATTTATATATTTTTTAAATGGTTTAGAAACATCAATTAACATCTACTGTAGCTGGAGAAAATCTACATTCAGTATATTTGATGTGGGAAGAACAATATGGTCTTGTTAGAGGTACAGGTTTTGGAGTGTCACCTCAAAAATATTTTGAGAATCCAAATCCTCAAGCAGATACATATGAGATGATGAAAGGAATACAATCATAGATATATTCTCAAAAGTATATTATTATCCAATTTTGTTTGGAATACTAATAAATGTGAAAGTATAAAATCAAATCGGCATTGGAAAAAATATAAATACAATAAGATCTAAATGAACCCACTAGCATTGAGGATATCCATTCCCCAAAACTACTTACCTTACTAATGATAATTATTTTTTTCATTAATCATTCTCCTAAATGTGAATCAAATAACTTCCAATAACATTATATTATTAAAATTTTGTTGGGTGAAATTGTATGTGATTAATATCTATCAACACCCATGCATTGCCTTGTTTCAAGTGGTATGATCTATAATATCATTGGAGACATGATACATAATAAAAAATCCATAAATATAACATGATAATGATTATTGAATTATCTCATGAGATGAGAACTGACATTTTTGTTCCACATAATGATATGGATGTTACTAAAGTTAATAATGCTATTAGAAATTTCATATAATGGAATATAATCTTATAAAGATACATGAGGTATATAATTTTCCAAAAAAATTAAATTAAAAAAACATTTAACAATAGAAGAAAAATTGTTTTACATGTTATATGGTATTACATCTAGATAAAATGATGGGTAAATGGATGGAAGGATAAAAATAATCCATTAAATCAACTAATAAATCAAAAGGACCTTCCAAGAGTTCGTTTTCCAATCTATTTATTTTACTGCATATATTAACATTACAAATTCATGTGGAAACTACATTAAAAGATAGAAATATGTCCTATATTCAATATGAATAAAAAATATTTGTATATTTCAATACAAACATGGTTGGTCTGAGAGTATAAATGAGATATTTAAAGTTTGAAAGGCTGGGAGTCTTAGTTGTGAATAAATATATGTGGTACTTGTTAATAGTCCATTTGTCCAAAAAATGATCTACTATGTTCATAATATTTAATGACTATTTATATTTTCTAAAGGAATATATATTATTACTATATAATGAGAGAACCCTATAATGTGTGGTTTGGAATCATTAATCCTTGTATCATTTCTATGAATGAACATTATTTGGAAATTTATAAAAATTAACGAAAAAAGAAGCACTAAGTGAGGATTTTCAGAAGAAAATAAAAAAATATATACTCTTCTTGATGCCTAAAATGGAGGTGAAAAACTAAATAATCTAATCATCTAAAATATAATTTCATTTTTTTCATCCGTTATTTGTTTTATCATTTTAGGAAAATTGGATACTTATTAAAATCAATTTGGATACACAAAAAAATTATTTTTTTGACAAATGATTTTAATTCCTTAAAACATAACATACATGATGTTAATTGTGAATTTTTAATTCACTTAAATTGACATTTTACTAATAAACCATGAATTATATGTTTCAATTTGTGTTTTAAGGAGACATTTTTATCATAGGGTGATATATAAATATTGGCTAAATCATAGTATGAGGACAGTGACTGTACAAAAGAATTTTATGGATTTCATCAAATGGAATTATATTAAGGTATATATAGTAATATTTAAATATTAAAACATATTTCGAAAGCAATTACATATTTTCTTCAATGTTAATTCACTGTTCAAAGAAAATTAACGACAACAATTATGGATATTAAATTTGAATATATAAGAATGATATCATATACCTTCAATATTCTAGCATCTCTAACCATGTTACTTTTTAAGGTAATTCCAATTTAATTAAAAATACTTGTTAATAGTTTTTTTTCAATATTTTCTCATTACCTCCAAGATTTATAGAAATATATATATACTCAAAAGAATAATAAGAGGTGTTTAGAGATGAGTGGGAAGATTACTTTATGTCATGATATTTTCCAACATAAAATTAAATTTATTACCTATTATTATTGTGATTTAGTTTGGTATATGGGCTTAGAGATATATTTGGGATTAGGAGAATTGGTATCATAATACTTATATATTATTTTTGATTTTTTTCTCATGGATAATTATAATTGAAGGTTACTCTATAAATATTCGTGCGAAGATAGTAACAAGTATGAAGTTTCTCATGCTCATGAGATATTGGACTTTGAGAATACAATTGAGTTAATGGAGACATGGATCAAGCTCTTCTCAATATGATATATTATGTACCTGGTATGAGTCGAAGTGAATTTTTTCAATTTAGAATTGACATTTAAGTACAAAACACATGTGACAAACTCAAAACTAAAAAAAACATTAAAATTGATTTGATACATTAGGTTAATGGTCCATAATTAATCTATGATTTATAATAATTAGTTGAACCTCAAAAAGATACACAGTGTGACCGAAATGACATGAAAATTTTAGATTTGTTTTAAAATTTGAATTTTAGTTCGAAACACTTATATCATACTCAAATCCAAGTAAGTGAATTAATATTTTTTTGAAACTATAGGACAATTATCCATAATTAATTTTTCATGTATAGGAATTGACCACATGTCAATCTGACACACTATGTCGCTGATATGACTCAGTGTGCAAGTTTTCAAAATAGAAGTTCCATTTAAGTTTAAAATCCATTCCAAATAGCCAAAACCAAAAAAATGAGATTAATTATTTTGAAAAATTACTAAAAAACATAATTATTATTTTTTGTATATGAATTGATTTCACAACAATCTAACACACGATGTGGTTAGTGTGTCTCAAAGTATGTGTTTTCAGTATAAAAGTGTCATTTTAGTTTAAAACATGTCACATAGACAAACCAAGAATATGAGATCATATTGTTTTAAAACATTAGTAAAAAAATACATAAATAATTTTTTATATATAAGAATCAACCTTATGAATCAAACAAACGTTGTGGAAGGTGTGACTCTAAGTGCGTTTTTTCAATATATAAGTGTCATTTTAGTTTAAAACTCACATAATATAGTCAAAACCAAGAAAAAAATCTCATAATATTTTTAAACATTAGTGAAATGATTCATAATACATTTATAATGTGTAGAAATCAACCACACATCAAACTAAAACACAATGTGGTCAGTATGACTCAAAGTTTGTGTTTTAAATATAAAAGTTCAATTATAGTTTAAAATGTGAATCACATATCCATAACAAAGAAAATGATATAATATTATTTTTACACATTAGGAAAATGATTCCTATTTTTGATGTGTAGGAATTTCACCATACTTTAATCGGATACACATTGTGCCTAATATGAATCAAAGTATATGCTTTTAGTTTAAAATTGGAATTTTAGTTCAAAACACATGTGACATACTTAAAATTGAGAAAACACATTCAATTTTTTTACTTTAATAAAATTATCTATAAGTCATTTTTGATGTTCACTACTTAAAATACCCCTTTTAACAGTGCTAAAAATGGTCTTTAACAGCACTAGAAAAGCACTGTTAAAGCCGAGGAAGATAAAGGGGGTCCCCTTTATCAGCACTCCAAAAAGCGTTGATAAAGACCTATTTTATCTGTGCTTAAAAAAGCCCTCATGAAAAGGGTCTTTTATCAGCACTAAAAAAATTGCTAATAAAAGGGTCCTTTATTAGTGCTTTCTTATTAGCGCTGACAAAATTAAAAAAAGTAAAAAAAAAATTAAAAAAATTAAAAAAAATTAAAAAAATCTTGCCAATTGGGGGGGGGGCTTTTATAGAGCTTGGGCCCCATTTTAACAGCGCCTTATATCCCCTCCAACTCCTGCATGCACCCCCCACCCCACCATATATCAGCGATAAAACCACCCCCTTTATCATCGCTAGCCTCCCAAATCCACCCCCATGTGGGCACCCTTGCCTCTACCAAGATTTGATCTCGAGACCTCCCCCTTGTACACCTAAATCATTTACCACTCTGCCATATTGATTTGTTCTCCTGTAAATGACAAATATATTTATATATATATATTTAGTCATATTTATTAATATTTTAATATATAGTAATATTAATATATATATATATACTTATATTAATATATATATATATACTGATATTAATATATATATTTATAGTTATATCAATATATATATGTAGTTATACTAATATATATATAGTTAGATTAATATATAGGTATATAAATATTTATATATTTGTATTTTAAATAAAATGGATATTTTTTATTATTTAGATAAAGCTAATTTATTTTATTTGTAAATATATTTTATTATTTATATTTATAATTAAATTATTTTGTGTGAATATAAAAAAAATATGTATATATTGTTATATATTTTATTATAAATAGCAGTTCATTATAAAAAACCATAAAATTTCAAAGAAATAATATCAATATGAATGTAATGACTTGATATAAATTTAGTCCCCACCATAAAAGCCAATTATACCCCCTTAAACGAGGCTGAAAATCCACAAAATGTTAAAAAAAACTGTGTATCCCGACTAAAAACATAGTTTTGGAGGCCTTGTTACCCTTTTTTGGCCTCTAAAAAACCTTGATCAGAGTTCCCCAAATAATAGAGCCGTAGAGCTCATCACAGGCTTCGATTTTATATGTGGTAGAGCTCAAACGGACACCCGTATCAAAAGTTATGGTTGTTTGAAGTTATAGTTGCATTTTCAACATATTTTGAAAGTTTTTTTTAATTTTTTTTTTAATTTTTTTAGGAATTAAATTGTTATTAAATGACTATTAATCCATATTAATTAGAAAATTATTAATTAAAAATATTTGTTGAATTTTTTTATAAGTCATTTTCACTAAATATCTTATATATTAAATGTAATTGTATATTTATACTTATCTAAAATATATTTAAAAAATTTATATTATATTAATATCAATATAACAATGTCTATATATTTAAATATTAATATATTTTTTAAATGAATTTATTTTGAAGTAAACATGGAAGTAGACCCTTTATCAGCGCTTTTAAAAAAAGTGCTAATAAAGACCACCTTTTATCACCACTACTAATAAAAGTGCAGATAAAGGGGTAGCATTTAACAGTGCTAAAAAAGGCTTGTTAAAGGGGGTACCTTTATCAGTGCCAAAAAAAGCGCTGATAACTGGTTACATTTATCAGCGTATTTTTAAGCACTGATAAAGGTACCCGTTATCAGGGCTTTTTTAGCCCTGATAAAGGTACCACCCTTATCATCGCTTTTTCATCATCACTGATAAAGGGTTGCACTGGTCTTGCCCACTTTTGTGGTCTAGTAGCTTGCACTCTATCCACATAAAAAAATTCCAATTTTTCAATTTTATTACTAGTGTTAAATTTACATAGTGGTATGCATAATGAATTTCATGTAAGAACTCAGTTCTTACTCTTGAGGTACGGGTTTCTTCTTTTCCTTTTCCCTTAGGTGTTTTTGAGTAAATAAGGAAAATGGGGAAAATCCCAAAATTTTTGGGTACACACAGTGTACTTTTCCACACGCCATGTACTTTGGCCATGTAGGATGACTATACAAGGCGTGTTGGCCTATCGGTGATGAAGGATGTAAAAACTGAATACACATCATGAACTTAGTATATACACGCCATGTAATTAGTCGGTAGGTGAACAATAAGGTGGTGGGAGTAACTACCAATGGAACGGTAGTACACACCATGTAATCAAGTCGGCAGATGAACAATTTTGCGGTGAAAAGTAGCCGCTAGAGGAATAGTTAAAAAATGGAAAGTACACGATGTGTACATATGAGTATACTCCATGTAGTTGTGTTTTTTTTTATAAATTGGTAGTAGCCTCCTCTTTCAACAAAGAAAGCTTAGAACACTGGGAAGCCACGGGAGAGAAGGCCGGACCTCGGAAGCGCTCCCGACAGAACACCAAGACTCTAATTCCTTCATCAATGATCTCGTTTGGACCGCACTGGTAAGCCCTTTCCTCTCCTTTTGTGTTCATTTCCAATTCCTTCCATAGGGGAAGTTATATTGTATTTAATGGGTTATCATTATTCCTAGATCTAAGATGTTCATGGAAGTTTTCAGAGGCATCATCCGCGTATATCGATCTATGGTGATCGAGGTAGGTGGTCTGGTGTTTATTTCCAACTGTTGAGTGTTTTTGTGTACCGTTATGCTACACGCCCATGTTTGGGGTGTCTTCTGGCTGAGGTATTGAATATTTAGATACCTATAATTTAATAGATAATCTAATGAATATATATAATATGTTGTTTGGGATCATTGCCTTGATCCAGGGCCACCCGGTGGGTGCATTTTCCTTGTTTAGCCATTGGCCAGGATACCCGTGGGTATGCCGTGATTATAGCATTTTGTGCGTTTTCTTGTGAGAAAGTGTTTATAAATTTCTTTCTTATGTGTTTGGGGAAGCCATTAGCCTAAGGTAAGTGTTTCGTTTAGCATGAGGGAAATTTCTCTCATGCCTATCGGCAGTAGCTTCTGTTCATGTGGGTGACATGTCATACGCCTGAGGGCAATATTCATTATGCCTATGGGCAGTCACCTATGGGTTCCATTTACAATTACCTGAGGGTATGGATTTGAATTTCTAAGGACACTGTTTACATTGAAAATTCTCTATGGTGATCTCTTGTGTTATACCTGCCAAGCTAAAGCACAGGTTGATATTGCTATTACCTTCTATTTTTAGATAGGTTATTGTAGTTTTTTCTGCAGAACTGTATAAGAGATTGGTGGCTAAAGCTATGTATTAGAAACTTATAATTCAATTATATTTATTTTTTAAATAATAATTTAATAGTAACGGAACTGGTAGGAGTAGATTCTTTTGAGTACTTCATATCTTACTACATTTTGTTATTGCACACTACTATTGCACATTTTCACTGACAGTTGTACACGGGCCTTTGGTGGTTGCCTACTGGGATTTATTTCTCACACCCTGTTTGGTTCATTTATTTTCCCAACTAGATTATATTTCTACAGGCGTTGATAAGGGAAAGAGTCCCAATACCGGTACATGATTGTTGGAGAGGAGTGGGAGAGAATGGGACCGAGCTTAGGCTTGTGATGCTGCTGAGTTCCTGCTGCACTGTTTTTTTAGCTTTGTTGAACTTCAACCTCGTATTGTATTATTCTAAATTGCAGTGTATTCTATTTTGGACATATTCTTAGACATAGGGACATATTGCACCATCATATATATATGATTGTTGGTTATCTTTTGATTTATCACAATTTTCCTTTAATCGTTGTATTGTTTACTACTTCGGCATTTGGTATGGTTATCTATTTCTACTATGCTACACTTTGAAAAATAAGGGAATAGTTTCCCAACTATCAGACCTAGTCCCCCGCTGCTAGTCGACAGCCTCTGGCATTTGGGGAAATTCGCTTGAGGTCATATGACCTACCGGGTTCGAGGCACCGGTTGAGTGGCACCAGGATCCGAGATGTTAAATTTCACATCAATAAATAATTCAAAGTGACAGTGTATAAAATCACAAGACTATCAAGTTTTAATGAATGAATGAATGGTCATCACATTACATTTCATTATTTCTAAAAATGTATGACATACATCAATTAGAATTAGTTTCTTTTTCCAAATCTAAATGCGATAAAGGCATGGACAAGAAGAAGTTTCCAATCTTAAATAAGAATATTTCAATCATATTAGGTTAATTATAGATGTTCTTCCCAATATCATTCATTTATATAATGGTCCAATTTATAGTTTACTTAGTTAGAAAGGTTTAGATATATGGTCTTGTAAATTTTACATAGATGTTCCACACTGAATGATATTTGATGATTTTTAAATGGTGAGTGAAGAATTAATGTTTCCCAAAAGGTTTTATTGAAGAATATTATATTTTTGAAAAAGATATTGAATTCTTTAGCAATTACCTATCAAATGTTGACGCCATCATTCTCCCAAAGGCTCTTCATAGTAAATTCCTTATGGGTTAGGTAATTTCCAAAAGATATGTTTTTAATATTACCATCAAAGAGAGGTAGCAAGCTTATATTGACATTTTACATAATAGTGAATAAGATTATCCCTATGTTGAATCTAGAAAATTAATTGTTAGACATTTGAATCCTTTAATGGATAATTAATCGATATCAAATATACATAATTAAAATTTTATGTGATGGTTATGAGATCATGTTTATAAATATTTATCTAAAAAACAAAATTCAAGTACTGAATAACATTGATGGATTTCCTGGGGAACAAATCTAAATGTTATATCATAGAGTGGTTTTATAATTTATGGTTATATATTCTATAAAAAGGAACCAGATGAATGAATTATGATGAAAATTAGTGGATTTATGGTTTTGGAAGAAGCAATTCTCATATCTAGTTCCAAGGATAAAAATACAATTTATGTGAATATTTCATATTTCTGCAACATCGAACAGATATACAAGTCGGGTTATAAACACTTCAATTTCTTATTTTCAATTACAAATGGATTGAAAGAAGTAATGAATTCAAATTCAATGAATTGGGCTTTATGATGCAGAATTTTATTTTGTAAGGGCATAATGATATTTATTCATAATAGAAACATAAGTAGTATTGAAATTTTATGTCTTGGATCAAGAAAAAAAATAATTGGTCAATTGTTATGTTGGAGACTAAAAAAACGTCAATTCCATGTGGGAATTCAATGTCGGATGACCCTTTCTTTGGGAGATCACATTCATTTCACTGGAATTCCAATGTTGAAAAAGTCATGTACGTTAGAGGGGACCACAAATAGGGGATTTGGAAACCTGATATAAGAACTAAATCCTTTCAATATTTTATGAAAAAAATTTATTTCAATGAGTAGTTTAATTTTTTTTAATATACTATGATTTTACTTATAATATTATGTGTTATATACTAATTTTATGTCATCTAAATGAAATGTTTGTGTACTCATAATGATAATGATGTTTTCACATGATTATGTTCCCTATCTCAAGGAAAAAAAATGATTGATGGTAAAAATATACAATTACTAGGGGATTATACATGTTGATGAAAAAAAAAGAACGAAGTAGAATCACTATGTTAAATAAAATTATCAAGGTAAGAAGAAAGCATATAAGGTTTATGGTTGGATGGAATCAACATGGACTGGATATTGAACAGAACAAGTTAATGTTCATTAGTTATGTTGGGATGACAATGAGAAATCAAGTGCCAATTGATGTGGATATGTAGTACCATGTATTTCCTAGATTGAAGGAAACCCTTTGGAAAGATATTAATGTAATTTTATGATATACTTTCTCAATTTTACTAAAAAATTAAATAAGGAAACATTGAATTTCTTTTCATTAACCCTTAAAGAGTTCATTTATAGTAGATAATTTCCATAATTAATTTGTCTTAATGGTCAATATAAAAGCTCATATGGGATTCAAGAAACTAATTAGAAAGAATTATATTAATAATACTGAGGTTAAAGTAACCCCCCACTCACTAGTTACTTATGCACACATTATAAAATATGATACAAGGAAATATTTCATTAGTCATTGGCGTGATGAAAAATAATTTCTGGTGAAATTTTTTTGATAATACTTTATTTTAAATTAATTATTTTATCAAATTTTATTCCAATTTAATAATTTATTAAATAGAAAATGTTTTCAAAAAATAAACATGTAGAAAAACCAATATACCCTTACTGTAAAGAAAGTATGACATATGCTTCAGTTGAAAATAAAATCGTATTTATTTTAAATCTAAATTAAAAATTGTATATACTATAAAAAAACATATGTTTCTTTTTTATATATAGATTGATGAATCAAAATATGAATCCACTCTTATCCCACATTATGTGATTTGAAAGGAGGCCCATATAAATAAAGAGGGTAAACTTGATGATGAAAATTCACATGTAGTATGGGAATCATGTATAAGTTTGATGTTATAGTAATTCATTCTTCTTTATAATACTGTTACATAAAAAACTGTATTTATATTTATATGTTTTTTAAATGGTTTAGAAACATCAATTAACACCTAATGAACTTGGTGAAAATATACTTTCAGTATATTTGAATGGACAACACAATATGGTTATGTTAGAGGTACAATTTTTGTAGTGTCACTGATAGAGAAAATATTTTCAATTAATTTATATTGAATATCATTGTTTATAATCCCAAAAAAGTGTTATTGGATGGGTAATTGTCATTTTTTTAGGTTTTAGTGTTATTTTGAACCCAAATGTGAAAAACCACTATTTCTGGATTTTTTACAGATTTTTACGTCAGGGGTATTTCGGTCATTTCTGGAAAAATAAAATTCCCAATTTTCTGATTAAATTTTTTTTATAATTAATATTTTATTTCCATCATTTTTGTCTTCTGGACCAGGAGCTGATTCGGCCATCTAAAGGGTCTAACAATTCATTGAAGGTGGGAATTTTTCCTGGCGGACAGCGTGGACCCACCCAACATAAAGGACATCAAACTCGGCCTACAATTATCTAAATGATGTGTTTCTACCTGGGATATGACTAGGAGAAATAGTGGCGACTCTACAAGAAATTTGGGGAATTTTGGAAGTCATTAAGGAGTCCATGAAACGACATACATTTGGAGGAACCATCCTGGAAACTTCATCCAGAAACAGAAATCGAGAATGAAAAATTCATAACTCCTCCATCCGGTTTTCAAATGAGCTGGAATTTTGGGGAGAGATGTCCAAGATAATTTTTCACAACATTCATGAAGGGTGGAACGCATGAAGAGGTCATTAATGGGGTCTAAAACACTCAAACTTTCGGGGTTCCAATTCTGCCTATAAAAGGAGGAGAGCTCCTCCCCCTCAAGACATCCCATTCTCCACCCCATTCCTTCTCGGGCACCCAGGAGAAGAACTTCTCAGATTTTTAATTTATTTATTTTGTTTTAAAATGTCTCTCCTCTCCTGTATTATCTCGCTTACCCCATCCAAGGTGGGGTAGTTTCATTTGAGTGATCGGAAAGAGGGGAGGCTGGACCTATGTGTTGTGCTTGAGTTTTGTGCTTGAAATGAATAAAATTTGTTCTTCTTTCTTCTTCCGGTTCCAATTCATAATTCAGTATTAAATTCCGAATGCCGTTGTGTTAAGGTTTTTATTCTAAAATTATAAATTTCTTTGGTCGATGATCACATCTCCCTCCACCCAATTCTAATCTGTATACGGTGGAACATGATTAGGGTTGGGTGGTGATTGCTTGACGGTTGTCAAGCACGTGTGTAGGATTGTATGTTGAAATCTTGGTTTATTAGGGAACAACAATTCCAGGTTTGGGATTTCTCTAATTAATCAAGAGACCTTCTACAACCCTAAACACATTGGAAGTAGGATAGACCAATCTAAGGTTTTAGAAAGGAAAATTCTCATCACATCTCTCTTAACAGTTTAAGGAAGAAGAAGAGATATAAAATTTGGAAACCATGATGGCACAACACTAAGTCTAGCCGAACCAAATCCGATCACTGCCTTTATCATTTGTTAAAATCAATAAATTTCTGTTGTTTGTTTCTCTCATAGTCATTCAAATTAGTTAAAACCAATCTTTTTACGAAAACCAACAAAAAGTGACAACCTTGTTTTGTGTGCACTCCTCTTCGGGAGACAACCTAGGATCAACTGCTATAAAATACTTAGGTAAATAAAATATTGTTTTGCCACGCCCCACGACAGGCGTGCGTCAAACCTGGCACCGTTTCCAGGGAGGCATTGCCTCAAAGTTTTTTTTAAAAAAAAATAAAAAAAAATCTCTTTTGAATGACCCATAGTTCAAATAGCAATTTATTAGAATTCGATCCAGAAAAAGAGCACACAATAACCAAATTGAGAAATCATAATCTTCCCAAAGATTTCGAAGAAATAAATATCACTGATTCAAGTGATACCTTGAGTGGAGACTTTGAACCTTTAATAATGGCTGTAAATCCCAACCGAACCCTACGTGACATCTGTGCACCTCAATTTGTCAATCAAAATTATCAACTTGAAATTCCTGCCATAGAAAATGATTTTGAATTGCGAATTAACTTTATCCAAGTGCTTCCTAAATTTCATGGTCTTGCAGGTGAAGACCCAAATCGACATATTCAGGAATTCACCTATGTCTGCTCCAGCTTCAAACCTCGAGCAGTCGCGGAAGAGCATGTGAAGTGGAGGGCTTTCCCCTTCTCACTAGAGGGAGCAGCAAAGAAATGGTTGTACAATCTACAACCAGGGGAGATCATTGACTGGGAAGATCTAAAAAAATGCTTTCTACAAAGATTCTTCCCAACATCTAGGAGCACTGCAATAAAGAAGGAGATTTATGTCATCCATCAATCAACTGGAGAAACACTCTACAAATACTGGGAACGTTTCAAGATGCTTTGTGCAAGTTGTCCACACCAAGAAATAGAAGAGGACCAATTCCTTGTGTGCTTCTACCAAGGATTGCTTGACAATGACAGGAATCTACTAGATTCCTCGTCGGGAGGAGCCCTCATTGATAAATCACCTGCAGATATACGTATTCTGATTGAAAAGATTTCAAAAAAATTCACAGCAGTTTGGCACACGAGGTACGATGACCAGAGGGATCCATGAGGTAAGAACATCTGATTCAGTTGATTTAATTAGGAATGAAATGGGTGAACTCACCAGGTTGGTGCGAAAAATAGCTTTGAACCATGTGAAGGAACAACAAGGGCCAAATCAGGTATGTGGTTTATGCTCTTCTAATTCTCATTACACTAATCAATGTCCAGAAGTACAGGGCACAGAAAGTTGTGCTACAGCCTATCAACAAAGGCAATACCAACCGCAAACCCAACCAGGGTATGGGTTTCAACAGAACCAAGCCAGAGCACCTTTTCAGCAGCAATATCAGAACCCGATAGCATTCCAACAACTTTATCAGAAGCCCTTCCAACAACAACAAACTTCTCAACCACCACCTTTCCAGCGGAAGAATTATGAGCAACCATCCAAAACTGCACCGACAATGAAGACCAACAACTGAAGAGAAGAGTTGTAGGAATAGAAGATAAGATGGAAAATCTAGCTGATCAATTTGCAAGCATTATGGTTGCTTTCACCAAGAACCAAGGTAAGCTTCCTGCACAAACAATTCCCAATCCAAAAGAGAATGTTAGTGCAATCACAACCCGAAGCGGGAAGGAGCTTAAACCACCAGAACAATATGAGGAGGATGAATCTAGGGATCCTGCTGAAGCTCGTCCTGTCCAACCAAAAGATGGAGTCAAAAACAAAGTAGAAAGAACAAGGTTCAAGAAAGAAAGACTAGAAACACCACTGCCGAAACAACAAAGGGAGAAAAAGGATATTCCAGCACCATTCCCATCAGCATTGGTTGAGTCAAAGAAGGGCGAAGAAGAACGACTTCAACGGGAAATTCAAGAAACATTTCGAAAAGTTGAGATTAACATTCCACTACTAGAAGCAATCAGGCAAATCCCTAAATATGCAAAATTTCTGAAGGAGCTATGTACTAAAAGAAATAGGCTGGATGGAAATGAAATAATCAACTTAGGAAGAAGCGTCTCAGCATTGATCACACCACCGATACCGCAAAAATGTCAAGATCCAGGGACTTTCTCTATTCCCTGCACTATCAGTTCATTAAATTTTACTGATGCACTATGTGATCTTGGAGCTTCGATAAATGTGATGCCTCACTCTTTGTTTTCATCTTTGCAGATCGGAGAACTAAAATCCACTCGGGTGGTGGTACAATTAGCAAACAGATCCACCGTTTTCCCAGCTGGAGTCGTTGAAGATGTACTTGTAGGAGTGAGAGGATTAATCTTTCCAGCAGACTTTTATGTCCTTACCATGGAGGAAGACCGAGCACCATCCCAATTTCCCATCATCCTAGGGATACCATTCCTGAAAACATCAAGAACAATCATCAACGTGCATGAAGGAACACTCACCATGGAGCTCGGAGATAGTACGGTACACTTCAATATTCTTGATACGATGAAACACCCATCCAGCAATCACTCACTTTATACAATCTCCCATGATGAAGGTATAGAACCAATTGAAGACTCATGTATGCTTCATGACTTTTTATCTTTGGGAGAACACTCTTCATTTGAATTTTATAACTCCCATGAACCTGAAAATTCTGATATCATGTTGGAGGATGAGGTAAAATCTGATTTTTTCGATGATTTGTTAAGAGGATGTAAGATTATTTCAGAGAATTCCACATTAGAAGTAGGAAACCTAAATGCAATATGATCCCTTGAACTACCCCCATGTTTAGAACTGATGCCTTTTCCATGTGACTTGAAGTATGCTTACCTAATGGAAGGAAAGAAATTGCCAGTAATCATTGCCAATAACCTATCCCATTCACAAGAACAAACATTTATTGACCTTATCAAAAGGAATGTCAAAGATGTAGGATGGAGTTTAGGTGATATTCCTGGAATAAACCCTAAGGTATGCTCTCACAGGATATTTTTAGAAAGTGAATCTCGGCCAGTTAGAAAACCTCAAAGAAGACTCAATCCCACAATCATGGAGGTCGTTATGAAAGAGATTGAGAAATTATTAGCAGCTGATATCATTTACCCAATCTCTGATTCTCAATGGGTCAGCCCAATTCATGTAGTCCCCAAGAAAACTGGCCTGACCACTGTCACAAATGAAAGAAATGAACCGATCCCCATGAGAATACAAAATAGCGGGAGAGTGTGTATAGATTACAGGGAGCTAAATCAAGTTACTAGAAAAGATCACTTTCCTATTCCATTCATTGATCAGATGCTTGAAAAGTTAGCTGGAAATACTCATTACTGTTTTTTAGATGGATTCTCAGGATATTTTCTGGTACCAATTGCACCAGAAGACCAGGAGAAGACAACCTTCACCTGCCCTTTTGGAACATTCGCCTATAAAAGGATGCCTTTCGGGATATGGAATGCCCCAGGTACATTTCAACGGTGTATGGTGAGTGTTTTTTCAGACCACATTGAGGATTGCTTGGAGGTGTTTCTTGATGATTTCACAGTTTTTGGAAATTCATTTGACCATTGCTTGGGAAATTTGGAAGAAGTTTTGAAAACATGCATTGAAAAGAACCTTGTCTTAAATTTTTAAAAATGTCGTTTCATGGTTGAAAAAGGGATAGTGTTGGGGCACATAATTTCAAAAAATGGGATTGAGGTTGATAAATCAAAAGTTGATGTAATAAATTCCTTACCATATCCAACTTGTGTCAAACATGTTAGATCCTTTTTAGGGCATGCAAGATTTTACAGAAGATTCATCAAGGATTTCAGTAAGATTTCTCTCCATCTCTCAAGATTACTTATAAAGGATGCTAACTTTAATTTTGATTGTGCATGTAGGGAATCATTTGATGAATTAAAGGAAAGGCTGATAACACCACCAATAATGCTGCCACCCAATTGGGATTACCCTTTCGAGATACTTTGTGATGCATCCAACCAAGCAGTGGGAGCCGCTCTATCACAGAGAATTGACAGCAAACCTCAAGTCATCTCCTATGCATCAAGGACCTTGGATGAAACGCAAATAAATTACACAACCACAGAAAAGGAGTTCCTTGCAGTCGTTTTTGCACTAGGTAAATTCCGATCATATCTTCTAGGCACTAAAGTTGTTGTTTTTTCTGATCATGCAGCTCTTAGGTACTTAATGAAAAAGGCGGATGCTAAACCACGATTGGTGAGATGGATGCTACTCTTACAAGAGTTCAACTTGGAAATCAAAGATAAGAAGGGGACTGAAAATCAAGTGGCTGATCATCTGAGTCGACTACCCCACACCGCTGAAACAGAAATACCAAAGCAGAACCCACTTAATGATGAGCTTCCTGGAGAACAACCATACATCATCAACAGTGAAGTACCATGGTATGCCAACATTGTCCACTATTTGGTAACATCTCAGGTACCCTCTCATCTAAGCTCTCATCAACAACATAAGCTTAAATCTGAATCAAGATTTTATATTT
This sequence comes from Viscum album, assembly GCA_963277665.1. Classification (NCBI taxonomy): domain Eukaryota; kingdom Viridiplantae; phylum Streptophyta; class Magnoliopsida; order Santalales; family Viscaceae; genus Viscum; species Viscum album. The sequence goes on from OY728150.1 coordinate 498,663,252, forward strand.
GGGAAGATCCGTTTCTGTGGAAAATTTGTAATGATCAAATCATAAGAAGATGCTTTCCAAGAAGTGAAATTGAATCAGTGTTTGAATTTTGTCATAAACTATCATGTGGAGGCCACTTTGGACCTCAGAGGACTGCCCGAAAAGTTTTAGAATCTGGACTCTACTGGCCCACATTATTCAAGGATGCATATGAATTTTGTAAAAGATGTGAAAAATGCCAATTTTCTGGTAACATATCCAAACGACATGAAATGCCACAAAAACCAATAACCTTTTGTGAAATTTTTGAAGTTTGGGGAATATATTTCATGGGACCATTCCCAATGTCATTTGGAAATTCATATATTCTTTTGGCTGTAGACTATGTTTCAAAATGGGTGGATGAAAAAGCAACCAGAACTGATGATGCAAAAGTTGTTTGTGATTTTGTTAGGGCTAACATTTTCTGTAGGTTTGGCATGCCACGAGCAATCATTAGTGACCAGGGAACTCATTTCTGCAACAGGAAAATGGAAGCATTGCTAAAGAAGTATGGGGTGCATCATAGAACATCTACCCCATAACATCCCCAAAAAATGGCCAAGCAGAAGTCTCTAATAGAGTAATCAAAGCCATTCTGGAGAAGACTGTTCAACCCAACCAGAAGGACTGGAGCCAAAAGTTAGATGATACATTATGGGCATACAGGACGGCCTACAAAACACCGATAGGGATGAGTCCCTATAGATTGATCTATGGAAAGAGTTTCCACCTTCCTGTGGAGTTGAATCATAGAGCCTACTGGGCGGTCAGAGAGATGAATCTGGACCTTGAGAAAGCTGGGAAAGAAAGAAGATTGCAGTTGCAGGAGTTAGAGGAAATTAGAAGGGAATCTTTTGAAAACTCAATAATCTATAAAGAGAGAACGAGGATGGCCCATGACATGATAATTCAACCAAGAACCTTCAACCCTGGAGATCACGTGTTACTCTTCAAATCCAGACTTAAGCTTATGCCAGGTAAACTTCGTTCCAAATGGGAAGGCCCCTTTACTGTTACTCATGTATATCCCTTTGGTGTTGTGCAGATTCAAAAGGAAGGAGGAGGAAACCCATTCACTATAAATGGGCAGAGGCTGAAGAAGTTCCATGGGACCGTACCTCAAGAACTAGTGGAGGAGATCACACTCCTTCATCCTGAATACAAATGAACACCTACCAGGTTGCATTATTCTTTTACACTTGATTAAATGCAGTAAATCCAACTTTTTGAGACATACATTTACATGAATTGAGGACACTGCATAAATTAAGTGTGGGGGAGGAAATCTTGTAGTCTAAGAGATTTTTCAAAAAAAAATTTGTTTTGTTTTGTCGAGCCAACGACATTAAACAAAGGCGCTACCGGGAGGCAACCCGTATTTTCCCCCGTTTTCCACTTGTCTTCTTAGTCATTTACCAGCATGATTGAACGGGCCTGCACTATCAATTGTTTTCATTTTTTTTCAGGTCCATTAATGAAGAGGGTGTTGTGGGATTATACATCGTGAAGAAAAGGATCCATTTGACAGGGGAGTATGAGTTTCAATTCTATATTATCTGACTTTATTCCCTACTTTTTTTAGTCTTTTAAAAAATTAATCAAAAAAAGGCATGCCCACGCTTGAATTCATGTTTTACTTGACTTCTCTAGGAGACATGAGTTTCTTAGGAATCTTGTGATGCCATGTTTTAGATTTCAATGTTAATGATATTGAATGATTAAAATGGATAATTGGATGGTTAAAGTGAAGCAAGGATATTGAAATAAGGACTCATGATTTAAGGGAATTAATTGATTCATGTAAATGAAATTTCCCTTCCATTTTTCATTCTTTGAATTTCTGAAATTCATGTGAATTAATTTGTTATTATTAATCATTCCATGAGTGATTTTCCAATATCATATTCTCATTCCTGAGAGGATTTCTAGACCAAATATTTCCTATTTTATCTTGAGCATATTTCTTGAGTGATCTTGGGATGTGCCACCTGCTAGAACTTGTATTGAAACTTGTCAAAGCTATGACTGTACAAAACCACATTTAAAATGATTGAGGCATATCTTTGGCTAGCCACATTTTATCCTAAGACCCACCTTTACATTTATCCTTCGTAAGCCCTTAGATGCCATGAATTGCCTTATAGGTTTAAGCCACATTACAATCCAATTTTTCCTTACCTAACTGCACTTTTAGTATTTTTGCATGGTTATTTCAAGTTTGTGTGTGGGGGAAGGGCCTTTCGTGTGCGTTCCTTGGGATATGTATCATTTTTGGGTGGTGTAATGTGTGCGTCATCATTTTGGGCAATGTATTATTAGAAAATTGGGCATGATTCATCATTTCATTATGCTTCTTTCATTTCATCCGGTTCTCCATAAAAAAAGAAAAAAAAAGATCAAAATAAAGATGTGCCTTTCTGGAGCTTTACAAAAAAAAGAGAAAATAAAGTTGTGCCTTTCTGGAGCTTTACAAAAAAACAGGGAGAACATAGATGATATCATTCTTTGTAATCATTTATTGACTCATGACCCATGTCATTTAAAGGTGAGTGGTGTTGTGATTCACATTTCAAGGGGATTTGAGTGAGGTTCATCTTGTGTTTTCACTTGATTAATCATGCATTGTACTTAAGAGTCAAACCTCCTACTTCTGGCCTTAAATTATTTCAATCATTTACCCACCAACCCTATGCCACAGAGTCATTTGAACCTTTATTGCAAGTCCTCATGATTTTATGTGTGTTTTTTCTTTACAAAGTGGAGAAAGTAGTTACTTTACAAGCCTATGGGTAAGGAGCATGTTCTCATGATATGAGCATAACTCCACTATTAATTGTATCATGAGTGATGAGAGAAAAGATTCAAAAGTGAGGTAGGTCATGATTTGGCATGTTTAATAATAATAAATTGAGAAGTTTGAGTGAATGAAAGGAGAAGCTTCATTATTTTTCAAATGGGAAAAGTAAAATGCATGAATTGATTCGTTCTTTGAAAAATGGGAAATTAAATTATTATTTTTGTGGAACTAGAAAATTTTATTGGACATTGATAATCATTTGATTTTATTCCATTTGAAATTTAAATATTGGTGACATTGGTGCCCTTTGAATTCCATGTTGAGATTTTATGCTTGAGGACAAGCATAGTTTAAGTGTGGGGGAATTGATAGAGAAAATATTTTCAATTAATTTATATTGAATATCATTATTTATACTCCCAAAAAAGTGTTATTGGATGGGTAATTGTCATGTTTTTAGGTTTTAGTGTTATTTTGAACCCAAATGTGAAAAACGACTATTTCTGGATTTTTGACAGATTTTTACGTCAGGGGTATTTCGGTCATTTCTGGAAAAATAAAATTCCAAATTTTCCGATTAAATTTTTTTTATAATCCTTATTTTATTTCCATCATTTTTGTCTTCTGGACCAGGAGCTGATTCGGCCATCTAAAGGGTCTAACAATTCATTGAAGTTGGGAATTATTCCGGGCGGACAGCGTAGACCCACCCAACATAAAGGACATCAAACTCGCCCTAAAATTATCTAAATGATGTGTTTCCACCTGGGATATGACAAGGAAATATAGTGACGACTCTAAAAGAAATTTGGGGAAGTTTGGAAGTCATTAAGGAGTCCATTAAACGACATACATTTGGAGGAACCATCCTGGAAACTTCATCCAAAAACAGAAATCGAGAATGAAAAATTCATAACCCCTCCATCCGGTTTTCAAATGAGCTGAAATTTTGGGTAGAGACGTACAAGATAATTTTGCACAACATTCATGAAGGTTGAAACGCGTTATGAGGTCATTAATGGGGTCTAAAATTCTCATACTTTCAGGGGTCCAATTCTTCCTATAAAAGGAGGAGAGCTCCTCCCCCTCAAGACATCCCATTATCCACCCCATTCCTTCTCGGGCACCCAGGAGAAGAACTTCTCAGGTTTTTCTTTTATTTCTTTTGTTTTAAAATGTCTCCCCTCTCCCGAATTATCTCGCTTACCCCATCCATGGAGGGGTAGTTTCATTTGAGTGATCGGAAAGAGGGGAGGCTGGACCTATGTGTTGTGCTTGAGTTTTGTGCTTGAAATGAATAAAATTTGTTCTTCTTTCTTCTTCCAGTTCCAATTCATAATTCAGTATTAAATTCCGAATGCGGTTGTGTTAAGGTTTTTATTCTGAAATTATAAATTTCTTTGGTCGATGATCACATCTCCCTCCACCCAATTCTAATCTGTATACGGTGGAACATGATTAGGGTGGGGTGGTGATTTCACGACGATTGTCAAGAACGTGTGTAGGATTGTATGATGAAATCTTGGTTTGTTGGGGAACAACAATTCCAGGTTTCGGATTTCTCTAATTAATCAAGAGACCTTCTACAACCCTAAACACATTGGAAGGAGGATAGACCAATCTAAGGTTTTAGAAAGGAAAATTCTCATCACACCTCTCTTACCAGTTTAAGGAAGAAGAAGAGATATAAAATTTGGAAACCATGATGGCACAACACTAAGTCTAGCTGAACCAAATCCGATCACTTCCTTTATCATTTTTTAAAATCAATAAATTTATGTTGTTTGTTTCTCTCATAGTCATTCAAATTAGTTAAAACCAATCTTTTTACGAAAACCAACAAAAAGTGACAACCTTGTTTTGTGTGCACTCCTCTTCGGGAGACTACCGGAGATCACCTGCTATACTATACTTAGGTAAATAAAATATTGTTTTGCCATGCCCCACGACAGGCGTGCATCAGTCACCTCAAAAATGTTATTATAATACAAACCCTCACTGAGATACATATGAGATTATGAAAGGAATACAATCATAGACAGATTCTTGGAAATAAATTATTATCTAGTTTGGTTTTGAAGACTAATAAATGTGAAAATATAAAATCAAATCTTTATTGGAACAAATATAAATACAAGAAGATCTAAATGATCCCACTAGCATTGAGGATATCCATTCTGCAAAACTACTTACTTTACTCATGTTAATCAAATTTTTTATTAATCATTCTCCGAAATTTGAATCAAATAACTTCCATTAACTTTTTATTATTAAAATCATGTCTAGTGAAATTGTATGTGATTTATATCTATCAACACCCATGCATTACCTTGTTTCAAGTGGTATGATCTATAATATCCTTAGAGACATGATACATAATAAAAAAAATCTCAAAATATAAAATGATAATGGGGATTTAAGTATCTCATGAGATAATCCCTGACTTTCTTATTCCACATGACTATATGGATGTTACTACAATCAATAATTCTATTAGAAATTTAATATAACATCATCTAATCATATAATGATACATGAGTTATATCATTTTCACAAAAAATGAAAAACATTTAAGAGTTGAATAAAAAATGTTTTACATGATATATGGTATTACATCTAGATAAAATGATGGGAAAATGGATGGAGGGATAAAAACAATCCATTAAATCAACTAATAAATCAAAAGGACCTTCCAAGAGTTACTTTTCCAATATAGTTATTCTACTGCATATATTAACATTAAAAATTCATGTTGAAACTACATTATAAGATAGAAATATGTCCTATATTCAATATGAATAATAATTATTTGTATATTTCAATACAAACATGGTTGGTCTGAGAGTATAAATGAGATATTTAATGTTTGAAAGGCTGGGAGTCTTAGTTGTGAATACATATATGTGGTACGTGTTCATAATCCATTTTTCCAAAAAATTATCAACTATGTTCATAATAATTAATAACAATTTATATTTTCTAAACGAATATATATTATTACTATATAATTGGAGAACCCCATGATTTGTGGTTTGGAATCATTAATCCTTGTATCATTTCAATGAATGATCATTATTTGTAATTTTATGAAATTTAAAAGAAAAAGGAAGCATTAAGTGAGGATTTTGATTAGAAAATAAAAAAAAAAGATATACTCTTCGTGATGTCTACAGTGGAGGGGAAAAACTAAATAATCTAATCATCTAAAATATATTTTCATTTTTTTCATCAGTTATTTGTTTTTTCTTTCTAGTAAACATTGGATACATATAAAAATAAATTTAGATACATAAATTTTTTTATTTTTTTGACCAATGAATTTATTTCCTTAAAACAGAACATACATGATGTTAATTGTGAATTTCTAATTCATTTAAATCGACATTTTACTAATAAACCATGAATTATATGTTTTAATTCATGTTTTAAGGAGACATTTTTATCATAGGGTGATATATAAATATTGGCTAAATCATGGTATGAATCAGTGACTGTACAAATGAATCTTATGGATTTCTTCAAATGGAAGTATATTAAGGTGTATATAGTAATATTTAACTATTAAAACATATTTCAAAAACAATTACTTATTTTGGTCAATGTTTCTTTAGTGTTCTAAGAAAAATAATGACAACAATTATGTATAATACATTTGAATATATATAAATGATATCATATACCATCAAAATTCTTGCATCTCCAACCATGTAATTTTTTAAGGTAATTACTATTAAATTAAAAAAAATTGTTAATAAATTTTTTCAATATTTTCTCATTGACACCAAGATTTACCGAAATATATATACCCAAAATAATAAAATATGTGTTTAGAGATGTGTGGCAAGACTACTTGAAGTCATAATATTTTACAAAATAACATTTATGTGATTACCTATTATGATTGTGATTTAGTTTGGTCTCTGGCCTTAGAGATATATTAGGGATTAGAAGAATTGGTATCATAATACTTATATATTATTTTTGACTTTTTGTCTCATTGATAAGTATAATGGAAGGTTACTCTATAAAAATTCGTGTGAAGATAGTAACATGTATAAAGTTTCTCAGGCTCATGAGATATTGGACATTGAGGATAAAATTGAGTTAATGGAGACAGGGATCGACCACTCCTCAATCTGATATATTATATACCTGGTATGAGTCAAAGTGAATTTTTTCAATTTAAAATTAATATTTTAATTCAAAACACATGTGACATTCTCAAAACTAAGAAAACACATTAAAATTGATTTGATACTTTAGGTTAATGGTCCATAATTAATTTATGATTTATAAGAATTAGTTGAACCTCAATAAGATACACAGTGTGACCAGAATGACATGAAATGTTTGTATTTGTTTTGAAATTGACATTTTAGATTCAAACACTTATTTCTTACTCAATTCCAAGTAAATGAATTAAGATATTTTTCAAATTGTAGGACACTGATCCATAATTATTTTTCATGTATAGGAATTGACCACATATCAGTCTGACACACTATGTTGCCGATATGACTCAATGTTCATGTCTTCTAAATAGAAGTTCTATTTAAGTTTAAAATACATTCCACATAGCCAAAAACGAAAAAATGTGATCAATTGTTTTTCAAAAATTATTCAAAAATACATAATTTATTTTTGATGTATATGAATTGATTTCACAATAATTTTACACATGATGTGGTCAGTGTGACTTGAATTATGTGTTTTCAATATAAATGAGTCATTTTAGTTTAAAACATGTCTCATAGACAAAACCAAGAATATGAGAACATATTTTTTTAAAACATTATTAAAATAGTCCATAAATAATTTTTTATATCTATGAATCAACCTTGTGAATCAATCAAATGTTGTGGAAGGTGTGACTCTAAGTGCGTTTTTTCAATATATAAGTGTCATTTTAGTCTAAAACTCACATCATATAGTCAAAACAAATAAAAAAATATCATAATGTTTTAAATATTAGTGAAATGATTAATGATTCATTTCTAATCTGTAGAAATCAAACACACATCAAACTGACACCCAATGTGGTCAGTATGAGTCAATGGTTGTGTTTTAAATATAAAAGATAAATTTTAGATTAAAATGTGAATCACATATCTAGAATAAATAAAATCAAATCATATTATTTTCACTCATTTGTAAAATGATCCATAATTAATTTTTGATGTGTAGGAATTGAGCATAATTTAATCAGATACACATTGTGCCTAATATGACTCAAAGTATATCCTTTTAGTTTAAAATTGTAATTTTAGTTCAAAACACATGTGACATTCTCAAAATTGATAAAACACATTCAAATTGTTTGATAATTTAATAAAATTATCTATAGGTGATTTGTGATGTTCAATAATACAAATACCCCTTTTATCGGTGCTAAAAATGGCCTTTAACAACGCTATAAAAGCGCTAGTAAAGAGGATGAAGATAGGGGGTCCCCTTTATCAGCACCCCAAAAGCGCTGATAATGACCCCTTTTATCAGCACTAGAAAAAAGAGCTCATAAAAGGGGTCTTTTATCAACGCTAAAAAAGCGCTGATAAAAGTAAAAAAAATTAAAAAATTTAAAAAATTTAAAAAAATCCTGCCAATCCGGGGGGATTTTATAGCGCTTGAGCCCCCCTTTTAACAGCACTTTCCAGCCCCTCCAGCGCCTGCATGCACCCCCCCCCCCCCTCCACCCTATATCAGTGATACACCCACCCCCTTTATCAGAGCTAGCCCCCCAAATCCACCCCCATGTGTGTGCCCTTTCCTCCACCATGATTTGATCTCAAGGCCTCCCCCTTGCGCGCCTGAAGCCTTTACCACTCTGCCATATTGATTTTTTCTCTATGTAATGACATATCTATTTATTTATTAATATATATATATATATATTTAGTTATATTTATTCATATAGTAATATATTGTAATATTAATATATATATATAGTTATATTAATATATATATTTTTAGTTCTATTAATATATATATGTATTTAATGGAGGAAATGCGGGAGACCTCGTGCGCGGAGATTCATGGGTGATTTCGAGTCGGTGATTGATGGCGAATCTGCTGGACTGTTATTTCCATCCTAAAGATTTCTTTGTTCCCCCCTTGAAGGTGGTGGGTACGGGTGGTGAGTTTGCTTCGGGTCATTTGGATGCAGTGAAGGATGGTCTTATGAACCCTAGGAGGAAGAATGATGGTTCGGCCTCCCGAAATAGGTTTTTCTCCAAATCTCAAATTGATTCTGTCTCGTTAAATAAGCGGATAACCAAGAATGGCTCTATTGCTTTTGTTGAGGTGAGTCCGAAAGTTTTGGAAGATCGCCTTGAAGAATGCCAATTCTTGCTTCTTTCTAGGTCATCGGGAACCCGAAGTGAAGCTCCTATGCAGGTTGATGAAGTGCGCACGTGCTTGGACAAAAGCTAAGGCTTCTCTGATTTGCGCCTGATCTCCATTGGGAGAGGTGTGTTTCATGTGGTTTTTCCATCGAAGAAACTGCAGAACGCATCTTGGAGTTTTGGTCCAGTTCCTATGAAACCCGACTATTTAATGGTCCAGCAGTGGGATCCTTTATCAAACCCTCTTTCCATTAGGAACTCTTCCACTCAAACATGGATCCTCATTAGGGGATTAAACTAGTTTTTTGGAATCCGTATATTTTATGGGAAGTTGCTTCGGCTATTGGATGCCCAATAAATGTTGATAGGGAAACCAAACACCCTAGGTATGGCCATTTTGCTCGTGTCTTAGTTGAATTTGATCTAGCACAGACTCTTATTGGAACTGTTTTCCTTGTTGCTAGTGAGTTTAAGCTTGAACTTTCTATACAATATGAGTGGCTTCCTACCTTTTGTAAGTCTTATTTATGTATCAGTCATACGTCTCTGCAATGTCGTAGGAATACTAAATGTACACTTTTTAAATCATTGGGGAATACATCTGATCAGTGTAAAAAGAATTTGGTTTTGCAAACTGGTGCTAAGTTTGTTTCTAGGGGAAAAGAGCCTCAAAATGTAGGCCCTGCCTTTTTCGTGGAGGCTGTTCAACATGGTATTTCTAAGATGACTGAGATTCAGCCGGCTACAGCTGCTGCTCGACCAGTGAATATAGAATTGGAGCCGGTTGTTGTGGGAAACACCAGGGATGTTGCTAGCAGGTCATCGGCTGATATAGCTGAGGAAGAGGAAGGGTTCCATCCATGGCATGAGTATGATGTTACAAAGGCCACTGAAGTCTAGCATGATGTTGCAGTAGATGTCCAGTAGGGTGAAAATATAATTGTTGAGGAGGAATAAGGGTACCAATCGGAGCATGAGGCTGCTATCTAGAATGATGTCAATGTTGAATTTGACCATGCTGCAATGGCCTCGGCTTGTAGTAAGGGTAAGATTAATGTATTTGATGAATATTGTTTCCAATTGGTGACTCTGAAGAAGTCGCGGGAATGTCCAGCTCAGGTGCTTGCTGTGGGAGCTCGGATGGAAGATGTTGTGCTGGTGGATAGTGTGATTGCAGGAGAGGCCACGACTAAGCTAGTTTCTATTTCGGAGGAAATCTCTAAACTTATTGGGAAGGATTATTTGTTGGTGAGTTCACCTGTGCAGGCTACTGTGGGGGAGGAAAGTTATAATCCTATGAATTTGGATCAAAGGGGGACGAAATTAGAGGTTCTTCCTGTGGATGCGTTGGGTGTTGAGGTGTTGCAAAAATCTCTAAAGCTAGTTGTTAGTTTCTTTTCTATGCTAGAGTCTATTAATACTCCAAAGTTTGACTTGCTTAACCTTGAAGGGATCAAGAATTCTAGATGCAGCAACCGAAGAGATGCTTCGTTGATACATGCTGCTGTTGATGGGATGGAGACATCAATGATGTTGGAATTCCCGGTACATAATGCTGCGATCTCCTCTACTGTGTAGGATTCTCACGCTGTACAGGAGGCTTGTCAAGAGATGCATGAGGAGTCTCCTGCTATTCTGGACCACCAGGACGGCGCCTTCATGGAAATCAGGCTGCATGAGGTTCTGCCGGTGGAGACAGAGGCTGGAATGCAAAGGGGGCGCGGGCACCTCCCGACCAATCGGGAAGGGTCTAGGGGCTGAGGTCGTCCTAGAAAAATGTGATGATTGACTATTTTCTCTTTAGTTTGCTTGTTGATGTGGTCTATTCCATGGTAACATTTCCCCCTGTATCTTGAAACTTTTAACTTTTTCGATAAATTTTGGGGTCATGGGTCTTTGCGCCCATGACTAAGCCTTTTCTAGTATATATATTTATAGTCATATAAATATATATATAGTTATATTCATATATATATTAATATATATATAGTTATATTCATATATATGTATATAAATATTTATATATTGGTATTTTAAATAAAAATGATATTTTTTATTTTTTAGATAAAGATAATTTATTTTATATGTAAATATAATTTATTATTTATATTGATAATTGAATTTTCATATATTAATATATAAAAAATATGTATATATAGTTATATATTTGATTATAAATAGCAGTGAATAATAAAAAATGATAAAATTTCAATGAAATAATATCAATATGAATGTAATAATTTGGAATAAATTCAGTCCCCACCAAAAAAATCCAATAATACCCCAATAAACGTGGCTGAACATCCACAAAATGTTAAAAAATCTGGCTATTCCGACTTAAAACTCATATTTGGAAGCCTTCTGGGCCTTTTTGGGCCTCAAAAAAACTTATACCAATGTACCCAAATTTATTTAGTGTAGATCTCATCACATGCTTCGATTTGATATGTGGTAGAGCTCCAACGGACATCCGGATCAAAAGTTATGGCCGTTTGAAATTTGAGTTGTGTTTTCAACATATTTTGGATATTTTTTTAATTTTTTAAAATTTTTAGTCTTCAAATTATTTTTAAATGACTATTACTCCATAATAATTAGAAATTTATTAATTAAAAATAATTTTTATTATCCATTTTAACTAAATATTTAATATATTAAGTGTAATTGTATATTTATACTTATCTAAAATATATTTAAAATTATATTTAATTTTTTTTATTATGTTAATATCATTATAACTATATCTATATATTTAAATATTAATATATATATATTTAATGAATATTTTTTTGGAAGTGGACCCTTTATCAGTGCTTTAAAAAAATCAATGATAAAGACCCCCCTTTATTAGCGCTACTAAAAAAAGCGCTCATAAAGGGGTACCCTTTAACAGTGCTAAAAAAACACTGATAAAGGTACCCACCTTTATCAGCACTTTTTGTTAGCACTAATAAAGGATGGCGTTGGCCTTGCCCCATTTTTTGGTAGTGGTTTATGAATCAACATCACCTCAATTCGATACACAGTATGACCAGTATGACTTGAAATGTGTTCTTTCAATATAATACTAACACATTATTTCAAAACATACGTCACATACTCAAATCAAATTAATCACATTAAAATTGTTTTTATTATTTAGGATGATGATCCATAAGTCAATTTTGATGTGTAAGGATCTTCTTCTCATCAATATAACAGACGATGTTTCCAGTATGACTCAATGTGTGTTCTTTTAATAGAGAAGTTCCATTTAAGTTTAAAACATATATGACATATCCAAAACCTCGAAGGGAATCGTTAAATTTTTTTCAAACTTCAGAAAAATAATTCTTAATTCATTTTTGATGTATCAGAATTTTTAGCACATCATTCTGACACATAATGTGGTCAGTATAACTCATAGTAAATTTTTTCAAAATAAAAGTGTCATTTTAGGTCCAAAAGTGTCGCATAACCAAAACTAAGAAAACAAGATCGGGTTGTTTTCAAACATTAAAAATATGATCCAAAAATCATTTTTATGTTTTGTAATGAACCATACATTAATCTGATAGACAATGTGGTATGTATGACTCGACGTACTTATTTTTAATATTGAAGTTTCATTTTAGTTTAACATATTTGTCATATAGACAAATCCAAGAAAAAAACTCAAATTTTTTACAGACATTGGGAAAACGATCCATATTTTATATGTGACATATAGGAATTAACGTCACATTAATCAGTCACATGGTGGGGATTGTATGACGTGAGGTGTTTTTTTCAATTTAAAAGTTCCATTTTAGTTTAAAACACACATCACATTTCCAACTCTAATAAAAAAACCTTGTATTGTGTTCAATCATTAGAAAAATGATTCATTGTCATTTTTTGATGTGTATAAATTTTCCACTTGTCAATCAGGAACATGATATGGTTATTTTGACTCGATGTGCGTGTTTTCATTATAAAAGTTTTATTTTAGTTTAAAATAATCTTTATACACCAAAACTAATAAAATGATCTCAAATTATTTTCAAACATTAGGAAAATGATCCATAATTCATTTGGGATATATATGAATAATCCCTATATAAATTTTATATATTATGTGATCAGTATGGAATTAATTGTTTGTTTTCAATGTAAAAGTGGAATTTTAGTTTAAAACAGGAATAACATAGAAAATATCAAGAAAATAAACTCGTATGATTTTTCAATTTTATGATAATAGTGCAGAATTATTTTTTGACATGTAGGAATCAACAGTACATCAATCTGAAACATGATGTGATAGGTATGACTTGAATTGGTGTTTTTAATATAATATCATAATTTTAGATTAATATGTTCATCTCTAGGAAAAAATGAGAAAATGAAATCAGAGTTTATTGAAACTTTAGGAAAATAATCAATAATTTATTTGTCAAATATAGTAATTAAACTCACATCAATCAGAGACATTATGTGGTCGGTATGACTCAAAGGTGTTTTTTTCAATATAAAAGTTCAATTTTATTTTAAAACATGGATCACATAGACAAACTGAGAAAATGAGCTTCGAATATTTTAAAACATTAGGAAATGATCCATAATTCATTTTTGATGTGTTGGAATCGACCAAAAAAATCTGATGTGTGATGTGTCTAGTATGACTTGTAGTATGGGATTTCAAAAAAAAAGTATCATCTTAGTTTAAAACATGCATCACTATCCAAAAAATATAAAATTATCATTAATAGATTTAATAATCTATGAAAATGATCCATAATTCATTTAGGCCTATAGGAATTGGTATCATGTCAATCCAAAACATTATGTAGTTCAAAATTGACATTGCAGTTCAAAACACATGTAACATACTAAAAAACTAGAAAACGATCACATCTTGTTTTCAATTTTTATGAAAATGATCCATTATTAATTTGTGATTTGATAGAATTGACTACATGTAAATATGACAAATGATGTGGTCGATATGACTCAAGGTGCTTATTTTCAATATTAATGATTTATTTTAGTTTAAAACAAGTAATTTATAGTCAAACCTGAGAAAACAAGTTTGTATTGTTTGAAAACCATTGGAAAACAATAAAATATTAATTTATTACATGTGTAAATTGACTGCACATCAATCTGAGGCATGATTAACAGATAATATCATTATGATATATAGTAATTAACAATATAATTTATCATACATGAAATATATAACATTAAAATTATAATTCATTAATTTTTTTTATTTATTGTTACTAATATTATAATCGGTTTTACTAAAGGAACAATATTTTGTAGGAAGGTTGATTTTATATAAATCATGTTGTAAGAGTTACTATTTTGTATATTGGTTTTAAAATTTTTTAATTCAAAATATCCATTCAATGAGAATATATTATTTCAAATATTTTAATTGAAATGATAGTGAAATGATATATTTTTATTTAAAACTTATTTTTATTTATATTTATTTCTATCTATTTGGTTCTTGATTGATTTTTCTATTATAGGATTTTTGCAGGGTTGTTGCAGCTTTGCAACAGCTTCATGGCCTTTATTAGTGATACCAAAAGTTTTGATAAAGGTCAAATTTATCAACACTAGAAAATCACTAATAAAGGACACCTTAACAATGCTAGGAAAATCACTGATAATTTCCCCCTTTATCAGTGCTGAAATAATGTTTGGATAAAGGACCACTTTATCAATGCTAAAATAAAGTGTTGAGGAAAGGGGACATTTATCTGTGCTTTATTTTAGCATAATTATGATATTTTTTCCTATCAATCATAATGACTTCACACTTTTAATGCAACTTATATTTTCATATCTTTTTTCTACTAACAAACCCATTTTATAATGATATTAAAGGCCTCAACAGTATTAGTGGAGCCCAATATTACTATTTATCACAGGATCAAGGAACCCAAGAGAGAGAACATAATGTCGCAACATCAAAACCCACATACAAATGCTACCTTTGTCATATAACCCCTTTGTCTTAATATGTCATCAAGTTGGTTAGAAATCCATATTACCAAATTATATGTTTGATATTTCTTTTTTTACTTTTTGAACTAAACACGTCATTGAATCATGGCTATGGAATTTAATTTGATGGTTTAATTCCAATCAAATAGATGAGATGTCAACTTCCATAAAGATCGAATGAAAAAAATCCTTTCTCTATATATCCATTTCTAACATTTCATTAACAATGCACATAATGTACCCTACTTCCCACCAATATATGGTTTGATGGTTTTAGTCAATAAATCTATGTGTGTGAGTCATGAAATGTATTAATGATAATCTTAAAGTATAAGGACCATTACAAATGCTTGTAAATAGAAATATTCGATGAATAAAACATGAAAAATTTCAACATGGTGGTCTGTTCTCATAATCTACTTTCTCAAAGATTACCACGTGTGGACTTTAGGAGAATAAGCCTCATATTCTCATGATTATTCAAACCTGAAAGACAATATACTATGTGACCATTAATAGTACATTATCAAACTATGTATCTATTTTAAAGAATATCATCATAGAACATCAAGGTTCTCATCATAGTGGGGAATTCTTATGACCTTGTTAATGTGAGAGATAATCCATGAAATTATTACATATGTAACAAGGTATTTTATTAAAATTTAAGAAGTCAATTATTCATTTAATCAGTGTATAAATAGTTGGTCCTAGTACAACAACTCCAAAAAACCCATTTAGAAAAGATCCAACTACGTATATCTTTTAGTCTACTAGACCTCGCATGATAATCATGTGTATACTAAGTGAATAATTTAGTCAAATGGTCCTCCATGTTGTCATCTATGGAAATACTTCTTAATATAACCACAACTCTCTCAAAAAATCCCTCAAGATATGATACTTTTGAAGTATATGATTTTTCAACTAATTTGAAATTAGCGCCTTAGTAAATGACACCACTATAGCATTATCGAAAAAAAGTGTCATAGGAACATTACTACTAGGTACCACATCAATCTCTTGGAAGAGGTTTTGTATACATAATTCTTATTTAGCTATCTTAGAATACAAAATATACTCACACTCTACTATAAAATCTATGATCGTATCCTTATTTGAACTCTTCTTGCTCACAACTACCATTAAATGTAAAGATGTATCTTGGATGTGATTTCATATCATCTTGATATGTTTATAAACTATAATTTTTATATCCTATTTTGAATATTTTTTTCTCCTCTATAGACTAGGAACATATTATTAGTACACACCAAATACTTAATTATTGTACTGACTGCCATCCAATGGAGGCCATCTAGTTCTGTTTTATATCATCCTACTAAACTTAATTAAATGGTTACATATATTCTTGTACATAGAATAACATAGAATACCTGCCTTACTCAATCACTAATGAATATGGAATCATTACCATTTTACTTATTTCCTCACGTGTATATGGAAATGTTTTCCTAGAATGATGAATGTCATGTGTCATTGGTAATAATTCCCTCTTGTATTTATCATATTGAATCTATTCAGTATCTCATCAATATGTGTACTGTAAATTAGGTTGAGCAGCCTCATAGATCTATCATGATGGATCTTGATACCAAGAATATATTCTGCCTTACCTAACTCCTTCTTGGAGAATCATTTGTTAAACTAGGACTTAATAGACAGTAAGACTAGCATTTAATTTATAATAAGTAATATTTCATCAACATATACTATTAATAAAACTGCCTCACACCCACTAAAAAAATTATACAAAAAATTCCCACATTATTTCTTTACGAAGAAATATTCTATTAGGGATTCATCAAATTTAATGTTCCATGACATGGATGGTTACATTAATCCATAAATAGATCTTTTTAATTTTCATATCATGTTGTAATACTTTGGAGCCATAAACCTATCATGTTGTGTCATATTGATATCTTAATGAAGGTTTCTATTAAGGAAGATTGTTTTGACATCCATTTTTTGAATCTCATATTCAAGGAAATCCACAATGGAAATTATAATTTTAATGAATTTTAGAATAGAAATTATTGAAAAAGTTTCATCATTGTCATTTTCTTAATGTTTTTTAAACTCTTCTGTAACCATTCATGCTATATAGGTACTGAATTTTCCTTCCATATCCTGATTTTTCTTCAATATCCATTTATAACTAAAGGGAATTACATTCATTGAAGGATCTACCAAAATTTATAAAAGTTTATGGAATATGGATTCCATTTCATAATTCATGGATTCTTTCCACTCAGAAGAATATGTGTCACTTACGTCTTCTTTTTAGGTTAAAAGATCAATATTTCAACCAATAATGAGTATCCATCCTCGGTTACTAGAAAACTATATTGTTATGGTTCTTTAACCACCCTTGTACTCTTATATAGTATCTATGTATCTGTAAAATCTTTTTATATAAGGTTTTATGGAAGTTTTTCCCCGACAAACTCTTTTATACCATAATCATTAAATTTATAAAATTATACCTCACTTATATAATAAATTTTAGATATGTTCTCCCTCTCAAGGAATATGGCATTCCTTGACTCTATTATTCTTTTTCTGAGGGATTCTTTAGGTAATATAACCTTGTTTCCTTAGGGTATCCTATAAAGGTTCACATAGGGCCTCAAGGTGCAACTTTGTTACCTGAACATTCTTTAATAAGCACTTTATAACCCCACACATGTATGTAGGAAAACACGAGTTTCATTCCATACCATAATTGGTAAGGTATAACTTATACCTCTTTAGTTTCCAATTGTTTTAGTATTTTTGTTTTTGTTTGTAATGTATATCCGAAAAAGGAAAATTAATGTCTTTCAAGACTCATCATTGTTCTCACCATGTAAAAAAGGTGTGTTTCATCATTTAACATACACCATTCCACTATGGTGGGTAAGGAGGAGTGAGGATGGATAAGATACCAATTACCCTTTAATAATCAATGAAGTCTTGATTAAGATATTATCTACCACGGTCTAAGAAAAGTTACATAATTTTCTTACCAAGTTAGTTCTCAACATCCTTCTTGGATTCTTGTAATTTATCAAAATAAACAGACTTGTACCTCATCAAGTATATAGAAAGAAATAAACTAAAATAATATTTAAAAGTTATGATGTATGAGTATACACCCCTTTCTTAAATAGGAAATGGTCAACCCACATCATTTTGAACTAATTAAAGAATCACTTTATCCATCTCAGATTTTCCACTAAATAGGGATTTGGCCTTTTTTTCTGTGTAAACATGTGTGACATACAGCAAGTGGATTTAGTTAAAAATAATATAAATATCTATATTTGTGTAATTTGTTAAAATACTTTTCATTTACATGATGTAACTAGTAATTCCAATGTTGGGTTTGGTATGAGTCATGTGAAGTATATTCATTAATGATTTCCATTACATTATTCCTATAATCTAACCCAGAAAGACTATTATTTAAATTTTCCTTATTAAAAAAAATCAAACTATATAAAGGAAGATAAATTTACTAAAAAATTTGAAAATAAATACATCTATATCATGTTAGGATACAAAAATAACATTTTTTGTAATAGATCGAACATAATAACAGTCTTTTAAAACCAAGATCATTCTCATGATCAATATGAGGTGGTGGTTATTCATAGATACAATTTTAGTTTAATATATATTGGAAACTCATTGGTCTACCTCCCCTAGGTCAAAATTTTTTGGAATATACTTGGTTCTTATATTTGAATACTTATGTGAGAACCATTATCTTTATAAAATACTCAATGTTTATAAACAAATTAATTACACTCAATAACAAAAGCAATTGAATCTTCCCCATTATTATTTTATTTGGTCCAATTTTTCGTTCAGTGGACCATTTCCCACATGAGAAATAGATTACATAATGTTCCTTGATTTCCCCTTGATCTTCCTGTTCCTGGATGGACATTATGAAGAATCATTGGGCTTGGGGGTCTTCACATGTCCTTTTAATTTGTTCTCCACAAGGATGGAGAGATTTTCATAATTTTTCTTCATATCAACTTAGAAATTAACAATGAGTATATTTGGGAGAAACTTTTTAATTTTTATAATATTAAACTTAACAACAGAGATGGAGAATATTTGGGGGTGTGATGAATTTAAGAGATTGGTGCACAGTTCTTCATGGAGTTTAAAACCAAGAACTTCAAGGTTCTCAATGTATCCAATGATATTGACTATGTGAGGCCCAACTGGATCACCCTCCCTAAGATTAGTATAAAATGGGACATTGAATATCTCTAGCCATTCCTATATATATCCCTTCGAATATAGGCCATAGATATTATTGAGTATTATATAAGTGTCCATGTATTCATGAGACTTCATGATTTCACTAGAAAATGATAAAATAATTAAACAATAAACATCCACTGCATCACTCAGATGTTTATCATAGTTAGTTAACTCTTCATCACATGCCTCCTTTGCAGGCAGATCGAGTAATGAGGATTATAGCACATAAGACTTATATTCACGGAGGAACACAACATAAAGGAATCTAAAACATTTCTGGAAGTTACTACTAGTGATGATATGGTCCTTATCAAAAATAGATTATAGGGATACCGTAGATAATGAACATTACATTTTCTAAAATATAAATTCGTAGTTTATTAGTACTTTTATTGATTACAAATTAATGGAGAAATAATTTTACTAAATCTCTCACTATTTTGTCAAGTCCTAATAGCTGTCATTATAAAACAAAAATTTTCTAGTTTCTAGGTGATTCTATTGGTAAGGTTCAGTATTCCCCTTTTCATAACCCCAATCAGGTTTAGTCACGCTATTTGAATGTATTTAAGTATATAGGGCTTTTCTAACTTCAGTCTTGAAAATCAATTTTCTATTGAGAGGACTCCCCAATCCTAAAATCCTAAATTGAATTTCTTCAAAACATGCATCCAAGTTACATCTTGTTTTAAAATATCTACTTATGATGATGTAATATGGTTTAGTAAACACATAACCATCATATTAAATCCACGTAATAAGTAAGTGTCTACCTGATGGTTGGTCAAACACCTACTTTAAAGGAATTATTCCAATTCAATTAATGGAATGGAAAGTATGAATTAATATATATTTGAGGGATTATAATTTATTATGAAATTTTTTTATCTTTTTTATCCATTACATGAATTATTAATATTAAGTGGACTTTAATTAATTATTTAAACATGTTAGATAAAACATTTATTCATAATTAATATATTTGAATATTATCTTATCACATTAATTCATTTATTTATGTGACTGTAGTATTGAATCAATATAATAAATAATACATAATACATAAATAAATGAACAAATAAATATCCCAATCATAATCTTAGTTAATAATTAATTTATTGAGCAGACAAAAAATCAACCTATTACCTAGGGGAAAACTCTTATTAACAATCATAGCATGAGTTGCAACATTCCACCTTTTCACCTATATATCACCTCGGTTGGTACTATTTCAGTTCCATATTGAATCACCACCACACTCCTTGGGATACTCCATTTATTACAAGTATTTATAACTCACATGCAGGTGAGGGGACCAATGGATTGGTTTAGGGGGATTATATTAATAACCATATACATGGGAGTCCTATATAATAATGGGGGAGGGATGAATCATAGGGAAATAAATTTAATTCAATATTAAATAATTGAAAACCCCATGAAATAAATTAAATAAAAAACAAAAGAATATATAGGTCTTAGTGAAGCTCATGAATGGTCATACATACAACTTATACACAAAAGTAACGCGGTATACATTTATTTATTTTTTATTATTTATTATTTATATAAAAACACTTTAATTAATAAATTAACTAATTCTCTTTATTCTTAATGACCATCCAAATTTTATTATATATTCCCATCATTAATGCATTCATGAAAAATAAATGGAAGAACCAATAATTACATATAAATACAGTAAATAAATTGATAATTTTAATAATTCATTAAAACATTATTAAATTTTCAAACACAACAAGTTCTGATAAATATAATAAGGTTTTAAATGATACAATTTTCTATTTAATGTAATTTTACTTTTGTATCTTATTGGTAGACTACATGGGGTAGACATTCAAGCTACCCATCATATACCATGATTGATGTGTACCCAGGTTATATTCCTAGGTCTTCATCATTAACCTCGGATAGACAATACGACATGTACGCACCAAAAAGGAACCATGTGTTCTGCTTTTCATGTGTATTTTTAACCATCCAAATGATTCAGTATGTTCATCGTATGGGACTACATTACATGTACAATCTATATACCTGTCATGTAACATGTATTTTTTGTATCTCTTATCTCACCGAATGACTCAACATGTACTTTGGACATAGGTAATACTGCACTACATACCATGTATGCAGAATATACATTGTGTTTTTTATTATTGATCTAGGATGTCAGTGTCATGCAGTTTGGCCATTCATTTGACCCCACATTTTGCACAAATTGTTTCACTAAACTATGTAGACTACACAACATATACTAAACACCATGTAATCTGAAATGTCGTTTGTAGGTTTGTACCAGTGTACAGGTGGTGTGAAATAAATCCTCCACGTTTAGTTATTTCATAGTGTGTAGTGTATCTCGCGATACAGAGAGGTTCGAGGAACTTGGTTACATGATGAGTAATATGGCTACACACCGTGTAATCCCATGCTATACAGCCAAAATCCTTAACACCCCTCGATGGAATCCATTGTTGTTATTCATTTTTTCTAGGACATTAATTAAGGGAGAATCTTGAATGAATAAATTAAAATGTTCAAATCATGTTAATTAAACTTCAGACTAAAGAATGGATAAATTTTAAATTGAAAATCTAACCGCTATTTTGCAGATAGATTTAAAATTAAATAAATAATTATAAATTTAAAATGTGGCCACTCTGATACCACTTTTATATTTTGGGCATAGAGGAAGCCCTTTGGTGGGTGCTACATTAAAATTTATTTCAACATAGAGTTTCCAAAAACCATGAGATAAGATTATTCATGATAAATTTATAATGAAATTATTTATAATGGAAAGATATAATTACCTAGTCTTAGGATCATTTTGTTGATGATGTTTTTGATCTTCTAAAACACCATTCAGATTGCCTTTATTACATAGTAAGGATTCCAGTGTAGAATCCCTATAGTATTGATCCACGCGGACTCCTTTAATCTTAGGGAAATTCCAATTAATTTCTAGGTTCTAGTATAGTGAATCAATTTACGAGCATTTCATTATCTTGTTCGATCCAAGATCATTTGAGCATGAAATAATTCTTCTTATTCTTGAGAGTAATATAAGAAGAAAATTCAAGTGATAATTTTGTAGTGCACAGTGAATCTATATTCTCAATTTTCAATCAATTTGATATATTAGATATAAAAATCTATTTATAGAGATAGGGTATTGGTTAAAATAATATATATTTACATACCAGCCCTTAAATAATATAATAATCTTTAGCAAACCCCATTCCAAATAATAATAATATTATTATTATTATTAATATTTTATGGTCTGAACAATCTTATGCACTGATAATTATATTTCTACCGGGTGGAAAATTAATATTTATCAACAAACATGATGTTGGCGAATTCATCCTCTCCGACATTTATTGAATACCCAAATAAATATTGAATTAAATATTTTTTATTTATCAATAAATATTTTTTATCGATGAAACTTGAATAAAATAATAACTCAGTCATGAGAATAATTTTTATTTCAATAATAAAATTCAAATATAATTTAATCAAGATAAATGTAAACACTTGTGCTGTGTTCCTTGATGATTCTTTGTCGTTGGTATTAGATAGGTTAAACAGAAGTCCAATATTACTATCTTGTAATCGATCAATGAACCCAAGAGAAAGAGTGTCATGTCGCAATGTCAACAACCCCGTATGAATGATCACTATGTTATAGAATCTCTTTATCACAATATCTTGTCAAATAGGTTTCGCATTGATGACACCAAACTATATTCTTGATATTTCTTTCTTTGACAGTCTTAACTAATCATGTCATCACATTATGGACATGGAATTTAAAGTGAGGATTCAATTCCAATCAATGGGTCAAGATATCATCTTCTATAAATATAGAAGTTACAAATCCTTCCTTTACTTATCTATTAATTCCATGTAATTCGTGACACACTTGATATACCATATTTCTTGCTAACATATGGAATAACACTTTTAGTTAGTAAATCAATGTATATTATTCATGAAATGTAACAATGATAATATTACAGTATAATAACCATTACACATGCTCAAAGAATGGAATATTTGATGACACCAAAACTTGTGAAATCCCCATAAGAAGGATTATTCTCATAATATCTCATCATAGAGACTACTAAGAATGAAATTTATAATAAGAATCCCTATACACATAAGAGTACTCACACCTAATACACTGTATAAATTGTTCCCTGTCATAGTATGTTATCGAATCATAGAACCATATTTAAGAATATTTTAATGTAACTTCATGGTTTTATTAGTAACATGGAAATACTATTATCTTATAAATACAACAAATACTCTAGGACATTATTACATTAAATTCATGCAGAACAATGTAAAATATGTAACAATATATTTTATTAATATTAAAATATTCAAATATACACTTAATAAATGTAAAAATAATTGGTAAATATTAAAAAAAATATGTGAAGATAATAATTAGGGAGCATCAATTCTCAATCTACTTCTGTGAAATCTCGGTTTTCCCTGATCTCATTGATTCTATGGTTTTTATTTCAAATCTTGCAAATGATGATGATCATAATTTGTGGTTTCTCATAGACTAGTATCCTCAGTGAGTATTAATCTAAGGAAACCCAGACCCCCTGATGAAGAATACAGACTCTAGGATTCGTACCCATTACTGAAGGCAGGATTTTCATTCCCCGGTAGTGATGAACAAAATTTTTTTTCTAGACTCCCCAAATCTCAGGGATACCACTGGTGGCCCAATCTATGGATCCTCTAGTCTATATTTCTCATCCTCGATGGATATTAACCTTAAAGGAAAGGAAATATTGAAATATATTTCCCTTACCAACCCTAAAACCAAAATAAAGTCAATATGAATGATCTGAAGGGTACCATAAATTTCTCATACATGGGTGAACTTGGCTTCCTCAAATAAGGTGGGGTTTATTGAACCCAATTTGAATATGACCCTATTTGGTATGCCAGTTCTCCTATTGGAAATGTTGTTTTAGTAGTTTTAAAATTTTAAATATTTTCAATAGACCTCCAGGACGGTAGTTTGAAAACATCCATGATTAATCAATGACATCCATAGATTGATGTTCATCTTTTTTTTCTGAAAAACTTTTTAGATGTTTAGAAAAATTCATTGGATTAGAAGATTTTGAAGAAGGGGGAAAAAAATTTTGTTCGATTAACCCATGAAATCCTTTAAAATAGAATATATGAATGCAACAACTCAATCATTGATCACTTTTCGTTTTCAGATAAAGAGAGTAGGTTATGTATATTTGTTATTGTGAGTAGACTTACAAATATTTGAGGTATGGATGGTTGTAAATTACCTCTATTGGTAAGTGAGTCTTTTATATATTTTTTTCCATATACTACCATAAATTCTAAATCCTAGAGATATTTTATTAATATAATGCCTTTTATTCTTAGGATCGAATATTGGGATCATTTTTTCGATCCCTTGAATGTGAAAAAATCTATAACCAATGTTTAGATCAGAATTCAGGGGCTAAGTTGGTTCTTTGGGAATCCCTAAATTTCATGGGAGGTTTCCTCACTTATTGGAGTCCCCATTAAGATATATAAAAATACTAAATATTCTAATTATTTTCACTTTTCTAACTTTATAGTGGAGTTATACCTTATCTATCATCCTAGTATATCGGTTATCTTAACTACTGATGATCACATGATTGATTTAACTATCCATTATAAAAAAACATGAGTTTTATAATAGATTCATCAACATAAAGAACTCATATGAAAATTTATTAGGGAATTTTTTTCAACAATTTATACATATTGAAAGAGAATTATTGTGAAAAATTTAGTAAATAAATTGTTAGAGTGACTCACCATAGGCAGATGGTCCCTAGAGGATTGGATCGAGGAGGAGACTCACAATAAAATTGTGTCTCTCATAAGGAAGTAATAAATATGGATCTCCCTTTCTTAGATTAGGCTAGAGGTGACCCTACAGAGAAAATGATATATAGGGATGGGGAATTCAAGAATTAGAAGTTATATTAGCATGAGAATGTCCCTTATAATGTTAATTATAGTGTTTTTATCACTATGGTAAATCAATATTAATGTTTAGCAACTGATGTTATTTGTGATAGCAGACCTACTGATTGTTCTTCCCATAGTGAAAATGATATAGATATAGCCAACACTCATGAAGTAATTTACCAGAAATATGGGGATAAAAAAGGTAAGAAAATAATGTAAAATTATCCTCCACCCTTTCAAAAGTGGTGAGAAAGAAAAAGGGAGTTGTAAGACCCCGGAAAATAATAGATTGATGCATTCTACATCTTAAATAAATACACTTATATGCAAGGGTATTATATCTTCTAAAATTCCTACTAACATATCTATTGATGGTCTTGAGAATGGGCATATATCTATTATTGGAACTATTAGATACCCATCTACCCAAGATATTCAAGCCTTCCCTCTTCAGCATGTTGAACACACTATTCTTTTGATGACACCTATGGACTATCCCTCTAAGGTTTCTCAAGACAATTCTAGTCCACCTGATGGAATCCTCTCTATTAGGATTAATTATCTTAATGATTTTGTGGATGGTAAGTCTTCCTTGAGAACCGTTAATGATGTTCTTTCTCTGGGTAGCCCCAAGGATCAAGATCATGTATCTGCTACATTGATGGACTCATCAACTATGAAAATCCATGTCACTACATAAATGGATATAGATAATGGTCGTAATAGGGATATATTCCCTCTAGAACTATATTTAGTAGCCAATAAGATGGTGGAGGAGATGCCTAGCGGATCCACAATGGCTAATAAAGTAGACTATCCAAGGATTGGTGAATTTGCTGAGATCCTTCAGTGGAATTATAGATTCTATGAGGTTGATGTCTCCAAAGTGGTGGACCATGAAGCAAGGACCATGGAGGTTGCTGCTGGAGGGGACATTGGTGTGAGATCTGGACAACAACCTCGGAAGGATGAGAGGGGTAGGGCTTCCCTAAATATTGTTGATAAAGCTCGGACTGATTTCAGATATGAAATTAAATAAATAGTGTTGGCCACATATGATACTTTAAGATTACTTGAATCATCTTAGGGGGATTCATTTTTTAAGAAAAAAAGAAGGGGCATTCCAAAAGTTCAATGGGGACTGGGGCCAGTCCCTAGATTCATGGGTATTTTCATGTAGTGGTCCCCATTGAAATTGTTTTAGTGGACTTAGATAAATAATATTTAATTGAAGGCTATGAGAATTAACAGAGATCGAAAACCTAGATATTTGGATGACATCTGTAGGGAAGAGCCTATTAATGGAGGGGTTGATGGGGTCCTAACCTTACCCATGTTGTTGACTTTGACTTTTATTTTCTGTTCATTATTGGTTTTTCATCCATGTATGACTCCCTCCTCCACTTTTTACCATTTCATTTTAATAAAAGGGATTGGTCCACTGTTCCTAATCCCCGACTTTTGAAAAAAATTACAAACATTTGGTCTTAAGAAACTTACTCCAACAAAAAGATAACATATATAAAATATTTTATATTTAAATATTTATATATTCTTAAATATTATTAATATAAAAATATATATCTATCTTTATTTATTTATATAAATACAATTTATAAATATATTTTTATAATTTATTATTTTGTTTATAATGTATTTAAATAAAAATTATATAATTTATAATATTTATATACATTTATTTTTTCATATTTAAATTTGTATATTTATATTTGTGTTATGCAATTTCTAATATACATTCATATTTGTAATAATCGTATATTTTTATAATTATATGTTTCTGTGTGTGTTTGTTTATATATATGTATATATATATATTGACACCCAAACACACATATAAAAAGAAAGAAAGAAATATAAATATATATAAATACATTAAATAAATACTTCATATTTAAATTTATTATATATTTATATTTATATTATCTATATTATAATATATATATTTATATAATATATTTATAATTATAATTATATGTTTATGAGTTTACATATTTATATATATATCTGATAATACATACATAAATATATTAATATATTAATATTTAAATATTATTATAAAATGTATATTTAAAAATATTATTCACAATAAAATTAAAAAATATAATCAATCTTATTTTCATGATTTATATATATATATATATATATATTATCAAATTTATATTAATCAATGAAAATATTTACGTAAACACATTAACGTATATATGTTACTGTAATGTATTGAAATTTTATCTAAATAGTTATATAATTATATAAATGAACATATATTTATTCAATTATAATTATATAATATATATAATAATATAATCATTAGTGTTGGGATTTAAATTCTTGATATGGCTTTAAAATCTCATGTGTGTGTGTGTTTTCATGCAAGTATATGTGTGTATGTATATATATATATATATATATTTGTATTTACATGTATAAGTGTATGTTTTTGTATGTGTATGTATGAGTGTGTGTGTGTGTGCGCACACACACACCTCTGTGTGTTTATGTGTATTAATGTGTATGTATGTGTATGGATATATATGATTTTGTATGTATATATGTGTATGTTTGTGCATGGATATATATGATTGTGTATATATGTATGTATGTGTATGTGTATGTGTACGTGTATGTGTATGTGTATGTGTATGTGTATGTGTATGTGTATGTGTATGTGTATGTGTATGTGTATGTGTATGTGTATGTGGATGTGCTTGTGTATGTGGATGTGTTTGTGGATGTATATGTGCAAGTGTATGTTTATGTGAATGTGGAAGTGCATGTGTATGTGGATGTGGATGTGCATGTGTATGTGTATGTGCATGTGCATGTGCATGTGCATGTGCATGTGTATGTGTATGTGTATGTGTATGTGTATGTGTATGTGTATGTGTACGTGTATGTGTATGTGTATGTGTATGTTTGTGTATGTATGTGTATGCATGTGTATTTGTATGTGTATGTGTCTGTATGTGTATTTGTATCTGTATGTCTCTGTATGTGTATTTGTATCTCTATGTATGTGTGTATATTTGTATGTATGTGTATGTACATTTTTGTGTATGTGTATGTGTATGTGAATATGTATGTGTATGTGTATGTATGTGTATATATGTGTATGTCTGTGTATGTGTATGTATATGTAAGTATCTGTATGTGAATGTATTTGTTTGGGTATGCATGTGTATGTATGTACGTGTTTGTGTATGTATGTTTATGTGTATGTGCATTTATGGGTAAGTGTATGTATGTTTGTGTGTGCATATCTCTGTATGTTTTTGTTTGTGTATGTTTGTGGATTTATGTTCATGTATGTGTGTATGTGTATGTGTATGTGTATGTGTATGTGTATATACACGTATGTGTATATATGTGTATGGTATATATGTATGTATTTCTGTGTATGTGTTTGTGTATGACTAGATCCAAGTAGGTAAGTGTTAGTTCACCTATATATCACATACACACATATATAATAATATTTATACATTTATATAAAATAATATTTTAAATTATGATTAATTTTTTTAATATAGTTATTAATTGATTATATTTGGTAAATACAATAAATGCATCTATATGGGCTCTCAGCTTCGGCCAAGAGCTTTCCACTTCTTGGGGGGTTTCATCCCATGGCCTTCTTCTTGGGTTTCCTCGGTGGCAACTCCAAGTGGTGTGGTGCATGTGGCCCTCAGCGACATTATGGGTGATGAGCATCGGTCCTTTGATGACAAAGAATGACGTTAGTGCGACGGTCTCTCATCAGTGGATTCGAGCTTAGTGGTGACTCGGGCAGCAACGGTCAGCCTCGGCGATGTCGTTTCTCATTGGTGGTCAGCGTCCATTAGATCTGCTCCAGATCTATTGTTTCATAATAGATCTTTCCAAAACCAGCATTGGCGCAAGGAGGGGAAACAACGTTCCTTCAGTCAATGTTGCTGAACCCCAGGGGTTTTGTCGATGCGACGAAGCACATGATGGGATGTGGAGGGTGTCGTGGTCGACGAAGGATTAGTGTGTGTTAGTCTCTGGGCGACGATCGACTATGGATATTTGGTGTGGGTTCTCCAATGGTTTGGCGATGGACATGGCAGTTAGTGAACCGTGGGTTGATCAGGGATCTGATGTTTATCGTGGGCTTCATCCAGCAATGGGAAGAGCAATAGTGGGCTCTCAATGGAGGTCAAGACGGTGCGAAGGCAATTCAGTGTGCTCTAGCGGCAATGTCATCGAATAGAGGATGAGGAGCGGGCCTTGGGTTTGGAGGCCTTGATGGAGTGATGGATATGGCTACGACGTGGTGGGTCTAGAAATTGCATGATGCTACTGTGATTTATGTTGTGCCTATCAAGGCCAGTTTGGACATGTTTTTTTAGTTTACTATTCACTGTCGTTGTACCATTGGGCTCTTGCCACTTAAATCATAGGTTACATCACTACCTCAAAAATGGGCAAGGGAAGCGCCACCCTTTATCAGTGCTAATCAAAAAGCACTGATAAAGGAAAATCTTTATAAGTGCTAATTAAATGCTCTGATAAAGGGTAGATTTATCAGCGCTTTTGTAGCGCTGATAAGGATTAGCCTTTATCAGCGGTAGAAAAGCACTGATAAAGTGAGCCTTTATGAGCGCTAAAATTTGAGGGCTGATAAAGGGTGGATTTATTAGAGCCTTTTTATCCCTGATAAAGGACACCATTATCAGCGCTACAAAAGCGCTGATAAAACTTGTCTCTGGTTTTATTAAAAGAAGGCACACAGTCTCCACTTTTTTATCGGCCCCCAAGCTCATGCGGTACAGTACCCCTGCGACAGCTTCCCTCCCCCTGATCTTCCCTTTACCGGACCTCCACAGTACTCTTTATCCTTCCCCTCGAACCTCTTCCACAGATCTTCCTCCCTCCGAAACCTATTCCTCCTCTCCCCCTGTGGACCATACTCCGTGTGAACCCTACTCCGGTGGATCTTCTACGGATCTTCCTCCCTCCGAACACTACTCCTCCTCTTCCCCTCTGGACCGTACTCAACGGTTGGAAGCTCCTCCCGTGCACCCCCACTCCGGTGGTCACATCTTCCACTCCCGAGGTAGTGCAGAAGGCTCCCTCACCCTTCGGGTTTTCCTTGGACTTCATCGATTTCTTCACCCAAGTTCTCTGGATGCCCTAAAATATCTAGATGTTTTTAGTATGAGTTTTTGTGCATTTATTGTTTTTCTATAAATTAATTTTGTGATGCGAATTGTGTTTTCAAATCATTTTGTATGCCTATGTGTTTGGAATTCGATTATATTGTTTGTGGTAAATGTCTAAATTACATTTTATATAGTGCATCTTTTAAATATTGTTTTTCCCTCTTGATTTACCCCTTGAACAATACACACCAACCCTACTGCAATCCTTGGGCTATAGTAAAATCCTAATCACTCGATGCCATTAAAGATGCTTTAGATTGATCCCATGTAAAACATATGCTCAATCATATAAAATAGTTATATGGTCTGAACATCCTCCAAAGTGCCTATGCATGGTGTGAGAAATACATCTCAGTAGGGTAACACCATTTTCCCCTAGTATATATCATCATATCCATGTATGGATGAGGAAAATAAAAACATCACCTAAGAATGTTGGATTTCATGTGCTAACTAAGGCAGCATGACTCAGTGAATGTTAGGTCATTATGTGCTAACTACGACACCATAACACATGATCATTCAATATTTGGTACCATAAAAAAATTCCATCATCGCCACATGCCATCATATTGGTACCCATGTTCCAACCCATACCCAAAGGCTCGAGGAAAGAATCATCCAAGACCTCAACCCACTATTAAAAGGTACAAGGTAATGTCCTAGGTTCAAATCCTAACGCACTACCTCATAAATCAGGATAGGGTCCATCATCCACATGTCCCATCTATTTAAAACCCAATATTGTCACTCAAGGCATTCCACCATCATGACCCAAGCCTTTCCACTAAAGGAAAGTTCCATCATCCAAATATCCCATCTCATTTATTTCATTACTTATTCTTTTCATTTCATTTATGCAATATTGGCTGCTAATTACGGTGAATTTGGATACTCCTAAGATTTATTTTCGGGATTCAAAGCACGAATGTCCAACTAACCGACAACATGTGATGTGGTTTGTCTATCTGTAAGACACTATATCCTACTTTTTAGGTCTAAACATCATGTTATATAATATATATTATCTTTTATTGAGGATTCTGTTATGATAGGGTGATGTACCAATATCATCTAAATCATGGTATGAGGACATGGGATAAGAACAGGAGCCAAGGAAGTACTACGTCTGGATAAGTATCAGTCTATATATAATAAAATTGCACTATCCAAACATATATCAAAACAATTTACTTACTCGCCTCATGATCAATGTTTTTTTAGTGTCCAAAACAAACAAACGACAAAGATTGTAGTTATTATGTTTGTAGATTCCTGAGAGATATCATTGTCAATGGACAAACTAGCGTCCCTAAAGAGGTATTTTCGAAAACAAGTACTATTTCATTTAAATTATTTATTAATTCTTTATTTATATATGTTTCAATACTATTATGAATGCCGAAAAGCGTCATATTCACAAGACGATGTAGATATGTTCAGAAACGAGTGGGTCGCATACCTGATGCAAGATTGTCTAGAAATAGCATGAAGATCTTACGTTTATTGCAAGAGTTGCGGACATGTATAATTGGAGGATATTTTTGAGAGGGGTTCATGGATATAAAAAGATGAAACATTCTTGTATGTAAATGTTTTTAGAAAAATTGTAATTTTTATTAAATAAAACATTCTTTCTCCAATGGGTCATTTGTCCATTTTAACAGATGAAATGCACCAGCAACATGCAAGAATGGTGAACCACATTTCATTGCGATTAGGACAAAAAGCCAGTAAAATATCCAAAATACCTTCATATCATGCATGAACCACTAAAATCTCCAATCACTAGTTTCATGTATGTGGAAGCTTCCACGATAGATTGGAAGTTCACCAATACATTTTTTGAACAAGATGGGTTGCTAAATCTGGCATTTAGACATCCAATGCAGGAAATTGTTCCAATGATTTGGCAATTGACACTACATTTAATGATCTTTCCTCTATTTCATCAAGAGAGTCAGTGCCTAGTTCCAAAAAGCATTCACAAACATGACTATCTAATTATTCATTATGCAAAACATAAAGGTACCATTAAATATATACATTGGTCAAATTGTTTTGGAAATTGTTTATCTTCATCTGTGCCTTGTACTTGCACCCATGAATTTGAAGGTGAGTATGCGTACACGATAGTTGACATTCTTAGATAAGAGTTTCTGGAAGAGTATAAGATATATGAAGCAATGAAGTTCATTAGAGTGTTGGAGCAAATGTGGTCGCTACAGACAATGTGGAAATCGGCTTGTGCAACGCGGCCTAAGTTACAACTTGCATGTATTGTACTTTATTTTTTTCTGGTGGGTTTCAGTGTAAATTCATTTTGGAATGATCAATTATATTCATTGTCTTTTAGGTTTTTTTGACAGCCGAGGGGAATGGGTGGGGTCTGCAGACATTGGAGGAAATGTCGAAGGGTGATTTTGTGTGTGAATATGTTGGAGAAATGTTAACTCACACAGAACTGCGAGAGAGAAAGCTAACTAAGTGTAGTGAAAAGAATGCATATACAATTCTCTTAGATGGTGATCATGATTTGGGGAGATAGAAGGGAAAAGAGGTCATTTGGTTAGATGTTAGATACTATGGAAATGTTGCAAGGTTAAAGGTCGCCTTTGACAACACTTTTTTAGCGCTGTTGAAGGGGCCCACCCCTTTATTAGCTCTAAGCTTTACATGCCTTATTTACCTATGATTAATTAACCTTGAAACATTTCCATAGTATCTAACATCTAACCAAATGGCCTTATTTCCCTTCAAGCTCCCCGAACTCCGATCACCATTTATGAGAACTGTATATGCATTCTTTTCACTACTCTTAGATAGCTTTCTCTCTCGCATTTTTGTGTGAGTTAACATTTCTCCAACATATTCACACAAAATATCACTCTTTGAAATATCCTCCAATTTCTGCAGACCCCACCCTTTCCCCTCGGCTGTCAACAAAACCTAAAAGGCAATGAATAGAAATGATCATTCCAAAATGCATTTACACTGAAACCCTCCAGAAAAAAAAGTACAATACATGTTTGTTGTAACTTAGGCCGCATTGCACAAGCCGATTGCCACATTGTTTGTAGCAACCAAATTTGCTCCAACACTCTAATGATCTTCATTGCTTCATGTCTCTTATACTCTTCCAGAAACTCTTCTCCAACAAGTTCAACTATCGTGTATGCATACTCACCGTCAAATTCATGGGTGCAAGTACAAGGCACAGATGAAGATAAACAATTTCCAAAAAAAGTTGACCAACATGCATCATCCTCGATGGATGTAAGATAGAAATTCACATGGAAGTTCTTAAAGATATTATTTTGATGTATATAGTGAATGGGTGGTGGATGTTCATTGTTGATGTTGTTCGTTACGGGACTTTCACCTTCTCATATCCTCTCGCTATGTCTTGGACATCATGCAATAGCCTTATATCATGTGGGGTAAATTGAGGTTGCTGAACAACTTTGGAACCACATGATATTTCATGTCCATGGCCCTCATGATTGTTTTTCTAATCAAGATGCCTCTGATCATTAGTTGCGTGTAAAGGTGGTGTCGCAGCCTCCATGATAGATTTGAAGTTGACCAATACATTTGATGAACAAGATGGGATGCTAAATCTGACATTAAGAGCATCCAATACAGGAAATTTTTTCAATGATTCGGCAAGTGAGGCTAAAATTAAATATATTTCATGTGTTTTATCAAGAGAGTCAGTTCCTAGTTCCAAAAAGCAATTAAAAACATCACTCATCAGTTTCCTCAAGGATAAACTTGGGTTCATGGCTTTGTATGATCAAAGAAATCTATCTTCTACTGATTTTACAACCTATGTAGTGCATGTTTCAAATTCCTCCAAGAAAAAGGAACAAATGTGGTGAGTTGTAAGCCTCATCTATTTGATGTTTTGAAATGTTAATTATGTTTTGAAAATGGGTTCAATATTTGGGGAAAAGTTTAATTGTCCTTGATTCATGTATGGATGATGGATTCACATCCATTCCAAGTGGTTTTTATGTATAGGATGGATGATAACATTGGTTGGTGTTCTCATGGATGTCTAAGCATGGTATGTTAGAAAACATGTTGGGTATGTTGTGGGGTTTCAGTTGGGGTTCTAGTGGTTCTTTCTTGATGATGGAGATGTTAAACATCAGATGGTGGTGTTTGTGAGATAAAGCGTATAATGGGGAGCATAATAGAAATTAAGTGGTCGGTTGATGACATGATCGGTGTTTTGAATTAGATAGTCTTGGGTAAAATCCATATTGGTGTTCAGATCGGTTGAGTACATAGAGATTAAGGTTCTGGTTGGGTTGTGTTATGGGTGTTTGGGGAAATGTAAGTGTTTAATTGTACATATATGTTTTGCATAATGAATAATTAGTAGATCACATTTGCTTGTTTGATATACTGGTTTTTCTGCAGGTCTTGTTCGGATGGCTGTACTGATGCAGATTTTCTATTTGTAGCAGGCAGGGACTTAACAATGCTTTTTCAGCGTTGTTAAAGGGGACCACCCCTTTATCAGCACAGAGCTTTACAGCGTTTTTTAGCGCTGTCAAAGCCCGATTTGAGCGCTAATATTGACCATTTTTTTAGTAGTGATGCCTTTGGTCTTCAGGCTTGTAATGAGTTCTCCCTTAACCTAGTTCAAAAGGGATTCCTGTTTTTATTTTTTCTTATTAATAAAGGTGTTGGTCCCAAACATGTTTTTGTATAAATACATCTATATAATGAATTAGTAACAATAATGCACCGATATGTGAGAATTTTTAAAACAATTTAAATATAAAAAAATCTAACAATTAATTGTATAGTTTTATTATCAATCATATATTATGAAAAACATTTTTGCATAATATTTATATTTTTACATTTATTAATACATTTATCACAATATTAATATATTTATTTCTAAAACATTAATTTATAAAATGAATATATTTATTATAATAGCATAATATTAATACAATTATTATAATATTAATACATTTATCATAATATTAATATATAATTTAATCATTATTTATATTTATTGTTTTTTACTATAATTCAATTTCTATACTTTTATAATTTATTATAATATAATTAAATTTATTCATAATATTTATTTTTTCTATATGGTGGGGATTACACACTTCAAAAAACTAACACACAGACACCCTAGTGGGTCAAGCCTCAACTATCCTCAAAACGAATGACAAACACTCACTGGACCTATTTTATTACATATTCAATGGCTTGAAGGCCTGATGTCTTTTCAAAATTTTGTTTTCATGACCCAAAAGTCAAACTATTTTTCATTCTTGGATTATTCCAAGTGAAATGATATATATATTTCCCAGCAACCCATTGTTTGTCTTCAAGTTGTGGCTGCACACACACCCTCTGCAAATAGAGGATTGTCACTCATTGCCATGTCTTATGCATGCCATCTATTTCCTACCATTATATTAGCACACCAATCATAGCTACATCCCATTGTATCATTGATCCTCTCGGTTTTGGTGTCAACCCATGGACAACAGCTGACATATGCCCCACACAACACCACTCGTGGAGAACTACGATGATCCAATCTTCCATGCTTTGCGCCAACATACGTCCCGTTTGTTATAATAATAACACAATTATTAAACTATTTACAATACATTGATCATAATATTAGTACATGTATTAATAATTTTAATTTTGAAAATTCCTTTTTATATAATTATTAATTTATTATAATTTTTAAATGTACTTTTTAATTTTTATAATATTAATACATTTATCAAAATATTTATAGGTTTATTAATACATTTATTAATAAAACATTTATTATCATATTAATATAGTTATTTTATTATTAATACATTTACTATATCATTAATACATTTATCATAATATTAATACCTTTACCATATTATTAATACATTTATAATAATAATGATGATGAATTTACAACAATATTAAAATATTTATTAATAAGTACAATAATAAAAAATTTATTATCATATTAATATATATATATATATATATATATATTAGGTATATGAGATTAATAACTGGAAACACACACACTCAGGCTCCCCAATGGGTCAACCCCCGTCCCTCCCCACAAGAAATGACAAGCACACACTAGACATATTTTATTACATATTTATGACTAGAAGTCTTATGATCTTGATGGTTTATGGACCCATTTAGATGTGGCCCAAAGTACCTTGAAGAAGATTACCCAAAGGCTAGAATGACCAACCTACATCATACTCTGTCACTATTCATGAGTCCACACTGCCCCTTGTCTATAGTCATCTTTCATGTTACCATTCAAAAAGATGCATCACCCCTACCAAAAATTGTTGCATCGTGGTGCCATCTATCACACTGTGGTAGGACACCCCTTTCTTCCACATTAAAAATATGTGGTGGGAAGAGGTCCAGATGATAGGTTTCAGTACAATCATCTCACTTGTGATTCACACACCCAGTAATGCATGTGTGGTGCCACATTGCATCGTATGCCTATCGTGTCACATCGTCAAATTGGTCCAATTGTTTAGATAGTCACGTGGCAGGGTACACGTGTAAGCACCAGAACCCTATTAATCCTAGATCCTGTTGTTAATTTAATATATTGTATTAGATACAAGGAATATAATCCTAGAGGTCCGATCTATTTAGCAGCCTTGTAGAACCATATAGATACATTGTACCTATTTAAAAATGGAAAATTAAACATTAAACATAGTACAATAAAACTTTAATCACCCTTGATTTCATTCAAATAATTATTCTTCATAACCAAGGGGTGGAATCAAAATAAGGGTGAGCTCAAATTCTTAGGGAGGGTTGTTTACATCGGAATCTATCATGAGTAAATATGAAATAATCAAGAAGGAATGGTAAAAACTGAAAACACATTGCATTTAATTAATTACATGATCATGAATTGAATCCCTAGACAATATCAATATTGTAATATAATGGATGATGATAATTGAATTCTATATATATTAAATGTGTAATATTGGACATCATGATCTCAAACATTGTGATATCTAAATTTTCAATACCTTGTACCAAGATAGTTTAATCAATGGGTAGGTATACACAAAAAACTCATTTAATTTGTCCAGATGATTTGTCCCATGAGATATATTAATGCATCAAGGGGGTATCTATAACATGGACCAACACATTACTACAATTCCAATGCATTCCTCATATATTTAATGATAGATTTAATTAATGAACATTATGTCTTACCAACAAATATATGTATTGAGTTATGAATACCGATTTATCAGTTTTTCCAAAATCAATAAAGTAACATTAAAATTAAGACATATTAATTTTAAATATTATAATTTTTTGGAAATAATCATTTCAATTATATAATGAGTATGTATATTTAAGTGAAATTTAATATTCAATGATCATAAGAAACTGAATGTTTCATGATAATTTATCAAACAAAATATTAACAATACATAATACAAATTTTATAATAATTTCATTTCTTATAGATAATAAATGGATATGGAAGAGAATATTAAATAATATTTCTTAAAATAGTTTTATTTGTAAAATATTTGAAAATATTGAGAAGAATATAAAGAGTGGAAAATGGTTATAATGATGGGAAAATCAGTTAACACCATATATGTTAAATAATCCGTTTGAATTTTTGTAATGAAACTAGAAAATGACCCCTTTATGAAATATTAGAAATATTAATTTCAAAATTTTAATAAAATTCAATTAAAAAATAAAATTTCCTTGAGAAATAATTTGACTAAACAAAAGGACTCTTTCAAAACAATTTTAAAAAATATAGACATGGATGAAATATAACTGATCAAATGGAGAATTAAGATTGGTTTATCATTTAAACATTTATTTCTTGATATAAATTAAAAATAGAGGAAAACATGGAAGGAAAATATGGATAAACCTTAAATATCAATAGGATAATAAAATATATTTATTTTATTAATGATTCCATAAGATATTATATCAATAAAATATAAGGCAATCTCAAAATAATATGAGATTGAAAAAAAATTATTAGCACTTTAGTAACTATTAATTATAAAACCTAGAAGAATAAACATTAATTAAAACATTAATAATCATTAATAAATATTTATTCATTTTAAATAAATAAAATAGGGTTCATATACACCAAATAAAAGTAAATAAGTACATAATATCAAATATGTCTCAATGGAGTGGAAATTTAGATGAAATACCTTCCCTCTTGATTCCATTTATTTGATCTTGATTAAACATCATGTGTAATGGTTTTAAATTTTTTTATTAATTTATATTTTAATGATATTAGTGTTTATAATATCATATAATATCCTCTTATAACATCTACCCACAAGTTTGTTAATAATATTTCCTTATTTCTATTGTTTAGGGTGTTGACTGCTTTGTTTTCTTATGCATGTTTTTTCCTGAAAGTTTCAAGTATTGAGTATAGGATATAGTTACATTATATTTAGAATTTTATTATTGTTATAAATTTCATAATTATTCATTATATATATTTTTATTTTCATTCTTTAAATTTGTACATTAAAATGAATCACATCGATTCATGGAGACGGTAGATCGTATGTGTGCACAAACGACATTTTTATTTCATTAACGAGTGAAATTGTAAGGAATTGGATGATATATTAATTTAAAAGTATCAATATCATGACATAATTATTATATATATTCATTATTTTCATCATTATTACTATCAATGTGAGTTTGTGATGGAATGAAAATTACATTGGTTCGTGAGGTTGTAATTTACCGTACACACGAGCAATGGCTTTGTTTCCCATCTGATGGAGTATGATATGGATACATATTATGATATAAAAATTATAACATCTACATATATAGGATATAATGGTGTTATAATATTTTATGTGTTAAGACATAATTGATGTTGTTAAAAGAATAAGTAAAAAATACAGTGTTTAGTGAATACAATTAACTTCAATTAGATGAACTTCCTTTAGATCTCTTATTAAGGAACCTAGAGTTATTTTATTGGGAAGACCAAAAGATATATAATGTGTCTAATTATGTTTGGGAGAGATTTTAGTAGGGTTTTATTAACTTATATGGATTTATATGTTTCATTAAGTGAGGGTATGGGGTGCCATTTTATAATTGACCAAGCATGACATTTTTTAAATACCAAAAACAATTAAATAATTAGAAGTCACTCTCAATGAAAATGCCTCAAAAACTGAAATATAATAGATTGGCATGAAGTAAGTTTGACCCTCACCACCAACACAAAAAATTTATTAAAACATATTAATTCCTTAAACTTCAAGGCTACATACTTTTACCATTTAAGTTTTCACCATGATAACTAGTTTTTTAACCAATGTAATTTATCCCATAAGACTAATATTAAATGATAATTATTAAATAATTTGTTCCAAATAATTATAAATATGAAATAAAATTTATCAAATAAAAATACAACTTCGGTTTAAAATTAAATTTAACAGAAGAGCAAATAACACACAAAACCCCCTTTTAAATATAACAGCTGTAATCAATTTTTATGTTTTTACTTTTCATTATGACAAATAAATTATTGATATATAATTAGAAAAATATTAATTTTTCTGATTAGAATCTGGAATCCATTTTATGAAAGTCAAATAATTGAAATGGAAGAATTTAATTTAATTTTTTTTAAAGGTTGGGGCTAAAGCCTAATTTTTATTATTAAATCAAAGCAAAGACCTCTTTTAATTGGGTAGAGGGAAACCCATTACATAGCCCATAGGCCCAATTCACATTCTGTGAATAGTAACCCACCTGCTACAGTACCTGCACAGTACCGCCGCTGCTACAGTGTCATGTCGCCGCTACAGTACCCGCTCGTGAACAGTGTCGCTGCTGCTACAGTGCCGATACAGTAATACTACAGTACTTGTGCCCAATGGGTTTTGAACCCCCATTTTTCAAGTAGGTTTAGTGGGTGCATACCACTAATCCAAACCCCAACTATAAGAATTTAATTTAATTTAATGATAATTCCACAAAATGTTTAAAAAATGGTTTTTTAATAAATGAATTTTTCAAGAATAAGATGGTCTTACATTAAATATATGACTTGAAATAATCAATATATGGATTTATATAAATATATATATTTAATTTAATTCATTCATAAAAAAATATTATTTTAATTAATTAAAATGTAAATACATTATGCATTTTAAAAAAATAGTTTTCTAAAAAATTACTCTTTTTATCCCCAAATGATATTTTATTTATTTATATAAGATTAATTTTTAAAAAATTATTAATTATATATATTATAAAACATTATTATAAATAAAAGTATTAATAGTTGAATATTACATTTTTGATTATTCATAAAAGCTTATTTTTAAGATAAATTTTAAAAAATTCATTCTAGGATTATTTTGACCAAGTATGTTTGAAAATGAAATTCATCATATGAAACTAAATTTATTCCAATGAGATATTAAAATGTTATTTGTTTTTTAGATTTCTAAAAATACAATATTCACTTACTAAAATTGAACATTATATGTTACATTCTTCCCTCCAATAAGTATTACATCCTTTAAATTTTCATGGATAATACTTTCAAAACAAATGGGGGTGGTTCTTCTTCATAAAATCATCTTGTTCCCATATTGATTCCTTTATATTATTATTTAACCAAATTACATTTACCATCCAAGTAATATTATTCCTCAATACTTTCTCCCTATTGTCATGAATCATGATGAGATCATCATAGTAAGATAGATCAGGTTACAATTCTATTTCTATATAGGTGAGAACATGAAATGTGTGTAAAATTAACATCATTAATAATGATATATAGAGCACATCATATAATTTAGAGAGACGTGGGTAATTACCAATAGGTAATACACAACTCTAATTCATTCCAAAATTTGGAAGGATCAATGTACTTGGGGTTTAGTTATCATTTTTTATCGAACCTTATAACACCCTTCAATGGAGATACTTTCTTGAAAACTTGAACTCCCAATAAAAATTCCAAATATTTCCAATTTTTATTGGCATAACTATTTTTCATGATTTGAGATACTTTAAAATTAGTTTATATTATATTTAAAATTTTAAATTTCGCCTCAATAAGTTATGTTTCAAAATTATTTATTTCCCTAAATTCATCCCAATAAGTTAGAGTATGAAATCTATTTACATATAAGGATTTATATAATGTAATTTTAATAATTCAATGGAAGCTATTTTTATATGAAAACTCTTCCAAAGGTAATTACTGATCCTACATTACATGAAAGTCAAGTGTTCACGATATCAACATGTCTTCTAAGGATTGATTAGTCCTTTAGGAAAGTCCATCAGTGTGAGTGTGGTAGGATGTGCTCAATTGAAACTCAATATTAAGATCTTTCTAAAGCCTCTTGTAGAATTTAGATGTAAATCAGTTATCATGATCAGACGAAATTGAAAGATGTAAACTATGTAGTCTTATAACAATAATTTAGAACCCTTTGAGGTGCTCATGAGGTAAATCTTCTCATATAGAGAGTAAATGTGTAGATTGGGTAAGGTAGTCAAAAATAATCCATATAGCATCATTATTCCTTGAAATCCTTTATAATCTAGTAAAAATTACATAGTATTGTCATATCATACACACATAGGAATAGGAAGAGGCTTTATGAATCCTCTAGGGTGTTGTCTCTCATTATTCGCTTGTTAGAAAACCAATCATCTTTATAATGACCTGAACCACTAGGGCCCTCATAGTCAGTGGATGGTAGAGCCTCCACAACCCAACGCTTTCCTTCAATAGGATAGAGGATTGTAAATAGCACCAAGAAGGCATAAATAAAATTTAACGCCTTAGAAAAATTTCCATAAAGCATACACACATCCAACTCTATATAGAATTGTAAAGGAATTATAAAAGACTATAATATAAAGAATAAATACTTGCATGTAATAAACTCATGGAAATAAATTAGAGTGAAATAATAGAAAACCAATGTGTAAAGGAAAACAATACACACTCAACCAGAAATGATGTCCCTACTTGACAATCAACATAAATAAAGAAAAATGAGACATCCCAGCTTCTAATCTCAAATATTTTCTGAATGCACACCGTCTATGCACCCAAGAACCCCTAATCTCCATTGATGTATTTTCCAATATTCATATCATCCTGACAATACATGACACTTGTGCCAAAGCTTTTGTATGTGTGAGTTTGTACATACCTAATAGGATGACCCAAAAATAAAAAAGGGACAAAGAGAGAGAAAAAATAATTTTATTGTCAACTGATATCAAGAGTGAAATAAAGTCCAATATATATATATATATATATATATATATATATATGCTCTAAAGAAACCTAGATGAAAGGGAAATGGGATATGAATCTCCATAGCACATTCCAGGATCATAAGCCTCCTTGAAGCTCCAATGATTCATCACTAATTCCAAGCATCTCATGTGTCTGTATGAGAAAGTCATGTGGAGGACCTAGACCTCACAACAACTCCATAGCATAATGGGGCACAATATCTAATAGAGTACCTACACCTCAGTATGATAAGGGAGTGACACTCAATATACAGAGGACCCATGCCCTAGAACGATAGATTGATACCACTTAGTAGATA
This sequence comes from Viscum album, assembly GCA_963277665.1. Taxonomy (NCBI): domain Eukaryota; kingdom Viridiplantae; phylum Streptophyta; class Magnoliopsida; order Santalales; family Viscaceae; genus Viscum; species Viscum album. Next base: position 498,706,603 of record OY728150.1, read on the forward strand.
GATAGAATACCAATGCATTTGTATGATAAGGGGGTTCCACTCAATAGATATAGGAACTGCACCCTAGAATGAAAGGGGATTCCAATTGATTGATAGATAGAGGATCCACACCCTATTGTGCTTGAGGGGTGCCACTCATAACATTGGGGACTTATACCCTTGCATAATAGGGGGTGACACCATGTTGGAATATATAGAGGACCCATGACCTTGTGTGACAAGGGTGCCACTCCAACTGTGGAGGACCCGCACCCTTGTACTATTGGGAGTTCTACTCATATGTTGGAGGACTCACACCATAGTTCCATAGGTGGTAACACTAAACCAATGTAAAGAATATTGGTGATCCTCACCCTTGTACAAAATGGGGTTGAAAAACTCGGCCTCTCCCTAATGATCTATTCTGATCAATATTGATTGTTCTATATCACCTAAAAATGATTTAATCTCTTAAAACCTGATATAATATCTCAAAATACACTATTGATCCTTCCATAACATTATATGTGGAAATTTGATTAGGATAGTCTATTCTTGGGAAAAAATATTACTCCAAGAGAAGAAGATACACAAATTAAAATCTCCTGATAAAAGTGAACAATGTGTACCAGGGATCACAAGGTGTGTGACCTCCCCGGGCCTCCTGGTTAGGTCCTCTACTTAACACAATCTGGCCATCCATTTATCACTACATGATGTGTAAGGGTACTACCTGGCATATCTCGGCCAACCGGGGCCTACCTGTGTGCTCATAGTCATACCAGTGTACATCTAATTGTTCTCATGTACTGTGGTTGTGGACCTGGACGTTCTTGGAAATCAAGTCATGCCCGTGTACCTCAGGGCATGCCCATGTACTATCTTAGTAAAAAGTCATTTTCTCCTACATGGAGTCCTACGCATGTGCAGCTGGAAAATATCTTGGAAAACAAGGTAACATCACATGGTTTTTGGTCCTCATCACACAATTTGTGGTCCATATCTTTGATGAAATCCTAGATCCATAGCAGGGGTGTTACATGGAATGTATTCCGATACAAAAAATTGTGTAATCAGGTATTCTTCATAAACTGTGGTTATTTTCCAGGATTCCTAAGTCTCTAAATCTATTTCCATTTATGGTTGATTCAATATTGAATCTCACCAAGGAGTTTGGATCTAGGACCATTCATAACTAATCAATTTATGATGGTCGGATTAAACCACATGTATGCTCGTGGGGATATTCCATCACCACCACCCACTCCCATTACCTCTATATATTCCATATCAATTGAGGCATCACCTACACCCCACAAGTCATCATGATTCAAATAAAAATCTCTAATTCATTCATCATATGCATGACTACCATAAATCAAGGGATTTGATCATGTTAGAACCACCCCAAAGAATGTCAAACCATAACCTGGTGGAAAATGGTGAATAATGAGAAGAACATAGGGGGTGAATCACATAAACAAAGTAAAAAATCATTATCCATGAATTCTCAGAAAACAACTAGAAAATTAGGATATCGAGGGGGTGAGATCATATGTAACAAGTCATTAACTCAGATAAAATTTATCCAATAAAATTGTGGGGATCATAAGATGATTGGAAAACATTGAAAATAAATTAATATTAAATAACCATGCTTTATAAATCAAAATAATGGTGTAAAAACTCAAAAAACATTCCCTACATTGATTCAGTATAGATTATTGTGGTGGAACCTGTTAACGAGTGATGATGAAGAACTATTGTGTCCGCTGCCTCTCAATCTACCTTGATCTGATCACCATTCGTCGTCTGATGTTGATCCACCAATGAAGAACATCCAGGGCATCCTTTGAAATACTTCCAGGGGTATGGATAAAAACTGAGGGATTTGTTATAAGATTTTATTTATAGAGGATTTAGATTAGGTTTTTTGAAATAAACTAATTTAATAAATTATTTCTTTTATTTAAACACAACTTCCAATGGATACCTCAATGAGACTTCGGGCACTGACCAACCTTAGATCGCACCTAGGGTGAACCCCGTGTTATGAAATAATCTATGGTCTTGTATTTCCCATCCAAGGTCCAAAACAATGGGAAACCCAAAAATACTGAAATTATGTGCTCACATGAAATAAAATATATTAATATTTTTAATATATTTATTATGGGGTCCTAAAAAGTCAAACACCATGCCATCTCTAAGGATAAATCCACATATATTCATAGAAATATTTAAAGGTCAAATCTGAAATAACCATAGTCTCTATATTTTCCACTATTTTGTGTATTTTCTCCTTAAAAGGAATAGATATAACAAACATTTGGGGTACTAAGTTGGTAGGACTCCCAAACTACCAATAAATATTATGTATGTTATCATGATGCCCAAGAAAAAACCAATGGGATGGTATGTCATCATAGGATCCTCCCATGTCAATCCCTGATCACCATTGGGTACTCCATGAATGTGTCTCCATCATGGATGTCCATCTCACCCCAATCAATGACATGCATAGGATCATGTATGTATCTCCTCAAATTTGAAACCTAGATGAAATCATTCCCCTGGTCTATCTATGGTGGCAAATTTAATCTGCAATCATCCTCATTAACCCTCCACATGATCTCAACAAACACAAAGAACCACAACGATAGCTTGAATCCCCCTAAAAGAATCCAAAATCCCCATCGGGGAGAGACTGTCAAGAAAACATGGTCTCCCTTCTTGAACACCAATGGCTTATGGTGCTTAACTTCATAATATTTACATCAGCAATGGGATATTCTCATATGTTCACAAATCACCTGGACCTTCTTTGTCATCACCTACACCATCTTTTTCTGAACAAAAGTAGCCTCAACAATCTCATTCCACCATAAGGGTTACATGAAGTGTATCTCATATATGGATTCAAAATGTAAAATATCAATAGTATAGTTATATTCATTATTATATGAAAACAACACCAATGTAAATTGATCCTCCTAGCTCCGGCTAAAGTCTAACACAGAATCACTCAATATATCCTCTAACACCTAAGTAGTCCCCCTAGTCTACCCATTCGTCTTGGGTTGGAATGTTTTAATCATCCTAAAATGGGTCATGGATTCCTCTTATAGGTATCCTCACAAATGTGATGTGAATCATACATCACATTTTTTAAGATCATAGAGGGTACCCCCAAAATTTTGATGATCTCCCGTACATATAACATCCCCAAAATCTCCACTGAGCTCTTCTCCCTATTAGATATGAAGTGTTATGACTTTGTAAGATGGTCAAAAATCACCCATATGGCATCATGGACTCCCCCAATCCATGGAATCTACATCACAAATTAAATTGGTATGTAACCCCATTTCCACTCCAGGGTCTTAAGAGACTGTATAAAACCTACAAGAACTTGGTGCTCAGCCTTCACCTTATGACATCTGAAACACTGGGAGATGAACTCAGCAACACTCTACCTCCTATCATCCCACCAAAACTTCCACTGAATGTCCATGTACATCTTTCCCACACAAGTATGTACATCCAATGGGGATGTTTGAAACTCCCTCATCACCTCCTCTCATAATGTGATTAGAAGAACCATCCATCCAAGGAAAATGATTACATGATACCCTTCTTCAAAGAATCCATATAGTGAATCTCATAAGGATTGATGGTCACAGATAACCTCATAGTTGATTCCTAAAAACTAAGTCTCTCTCACATACTAAAGAAGTGGAGGATTCACCACCATCAACTAAATAAAATATGAACTCATCCCCTCTATCGGGGTCTACTACAACGAACATAGTCACTAAAAAACCTCATCCACAAAGATAAAATGGAACTTCTTCTTAATGGAAAATTACACCATATTTCCCTTCCTGAGAATGCAGACTATATTGAAGCCATTTTCTAATAGTAACTTCAACCAATACCTTTGTCTCAAGTTTAGATATCTCTATGTGAAGATATAACGGACACTCTAATGGTATATGTAAACAAAAAAACTCTCACCCATAAGATAGTTCCTACACATCCTCATAGCAAAGACTACTACTTCCAACTTTAGGTCGTAAGTCACATGGTACTACTTATGTAATATAAACTATATTGACCCATATGTGATCATTTCCTACCAATGCATCAACACGTAGATGATCACATATCCGTAATCATTACAAAAAACTACATACTCCACACCCTCTTCCAGTAATACCAACATATGAGAACTTTTCAAACTCGGCCTCAACTTATCAAAGGATATCTAACATAGCTTACCCTAGATAAATGACATCCATTTCCATATCAGGAGGTAAATGGAGCTGTTATACTTGAGAATTTAAGTATTAACCACCTATAGTACCCCACAAATTCATGAAAACTCAATACCTATGACATGTTCTTGGGAGACTCTTAATAAATCACTACATCAATCTTTATCGGGTCTAAATCTAAACAATTCTCTGAGATGACATTCTCTAGAAAGTGAACCTTCTCGATCCAAAACAATAACATTGAGATTTTATGATAAATTTTGTGCTCCTAGAGTATGTTTTGAACTATTATCAAGTGTTATGCATGCTCCTCCTCTAAGGTAGAGTATATGAGTATTTAATAAATGATGAAAACCAAAAAGAAATCAATTTATGGATGAATGATCTGGTTCATGACAACCTTAAACACATTGGGGGGGGATTGTCACAATGAAAGGAATCACTAAGAATTCATAGTCTCCTTAGAAACATTGTAATGTCGTCTTAGGAATATCATCCTCATGAATCCTCAACTGGTGGTAGTCGTACCTATGATCAATCTTCGAGAACAGAACCATTCCTCGCAATTGGTGAAAGTGAACTTATATCCTCAATAAGGGGTGTATTTTCTTTATCAATACTTTATTTGGGTGATGATAATCTACAAAAATCCTTAAGATCCTATCCATATTTTTCATGAAAAAAATGGGAGCCTCCCAAGTGGAAGCCCAAGGTCTGATAAAACCATTCTCTTGAAGGTCCCCCAACTACACCCTCAGCCCCTAGAGCATGATAGAGGCTATTTGATATGTTGTAGATGATATCAGTGTAGTCCTAAGGTGAAATTCGATAAAAAACTACTTCTACCATCATGGATTTAGTCTTGGAAAATCTTTGGGGAAGACATCCATGTAGTCCTTCAGTACTAAATAAATATATATTCCTGGAGATCCCACTGCATCGAGGAATAAACTTTGAAATTTATGGGTGATAGTTTGCATCCTTCTTCTCACAAACCATTCTTATTCATCCCTGAGATCTCTTATTCTCAAAAAGTAGAATCTCTTCCCATAAATACATAGGCATCTTACTCGACTATTATTCCAATATATCTTGGCTTTCATAGTATGAAACCATTAAATATACAATATAATGTAATGATGTATTATAATAATGACCATGAGTTCCCATGAGAACCCTTCTCCACCATGCGCTTGCTCACACTACCAGAAGATATGTGAAAATGTAGAATTGTTTTATATAACAACCTCTGGCCAATATTTCTAGGATAATGTCTCTATTAGAAGCTCTAGCTCTAACTCTAGGTATAAGGATATGAAGGAATAAGTCACACCTACATCTATCAGCACAGAAGAAAGAGTAGAATTAAAATAGATCATTCCTCAGATCATATCATGTACAACCTGCTCATAGACCCCATGGCTAGACACTGACTACTCCCTCAACTACTATCTCCCTGAGTATTCGAAATTCTGCATAGTGTTGGAGATGGAAATATCTCATGGCGTCTCCCATCACCAGGATATCTTCTTCCTAGAGATACTCCTACTCCTCTACGAGAACTACCCCCCTATGGGCCACTTTAGCCACACCTAGTGGATCCCTGATCATGATATTTCCTTTATCGTGGTGGTCTGTCTCCAAGAATCATGCACTCCTCATATTGACAGGATGGGAAATCACATTCAACGTATCCTTTCCTATCACAATAATAACATTGCCCATCTCTAGGATGAATGGTTCCTCTACATGAACCTTATGGTGAAGGTCTATGTTTATGAGTCTATCCATGGGAAGGTCTCCTATGATTAAACCACAACGAATGATTACTGATAGATATTGTAGATGACTCAGCCTCATAAAGACCTCCTCTAGCCCTAGTTTCCTTGAATATGTCTAATAGTAATCCCTCCATCACTAGAACCCTCTCTAGCACTCCAGCATATGTGGGAATTCTCAAGGGGACCACACTTGCATGGATGTCTCTATAGAGACCCTACTCATACTAACATACCTTAAAGTAACCATACCACACCATTTTAAAGTAGTTTCATGTAATGTTGGTGAATATCATGATATAATCATAAACTACTATATTATCCTGTTATATATATAGAAGCTCCTGGATCTAAACATAGAAAAATAATGAGGGGTAAAACTCCTCATAAAATAGATGTTGGAAGTCCAACCATGAATGATTCTCCCCATCATGTGTATTTATAACCCAAATCCACCAATGCACAGCTTCTCCCTAAAAAATATCAGTTTCCAATGCAGTCATTTGATCAATCGAGGTCTAAAAGAGCCTGAATACTCAGATCGCTGACTCAATCTAGTTCTCAACTTCTTGAGGATATGACTCACCATGTAACCACATTGTTGTGTAGAAATGGAACTCGCATAGCATGCTAAGTTTATGTTCATCCTCATCATTTCAAACTAGTACTATATGTTTCTTGATAGTCAATGGAGCATCTAACTACCAGCCTAGAATAACCACCTCATGAGATGGACGTTGAATTAAGGAATCATCACTCAATGAAATTTCGACACGATCCTATATCGATAACATAACTGGATGTCTTCATGGAGGAATCCAACGTGTTATCAATATATACAATGGTTAAATTAGAATATATATGGGAAGCTTACGTAAGAATTAATTTAACAACCCAAACTTTTATTAATGAAAATTCCTCTTGATCTAGTTATATTTATTATTATGTAAAATGGTTATATAACATATTCTCTTACATGGTTTTATGTTTTTATATTTTAAAGTATCGTTAAAATTTGTTACTTTTTGTAATATATCCATTGAACAGTTACCACATGATTAGTACAAATATAGGGCTTTAACAAATCCAATTTACTCAGAAAAAAGAAGTAATGGCCTCATCGAGTAGAATTTCTCCATACGAAGACCATTATTTGGAGTTGGAAAACGAGGTAATTTCACTAGGCTTCACTCTTGACCAAGCCCAATCTGAGCTTCAACACGTTAAGCTTGAACATAATCGCCTATGAGAGAAGTGGAAGTTAATAGAGATTACCACCCGAGCGATGCTATGTGATCCTATCTAAGAGTTTTTAACCATTTCAAACAATACCCTTACATATTAGTCTAGTTATTAAGTGTTTATGTAATAATAACCTTGCACTATGATTATCTAAATTATTTTTTTATAAATAATATACATTCATTTTATTATTTTTACTTTGTAAATTGATTTTAAAGCACAAATAGTTTTTAGTTAATATTATATTAAAAATATATTTTGATGAATTAATGGATTTTTTATGTAAATAATATTTTAATAAATTATTAGTACTAAATTAATATTTATTAAAATGAAATTATTGTATAATTTGTTTAAGAAAAAAATTGGAATTTTTATTATGGTTTGAATGTTGTTTTTGTCAAAACCCATGAATTTTTGATAAATATCGGTTCTAATTTTAAAAAAAATAATTCACATATTTATAAAATTATTTATATAAAATGAATATTATTTTTGGAATCAGTATGTCAAAATTGTCCAATCGTGAATTTTTCATTATTTTTTAATACATTCGAATTTTTGAGTAAAATATAAATACCGGTTAAATAAATAATGTGTTTTATGACATCATATAGACCAATTAGTGATGTATTTAACCACTATAAATTTTTCTGGCGAATATATGTTTTAACTTTAAAATAATGTTATTTTAAATTTCTTTGATTAATTTTATGCTGCTTTAGTGACCCTCCATGACTTATAAAACATTTTAACTTTTAAAATTCTTTCCTTGAGAGTGTGACTCACCTCCAGATACAAAACCATAAAATTTTAAGAAGTTATCCTATTTTTCATATAAAATAATATTTTCAACACTCCTTTTTTAAAAACCATGTAAAAAACCATGGGTTGGTTTGTTTGTTTGATTAGTTTAATGTGTTCTGTCCCAAACCAAAAAAATAAATAATTTCCTCTCTTTTCCTATATAAACCCACCCAATCTCATGCTTTTCATCACAAAAAACCATTAGATCACATCACTATTCTTACCAACCCTCTCTACTATCCTCCCAAGGCGCCCCATGCTCCCAATAATCCTCTCTCAAGCCTCTCCCAAGCCTTTGGATCACACATTAAGTTAATGGATTTCATCCTTTCTCATTTTTTTCCAAATTTCAATATGATGTAATTATGTTTTGTTTTCAATTACAAATGTTGGGGTATTATTTCTCACCTATCCAATACTTCTATCCATATGTTTGAATGGTTATAGACCTCTTTCTCTCTCATTAATGCCTCCCATATACACCTGCTACCATGCCAAAATTCCATAAGGAATTTCCCACTTCTCATTTTCATTCAAGCTATTATTTTGTATTATGAATATAAATCCCATTAGATATGATGGAACATGTATATTTATGACCCCATTAAATACCATTTCATGAAAAAAATGATGAAACACCCCGTTTTCTATCATCAACAATTTTTATGAATTCTTATGTCACATCGTTATGTTGGAAAAAGTGCACATTGATTTTCCAAGCCAATGTCATTATGCAGTTAATACCATGCACATTTCCCAATCAAGGGTATTAACCATTATGCACATTTACTTATTTATTATAGAGTTTCATTTATGAATTAAACATTCCTTTATTTTGGAATAAATTATTATGTTTATTCAATCCATGTTCTAGCATCCATGTAGCACACTTATGCATGAAATGAAATGATTAATAAGGGTGCGCCCTGATAGCACTCAAATTAATTGGGTAAAGATTATTATCATGATATTTCATGTGAAATTAGGGGTTAATCTTGATAATTCATGTTATGTGAGTGTTTACTAGTGAATCATGTGCAATGATCCTTGGCTCATGCTAATATCATGATAAATATTGATGCCACATTTCGATTTTATGACAATCATGCTATACCAAGCCTTTATGTTCATGTTTATCTTATGCTCCATTGATATGCCTATTTTCTAACATGTAATATATTCATCATGTTATTCCTTGTTTACTATCATATTGGGATTCACAGCTCACCATTTTCTTAGGCATGTCCTCGGATTATCCCATGCAATGTTAAGTACGAAGGAACATGTGTGGTCATGTAAAAGAAGTTTTCTATAAAGATGGGTATTTATTGTTTTATGTTGTTATGTAATGTTCCTAATCCACAATGAAACTTGACCTCTTTATATTCAATGTTGTATCAAGTGAATATTTTATGTAATAAATTATGTTTAAGTGTGAAATAAAGAGTAGTGTTGTTATAGTTGATATTAGAGGATATGTTTAGTTATTTTTTGGATTAGGATTTGAAAACCCTAGTGAATGTATTTTGGATAAGACTATGTATAATAAAAACAAACCTAAATTTTGTTGAGTATTGATTAAATGGTTTATCATGAAAATACATTCATGTCTGCATATGAGCAGGGAGAGGCTGCTCTGGCACAGATGTATCTAGGGGTAAAACCTAAAAACACCTCTTTGATCTAGACTCGAACGGGAACTGGTGCACGGAAACGGGCATTGTTGCACTCTTGGTTACGACACTCATGGGGGATATGAGATGATAATTCATAAGCATAGTATGAACCATTATTAAAGGAATTAAAAAATTCCCCTTATAATATATGTTTGGAAGTAGGTCATGGATAACATAAATTCATAAGTTATGGAAATAAATGTAATTTATAAGTTATACATTTTTTCATTGGATTCCCTTTTATGTGTTACTACTAATGTTCCTTTAATTCCATCCAATGGATTGTAATAGGAGTACTCGGGCTAACAACTTATGTAAAGATGAATGTGGTAATAGTTCTAATGAGAATCCCAATGTGATGGGAGATGGAATCAAAAACATTGTCATGATACTCAATTAGTTAACTCAAGTTTTGAATAGAAACATGGGTCAATAAGAACGTTCACCCCCCCCCCCAGAAAGAACATGCCTCAATTTAGAGCATTATGAAACAAAGGCCTCCTTCATTTAATGGATCATCTGATCCCTCAATCACCTAACAATGATTCAACTCCATTGAGAAGATCATATCCATCTTTCAATGTTCTAAATAAGAAATTTTTTTTCTGGATACATATCATATGGAGGGGGGTGTTTATCAATGGTGGAAATGTATAAAAAATATAAAGTTTGAAGAAGGGATAGATGTGTTGGAATGGAAGGATTTCAAGAAAAAAAATTGATAAATATTTTCCTCGAACCCTTCGATATAGGATGGAAAGGGAATTCCTTTCCCTCAAGAAAAAATGCGAAGAATCCATCAGAGTGTACGAGGAAAACATCGCAAGTCTATAACGACGGACCTTTGGTTTTTTCATTACCCCTAAATGCAAGGTTGACTACTTCTTTGGAGTGCTGAAACCTCACCTATGGAAATCCATGGTAATCCAGGACTTCGATAGCTATGAAAAAATTGTCTAATGTGCCCTCAATGTTGAAATGGAGATAGGTGAATCTCAAGGGTATCATAGGGAAAAAAGTGGAAAGTGGAATTTAATTTAGGAAGTCTGATGGATAAATCCAATGGTGCTATGAAAATCTTGCACCCCACTTTCCAAATTTGTAGAAATATGCTCCTAGAAAATTGCCTCAAGGGGAAGAGGAAATGAATTAAGAGTGGAAAAAAGGGCACCTAGAAATTAAATACCAAAAAGATAAACCAAAAACCATGATAGAGGAGTGGAACACTCTGTTAAACCCTCAATGCATTGTTCATTACTTCAACAGCAAATAACAAGGGTACTTTGCGAACCAGTTCCCTAAGCCAAGGGTTTTTCAGGCAACCAATAACATCCATGGTAGTAAGGGAGAGATTTTTCCATCCCTATCCCCAATGTGAACCCCAACAACAAACTGGTGAGAGGTACACTAGTTATTCATCCAAAAATAGCTAAGATACTTTTATATTTTCGTTCTATTAATTCTTTTATATCGCTAATGTTTAGTAGAACAATCCCAACACAAACACAAATAATGGAAGTAAAGATATCAGTGAGAATGGAAAATGGTTAAATCATTACATCCCATGAATATAAATCCTCCCATGTTATAATTTATGGACTAAACATCCCAGAGAACCACCGCATTCTCTGTCTAGTGGAATTTGATGCAATTTTTTCATGAATTGGATTTCCTTGTATATACCCAACATAAATTTCCATCAGAGGGAAGTCACTCTCCATATGTAAAATCGACCCCTAATTATATACAACTACAAGGACGATGATGAATCCTATTCAGAACTATCATCTCAATAATGGATATTACTTCCCTATGATCACACGTATAATTCTCATATGATTGAGTCTAAGGAAGAATCCATCCTTGAAGAGATTCCTATTGTGAGGGAATTCGCCGAAGTGTTTCCAGAGGAATTGTCTGGTCTTCCCCCTAGAAGAGATGCCTAATTACCTATTCATCTTATACCCGAGGAAGTTCCAAGATCCAAGACACCATAAGTAATGGAAATTATGGAGCATGAGGATTTGAGGAAACAACTATAAGAGAATCATCAAAAGGGGTTTATACGCCCAACTGTTTAACCACAGGGTGCACTAGTCCTCTTCATCAAGAAGAAGGATGGGTCAATGCATCTTTGAATTGATTATCATGATCCCAACAAAATGAAGATAAATTACAAGTATACTATGCTAGGAATTGATGACTAGTTTTATCAGCTATATGGAGAAAAGCAAATCTACAAGGTGGATTTGCTGTCAGGATATTACTATGTTAGGGTGAAGAAGGAGGATATCCCAAATCCTTCTTTTCGTACAAGATACAAGCACTATGAATTCTTATTAATGCCTTTCAGACTCTCTAGTACTCCATCAAAATTCATGCACATGATGAATAGAGTCTTCAGTGATTTCCTTGGAAATTTTTTTGTAGTATTTATAGATGATATTCTAAAATAATCCAAAACCAAGGAGGAGAATGAGGATCATCTTATAATTGTACTAGAGACCTTACGAAAGGAGGATCTCTATGAAATGTACAGCATGTGTGAGTTCTGATTGAAGGAGGTATCATTCTTGGGTCATCTCATCACAAGAAATGGGATATCTGTGGATCCATCCAAGATAACTATAATTGAGGGATGGATTATCCAACAATGGTAATGAATGTATGTAGCTCCCAGGGGTTAGCTAAATATTATTTTCGATTTGTGATAAATTTTTCACGATTATCCAACCCTCTTACCAAGATAACATAAAAGGGAGTAATGTTTTCTTTGAGTGATAAATGTGATGATAGCTTCATGGAGTTGAAAATGAGGCTTATCACTACACTTGTTCTCACACTACCCACAAGCGGAGAACATTTTGTGTTATTCAATGATTCTTCAAAGTAGGGCTTCAGCTGTGTGTTGATGTAAAATGACAAATTCATTGCCTATGCTTCAAGGTAATGGAAATTTCATGAGAAAAACTATCCAAAAAATGATATGGAGATGGATGCGATAATCATATATTTAAAAATTTGAAAGCATTACCTCTTTGGTGAGAAGTGTGAAATATATACGAATCACAAAATCCTCAAGTATATATTCCCACAGAAAGAGTTGAACATGCGCCAACGAAGATGGTTAGAGCTAATCATAGACTATGACTTCTAAATCCATTAACAACCATGGAAATTGAAAAAGGTGGCCGATGCTCTAAGTAGAAAGGACCCAGTGATTCTATCATTTTTGAGAATTTAAAATGATTAAATCTTATTATATTTGATGAAGATGGACATAGGAATCATAATGAAGGGAACATCATAAATCCTTTCACAAATGATTGCTCCACCATATATTTTGGATAGATTAAAGGAAGATAAAAAGGATAAAGTGGGAATTTATAATAAAGTTGAAACTATAAGAAAGGGGGAATACTTAGAGTTTAATTTTAATGTAGAAGGAATTGTGAGATTTGGGGCAAGACTATGTGTTCCATAAAATTCGGAGTTAACAAATGAACTTTTAGATTATGCACATAGTTCAAATGTTTCCATTCACCCTGGAAACATAATGATATATCGAGATCTCCAAGAGCATTATTGCTAGGATAACATGAAGAAATAGATCGTTGAGTACAAATCAATGTGTCTGGTATGTCAGCAAGTGAAGGATGAGAGTTAGAAGTCTTAGGAAATGATGCAACTATTATTCAAACTAGAATGGAAATTGGAGAACATCACCATGGAATTTATCACAAGACATCTGTAAACATCTAATGGAAACAATGATATCTGGGTTATAGTAGACCATCGTACAAAGACTGCACACTTCATTGCAATATGAGAGTATTTATCTTTGGATCAACTGGCATAGATATATATTAGAGAAGTGGTAAGGCTTCATGGAGTACCACTATCTATTTTATCTGATCAAGATCCATGATATACCTCTATGTTCTAGAAGAGTCTTCAACATGATCTGAATAATGAGTTGAACTTAAGTAAAGCTTATCATCATCAAACTTATTGTCAATCTGAGAAGACTATCCAAACACTTGAGGATAGGTTCAGAGTATTCTCAATGGACATCAATGTAAGATTGGATCAACATCTTCCTCCGGTTGAGTTCTCTTACAATATCAATTTCCAATCAAGCAACCAAATGGCTCCTTATGAATCCATATATGGGAAGAGGTGAAGAACACTGACATGTTGGGATGAAGTTGGGGAGAAAAAACTCTTAGGTCTAAAAATGGTTGAATAAATGGTGGAGAATGTTAAGACCATCCAACAGCACCTTAAAGCTGCTCAGAGTCGACAAAAGAGCTATTTTGATAATCATCGAAGAGACATAGAATTTTATGTCTGATACATGGTATTCCTCCACATATAACCATGGAAGAGATTTATGAGATTTGAGAAGAAGGGAAAGCTTATTCCAAGGTTCATTAGCCCTTTAAAGATCCTTGACCACATTTGGGCAGTGGCCAATCAACTAGAACTCCCACCAAACCAATCTCAAGTACCTGATGTATTCAATGTATCAATCTTGAGAATGTAAAAAACTTGACCCATCATATGTACTCAATAAAGAGGTGGTCCCATTAGATAATGGACTCTCCAATTAAGAGAAGATGGTGAAGATCTTAGATCATAAGGAAAAAGTCCATGGAAATAAGACAATGCCATGTGTCTAAGTGTTGTGGTGAAACCACATGTTTGAAGAAGCAACATGGGAATTAGAGGAAGTGATGAACCAAAGTTACCATCATCTGTTTTAGTGTGGGAGAAGGAAATTTTGAGGTCAAAGTTTCTTTATGGGGGATGATTGTAATGAACCAACCTTTTATTAATGAAAATTACAGTTGGTCTAATTAAATGTCTTATTATGTATAATGGTTATATAACATATGAAATTCTATGGTTTTATGTTTCTGGATTTTAAAATTTCATTAAGAATTTTAACAATTGTAAATATATCTATTGAATAGTGACCAAATGATTAATATACATATAGGGCTTTAACAAATCCAATTTACTCAGACAGAGGAAGCGAGGACCTCACCTAGTAGAATTGCTATATACGAAGCCCATTTTTCATAGCTCGAAAAAGTGGTAGTATCATTGGGAATTTCTCTTGACCAAGTTCAAGACAAGCTTCAACATGTTATTCTTGAATGGAACCACCTACTAGAGAAGTGGGATTTAATAGATACTTCCACATGAGCGATGTTATCTGAGCGTCCACAAGAGTTAGTCACCATTGCACTCCTTACCCTTAGGTCTTATGTGTGTGTTTTAATGGGTTATGTAACAAGAAACTAACACTATGATTATTGCATTATTTTTGTATATAGATTATAAATTCATTTTATTATTTCTACATTGTAAATAGATTTTAAAGCACAAATATTATTTTTAGTTAATATTCAATTAAGAATTCTATTTTGATAAATAAATGGATTTTTTAATTAAATAATATTTCAATAAAATATTATTACTGAATTACTATTTATTAAATATAAACTATCCTATAATTTTTTTTGGAATGAAATTGTAACTTTTATTATGGTTTGAAAGCTGTTATGTCAAAAACTATGGGAAAAAACATGATTTGGATATAGGTTTTGATTAGATTACATGTGTGGTGTCCAAAACCAAAATAATAAATAATTCCCTCTCTTTTCCGATATAAACCCACACAAGCTCCCGTATATCATCACTCAAGACCCTTTTAGCACATCCATACTCTTTCCTCCTCTCTCTATTGTCCTCCCAAGGTGCCCTAAGCACCCCTGAAGCCTCTCTCAAGCCATTGGATCACACTTCTGAGAAATGAATTTCATCCTTTCTCCTTTTAGTCGAAATATCATTATGTTGTTATACCATTTTTTTCAATAAAAATTGTTGGGGTATGATTTTACACCTCCCCCATACATCCCTCATTATCATTGAATGATGATATACCTCTTTATATTTCATTAATGCCTCCAATGTACACCTGTTACCATACAGAAATTCCGTAATGAATTTCTCTCTTCCCATTTACTTTCATAAAATTATTTTGTATTATGGATCAAAATTACATTACATATGTTGTGAAATGTATCATTATGACCCCTAACATTCCATTTCATGTATATATAATGATACACCACTTTATCTTTCATCAACCATTTATTTGAATTCTTATGTCCGGCCATGAGGCTGCTGAAATTGCACTGCGATTTTACATGCCAAATTCATTGTGTACTGAATAAAATGCTAATTTCTATATCAAGGGAATTCCCATTTATGAAAATTTACTTATTTATTATAGAGTTTCATGTATGAATTACAGATTAATTTATCTTTGAATAAATGATAATTTTTAATGAATCTGTGTTATATAATCCATATAGCACACTTATGCATGAAATGAACTGATTTAGAATAGTGCGCCCTGATAGCGCCCTAATGCATTGGGTAATGATTAGTATCATGATACATCCAGTGTAACGAGGGTTTACTCATTATAAATCAAGTGAAACGAGGTTTTACTCATTCTCCATGTGCAATGAGCCTTGGATCATGCTAATATCATGTTAAATGCCGATACCACATTTCAATGTTATGATAATCATGCTATATAATGCCTTTATGTTCATGTTTCTATTATGCTCCATTGATAATCCTATTGCCTAACATATACGGTATTATTCATTTTATTCCTTGTTTACTCCCTTACTGGGCTTTATATCTCCCCCTTTTCTTATGCATGTCCTCAGGTTATCCCGTTCAATACTAAGTACAAATGAATGTTTACGGTCATGTAAAAGATTTGTTCAATAAAGTTATTTATTTCATGTTTTAAGTTGTTATGTAATTTTACTAATCCAGAAATACACTAAACCTATCGATAATCTATGTTGTACCATGTGAATTTTTTATGTAATAAATTATGTCTATGTGTAAAATTAAGAGAATAGTTATTATAATTAATGTCAAAGGAGTCAATCCCATATGATGCATGTTCCATTGATCTCTGCTTCCAATTCCTCAGTATTCCAAGTAATCAAGAATATAGTCATAGTTTTAGTGTATGGATACGCTGACCTCTTCCCTAATAATAGATTCCCAAGAATGAAATCCACACTCGAGACACTCTAACAATATTTCCCTATGTCCCAAAAAATTCCTAATACATGGACTACTCCAAACACCATACCAAGGAATGAACTTCTATGATACCAATCTCTAACAAACCAACCCACTAAGGCCCACCATGCATATGGATGGCCGATCAACCACAACCCCAATCCCACCCTAACAGTATAGTGGTTGGTGAAAATCTCTGAGAATGAAGAAATGAAATGTGAGGCATTATCCTAAATACCTATATTCATGAGAACATCCATCTTCATGCATAAGTGTAGAGGAATAATAAAAGATTGTATCATCTAGAAAAAATTCATACATGTAATAACCTCTTGGAAATAAATAAAATCATGAAAATTTAAAACCAATGTGTAAAGGGGGAAAATAAATTGCCAATAGAAAACTATGTCCCAACCTAAAAATCAATTCGAATAAAGAAGACTGGGAGATCCTAGCCCATGATCTCCAATACAATCCACCATAAGTGGTCTAAAAACCTATGTATATGTAAGATCCACTAATTTATTTATTGATATCTATATTTTCTGCATAAGACATGACACATGTATTCAAATACTATGAATGGTTGACTATATACATACCCAATAGAATGCCTGGAAGACTACAAATGGATCATAAGAGGGATACAACACTGGTTATCTCAAACCATATCAAGGGGAATGTGAAATATCAACCTTATATAGATATGATCAAAATAATCCCATAAGAGAAACAAAGGGGATCTCTATCTCTATATCCCAGTCTATAATGATAAGTCGAACTATAGCTTCAATGGTCCATCACTGATTCCCAGAATATCATGTGTCTATCTATGGAATTCATGTGGAGGACATGCACCTCACTATTTCTCCACATCCCAAGGTGTAACAATCACTAAAATAGGACCCACATCATTGTATGATAAGGGGGTCCCACTTAATAAACGAAGGAACCTCTCTCTAAAATGACAAGTGGATGGCACATAGTTGATAGATAGAGGACCGATTCTATAGTACAATAATGGTATTCCACACAATATATAGAGGATTCATGGAATAGAATGATAGAATATAGATAGAAGACCTGCACAACAGTGCCTTAGGGGTGTCACTCAGAGCACGGAGGAACCATGCTCTAGCATGATAGGGGTTGTTCCACTTATTAGGGATATATTGAGGACCTACACCCTTATGTTTCGAGTGGTAAGGATAAACTATATTAAAAGAGGACCAAGAACTAGTTCCATAGGGGGTGCCACTCAGAGGGTAGAGGACTCATTACAAGTGTCATTATGGTTACCACTCAAACAGTACAAGGAGTATGTGGGAATTACACCCTAGTGTGATTGGGGGGGTCCAACCCATCCTCTCTCTAATGATCCTAAATAATCACTATTACTACCTATAATCACCTGAATAATTGAAATGGTATAAACACTACACATCGTATCAAAAAATCGACTATGATGGCAAATATTTCCATCTATGTGTAAAATTGATCAGGGTAGACAAATCATGGGCCAAAATAGGAGTCCAGAAGAAGGTGATACACAAGGTTTAAACTCTCGAGAGTATTACAAAACATATAGAACGTTTCAAAAAGTGTGTGTACTCACATGGAATACAATTCTTGTCCTTGCCTATGTATTGATTTTTCGGATGTGTAACACTACATGGATTGTAAGGTTACAACACAAAATGTCTCAGTTTCAAAGGGTGTTCCCATTTTCTTTTTGTCATGACCATGTACCTTTGGGTAATGCATGTGTACTATGGTCATGTATTAGATTATTCATGGGGACTAGGTCATGCCCATGTACCTCAAGTTTTTCCCATGTACTCCTGGTCCACCGATTCCACCATCATTTGTGCTTTAATTCACCTCAAATCTCACTAGGGAGTGTGGATCCAAGGCTATTCGTGCCCAATCCATTTCTGTTGGCTATATTCTGGCCTCCCATATGACTGTGGTGTATCCTGTCACCATCCTCTACTCCCGTTGTTGTTTTAGATCCAAGAACCATATAGGAATCACCTGCATCCCACAAATCATCCTGATCCATATGAAAATAACTGATATGTTCATCATACGTGAAACCACTATGAATTTGGGGGTTTGATTTTGCTCAAAACTTCCATAGTAATGTCGAACCATGAACCACAAGAAAATGACAAAGAACATGAAAAAAAATGGGGATGAAGTACATAAAGAATGTGAATAATCATTGGTCAATCATTCTCATCCATAAATTACATAGTCTAGATATCAATGGGTTAGAACATATGAAACAAGAGATTTACTAGAATAAAATTTAACAAATCAAATTGGGGGGCTCGTGTGATTATTAGAAAACACTTGAAATCATTGCTGATTAAAGATACATGCTTGATAAATCAAAACAATGGGTATAAATCTACAAATAATGTGTATAATCTTCATTTAGGATTGACCTTTGTTGAAGAAAATGTTCACCAATGATGATCTAGACCTGCTATATTGGATGCCTCTAGATCCACCTCGATATGATTTCCTTTTACCATCTGATGTCGATCCAACAAAGAATAAAATCCAAGAACTCCTATAACCCCCCAGTTTATGTGGTTAAACATATTGATTTGTTATAAGAGGGTATTTATAAAGGATTTAGATTAGGTCATTTAAAATAAAATTATTTATTTATTTATTTAATTTAATTTAATGCAATCACCAATGGCTTCCTGAATTGTAAGTCTAGTTCATACCAACCATAGGTCACTCCTAGGGAAAACCCAAAATTCCAAAATCAAACTTGGTCTCAAATTTCTCATATGAGGTCCCAAATAATAGGAAAAGGAAAAAAAATGATGTGTGTGTGTTCAATGAAAAATATTATTTTTTGACATAATAATCCTTGGGTCTTGAGGGATTCAAATATTGTGCTGACTCCAAGTATAAAACTAGATATATTAAAAGAAATATTCAAAGGACAAATCCCAAAAAACCAAATTTTCAACAATACCTATAAATCACTAGTAATTTTTAGCTTCATTTTATCCAAAAAAAATTATTCCCAGAAATCCAAATATATCTTGGTACTACCATGGTGTATGGAGAAATTAGAGCTATGAGAATCATCCAACAATTCCACTTTCAGCTCACTTATAGATGGAACACATAATATCTTTCCAAATTTCATAATTTCATCATCACAAAAAATGTCTTATAATTTTTCATCATTCACGTCATTGATTTTATTTTGAAAAATCTCATCATCAAATTGAGAAATTTCTATTCTTTCCAGTAATGATAATTAGAAATCATTTGAAAAAGAAGTGATTCTTCAAATGACACCTATACTTGTGCGAAATGCACTTTTCTGTCATGGATTTTAGAAGTTTGAAGACAATGAATAATTATTGATATAATTTTCATGAATGAATCGAAGGTTTCATCTTTGAAGAATAGTTTTCATGGGTAAAGGGGGTAAATTGTTGCACTCATTTTACTTAGAATTGTTTTCCCAGTAGATTTGAATTTTATTTACCCTTTTCCAAAAATATTAGCCAGCCAGCACTAAAAGCCTAGTCACCCTACTGGGTTGATAATCCACCACATTATTACTTCAAAATTTTGATGTGGGATAAGATTTAATATCATTATTCATGTGATTAAATCCCATCCCCGCAATCATTTAATGAAAATATTCCATCACAAGATCCTGTCGTAAGAGGGTACATTAGTTAAAGATGGAAATCCACTATGTCATCGCTTGACGATCATGGATCATGAGACTGTAACGATGACATTTAGTGAGATGATGTAAGAAAATGTAATGAGAAAAAAAGATATCCATCACATGAACTATGTTTTTTCACATTAAGTTTTACCACAAGACCCTTCCATCTAATGCATGATTTTTTATATAAATTAATTTATAATTTTCAGAATACGTCATGAAACATCACAGATGAAAACCAAAGCATCGCATGATCAATTAAGTGATGATGTGATGAAGAACAAGTCATCTCATGATCCTGTGATGTCAATCCCATGAAGTCTCCACCACCTAAGCCAAACACATGGAGTCCTCCCCATGAATAGTGTCATAACCTTTGGTCATCATTGGCCTATAAATATCATGTTCCCATTCAAAAAATACTTGTGTGAGGGAGAAAATCTAATTATGATCTCATGTAGATCATGTAA
The DNA here is from genome assembly GCA_963277665.1 of Viscum album. NCBI lineage: Eukaryota > Viridiplantae > Streptophyta > Magnoliopsida > Santalales > Viscaceae > Viscum > Viscum album. The sequence continues at coordinate 498,727,669 of OY728150.1, forward strand.
TCTCATGATGAACATTGCCTCATGAAATGCCTAATTGAAGATGGGTATTGACAAGATCACATGACACCCCATTTGTTTTCTCGGCCACCACCTTATTCACACATGTTCGAAAGAAGGTGTTGTCTCAGACACCGCCTTCACACTTTTTTTAATAAAAAAATAATATTTATAATTTATCTATGTTTGGTTTATATATATATATAATTAAGATAATATAAATAAAATATTATTATAATTAATCATAAAAAAATATATTAATAAATATAAAAAAAATATTTTTTAGTAAAATAATTAATCTTTTCTTTTTATAGTCGAGTAAATTACAATCATATTATCATGAAAATTTATTATTATAAATACAGGAATATATTCATTTTGAAAAAATTATTATTTATAATCAATAACATTATTAATTATATTTTCATATAGTATTATTAAATACGTAAATAGTTAGATTATATAAAAAATTTTATATAATTATTTTTAATCTGTTTGTTATTAAAATTTTAATTATATTACTATTTTGATTACTGTTAATGATTATTAATTGTATAATTATTTTTTTTATAATAATATCATTTTTAACAATTATATTTCCTAAATTATAAATTTAATTAATATTTATTTTAAATTTTATTATTTACTAATATATTTGTTACATTAAGTATTATATTATTTAATAATTTGTTATATACATTATGAATTACATAATTTACATCATAATTCATTATCATTTCTGTAATTATTGTAAAAAAATTAAATAGTATTTCTATTTATTAAAATGTAATTCAAAATTTTTAACAATAATACTAAAATTAATATTTATTATTCGTTATATTTTTTATTTTCATTTTAATTTCAATTAATTAATATTTGTATAGTAAATATTTTAAATTGAATTTAAATTTTATTTATAATATATTGTATGTAGATAATTTTTTAAGGGTATGTGTTATATTTTGAGTCAATTAAGTTTTGTTCATGTAAATTATTTTCAGTTTGTTTTGTTTGTTAAATTTTTTTTCAACTATATTTTATATGTTTAATCCATTTTTAAATTTTATTTAAAATTAAATTATACTTTATATTTTATAGTCTTTCAATGTCTCCTACATAAAGTATAATAATCATTTAATTAGATGAGTTTGAATGCATGTAAATTATAAAGTATATATACAATATAAATGAAATTTAAAAATTAAATAACCATATAAAATATAATTGAGAATAAAAATAATTTCATAAAAAAAGTTGATGAAAAATAATATTAATGAGACAAACAATTATTGATTCAAAACATAGCATTTGTACATATACATTATTTTTATAGTAAATGATTTTTGTGTAAAAAAAATATTTATTATTTTTTAATGTTCATTTTATTTTCAATTAAATTTTTCTTTCAATGTCAGTGGTTTAAATTCCATATAGAATTTATTTATGCTTTTTTTTATGCGCATAAAGTTTTGAAGTGTGTATGTTATGTTTTTAGTTCATAATGATTTTATCATGTAAATTATTATTGGTATGTTATATTTCTTAAATTCATTTATTTCATCTATATTTTATATTTTTAATCCGTATTTAAAATTTTATTTATATTTTTCTTATAATTTATATTTTATATCCTTTCAAAGCCGTCTACTTGAATCACTATTATCTTCAAGTTGGTGACATTGAAATAATATAAATAAATTTTCATCAAGATTTTTTTAAAATTATTTTTATATTAAACAATTTATTATATGTTTAACCCATGTTTTATGTTTCATTTATATATACCATATAGGTTATATTTTATAGGCTTTAAAATTCACTTACACGAAACATTGTTACGTTTAAAGTAAGTGACTTTAGAAGCCCATAAAATATAAACTATATTACCAATTTGAATGAAACATAAAACATGGATTGAACATATAAAATATAGTTGAAAATTTAAAAAGACTAATAATATAGAAAACCAATAAATAATTTACATGAATAAAATATTTATTAGTAAATAATTAGTTATTGATTAATATTTTTTCAAATATTATTAATATAAAATTTTAAATTGTTAATATTTTGTAGTAAACATGAATAATTAATTATTATTTATTAGTAACTAATATTTATTATTAATGGATTACAAATGATTAAGAATAATATATTATTAATTATATATATGAAAATGAGAACTTGAATCCCACATCAAAAATGGAGATTGATCTTTGTAGGAAAATGAGAACTAGAACCCCACATCGAAAATGCAGAATGATATCATGGACAAGACCTCTTATAAAAGGGATCCCTGAGTGAGGATTTTTATTATAATTTTAGACAATTTCATTGAATGTAATTCTAGAAATTAAATTGTAGATAAATTCTACAAAAAAAACTTTTAAATGTTGTAGACTTTTTTATTTAGTTTGGTTATATATATATATATATAAATAATAAATAAAAACAAAAAAAAAATATAAGTGTGTGAACATTTTTTGAAGGCCTCTTCTTGAAAGGATTTCTAAAGAAGGAACCAATCAAGAAGCCTCATTCTTAAGAGTTTATTTTCAGAAGTCACGTAATAGCAAAGAAACTTCTATACAAGTTCTCTAAAGAAGGAACTTTTTGAAAAGTGCCTTATTTAAGAGATAAATGAAGAAGGTGTCATCCAATAAGGCTCTCTTCCTTTAGAAAATCTCCCCCCACATGGAACCATAGATTTTGAAATAGTTTTCCCAAACCATTATTTTGGGAAATAATTTTTTTTATTTTCCATTATATTCAGGTTTGATCCCCCATTGATATGAAAGAGACTTTGGATGGTATATAATATAATGTAAACACCCCCATATTGTTGGTAGAACCCATTGCAAGACCTAATTATGGTCATGTGAACAATGCGGATTCATGTGGATCCATAATGGGTGCACCCCTCCGCATGTGTGAGGGCTTAACACGGCCTATTTATCCCCATGAAAACCCTAAGAGGTGCAATTTGAAGCAACCCATTGGCTATTAACCCCTATGAATAGGCTGAATTTTTCCCATGAAAATGTGAGGAATGAACCCTTAGCGTATGAAAATTCAACACATGGATGGGATCAAGTACATATACATATTTGTAAGACCCCTATACATGATTAATTTAAGGCCATGCGATCGCAAGATTCCTCACTGATATAGAGGATACTTTGGACACCCTGGGAAAAGTCACTCTGTTCACAAGACAAGTCTTGGACAAATAAGGTTGATCTTGTGATGGATAATTAACATGTCACTATTGTTATGTGATAGCCTAAATACAATCCATATTGATTAGGTGAAAACCACGTGACATGTTTTCATTGTCACAGGGTAAGATCTAATCCAACATATCTAAGTAGTTGGGGGAATACAATAATATATTCTTGTACATAACCTGTTCTAGTTCTAATGCTTTGTGAAAACAATATAGGATATCTACAAGTATATTCTAGTAAAGACGAAGGGATAAGCATATATTCCTTTCTTGACAGCTACTGTAGCACATTAGTTTGATCAGTATGAACTTGTGGCCACATAGGAGCCAGTGCATATCATTAATTTCGTCTAGGGATATTATTGGCATAGTCTGGTAAATGATATAGTATAAGGACAAAGATCATATACTAGTTCTAACTAGGTCTTACCAAGTGAGATCAACACATGCCTTGGTACATGATCTTAGTCATATCACCAAAATACCGATGAAAAATTCCAATGACCCAAAAACGGGCTCATATATATGTTTTTTTCCGAAGCTCACCAAGTGAGAGTAACACATTCCTTAGGATGGGATCATATACCTAATGAAAAAATATCATAGACATACTCCAAAGGCTCAATATTGGGCTCATATCCCCATTCTCATCATGTCTCACCAAGTGAGTGGCCTATACCTCAAGACATGCTCATATTTTTCTCATCAAAGCTACTCAAAATGTTACAATATATTAATCATATCCCAACTCTCATTGCATAGGTCCATCGACATATTCTGATAAGGAATGAATATTTAGACCAGGATCATATTCTCATTCCAAATAGGGCACACTATGTGAGAGTGGCACAAGCCTCATGATGGGATCGTAATCCTACGAAAAAAGAACAGTGGCATATTCAAAAGATCAGGATCGGTAAAATATCCACATTTTGGCTGAGGCACACCAAGTGAGAGTAGCACACGCATCAAGATAGAATCATATCCCTATTAGATAAGCTCATTGGAATATTCCAACTTTTTCTTAGTAGATATATCATATTCCCGCAACACCAAATGGTTTAAAATAGATTCTGAAAATCATTATAGAGCTGACATATATCCCTTCTCAACCCCAAAAGAAAGAACGACATATTCTTAACATGGTGAAAAATGAAGCTCATAACTTTAACCTAATTCATTCAGTGTATCTTTGAGGTTGTTCAAGACACAATCTTAACAACCCAATGGTTTTTAAACTCTTAGAACTATGAAGAAGGTGATCATTATCGTAATAGTCCCCCTCGTGGAAGTGTAGGGATAGATCATAGGAACTCTACTCCTAACATCCTCTAAGGTCAACCTCACAACAGTGATATTTCCCACGGACAATAAAATCCTCCCCTTTCCTAGGATCCATTGTATTGATAGGTGCTCAAAAATATTTTACACTATCTTATAGAGAGGTGCTCAAAAATATTTGAAACCATCATATATACAGATTCTCACAATACCAGGGTTTACCATTTATAGTGCCACATTAACTATTAGAATCACTTCATCATGGTGAGTAGGTGGATCGAAGAGGCAACCTTGGTGGTCTTACCAGGTAAAGACATATATTTCTGATGAATAATTGGATGATATAAAGAAATTGAGAAGGTTATATGAAATAATACTCCCAGAAATACCAAGACCTAGTACCACTTCCAATTATGAGAACCCAAATGGGTAAAAAAGGGAGTACGAGAGTTTTCCTAGACACGTGACATTAAAATGTATGAATTATGTCCTGAAAATATTATGGTAAACTTTATATAATACATCCTCACCACATGAAATTTAATTTTATGGAAAATGTCCCAACCATGTGATGTTAAATTTTATATGGCATGTCCTTACCATATGACATTAAACTATGAAAATCTAGTCCTTTAAGGAAAAATTTAAATTGAAAAACATATCAGATCCTGATAACATGATGTTAAACTGTATGGTGTTTTCTAGGTAGTAAGACGTTAAATTGCATATCATATCATGTCCTAAAATCAAGACTTTATACTATACAGTATCTCATATCCTAAACACATGACACTAAACATTATGGAGAACATCCTCACAATATGATATTAAACTGCAGAGATCCACCAATGGTTTATCATCATTCATATTATTTGACCCTCTTTCTCAATGAAATAAATTTAAATGAATGGAATATGTCCTCTCTAAATGAAACTAAAATCCACGGTTCTCTATAACTACGTTTGGTTTGATTCCTATTATCACCGGATGCATAGTGATGCCCGAACTTTTATTTTTATGCCCATGCACAGGATTACTTCTCATTGATGTAAGGCGATCCATCCCTTTATCTCATGATGTTAAACTGCATGGAAAATTCCCTTACCACATTATGTCAAAATGTATGGATCCATGAAATCCATCTTCATTCATGTCGGGTGACCTACGTCCTTACCACGTGACAATAAGATACACTGCTAATGTCCATTCCACATGATTTTAAAGTGCACGGGTTATCAGAACTATGTACGGTTTGATTATCATCACAAAATGATACCTATTGATGTCTCATTCCTAAATCATAATTCAGCCACCACATTATACAAAAGCCCCTATCCATTCCTTAATCACCACGACATTGTGAGAGGAACCCTTGAAATTCCTTGTTTTTCACACTGATCTTAGATCACGTGAGATTTTGAATTTCATTAAGGGATTACCTACACAAAAAAGACATAACAGTTCATGATAGGATCATAATGGTCCTAAGTGAATGTCCCTAAAAAGAATACCATGGGTTCTCATCAGATGAGGTCAAACTGCAAGGTTGATGTTTCTTACATGACATAAAACTGCACATTTCTATAGACCTCTCCTATGTGGAAAACTATTGTAATTGTCGGTCTCCTACAACACCTCCATTCAATAACTATGTGTGGATTTATTACTACTATTATAATATATGTATTGATGCTCGAATTTCCAAACCTAGGTCCTATCACAACAAATAAGAATAAAAATTAACCCTCTCTAAGTATTGGTCAGACATGAACAAGGTGATCGTTCCTTGAGAACAATGCATGGATTGATTACTATTATTGTGGAATATGTAGTGATGCCTTGATTTTTATATTTGGGTCGAGTCTCAATACCCGTTTTCATGTCAAGTTGGTTACTTACTTACTACATTACATTATACTACATGGATCCTCAAGAACAATGTGTGTCTTGAATCTTGTCATCTCAAGATACATAGTGACTCCTAGATCTCCCATCCTGGACCCGGTTACAAGAATAAACAGAAACAATTCCCACCTCTGTGTACGAGTCATAACATCATAGAGATTATCCCATTCTAGACCAACATGTGTATTGATTCCTATCAACACAAGATACATAGTGACGCATGAATCATCAATCACAGTCCCAATTACAACAAATGATAAAAACATAAACCCCAAATACATAGGGGTTGATCCATACAAGACCAGTTTTCCTATATACGAGTCAGATATACATACGACCTTCTTGTGCATGTAATATATCAAGCACAATATTTCATGTTGGTTCTCAGGTACTTAACACATTATGGTAAACTACATGGAAAATTATCTAGTTGTATATCTTTAAAACTGCATAAAAAATAAATCCTTACCTCATATCATTAAACTACAATGAAAATGTTATTATCGTGTGACGTTAAACTGTATGGAAGAATGTACGTCCCCACTACATGATGTTAAAATGTACAGGTCATCACCCATTATCATTCTTAATAAATATAATAGAAGATCCTTTCCTTGGTCAACCAGAGTATGGGATGCTTCTATCATCATTTAACCACCTCAACACATATACCACACTTCAGGTCTTGAGCTCCTCGAGTAGCCTCAATTATTTCTTGGACATTGGAAAGAAAAAGGGAACTCTCTGATTGACCGTGCTATTGATTTATAAAGACTAAGACCTAAAAATCAGAGATATCATGGATCATTAAAGAGGGATTTCTAATCCTTGGGAGCCCGACGTCACCATGGTGGAGTTCAGCACCTAAGGGTGTTCTGGTCCATCCCTGGTATGGTTGTCCCATATCATTAGACATGATTTGAGAAACTTGAGCCATGATTTACAACATTTTCGTCTCCAAATCAGAAGGATGTTGGAGTGATCTAGACCCTTGGTATATTTATTAGTCTATTGTGTATCATCCCCCATATCTTTTCCATGTACTTCATGGCCATAATCTCTCTACAAATTGTTCAAATTTGAACAACCTTAAACTCCACCTTATGATGGTCCAAATCAAATGACTATAAACCGCTAGAAAAAGAGAAATAAACCTTGAAAGGATGAAAAAATACGTAGGGAATCCTGAGAAAAAGTCATGTATTTTCTCAAAAAACTATTCACCTGCAGAGTTTACAAAAAAATTAGGGTGTAAATAAAGAAGTCATAAAGCTCATCGGGACTACATCGTAGAACTAGTAAAATCCAATTTATGCTTGTTGGACCCCCTGGTCCATGAAAAAGTCAGAGTAATTTTTTTTCACATTTCTTCACCATGAATACATGTTCTCTAGGTTGTAAAATAATTCATTGGGTACTCAAACGATTATTGAATCATACATTTTCCAAAAATCAAACATTAAGATTTGAGCACCTTGGGTCATCATAAACCTTTCATAGCCCTAGGAAAATAAAATATATCTATATTTTTGGCATTTCTATTGATAAATAAGGTCTAATTCCTTCCAACCAGAGACATCTTGGAATAATATATAGGGCTTTCTGATTCATGTGAGCCTGACTTCATCATGGTAGAACCCAACACTTAATGGTGTTCTGGGTCATTCCGAGCACAGTTTTCCGACATCATCCTTATGACCTAAGCACTTTGAATCATGATTCCCAATACTTGAAACCAAACTATTCAAGAGGATTCAACACCCTTGACATTACATCATCGTGCATTGTACCATTTCTTAAAGATGAAATGCGATACTCAATTCTGAAACCTTTTTAATTCCCACACCTTGTGATTTGAAACCACATGTCATAGGTCTCAAGCATCACATTAAGAGTTAAATTGACCTTGGGTTCTAGATATATTCATAGATAGCTTTTATTCCATACCAAACATTCATGTTTAGACACTTGAGTCATCTCAAATCATCCATGGCCCTTAGAAAAGAGTGGGGATCAAATCTATTTGGCCATATATATAATCCCTTTAGAATCAGGCATTAGGGATTTGACCTACCAATTAGATTTATATCCTCCTTATTAGAAAGGAAAATTAATCCTTGTGAGCCTTGGAAATACCACGATTGAGATCAAAACCCTAGGGTATCTCAGTTTAACCCTAGAATGTATGCTCCATTACACTATTCATCAATTCAATCTCCTGGGTACTTGATTTACACAACCTATATTAAGAAAATCCAGGTGGCCTCTGAATTCCCTATATTTTCTCCATTCGCCCATGTTACTACTATAAATCTTCCATGGCCATTATAAAGAGTCGGGACACCTCTGTTTGAAAATATTATTGATGCATAAAGGGCTTAGACCAACAAACTAGAGGTATCTACTCGATGAAAGAAAGGAACTATGATCCTCATGAGACCTGGAAATATCATGTAGAAACTCAGGACCTTAGGTTATCTTGGGTAATCCCTAGCATTTCTATTGTAACACACTGACCCTAGTTTCCTATATCTGGTGAATAATTATAATATATTTTCCATTTTACAAAAAAGTTATATCCAGGAGTACCGAAAGGTTTAATGGTTTTGGAAAACCAGATACAAACATAATTACGAAATTATAACATATAAATAAAAAATATATAGATATTCATTTAGAACATCCAAAACTCTATGATTATTCCTACAATTCATTCAAAATATTCATCCCCACAGCTTGGGTAAAATAAAACATGAAAAAGTTATGAATGCATATGCTCTGTAAGGGTATGAAATACATTGGAAGCAATCATAAACATAAATACTAGGCATGATTAACAACAAAAAATGCATGCCTTTAAAATATACATTAGCATTATATGGAAGGAATGAAAGTTGGTTAAATAAATCCATATAAATGATCATAAGAGAATGAAACATGACCATTCATATTATATTAATCAAATAATCACTTGGTTTATCAATTACTAATATCATAATTAGGGAAATAATAATTTTGGACAATTGAAACATATCATTAAGTCATCGAACAAGATTTATGAAAATACTAGTGTAAGGCCTCAATGAAAACCCCAATCTATTTTGTCTCATTATACCTACGGATCCATCAATGGGTTATAGAAGGACGCACCTATCACTTGATAAGTCTAATTCATTTCACCTATGAATAGGGTGATACATAAACATTATATAAATATGATATATAAATAAACATTATATACATATGGCATGATTTGGGAGGACTGGTAAAGCAGGAAACTGTCCAGATTGGGTAAAAAGGTGGGGTTTCACCTTGAAATACTATAGGAGTCTTCTCATTGGTTGGTTGGTAGTGGGATGATAAACTTGTGGAGAGACAACATGGTGGGGAGAAACTATTTTATACGGGATGTCCAGGACCGGATATGTTAGTAAGAGAGGCTAGCCACCATCCCAGGTTTCTTGAATCCATTCTGAGCTCAGAATAGATGGACATATTCAATGATGTAGTGTTTTCTGAGGATGATGACTAGTCTTGATTTTTAGAGTCTCGATCAGGGTAATTTAATGGTCATGATTATTGTGGTCTGATTCGACATGGAGGGATTGAGATGAGTGGGGGTCACACTTGTGGTGTAAGGAGGTCCCTATGAAGATGAGTTTTTAGGTTTGTAGAGCATAGAACCTAGGCCTCACAACTGAGGAAAATATTCAGAAAAATTAATTCATCCGGATTCCCATTGTTTTTGTTTCTCAATCCCTCAAGTGGAGTCGGTGTTTCACCTATTTTTCAAGAGTGAATGGTCTATCAGTCTTTGGTCTAGCATGGATAGATTGGGTAGCTATAATGCATCAGGCGCATCCTTGTAGGAATTCATTGTGAGTTGGTTTGTGGGATCAAATAAATAGGAGATGGAGTCCAAGATCCTCATCATTATCATAAAAGTCATTTTATAGACACTCTAGGAGGCTCAAAATAAATCACGAATGGAGGTTTGGGAAACATTTTCATTTCTACTGGTGAGAATTAAGGGCCTAATGGATGAATTAGGATCACAGATTAAGGGAGGATAGAAATCACATATACATTGTAGTCTATTTAACATAACATTTGTCCGTCCTAGAACCCAAGGTCATTGGTTTTTATGGAAACCTCCTCGGATTTGCCTTAAGATTATTGTTGATGGATATTTTATGAATGGGTAGATGCACGGATGTGGTCTGGTTCATTAGAGTAATGGTTCGGTTTTATTTTCTTTAGCAGCTATCATAGGGCTGGATGTTAGTTAGGTGACGAATTACGAGTGTTCCACTTGGGTTTCAAGCTTTGAAAAATGTTTTTTTGTTGTTTTCAGAATTGTAATCATTCTATGATTTTATGATTCGATCCTTGAAATGGAATGTTGAGGCTTCATGGCTTTTAACATACCTTATCTGAAGACACACCTTGGATATTGCTAATGGATATTTTGTTTTTCATTTACCAAGAGAGGACAAATTTTCCGTGGATGCCCTTTCTTAGGTGGGTTGGTCTTGAGGAACCCTAGTTGGTTTTCTCCAACATGGGTTCATTACCTCGGGAATGCAATGGTTCTATTCTTAGGGATTCCTTAGTGCTCCATAATGTTAGACCTCCTTGAACACTTTTCTTTGTGGAAGGGTTTTTACACTATTTTGGATACAAAAATCAATTTTCAATCAAGATTAAAGAGACTATTTATATGGTATATCAAAGGAAATTACATACACCACTTGCAAGGAAGAAGTGGGGAATAAGACATGTATCTCATAAAAGTCAATGTGAGACGAGAAAAATCGTTTTTTGTTTGGAAAGAAAACATCTTTTACAAAATCATTGAATTTGTCATGAAATCAGATTATAAAATATAAATTCCATAAAATAAAATTTAAATACATATAAATAATATTTTAGCAATATATATATTCCCACATAAGTGAAATTATGTAAAACTAGTTTTTAAATAAGCATTAAAAATAAATCATTTTAGTGCAGTTTAAGGAAAAATATTAAATGGATTTTAAAGATGAAAGGAATGTTTGTTTTCATAAAACAAGAAATGATCCAAGATATTTATTCATGATAATATGTTTTATTTTATATAACTAAAGATGGATTAAAATATATTATATAGTGCACTTCAACATATGAAATAATTCAATAAGTTCCCTTGATTTTGGCTTGTTTATCGGGAATAAATTTTGAAAGATCCTTTTAAAATATATAACTATCCATAAAAAAGAAGGATTATGATTGGTACACATATATAGAAAATTTAAACTGAATTTAAGAAGAGTAAATAATAATAATTAATAATTTCATTATGTTAAGTAGAAAATAAGAGTAACCTGACAGAAAATGGAGGATCTGATAGAAATCCACTAACACTTTAAAATAAATCGAATCATGTGCCCAAAATTAATAATCATCAAATGAAATATTTAATACCATGTAAATACTTATATTACTGATATGATACATCATTGTGAAGTACAAATACACAATACTTAAGATATCTAAGTGAATATGGAATATCTAACAAAAATGGAAGTGATATGAGGAAACCCTTACCTTATCATTTGATGTGTTCTTCACATGACCTTAATCTCTTTTATAATAAAACTAAATCAATTAATTAATTAATTATGAACATTATAGGAATTTATTGTATTTATTATGATTTTATTGATTTCATTTATGGCCTTTTTTATGAGTTATAAGATACAAATTTATCGCTCATGAGTATTCGTTTCCTTGGTATTCACGATCGGTATACTTGTATATGAGTATGAAATCTCATGTAGAATGGGTATAATTATGTAGAATTAAATTTATATTATAATATTGAAAATACATAAGATTAAATTGTTATATAATTCATTTGGTTACACATTATGAGTATGAATCATTAGATAAGACATTTAGGGATAATCATTTAGATATTTACGGCGGGTTTTCGATCATAATGAACTAGTTTTGTTCTATTATTTAATATCATGTATATATGATGGATAAAGAATCATTAAATAATATATAATAAAAACATTTAGACTTTTAATACCATAATATTGGTTTCATGACCATCCATTAAGAATTAATTGAAGAACGAATTTTATTTGTCCACAAAGCTTTCAAATCAGCACCTCCCGGACGATGATTTCTTTTATAAAATAAAAGAGAGAGAGAGAGAGAGTAAGGAATGATGATTATTAAATTAACATGATAAAATTATAATATATATATGATACTGGAGTTATTATTATCATTTTTATAAAGTATTTGAGGAGAACATAAGAAAATAAAAGAACGTGAAATGAAATTAAAAGAAAATGGAATGGGGTTTTACCTGTTGAAATTTCCTCCTTGGGAACCTCCTAAAGGGATGGGATAGTGGTCTTTTGGAAAGAACAAGATCTTCTAGATTCGGGGAGGGACTAGGTAAGTGTATTTGGGTATAACCGTGAGAATCTTTAAGGCTTAGAGGAGTGAGGAGAAGAGGAAGTGAGTGCTGGTTTTATAGTGGAGGAGAGGGGTGATTTTTTAATATCATATTCATTATTTTATTTTTTTTCCTAAGAAAAGAAATAGTTTTTATTATTGTGATAAAATAGTAATAATTGAATGTGAGTTATAACCATGTGTTCTCATATCATACATACATCACTTATGATTTAATAAATCTTGTATTTTTCATTTATCGTTAATTATCATATTTTACTATTGACTAAAAATTCATGCATTTTATAAAAATCCCAAAAAATACACCCATCCATTTTTTATGTGTATAATTAAAAAATGCACTCCATTTTATCGAAATAATTTTCTAGATATGTGAAATTTAATATTGAAATAATATCATTATTTAATTGAAAAATAAATATTTTAAATTTAAAACTGATTCTATAATACTTTAAAAAATTATCTCAGGTCTCATAAAATTATCCTAAAATCATAGGAATGATATATATTGTTAAAAGAATAAATTTTATCAAAATTAATTTTAATTTAAATCAATTTATTTGTTAAAAAATTTAATTAAATATTTATTACTCACAAAATTAACAACATTTATATTTTAAATTTTTAAAATATTTAGTCTCATTTAAATGGTTCCTAAGTTTTATTTATATTTGGATGGGTGAGGTTAATATTTATATGGGTCATATTACTATTCCATTGGGTGCATTACTATTAATATTTTTCAAGTTACTTTTCACAAAAAAAATGTATGTTGATTCCATCAAACTCTAAATATCTTATTTATTGCAACTGTGTATGTATGATTTTCAAAATTCCAAACCTAGAAGTGGAAAAAATTATATCTAGAAGCTAGGTTATAACTATATCATATAAATAACAAAGTGTTGTTCTTTTCACATTAACTCGGTGTTTTTTACATTTCATTCTATATTTATTTGTAAATCCTTAGGGTGTCACATTCTCCCCTCCTTTAATAAGTTTCATCCTTGCAATTTAAAATTTCACTTTGAATGTTAATGGATGATACATGAAAATTACCTTATGGGAAACCTACATAATAATATGGTTAATAAAATATCCTCTTAAAATATGTTAAGGGAAATGAAGTGCTCACAAAAAAATTATTCTTCCGAATGGGGTGACATTAGATGGAATTGAAAACATGGACATGGAAGGAAAATCAAACTATGAAGTTCTGATGAAATGTGATAGGGAACATGTTCATATGAATGTTGATTAAATCAAAAATATATATTTTATTTATAGAAAAAAATCATTGATAGTATCAATGATTATGATTTTGGAAATAATTTAATACTCTTTTCGTAGACTTAAGGAATTATTCCACTCTATAAGAATATAAATATATGATTCTATTTCATAAACACGATCATATCCTTTGATTTATCCTTGAACTATTTACACCTCATCTCCTAGAATATGTTTTGTCATGCGGTGAAGTAATACATTAAATACTAAAAACTCATACAATGATCACCTTAAACAATTTCATAAGTGGTTAATCTTTTCCAAATGATCATGATAAAACACTTTAGAATCATTCCCATGGAAGTTTTTACTATTCAATTTACACTATCCAAATCTATCATCTCTCTATTAAAAAAGAGGTATCTCAGTATCACGAAAATAATAAGAGATTTCATTCCCCTGATAATATATTTCATCAAAATTCTAACTTTCTACTGAGTAACTTTTCCTTTGTACCATTCATCATACGACTAGTAATCCTTAATGATATAGTTCTGAAGTACAATCCTTATATATTCAATAATTCATATAACCAATACATTATTTTTTAAAATACAAAAATACATAATTTTTGAATCCATACATAATCACATTAATCATTACTCTTTATCCATGCTAGTATCATAATATTTACCATGATCCATTATTTTTTTGGGGTATATTCCTTTGATGCATGGGAAACTGATTTGTGGTCTGTCTAGTCTCCTTGCAGTTGAAACATTTCACATTGGAATCCTTTTTCCTACCCTTGAAATCCCAAGAATGTTGACCTTTCTCTTAAAATGTGTATAAAAATCTAATTATATTTATGAATATAACAATGTGTCTCCTTCCACAATTATCACATATGGTAAAATAATTCTTTCCCTAATTCCCTTTATCAATCTTTTTCCCAATTGACCTATTCTTATTTTTCTTCCTTTTGAGGAAATAATACAAAGAAAACTCTATATCATTAATGGTAGATAAAAATAATATCTTCTCATATGATGAGAACATTTCAGAGATTATTTACCTTTGAAAGATTGGCTTAAACCCTTTGAAGAAATGACTATTATAACTCTTTGGATTATCTGAATTGATGAGGTTCACATTCCTTCCACTAGTCACAATTTCCAAACATTTTCAAACAAAAGATTAGTAAATATCATTATGAAACAAAATGTATGATCTCAACTACAAAAATACTTAACATAAATTGAAATCCTATGCATAGATAGTCTCATAATCATAAATATGATTTCTTTAAGGGAAAATTTACTTCTAAATCCTTCAAAATGTCTTGTAAATAAAATGTGATTTATCCTTTGCATATCCCTTGGGAGTGTTAAACTAGTTGCATAGTAAGGAACATGGTTGTGTTCCAAGTTACCCCAAGTCTGGCCCAGAACAACTTATCAGAGTTGTTACTCCAAGGTACATTTGTGCCAGAACCACATCCACTTGTATTATCCAAACAGAGAAGTATTTTCTAGGAATATGCAAATAATCTATATTATACCAAAATTATAATATATTCATTATTCTTATCCTCAAATAATATATTAGGGTTTCTTTAGCTAACCTGTGTTTTCTAAATCTATTTTCCATGTTTTCTACTAAACTTTCTTTGATACCAACTGTAAGTCCCTGACCGAAGTTCCTCCGAGCTAGTGCATTATTTTGATACATTAGAATGATTTCCACAAATTCAGATGTTAATGTACCGAATAGTTTTGTAATCTTGGAAAATGAAATACATACATATGTTTAACATTATAACTTGAATAGACATACAATATAGAAATTCCTTTAGAACATCCACAAATCAATGATTATTCCTACTAATCATTCATTATATTCATTTTTCATCCTTGAAAAAATAAAACATGATAAAGGGGTAACATTATATTCTTAGTAATTGTATTTAATACAACATATGTAATAACAAACATAAACACTAGGCATAGTGAAAAACTAAAAACACACGCCTTTAAAAATATACTTGGGCATAATATGGAAGGAATGCTATCTGATTTAATAAATCCATATAAATGATCATAAGAGAATGAAACATGACCATTGATATTATACTAGTAAAATAATAAATTGTTTATAAATTACTAATATAATAATGAGGGAATGAATAATGCCAGAAAATTGAAACATACCATTGAGACCTTAGCCAATACATCTAAAAATTCTAGGGTAAAGCCTTAGCCAATACCCAATTTTTTTTGTCTCATGAGACCTACAGATGCATCGAGGGGTTATAACATCCTTCAAACAACACTTTCTATGTCTAATTAATTCCTCTTATTAATGGAGTTATAAATAAACATAATATACATATGCAATGTAAATAACATTCCCCATTTTGTAAACATAATTACTAACAATTTAGAGTAATATGGTTACTGGAATCAAGATAGCACATCCATAATCTAACTAAACATAAACCCTTAAAAAATATTTTTTATGTTATATAATAAGTAATAAATATCAATTAATAACAAGATTTAAAAAAATATTTTGTAATAGATGATGATACTTATAAATGAGACAATTGAAAAATTCACAAGGAAATAATCCTTAAAAATTCAAAA
This sequence comes from Viscum album, assembly GCA_963277665.1. Lineage (NCBI taxonomy): Eukaryota > Viridiplantae > Streptophyta > Magnoliopsida > Santalales > Viscaceae > Viscum > Viscum album. Next base: position 498,744,430 of record OY728150.1, read on the forward strand.
TTTTCTAGTACCACATTTATACATTCAAATAATAATACCTTAGAATATAATTATAATAACTAGACTATTTATATGATATATAAAAGTTATGTACAAACACCTTATGTAAATAATAAGTGGTGAACAATGCATATATCACATAGAAGATAAAGTGATATGAGAAAAATCCTTTTTTACTTTGTAATGAAGAGTTCTTTTAGAAAATAATATGTATCTGTCATGAAATTATATTGTGAAAATTTATATCCCAAAAAATAATAGGTAAAGGAATTGAAATTATATTTTAGGCATAAAGTTTTTCCCACTGAATTGAAATCATGTAAAAATAGTTTTTAAAGAAGCTTTAGAAATAATACATTTTATTGCAGTTTAAGGAATATATCAAAGAGATTTTATAGTTGAAAGAAATTTTTGTTGTAATAAAATCACAAATGAACCAAGATAGTTTTTCATGATAAATATTTTGATTTTATAAAAATAATGATGGCTGATAACAGATTATAGAATTCACTTTAAAATAAGAAATAATTTGAGATGTTCCCCGGATTTAGGCTTGATTATAGGGAAGAAATTTTGATTGATCCTTTTAGAATATTTAACTCCCCATAAAATAAAGAAGTATTATGATTATTTAACATATATATAACATTAAAATACATTTTATAAGGAGTATGTAAGAATTATTAAGAATTTTATTAATGTTAGTAGTGAATAAGAATATCCCGAAAGAAAATAGAGGTTCAGGTATAAATCTCTTACCACTCTGTAATCAATCAAATCATATGCCCCAAAATTAATAATATAAAATGATACATTTAATAATGTTATAATAAAAAATTTCATAATATTATAAATCAATTTTATTTATACATACACCATACATAAGAAATAATAGTGAATAAGGTATATCTCACCAAAATGGAAGTGAGGTGATGAAACCCATACTTTATATCTGAATGTGTTCTGCACTTGATGTTAGCATCATGGATAATCAAATTAAATCAAAATATTAATTAATTAAGAAACTTATACCAATTTATTTTATTTATAATAATTTTATTATGTTCATTTTTGGAATTTTAGTGAGTTATAAGATACACATTTATCGCTCGGGGGTGTTTGTTTCCTTGCTTTTCACGATCGACATACTTGTTTATGAGTATGGAAGTTCATGTGAAATGTGTATAATTATCAATAATATAATTTAAATTAAATTAATTAAAAAATATAATATTTTATGGTTATGTATATTCTTTTTTAAATTTTATTGGGATGAATCATAAGATAAGACATTTTGTGATAATCGTTTAGATTTTTATGTTGGTTTTTCGATCACAACAAACTATAATTGTTCTATTATTTTATATAATGTATATATTATGGTTATATAATAATTAAGAAAGATATAATACATATTTTATAATCTGGTTATACCATAAAAATGTTTTTATGAACATCCTTGAAGAATAAATATAAGAACAAAAGTTCGTCGTCCATGAAGGTTGTAAATCATCACTTCCCGGATGATGATTTTGTTTTTATAAATAAAAGAGATAGAGGGAGTAAGAATAATAATGATGGTTATTTCATTGAAATTATATAATTATATAATATAAATTATACTAGAGTTATCAAGATCATATGGATAATGGATGTGAGGATAAGATAAGAAAATAAAAGAACTTGAAATGAAATTAAAAGAAAATGGAAGGGGGTTTATCTCTTGAAATATCCTCCTTGAGAACCTCATAAAGGGAAAAGTTTTTGGTCTTCAGGAAATAACAAGAGAATCTGGACATGGGGAGAGACTAGGTAAGTGTATTTTGGTACAAACTTGAGAATCTTTAAGGCTTATAGGATTGAGAGGTGGTTTTTATAGTGGTGGAGAGGGGTAATTTTTGAATATCATATTCATTATTTTATTATTCTTCTTAAGAATATAAATAATGTTGATTAATTTGAGGAAATAGTAATAAGTTATTGTGAGACCTAATAAAGTGTTATCACATAATCCATAAATCACCTATGACTCAATAAATCATGTACTTTGCATTTATCGTTAATTATTGTATTTTACTATTCACTAAAAATTATAGTATTTTAGAAAAAAACCCAAAAAATCATCATAACCATTTTTCGATGTGTAGAATTATAAAATGAAATCCTTTTTATCAAAATAATTTTTAAAACATGTGAAATTTAATTTTTATATAAAATTATTATTTACTTGAAAAATATAGATTTTAAATTTAAAACCGATTTTATAATACATTCAAAAATTTCTTGAGGTCTCATAAAATTATCATAAAATCATTATACCACAAAATATTTATTTAGGAATATATTTTATGAAAATTAATTTTATTTTAAATCATTTTATTAATTTAAAATTATAATTAAATGTTTATTACTCACAAAAATACCAACACATAATTATTAATTTTTAAAATATTCACTATCATTTATGAGGTGCCTAAACATTATTTATACTTACATGTGTGAGATTACTATTAATAAGGATCATATTACTATTCATAAGGTGTATTACTATTCACAAGGGTCGTGTTACTATTCAACAGAAATGTAAGTTGATCATATCATACTCTAAATATCTTACTGATCAAAACCGTGCATACCAGTTTATCAAAATTCAAAACACGGAAGCGAAAAAAATTATGTCTAATGCATAGGTTATAACTATCTCTTATAAATAATAAAGTGTTTTTTTCGTAGAGACTAAATTTTGTTTCCATTACATTTTATATTTATTTGAGAATCCTTAGGGTGTTACATCTACCCTATTCCATATTCCTCAATTAGGACGGAACTAGAATACCTTAAACTACGTCACATCACTGGTCTAAGCTAGAAGAAAATAACCTATAGTACATAAAATCTCCGAGCTATAAGAATCTAAACTATATTACAATGCTTCTCTAGCTTGAAAGACCTTACAACATTTAACTGAATGAGACATAATGATCTCTAGGTTAAAAACCCAATAAGGTAATCCTAATGAAAATTTAGGTATCTGCTCCCTAGAAATGCACTTTATGTGTTGCAAAAAATATTGATCATTTATAAAAAGGAAGAGGCACAAAACTTTTCAGGCCCAAAATATATAAGAAGGCAACCAATGAAAAATACATGTCCTTGCCCACTAATTCATCCACTATATAATGATTAGGAAAAACTTTGGGAAAAATAAATAAAGAGATACAAAATTTATTGTTCCCACCATATTCTCTTAGAAGAAAAATGTTATGCTTGTTAAGTACCCTAACTTTGGTAGAAGTTAGATAATTCTCCCATCGAGAAGGATACCATGACCAAATTATCATTATAAATCAGAAGATCTTAGGAAAACTGGAGGAGTATATCAATTATTAATTTCATGTTGAGGGTAATTCATGAACATTTCTCAATAGAAATGTATTGTAAGGTAATAACTAAAATCTAAGAGATTGGATCTATTTGGTATTACACACATTGGATGGGTATCATGGATGATCTAGCCAAAATCTCCAATGGGACATGGATCTCTACCTAGGATTTCATCATAAAACAGTGACATTACAATTCCTACATATGAGTTAGTTCTACAAAAGGTCATTCATCATAGGGTTCTTTATTTGTGAACCTATGGTCCCTATACATGATTTTGATTTTAACTATGTTATATTTCATAAATATGTACAACTTGATTACCATTCTCATGATATATGTAGTGATGTACGAGTACCTTACATTTTATCAAGCAATAATTTCCATTACACCCAATCCCTATTCCAGTCTAGAATTCATATACATCTCATTTTCAGGTTATCCATACCCCAAGACAAATCTATTCCCTATATTGTATTTATCCAAGCACTCATTGTCAGAATCCTCCTCTCTATGGAACATAAAATTCCATAGTTAACATACTCTAGAAAAATCCTCTCATGGGTATTAGTATCATATCCCATTGGATGTTTAGATATATGAAAAATTAATCTATTTTTACCTTTAAATAATATTCTTTTAATTTTGAATTAATCTCATTCTAAGGGGGGAAATTTTTTTAACACCAATAATTGTGCGATATACACTTTTCTATCCTCTATTTTACAATTTTTAAGATAACAAAAAAATATTGATATGATTTTCAGGAAGGAATTAAATATTTCGTCTTAGAATAATAGCTTTAATGTGTAGGGGGATAATTATTTCACCTTTTTTGGACAAAATATACTTATAATATTATTCAAATTAGATTTGAAATTTATTTCCCATTTTCAAGAAACATTGGCCAACCAAACCTAGAAGCCTAGCTAGCATGACCTATGATCATACAGGAGTCTCTTAAACCACACCTAGGGAGCCATTCCATCCAACTAGCACTGTCAGCAGAGAGGTGTAGGAAAGCACCCATGTATAAGAAGGTTAGGGTTGTGCCATAGGGTGGATGCACGTCAAGAGTGAAGGCGCCACTATGTCGAGCGATATAATAGATGGTGGGTTCAGAATTCTAAGCTTCTAGATGCACTACTTAGATAAAAACCACTATCATATTAATATATCTTTCTATGTGGGATGGAGTTTTTTGGAACTCTTCATGTGATTAAATCCTAGCCACTCAATCATTCGAAACTGGTAGTCCAATAAAATCTTTTGTGGTGCTATTTGAAACATGTGATCCCATGCTTAAAATATTTGAGATAATTTGATCCCACATAGTTCTAACTTCCAAATTTGGCATCCTGACACCCTAGTTCGATATCATAAGATAGGTCCGAGATCGCGACAACCAGCCACAATAATGGCATCGAGACAATGCCTGAATCCAAACGATGCAAGACAAGAAACATCATTTTTCATATTGTTGAAGAACAAATGCCATCAAAAGAGCTTGTTACAATATCTATCATTAGTTAATGATAGAAATACCCCATTTATTTTAATTAATATCATCGATCATGTGACTATAAGAATTGAATTAGGTGAGATGCTGCAATAAAATCTCAGGAGAAAAGAATATGGCCATCGCATGAACTCATATGTTGTCGCATGAAGTTTTTGATTGCAAGGAACATCCATATTCTACATGATTTTTTATATGAATTAATTTATAATTATTAAAATATTTCACATGGAATCACATAAGAAAAATCAATTATTTCATGATAAATGAAGTGATCATATGACTAAGAACAATCTGTCTCACTATGACGTGATATTGATCCCGTGAAGTCTCTATCACCTCAAACAAACACATAGACTCCTCATCGTCAAAAATTATGCAACATTTGTATTTCCTTTGTATATAAATACCCTTATCCACTTCAAAAAATCACACATGAGGGAGAAAGTAGATCCATTAAAAATAAGTAAAGTGGGGGAATAGAGTGTGTTGGTCATTGTGCCTAGAGGACCTCCTCAGGTGATAAAAACATGTTTTATGATATCTTGAAGATAATTAGATCGCATGCTGATTTGAGTGTCATGGTATTCTTGATTCCTATGTGTTATTCATGTGATAATTTAATAACCCATTTGGCTTCACGACTTCACCATGGTGAACCATCATCCACACAGATAGTCCTAGTGTGCACTCCCTAAACACATTTATAATACCTCAGGCATGACCTTCATTCAGATCATTTGATCTCATGAGTCATATAACCTCATGAAATGTTGTAATAAAGAGCATTAAACATACTTCACACTCATATTGGTGTAAAAATAGGTTTACACTAGTGTACATGAATCTTGCGATGATGTAAACCCTCATTCTTGCAATACTCCATTTCATAGCCTCATTGTGTTGATTCGAGGACTTATGGACCCTCCATTATTCATGAACTCATACTCACCATAAAATATATACCATCATCTATGTATTCAAAGGAATCAACAGACAACCCCTATGTATAGAAAAACAAATCATTGCAAGACGACATGAAGTTCATACGGATTGCATGCCTTCGGGAATTAAGAAATGTCAATATGGAGACAATATTTGACATGAAGGCGACATTTCCATGTGTTTCATCTAATGTAAAATCCATATAATTATTTGTAGAACCCTTTTAAATTCCTAATTAAGGTCATTCATTTAGTGGGGATTTAGGTGGTGCCATCATGTATTCACCCCTCTACATGTGTGTGGCTCTGACAATGCCCTTCCATCACCATTAAAACCCTTGGAGGCATAGTTTAAAGAAAACCCATAGCTATACACCCCTCTACCTAGGTTATTTTAATCCATGAAGACCTGAGGCATTATCCCTTATGGAATGAAAAATCAACACTTGGATGAGTTTAAGATTATTGACATGTTTTTGAGACCTAAACGCATGATTAATTTAAGTTCATGCAATCTCAAGATTCCTTACTGATCTCTCAATGACTTTGGACAGCCTGGGACATGTCACTTTGATCATAAGACAAATCATGGACAAATCAGGATGATCTTTTAAGGGCCAATTGACATGTCAACATTGTCGTGTGACATCATAAGGATGATCTATGTGGATCAGGTGACAACCCATTGACATTTATACATTGTCACAAGGTTGGATTTGGAAAAACTAAGTCAATCTCATAACAAATTATTTCCATGTTGTCCTAATCATGTGATTTCCCATTATCATGTCAACATTTTTAAATGACTGCATGAAGACAAGTCAGGTGGATCATGCGATAGTATATAGAAATTTATTCAATGTCATGAAGAATACCTCATACATGTTTGCTTACATTATGAAAATAATCTTGGAGAAGTACGCTTTAATTATAAAAATACATCCAAGAAAATTCAGTTGATCAAGAAGACACCCTTGGAGGTTTCTTCTATGTTAGAATGATGCCCCAAACATGTGGGGTATAAAATCGAGACATGTCCACCAGACACATCATCTAGAAGACCCACTTAGACTCATTCCATGTGGACCATAGACATGAACCTTTGGTAGAATATCTATTTTATAAGGGAAGTGTTCTTGATGATATAGAGATACACAGTCATGTGACCCTATTAGTTTCATGATCTCAGATAGACCTTTTAAGGTTACCGTATCTCTTTATCCATCAAAATACAGAGAATGAGTATGATAAAGGGAAACCTCCATTTTGAATCCCTGATCATTAGCATAATATGATATGTCTTTCATATAAGGTAAACCTTGGTGTGTAAGCCCCAGTCCATTAAACTATGAGAACTATGATTCATTTCCAAATAGGATATGTAAGATGCCTTCCTAAGGCCCAATATCCAATGGTGATCCATCCTCAAATAATACCTTAATAATACTAAAACCATGTAATTAATAATAATGTCTCGGAGCATGATAATATACCTTATCCCATCATAGGGTAAGGAATTCCGTGAACTAAGAGAACTATGATTCCTTGCATAACTAAGATATATAGGATGCCTTCCAATGGATCAAGCACCAATAGGAATCCACTTCTGTGTAAGTCCCTTCATGTCCCAAGTATTTCTTACATAGGGGAATAAATTCTCCCATGATTCTACCATCCTTCATCATCCATAACGAAATTAGAGGTGGGATCATACACGAGCATCATCTCATGTACTAGTCATGATCATTCCATCGAATACCTAAAACCCAACAGCAATGTAGGGATGAACAGAACAATGATAATGCAAATTCTGATCCATACAATATACATAAGACACCCTACTAAAGAATGAGCCCTAATGGGAATACACTTTGGTGAAAGTCTTATCATTTCTATAACTTTTCAACCATCAAGAACCAATCATTCACATGGGATGATCATTCTACCTCATTTATTAGAATCCTGAGAATCTAATAAAACTATAATGAATCTAATTCATGTTATAAAACTGGATACATATGATTCATTTATAAGGCCCTAACTCTATACCATATCCTCCATGATATGGATAAGAATTCCTCTAAAAGGGAAAATTTAATTTGTAAGCCTCATATTGATATGACTACAATAAAACTGGAATTTAACAGCCCAGGAAATGGCCTTTATAAGCACTGGAAAAGTGCTGACTATGTGAGCAACGTTAAAATACAAGGACCTTTACCAGCGCTAAAAAATTGCTGATAGACGGTTCATTTATCAGTACTAAGAAATCATTGATTAATAAGACCTTTATAACCAATTTTATAAGCACCGATAAATGTGTCCCTTAGCAGTGCTTTTGAATGCACTGATAAAGATATTATTTTTCAGCGCTTTTAAAAGTGTTGATAAAGGTCCTATTTATCAGCCCGTTTAAAAGTGCCTATAAAGGGCCATAATATAGTGTGCTGTTACAACACAGCATAGCACCAGACACACCAGAAACACACTAGATATAAAAAAACAAGACCCAATATAGAATTTAAATGAAATTAAATTTACAACACAAATACCAAAAAACCAAATATTATACACATTTTAAAAATTAGTTTATATAATTACATAAAAAAATTGTTATATACATTAAAAAATAATCCTGACTATAAATGTTATCACAATTTCTATTGATATTTGTTGTCAAACTGCTAACAATGCATGAGTATGTTTAAAAAAACCACCTCAACACGAAAAAAATAATCCACATTTATATGAAAACAATTATTATATGTAATACTATGATGAAATAAATTAAACATAAATATGAAATAATACATTAATACTATGTAAAAAGATATTATATTGAAAATATCAAGATTAACTCTGTGATTAACAGAGGAGGGAATGTGAAGAAAATTGATAAATATCAACACTATAGGAGTGAAAGGTTTTGTGGGAGAATAATTCTATGGATGTTTTGGTGCAGAAAGGAATTAAAGATGGATAGAGCACCCCAAATCAAACATAATAATGCACCTTTATAAAAAAAATATTATATAAGGAATACTAATAATTAATAAATTAAACATATATATGAAACAATACGTGAATTCTATTGACAATGATTTTTTTGTGAAAGGATCAAAATTCACATTGAATATATCCACATGGTTTCCTTAATTATATTTTGTTCTTCTGAGGGATTGGAAACATCATCATGTGAAAAAGATATTCTCTACAATAGTAATCAGACATTTAAATTATATTATGTTAATACAATAGAGAACATATAATATTATGAGGAATAACATAATATATTAAAAAACACTTTTACCTTCCCATTAAACTCACATTATTTTTTTGACGGTTTCAAGGATTTTTTTTCATATTTCTAGAATCCAACTCTCTTATTTTTTTTCCTCTCAAATTTACAAGACATTGTCTACATTGGAACTAACATGAACTTATTGTGATATCCTAATGAAAGGGTCATCCTCAATTGAATTATCATCTGACTAAAAATTTGATTTAGTCACCATTGGGACAAGGGCTGATTATTGTTTACTGGGTCAGAGACATAAAATAATTGCACTGCTTGTGATTTCATTTGGAATAGTTCCCCTTTTCCCCCTTCTACATTGAAACTCACCTTTACAAATATCATTTCATCAAATTTTGATCCATCAATATTGTCAACCCATTTGCAACAAAAAATGAATCACTAGAATTGTTGTATATTCCAATTAGAATATTTGTTCTATAATGCCAAAATATGACAAATTTTCATATATTAGATTTCTTTACATGGAAGCAGATATGTGCAAAACTTCCGCTAGAAGCATAACTCCACTTTTTTTTCATCATACAGAATTAATCATGTTCTTTTGTATAGATCATAAAACTATTAAATAAAAAATAGTGTAAGATATAACATTTACATTCATTCCTCTGGATATTCATTGAATTCGTTCAGCAATTGAATTCCTATTTTTAGATAAATCCTTATATATTTGATCTATGATCCATCCAATAAACTATTGATTATATGTATTTGATATCTATCCTTTATTCCTTAATGGATTAAATTCTATAAGAATTTCATTGTTGGATTCGATGTATGGATCAACATCAAGACTATTATGCAATATGTAAAGATTTTCTTGCTCCTGCCCTGTCATGGTAATTGTTACAACATCTCATCTGAAAATCCCTTCGCGTATAAGGCATTAATTGTTATGAAAATTAGGGAGACTGATGCATTCATCATCTGATAGGTAATAGGTATAGAATTCAATATATTCTTCAACAATATATTACTCTACAATACAACCCTATGGATAACATCAATTCATGACATACCCTTTCAAAATCTTCATATACTATTCAATGGGTTACATCCATCTGTAATGGATATGACCACATATTTAAGCCTCTCTAACTGAGTGAACCATCAGGTGGACCATTATATCAAACAATGATTGTGGTTATAATATATTTAATTTACATAATATGATTACAATATCCTTATTCATGATGGGAAGCTTTGTTGAGACTACAACTTTTCTTCATATGTCTTCAAAAAATTAAAATATTCTAGTTAATGTATGTCATTGATTTTGAGGTAGAATGCAATTGAAAGAAACAAGCACTGAATCTTACAGAAAAACATGACAATCATGTGACTTTAGTCCTTGTAAATTCAAATTAGTCATTGACACGACATTCTTGATATTTTACGAATACCACTATAGAACTTTTACACAAGTAAAGAAAATGAAAAATTGTAATTTTTCTTATCTGGATAGAATGTAAGCTATTGGAGGAAGAAAATTTCACCTTTTACATATCATTTGTGCCAACTCTTCCTTTATCCCCATTTCAATCATGTCTAACCTATCCATGATTCCAAATTTTTTTAGGAACATTTTGTAATGTGCCAATAATACAATATAATAATATTTTTATACATGAAAGAAACCAAGAAAATATATAACAAATAAACAATTCCAATACGGTAATTCAAAGACTATTAATCTCTTCTAACAACAACATTTTTGAAGGTTTTTCAATAATGGTTTACCAAAAACAGTGTCAATAATTTTTACTTTTTTAATAGTTGATAACACATTAATGGAGATGATGTTCTAACTTGTTTGATATTCACATCGAATGTTTTCAACCAGAATCAGTATATATGTCATAGAGGTAAAACATTCTGGTGTCTTAAATGCAAAGTATTCGAGGAATGTTTCAACAAAACTGAGTATGTGCATTTTTAAAAAATGGGACACCCCAACATTCCTTTAATGATATAGCCTGATAAATTTCCATAAGCATGTAAGTCATTTATCATTCCATATAACATGGACCACAAATTTAATGATTCACTTCTATGATAATCTTATATTGTAACACCTATATACCACATCCATTTCAGATCCATGATCAATGGATCCAAATAGACCTCAATATCATTACCAGGTTTCTTTGGTCTAGATATAAGCAGAGACAACATAATGTATTTGTGCTTCATGCATAAACATGGTGGAATGTAAAAATTTACCAACATGATGGTACATGTATTGTGAGTAATATTCAGTATAACAAAATAATTTATTCCATCTTGAGATATTACAAGAAAAATGTTTCACATACCATCACCAAATTCATGAAACGTGTAATTAATTATCTTCAACTGAAGAGAATATGAAGGACGACATAGGTTCCCATAATTAATTCGTGTATCCTCATGCCATGTTAACTGTCTTGAGACTTCTTGACATACATAGAGTCTTCTAAATCATTGAATGATAGGAATGTACCATATAGATTTTGAGGGACTTGATTCAATTTTATTTTATAGATCCGTGGAATAGGTAGGTAATTTTATGAGTGATTAATGGTCCTTGGGAAAAAATATGAAATCATTTGTAAATGGATCTATTTATTTAGAGATCATTCCCATTAAATTTAACATTCGTTTAACATCATATATTCAGTTTGGATGTTCATTTTATTCTGGTAGCATATCATTCAGAAGACCAAATATTTCTGTAAAGATCGTGTCACTCCATTCGTTTACATCATTCAAGTTATATAACATCAATAAAGCTGACAATGTTGTGTATTTTGTAAAATGAGTATACATTGATATCTTGGAAGAGAAATTTAACTCCTCAAACAATATAAGACAATCACAAAGGTCATCTTTGATTTCCATTTTCATTTCTTCCATGGGACCTACATCATCTTTTATAAAGTTATTCATATCTAATGATTCATAAATTGTATTATCATCCTAATTGATGTCGACATTCAGTTTCCCCCTCGATTAGTCCAACATTTATAGCTTTGATCTATTCTATGACAAATCAAATGTTCTTCTAACTCTTATAGACTAATTTTTCATGAATAACAAAAATGTAAACACATAAATCAAGTTTTATAAGGTTCATATGTATACTCTCTTGGATACTTGATGAACACTTTAATGCCATCTTCATATTTTTTTGTCAAATAATTAGCATGCATCCATTTTCAGTAAATATCCATCTTATTGGGATCTAAATATATTAATTTCAAACGTTATATAAATTAATACACATTATATATTCACTATCAATATTGGAAGTTATGAAAAATTATAATAAGGGAAATAATAATCATTTTTTCTAGAATATATGAGAGCCTAGTTAATCCGAATCCAATAATAAGGGGTATTTGAATTTTAAAAAATAGAGTGAGATAAAGGCAGATAAAAATTGATATTATCTCTAAACATTATAGGTGTAAAAAGGGGAACATTAAACATGAGAATTCCATTACTCTGAGGAAAATCAAGATGAAGTGATAATGTGAAGTAATATAATAACTATTCCATTCATTAGAGTATGAAATATATATTGGGAAGATTACCAAGGAAGTCATGAATTCCTAACATGATTTTGAAAAAAAAAGTCCAGAAACATAAAGAATAATTGATCTTGGTGAATATATAATTTGATAAATTAAAGGGAATGGCTAAACAAATATTTTTTATATTTATTATTTGATTATTTTTTAGTTTTTTATATTGGAGTTAAGAGAAATTATGTTATATCATGGGAGAATAATGAACGAATTATTATGTCACAGTGGTCATGCTCTATTGGAAAACCCAGTATTTCTCATGATAGATCCCCTATGAAGAATGTGGTAAATAGAGCTTCGAAAGTTCTCAGTAAAAGTTATAATAGGGGATATGTTTAAAATACATTCAAGACAGACCGTATGAAATGTTTGGGAAATTAGATGGGTTATATTTGAAGGTAAAAATACAGTTGATTTTATTTTGGATTGCAGGGGTATTATTCTAGTTTTACTTTAATTATTTGGAATATATTCACTATAGTGATGTTAATGTAAGATTTATATAATAATATTACCAATTATACTAATGAAGTTGTGGATATTATTCCAATAATTATATCAATGATAACTATGTCTAGTGGATGTCTCAAGTGATATTTTACTAGAATAGAAGTAGGTAACCAATATGAACTCATTGAAATGTATATTCATTTGAGAAATATATTTCATAGGATGGAGAGAGAATATCACTAGGATGAAAGAGGTTTCAAGAAGAGGTCCATGTCTACTATTGAGTGAAATATGTCAGTGAAAGATAACATGAATACATGAAAAAGGAAAGGAAATACACATGTAACTAAAAATGATACTTCTCATTTAGAAGGATTATCCTATGGAAATATTTGTATTAATACTCAAATGTATCTTACTTGAATATAAAATATATTAAAAAGGATCCTAGAATAAAGGAAAAACTAGTGAATTTTTAATAGATCATTATTGGTAAGACTGCCCAAGGAAGTAATGATTATGTTATTTTACATAAAGAAAAGAGTAAGCATCTATAAAACTAGGAGGCGTTTAATTTCATAAAATCTATTTCAATCCTGAAGATAAATTCTAAATTTATGGAAAATGGGAAAGTGGTGGCCTATAGTGACTCATCATCTTCCACAACTTGAGTAAATAGAAATTACCCTCTCATTAAATAATTAAATGGTACAATTATTGTTGAATTGATAGAAGTTATATTTTAGATATGATCCATGGGGAAGTTGCATGAAAAGATGAAAATTATTGTTCATACATATGATGTGGTTACAATTGATTATTGAAAGTAGTGAATGGGGTGTCTTGATATATCTAAAATTTCATGTGAATGAGTACAATAAGAGACATCATAACAACAAAAAGTAGTGTCTTCTTTTTATCAAGAACCAATTGAAGAGAATGTATAAAGATTAAAAATTTCACAGTGGAATCTGACATTGACTATAATATAAGAAATGTTAAAGGATAAGAAACATATAAGAAAATTTCATGAAATTTTTATTTTAATTATACAAGTGTCATAATAGGTGAAATAATCTTACTATTTATAGGATAATAGGTGCTAAAAAAATTAGTTGATTATCATGGTGAGTTTTTTTGTTAAATCTAGTGTTAAATATAAGAATGTCAGGGAGATTATTGGCTTGGCGATTTGAAAGGTAGTATTCTTATCAAACATGATTTAGTTTTAGATATGAACAACGAATCAAACATAGGTAGTCAATACAGACAACATACTACAAATTATTCCATAAAAAATGGATCACAAACACATACTAAACAATAGATCATAAACAACATATAATAAAAAATCATAAACGAAGAAATAAAAAACCAAAACTACACAAAGAAAATCAGAAGGTCTGCCTCACTAGGTGGAAGAAAATCCGAGACCCTCTTTGGAAACCCTAAATTCAATCAAACACTGGATGTCGGATGAGATTTTTGAGCAACTAGAGGTAGTCGAGTGGTAAGAATTGACCTTTGATTCACAAATGAGGAGCACTGATAGTGGGAGTCTTCCATGGAATGCATCTATATCACAATAGTTTCATAAATGGTTAGGGATTTTAAAATAGATTGGGACACTTTTAACAACACTTACAAATAAGCGCTGATAATGATAGGTCTTTATCAGCACTAAAAAGGATGATAAAATCAATCTTCATCAGTGCTAATGTTATAGTGCTAATAAATATTGATTTTTTCAATTATTTTTTAGTGCTGATAAAACCTATCTCTATCAGTGCTAAAAAACACTGATAAAGATAGTTTTATCACTACTTTTTACTGAAGCACTAATAATGGATTTATAATAATAATTATAAATATTTATATATACTTAATATATATATATATATAGTAAATATATTCCTTTTAAATATATATATTGTAATTTTATAATTATATATTTATAATTATCTAAATATTTTCAATAAATAATATTTATATCATTATATATATGTATATAATTACACATATATATATTTAATATATATATAGTAAATATATTCATTATTCATGTTAATTTATTATATCAATAATAATTATTTAAATATATATAATTATTAATTTATTATTATATAAATACTTTTAAAATTTTTATTTATTTATAAATATAAATATATAATTTTATAAATATATTAAATATACATTTATGAATATTTTTATTTATAAATATTTTTTATTTATAAATATTTTTTATAAATATATTTTTAACATTATTAATGAATATCTAATTTTAACTGCATGTATATATGTTAAAGCTGGGTGAAATTGAATAAAGATAGAATCAGTTCACTTTAACGATATTGAAAAAATGGATATGTTTTGTGTGTGTCCATAGTATACAAAAATACAATAATTACATATATTTGGATACAATATAACACACATTTGATCAATATTAATCTGAAAAATCAAATGACATTCAATTATATGTTGAGTACTATGAAATTAGCCGATATTTTTAATTCAAATTAATTTTTAATTATAATCCATCATTCAATAAATATATGACTAGTTAATGTAAAGTGCATAAAAATTTTGTAATATATATATCATAATTATATACATTAATATATATCTAGATATTTAATATATATAAATTAATAAAATTAATTATCATAATTATCTAATTAATAAAAAGTTTAATATTTAATAATGTATAATCAATCTATTAATGGTTATCAATAATTATATAATTCATAAAATTTTAAATATTATTTAATAAACACATTTTATATTTGGAACATTATTAAAACTAAAAATGCACTAATGAAATAAATATTTATTAGTTAATGGTGCCCCGAGCTGGTTGGCCACAGGCCCTCATGTGCACCTCCCCATATGATAGAGGGTTCCGACTAGAAGTGAGGGTCTGGTATGTCAGTCTTGGAGAGACTATAACCTTTTTTATTAGAATCAAACACTAATTGAAGAAAACAGCAATATCTATGTGAGGAAGACTATAAATAACTAGAATAATACGATGTCATATGATTTTCGAACAAAAAAATACAGTACACAATTGGAAGGTAAACCATGTTATGAAAATTCAAATGTCAAGTGTCTACAATGCAACTAAAAATAAAGACAAAAAACTCCAAAGTAGATCCTGAACCACGTCTGGTTCCCTATCTCATCCTCCAATCCCAAAAAACAACCTATCCAAGGACCTTTCCCTTATCGTTCCCTACAACAACAACGTCCACTCAGGTGTTGATCAAGAGGCCCGAATAGGGATTGAGTACAACTCAGTAGGCCACCACCAATGAGGTCTAAAATGAGTCCATTCAAAAGAGAGTGCATTCAGTTTATGAAGAAATAAATACAATGCATAATTAAATAGTTATTACATTGTCATTTAATCTTTAATCATCACATTAGGCCCAGTTTCAATTCATGTTTCCCATATGAATCAACATTAATTATTATTAATCATTTGTGTAGGTAGTCATGTCTAGCACCCCAAATCTCATTATGTGTAGGTCGCCATACCTATCACTCCATATCTCATTCAGTGTAGGTTTTCATGCCTAGACCCCCATAATGACATGCTTGGATAACTATTGGGGAGGAACGTCACATACAAGACCCAAATTCTAATAAGTCTAGAACGCCACATCTATCCCAAAAAAATCTCATCCATTTAATAATTTTTTAATTCACATGAATAATCCATATCATTCCATTACTAATCCAACGATTTGTTAAACATTTCACAATGGTCATTAGTTATCTCAACAATTAACTAAGAATATAACACATTTATTAATTCATCAGTTAATTAATCAATCAACACAATTCTATTTATATAATTAATTGTTCAAAATTAATTATCCATATAAATCTCCTGTTTTCCAAATTAATTATCACATTTAATTATCTTTTTGTCAAAAAAAAGTAACATAATTCATTGTCACAATTAATTATCTTTCATATCCAAACATTATTTAATAATAAATTCCCCAATATTAAATTTCATAACACAATAAATTCAATATCGTAATTACAATATCTCCACAAATAACAAATCTCTAAAAAAATATCTATTTTTGAAACCCCACTTTCATTTCTTTCATGGTTCAATTGTCAATTAATCTCCAAGGAAATCGCATGTTAATTCTACATCCCTAATTACTCCAATTGAGGAAATAAATCATAAAGATAATCTATAAAATCATAATCTCACATACACATATCAAAATACCAACTATTGTAGTTTGATATAGACCACATAACTCGGTTTATTGATGAAAGTTATCAAAAATATAATCCCTAAATCCAAGAGTCACAACAATGTTAATCAAGCTTCAGATCTAAATACAAAAACCAAAATTAAGGGAAAAGGCATCAACATCATGAAAATATATATCTAGATACACAATCCTAGATCTATATCTCAACACATAGGTTTAGATCCAATTAAACGATTGAGATATTCCTTGAAAAGTTCAATGAATGATAAAGGAATGAGTAAGAGAAGCAACATGTTGAAATATACTTACTGGGGAGAGGGAGGATCTTCAATATGGGATTTAGATCATGAATAATGGTGTTAGAATCACCTTTGAATCTCTATGGAAGGATCTAGGAACATCTATAATTTTTCAAGCATAAACCAATGTTGAATTATTGGAGTCTTGGGTAGGGGGTGGGTTTAAAAAGGATTTTTGGATATTAAATTCCACATGACTAAATTTATGGGTATAGGCGCATGTTTAGGGAAAACCGTGTGCCAACTGTGCAGACCCCTCCATCCAGGTTTTCATGGTTGGAATGGTTTAGTCACACGGTTTGTCAAGCCATACACAAACCATGCATACCTATCTGTTGGCATGATATAGCTGCATGGTTTGTAAAACCATGTAAGAACCATGCACACCCCACTGTCCATTAGTTTTTCTGAAAATTTTTTCCAACCACACCCCAAGCCACAAATCCAATAAAATGGTCTATAAATACCTCAAACACTACCTGAAAATTCACCAAAGATGACTCCAGAAAATGCTGGGATCTTACCGATTTTAAGGCTCTATTTGGTTCGGTTCTAGAGAAATAAAAGAAACATACATCCATATTGAAAATAAAGTGAATGAGATCACACTAAAATACCACAACATATCAAAAAAGAAACATATAAATGAATAAAGAGGATTTGAGAGCATACTGATTCAGATAAAATGTGACTAATGACATTTGAACCAACCTTTAAACATGGAAAATACCATGATCCCTAGTGGATGAAGGAGGAGGAATCCACGGTCTATGGAGAGCCTCATGTGGATGGAGAAGAAGTAAGAAAGAAGAAAATGGAAATTTAACTTCATTATGGGGAAAAGGTTATGCTTACCCTCAAAACTAGGTTGCACGGTTTGACCACAAGGTTGGTCAAATCATATGTCAACAATGAAAATCCTAATGCTCAGGAATAATTACCCCACACATTTTTCCCATATGGTTTAATCAAATCATGTTCCAACCGTACAAAATATAGTGAACATCCACAACCTAAGTGGTACTAAGTGTGAGGACTAGGCACACGGTTTGGGAAACAATGCAACAACCATGCACTAAATAGTGAAAACCCACTACCTAAGTTGTAATAAGTGTTTAGAATAGGAAAATGGTTTGGAAAACTATGCATATCCCTTGTGAGTCACTTTTTTTCACCTGTATATGTTTCATGGTTTTCACTGGTGAGCTGAACAGTTTCAGACAAACCATGCACCCTTACTAGTCCACCCAAACATTAGTTTTTGGGGTTTGATGCTCCCAAAAATCAACGAACCACCCCAAAAACCTCTTGGTCTCTAAGTTACATCCAAAAAATAAAATTTATATGTGTTCCAAAACATAGATTTTAACTGCAAATCTTGGTTTACAAAATGGACCACCCACCAAACGATAAAATTCAAAAACCTATAGAATTGCATCTAATCCAAAAAAACGGGATGCTAAAATCTCCCCAGCTTAAAACATATATTCCCCAAGAAGTCTTGGAAACACTAAAAGAACATCACTCGGCCTAATTGGGTCATGATGTCTTGATCAAAAATTCATGCTGTGTTTCCAAACTCCCAACTCACCTCCAAATGACACCTTAAGCATACACCACATGAGCCGTAAAATCTCATGTCAATACTTGAATTCAAAACTAAAGTACGGAGATGGAATATACCCAAGACCATATTACACGAGACATGATCACATTATTATCTCCTTCAATAAATGGGATCTATAATTTGAAAGTCCAAAACTAATTCACCACATCCCACTGATGGAACTACCATTTTAACCATTCCCTTAGCGCTCTAACAATTCTATTTACATGGTTAACATGTTAGAAAATTGCTCGACTCCCAAATAACCTCATAGGTCTGGTCGAGCCTATGATTCATGAAAAGTCTCATCCAACACCAACTTCATTTGCTGCAACCCGATAACGTGCCAGTAATAGACTATTGTCGATCACATACGATAAGAGAGAGAGATAAGTGGTCTAAATGTCTTCATCTGAATGTCTTCAAAGCACTCAGATTAGATGGCCGGTTCATTTAAAAATCTATAAATAGTATCTTTTAGGGAAGGAACCTCAAGTTCCTCCAATAACACTCATTGAAGCCAAGAACTAGGTTTTGGTGATGTCTCTAGACAAAACAACCATTTAAACTATCGTGCCTCCGCATGAAATTAGGAACATCCCTCGATCTGTCACATTTGGATCGTCACTGCTTAAAACCCCATTTAATGCTCGATTGATGATTAGGATAACCTCATAGTTAACAACTGGAGTACATGTATCTCATCTAAGGGTAGCCACATTCAGTGACTACAAGGGAGACGTCATTACAACTTAAATATCTACATAACAAGAACCTGGACTGACCCCAAAGAGGCGTCATCCTATCAATGAAGTAAAAAAGGAAAAAACTGGAATCCATGAGACCATCTAGGGTGATCCTACTTAGGAAACCAGGTTTCACTCAAGAAAAACCATAACTCTATGGAAAACCAAATGTTCATAGTGAAACTCTGATAAAGTGCACCTAACTTCGCAAGAACATTTAAAAAATAATCATGGCATAAAACTGACACTCTCTCAATACACCCAAACAATGTCAAGATAGGGTACCTTATTCTCATTTATCCATGATTAAACTAAGAGGATTTGAATGGTATCAAAAAGGACATTTGTCCCTCATTCTACCTAAAGAAGAAGTGTTCGGTGTGGTTCTAGCCCAACCATAAACCAACTTCGTTTAGGAAGATCAGTCGAAGCATCACATTATGAATTCCCTAAAAGAGCTTGGATACTTCTTTCGATACATTCATTTTATCCAATCCTGATTTTTTACTAGTTGAGGCATTCCATGACCATTCAATCATAACCACAACAGTCTATACATGACTAAAAATGTCTTCAAATGTATCGTACACAGCAAACCATGAAATCATTGTGCTATATCATAAGAACCAGCTTAAGAATTGAGATTCTAGCCACAAGGGAATTTCAAAAGAGGGTGAGCATTTAAAAATGGTCCTAGGTTTCCCATTATAACAATAAGGGCATGCTTACTTGTTCAACATGACACACCTTTCTTAGGAGTGTCCTAGTCTTCGTTCACTGAAAAAGGGAATCCAAAACATGATTTAGCGAGTGTTAATCCAAAAAAAGATATAGACTATCCACTTACAAGAATGCTAAGCTAGATTTACCCAGGGCGTACACATGGAAATCATCCCTAGTTATGCCTATGTGTGCCATGAAGTGATACATTAGGCATAAAACCCCAACTGAACTAATTGACTTCTCAACACCTAATACTACATATATCATCATCCCAAAAACAAGGAAAACTCAACATCTCAAAGCTAGGTCACTCTATGTCGATGATGACTAGTGAATGAAGAATCATAAATCAAGGATTAAAATGGTTCCACCGAACTCAAATAGATTTTTTCATAATTTAATAAATCAATGAGTACAATTTGTACCAACACCTAATTCCCCAAGATTAAATGAGTAAACAGAACATCCTCAATACTATCCACTGGATTTTCAGCCCTATTAATTCATGTATCTAATGGCCAAAATAGAAAACTATATCAAATTCATACTATCCCACATGAAAGTAAACGTGGATGATGACTTTCCAAGTCACCCAAGACCAAAAATGAAGGAATGAAGGGTAACATGACCTAATAAGTGGGTGACCATACCCTTTGAATCCTTGGACCGATAGAAATGATCATTTATAAATTCATAAAATCAAATTAGAGGTCAAAACAACACACGAATACCCATAAAAATATGGATTTTGTTTTGAAAACAAAGATTCCTACCTGGAAAATAGCATCAAAACACTACTACTCATCAAAAATCTCATAGAATATAAAAAATCTTCTAAAGATACGAGGGTGCTACCTAAAATGAGCCAACCACTGGACTATGTAGGAATAATTGACCCTATAACCGAACCATGCATAATGAAAAATTACTAGGCTAAATTTCCAATAATTTTGATTCAAATAAAGATGAAAAGGCCTATGGAAAATGATCATGCTCCCGATTCAAGGTGGAACATCAATGAAAGCATTTAAACTTACCTTACACAGGGGATAAGGATATGAACACCTCTTAATATTTCATTTTAATGAATTAAACCAAAACTAATTTAATTTATTAAATAAGTCAAGGTTTAGCTTTCAAGAAAGAAAATCAGCCCTTAGGACGGGAAAAACATTGCAGTACATTGAACAATTCCATAAGGCACACATGAAGGTAATATTAAACAATATTTGTAGGAATTAGTCATATATTGGAATCCCATTAAGATTTGACTCACCTTTTAACTTTGAAAATTTATTTCTGAGGACTCACAGTTGGAATCGTTAAAGAAAATGTTGATTTCAATCTATAGATTAAAACACCCTTTAAGTTTCAATTATAATTATAATTAACCAAGGCCTCATATAATAACACCTCATAAAATTAATGGTCTTTAATTAATAAAAAAGGGGATGGTCTAGTATGATTCCACAAAAATTCTATATTTAAACCATTTAATTGTTGAAGCCACATTAAATGTCCCTCAACAAATAGCATAATCACATCCCCATGTGGTTAAGTACTAAGGCATACCAAAAATAAAAGGCAACCTATGAGGGTCTCATTAATCAATATTGGGTTAATATAAAATCAAACTAGATATTTTAAACATTATGATATTTAATACACCCTTAGCATGTTCATTCCATTTGTATCATGCCCCAACTGACCTACTTGGGCCTAGTTGTGCATTTATAAGTAATGTCGCATGGCTCATTAAGCCAAAAAAAGAAATAAATTACTTAATAAGGAAATCAATTCATTTAAGGGTCAAAATTTTTTATATTAACTCATAAGTATCAAAATATAAGGTTTATAATAGATGGTTTGGTTATATGGATTACCAACTCTAAATTTATAAATCCCCCATACAATTTACAAGTTACAGGTGACTCCCATCTACCTACAAGGATTAAATGAAAATTAAACAACCTTAACATTTATGAAAATCCTTATATATATATGGTCAGTCTACTATGATTTGATTATATAGGCCACCTTATTACAATTTATAAATCAACCATACACCAAATAAATTGGAAATTTTCTATCATTTAATCGCAACCATAGTGTTTTAGTCGATGAAACTATTGGAACATGGCCTCAAACTGGTCAAAATTGATTATTGAGGTCTTTAAACCAATAATCAATTGAATATTTAAACTTTTATAACTATACATGCTATAAAAAATCATTTAATATAGTTCAAAATAGAAGGTAAATAGGGAAATGTGATATTTAACAACAGAAGGCCACTACATAAACAAGGAATCACAACAACTTGTTAATCATAACACTAAATTCATGGTAGCATAGATTATGTCTCAAGAAATAATATTAATTAACCTCTAAAACATGTTATACACATCCATGCAATGAAATACCTGAGCAGGTAAAAGCTAATCATGTCACCAAATGTTCGTAGCATGAATATAATAGGCGGGAAAATAATACAAAAGTCAGATAAATAATTTTCAAATAACAAAACAATTCATTATACCATGAATGGAATATGCATGGAATGTGAATCCATATGTGCCTATAATGAGGTATGTAATGATACATCCTTGTTATACTAGTCTAAGGATAAATTCTATAAATCTCATAAATAAGTAAGAAGAAGAAAGTACAGTAATAAGTCAAGGTGAAATCAAAATCTACTATAACAGAAAATAGTATGAACATCAATCCCAGCCCTGGACACTTGGAATTTTCCTCGTACGTGGGATGATCACTCCCATGCATGACTATTTTCCAAATGCCAATAAATTCCACGTATTTTATTTACCATACTAAAATATTAAGATAAATGAAAATAAATCACTAATTCCAATTTGTAATGTCCTAACCCAACTGACCACAAAGCCAATAGTTGAATAGGCCACTACATGGCCTCAAGTGTGCATCCTCGTATGCTAAAGGCTGCCGACTATCTATGAGGGTATACTGATGGTATGGTGGGGAGACTATATCCTTGTCCTCAGAGTATCCCAATGGTAAATCAAAATGTAAATAATAGACAATAGTGGAATCAGTAATAATAAAATGACAAATCTTTAGAAGATAAGTAAAATAACTAAATAAATGTGGTCGATTACAAATATAATACAATTTCTACACGTATAGATGGTTATATAAGACACAAGAAGTAAAATAAAATAAATATAATATAGAATAGTAGATAACTTATGAGAATCTTGAGAATGAGCTCAGTCCTCGACTCTCTAGTTCACAAGTACACAACACATGACAAGTAATAAATCCACAGACCAATAAAAAAGAATCTCTACTTGGGTACCCTAGAGAAATGGTAGCCAGAGCAGGGTGTGAGATATAATCCCATTAGGACACCACCAATGGTGTCTAGATGAAAATAATTTGTGCTCTATAAAAGTGAAAAGTGTGATGACATAAATGAATACAAGGTGATAAATAAATAAATAAATGACCCATCAGTCTGGGTACCTAAATGGATACTCGATCAATTCTAACTTATTTAACCTATTTTGTGTGTTTGAACTAATTTAATATGTAGATAAAATATGGTATATACATGGAAACATAAATATTAGGAAACAAAAGTTTTATGACCATGGTTTTGTTCTTTAGCCACACAGTTACACCCCTATACATCATTCAAGCGCTTTTACACCACTTTTTAGTCACAACAACAATGATAATAATAATTCACCATAAGTAATTGATGTACAAAATCTGACATATACAGTAATGAAAACTTGATCCCATCCTAGGTGATCTGCATTGGGATCCCATGGATCTCTATAGGATCCCACATAATAATCAATACCATTGAGTCTATCGGAGGCGACCCTAATGGAATCCCTTATATCACTCATGGGATGGTGAACCCTGAGTCTTTAACAAGAATCTCATGTAGGGGATCTGGTATAACCCAAGGAATGTCATAGCCATACTTACAATGATTATATTCATGGGTTTTCCCCAAGGGAACAAATGTCAATATTGAGTATAAACAAACTACCTGGAGAGTCGGTCCAAGGCATGTCGATGGATCACTCATCGCGCGTTAAGCACTACCAAGCCAAGCATGGAGAGTCTATCCATAGTGTCCTTAAGTTGGGACCTATGTTCTCTCCCATCCTACAAGTAGACAAGAAATAGAAACAAATATCGCACATCAACATGTCATGTCACATGTAATCATATAAGTAGGCTATCACAAACATCTGATCCAAGGCAAACAACTGTGGCATAAGGGGGCATGTCACTAAGCCTAAACATGAGAACTAGGAAACAGGGCATCCACACATAGCAAATAAGCATAAAAACAAGGCAATGAACAACACCCTTATGTATAGATCACATGGTGTGGAATAAGATGAAATCATAAACATGGAATCATATAGTGTAAGTATTTAAGAACTGGAACATGATAGATGGAACAAGGTATGAGTAATACGAAGTTAATATTTGTAAGAAGCATATAGCATAAAAAATGTATGAGAGATAATCATTTCATTAGTGTCTCCCAACCAAATCAATCAATTGAATTTCATTAAAAATTTGATTCATAGTATGAATCATCTGAATTGATCGTAAGGGACTAACACATGGACAAAAATCATATTAATTTTATTATTTTAAATAATTCATTTGATAAGGGTGAATGATACCCAAAAAATGGGTGTTCAAGCAATAAATGATTAATAGAATTTTTCCCTAAGGGAGGAACCATGACAATTGAAGTGGAAAGAGCAAAAAATGATCAACCAATGGGTTGAGTCGGTGCTCACAAGGGTCATACTGGACATAGTAATGAGTTCAATTTAATTTATTTGAAAAATTGAGGAATTTACGAAGCTCTGACACATGACACAATGATTAACCATATAACTTGAAATGAAACATTAGGAAAGATACTAAAACATCTACCTTATACCAAGGACGAACCGCACGTATGATGTTGAGGCTTGATTTCGTCTGGTTCGAGAGAAATCGAAGAAACGGTGATATACCCTAAAAATATGTTAAATGAGATCACACAAAAATATTGAATTACGTTATAAGAGAAACTTCAAAAATAATGAATGAGGATTCTAGATCATACTAGTTTAGATCCAATGTAACCAATAATATTCGAATTTGAATTTAGATTTGGGAGATACCATGATCCTTAAAGGAGGAAGGGGGAGGAACCCATAATTCAAGGGAGAGCCTCACATGGATGGAGAAGAAGAAAGAAAGAAGAAAATGGGGATTTAACCTCATTAAGAGAAAAATGGTAAATCCACCATCAAGATTGGATAGAACAGTTGGATGCATGGTTCGAAAAACCATTCACCAATTGTGCGGCTCCCACTACTTAAAAACTATTTCCCCACACTATTGTTATGCATGATTTAATCAAACTATAAAAAGAATGTGTGATAAAAAGTACACACCATCTTACAATGCGGAACTAAGTGTGTTGGATAGGGGAAAAGTTTGGGAAATTGTTCACAACCCATGTGATTCACCTTTTATCCCATACAAAAGTTACAGGGTTTGCACTGGTGGGCTGCAAAGTTTTAGAAAAACTATGTTCCATTACCAATCCACCCTAACATTAGTTTTCCAAAATTGGTGCTCCAAAAACTCAATGATGCACCTGAGACACCTCTCAGGATCTCATCCCCATCCAAAAATAACACTTTTAAGTCTTCCAAAACTCATATTTTTTACTCTGAAGCTTAGCTTACAAAACCGATCATCCACCAAATGATAAACTTCAAAATCCTTTGGAATTTCATCTGGTCTAGAAACACAGGATGCTATATGAAGATATGAAATTGACGTGGGATAAAGTTGTTGAAATTTATGATGATCATATAAGTGAATAATTCACATTGAGGACCTTGTTGTATGGGATGATAAATGACATTCCTTCTTATGGAATTTTATCATGCAATAGTATTAATGGAACGTTGAGGGATCCCATTTATGAATAGTACATACAATTAGTTTGGTTGAAATATTCCTTGTAGAATTTTTTTAAGAAATCATAAATATTTACCTCGATGACATAAATACCAATCTTGTACAACCACATTCGATGGGAATACTGAACAAGCTACAACACTATCTCTACTAATAGGTGATCAACTATTAGATAAAGTAAAAGATATTTACTATACTTTGGTAAACCATATTTGAAATACCATATGAAATCAGGTTAGAAAAGGAAATCATTTTTATAGGAATTACCTTAATATAAATATTGGTATGTCAAAAATTTTATATATACCAGGAATGAAGTAAAAAAATGTATTTGATACTATTATATTCATATTACAAAATGCTCTTAGAATTGTTTTTGCAATCATGGCTATGTTATACATGATTAAAATGGGGATAAGGGAAGAGTTGTAACTGGTGAATGATAAAAGATGGATTTTTCTTCCTCCAGTAGCTTACTCACTCTCCAAATGAGAAAATTGACAACTTTTTATTTTCCTTAATGGTGTAAAAGTTCTACAGGGGTATTCATCAAATATCATGAATGTAATGTCAATGACTAATTTGAAGTCATATGGACAAAAATCACAGGAATTTATTGTTTTTATAAAATATTTGATGCCCATCACTTTACATTTCATTCTTCACAAAAATGTATGTCATACATTAACCTGAATCTACATATTTTTCAAATCTAAATATAGTAAATATATAAACCTCGCATAGTTTCCAATCATGAATAAGGGGGTTATAATCATATTATTTTAATTATATATGTTCTTCCCACAATAATTATTTGATATAATGGTATACCTAATGGTTTACTTTGTTAGAGAGGTTAAACTATGTACTCCTATCCATTATATATGGATGTGCCACATTGAATGGTATATGAATATTTTAAAAGGGGACATCATGAATTGAAGATAGATAATAGGTTTTGTTGCATAATGATATATAGTTCAAGAAGTTGATGAATTCTATACCATTTACCTATAAGATATTGATATCATTAGTCTCCCAAAGTCTCATCACAGTTGACACCTTATGAGTGAAGGTATTTCTAGCAGATATGTTGATACAATTACAATCATGAAGTAGTTAAAATATCACCTTTACATTTTACATAATAGAAAATATATAGATCTATATATTGGTGCCCACAAATCAATTCTTAGACATTTGAAGAAATAAAGGTCTGATGTATGGATATTAAATACACATAATAAACAATTTATTCAATGGTTCTATGACAATATTAATACTGAGTTATTCTAAAATTTGAATTCAATTGTTGGATGAATTTGAAAGATAACGAGGGGATCAAATAAAAATTTTATATCATACACCATTTTTTCATTAATTTTTATGTATTCTATAAAATAGGACACAATGAACATGGTGAAATCAAAAAACAATGGAGTTATGCTTGTAGCAGAAGCGATGAAAATATCTGCTTCCAAGGATAGAAGTAAAATTTATGATTATATGTCATATTTTGGAAACATCAAAATAATATATGTGTAGTACTATAAAACATTACATGTGATGATTTTCCAATGATAATGTGATATAAATAGAAGTGTAGTGAATGATGATGAAATAGGCTTCATGAAGGGGAATAATGTAGAAGGGGAAATAGATGAGCCATTCATAATGGCATCATAAGTAATGCAGGTATTTTATGTCTATGGTCTAAAAAAAGAATTGGTTTATTGTCTTATTGGTGACTAAAATAAATGTAGGGTCGTAAGAAAATTCAATAAATGATGACCCTTTCTTTGGGAGAACACAATCATTAATTGGTGGTCCAATATAAAAAATGTATTATACATTAGAGGGGACCACAATGAAGGGATTTGGATTCCTGATAGAGGATCCAAATACCTTCCACCTTGAAATAAAATAGAGTTAAATGCGAAGGTTAATGTTTTTATTAATATAATATGATTTCCCCATAAAAGTTTGGGTCTTCTACTATTTTTTTGTAATCTAAATTAAAATTTTGACTAATCAGGAAGAAAATGGCTTCGGCACATGATGATGTTAACAATATCATGAAAGAATATGAGGTTGATACTGGAACTATTAAATTATTTGAGATTTAACACCATGTTGATGAAAAAAACAAGTGCAATTATGCATCATAATATTGACTAAAATTATCAAGGCACAGAAGTTAGGGTCTAAAATTTGAGGTTGGATGAAATCAGCATGGACAACCTGTTGACCCCAATAATTCAATGTTCATTAGTTATGTTGGGGTCATAGTGTAGATGAATGTGCCGATTGATATAGATTCATGAAACCATGTCTAATCTGTAATGAAGGAAACCATTTGGTAAGATATAACTGTAATGTTATAACACACTTTCTCTATTTTACTCAAAAATTGTATAATGATACATTGATTTTATTTTATTTATACCTTATAGAATTCATTTATTTTAGATTATATCTATAAGAAATATTTCTTAATGGCCATTACAAAACACATAGAGGCAACCAAACACATCATACTATGTTTTTTATTTGGTACGATGAGGGGAAAATAAATCCCCACCCAATAGTTACTTGTGAACACATTCTACAGAAGGAAACATGGAATTATTTCGTAATTAATTATGATGATAAATAATTTTTGGTTTATTATAGTCGATAATATATTATTTTAATTTTTTCATTTTATCCAATTTGATTCAAAATTGATAATTTATAAAATAGAAATGGAGTGATGAAAATAAACTATGTGCACCAAAACAAATGTACCCCTACTGAAAACAAAGGTGGGGTATGAATCACTAAAGTGAAAAATTATAGGTATTTTAAATCAATAATAAAAAACTTATCTGATATGAAACAACATATATTCCTTTTTTATATATACATTGACGAATAAAAATTAGAAGCCACTTCTATCCCATGTTATGTGATATGGTAGGAAGCTCATATAAATCATGAGAATAAACTAGTTGTTGAAAACACACATGATGTATGGGAATCATGTATAAGTATGACATAATCAAATTTTTTTATTCATTATAATAGTATTACATAAAAATATCTATTTTTATTAATATATTTTTTATACTGTTTAGATACATGAATCTGTTTTGACCATACTAGAAGAAAAATTACATTAAGTATCTTTAAAGAAGCTAGAACAATATGGTCTCATTATAGGTTCAGCTTTTGAAGTGTCTCATAAAACATATTTAAATAATAAAAAACTGAAAGAAGATATATATCGAATTATGAAATGATTAAAGGAAAGAATAGATGATTTTCAAGATATCATTGTCAGGTTTGGTTTGTAATGATGGAGCTGGTTCCCTAGAAACACTTGTTTTTACTTTATGATACCTGGTATTCATTATTTTGAATATTAATAAACCCGTTTACACATCATGATTATTATTTTGTCTAAAATATTTTGTGATGATGTCATATGAGTATTTTTCACATTGAATGGTCATAGTAGTTCCCTATTATGAAGAGAATATAAAAGTTCCATGATCGTATTCATATATATATGTTCTATAGTTGGTTGAAATCATTTTATGGACACAAATGCTACAAGCTATTATGGGTGGAGACTCATAGGAATTTGAGGAACTTTCTCATGGTGTATTCCCCTAGAAATTTCCAGTGTAGTATTATATGATAATGATACCTGCCAGTAAGAAATCAACATTTGTATGTGTTATTAAATATTCCTATCTTTATAGATTTGTATTGATCCATAGACATTAATATTATTATTAATGAGTTTTATAAGTCATTTACGTTGATGTATTGATGAAAACTGTGATGACATATGTTCGTAGTGAGGTAGAATACGTTGGGTGCATCATGAGTAATATTTCATTAATGAATAATATGAGAAAGGATATGTCCCTACTATTATTTAACAGAATTTGATATTTAATTCTATTTCAGGGAAATGATATATCCTAAATAAATCCAAGGATATTGTTCCCTATAAGAATTTTTGGTTTTTAGAAAATCAAGGAAAGAGTCATCAAGCACATAGGTTGACGATACTAGGAAGCTACCTGCTCAATTAGAGATATCGTGATGATGGAATTATATTATATATACACATCTGTATGAAGTATTATGTCATTATAGAATTAAATATTTTCTCTATTGATTCCTTTAAATGTTTCTAGATTCTAATAATGGACTTTTGCCTTTTTTCCCAAAGCCACTGAGAAAAAGTCCAAGAGGTTCACCCACTTAGTGTATCTAGAATATTAGTTATATAATATAATTTTTATTTATTATTTAAATATATGAATAAATATAATTATCACATGTTGTTTAATAACTATTCATGTTTTCTTGATCGTATTTATTATGTCACCAGTTATTCGAGAGAATATTATGTCACCATATTATTTAATAAATATTTAATTTCTATTTAGTGAATAAAATATTTATTAATTTATTGGTGAAAAATGTAATGATATTTATTTATTAAATAAATATTCATTATTTAGGGCCTAATAAATATTGTGGAGGAATTGTCGACTATGTTTAATGGTTTTGTGAGAAATAATATATATTAAATATTATTTGAATAAATAATGATTAACTTATTTTACAATTTTAGCGCAAGTCAAGAAATATAAATATTATTATTATTATAGACATGGGGTTCCATTGGGATTCTGAAAATAATAAAGGGATAATTTTTAATTATTATATTTAAACCCTGGTAGTATATATATCCAATTATATTATTTTCGTACAAGATATAGTTAATTTTTTTGTTGTGCATAATGAAATCTGGAGAGTGTCATCTCAAACCCTAGAGAGATCCCTCGCTTAGAACACTCCCAAAAATGGAGATCAATCTTCTTACACCGTCCACTATCAATTCTTGATGATTAAGGATAATCTTTTATAAGTGATTCTTTGGGAAGTCAAAGACGAACAATGTAATCGATAAGATCAATTGTGATAACACTTGAAGATTTCTACAAATGACATTTGGATATTATTGGATCCACACTATAGGAAATCTATTCATAATTCCTAAATTGAAATGATGGAATAACATAGATCCATTATTATATCCCTCAATAAAGAAATTATTTCTCACAAGGTAATTCTTCAATTGATTAAATTAATTTTAATTAATATCTGATGATCGTTCTCTTTCGTTCTGGTGTTTATCCATTGTCTAAATTCATTGATTCATTTCCATTGATTATGGTGTCAATCAATATTTAAATCTTGGATAAATCATCAATCATGACAAATATATGATTTGTGAACAACCCATCTGATTCTTCCACTGTTTATAGAACCTTTAAGTTGTATTAGAGCAGTCGTATAATTATTTAATATTATTTAATGATCATTGACTGATTTTCATATTTGTCATTACTTTTCAATTCATGTTTAATAGTTATTTAATTTAAATTTGGATAACTTATTTATTAATTTTTACTTCTCAAAAATACAATCAAATTTATTAATTTTATGAACAAAATGAATTCAAATATCTCATGAGGAGGTGCTGAGGAGTCGGACTCGATAAAACAAGAGCAAATGTTGTGTAAACCTACGGTACTTGCCATGTACAAGTATTTAATGCACCAATAATTAATAAGCAATTATTTCAAGTCATGTGAATTTATGACATGTAGTGAATTTAATTATACACCATGATTTGATCAGTCCATCCTCACACATGACCAGCTTGAGTATACACTGTGTAACTTTTGTACAAAACATGTATTCCCTGAGTCATAGACGGGTCATGTTTTCTCTTACATGTCATATATGAATTATGGTAATTTTAATCATAGACCACATTTCATGTAGACCATTTACACATTGTGTACTCCATTATTTTCCATGGTAAGATTACACATTGAGTCCCTAGGTACGTGTCGTGGATAGACAATGAGAAAAATACACGTTGTGTTGCTCCAATGTACACATTGTGTACTTTCACCAAATTGAACATAATTGAAAAATTATTTATTATATTTTTCAAACCATATCAGAATGTGTTCATTGTGTCCATTAAGTTGACATTACACACCTTATGATGGGTTTTGTATATATAAATTCCAATTTTTTTTATAATGTTTGGATTTTCATATCATGTATATGTAATATTATAGTTATTACTATATGAATATTAAAGATTAACACCCTATGCAAATACCATGTGTTCTATGGGGTCATTATGTTGATATTACATGCTGTGAAATTATGTTATAAGATATGTATTCCTTATGCCGCAAGATTAAATAGAATATGAGTATAATTCACATTAGGTAGTTCAGATGGTACTCACCGTGTTTCCTCTAAGGTAAATTTTTATAGACATTTATTTTTAGATAAATTTATTTAATTTGATTAAAATTATGATTGATGAGAATATCAGGACAATTTTGATAACAAATAATATAAATTAAATGATTAATTGAAGAAGATAATTAATTGATTTCATCACAATTTATATTAAATAAGAATGATTCGAATTGAATATAATTTTATTAAATATGTAATTTGTTGCATACGTTTGGATGATCATGATCCTAGAGAAGAACATTAATGTGATTGGTTTCATTTATTTTATTGATAAATTAAATTATTTTTATGCCTGTCATTTATATTCTCATTATGTGAGGGCCTACCTGCCCATGGTTTCTTTTGTGTCAACCCCTTAACCAATATTTTGGTTCCCACACCTACATGTGAGTGGAAAAATATGTAATTTATGGAGTTCCCAAGATAGAGGAGGTTGGTCAATTATAGATTTGAGCTAAATTTATTCAAATAGAGATATATTAGTGGATAGGTGGAAATATTCCACATAAATCATAAATGGTTTAATGTGTTTTTCCCCTAGTTTGATGGTTAGTTTTTCATTTATAGATAAAATAACCATTGGTATGAGATCATGATCATTCCACGTTATTGATTTATTTCTATCAAGTTGTATGGTTATTTCATTTGGTTTTTTGGTCGCAATCACATAAATTAATGGATTAACAAGAATGTAATACAAAACTAAAATAAATTGGTTTATCCATAAATATTATCTAAGACATGGTTAATCACATATGTAATTCCACTTAATATTAATTATCATGTAATAAAAATAATAATGATAAATTTTTTCATAAAAGATAAAATCCCTGAAATGTATAAATTAATTTGGTATATCCTTCCAATACATTAGTTAAAATCAAACCATGGTTCAAAATGCTTGACCTTCCAAAGTTGGGGTGCTTTCAATTATCAGGGAATTCTTACTGGAAGTTTTTGGTTTAATTAACTTAATTCACATCCAGGGTTGGAGGCTAGAGAAAAACATTATTTAAAAAAGTGGTAAATGTTGAGTAATTTTTTTTTCAGGTTTTAGGGTTGGGGTGTCCACTCAACAGATAAAGGAACTATGAGTTAATACAATTGGAATTTAGAATACCAACCTAAAACCCAAAAGATTTCTTGACCTGCCAAATTTGGGGTGATAAGAAGATTAATATAGATCCTTTCCACTAGAATGAAAAATAAATAGGATATTCCAAAGCCAATGGTGGTGGTCATTGGGTTTCAATACAACATTGAGAGATTAATTAATATAATATTTACATATTTGCTTAAATTTTATCAAATAATGTGTTAACACTCTACTCATATTATTTGATGAAATAGGAATAAGAATGATCTCAAAAATATCATGGTGATCCATATATATTATAAGGATAACATTTCCACTAGAAAAAATTTATATGATTGGAAGAGGCACTTATGCGTTATCCTACAACATGAAAAGAAATTTCATGTGTTGGAAGAAACAATTCCTTATGCACCTAATAATGAGGCTACTGAGGAAGATTTATCTCTCTATGAGTAATATTTTAATGATTACATAGATTTTTATTGTTTTATGATATCATACATAAAAATATTGGAAATTTTAAGTGACACAGGGATATGGATTCATATTGCATGATGTCTCATCTTCAAGATCTCTATCAAGAGAAGGTGAAATAAGAAATATATGAGATCTCTAATGCTCTGTTTACATCTAATGTTTGAGATTCTGTGCTAGTTGTAACTCATATATTCATGTTTATTAGCTACATTTAACTCTTATACATCGTTGGGAATAAATTCCAAGATGAGTTGCACATAGATCACATACATTATACACTACCCAAGAATTTTTAAAATTTTATTAATAATTATAACATGAGAAATAATGAGAAGATTATTTCAAAAATTCTTAATCTGATTCATAAAGTGGATAAGGACATGGGGAATGAAAAAAATATGGTTCATATAGTGAATAAGAAAAGGAAGAAAAGGTAAAAGGGTCCCAATACTCATTAAATGTCTAAATATCCCAAGCACCATCCTTCTAAGAAGTGGATGATCCATAAGTACGACAAGGAAAAGGAGGTAGTTTCATTTCATTTGAAAATAATGGCCACTGGATGAAGAACTATACCTAAAAGAAAGGGAAAAATAATGGTGCATTTGTAATCACGTGTAATTTTTCAATATCTACAAATTTATTATTTAATACAGCTTTCTGTTCTCATATATATATATATATATATCCAAATATAAGAACCAAGTATTCTCTGAAATATTAATAGAGTATAGGTGGATTTGTGAGCTACCAATGGTGCAATGTTGGCTTCTCTAGCCTTTGGAGACTACCACCTTTTATTTCTAATATGAATGATATTTGTTTTAATATATTTCTATTATGTAATAACTTTAATAAGAACCTAATTTTTTATCATGCCTAGATGTAGATGGTTTTATTTTAATATTTTTGAATAAAACTTGGTTCATTTATAAATATATCAAATGTTATGGTATGGCGTATTTAAATAATAGTATTTATGTATTAAATTATGAAAATAAGGTATTGGAAATAGATAATGAATCATGATCACATGACTCATATAACACACATATGTGTCATCACGATCTTGGTCATGTAAACTAGATTCACTTGTCAAAGATCAATCAATATGGTTATTTAGATTCTACTAAGATTAAACTGATGGTTCTGGGTAAATTGGGAGAGTGCGGTGGTTGAAGATAAATCAAAATTTCTTTTAATAATCAGTATTTTAAACCATGAATGAGGATATTTCACATCAAATTTATAATTATTTTATTTAATATCTAATGAAATAGACACCCAGGCTTAGGAACATTCTTCCTTAATGAATATTTTTCATCCAAAAATATCCTTTAGTTTTGTTTTCATTTTAATATGATGATCTAAAGATAGAATTCATCTAGTGGTGATCCGAAATTGATCCAATGGTCTTTGAGTAACACCACATGATATTTGGGTGCCAGCATGGTGAATTGAATTTCTTATGTTCATTTTCCTTGATTGATCATTCTTCAGTCCTAAAGAAATATATCTTTCATTTCTCGATATTGAGAGGGATAAAGATGGTGAAGTCAAGAGATAATTTATTGTTCTTGAAAATTCATTATTCTTAATTTTGGATAATATACATAATAGACATAACTGTATATTTATAGAGCTAGGGTTTAGGCTAAAAATGTTAAGTTAATTTCATGTCTGCAATTAAATAATATTTAACCCTTAATAAAACCACATGCCACATAATAATGATATTATTATTATTTTGTTAAGTGTCCCATATTTATTAAATTGATAAAAATATTTATCAACAGACATGGCCTTGGTACATTTTAACTCCTCATTATTTAATGAATACCTAAATACATATTTTATTCATAAATAAATATTTCATTCACATACTGGAAAATAAATATTTATTATATATTCAATAAAATAAATAGATATGTTTTTATTCAAATGCCATTGAATAAATATTGAATCAATTTGTGTGATCAATATGACGTGAATAAAGTTATTCATTGTTTAAAGAATAATATTCATTCCATTATTTAAATTAAAATACAATTTAATTGATATGAATAACAAATTAGTGTGTGATCATATCACTACTACAAATATGGGTTTATCCAGCACTATCATTTATTAGTTCTGGTTAAAATCACTGATAGAGGCCCCCTTTATCAGTTCTAGCAAAGAGTTCTTATAAAGGGGGCCTTTTTCCGTGCTACAAAAAAACACTAATAAATGGTGGTCATTATCTGTACTACAAAAAAGCAACAATAAATCCCCCTATCAGTGTGTTTTCGTTAGAGTTGATAATGGATCCCCATTATCCGCACTTTTTTCTAGCACTGATAAATGGGGGTCTTTATCAGTGCTAATAAAAAAGTGAATAAAAAGTGGTTTCATTATCATCGTTAAAAAAGAACTGATAAAGACCCATTTATCAATGTTTTTTGTATCACAAGTAAAGGGTATCCTTTATCAGCACTGGAAGGAAAGTGATATTAAAGGAGGTTCTTTCTGAGTGCTTGTAAGAATGGACTGTTAATGGGGGGACTTTCTCAATGATTTTTTACTAGTACTGATAAATGTTTAAATTTCATAAAAAAATTATAAATAAATAACAGTATATATTAATATATAAATATATTTATATTGATATATATATATATATACATAATATTTTACAAAATATGATTTATATGAGACTAAATATGAATTTTCACTAAATATATGTTATATTTAGTCAAAATGGATTATGAAATAATTAAAAAATAATATTAATTAATAATTTTCAAATTATTATTTAGTCATATCAATTTAATTACAATTGGATGATATAAAAATTAAAAAAATTGTTGAACGATCAGTGATAAGTTGAAGACATGAGTTAAACATCATAATGTCATAGATTTTGATTCAGGAGTCTGTTTAAGCTCTACCATATTTCAAATTGAAAATTGAAAAGAGATCTATGTCATGGTGATTGGGAAACCACAATGATTGTTTTTTGGAGGTTAAGAAAGGACCATATGGCCTCTAAAACTATGTTTTTAGTTGGACTATCCTATTTTTTAATATTCAATAGTATTTCAGCTTTATTTATGATGGTATTTTTATCCTTTTTTGTGAAGAATAGATTTATTAAAAGGTATTTAATTCTTATAGATATTATGGTTCTGAAATTTTATAATTTTTCAAAATTTTATTTTATTTATAATAAAATATATGCATATTTTCATAAATGTTCTTATAATAAATCTATTTTTAAATTTTTATATTTAAACCTATTTACATAAGAATGTATTTTCAAATATATAAACCAAATGGAAGTATATATTTATTATTCATTTTATTTAAAATAAAAATTTATCCATTTTATTTACCTTATAAATACATATGTGTGTGTATTAACGAACAAATATATATATATATATTTATTTATTTATTTATTTATTTATTTTCTAATATATGTAAATGAATATTAATATATAATATATTTAAATCAATATAACTATATATATTACACCGAAAAACATACATATATTTTATAAATGTATATATATATATATATGAATAAAAAAGATGAATGAAAATATACATATATATAGAAATATCCTAAAATATACAATAAAACAAGCTTGGTGGAGTGTAAAATGCATTAAAATTTCAAAAGGAGGTCCAAATATTTAATCCATATATGCATGTGGGGTGAACATGGTGATGTGATTGGAAAAGCACTAATAAAGGTTCTTTTTGAGTGCTGAGAAAGGGGGAAGGTGGATGAGGTAGCCCCAGTGGGGGTGGATGAGAGTGGTAAAAGTTCTGAGAATGGGGTAGAAAGTGCTCAAAAAGGGGGAAGGAGGAGCATTACAATAATGTATTTTTTTTAAAATTTTATCAACGATTAAAAATTATTGATAGAGGCCCCCATTTATCAACATTTATTTAGTAATGCTGATAAATCCCCCCATTCATTATCACTTTTTTTACTAGCGATAATAATGGGGTCCTTGATTTGTTCTTTTTTAAACAACTATATAGACCCCCTTTATCAGTGCTAAGAATTCGTTGATAAAGGACCCCTTTATCAATGATTTTTAAGCACTATTAAAGTTGGGCCTCTAACCTTTCTTAGATTGATAGTTCTTTTTTTCTACTATTAAATCGAATTTTTAACACTATTATAAGAGAAACCTATTGTGGTTTCTAGGATTCCTTAACATTCCTAAAGTCCATGATTATTGTATAACAATGGGTCATGGAAACTATGAGAATGAACTTAACGTCAAAATGGTGAAAACCGCATACCAATGCTCACTATGTAATATAATCCCTTTGTCACAACATCTCATCAAGAATGTTTCACGTCAATTTCATCAAGGTATATGTTTGATACGTTTTTCTTTGACTATCTAAAATAAAAAAGTCATTATCCATAGGCCATGTAGTTTTGGAAATGGTTATATTCCAATAAAAAGACTGAGATATCAACTCCCATAAAGATAGATGAGACAAATCCTTCCTCAATTAATATATTAATTACATTTCAATCATGACATTATGAATGTACCCTACATCTTTCCAATATATGGCATGATGAATTATTTCAGTAAATGTAAGTGTGTGAGTCATTTCAAATATCAAAGATAATCTTATAGTCTATGAAACATTACACACGCTAATAGATAGGAATATTTTCAGACAACAAAATATTTGGAGACCCTACTAGTGGGTTTGTTCTTATAATATCCCATCATGGAAATTACAATGTATGAAATTCATGAGAAGATGCCTTATCCTATTATGATTACTCACAAATGAATGTATAAATACTATGTTTCCCACCATATTATGTTATCCAAGAACAAAACTATATTAATATTATTTTTATAACACTACAAGGTTCTCATCATAGCGGGGAACTGTTATGACCTTATCAATATGAAAAATACTCTAGGACAATATTATATTGAATATAATCATAGAAATGAACAATATGTAATAAGATATTTAATTAATATTCAGTACATAAAATATAAATATAATAAATATACAATCAGTTGGTCCGAGGATACCAACTCTAACAAACATCCTCTTAGACTTGATCCATTTTCCTTTGACATTCAGTCTGCTAGATCTCACATGATAATAATGTTTCTGGTGATTCAAGGATTTAGTTATGTGGTTAACCACATTGTCTTTGATGTAAATACATCTCACTTGTTCCTCACCTCTCTAGGAAAAATCCCTCCTGAGATGATACTTTCAATGTATTTTCTTCATCTACTGATGTATCCTTGGTTCTTCTGCGAGAGCCACCACTGTAGTATTATCACATAAGAGTGTGATAGGATCATTATAGCTAGGTCCCACATAAATCACTTGAACAAAGTTACGCATCCATACTAATTCCTTAGCTACCTCAAAATCCATAATATACTCAGACTCTACTATATAATCTACGACCATAGCATGTTTTGTGCTCTTCTAGCTCACAACACCACTATTCAAAGTTAATATGTATCCCTTTTATGACTTCATGTCATCTTGTTCAGTTTGGAAACTAGTATCTTCATATCCTCTATGACTAGTTCCTCATCTCCTCCATAGCACAAGAACATATCCTTAGTTTTCCTCAAATACTTAAGGGTAGTCCTGACTACCGTCCAATGGAGGTCACCTATATTGGCTAAATATCTGCATAACACACTCAATGTGTGGGAAACATCTATCCTAGTATATAGCATACCATACATGACTGACCCAATCACTAAGGAATATAGTGTTCTTTCCATTCTATTTCATTCCTCATTTTCCGAGGACACATTTTCTTGGAAAGATAAATTCTATGTGACATTGGAGACAGTCTTTTCATGGAATGTTTCATATGATATCTCTTCATTTGTCACGACCCGTCCTCAGGGACTATGCCACGACTACCCCAAGCCCGCCATCCATTGGCCGGGGGCTGGCGACTAGAACCAAAGGCACAATTACTGATAAAAGGGAAGGCATTTCCTTTTTATATAAGTAAACAACACAACAAAGTACACAAGTGGAGTAAGCACTTAGTAAAACTGAGTACAAAAGTAAGTGCTGAAATGTAAATGGGTCAGTATACAAACCCAACTGAAAGTACATTACAAATGAAAGGGAAGTACAACAACAGTAAAGTAAAGTGGCAACCGTCGAGTCGTCATCTGGTAATCCCATCTGAAGGGTGGGTAGAAATGTTCTCCACGACACCTCGGGTCCGCCTGTCTGCTTCGTGCACGCCTCACTAGGTGATCCACCTCCAGGTACTATCCTGCTCCACAAGACTCCTCCACAGTCAGTACTGTCTGTCATCTACATCCAACACAACGTAGTGCGGGCATAGCACGTGCAGGGTTGAGTATACGATACTCAGTAGGGACCTCGAGACCCACGAATGTCTCCCAGAATCCACAAACGATAAACCAAAAAAGAAATATACAATCACGAATTATCAACCAACTCTACTTAGGTATATGCCTATACAATTACCTAAGTTATCAATCACAGTTCGGATCCATCTCCTAATCCAAAGTAAAACCCAGTCCACATAGGAAATAAGTCAATCATATCGATGATAAATATTAAAAGTCAATACTCAGCACACACATGTATACATCATTTGTATAGAGATAGAGATGACCAAATGTAGTCACTAATTCATCTATGTTGTCAGACCCAAACATGCTACAGGTCCAGCTAAGCTATCAGACCCACACAGGATACAAGACGAGCTAATCTTCTGGACCCACATAGGATACAAGTACATAGGTCAATACTACCAGACCCACATAGGATACAAGGACAGTAGTCATCGTCGTCGAACCCATGGAGGATTCCAGTATGGTAGTCATCGATGCTGAACACACAGAGGATTCTAGTACTATAGTTGATGCAGTCACAACCATATCTAGAGTTCCCGCACATAGCACGCTTGATTCTAGGAGGGTCCACTCCTCGAGCAAGGGGGTCGATACATCAACTATCACGAAGCCCATAGTTGATGTATCCCAAAGTTTCATCTCATCAAAATAAACCCAATGCGATAGATGGTGGGTCAATCAGACGCCCGGTATCAGAGTTATTGCCTTTTCTATTCTAAGGACCCGGTTGGTTTTTATGCTAAACCCAACCAGAATATACTCCAGTTGCATCCAAACCTCAAGTGGATTATTCCAAAAGAACCGTCTCATCAAAAGGAATTCAACGTAGATGATGGCACATCAATCAGACGTCCGGTCCTTTTGTTATAAGCGTTTCCGCTCCAAGGGCCATGTTAGTTTCAGGTTCGAACCAACCCGGCCATACCCAAACTTCGCCGAAACCTCAAGTGAAATATAACAAGACTACCTTATCTATCCAAGGATTCCTATGCAACTGGCGGTGCTTCGATCAGAGGTTCATAGCTCGGGTTATGGGAAAAAGACCGAAACACGGTCCGAAGTGGGGGGGTCTGGGCTCGATCCGACCCGGCACAACCCACCCTGGGTCACCCCGAACTGGGTTTTCCCGACCCAGCCGGGGGGGTGCGCTGGCTCGGCCAGCTAGCCGTTCGGGGGGTGGGGGGTTGTTCCGTGAACGTGGCGCCAGGCCGGTGCTTCTGGACTCACTAGATCCTGCGTGGCCACAGGATCCTTCGCTCGCTGTCGTGGCAAATGTCATGGCAGGCTTCTTCTGGCGGCACGCTG
Source organism: Viscum album (assembly GCA_963277665.1). Classification (NCBI taxonomy): domain Eukaryota; kingdom Viridiplantae; phylum Streptophyta; class Magnoliopsida; order Santalales; family Viscaceae; genus Viscum; species Viscum album. The sequence goes on from OY728150.1 coordinate 498,786,860, forward strand.
GGGCACCGCCGCCTTCATGCGGCTCGCCGGTGCCAGCCACAGGCACCTCCGCACCGGCATCCCGCACCGCCTGGGTCTTTCGGGGGCCACCAGAGTCATTCTGGTGGTCTGTTTTTGCTTCCGACTGCGCCTGCGGTTGTCTCAGGATCCGTACATCACTGCGAAGGCTCTAAATCACCGTTGCGGTCCCGTTTCATCATCTTCAAACACCCCGGTCATCAAGAAACAAATAGCGGTGGGTCCAGACTTGTTTTTTAGTTCGTACCCACTACGTTAGTGGTTTCAAACATCACCCAACAATTTAAATGCCATGTTCGAGAGTAATAAACACGTAAACTAAATATACAAAATTTCCCCCTACCTCGAAGTTGTTGTCGTACATCGTCGATCCGCGGAAGACGAGCGTCGTGGTAGATAGGCATCGCAGAAGAACGGTGTCTATCCAACAACAATGGAGGATGGTTCACTATCGTAGGAAACGTAGGCACCTTGACGTTGAGGTGCATCTGAGGATGAATTTCTTCACGTTCATCGGTGGGGATGTTCGTCGTCGATGAACGTTTGCCTCCATTTTTAATTCACCAGAGCCTTTTTCCCAAGGTGTTTCTCCAACACAAAATGAATAATGTTTCTAAAAAATTAATAGAATTTCCATGAAATTCATAATAATTCAATAGAGGAGCCATTGAATTGACACTAACATTAATTAAAAGATTTGGCACATTTAATGGGAGAGGGAGGTGGGAAGGATCCACCATTAATGAGTAGTTTTCAATGGAAACAGCAGGGAATTAATGGGGAGTTGAAGGTTGGGGCTAATGTGGGACCCACCTCACTATTATCCACACTTGAGAGGAAATTACCATCTCAAAAAAAATCGCGAACCAAACCATTTTTATTTAGTTTAAGATTAAACCCCAAAAATTAACTTTCAACCCGCATAAAATGAAACTACAGTAAAGGTACCCTTAAGAAAAAACTGGCGTTGCGAGATCATTGGTGCCCTAGGTTTTCAATTTCGAGCACCGCTTCAAAAGATATAAAAACCGCTCGTTTGTTCACTGAACCTACCCGAGCGAAACATCAGAAAATTATTCTGGGCACACCGAGCCTCAGAATCAAGTGTCGTCAGAAACTGCGTACTCATAAAATTCCTAAGAATTTTAAAAAAAAATTTCCTGGAAATTTACTGGTCTTTACATTACTCCCACCTTAGATATTTACGTCCCCATAAAGAGACTACATAATTGAGGGAAACAAAAAGGGTACTGAGTATGCATCTGAGCCTCCCGCTCCTATGTGCTCTCCTGAAGGTTCTCGTGATGCCAGCAAACGTGCATAGAGGAATAGACCGCCCACGATGCACCCGCTCCTGTCGATCCTCGATCTCCACCAGAACCTCTGAGAATGTCACCCCGTTGTCAATGTCCTGCTCCCTGTGATCGATGATGTGGTCCAGGTCATGCATGTATCTCCTCAGCTGAGAAACGTGGAAGATTTCATGCACCCAGTGCAAATGAGGTGGAAGGGCCAGGTGGTAAGCCACCTCACCTACTATGCTAAGGACCTGGAAAGGTCCAATGAATCGTGGAGACAAATTTTCGCCCTCGGCCAAATCTTCGTAGTCCTCTTCACGGTGAGACCCGTAAGAAAATGTGGTCTCCATCATCGAACTCCAGTGGTCTCTGTCTCCTATCAGTATAGGACTCTGTCTACTCTGTGCAGTCTTCATCCGCTTCTGGTTGATCTTCACCTTCTCCATCATAGCCTAAAACATCTATGGTCCTACAAGTGCTAACTCCCTAGGGTTAGTCCAGCACAGAGTTGATCAGCATGGTCCGTCGTACAATGCCTCATATGGTGCCATCCTGATGGTGGAGTGGTAGCTGTTGTTGTATGAAATGTCCACCAAGGGCAAATGATCCTCCCAACAATAACCAAAGTTGAGGACACATGCACAGAGCATGTCCTCGAGTGTATAAATGGTTCCCTCTGTCTGGACATCTGTCTGAGGATGAAAGGAAGTGCTCAGGCGCAACAGAGTCCCAAATGCCTCTTGTAACCCCTTCCAAAGTTGGGAAGTAATGCGAGCATCTCGATCAGAGATGATAGACGATGGAACACCATGAATCCGTACGATATCCTAAATGTAGAGGCATCCCAATCTCTCTACCGAGACCTGCTCTCTGATCGGTAGGAAGTGGGCCGACTTGGTGAGTCGGTCTACAATCACCTAGATGGAGTCGTGTCCTTTGGATGTACGTGGAAGCCCCATCATGAAATCCATGGATATCTCATCCCACTTCCACTCTGAGACCTCCAAGGGATGTACCAAGCCTGCTGGTACCTGGTGCTCTGCCTTCACTTGCTGAAAAGTGAGGCATCGTGAAACGAACTCTACTATATCCTTCTTCATACCCGGCCACCAGTGCGGTCATCTAAGGTACTGGTACATCTTCGCCACTCCAGGATGTACCACTAGAGGGGAAGTGTGAAACTCCCTCAGCACTTCCTCCTGCAGTGCAACTGGTACCATGGTACGTCCCCTGAAGAGGATGACCTTCTCTCCTCCTATAGAAAATTGATCAGGCGCCTGCCCTGGGGAAATCTGATCACATCACATCTCACAGTCAACATCCGCACATTGTGCCTCTCGGACCCACTAAAGTTGTAAAGGAGTGACTCTGAGAGACTGTATAAAGGCTGCTCCCTCTTTATCCACGAAGGATATTTGAAAAGCGGCTAACGGCTCTGTCGTCTCTCCAAGTAGATGAATGCATGATCTCCTACTGAGAGCATCAACCACAAAGTTCCCCTTCCCATGATTATAGACTATCTAAATTTCATAGTCCTGGAGGAACTCAATCCATCACAGTTGTCTCATGTTCAGGTCCTTCTGCGAGAAAATTTACCTGAGACTCTGGTGGTCAGAGGGGACTATAAAGCTCTCGCCCATCAGATAGTGCCGCCACATCTTCCGGGAAAAGAACACTACTGCTAACTCCAGGTCATGGGTAGCGTAGTTATGCTCATGCTGCCTCAACTGCCATGAACTCTAAGCGATCAATGCTCGCTCCTGCATCAGGACACACTCAATTCCAATCCCTAACGCGTCGTAGTAAACTACGTACCCTATGACCTCCTCTGGTAGCCTCAAGATGGCCGCACTGGTCAATATCTGCCTCATCTCCTGAAAGCTCTGTTGACATCTGTCTAACCACACTAAGGGTTTCCCCTTCCTTGTCAAAGATAGAAGCGGTGATGCAACTCTGGAGAAGTCTGGAACAAATCTCTGATAGTACCCAACCAGACTTATGAAACTCCGCACCACCGTCACACTCTTGGGTGGATCCCAAGAATGTACTGCCTTGATCTTCGCTGGATCCACTGCAACTCCCTCCTTCGAAACGACGTGCCCCATGAAGTGAACCTCTTGAATCCAAAACTGGAACTATGATAGCTTACAATAATGCTGGTGCTCTCATAGTGTATCCAGTAAAACCCGCAAGTGGTAGGCGTGATCCTCCATAGTAGTCGTGTAAATCAGTATGTTGTCAATGAAGACTACAAGAAACTGATCGAGGTAAGGATGGAAGATCCTGTTAATGAGACTAATGAACACTGTTGGAGCATTAGACATTCCAAAGTACATAACCAAGAACTTGTAGTGTCCATACCGACACCTGAAGGCCGTCTTTTGCGCATCCTCATCTCGAACTCTGAGCTGGTTATAGCCTAACCTGAAGTCTATCTTCGAGAACCATCCTGCTCCCTTGATCTGATCAAAGAGATCATTAATCCTCTGAAGTGGGTACTTGTTCCTTACGGTCACCTGGTTCAGGATGCGGTAGTCGACACACAGCTACAAGCTCCCATCCACCTTCATGGCAAACAAAATCGGAGAATCCCAAGGTGAAACACTGGGTCGGATGAATCCCTTTCCCTGTAAGTCCGCCAGCTGTACTCACAGATCATGAAGCATTACAGGAGCCATCCGATATGATGGAGTAGATATCAGTGTTATCCCAGGGTATATGTATATATAGAATTCCACCTCTCTTTGAGGAGGTAGTCCTAGAACACCGTTAGGAAAAATGTCCACATACTGATCCACCACAACATGAAAACTCGGACTCCACACATCAACCGCTACGAGGATGAGACTAGCCAACTGATTTGTGATTGGATTCCCTCTCCTCTGCATAAGTCCATCCTACATTGCAAAGGCTCTCTTCTCGACGGTAAAGATGAACCTGGTCCCATCCATGCATACACACTGTACTTTGCTCCAAATACAGTCGATCTGAGCATGGACTGTAGATAACTAGTCTATACCCAAGATGAAATCGTAAGGCCTCGATGCTGCTACAAGAAGATCCCAGCCCAAGCTCTCACCTCCTAGAGTAATCTCACACTACCAGCACCAGTGCGTAATCATGGAGTCTTCTCACGTAATAGTCTCTAGCCGTAAGGATCAAGCCAATGGCTCCGTCAGAATCTACAAGCTTCGAAAAGGGTAGTAGAAACAAAATAATGACTCACACTTGTGTCTATAAGAATTGCAGAAAGGGTGGAGTAGACATAGTTAGTACCTCGAATCATCTCAGGTGCACCGTGGTCGTAAGCCTCCACTGCCTGAAGCTAAGCCTGCCTCTACCCGCCAGCTCCCTGTAGTCGGGGTGGACCTCCTGGGGGTGGTGGGTGTAGATCCTCAAAGCGTCATCCCCCACCTACTGCTCGGCTAGCTCCTATGCCTCGTCTGCCTACTCCCTGTGGACCGCCATGGTCGAAACTCTACCTCTGCCTGGGAGGTCCCTCCACTGCCTTCTGCTCATCTGCATGGTGGGTTGGGTAGTCACGAGCCATGTGTCCCTACCCACAACATGCATAGCACCGTGTGCTCCTCATAAGGATGTCTCTTTTTCAGGTGCCCCACAAAACTGATCTCGTATCTTGAGGTCACCCACTAGATGGTCTGGTCCGCTTGGACCCCTGTGACATCTGCCTATTGCTATATCCAGAAGACTCTACTACGTGTCGCCCTGTGGTGGGTCTCGCTACTGGTGGATGCTTAGCGAGGATGCTCTCCACTAAAACGGCTCCCTCCAGCACCCATGTCTGCATCGGGATGCTGAGATGAATCGTCGGAGCCCTGATCTCATGCCTTAGTCCCTGTTCGAAGGTCTGGGACCTGAGAAATAGGTCTCGTACCATATCCGTGGAGTAGTGTGAGAGTTCAATAAATCTTGCCGTGTACTGAGCTACTGTCATGCTTCCCTACCGCATATTAAGAAAATCCGGGATTCGCACCGCATGATGGGTGGCAGGAACAAACTTCGGTCAGAAGAGACTCTCGATGTCTGCCCAAAGTAGAGATGCCTTGTCGTGCACCTGGAGCATAAGGCCCCACCATCTACCTGCTGCTACGTGCAGAATAATCGCAAAAAGGATCACCATAAGGTCAGATAGTGTCCCTACCAACCTGAATACTCTAACTATATCCTCCATCCAATCCTTGGCTGCCTAAGAATCCACCTCTCCACTAAACCTGGGTGTCCTCTATCGCTGAAACTCGCATAACACACTCAGGCAGTGTGCACACTCCTCTGCTGGGGCTGGTAGCAATTGTGGCTCCGCAGGTAGTGGTACCACTGATGCCTCTTTGTCATGGGGCCATGCACTGAGGCCTCATCACTCGGTGGGCTTCCATCTCGCACGTAACTCGGAACCCTGGCTGGCTGCCTTCATGGGGCCATCCTACAAAGAATCTGGTGCGCCACGGTCAAACAGTATACCTGGTGAGCTGACACAAATTAATCACAAAGAAAACTTTTGAAATACACACATGCAATTAGTTATTTCATGCATTGAGTCAGAACTCAGATGTCAGGGTCCTGGTGTATGGATACGTCGGTCGTCGCACCAACACTGGACTCCGTAGACTGAAAACCACACACAATTATCGTAATAATATTTCTTCCTAGAAGGTAAAGATCAGTTTTCTGAGTTCTACCATAGAACCTCCCTCTGATACCAATTTATCACAACCCATCCTCAGGGCCCATGTCGTGACTACCCCAAGCCCGCCTTCCATAAGCCAGGGGCTGGTGACTAGCACCAAAGGCGTAAATCCCGATAAAAGGGAAGGAATTGCCTTTTTATATTAGTAAACACAACAATAGAGTGTTCAAGTGGATTAAGCACTAAGAAAAACTGAGTACAAAATTGTGTGGTAAAAATTCAATGGGCCAGTATACAAACCCAAATGAAAGTACAGTACAACTGATAGGGAAGTACAACATCATTAAATTAAAGAAGAAACAGCCGAGTCATCCTCCGGGAATCCTACCTCAAGGGTTGGTACAAATGGTCTCCTCGGCACCTCGGTTTTGCCCGTTCGCTCCGTTCACGCATCACTAGGTGATCCACCTATGGGTACCTTCCAGCTCCACAAGACTCCTCCACAGTAAGTGATTTCCATCATTTGTATCCAACACAATGTTGTGCGGGCATAAACCATATAGGGGTGAGTATACGATACTCAGTAGGGACCCTGAGACCCCCTAAGGTCTCCCATAATCCACAAAGGATAAACCACAAAGGAAAGATACAATCACGAAGTATCAACAAACTCTACTTAGGTAAATTCTCATACATATACCTATGTTATCAATCACAGTTCGCCTCCAGCTCCTGATCCCAAGTAAAACCCAGTCCACACAGGAAAGAAGTCAATCATATCGATGATAATGATTGAAAGTCAAGACTCAGCTCACATAGGTATACGTCTTTCATATAGCGATAGAGATGGCAAAATGCAGTCACTGATTCATCTAAGTTGTCGGACCCACACAGGATACTAGTCCAACTAAGCCGTTGGACCCACACAGGATACAAGACCAGCTACTCTGCAGAACCCACACAGGATACAAGTACATAGGTTAATACTGCTGGACCCACAAAGGATAAAAGAACATTAGTAATCACTGTCGAACCCATGGAGGAGTCCAGTACGGTAGTCGTCGATGTCGAACCCACAGAGGATTCCAGTATAGTAGTCGATGCAGTCGCAGCCAGCTCTAGGGTTCCTGCACACAACACACTCTATTCTGGGAGGGTCCAATCCTTTATCAAGGGGGTTGATACATCAACTGTCATGATGTCCAGAGTTGATGTATCCCAAAGTCTTGTCTCGTCAAAAGAATCCCAATGCGACAGACGGTGCGTCAATCAGACACCCAGTCTGAGAGTTATTGTCTTTTCCGTTCCAGGGGCCTGGTTGGTTTTTAAGCTAAAACTTACCCAACCATACTCCAGCTGCGTCCAAAACTCAAGTGGAGTAATATAAAAGAACATTCTCATCAAAAGTAATTCAACGTAATTGACGGCACGTCAATCAGACGTTCGTTCCGTAACTTATTAGTGTTTCTGCTCCAATGGCCCGGTTGGTTTTGGGTTCGAACTAACCCGGCCATACAATAACATCGCCGAAACCTCATGTGTAATATACCAACACGACTTTCTCAATCCAATGATTCCTACGCAACTGACGGTGCGTCGATCGGAGGTCCGTAGCTCAGGTTATGGGAAAAAAAGAGAAAAACAAACTGAAATGGGGGGTCTAGGCCCAGTACGACCCAGCCCAACCCACCCTGGGTTGGCCCAAACCAGGTCAACCTGGCCTAGGTCTGGGTTCGGCCCATTATGGCATGGCCCAGCCCGGCCGGTGCGGCCTGGTCCGCATGACCCGCCCTAGCCCGGCCGGGGGGTGTGCGGGGTCAGCCAGCTGGCCGAGCGGGGTGTGCGGCCCCCTGTTATGCATACATGGCGCCAGGTTGGCGCCGCTGGACTCCCTGGATCCCACACGGCTATAGGATCCTTCCCTCTCCGCCCCGCATGCTGCCGTGGCGGGCTTCTGTCGGCAGTCCGCTGGAGCACTGCCGCTCTGGCGACCCACGCTGCCGGGGTCTTCCGCAGGCCACCAGAGTCATTTCGGTGGTCCGTTTTTTCTTCCGACAGCACATGTAGTAATATCAGGATCTGTACATCACTATGAAGGACCTAAATCTCCGTTTCGATCCAGTTTTGTCATCGCCAAACACCCCGCACATCATGAACAAAATAGCGGTGGTTCCGGACTTGTTCGTTAGTCCATACCCATTGTGTTAGTGGTTTCAAACATCACCAAACAATTTAAACGCCATTTTCGAGAGTAATAAACACATAAATGAAATAAAAAAAAATTCACCCTACCTCGAAGTTGTTGTCATACATCATCGATCCGTGGAAGACAGGCGTCGCGGTAGATAGGTATCATAGAAGAACAGTGTCAGTCCATCAACGATGGAGGAAGGGTCGCTGTCATAGGTGAGGTAGGCTCCATGACGTCGAGGTGCATTCAAGGAAGAAGTTCTTCGCGTTCTCCGTCGGGGGTGTTTGTCGTCGATGAAGGTTCTCCTCCCTTTTTAATTCTCCAGAGCCTTTTTCCCAAAGTGTTTCACCAACATGAAATGAATAAGGTGGCTCACCAATTAATAGAATTTCCATGCAATTCATATTAATTCAATTGTGGTTCCATTAAATTAATTCTAACATTAATTAAAATATTTGGCACATATAATGGGAAGAGGGAGGTGAAAAGGCTCCACCATTAATGAGGAGTTGTCAAAGGAAACAACAAGGAATTAATGGGGAGTTGATGGTTGGGGATCTTGTGGGCCCCACCTCACAATTATCTACACTTGGGAGGAAATTACCATCTCACAAATAAAATCATATACCACACAATTTTTATTTATATTAAGATTAAACCCCAAAAATTAACATTCAACCCGCATGAAACAAAACAGCGGTAAAGGTCCCCTTAAGAAAAAATCGGTGCTGCGAGATTATCGGTGCCCTCAGATTTTGATTCCAAGCATCGCTTCAAAAGATAGAAAAACCCGCTCATTCGTTCACTAAATATACCTGAGATAAATTTAGAAAACTATTCTGGGAACACCGGGCCTCAGAATCAGGTGCCGTAAGACTCTGGGTACTAATAAAATTTCAATGAATTTAAGAATAATAATTTCCTTGAAATTTGCGGGTCATTACATAATTATCTTGTTAATATATGTACTTAGAAAAATCCCTAGAAACCTCTAATATCTATTATGATGGATCTTGATCCCAAAAATATAAGTTGCCTCACCCAATTCCTTCATATAGAAGCATTTATTAAATCATGCCATAAATTAGTGTAAGACTACTATTTTGTTTTCTAATGAGTAATATTTAATCGACATATACTATCAAGAAAATGATTTCACTCTCACTAATCCATTTATAGAAACACAACTCACATTATTTCTTTATGAAACATAGTTCCATTATATCATCTTCAAAACAAATTTTCCATGACCTAGATGCATTAGTTAAACCATTAATAGATCTCTGCATCTTTCATATCTTGTTGGAATCCTTTGGAGTCACAAACCCTTTGGGCTGTGTAATATAAAAATCTTTCTAATGCTTCCCATTAAAAAATAATTTTTGATATCCATTTTGCAAATCTCATAATCAAGGAATGCCGCAAAGGAATGTATAATTATTATGGATTTCAACATTGAAAATGGTGAAAAGGTTTCATCATATTCAATTACTTGATGTAGTCTAAATCTTTCTTCAACTAGTTGTGCAGTATAGGCAGTGACTTTTCCTTCCATTTCTAGCTTCCTCTTGAATACCCATTTTCTGCCAATGGGTTTTAAATTTACTAGAGGGTATAAAAAATCCATACTTTGTTTTGGTACATGGAATTTATTTCAGAACACATGGAATCATTCCACATAGAAACATCTTTGACATTTAATAATTTCTTATAGGTTAGAGGGTCATTATTCTCTAATAATAATATGTCATCTTTTATGACTAACAACCCATACCATTATGGATCTCTAACCTCTCTTATATTCCTAAGTAGTACATGTGTCTCTAGATCATTTTCTTCTTCCCTCAGGCTTTTTGAAAGGTGTTCATATACTAACTCATGTGTACCTTCATCCTCGACTTCATTGAAGTATATCTCGCTCACACTGTCCCTTTTAGAGAGGTTCTTTATCTCAAGGAATAATTAATATGTTTCCACTACAACATTTTTTAGGGTTTGTGTAGGTAATATATGCTCATTTACTTAGTTTATCCTATAAAGGTACACTTAGTTCCTTAGAATGACAATTTTTTACCTAAAGAAGCCTTACCGATTTCCTTTCTTCCCCACACATGTAAATTTGCTAACATTGTTTTATGAACATTCCAAAAATTTATATGGAATTCAATTTATCAATTTAGTTATTACTTAGTTTATTATACGTGTTATGGTTTGTGACGCATATCCCTAAGTGTATAATAGAAGACTCGCATGACTCATCATTGTTCTCAAAATATCCAAAAAGCAATCATTCCTACGTTTTCATATATCATTCCAATAAGGTGTGTAATTATAACTGAGTTGGGATTGGATCTAAAACTCCCATAAGTAATCAATGATGAATTGATTAATATATTCTCCATCATGGTCTGTGTGGAATTTCTTATTCTAGTTAACATGTTGCTTCTCATCATCATTCTTGTATTCCTTGAATTAATCAAAAGAATCTGACATATACCTCATTAAGTCAACATATCCATATATACTAAAAGAAGTAGAAAAAGTTATGAAATATTATTACCCTCCCCTAATATTAATAAGAAATGGTCTATACACATTAGTATTAACTAATTCAATAATATCATTAGCCATTTCACATTTCCAATTAAATAGATATTTGGTCATTTTTCCTTGTAAACATGTGTTACATACACCATGTTTTTCTATTTTAAAATAATATAAATATCCATCTTGATGTAATTTATTCAAGTTATTTTGATTTACATGAGCTATCCTTTGATTCCAATGTTTGGTATGGTAAGAGTCATGTGAAGTAACTTCGTTATCAATTTCCATTAATTGGTTTGTGTAATCTAACACATAAAGTACATAATTTAAATGTGTCCTTCCATAACAAATGATATCATTATATACTAAGAAACATTTATTCTCAAATTTGAAAATAAATCCATGAGTATCATGTCTGGATTCATAAATAATGTTTTTGGTAATAGATGGAACATAATAATAAACTTTCAAAACTAAGATCATTCTATTTGACAATGTGAGGTAGTAGTCCCTGATATGTATAACTGTATGTTTATATTTTTTGGTTTCCCATAGATCAACCTCCCCTTGGTTAATCTATCTATATCTACTTGGTTCCTATATTTTAATAAATATATGAGAAATAAAAGCAATATCTAATAACCTATTTTTTGAAATAGATATGTTACACTCGATAACAAACACACATGAAGCTTCCTTTTTCTTATTTGGCTTGGAATAGTTCTTTCAGTGGCCCTTCATACCACATGAGAAACATGCAACATCATTTCACTTGCATTCCCATTGATCATCCCCTTCTTGGAAGGGCGTGAAGAAACATTAGGCCTAAATATCTTCACTTTTCCATCCAATTTGTTAACCATAAAGATGAAAGGGTTTTCACGCTTTATATCCTTAAATACATGGTGAAGAAGAGTAATAAGATCTGATAGAGACTTCTCTATGTTGTTCATATTAAAATTAACAAAAATGATTGAGAATATTTGAGGGAGTGATTCTAGAATGAGATCAATGTCTAGTTCTTTGTGGAGTTTAAAACCTTGATCCTCTATGTGCACAATGTATCAAATTAACATAAAAATGTGATTCCTAGCTGGGGAGACCTCTCCAAGATTTATTTGAAGGAGAACATTGGAAATCTCAAACCATTTTTTTTATCACACTCATATTAACAACCAAGGAGGTGCTCAAGCATTCTATTTTTATTCATATTTTCATGATACGTTATGAGTTCACTATATATATAAAATAATCAAACATTGAATGTTGACCATGTAATTCATATGTTTCTCATAGCCTAATAACTCTTCATCACTGACCTCCTTAGCAGGTGGATCCGGAAATGGGGATTCTAGCACGTAAGATTTCTGTTGATGTCGTATCACAACCCGAAGGAATCAATACCATTGCGGGATGTTACAACCTTTTAGGAGGTTGTATTTATCCAAAATTGATAATTGGGATAATGTGGATGATGTCATTTACATCTTATTCTACAATTAAAAGAGAATATTATTAGTACTTTTTTGATTAAAAATTGGATGAGACATAAAAAATGGATTGTTTTTGTTAAATCCAACACTATTTTATATTGTTTTAGTATCCCCAAGAATTGAATTTTGAATTTCATGATTCTTTAACATTCTAGTTTAAACGATCCATATTCCCCTTCACATAACCCCAATAATGGTTGGTCATTTTATTTGAAGGTATCTAGGTAGGTAGATGTCTTTCAATCGAGGGATTTCATATCCTTGATTTGTTGAGTGGACTCCCCTATCATGAAATCCTATCTTTGATTTTTTCAACACTTGCCTCAAAATTACACCATGTCTAGAAAGTGAAACTCATCTTTATTTTAAATGGTTCTATCAACCCAAAACCTTCATTAGAACTCCCCTTATAATATCAAGTGTCCAAAAAGGATTTTCCAAACACTTATCTCTACTAAGATTCAATACCCATCATGTATTGGAAGGTCATGTCTGACATAATATTTAATTGATGGATTTTTAATTAATTCTACATAAATTTTATCTCGTTTCATCCTTTACATGTCTTGTTAATATAAATTTTATGCCACGAAATTAATTAACCTTGTTGGATAAAAAATTTACACCAAATTCATTTATTTAATTTTCATATATGTACATTAATTCATTTATTTACGTGATCAAAACCCTGTATCCACAAAATTGATAATCTCAGAGAAAAAAATAAATAAATAGACAAATGACTCATTCATGAGCTTTATCTAATGGTTGATTTAATTGGATGTTATTAAATAAACATTTGATCAATGGTAAATAACTCTAATTTCTATTCTTGTTAGGATTTACAAAATTCCACCAGTCCACCTATGTATCACCAGAGTTGTCATTGTAATGGTTTAGTCTTGAACCTCCTCCACGTGCCTTAGGATGCATCCTTAATTAAATGTATTTATGTCTCACCTGCGGGTGAGGGGAACTAAAGTATTCTTTAAAAGGGTATTATATAATTATCAGTAGACACGAAGGTCCTACATAATTATGAAGGGACGGATGAATCATGGTCCAAAATTTAATTTAATATGAAATTATTGAAAAAAAGAAATAAATTAAATTAAAATATTCAAAACATACACATGTCTGGGTCAATATCATGAATTTTCATACATGCAAAAAATACACATAAAGTAACTATCTAGAATTCATTTCATCATTTATTATTTTTTATTATGTTGAACACGCTTTTACTAATTAATTAATTATTTAATTAATTACCTTTTTTCTCAATGATCACCTGAATATAATTAGAGAAACTAATGATTTTTGGTATTCATTGAAAATAAACAGAAGAACATAAAATGAAATATTTATTTCAATAAATTAATTGAGAATTTAAAATTATGTAACCCCATTTTTAAATTTTCAAACACACATTGCTGTTCAAAAAAATTAAATAATGTTTTAATGCAGCAATTTTCCAATTTATTGTTATTTTTAATTATTTCAATTAATGGGAGACAACACAACATGTACATATAGCCACACATTGAGTATATCGATTATTATGTATCTTTGGTATAAGACTAGGTCTGCGACGTGTGCCTCGACTAGACTAAAAGATGTTTATAGACCAGCTACATATCATGTGTTCTTCTTGTCATGTTTCCAGGATGTATGCCTAGGTCTTTAGTGGGTGTCCATGCAGACTACCTGGCATGTGTAGGCCAATTACATGCCATGTAGCTCTGAATTGGGTGTCTGTTTTCTCACATAGTCACTCATATTGTTCTTCAGAAGTGGTAATTGATGAACTAAATGTAAGGTGCACCATATAAACATCATGTTTATTATAAATAATTCTGGTTTTTAGTCTCATATAGTTTTGACCATGTATAATGACCACATGATTTCATGATTTATGACACTAATCTATTTAGACTACACATCGTGTATATCGATACACGTACTCTAATCCAACAATCATGTGCTATGTTGGCCAATCAATATGTGGCCTCCACCATATGTAATTACTGCATGTATTGTTTTACATCTAGATGCAGTGCACTAGGGTACACAGTGTGTACTTTCAAGTACATGCCCTGTATCCCTAACATATAGGCCAAAAACTGGTAGTTTCTCGATTGCACCTCCAATACGTTATTCTTATATTCTTAAACATTAATTAAAATTAAAGCATTTGAAAAATAACGATTAATATTTCATATAATTTTTATTCAAATTGGATTAAAGAACAAATAATATGAAATGAATTTCTAACCAAAATTGTGTATAGATCAACAATAAAATAAAAAAATATAATTTTAAATGTGACATATCTAATACCACTTGATGGTTCAAGGTGTTTTAGAAGTGTGTGGTGGTGGGAGATAGTTTAAAAGTACTCTTAATAAGCATTTCATGAAACCATGAGTGAGTATCTTGCACATCAAATTCATAATTAATTTATTTAGTATCTCAACTAGTAAATACATGGGCATTGGAACATTCTTCATTGATGAATGTTGATCATTCGAAAATTCCCTTTTAAATCTCCTTTATTGCGCTATGATGATCTATTATATAATCCCTCTATAAATGATCCACATGTGCTACAACAATCTCTGAGGAACACTACTCAATCTCATATTGCTAGAATAGTTAATTAAATATTGTATTCCATTATTTCTCAATCACTCATTCTTTGGTCCGGAATAAATCTCTCTTTCATTTCTCATTCTTGATAGGGGGAATGAAGGAGTCGAGAGATAATCTGTTGTGTGCAATAATTATTTATTCTATGTTTTCGATAATCTACACAATATTCATAATCATCTACTTATAGAGCAAGGGTTTATGCTAAAATAATAACTTAATTTCATGGTGGCAATTAAATAATATTTAACCTTTAATGAATCCCCATGCCACATAATAAAAATAATATTATTATTTTGTGGCATGCTACAACTTGTGAAAATGAATAAATATTATTTACCAGCTTATTAATAATTATGTATCACCAAAAGTTGTCTTCATCTGTTTGAACTCCTCAGTATTTATTGAATACCCAAATAAGTATTTTATTCATAAATAAATATTTCATTCACATACCAAAAAAATAAATATTTATTAAATATTCAATAAAATAAATAAATATATTATTATTCAAATATCAGTTAATAAATATTTCTTTGATTCATGTGATCAATATAAAAATAATGAAAATTCATGAGAATAAAATTTATTCTGTAAATTAAATAAAAATATAATTTAATCAAGTTCAATGGAAACACATAGTGTGTGACCTTCTAGGATTCATTATCAATGTCATTTTGTTGGATTGACTGGAGTCCAAGATTTCTGTCTAACATTGGGTCATGAAACCCACGATAAAGAAAATAATATCTCAATGAAAAAAACCACATACAAACACTCACTTTGTATTATAATCCCTTTATCATAACATCTCATCAAGAAGGTTACACGACAGTGTCATCAACCTATATGCTTGATACATCATTCATTGACTATCTAAAAGAAACACATTATTACACTATGTGCATGGAATTTAGGCAATGGTTATATTACAATCAAAGTTCCAAGATATCAACTCCCATAAAGATAGGAGGAAAAATCATTCCTAGATTTATCAATTCATTACATGTCAATTGTGACACACACAATGTACCCTACTTCCCGCTAACATATGGAATGCTAATTACTGTTAGTAAATCTATGTGTGTGAGTAATGAAATGTATTAATGATAATATTAATTTCCATGAACCATTACACACTCTCACATATCAGAATATACGATGACACCAAAACATGAAGAATTCCTACTAGCAGGACTATTCTCATAGTCACCCATCTTGGAGATTACCAAGTATGAACTTCATGAGAAGAAGCCTCATACAATTATGAGAACTTGCACCTAATAATATAAATAATATATGTCTCATCAAATTATATTATCCAACCCAAGAACTATATTAATATTATTATCCTAACACTTCATGGTTCTCATCATCCTGGGGATCATCCATGGACTTATCAATGAAAGAAATATTCTTGGAAAATATTTCATTAAATCTATGAACAACAATGACTAATATGTAATAATATGTGTAATTAATATTCAATAGATAGAATATACATGTAATCAAAGTCAAATTATTTGGTCATAAGACACAAACTCTATCAAAAACCACTTGAAATATTCTATGCATGTTTAAAAGGAAAATGAGCAAACCGCAATTCGGTGGATATGGGGAAATGGCCAAAGATATTTTAGGATTGATACAAACTGATGTGTGTAGAAAATTTTCAATAGAATCCAGTGGTGGGTATTATTACTTCCTAAATTTTACTAATGAATTTTGTAGATATGGATATGTTTACTTAATTAGGTATAATTCTGGGTCCTTTGAAAAATTTAAATAATTCAACAATGAAGTTGAGAATCAACTTGGAAGTAAGATATTGAATGTTTGATTAGGTTAAGGTGGTGAATATATTAAACAAGAGTTTATTGACCTTGGACAAGAGTTTGGGATTATATATCAACTCACTCCACCTTAAAAACCACAGTGGAATGGAATTAGTGAAATGAGGGATCTTACCTTGTTATACATGGTAAGGTCGATGATGAGTCATGCAATTCATCTATTATCCTTTTCGGGATATTCATTAAAAACTATGGTAGAAACACTAATCTGATTTCCAACTAAAACAATAAACATAATTCCCTTTGAGTTATAGAGTGCAAAGAAACCTGTTTTGTCACAGAAAAGTGGATGAGGATGTGAGGCATGTTTTAAGGCCTTCTAAAAAAAGAAACTCAGGAAATAAAATGTATATTTATAGGGTATTATATAGAAAAAAATTGATACTACCTATACGAACCCACATACAAGAATTTAATTATTGCAAGAGAAGATTCCTTTATTGATAGGTAGAACATCCTCAAAAAGAATAGTGAGATTAATATTGAATTTAAGGAAGTTGATGCTCAAGATACACAAGAGTCGGTACAGGAATAGATTCCACAGGTCCCTAGAGAATATGTAGTTCCTAAAATACAAGTATTTTATATGAGCACTAGAGAGGTAAGAAAACCAAAGGGGTATTGTTTTATTGTCATTGATGATGGTGAATCATTCATTGTTGAAAATGATGAACCTATCTCTTACAAAGAGGTAGTAGAGATCTCAGAAGCTATAATATTTCAGGAATTCAAGAATTATAAAATGGATTCCATGTAACAGAACCAAGTGTGGATTTTAGTCGATGATCTAATTGATGTAAATACCATAGGGTGAAAATGGTTATTCAAGAAAAAAATAGACATTGAAGGTAATTTAAAAACCTATAAAGAAAGGCTCGTGACTAAATGGATTAAATATTGTTAAGGAACTAACTAAAATGAATAATTTTCACATGCTTCATTGTTTAAATCCATCATAATTCAACTTTATACAACAGCTTACCATGACTATGAAATTTGGAAGATGGGTGTCAAAACTACTTTCCGAAATGGGATCCTTCAGGAATATATCTATATGATACATCCAGTAGGGTTTGTAACTCTTGGTGATGCCAAATCTTTTGAATGTTTTAGAGAACCATTTTTGGATTAATGGATGAATCCAGATCCTAGAATATTCATTTTGATGATGCTATATAAGAATTTGTTTTCATTAATAATGAACACAAGCCATGTGGTTATAAGATTTTTAATGGGAATATAGTAATTATCAATGTATTATATTTTAATTACATATTTCTTTTCGGAAATGACATACTAGTCTAACAGTCTGTTAAGGACTCATTAAACAAGTGTTTCCCCACAAAGGTTGTAGGTAAAGAAGCCTATATTTTAGGTATCGTGATCATTCATGATAGATACAAGAGGCTTATTAAAGTAAGTCGTAGTGCATACTTTGTCAAAGTAATAAAGATATTTATATCGAAATAATACAAAATATGATTTGTTCTAGTGTCACATGTTATGTATATTTATAAGAAAACATGTTCTCATAAACAATAGGAGAAAGAGAGAATGAGTGATATCTAATATTATATATTGATAGCATCAATAATGTATTCCATGTTATGTACCTGAATTAAAGTTACCTAGGCATTAAAATGGAAGGTTGATATCTAGATGATCCAATAGAAGATTGTTGGTTAGTTGATAAGGTTATTTTTATGTATCTAAGAAGAACTATGGATATCTACCTTGTGTATGGAGGAGATGGAGAGCTAGTCATCATTGGTTATACTGATGCTAGTTTTTAAATAGATCAGAATTATTTCAAGTCATAGTCAAGATAAGTTTTATGTCTCAACGAAGGAGGTATGAGCTGGAAGAGTTCATTGGAGCCATTTTTGGGTGATTCTACAATAGAGACTGAGTATATAATATGTTATGATGAAACCAAGGAATACATTTGGATATGAAACTTTTTCCAAGATCTTGATGTGGTACCTAATAGTAAATACCCTATCACATCGATTGTAATAATACTACACTCATGGATCATGAAAAATAGAAAAGGTCACACCAATTGGAAAAATACCTACTTTGAAAGTATTAACTCTTGATTTATTTTTCTCAAAGTGGTGATTTTTTAGAAAGAAGAGTTACCATAAAATAAAAATTGGAAGGGCCCTTGACTAAAGGTATATCTCAATAGAATCATGAGTATCATGTGATAGAAAAAATACTGATGTTTGTTATCGGGTTTCTCTTTTGGAAATTGTAGTATATTGGAGTTAGTTCCCTAGAACCAACTTTTATTTACTCTATGATAACCAGTATTAATTATTTTGAATATTAATAAACTCATTATCACATCATGATTATTATTCTATGTATCATAGAATGTGATGATATCAAAATAGAACTTTTCACACTGATAGGTTATAATAGTTCCCAGCTTGGATGAGAACCCATAATTGTCAAAAATGTATTCTTAAATATATTTTATATATCTAAATGTAACAATTCAAGGGACACAATTGATATATACTACCAAGGGTAGAGACACATATGACTTTATGGAATTTTTTCATGATTTAATCCATATGTAATATCCATTGTATGATATTATGAGAATGATACCCAATAGTCAGAAATCTATATTTATATGTGTCATTGGATGTTCCTATATACAGACATGTGTATTGGTCCTTAGGCTTTATATTTTTTATTAATAATTGTTATTAGTCATTTACATTGATGTATTAATGAAAACCATGATGACATTTCTTTATGGTGAGGTATGATATGTTGGGTGCGGCATGTATAATATTTCATTAATGAATAATCAAAGAAAGGATTTGTTACTTGGATTCTTTAATGGATGTTTATATTTTAAATCCCTCAGTAGAAATGATATATCCTAAATAAATCCATGGTTAAGGTTTTCTATAGTCAAGTTCAATTTCCTAAAAGCCAATGAAATTTACATCAAACTCATCGGTTGATGGAACTAGCATGAAACCTGCTTGATTTGAGATATCACAATAAAGGGATTATATTACATTGTAAGCATTTATATGAGTTATTTTGTCGTTTTGGAGTTTAATTTTTTATTTACGGGTGTCTTGGTGTGTTTCAAGATGCTAATATACGGCTTTAGGTTGCTTCCCCTAATGTCCCTAAAAAAGAGTCCTAGAGGGTCAGACACTTGGTCTATATAGAATCTATGATAAATAATATATTATTATTTAAAATGTTTAATATATATTATTCCCACAAATGGTTTAATAAATATTCATGTTTTCTTCATCTCACATATTCTATCACCAGTTATTCTAGATAATATTATGTGAGAAAAATATTTAATAAATATATATTTTCTATTTTGTTAATATAATTTATATTTATATATTGACTAATAATTCAGTGATATTTATTTAGTTAATAAACAATTTTCATTCAGGGTTTAATAAATACTGCAGTGGAATGGATGATCGAGATTAATGGTCTGGTGAGAAATAAAATATATTGAATATTATATGAATAAATAATATTTAATTAAATTTATGTATTTAGAACATGTTAAGAAATATTAATAATAATATTATCATATACATGGGGTTCTATAGGGAACAAAAAAATTAAAAAGGGTGAATTTGAAATCATTATTTTCTAACCCTAATAGTATATAGACAAAATTTTATTATTTTATTAAGACAACCTATTCATTTTGTGTTTTGTACAATGGGATCCTGAGAGAATACACTAAACCCCTAGATATATCCCTCTCTAAAAATGATCATATGAATAAAGAGAAATATTCCTCTATCTTCCACTCTCAAGTATAGAGAGATCAGGGAGAATCCATTAGAAGTGATAATTAGGGAAATCAAAGAAGAACAACACATGTGATATGATCTACCATGCTAGCACCCATATATTCCTACAGCAGCATTTGGAGATTCATGGAATGTATCTAGATTCCCACAAGAGAAAATATATTCTTGATTCCAACAATGAAATAATGTTATGTTGTAGATCTGTAGTCAGAACAATCAACAAAGAAATAATTTCTCACAAGGTAATTATTTAATTGGTTATACTAGTTATAAATAATATATAATGATCTTTTGCTATAGTTCAGGAATTTATTTATTTTTTATATTATTTTATTTTAACCCATTGATCATGGATTTAATATCATTTAAATCTACAATAAATCATTGATCATGAAAAAAAACATGTTGGAAACGTACCATTCGATAGTTCTACTGCACCCTGAACCTACATGGAAGACCAATATATCAAAACAATAAAAGTAAACTCATAGAGGAACAAAAATTAACACATGAATAACAAAATAACCCCACTAGCATTGAGGCAAATCATTCCCCTCAACTGCATACCTTTCCTGAGATAATAAATTTATTCATGAATATTTATTTTAAATGTGAGTCAAACAACCAATAATAACATTATATTACTAATAATTTGTAGGTTAAAGTTGTATGTGATTTGTATCTATCAAAACCCATGAACTTTTTTGTTGCGAGTGGAATGGTGAATAATAACCTGAGAGACATTATACACAACAAAAAACTCCCAAAAGATCACATCAGAGAGGTGATTAAAGTATCTCATGATTTATGCCTTGAGTTGCTTGATCAAATTGACTATCTAGATATTACAATGGTAAATGATTCTATTGAAACATTTGTAGTATGATCATATAATCATATAAAGATACATGATGCATGTACCTAACTAATTTTTCCAAATGAAAACTTATAAAAGTTAATTAAAAATGTTATAAATTGGGGTATGTTATTATATAAAGATAAAATGACGGGGAAAGGGAAGTTAGTATGAAGAAAATCTAGTGAATCGAAAAAAAAACAAAACAGTTCTTCTAAAAGTACCTTATCCCCACCAGTTCCACTATATCATATATTATCATTACAACCTCATGCTGGCACCACATTTAAATTTGATGATGTTTCCTATATTCCATAGGAAGAATAAATATTTGTAACTATCATTACAGAAACAGTTGGTCTTGAAGATCACATTTCAAAAACTAAGAAAAAACAAAGAAAATGTAGATGATGAAAATCAAATATCAAAAACCAAGAAAAAAATAACTAATTGTTTTAAAAAATTAGAAAAAAAATCCATAATTCATTTTTCATGTGTTAGAATCAAGTGAAAATAAATATGACACCTGATGTGATCGGTATGACTCAAAGTACATGTTCTTAATAAAAAGTGATATTTTAGTATAAAACACACATCAAATAGCTAAAACCAAAACAATGATCATGGATTGTTTTCACATTTTTTTATAAATGATAAAAAAATTCATTTTTACATGTACAAATTAACCTCAGATAAATTTGATACATGATGTGATTGATATAACTCAAAGTGAATGATTTTAATAGAAATGTGTAATTTTAGTTTATAAAAATTTCAAATCACCAAACCCATGAAATTGATCTAGAATTGTTTTTAAACATTAGTAAAATGATCCATGAATAATATTTCATGTGTAGGAATTTACCACACTCAAATATTATAGACGATGTGGTTTTTATGATACAAATTACATGTTTTCAATATAAAAGTGAAATTTTAGTTTTAAAAACACATCATATAGCCAAAACTAAGGAAACAAGATTTTACTATTATAAAACATTAGGAAAATAATTCATCATTTTTTTCTTATGTAGGTATTGACCACATGTCAATATAACATATGATGTTGTTGGTATGACCTGAAGTACGTGTTTTCAATATAAAAGTGTAATGTTAGTTTAAAACGCACATCGAACAGCCAAAACCAAGAAAATGATCTGTGATTACTTTAAAAAATTATAAAATTTTTCTATATTTCATTTTTGATGTGTATGAATATTCTAGACAATAATCTAAGATAATATGTGATTTAGATGACTCAAACTGTATGTTTTTAAAATAATGGTTTCATTTTAGTTTAAAACGTATGTCACATCACAAAAATTGAAAAAAAAGATTATATTATTATAAAAAATTAGTAAAATGATCCATAATTCATTTTTATACATGTAGAACTTGGTCACATTCTAATATTAAAAATTATGTGGTACATATGTATTAAAGTAAGTATTTTCAATATAAAAGAGTCATTTTAGTTTAAAACATGTGTCACATATCCAAAACTGAGAAAATGAGCTCTAAATATTTTTAAACATTGAAAAAACAGTCCATAAAATATTTTTCACATGTAGGAATTGACTACAGGTGAATCCAACACCCAATGTGATTGGTACGACTCGAAGTATGTGTTTTCATTACAAAAGTGTCATTTTAGATTAAAACAGACATCAAATATCCAAAACTAAGAAAATAAGTTCTGATTAATTTTAATCTTTAGAAAAATGATCCATAATTTATTTGGGAGATGTATGAAACAACAAAATATAAATCCACAAAATTATTTAATTTATATGACTCAATGTGTTTGTTTTCAATAGAATGTGGTAATTTTAGTTTAAAACACGTGTCATATCACTACAAAAAATGAGAAAATGGGGTTAAATTGTTTTAAAACTCTAGGCAAAAGATCCACAATTCATTTTTCACATTTAGGAATTGAACTCACACTAATAAAAAACTATATTTTGTTCTCATGTCTTGAGGTACATGTTTTCAATATAAAAGATTCATTTTAGTTTAAAACAGACATCACATAGCCAAAACTAAGAGAACGAGCTTTGATTGTATTCAAATTTTATAAAAATAATCAACAATTCATTTTTCATATGTAGTAATCAACCGCATGCCAATAGGATATCTTATGTGATCATTATGACTCAAAATATGTTTTTTTAATATAAAAGTGTCATTTTTGTTTAAAACAGACATTAAATTTTGAAAACTGATAAAATGAGATCATATTAGTTTAAAATTTTAGGACAATGATACATAATTTATTTTTTAAGTATAGTAATTGAACATACATCAATCTGACACACGATGTGGTCGATATGGCTCGAAGTGTGTGTTTTCAATAAAAAAGTGTCATTTTAGTTTAGAAAACACATTAAATTGACAAAACATATAAAACGATCTCATATTGTTTTCAAACACTATTAAAATGGTATATAATTAATTTTTCATGAGTAGGAATTGACCTCACACAAATCTGACCCATGATATGGTCGGTACGACCCAAATTATGTTCTTTCAATATAAAAGTGTCATTTTAGTTTAAAATATGCATCACATAGAAACAAATTGAGAAAAAAGGATTCTATTATTTTCAAAAATTAGGAAAATCATCTATAATTCATTTTTTTAGTTGGAATCAACTACAACCAATCTCTCACCAGATCTATTCAGTATGACATGAAGTATGTGTTTTCAATTAAAAAAGTGCCATTTTAGTTTAGAACACAAATAAAATAGACAAAACCAAGCAAACAAGATTGAATTATTTTGTATATTCAGCACAAAGATCCATAATTCATTTTTATGGGTACAAATTGACCGCGCATAAATCTATGAAATCATTTGATTGATATGACTCAAAGTGCATGTTTTTAATAGAAATGTTTCATTTTAGATTAAAATTCAAGTCACATCACCCAAACTGAGTGAATAAGCTCAGATTATTTTCCAAATTTAGGAAAATAATCCATAATACAATTTCCACATGTATGTATTCATCGTAGATGAATCTGAAACAAGATGTGGTTTTTATGTCTCAATGTACACGTTTTAAACATGAAAGTGTAATTTGAGTTTAAAACAAACATCACATAGACAAAATCAATAAAAAGAAGATATATTATTTTCCATATTGTAAGAAAAATCCATAATTCATTTATCACATATTGGAATCGACCTCACATCAATCTAATACCCAAGTATGGTTGGCATGACTTGAAGTACACATTTTCAGTACAAAAGTGTCATTTTAGTTTAAAACATCCATAAAATATACAAAAGAAAGAAAAAAACTCATATTTATTTTCCAAAATTTAAAAAAAATGATCCATTACTCATTTTTTTAATTTTAAAAATTAACTGGACATAAATCTGATACATGATATGATCGATATGACTCAAAGTGCATGTTTTCAATTAAAAAGTGTCATTTTTGTTTTAAACGCGTGTCATAACATCAAAATAGTTAAAATGAGCATGGATTGTTTTCAAAAATTAGGAAAATGATCCATGATTCATTTTTCTTATTTAGGGATTGGAATTATTCTAATCTAACACACGATGTGGTCTGTATAACCCAAAGTACCTACTTTCAATATCAAAGATCCATATTAGTTCAAAATGCACATCACATAGACAAAACCATGAAAAAAATATCTTATTGTCTTTAAATATTATAAAAATAAACAATAATTCATTTTTCACATGTAAGAATCTACTGCACATTAATCTGACAACTGATGTGGTCGGTATGACCCGAATTAGGTGTTTAGAATACAAACATATCCTTTTAGATTAAAACACACATCAAATAGCCAAAACTAGAAAACAAGATCTAATTATTTTTGAAATTTAGGAAGTGATCTATAATTAATTTTTAAGTGTATGAATCAATCTTATAAAAATCTGAGACATAATGTGATCTATATGACCCAAACTACTTGTTTTGAATAGAAAGGTTCCATTTTAGTTTAAAACATGTGTCACATAACCAATACTTAGAAAACATGATTGGTTTGACTAAAAATTTTAGGAAAAAGATCCATAATATTGTTTTCATGTATAAAAATTTAACGCATGCTAATTTGTCAATGATTCTTTGAGTATGACCTGAAATATGTGTTTTCATTATAAAAGTGCCATTTTTGTTTAAAACGTGTGTTACGTTGGAAAAACTGAAAAAACAAGCTTGGACTATTTTCAAAATATAGGAAAAAAATACATATTTAATTTTTCAAATATAGGAATTAAATGTACATCAATCCAACAACTGATGTGGTTAGTATGACTAAATGTAGATGTTTTCAATAAAAAACATCCATTTTAGTTTAAAATAATAATTAAATAACCAAAACTGAACAAATGAGCTCAGATTATTTTAAAAATTAAGAATGTATTCCCTAATTTATTTTCAATTGATATGAATTGAACACACATCAATCTGATACTCGATGTGATCAATATGACTCAAATTGTTTATTTTCAATATAATGGTGTCATTTTAGTTTAAAATATGCATCACATTGCCAAAATGGTAAAAATGAAATCAGATTATTTTAAAAATTTATAGAAATTATCTATAATTCAATTTCATTGTTTTTGAATTGAATTCATTCCAATACGAAATACAATGTGGTTTGTAGGACCCAAAGTATGTTTTTCAATATTAAATTGTCATTTTATTATAAAATGTGTGTCATATAGGAAAAAATGAGAAAATAAGAAAAAGTTTTTTTTCAAAATATAGAGGAAGATATACTTAATTCATTTGTTGCATCTAGGAATTGACTAAATATTTATATGATTCGTGATGTGGTCAGTATTACTTGAAGTACATTTTTTCAATATAAAATTATTATTTTTGTTTAAAACATGCATCAAATTGTCAAAACTGATCAGACAAGCTCGTATTTTTTTTCTATCATTAGGAAAATAATTTATAATTCAATTTTAACTTATATGAATTTCCCATATATCAATTCAATACATTAAGTGGTTGATATGACTCAAAGTGCTTGTTTTCAATGCTAAAGTTCCATTTTAGTTAAAAATGAACATTAAATATCAAAAAACAAAAAACATGCTCGAATTGATTTCAAACATAATAAAAAAGATCCATACTTAATTTTTCACATGTAGAAATTTCCCTCACATCAATTTATCTCACTCTGTGATCAATGTGACTCAAAGTGTGTTTTTTCAATAAAGAAGCATAATTGTAGTTTAAAACAAACATTAAATAGCTAAAAATGAAAAAACAAAATCAAATTTTTTTCTAACTATAGTAATTAAACTCATTATTCAATTTTCACATGTATTAATTGAACTCACATCAATCTTACACAAGATGTGTGTAACATCCCTGACCCAGGTGCCACTAATCTGGTTCCCTGAGCTGGGTTGCTACATGACCTCAACCACACCACCCTATATGCCAGAGGATTTCAACTGGCAGCAAGGGTCTAATATGTCACATAGGGAGACACTACCCTCATTACCAGAGTAATACACAATATATAATAATTTAAATTATAGAAACAAAAGAAAATATTCAATTACCAAAATAAATAACAAATTTCCCAAAAACATGGTATAACTATAGGAAACCATAAATATGCCATTCATGCTACAATAGAATGTGAACAAAACCCATAAAAGTCGATGAATAGAAAAATGATCAAAAAGTTCTAGATTCAATGTTTGGAACATATCCCATACATGTCCCATGTCCAACTCAAATCTCGTGCATAGGTCCCTTGCCCTTATTAAGAACTGCAAGCCAGAAATCGTATCAGGTACCCAACGGTGGCCCGAACAAGGTGTGAGAATAACTTAGTAGGACACCACCAATGGTTTCTACAAAATATCCATCAAATGCAGATAGTGAATGCTAGTGATAAATACTAACAAGTAAATATAAAAATCTCCAATGGACCTTTCTAGACTAGGTTACTTTTAATTGTACTACTATTGGTTTTGGGTTCACTACTCAAGAATTTCATGACATCATCGAACGTTATCAGGTGTTCAATGGATTAGTCATATTCAATTTTCTCAATAATATGGAAATAAAATCAATCCATATATCATTGAGCATCACATTATAACAATTAGATCATCCTCACCATGATGTCTCAGTCTGGGTGGAATGAAACCATTAGGGAATAGAACTCCATACCCTTCCCTAACCCATGAATTTAGTTGAAGATCTATAACCTTGGTCCAACTCAACCCATGGGTATAGAACCTCAATATGAAAGGCCACTCAACAAATCCATGTGCACTTTCTTATTTATCATTCCCCACAATTAACCATATCCCAAAAAACATATCCTATATCATTTACAACATCACAACAATATCAATTGATTGGGAATTAACATTATTTCCTCAATCCATTAACACATTCAACATTTATATTACTTAACCACTTTATCACAATTCAATTAAACATTCCTATCTCACTAAGCGTATTCATGTAGAAAGCTAATCCCCTAGAATTTTTAATTAATCCATTAAATATATTTTAAATCCAACCAAACACCCCCTTATGTAATTACCCATCCTAGGAGTATTAATAAACTCCCCTTTCACATTCATCATTCATATAATCATTTTCATCAAGGGCTATATGTTCTCTCATAATGGACTTGCTGTTACTTAGCTAAACTCTTTGTCCGGGGAATATCAGCACAGCCCACGGGTGGCCCAAATTCGGTCGAGTCATCCACCTTTCATCAGAAGGGGATCAAGAGTGGTTCAATTAACCATTTGTAAACCCACAACATCACATCGTGAAAAGGGAACCAAGAACATATCAAAATAGGGAAATAATAAATATCCTACATGCCCTAATATACTAAAAACACAAGGGATATAACATGTAGATCACATACCATTATCTTTTGGAAAAAACCCACTCATTCGAATCCTTAGATTTCGATTCAACTAAATCATAAAGAATTACCCTAAATAACATTAAAAAAGGGTTTTAGAGATTCATATGGATATGGGGAAGAAATAGAAATCCTAAACCAAAAAAATAAAGATGGATACTATCCTTACATGGATATTCAATCTATAACCAAAAACACTCCAAACGGACCTAATATGTGGGAGATTGATCCTTGGAAGCTCTTGGTGTTTTTTGGGGGTCACTAGGGATGGTGGAAGAAGAAAGGAGGAAAATAATTAGTGGTTTAAGAAATCTTGTAATGGAATTTTTGTAATTTTTTAGAAATTTTAATGGTGCATGATTTACCCACAATGTTTTCCAGACCATGTACAAATAGTGAAAATGCTACTACCCACATGCCCTTTCTCTCATACGGTTTTCTAGACCATACGTAAATAGTGCAGATTACCCCGAAATCCCCCATTTTCCCCCTTTTTCATGTCCCTAACCCCTATAACACTCTCAAGCCTTCTCAAGGACTTGAGAGAAATCTCAAAAAACCACAAACATGAACATAAACTGAAACATAAATAAGAACATATCTTAAATAGAAATTTTGGATCTTATAATGTAGTTTATATGTCTCAATGTTCATGTTTTCAATACAAAAGTGCCTTCTTATATTAAAATGTGCATCACATCGCCAAAACAGAGCAAACAAGATTATTTTGTTTTCTCATTATTTAATCTACTATTACTTAATTAATTTCCTTATAATTTTTATTTTATAATTTTTAAATAATTTTTTTATATACAATAATTTAAGCCAAATAAGAAATGGTTTGACAGTTGAAGGATTGTTCTCAAAAAACAAATCCTTTTGAATTGGCTCCCATCCATAGTAAATTCGTTATCACTATGGATGAGATCCCATTCAACATTACCTATTTTTGAGAACAAAAATACATGGTGTGATGTGTAAGAATCAACTAAAACTCAATCTGATACACTGTGAGCTTGATGTGTGTCAAAATATATGTTTTTAGTTTTAAATGAACACTTCTATTTAATTTATTTCATTAATGCATTACTAAAATAAGAATTTTTTTTCTATAGGTGCATTATTTTACTCATGATATGGTGTTTTTTCAGTAATTATTAGCACAACCCAAGGTTGGGGGACAAATAAAAATGAACATTGATGTTTTCAAATATATTTGATAATTTGTACTTACTATTATAATTCTAAAAACTAATGTTTGAAATATCAACAATATTGTGTTCTTATTGTATTTGAGTTGTAAATTTTATTTTAGTTAAATTGTGTATTTTCTCTTTCATTTTCTCCTATATTTGTTTACTATTGTAGTGTGTTGTATGTTTAATAGAACATTATAATAGTATACCCCTTTATCCTTGATAAATAAATGAATTAATAAAGGGTTTCATTTATAAATTATTAAAGCAGAACTGATAAAGGTTTCCTTTATCAGTGCAATAAACATCACTGATAGAGTGTCTATTTATCAAAAATTTCTACAACTAATAAAATCCTAGGGATTTTAATCACGCTCTGATGGTCATCACTTTTTTCGCATAGAAAAAGTATTTTTTTTCATTGTTAAAGGAATTATTTGTATAATTGAGGTATATTTTCATAGTCTATTTGAATAATACTTTATTTACTATGATAATTACTATTATATACTATTAATATTTTCTATAGTCGAATATATCACTACCATTTGAAGGGAAAACCTTTTGAATAAATATTCACACTCATTCATCCTCAATAACTTCTACATAAGAAATTTCAATGGGAAAAGTTGATATTTAATAATTGGTAGATCTATTAGTAGTATAGTTTTAAAGAAAATTAATATATGACATGATATTCTTAATACATACAATGCAAGGGTAAAAATATAGAATCTAATCAAATAAAATATATTTTCATTTTTTTCATTACATATTCCTTTTTGTATTTTTAAAGTAATGGATTCTCATTGCTGTCAATTTAGATACTCTAAAGATTTATTTTCATAGTTCCAAATCATGTATTTCCAAAAAATTGACCACATATGATGTTATTTATAAATTTTTAATACACTACATTACACATTTTACAAATTAACATTGAATTATATGTTTTATATTATGTTTTAATGATAAATTTGTTATGATTGGGTGGTGATTACTTATCATCAAAATCATAGTATGAGGATGAAAAATGTATATAGGTATCTTATGGACTATTTCACATGCACAAGCATTAGGGAATATATAATAATATTTCATGATAAAAAAATTACAAATAGATTACTTATTTTTCTCAATGATTCTATAGTTTTCAAAATAATGTAATCATGGTTATTGAGCTCTTTACATTAGTAAATTTATGATATACATTGTATTCCATTAAAAAATAGAATCATTGAAGATGTATTTTTTCAGATAATTGCAATTTCATTTTAAATATTATTTAATAATTTGTTTATCTATATTTTTCCAAAACTACCAAGATTGTCGAAAGTACATGTACTCAAAAGGGGTAGTAGATTAATTATAAATTAGTAAGAAGATTAAATTATGAAAGAATATTTTTATACATTACCAAGAGGTGATTTTCTACCATGTTTTTAATTTGTTTTGTCACAGATATCGTGAATAATTGGTTTATCTACCCCTTTTTATTTAGTTTTCTTATCATTTTATCTACTGCTTATTTAGTCAAACTTCTTATCATTTTATCTACATATTTTTGAGTAAAGTTTCACAGAGATTATGAATAGGTTATAATTGTCAAATTTAAGATAAAAAATGTATTCTAAAAGGTAGGGGTGAATGAACCTTTTAAAAGTTTAAGAAAATATAATTAATGAAATTATATTGTTACAATAGTGTTCAAAATAAAAATTTATCTACACAAGGATATTCAATATGATAGATTTAAAACAAGTGGAATAAGAAATGAAATATTCATAAAAATTATATGAATAAATGTTTTTTAAAATTTTCAGATCAAATGATCCTATATATATAATTCACTCTTCCATGCATAGAAAGAATAATGATACCCACTATGAAAACTCACTTTTGAACTATGTGATAACATTTTACACACACTAAATTAATGTTATCTAGAGGCACAGACTAGCCTAGTTAACTATCATTTTTATGGAAAAAATCATAAATAAAATCACGAACATTTTTTCGGGAGTTATAACCTAATGAACTACCTTTTTGTTAGGTGGTATAACCAACAAATGACTTTTTTATTGGTAAAAGAATAAATCAACTGCTTATAATACAAAAAAATATACGAAGATTACAAAATTAAAAACTAGAAAAAATGAACAATAATAATTTGAAGGAGATGTATCATGATGAAATTTGATCACATTTTAACTAGATGATCAAATAGTGATATTTTGTTATAATCAGAGTGAAGCACAATAGTCAAAGGAGTAAAATATTTACCTCTTTGCAATTATCATATGAATTTCATGTGTATGTCTCTCATTGGGTGTATCTTTTTCAAATTAATTTTCTATTGATTATTAATTAAGTTCAAACCCTTAAACAAATGAATAATCTATCACTATTAACTTTATGATCTTTGAGATGATTTGGAATTTTTTTGAGAACAAATAACAACATGCCACATGTAGAAATAATAGAACCAAAATATACTATCATTTACCTATATGAGGAATTACCCCACACTATTCCTTTATTAAAATTATAAAAAAACACTATGTATGGATTCATTATAATATATATGTATTTTAAAATTTAATAAAATATATAAATATAATCTTATAAACTTATAGCAAATCAAAATGAAAAATCTACATTAAAATTTAGTTTCAAAATCCAATAAAAAAGAAAAATAAAATAATGCCGATGTGTTATTTTTGGTTTTTCATATGTTCCATTTTCTTTTCTCATATGTTTTAATTGAAACATTGAAAAAATTTGAGATTGCATATTATCCATTTGATAGTTCTCATATGAGTCATTTGGTTATGTTAATTTGTCATTTGACATTGCATATTTTTGTTT
Source organism: Viscum album (assembly GCA_963277665.1). Taxonomy (NCBI): domain Eukaryota; kingdom Viridiplantae; phylum Streptophyta; class Magnoliopsida; order Santalales; family Viscaceae; genus Viscum; species Viscum album. The sequence goes on from OY728150.1 coordinate 498,819,200, forward strand.
ATCCATCTATGTATGTTTCATTTGACACTTGGGGTATTTTGGACTTCATTTGATTGAATAATATTCTATGTATGTTTCATTTAGGGTCTATTTATGTTTCAATTCACGCCTTTGTAAGTTTTAATAAACATTTTGAAAAAAAATCAATAAAATAGACTTGTGTAAAATTCATTTTACAATTAAAAAATTCTAAAAACCTTAAAAGTGTAATTTCTATATAAAAACATTATATACAAAAAAAATACATTATAAACCACTATAAAAGTTTGATAATTAAATAATAAAATCAATGTGATTTAGTTAATCTTAGAGAATTTATAACTATCCATTTACCAATGTATGATATTTATAAACAATGTACATATAATGTGAGTTATTTTTAATATTCAACATGTGATTAGAAATAATTAAATAAACTATAATTATATAATTAAAACATGTGAGGTATATTTAATATTTAAAATAACAAAATAGTCATTAAATAAAAAACAATCTCTCTATTCACCATCAAATCTCTATTACACTCAAACATATTCTCATCACTAAAAATATCCCCCATTTTGTAAATTAAATAATGAAAATAATTTTTTCTAGAAAAATTAGAAAAATATAAAAAATATCCCTATTTTTATAATTTATGAAAAAAATAAAAAAAATTACTACAATTTATTTAAGAACTCTCTCCACATTTAATGTCTTAGAATATTTAAATTAACAAAATAGTTTACATTCTTGAAACTAATTAAACAATTAAAAATCATATCCATGTTTAATCAGTTATAAATAAATAACATTTAAGATCCCCTTAAAATATTAAATATAAAACATTAAATTTTAGCAAATAAAATACAAAATATCTCGTAACTTCTTACTAGGTCGATTACTTCATCCACCACAAAATACAACACAAGGAGAAAATTTTTAATAAATCAGTACTAGACCCTGTAACCTATCACTCACCTCCACTAACCCTTAACACCCCACCACTAATGGTGGGGACCAAACATTATAATTTGATCTTGAAGACAAATTACATAAAAACATACAAAATAGTGAAAAATTATATATCAATTAAAATCTAAAATAAATAATCAACATAATTATAATTATAAATAGTTTTCCATGTTATAGGTTTAGTAGAAATATGATCAATAGAATTCAATACATTAGATATATTTATAAAAAATAGTTTCATAAAAATATGTATAGTAGATATGTTTCCAACTAAAATAGTAATAAACTTATAAAATTATATCAATTCAAGAAAAATGTCCATCATACGATGTTCACACATTTTTTTCTCAAACATCATTAAATCTAATTGTTTTGTAAAATTATCAGAATGTTTATTTTCTATGGAAATAATTTCGAGAATAATATCCCCTTTATTGTCATATTCTCACAGAAAATAAAATCTAGATTCAATATGTTTTTTCTCAAATTCAATAACAGATTTTTAGATGTTGAAATTGTAGATTTATTATCACAATATATAGTTAGTTTATCTAAATGAACATTGAAATCAAAAAATTTTGGACTCCACTTTCAGTGCGAACCACTCACCCGTTATCCATTTGCCTTATCGGGTCACCCGTTTTCTAACTAGGTTGGAAACATGAGGTGCTACCCAGCCATGATGATGGATTTCTTGATGAACCATCACTATTTGGGTTGTTACCCTTATGGAAACTCTTCTATCTCAGATGGAAATAGATCCTTCCTGGGTGGGGCTCTCTTTAAAGTTACCTCTTAATAGGGATGAGGGTTTCCTTGTGTGGAGGATTTGAAAAGGTCACACATAGGAATTTCCATTCTGGAAAGAGAGAACAACTGGCATTAGTAATATACTCATCCTTATATTTGAATAATGAAACTGATAATTTATTTTTATAACTCTAAAAAATTATGATTTTACCAAGTATGTGAAATATACCCAATGTTCTCTTTTTATGAAGCATGTGAACTCCAAAATCAATATCAGATTAGGGGAAAAAGTCAAAATCGTTCTGATTGGAGTAAAACAATCCAAAATGTATACATCCTTTAAAATATATAATAATCTTTTCAAATCTTTTAAATGGATTTTATTAGGATTATATTGATACCTAACATGCATTAAAAAAAAGAATTATATTAGGTCTAGATGCAATAAATTAATGTAGGTTTCCAACCGTACCTCTACACAGTTTTTTATCTATCGATTTTACAAATTCTACAAAATCAAATTTTGAATTAATTAGAATTGGGGATTTCATATCATTATAAGAATCTAGAATAAATATTTTAACAAGTTTTTCAGAATATTTATTTTGAATTAAAATAATACCATCTTTTCATTGAAGAATTGGATGGCCTAAAAATAATTTTAATTCACCCATAAAACTCATACCAAATACATTTGTCATCAAATTAGAAAACTCATTATTAGGAAAATCTTATATTAAACCAAACACTATATTATCGAAATATATATTCAAAATTAAAATATCATTAGATTCAATTTTAGTAAAAAAAATGATCATCTTTTACCTCTTCAAAATAATTTTTCAATATTATAAGTGAGTATGTCATACCAAGATCGTAGTGATTTCTTAAGACCATATAATTATTTGTAGAGTTTAAAAACATATTTTGGGAATTTTTCATTTTCATATCCAAGTGGTTGATTAATATCAACCTCTTAAAAATTCCATAATTTAAAATTTTATTTTTTAAAATCATTTGAAACAATTTAGAATTTCAAAAATAAGCAATGGATAATAAAATAAGAATTGATTATATCCTAGTATTTTTTACAAATAAATATTCAAAATCAACACCTTATTAATGTGAAAATAATTGGAAACTAGTTTATCCTTATTTTTATTTTTATTACCATTTTAATTTAGTATATTTTATGAAATATACTTAATTAATATTGTAAATTTATATTTAGTTGGTTTAACTAGATTCAAAATATAATATATTGAAAATTAATTAAGTTAATTATAAATAAAAATAATCTAACTTAATCATTCAATGTTTTATAAATATTATTTGGAAAAAAATCATCAAAGAATGTATAATTATTATATATATTAGATATATATTTTCTAGTTTGAATTCCAGAATCAACATTTCCTATAACTTTTTCGAGAGGATAATCCTTTAGAGTCTCCAATCCTTTAGGATCATATTGAGAATTGATTTTATCCCCCTTAACTAATACATTATCATTATCAATTTTATCTTCACTACAGCTAAACTATATAAATTCTTTATTAAGAAGATCTACAACTAAATTATTCTTTTCAAATATTATCTTCAATAAACTTAACTTGCAATAATTATTCAAAAACTAATGTTATTTTATAAAATACTCTATTTTACAAACTATAATTATAATATCTTAAATATATTCACTCATCACTCTTAGAATCTAGATTATTAAGATTATAATTTTTGTTTACGATAAAAAAATATACAACCAAACACTCTGAAATTTCAAATTTTAGGATTTTTTAACCTAAATAATTCAAAAGGGGTTTTATTTAAAATTTTTCTTATTAGAAAATTATTTAAAACATGACTTGTTGTATCAATAAACTCATTCCAAAATTATTTATGGAATTTATATTCATTGATAATTTTTCTAGAAATTTCTTCAATTGATTTTTTTCTGCCACACATTTTTTATGTTTTTTTTAAGAATATATTTTTTTAAAAAAATATCCATTATATTCGTTGAATTTATCAAAATATAGACTGATAAACTCACTTCCCCAATCCCTATTAAGAGTGATGATCAAATAACCTCTATGATTTTGAACTATTTTTGAAAAAGTAAAAAAATTATCTATTGTATCACTTTTATGAGTTTAAAAGTTATTCTAAGTGAATATAATATAATCATTAATAATTACAAATACATATTTCATTCCACATAAACTATAATATTTCATAGTACCAAAAAAATAAAGATGTATGAGTATAATAGGTATATCATTTTGAACATTATTAACAAATTTAAAACATTCCTTGTGTTTCTTATCCTTTAAACATGAGTCATAAACAATATATCTACTTAATTTCAGGTCTAATAAATTTTAAATCATTCCATAATTTTTTAATTAATATAGAAACAGAAGGTTTTCTTGTCCGTGACTCCAATTACATAGTATTAAATCTATTTATAAGACAATAAAAAACATGAAATTATATTTTGTTAAATCATAGAAATCAATAGAATATATGTTATCTTCTCTGTCAACATAAAATAAAACAATTTCATTCTTAATAATAATGCACCTGTCAATTTCTAATTTGAAATCCATTCTAGCATTATAGATTTATGATATACTAATTTAATTGTATTGTAAACCCTTAACATACAAAAAATTATAAATTATAAATGTTTTATAAAAACCTATTTCACCATAGCCTTTTGTATTTTATTTAGAGTTGTATTTGAATCTATCATAGCCTCCATTATATGAATGAAATGATAAAAAATTTAGAGATATCAACAATCATGTGTTCAGAATAGATGTTGGCCATATTTCGTGAATCTATGACAATCTATGTAATATGTAATAAAATTAATCAGGTATAATATTGTTTCAATACAAATTACTTCTTGAAACCAACCAGGTTAAAAATTAATCTTTTAGTCACCCAAACAAAATTGAAAAATTTATTTATGGGTGTTTTGGATTATATATTTTTGGAAATAGAAGTTTTAATGTGACCAAAATTTTGAATAAATTTTAAAGAACACTTATTGGAAAAATGCCCTTACATTTTACACATAAAACATGTTATACTTAAAAAACATCCATATAAACTTTTAACAAATTTCTATTAATTATGGATAATTTTTTATTATAAGAAAGCCCAATTTTATTTTTATTAGGTTTTATCTAAGACATTTTATTATCATAATTTTATTTTCTATATAAAAATTAGATAAGTACTCTTTTAAAATATCAATTTCAGATTCTAATTTCACATTTTATTTTTCACTAACTTCCAAATCATCATGTATATTCACATTCAAATAATAAACTATATTTCCCAGTAATTTATTTTCATGCTTGAACTTCTTACATTCATTCTCTACATTAGTTGTGTCAACCAAAACCAGGTTAAATATCCTCTCTTAATATAAATTATTTTTAAAAAGAAATTTTCTAATTATTTCTTTCTCATATATAAGTTTTGATATTTTATAATAAATATTATTCTTCTCTTCTTCTTTTATAAATTTGTTTTTTCAAATTTTCACTTTCTACATTAAATTTCTTATTTTTTTGACAGGTTTCTTATTTTTACCTTGTAATTATTTATATAACTTAATAAGTATCAAAACAAAATTCTATAATTTCATGTATTCTTCATAAATATTTATAACAATAAAATTTTTTAAAGCTAAAATATAATCTAAATTTTAATAATAATGAGCATTATTTTTATCTTCAGTAATAACAGCGTTTCAAATATTTTCTAGTTTTAACATTTGTATAAAATGTGAATCCATTAAAATAGAACAATTATATATTAAATCATAGTTAGAAATATCCTTTTCACTTCTAGAATAATTACTTGATTTATAATAATCAATGCAATTATATCAATCAAAAGTGATTTATTCTCTTTTTTGTTGTTATTCTTGTCATTTCTATAATGGTTTAGTTTTGAATAGTCTATTCTAATTTTTTCCTTTTTCCAACACTCATAACATGCTAGATATAATTCATCAATATTCTTAATATAATTACATTTCTTGTTTTTCTTCATATTATTCTTTCTTAACCACTTCTTGGACCTTTTACAAAATGTTGTAAAATTATTTGGTCAAGTGATTTATCACATCATTTTCAATTCCATTTGACTCAGATTCATAAGATTCAAAAAAACATTTATATTATATTTTAAAGAAATTAATTTATTCTTTTAAACCTCCTTATCCATGATTTGTTTAGTTCAAGATCATACTGCAACAATGTACAAATTAGTTCATCTAAAGTACCCTGCTTAAAATTCATACTCTCATTTATTGTGACTTTCATTTCTAGAATCTTTTATGATTGTGATCTCAAAACCCTTTCCACTATATAAGTGTTATCTATGGAATATGTATTCATATTAATACAATTTATAATATTTGAGAATCTATGGAACATCTGGTACACTGATCTATCCATTGTTTGGTTTAATGGTGCTTCTAATCACTTAGATCAGACATTAATTGCTCATTTCTCAAAGTATCGGCCTTCGGTGGACTCTTTTGATCAATTAATGTTTGGATACTAGTATTTTCAATAGAAAGATATAGTGGGGATTATCTATAGGAAGAACATCACGGTTCAGTTTTCTTTGGATGAGGATCTAATTAAATCATGGGCCTTCACTCCCAACATTTGCAACGGATACAAATTCGTCCTCTCTATATGGACCTATAAAAATCACAAGAAGTGTGACTCACACTCTGTTCACATTTGGGTAAACATTCCTAATCACCCTTTTATATTTGAGAATAAAATGATATTTAGGATGATAGGAAACCTAGTATGTAGGTTCTTGTGGTCCATTGGTTGAACTTATTCCCTTTTCCACCCTATGAAACCTCATTCATGTGTGAAAATTTAAGCCTCAAGAACACCTCCAAATTTATTTTGGATAACATTAGGATATGAGTTTTAATATAAGAAACCGACTATTTATGAATCATGGGTGGATATCTATATGGTGTGCAAGAGAATGGGTCATTCACCAGTGTTTTGTAGGCACAGTCCAAGGAATCCCGATCTGAAGGTTGGTATGGATGTTTCAGAATAAGGAAATACTCATGTAACCAATAGTTATACTGGATCCTTAGTCAAGTTCTTGTGGATGCATAGACAATAACAATATTAATCCAAATGGAACCTTCGAATGGGAATCATATGGTTTGTGATACCTTTAGATGGGTGAAGAAGCATCCAAAGGATCTCCAACCATATGTTATATATTATATGGAGAAATGAAGTTTAGAGATAGGAAATGTGGCTAACATAGAGCATTAATGGGTGCTTCATGAAGGTTATACGACACCTACGAGAATATTATATGTGAATGTGGTGTGTTCATGGGGTGGTAGTGGTGCAAGAGGATAGGTGGTGGATTCAAGTGAACCTAAGATGGATTATCCCCTAGGTTATAATGCTTTGAGAAATTATTCATGAGGTATGGACCTGATCAGGACAAGTCCTATTAGAAAGGTTGTAGGAATTGAACAGGGTAATCATTTTGATTGATTTCTAATTGACGAACTGATGCATGAGCATGAGGAGGAGTTTGTTGGGCCCTATTTGGATGGGTATAGGAGCAAGTCTAGTTCAGGAGATAGAGTGGATGGGGTATGGGAGACAAGACTCTATGTCCATGGAGTGTTAGGAACTAGAAGAGAATATATAAAGAGAAGAAGGATTATGTTTTTCAACTACTTCCAACAGAGGCACGATCAAAAAAAATTGAAATACAATAAGATATTTGGTGATGCCACCAGTCAGCAGCAGATGTTAGATGAGGTTTTTGAGAAATCCTTGTAATTTATTATGAGTTCTTAAGAAGAAGTGTTTGATTAGGTTCTGACACTCAGTGCTATGGAAGAGGAAGATTCCAAAATGATGGGGAGGACCTTGAAGCTGACCCTCAATGAAGAAAAATATTCCTAGATTGAAAATAAGGATATGATTTTCTTTGGTGGATTCAATAACAAGATGACCATACTTGAGGAATACATCCAGACCTTGAACAAGTTGGCCTTTCAGTTTGAAGATATGTTGTTGGATGAACCAGACACGTAGTTAACCAATATCTCTTAGAAACTATTTAGTGAGATCAATTTAGGTAGGATTAAACTATATTTCAAGGGTTTTATAATCACTTTATATGTTTGAATCCATGGTTTCTCTATTTTCTTCAAATGTGTTTCAATAATTTAAAAAATAATTTTTAGGTACATTAAGTATTCTCTATATTTCTCGACCTATCTTACATGCATAGACATAGCTAATTAAACTTTGACTTAGAGACCAATTTATGATATTCATTACATTATAATTAAAAAAATATATTACTATATAATTATCTACAAGAATATATAGATAATAATTTTATTATGTATGGTTTCACTATGATCATCTAATGTTTAATGCTTAAATATTTTAGGTATGCCACCATTTTCTCCTTACAATTACCATAATTTTTCCCATTTAAATCTAGTGGATTTTTTGGTGTAAAAACATAATTCTAATTCGTTATTTATAGGTTATGAAAACATTTTTTACATCTAGTATGTTATAGGATATACATGTTAGCACAAAAACAAATAATATTAAAAAATAATCAACAATGTTGAAGTATCCTTTCAATGTACTAACTCTGATACTAATTTATCACCCAATTAAGATATAGAATTTAGTCTAGATGTGAGCGGAATATAAATTTTAGGAATTCAAAGGAGAATAATAAATCAAATTATATTACTAAATTTTTTTCAAAATTAATGTTTATCTATATAAGCTTATTATTAGTTTGAGGTGTTATCAGGAAGGTGGTGCGAACCCTAGGCCGATGCTCGACTCTCAGTGAAGACGGTAGAAACAACAGTGTTCCCTCCTCCCCCAATAGAGGAGGGACCTATGACATCCTTCAGGAGAGGAGGACCCCCTTTCCGCCCCTTCTATAACCCCGAAAATCATCCTCCCTTCCCGAAATCCTCGCTAAGTCCCAAGGTTGCAGATATCCTCGACGGCCTCCCCAATCTTCCTATTTTATCTTCAGAGTACACGGAATCCATAGCACTTCTAAATCTCACATTGGTAGCTTAGTTTAGATAGAGGAGACCTTTGGTGGATTCATTTGACAGGTTCGTCTTCGGATCTTGGGATCTTTATGAGAGGGAGATAGTGGGTGAGCCTGACAATCAACATTTCATGACTCATTTTTCTTCTGAGATGGAATTCATCAGAGCATGGTCGTGTGTACCCTATATCGTCGATTTTTTTTTGATTCATTCTCTTTCGTTGGACTTTCATGTTTCACGTGAAGATGGATCCACCTTCTGCTGTGGTTTGGGTACGTTTTCCAAATCTTCCTTTTCCATTTCAAAACCCATCAATTATTAGGGTGATTGGTAATCTGGTAGGTAGATTCTTATGCTCTAATAGTCTAAATGAGGAGGTTTTCCACCCAGTCAATCCTTGAGTGTGTGTGGAACTAGACCGATCAATAATTCCTTTTCAGTGTGTTTGGATTACAATTAGTTAAGAGTATAGGTGTAAGCAGTGGGTGATTTATAAAAACTGGACCGATTTCTGTTTTTTTACAAGAATTTGGGTCACTCCTATGATGTTTTTCTTCAGGGGTCTGTAAGGATGAGAGGCATGGGAATCGGCTACGAACCCTGCTCAGAGTGAAAGAGGTCGGGCCCCTAGATGGAGGCTCTCCATTAAGAAGTTCAGTCTAGGGGAAAGACATAGGATGGTGGTAGGGTCAATGTTCCAGAATGTGAGGAGCTTGGCCCGATTCTATCAACAGAGTGTATAGACGGGGGAGGGCGGGGATCCCAATTGATAAAATTGTTGGAGGAGGAGAATCTCTAAAATTCTCCAGTGGAAGGCAATGCATTTGTTGAGGGGATTTCATGCACTGATCGTGGGAAGAAGGCCTATGTTTCTCAGGCTAATCCACTCATGTCTAAAGTGTTTCAGAGGTTGAAGAAGGATCTAGATGGACCCTCTTGTGAACTGCAGGGCAATGGTCTTATTCTAATTGAGGGTCCTCAAATGAAAAATCAGTTGAATGGGAGTACAGAGGTTATGGTGCAATTGGTATGCAGGGAGGAGGTTTCCCCAGTCACTCCTAGAACTATGGTTGTAGTGTTGGACAATGGAGATGTGTGTAAGTGGAGGCAAGGAGCTTCTGCGGGTGCAGTGAATTCAATCAGAACTAGGACATCAGGTGGGTCAGATTATTTGAACCAGACTTCTATCTGCTTGATCAACTCATTTGGAAGCCTTTCCAAGGTTAGTTTGAGTTTGGATCCAAATATTCAGGTTCATGATGATGGGGTATCTGGGGATTATCACAATCAATGTGAACTCGATCTATTGGTTGAGGGAGATTTAAGCCCGAGAAGTAATAAGAGTATTAAGAGGAGGAAAGGGAGGAAGGAATACTTCTCTTTACCTCCTCCTCTGGTGACCCGATCTATGAAAAACTCCAACATAAAGAATATTGATGCTGATTTTTTGAGTAGTTAGAGAACAAAGGACTAGGGAGTCCAATACATTGAATTACTTGTTTTCTCTGACGAAGAAGTGACTGAGTAGGTCTTACTGCTTAACGCTAATAAAGAGGAGGCATCTAAAATGATGCGGAGGCCAATAAGAATGTATCTTAATGAGGAACAATACATATGGATTGATAGGAAATATCTAATTCTGGTGTGGGGGGGGGCTTCAATAAAGGGAAGATTTTCATTGAGGAGTACATTCAGATATGTGATCAGCTGGCTTCGGAATTTGAAAAGCAAATGACTGAGGTCCCCGATACCCAGGTTTCATCCTTATCTTAGAAATTGTTTAGGGAAACTGACCTGATAATCTTAATTTCATTTTTAATTTCTCTAGTTAAGCTGATGTTTGGTGGGTTCTATTGACGAGTTTTCTTGTTAGAGCTATCTGCTCTTTGTTCTTTCTTATATTTGGTTTTTTGGTGGATTTTGGTGCTTTTTTAGATGGGGATCAGAGCATGAAGACTTCATCGATACATGTCATTTGGATTGGGACAATTAAGAGGGTATGGATTTTTCATCTGTTCCAGGCCTGTGCTTTTTCACAACACAACTTTCCATTTGATATGATTTGGTGAAGGCTTATCATCACGGTGCAATTGCTGGGGAGGGACAGTTCAAGTTTTTAGGTTTTCACTTTTTTGGTTGTTTTATGGTTGTTCTGTTGGACTTTACGGTTTCTCAAATTCCATAAAAAGTGTTTGATAATAAAAAAATCATTTTCAATCAGTATAATCTTATTAGATTTGATATATTTAAACAATGAAAAATTTGAAATGTTGATTTACTGGGAAAAAATTATAAACATAAAATTTCTATAGAAGTATACATTAAATTATCATAAAACAACACTTTACTATTATCTACTCAGGGAGAAGTTCAATATCTTAATATTTTAAAAAATACAATGTTCAATAGCATATAAGATATTTAACATTGAGCTTAAATGAACCAAAAAATATTATTATTTAAATATGTCTATTATAACCTAACCATTGAATTGGAAGGTATGAATAGGATTAACCACATTATGAAATATATATTATGTTTATATTAATAAGTATTTATTTATTGATTATTTATAAATAAGCACTCATTTTTTACTGAATTCATTTTATTCTACAAAAATAGGAAGGGATTTTATTTATTTTTGTTAGTGAATATTATATATAATTTATGGAACTTTTGGAAATTATATTTTATAATAAAGGGTTGATGTTTTTTAAACTATAATGTCAAAATTATCTTAGAGCTCTTTTTTTATAATTTTCTAAAAAGTTTGATTTTTCAATGAATAGTAAAAATTACTGATTTTTGTTGAAAACTGTATTTTTTGTTTCAAGAATTTAAAAGGTATATTTTATTAAATGTTATAAAAGTGAAATTATTTTTATTATATTATAAATAGTCAAATTATGTTAATTTTAATCAATTTTGTTTTTTCAATTTGTATAAAAAAATTTATACTTAAAAGGTATTTTTCTGAAAAAATTATCATTGAATTTTGAGTTTTAATATTAAATTAATTTATTTGACATATAAAATTTTAATATTAAAAAATGGAATCTATATTTGGAAAAATAAATTTCAAAATTTTTAAAAAGGTCCTTTTTATTTTTTATCATTATGAATAGTAACCTTGGTAAATATATATCACCTCATTATGGGTAAAATGGGTAAAACATGGCTAACACTTTGGAACAAAACATTAAATTTTTTATACCTACTCCATTTGTCCTATTTTATGAGTTTAGAATACCCATTTAATTAAAATATTATAATATATGGCACCTTTGTGTCATTTATCTTTAATTTTTCATTAATGATTTTTATCTAAAAGATAATGTCAATAATGTAACTTTCATTCTTTTAATAATATAATATTTTTTGACATGGATAAAAACAACTTATGTTTAGTTATAAATTATTAATTTAAATATAATTCAATATTTCTTATCATTGTAATTAATTTTTTATTTTTTGTAATGAAATGATTACATTAAATTCTCATGAAACACTGAGAGAGTTCTTGTAAAAATTATAGAAAATCGAGTAAATGATTTTAAAAAATCAAAATGTAATAATATTTTACAAATTTAACGTGTAACTGTAATGTCTCATATTTTACCATGTATATTTTTAATATTATATGGGGATTTATTTCGGGGACAGGCTCTGAGACGGCGTGCAGTACCGAGGCCCGGTGAGCCCGGAACAAATGTATGAATTTAATTTATTAATTAAATTATGTGCGCATCCATTTTTCCTGAAAAAGTGGAATAAATCATGAATGGGTCCTCAGATCAGAAATCTGAGGGCACCGTTGCGTTCAGAACATCGATTTTACCTTAGGCGAGGCCTAACTTCGGCCGGCACAGGCCGATGGTGAAATCTGTTTTTATGGCGTAACCATAATAAAATATTTACTTAAAATATTTTATTAAATTTTGTTAAGTAAAATATCTATTTTCATTAAATAGAGATTTTTGTAGGAGAATCAGGGTTACAATTCCCATAACCCTGAAATCCTCTAGAGGCTCTGGGAAAGCTCTAGAGGAAAACCCCAACGCAGCGGCGACGTTCTTGACGAATTTCGATGGCGATGACGACGCGGCGAGCGGATCTTCACCGAAAAAGGCAGTGAATCCAGGTAGGACGTTTTTCTTGATTTTCCTTTCCCCGTTTTTGATTTCCACGATGAACTCAGACTAATCCATAGACAGATTAGCCCGCGGATCGATCGTTCCTGCGAGATGGGATTTTTGCAAGGATTTTGGGGACGTGATTCTTGATTTTGTTTGGTTTTGATCAACCCTCAAACGGTGATGAACCAAGATCGACACGAACATCGATTGAGGTTCACCACTCTCGTTTTGCTGTGTTTTCTCGCCCAAATTCATCGCGTTCTTCGTGAGCATTCTTTGCGTTCTTCGTGGGGCGATGAACAACAGATCATTGCACATCCGTTTTGCGATGCAACGATCCCAAATTGAAGGATCAACACTGCAGCGGCCTTGCGGAGGTGCGAAAACAGTTTCGTAGGACGGATTGAAGTGGATCAGAAGAAATCGTTCTTCAAAAGATTTCAGCTCGGATGGCCAGAATCAGATTTTGGAGCCGATTGAAGGCCTAAAACCCACAGATTCGACTTCACAGAGACGAGGCGAGCCGGTATGTGGAATTTCGCAGTGAACGGACGACCGAATCGAGATCCAGAGAACAGGCTGAGGCGCGCGGAGGAATATGCGGTTTCTAGGATTTTCCCGACTACACGCCATGTAGTATGGGCTACACGGCATGTGTTCATTGGTAGGGTTACCTGGCATGTACTCCGAGAGTACACGGACATGGGCAGGGTACACGGCCAAAGAACACGCCGTGTATACCCCTCCCCGGCTAGACCCGGCCAAATACACGAGATACCCCATGTACTGGCACACGGGCTGGCAACACGGCATGGGTATAGACCGCGGGGCACATGGATAGCGTACACGAAGAAAGCCTAGGCTCGCAAACACGGCGTGTGTTTTCTTGTACAGGCTGTGTAGTTGTTTTATATCCGGCAAGCCGAATGACACGGGCTATTTACACGGGCAGCACCCGATGTCAAGGAACATGACGTGTACTTTTCTACACGTCGTGTAGTTTGGTTTTTCATGGGTTGAACGAAGGACACGGGCCGTTTACACAGGCAGTACCCGGGGTCAAGGAACACGACGTGTAACCATATTACACACCGTGTAACTTTTTCTTCATGGCTTGAGCCACTCGCCTTCTATGACTTGGACTAGTCTTAGGGTTCGTACCCTTGGAAATCCTCTGAAGGATTTGGTATCAACTCGTTCATGCAGTATGATCCCTTCAGCAGAACTTCCCAAATAATGTTGTTGGAATCCCCTCTATGAGACTTAGATCCAGATCCTCTATTCATTCCTGGAACCCTAGGTAGAGTATTTGGTATCGACGTGACCAACCTAACCCGGGCGTCGATCCTCTGCTTAGCGGATTAGCTCAGACTGAGTTGTCAGAATCACCCCATGTCTGGGCTGTGATCCTCATCTAAGAGTCTTGTTCTCAAGGTACTTTTGGATTGTGTTCTCCCGGAATGAGTACTTGGTATCTCCCTCTTCAGACCTAGGAGTGTGTCCTCCCGATGGTAGGTTTAGTAGAATCTTCGAGCTGGATCCTAGTGGTGGTATCGCGATGATTATTAGTGTATGGGTATATCTGGATATTCTTGTTATATGTTCTGTAGACATATACTGTGTAGAGATGATTGTACCATTCTTTGTGGTATTTTTCCCTCTGTTGTATTTCCTTTGTGGTTTCGGGGTGTCCTACTGGGTATTGTTATACTCACCCCTTCACGGGCTTTGCCCACACATATCGTGTCTTGTGCAGACGAGCGAGCCTTTGACAGGATTCTAGGCAGACCAGGACCGAACGGTGCTCAGTGAGATCAGACAGGCCGAGGTGTGTCCCTTCGGTGACAGGTTGCTGTCCCAGTACCTTTATCTACAGGTTGGACTTTGTTACAGACTTTCTTTTGGTGGGCTTGTACTTTTGGCCCAGTGTTTTTACTTTACTGTACTTTATTTCCTGTCATACTCTATGGTTGGGTTTTAGTATATGCATGTGTCATTTCCTTTTAGTAGTTTTTACTTTTCAGCCTTGTGGGCTGGGAGATGTGTGTGCTTGTGTACAGGTTTATAGGCAATGCCTCCCATGTTAGTAGCATGCCTACTGGGTGCTAGTCACCATCCCCTGGCCTATTGGAGGCGGGCTTGGGGAGTTGCGGCTCGGGCCGCACTGGGACGGGTCGTGACAGTAACACGAACTTTATAGAAACATATAAGATTTTAGAGATGATTTAATATTTTAGATTCTAATTTCATTGTTATCTTTTTGTTTTGAAAAATCACATTAAGTGAATAATTATTAAAATGAAATTAGTAGTATTTTATGTTAAATATATTTTATTAAATTATCAAAAATAATAAAATTATATCAAGAGGAAAATTAGAAAAAAATGGACAAAAACATAATCAAATTTACATTTATGTTACAATATATAAGATATATGTAAATTTATTGCCTTTTAACATTGAAAATGTCGTTACAACAATTAATGTTAAAATTGGTTGACCAAGGAGTTAATCAAAATATATGATTTAAAATGATATCAAAGAATATATAAATTTTCTTTTATGATTTATTTAATTTTATATATTCCTTAATAAATGTCAATTATGAACCATTTTACATGATTAGGATACATATTATTTTATAATATTTCATGTATTTCTAAAAATGGAATTAATTATATTTTATAATAAAAAATATTTTATAAAATGATTTATAATTCATAATAATACAATATTCATCAAATTGAATTATTTATGGATTAAAATATCAAATATGGTCCATTTATGGGTCCCTTTTTATTTTATAGTAACTTTTTTTGAACTCAAAAGAGTAAAAAAATATTGATGTCACGGTAATTTTCAAAAGGCTTACCTGAAGTTAAAATAAAGGGATTAGTGTGAAAACATCACCCAAACTTGTCTTAATGTTAGTGGATGATAGAATTTAGACTCATAATCATTCTATCTAGAAATTAAATCATTTTTATCTATTTTTTCATGATAAATAATTTATATTATTTAATTATTTATGTAATTACAAAAAAATTTCCTCCCATTATTTATTAAATGGAAAAAATTTTCCTCTCCTCTACACACTTCAAGAGACATTTAGTTCAGAACAAACCTATCCAATTAACTAAATAACACCCCTACCCACATTCATGATTTGTTATTTTGGTCATAATACAATCCATAGAGGGTTTAAGGTGTAATGGAAATGAGGTTGCTTAAATATCATGTTGGGTTTTAAAAATATAACTACTGTATAAAAATGATAATTATTTCATGATTATTATTCTGGATATGATGTAATAATGATCTCTTTGACAATAGTCAACTTACCAAAGTCGTTTTAGATATATGAGTTGAATATCATCGAAATGTCCATTGTGAAATTAATTGATTAATTAATTAATTATAAAATGTTATGAAATAAAATAAAATAAAAAATAAACACGGAAAAGTTTTAACAAATTATATTTTAAGATTAATTTTTTTTATTTAGTATGATAAATATTATTTGTGACGAGTTAGACTCGAGGTAAGCGACACTTTACATAACAAATCATTTTAAATGTTTTAATGGGTTTTTTCTAATATAAATTCTTCCATTACATTATTATAAAATAATATTTAAGAATGTATTTATAGGGATATGAATAATTTTTTTCATTTATAATTTTTTTTAAAAAATTCAAATGGAATCTTTTTACGTATTATATACAAAATTTGTTGACAATATTTAGAAAAAAGAAAATGGAAATTTTTATTTTAAATATTATAGTGACAATGACATTTCCTATTGCCGTAATATTTAATTGATGATTGGATTCCTTTAAACGTTATATATTTTTTAAA
Source organism: Viscum album (assembly GCA_963277665.1). NCBI lineage: Eukaryota > Viridiplantae > Streptophyta > Magnoliopsida > Santalales > Viscaceae > Viscum > Viscum album. The sequence continues at coordinate 498,836,021 of OY728150.1, forward strand.
TAAAAACACTCCCTCTTTATGTTTTGGGTAATTTAAAAAGGGTTTTAATGGAATGAATATTTGGATATCTAGAAATTTTTTTGTTATGGGGGTAAAGAAATTTTTTTTAATGTAATAGAGAAAATGAAAGATTTCATATTTTAATATTCTGTTATGGTTCTTGGAAATTATTTATGAAGATAGGTGGTTCCATTATAAACCAACGATGGGTGGTTCCATTTTAAACCAAGGATGGATGGTTCTGTTATGAACCAAAGGTAGGTGATTCTGATATAGCTCTCCAATGCATTGGGTAAACAAATGGAGTAAACTGATTAGGTTTCTCTTAAGAGACACTACTACAGGTCACAATTTTATGAGTGTCAAAAATTGGATTTATCTATGGAATAAGAGAACTATTAATCTAAGAATTTTAAAAAGCCTCATGTTATCATTGCTAAAAAAAATCATTAATAAAGGGGGACTTATCAGTTCTTTTTTTAATGATGATAAAGGGAGGATCATTTATTTACAGTTCTAATCCACCTTTTTTGTCAGTGCCTTTCCCCCACTTTTTGGTGCTTTTAACCTAATATCCCACACTCCACATGTTTCGTGATTTTCCACTCCCCCTTTTTTTCTCCTAAAAATGGTTCTTTTATAGTGGTTTTCCAATTCCCAGCCCCCAGTTCACACCCACACACACCTAGATTTGATTCGTGTACCTCTGTTTTAAAACTAGAACACCTTTACCACTACACCAATATGTTTTTTCTCTATTTTATGATATTTTTGTTTATTTATATATATTTTTACATATATATTTTTTATTCATATATTTTTATAATTATTTTTAAATATATTTATAAAATTTATTTTTGTGTGTGTGATATATATATACTTATATTTATTTAAATATATTATATATTAATATTCATTTAAATTTATTAGAATATAAATATAAATATATTTTCATTTATTAATAAACAAACATATGTATATATAAACATTATATATATATATATATTTGTATAGGTATATATATTCATATATTATTATATTTTAAAAAATGGTATGTTTTTGTTTTAAATACATTTTAAGAATATGTTTATATATTTTAGATATAAATTTTATACATTACATAAATAATTATATTTAAATATATTTACATATTTATATTTATACATAATCAAATATAATTTTATATATACATATAAGTTATTTATAATGTATTGATAAATATTTACTATAAATTTTATTTTACCCCGAATGGACTAAATGCCTTTTTATTTATTTATTTTGAAAATCTACCTTTTAATTGTTGAAGGGGGACCCTTATATGACCCACATGACCAAGGGACATGGCCCATACATGACCCAATAAATGATATTAATGTTCCAAGACCTAACACACTTGAAACATCCCCTCCCCAGCAACTTCATGTTGAAGGAGCCTAGCTCCCCAACTCGAATAGTGGATCCACTAGCATTTCCCCACACAGAACTATATAGTTCTCGGTCCTAATTATTGTTGGCATACCCTCTCATTCTCCCAATTTGGTTATATCTTCCCTAGTGGTTTCTATTTTTCTCTTATATATGATATATATACATAATATTGATACACACACACATATTTACAAAAATAAGTAGACTTTTATATTTCTCACATACATGTACAAATATTTATGTACATATGTATTTATTTAAATATATTTTAATATACATATAACTATATTTTCTTATTGATAGGAACATGTATATATATAAACATGACTTTTATCAGTATATTAATATACATATTAATTCTTTTTATATGGAAAATAAAATTGTTAGTTTTTTATTTTAAATAAAAAATAATAAATATTTATTTCCATTTGTTTTATATATTTTAAAAAAAATTCTATATAAATATGTTACAATATGTATATTTATAATTGATTCATTATAAGTAAATTTGATAAAATATGAATATATTTATTTATAAATAAAACTACAACATTAAAAATGATAAAATTTCAAAAATAGAATATATATATATGAATGTAATCTGTGGGAATAAATTCATTCTTCGCTAAAAGCAGACAAGAAGACTCTCTAAAATGATGCCGAAATACTATCAAATATTTAAATTGTATGTTATCCCAACTAAAAAATCTATTTTGGAGGCCTTCTATGCCTTCGTTGACCATGATAAGATAGTGTCCCCCCATGTCATCATGGTGTATATCACTTCATAGGATTTGATTTGATATTTAGTAGAGCAGAAATGGATATTCAGATAAAAATTTATATACATTTGATGTTTAGGTCATATTTTCAACTTATCATAGATCATTAATTAGTTTATTAATTTTTTATGTCATCCAATTGTTATTTAATGGATATTACTCTATTTTAATATAAAAACTATTATTTAATATTTTTTTAAATTATTTAATAATCCATTGTCACTAAATATCTTATATATTAAGTGTAAATACAAATTTACCCTTATGTAGATCATATTTAATAAAATATATTATATTTATATATAAATATATTATTTTTAATTTCATATCATTTTGATTATGAAATATATCCTTTATCAACGCTACAAAAAAAAGCACCACTAAAGGGGGACCTTTATTAGGGATAATAGAAAAGCACTGATAAAGGGGGCCTTTATCTATTCTCTTTTAGCACTGATAATGGCCCCATTTATCAATGATTTTTTATTAACATTGATAAGACCCCCATTTATCAATTATTGTTTTATATTACTAATAAATGTAGCCTTTATTGATTCTAATAAATGCTAGCGCTGGATAAACCCAAATTTGTAGTGGTGAGATTATTTGAAATTACTCGGAAGGTTATTCCATTTATAATAGTGATATGAAAATGTTGTCTCAAGTTACCTGCATGATTTATCAATGATTGATATTGGTTTTCATATAAATCTTATTATTCCACAAGGTATGATATTGAGCTAATGTTTAAAGGAATGTATATGTTATTTATTAATAGTGAAATGTATAAATTTTTTAAAAACAGATTTTCATAACTTTTTCATGATTGAAAATAATCCGTTAAGATTTATATTTTATCTTCGTATAAAATGTTTTATGGAAACATTTTTGGGGATAAGTTTATTTATTGGCAAATAATATGTTTATTTTGTGCTCAATGTTTATTTTAAAAATGTCAAATTCTTATAAGTATTCATGGACTAACAGGTTTCTTTCATTCTTCTTATATGTCCCTTACCGATATATTTTTTTCTCATCCCATGGTTTAATTGTTTTTTCATATGTTTTAATAATTATGAGTAGGAAAATTGATTAAGACGTAATATCGAAAAAGAAAAGTTGTGTATAGTGGGAATAATGATCACTTAAAGACACTGGCATTGATATATGAAAGAGTAATTACTAATTTTATAAAACCTAAAACTAAAAGATTCTTGCATATGTATGGGATTCCATATTTCCATTTGTTGTTTTAAGTTTTATATTGTTGAAATTGGCCCAAATTTATTGGCATCAAAGGTATAAATTTAATGTTTATATTTTTATCATCATATCCAGGAGTGCGGTTTTAGGGTCTCTATAAGAAGAATGATACTCACTTGGAACCGTAACTTTTGAAAGGTGTGATAACCTTTTATAAAACTATAATTTTTTCACATGGAGTCACAACCAAGTATCTCTAACCAACCTTTATAATGAACAAATAACAACCAAGGTCACTGACTTTTGATCAGGAGTCACAATCCAAGGACATACCTTTTGATTTCGAGGTATAACTAAAAACGGACATTCTTTTGATTGGGAATACAAATAGAAAATATACAAATTATAATATTGGAAAATTAGAAAAAATTAAGAACATACATTTTAATAAGATATATATCTATAAACTTCAATCTTTTTAGTAGTAGATAATCAGACATTTATGTTCCTTTTTGATCATAGTGAAGCACAATAGTCATAGAGGAAACAATTTATCACTTCCTAATTCTCATCTGAATGTCTTGTGTCTGACTATCATTATGTGTGTCTTCTTAAAATTATATTTATATTTATTATTAATAAATTTCACACCCTCAAATAAATTTATAGTCCCTCATAATTAACATTTGGACCATTGAGAGAACATGAACTTTTCTTAAGAAAAAATAAACCCATACCACAATTATAAATAATAAAAGAAAAGAATATTATTTTTTACCTTTAAGAGGAATTATCCCACATAGTTACATCATTAAAATTATTCAAAAAAAACATTGTATAGATACATTAGATTATATAAGTATTTTAAATTCTAATAAAACATTTAAAACTGTTTATTTAAACTTAATGAAAATTGAAATTAAAAATATATAGGAAAACAAAGTATCATAATGCTCTAATTTTCAAAGTAAATTATGTGTATGATTCATTTTTTTGTATGTATTGTTTTATGTATATATGATTTGTCACATAGTAAAATATTTAGTCTATATAGGTGTGTTTTTCTATTTGTGTATGATTTAATTGGTTATGTGTATGTGTCATTGAACACATTGTGTGTGTGTGTGATTATCCATCTATGTATGTGTCATTCAACAATTAGATAATTTTTTACTCCATATTAGTGAATCATGTAATTCATATGTGTCATTTAAGTACTATGTATGTTTCAATGTGAGATAATGTAGGTTCCATTTAACACTTATAAAAGGTTTTTATAAAACCAACTAGCATATGAGTAGTTTGAAACATGGAAAATTTGGAAAACTTAAAAATTAAAGATTCATTATAAAACATTATAAACCATAAAAATAATTTGTAAATAATTATAAAATTTTAAAACATAAATAATAAAAATAATGTGATTTAACAAAACAATCAGAAATTATAATTATCCATTTAACAATGTATGGTATTTTTTAACACTGTAAATACAATGTGATATATTTTTAATAATAAAAATGTAAACAAAAAGTTATGTGATACATTTTAATTATTCAATTAAAACATGAGAGGTTATTTTAATATTCAATATAAAAAAAATAAATCAAATAAAAAATCTCTTCAAACACATACAATCTATAGAACAATCAAACATAGACTAAGAACCAATAGTGATTTTCTATTGATTTTTCTCTAAGCATTTTATGCCAATGAAGAGCACAAAAGGCCTCAATAAAGTTTTAAAAGACCTTATTAAAGCCTAAAATCATTTCCACAGACAAGGACCATGAACTATGAAAGTGAAATGATTCGTTAACATGAACTATTTTTTGAATAGAAATGATATTAGCATTCAACATGCAAATTGGTATCTATATGGAGGCCTTTTGTTCTCTTCAAAGGCATAATATTTATGTAGAAAAATAAATTCATAACAAATGATTCATTAAGGATGATGCTCTAATGTACTATTAAATGTTCTCTACATGGATCTATTTGTTATTGATTTGTTTTTTTATTCATGATGAAATGCATTCCATTTTGGGTCCAATCCATTTTATCATGATGTTTGTGAGACAAAATTTTGTTTTACTGATAGAAAAGAAAGTTATTGGATTTAATAAAATATCTGATTTGACCATGAAACTACTACATTAATAAATTTATACCTACTCCCTTCAGGGTACGTAGATACATTTATGCCTACACCCTTCACAATTTTCCAAAGCTGTTTAACGCTATCCATTCCACTTAAAGAAGCATTTTATCTAGAAAAGAATGTTATATAGTCAAAATCATGAAAATGTGCTCATATTGTCTTTATAATTTAGGAAAATTATCCATGAATCATTTGTTAATTTTAGGAATAATCCTCACACTGTGTGTTCAGTGTGACTCAAGGTGTATGATTTCATGTAAAATTGACATTTTAGTTCAAAACACACATTACATACTCAAATGTCAGAAAACATACATGGATTATCTGGATAATTTAGTACACTGATCGGTGATTCATTTGTGATGTGTAGGAATTAACCTCACATGTGACACATGGTGTGGTTAAATTGAATGAAGGTGCATGTTTTCAATTCCAAAGTGACATTTTTGTCTAAAATGCACGTCAATTACTCAAAACTAGTAAACTATTCATAGATTGTATATATACTTTAGGTAAATGATTTGTGATTAATTTTTTTCATGTATGAATTAACCTCAAATCAATCGGATACACAATTTTTCTGGTATGACCAATTGTGAGTGTTTTTTAAATGACATTTTATTTCAAAACATGTTTCAAAAATTCAAAAATAGGAAAACACATGTAGATTTTCCTATTTTTTAATAAAAATTTTTATAATAAAATTTTAATATTTAGGAATTAACGTGTCAATATGATAAATGGTGTGGCCGATATGGATGATAAAGCGTGTTTTTATTAAAAAATGAAATTTTATTTCAAAACATACGTCACAATGTCAAAAAAAATCACTTGAATGACATTTTAAATTTAGGAAAATGGTTTGTGATTCATTTTTTATATATAGGAATCAACCACACAACAATTAGAGACATAGTGTGATCGATGTGGCTCGAAATGCGTTGTTTCATTTAAAATTAAAATTTTAGTTCAAAATGAATATTTCATTATCAAATTCAATAAAACATGATTATATTGTCTTTATATGGTAGTAATATTATTCTTTATTAACTTTTTATATATATAAATTAACCTCACATCAATCTGACACACGATGTTGATGGAATGACTGGAACTGCTTATTTTTAGTTTAAAAGTGACATTTTTTGTCTAAAACACATGTAACATACTAAAAAACAATAAAATGTCATTGGATTGTCTTGATTCATTAGGAAAATTTTATGTGATTTATTTTTATATGTAGTAATTAACATCAAGTCAATATGATATACGACATAGTTGGTATGATCGATAGTGCGTATTTCCATTTAAAAATAACATTTGTGTTTAAAACATACATTACATAGTCAAAGTCAAAAAAAATATCTTTGGATTTTGTTTATAATTTAGTAAAATGATGATTGATTCATTTTTGACATATATGAAACAAATTCACATCAATCCAACACATGGGGTGATTTATATGAATCAATGTGCATGTTTTCAAATTAAATTGACATTTCAGTTCAAAACACAAATCAAATACTCAAAACTAAGAAATCATTCACAATTTTTCTCAATACATTATGGAAATGATCCATGATTCATTTTTAAGTGTATGAATTATCCCCACATCAATAAAACACATGGTGTATCCATATTGATAGAAAGGGAATTTTTTCACTTTAAATGTGAAATTTTTGTCTAAAACATGTATCACATGCTCTCAAATTAAAAAATATTCTAGGATTGTCTTAATGATTTATAAAATTATCTATGATTCATTTTTGTTGTATATAAATTTACATTAATTCAATTTGATATAGGGTGTGGCTGGTATGAGAAATATTGTGTGTTTTCATTTAAAAATTACATTTCAGTTCAAAACATGTGTCCCACACTTAAGAACAATAAAATACACTCATATTTTCATTATATTTTAGGAAAAAAGATCAATAAATATTTTTTGATGTGTTGGAATTACCGTCACATCAATATAACACAAGGTTTAGTCAATATAATAGAATGTATGTGTTTTCATTTAAATATAATTTTTTAGTTAAAAATAAATTCCACATTTTAAAAACCAATAAAAATTGCTTGGATTGTCCTGATACATTATGGAAATGATTCTTGATTCATTTTTTGATATGTATAAATAAACTGCACTTCAATCAGATGCATGATGTGGCTGATATGACTCAAAAAGGGTTTTTTCATTTAAATTTGACAATTTATTTCAAAATTCACATCGCATACATAAAACTGAGAAAACACACTCCGATTGTTTGGACACTAAAATTATCCATGATTCATTTTTATGTGTAGGAATTAACCTCAAATATTTCAGAAAAACAATTTGAATTAATTTTCATAAATTTCCTATTTTCATTTTAACATAGATATTTTAGTCTAAAAAATGTGTCACCTGCAGAAAATAATGAAAATGTGTCAGTATTATCTTAATACTTGCGGAAATTATTTGTAATTAAATTTTGATGTATAGGAATTAAAATCAAGTCAATCTGATACATAATGTTTCTAGAATAACTGACGGTGTGTGTTTTTGTTTAAAAATGTTTTTTTAGTTCAAAACAAATCTCAGATATTCAATATTGAGAAAATGAACTCACGTTGTCATGATAGTTTATGAAAATGAGGCACAATTCATTTTTGATGTGTCAGAATCAACCAGACATAAATCCAAAACACAGTGTGATGAGTATGACTCAAAGTGTGTGTTATCATTTACAAGTGATATTTTAGATTAAAATTCCCATTACATAATCAAAAATAAGAAAACACACTTTATTTTTCACTACTAGAAATAGAGAATTTTCCCCCTTTGAAATTGCTGACCACCATTGGCCGTTGTTGACCCTTTTAAAAAATAAAATACCCGCCCATACAACCCTCCCCATCATACGAAAACCCTATTTTCATGAACAATCCCTTTATATCGCGAACCAGAGTTGCCACCTCTGCACCCATGGCTACTGCCACTCGTCGCGAACTAGATCCACCACCGAACCCATAGAGATTGTATCCTGTTTTGAACCTAATTTTCTACCCATCCCGAACCAAACACTAGGACCACACCTGGAGCCACCACACCCATGACCTCCTGTTCTGAAAAATCGCCTCCCTCTCCCCTAACCCTTACCACACCCCCTGTCAGGCCTTCCACTGCCACACATCCTCCCTCCTAGTCCTCTCCCCTGACCTTCACCACACCCCTTTCACCACCCCCACACTATCACTACACCTTATCTAAGTGTTATTTCACCTCTTCTTATTTCCATTATTGATTTTTCACAGTATGTGAGTCAAATCCAATTTTTTTTTATTTGAATGAAATTGCATTTATTTTGATTTTAATAATAACAAATTGAAATAACGTATTTAATTGGTATCAAATACAAATAAAAATGGGGAAATTGAAATAACTTTGTGGTTTATGTAATTATAATATTGTATTTTTTGTTGAAATATTTTGTGGTATGTATTATCTTGCATTATCATATGAAACATTATTTCCTACCCATTTAAAGGTATAGTAACTGAGATTCTAGGGAACAAAATTTTTTTCTCCAAAAATATTATTGGATCTGTGGCCTTGGAATCTCATCTCACATCCATCTTCTGCGTAGCGTTACCTCTTTAGGAACTATGTTTTTCACAACTTTAGGTAATCTGAGTTCGTCTACTTCTAATAATCACCTTATTGTCTCATATATTAATTCCATCTTGCACAAATTTAAACTCCAACAACTCAGTACTCATACTATTCAAACTGATATGATGTTCTAAAAGACTTCAAATACATATGATTTGATGATTTAATATTTTAATTTCTGAATGATATTTGTAATATGAATTGAGAAAGAGATATACGTGATAATAATAAGATAATATTCCTCACATGTCCTTCATTATATATGGATTGTATTTTTTAAAAATGGATATAAAATTTTTATTCAATTTTTGTATATAAAATGATAAAATTATGCTTTATAGAAATAAAAATTTCATATAAGGTTTTATGAATATTGGAAATAATGATATATTATGGTTTATATTTGCGAAACGTTGTAAAAAGTAATGAATTTACGGTCAAATAATGTGTAGTGAATCAAATTATAATAGAGTAAAACTATTCTTGGAAAGAATATAGAGAAAAAATTACTTAGTGAATATAGTGTAAATAATAGTATCTCATGTCTTCAATTATATTGAATGTAACAGTTAAAACATTTTCAAATGGTAAATATTGTTTTTATTTTCATTTGAAAAAATACTGATACTATAAGAATGAGAACTCATTAATGTGGTGTCATGATTATAACTATATGGAATTGATATCCCTAAGTGGTGACTACATTATATGGGATGATAAATTTATCACACATATGAATTATATCATTGGTTGAGGATTTCATTTTTTTTTAAATTTTCTTTACATCTTATATTATTGAATAAACTGGAGTTTTTCATTATTTATGATAATGATAGATTTTTTAATTTTTCCTAACGGTTTTTTCTATAATTTTTTTGGATTTTCCATGTAAAATCATTTTATATCAATTTAATTATTTTTAATACTTTCATTACTTTAATTATTTAATTAAATTTTTTATAAAAAAATTAAATGTGTATTATAATTAGGAGTCATAACCCATTAAAATGTATTATCTTGGTATGTGGATTTAAATATTTATATGAGAATAATTGATGTCTATTTGAGTACAATAAATATGAAATATTATATGAATTATCAAATGAGGAAGTTAGGGATATAAGATCATTTATGAGACAGTTATTTTCATTAATACATGTTTATAACCTGGGTAGTATAGTAGGTACTGTTCCAACTTTGGTATTGTAAAAGTACTATTCCTCGATGGGACCTTTGGGATAAAAAAGAGGTCTTCATGTCTATAATTAGATATTTTAAGTCTCGAGCCCTATAGACCATACTATAATGGTCTTTAATGCATTTTAAGACGATAGTCTATGTTATGGGTCTTCCTTTCCAAAAAAACAAGAGGTTCATTATTATAATAATAAAAGAGCCTTTGAACGCAATATTAAAATATTTGTGTGTGTGTTTACAACCTAGAAATCATTGGCTAAAATAGATGAGTAACAATTTGTACATTATGATTTTGTATTATACATATAACAATATACTTTAAATAATTTTTTATTATCCATGATGAAAGGGAGAACCAATATAAAATACATTGTATCATTTTAATTAGTATCTTGGAATAAAAATAGAAATTTTATGATATACTAGATAAAGTGGTATATTTATTTTATATAGGAAGATGATAATCCAATGACTAATCAAATTAATATCAATAGGAGAATTTGCATTTTTTAATTGGACATAATTTCATGTTTGAATATGAGTTTTTGTATATCATTATATTAATTACTTATTATGTATTAGTATGTATTGATGTCCACATGCAATTCGTTAGTATTTATTTTTAATATATTTTTTGATATGAAATTCTAAAATGGTATGTAATATAAAGCCTTGTGTAAATGTTACTTCTTTGTTATATATATTTTTATATTAATAAGAGATGGATTGATATTACAAATCGAATGTCTAGAGAATATTTTGAGGTCATTATGATGTTTATTGGTTTCCCTGGAAGATTTCAAAGTATCTATATTAGTTGTATATGTATAAAATCTACAAACAGATATCAATTTACATGAGATACCATTAAGGGGAAAGTATTCTGAAAATGTTTTCTAAAATATTATATGATTTATACTTTTCATGGGGAATAATATATCTATTTTCACTATACAAAAATAGTTCAGAAGGATGCTAATGTGAGGAAAAATGATCTGATGCATGAAATGCTTACTGAAATGGTGTGTGGGTTGGCTACTAGGCATTGACATATAGAATATTCAGACTAGTGAGATCAATGTGTGATCTGGTGCAGGTCGTGATTCATTGAGGTTTTATCAAATACTTGATAATTCTCAAACGAAATTATATTATATGTGTACTTATTAAAATAAATTTTCATTTATCATGAATTTGTTTCATTTGAAGACTTTGAATCAATGGTTAGACATATCATTCAACATGTTTTTTGTGTTATTGAAAAAAGAACTTCATGCTAATGCTAAAATTCCTGAGTCATATTATCTTGGTTGTATGATGATAGAGAAAATAGGTTTCACATATGAGTCTATAGATTCATATGGAAAGAACTGTATGTTTTTTAGAAAGGAAACTGTCCATTTGGACAATTTTCCAGTCTTTGACTCTTCTTGGTGGAAAGATAATGGGGGAAATCATACTCATGAATGTCAGACCTAGAAATAGGGGAAACTGATTATCATAAAGAATATGTGTTACATTATACTAAAGCTAAGGTTGAAAATATGATTTACTTCATCTAAAGTTTCTAAATTAATGACATGGAATATGGAATGAAATAAGGAAATTGATATGCTACATCACCCAACAGACTCTCTTTCATGGAAGGATTTCAATTAGAGACTCCCCAAAATTACTAAATATAGTCATAATGTCTAATTGGGAATTTTTAGTAAATAGTTTCAATCCATTCAGATCTGTAGTTGGTTCAACTCATAGCACATGTCCCATGGTGCTGCTTTTATATAATATTCCTCTATGGCTTTGCATAAAAAAGCATTTCTTTTACTTTGATCTCTTATTGATAGACCAATAAGTTAAGTGATAAGATTTATGTTCACCTTAAACCATTTCTTGATGAGTTGAGTGAATTTTGGGGTGATGGTGTCTTAACTTATGATAGTAAAATTAATGAAATGTTGAAACTCTAGAGTTCTTTATTATGGAAAAGCAATGACTTATCAACTTATAAAAATTTATCAGGATGGAGTACAAAAAAAGGATTTTTCCCATTATTTTAATAAATTAAAGAAATTATATATGGCATAAAAATTGAAAAGAATGGGCATACATGTGTTATAGAGGTTTTCTCCCCACATCAAAACAGGTTCAGAAAGAGAAGAGTGGCATTTGATGGTTCTAGATAATTCATCCTAGGACTAATGATCATGAAAGGAGTATTACTATTATCATAGATTGAGGAAGAAGACATCCACAGAGTATATGAATTTCAGGATTTTGTGTCTTGTACATTACTTAGTATTTGGGGTGCGGGTAGAAAACACATTCACACTTGAATGTAGAATTTTTTTGATCTCGCTTATTGGAAAACTAGCAAGCTAAGGCAGAATTTGGCTATCATACATATTGAATTTTTTTTATAATATATTGTGGAACATTTTAGTCATTAGTTGAAAATAAAAGGACAATGTTAATTCTTATCAAGATATAGAAGAAATGGGTTTTAGTAAATAATTCCATATATTTTTGGGTGAGGAAAATAAATAATACATTCCTGGTGCATAGTATATGATGAATAAAAATGAGAAATATTCATTTCATACCATTTTTAAGATGATAAAGGTTTCTGATGGTTACTATTATATTTTTTCTATGTCTGTTAATGTGATGATTAGAACATTGTAATGGTTGAAAAGTCATGAAAATCACATACTAATTTTGTAGTTTATTTGAATCACAATTCTTGATTATTTATTTCATAGTGTTTTTCACCCATTGATTGTAGTGAGTAAATTTTTTAGATTGTTTTTATTAAGAAATTAATTAATGTGTGATATAAATATTTTGTGGAACAAAATTATACTTATGATTTTTCACTTGGAGAAATTATTTCCACCATTATTTTTTATTGTTATGGTTCACTTAATATTGCACATAGACACTTTCCCAGTGCAATTCATGTAGATTTATCCACTTGATCTGTATCTAAATACATTTAAATGATTTGTACATAATAGAGCTCATCTGAATGTATCAATCAATAATTGTTCTTTGATGGATGATTGTACTACTTTTGTGCCGAATATCTTATGAATGTTGAAAAAAATTAGATTAGCCATATCATATTCATGGTGGTCTAGTTGGTGAAGGAACTATATTTGATATTGACAACATCGAGTGGGTACAAGATAAATTATATATCTTATTCAACACTCTATCAACTGCGATATTGATACAGAAAGTATCTTATCGATTTTATTGTATAACTTTTACATGTTTTTAGCATATAAAAATTTATTATTTAAATCTGGCGTTATCATTTTTTAAGAAACACATTAAAGAGATAAAATAAGAGATGTATTATGCAAGTGGTTATCAAATTTGTTAGTCCCATTATACATTATTTCATGATTGGTTCAAGGATTTTTTATATATAAATTTATTTACATTATGATTTAAGTATTGTACCAATTTCATTATATATAATTATTTATTGAATTCTGGGAAATATATAAGTCCATGAAATGTGGGAGTTAGGTGACCCTAAACTAACTAATGAATTCAACCAACTAGGTGAAGGTACATCTATAATGTTTCATCATTACAATGATTTAGTTCCTAATGGAATTTAGTTTCGAATTAAATATTTCAATGACAAATGAGAAACACAAAACAATGGCATTGATTGTCTGTTTTTTAATTCTTATTATTACTATGGTCAATATACATACATCATTTTAGTTTTATACACACTTGATTTGAAATAAAAATTATTAAGGTGTAATTGGGTTGATCTAGTCCATGGAAGTAAATTCAACCAATATCAGTTTACATTAGTAAACATTAACAATATGATATATAGATATGAAAATGTTTTTAATTAGCCTTTAATTTGGGGAATCATGATAAAAATATGGTTTCTTACTTACCTTGCCATCTAATCCAAATTGGATAGTTTATATGAAAATTTTTAAGGTGATGAGTGTTTTTAATTGAACTAGATAAACCTGAGACTATTGAGTTTTTTTGCTGAATAGATTGATCAATAGACCATAGTTCAACATGAAGAATATATTTATTGGGTAAGATAGGTATTTTAAGGACAAATGGTAGTTTTGAATGTTTAATTAATTGTATGATGTTTTCTCACTCTTCATTTTAAGACCTTTTTTAAATTGTGTAACTTTTAATGAACGACTTAACTTTTTTATTTATTTTATATCTCTATATTTGATATTTAAATGCATGAAAAATGACATTAATTAGTTTAAAATTAATTGAAGCATTTATTTTTCAAAAAAATATAAAAACAAAAAAAATTATAATATTTATATAATAAAACACAAAAAATCATAAAATATATGTAAACTATGATAAGAAAATAATGACAAAAATATTTTAACCGGCTGAGAGATTACTCTAGTTCAAGTAATTTATTACAATAAAAAATTTCACTAATCATTAATTTCATAATATATATGAGTCATGGGTTATTAAATATTAACCCAAATAAATTATTTGATTCCAAATGTTAATATGATTACGAATTTTTAGTTCTGTTTTTCGATATGTTAGTGAATCCCATTATTTTTCACCGATAAATATTTGATAAAAGATTCTATTTATAAGAAGGGAATTTACTAATATTTTTTTTATTAATTCATAATTATTATTTTTCAAAAAATTGATAATCATTTTCTTGTTATTTTAATTTTCTGGGACACGTGTTGGTCATATCTTTTGGTATTACAAATCATGCTAATTCCCCCTAATATTGAAAATGTGTCCCCTTTATTTTTGTTATCCTGAGACACTAATTTTATTAAATCTAGAACTATATCACTACAGATCAATAAACATGTAACTTGAATGGACTCTTAATAAAATAGAAACACGAGTCACCCATGTATTGAAATAATCAACATACAAAACCAAAGCCATTTAATTAGTCTAAAGATCCCCTAAAACTAAGTCTGAGAGAGATAGATCATGTTGTGGTTAGCCACATGACCTCACTAACCACTATTAAATTAGCCTATAGATGAAATTATGGATTGATGATGAATTAAGGGGAATTAATGGACAGTAAAATCATATTTTCTTTTCATACCTCTCTTTATGGATAGTGAAATCATATGTCTCTATTTATGCCTCTCTTTATGAATGGATAGTGAATGGATAGTGAAGTTGTATGCCTCTCATTATGCCTCACTTTGTGAATGGATAGTGAATAAATGGTGAAATCATATTTTATTTTTAGGCATATAGATTCCTCTTTTACGTTATATGATAGTGGTGATATTTAGTTGTTTGTAGTGGAAAGAATCATTCAACACCTTTTATTTCTTAGTGTTGATAAAATCATCCATTATGAATTTCTCATTATTGATGAATAAAATGAATTGTTATAGTATCTATATCCATTATATGGTATTTCTAGGTTTTGAAATAATGAAATATCCTATATTTTCCTAGACATGTGTTTTAATCCATCCACTCCTTTATATTTGATGAAAAATTTGTTAAATAAAGAAAAATCACATGATTATTTTGTATTTCACATTATATAGCACTAGAATTGGTAATTAATTCTTTCCTTTCTAATTCTTTCTATGATTGTAGACATGTCAAGGGAATATGCACCAGATCCATATGATTCTGCGGATCCATCTGTGTCTACGGGTCAAGGTATGTATGAATGTAAATGTGTTATTATTATTTTTAATTAAGAATTAAAACTATATATGAACATATTTCTAATTATGTTTGAAATAGATTTGAATAGGACTAGACTCGACCTCTTCTTCTTCTTGTAGAAGTGGTCCTGGTTGTGGTATATCATCATAGAATTTTGACATGACACTTGACATATACTTTAAAGGGACATACCATCATGTGGGAGTGGGTGCCCATGAATTTAATCTCCAGTTGGGTAATATCATATGTATAATAAATTTATTTCCATTGAAAATACATGACTATGATTCATTCCCCTAGGACACATTAGATCAGTTATAGAGGGAATTTTGTTTATGGTGATCGTTTTTGTTTCATATATATGTATAAAAAATACTAAAACTTGTGTTAAAAAATTTCTTATATATTAGTATATGAGAGTGTAGCCCTAATGAGTTTTTGCTAGTGTGTTTGGATAAATGTCATAAAATATAGAAATATTATAATGTTAGAGTCTATAGGTAGCACTGGTTACCAACTGTGGGGGCCTCAGACATTCTGGATAGAGTCTGGACATTCATCCTCTTGTCTCAGTGATGTGAGTTAGTTTCATATTAGTCCACTGAGGCTGGAATAATGATTTTATTTATTTTGGATTATATATTTCAAATAAAATTTAGATTTTAACATATTTGAAATATTATTTAATTGAATATGGGAGGTGTAAGTGTTTCATTCTAAGAATCGTATATTGAAGCGACCACCTCACGGGATTGGGACTCGTCATGTCTCCCAAATACGACATGATGTATTTATTATTCACTTTTTAAATTTACAATTTAATACTTTTTTGTTAGAATTTTATATCTTATTAGTATACAGTTCTGAGATCATGGTTCACTAACTGATAAAATATTAGTGTGGATGATGACTTGTGATTGAAATGATCTATAGGTTGAGATATTATAGTATGTTCTTGTACTAATAATCAATAAATATATAAATATGTTTATTTATAAATATTAATATCTTAAAATTATATAGGATTAATATTATGCTGAGTTAGCAAAGCTGCCAAAGGTCCATCGACAACTTTTTATGTAAATGGGTGATATATTTCATCACATTATTGGTTGTGATGGACATGGCTATACCTTGAATTAGGGAATAAAAATTCCTCAATTTGTAGTTTCACTCATTGAGGTTATGGATCCTCTTTTTGTTGTGATGAAACAGAATGTGTCATATTTGGAGGAATATATGCATGCTACATTGGATGTAAATGATTAGCTATTAGCTGAGGATAGAGCACTGTAGGAGTCTGTGCACTGGAGTGATGGTGCAGGGGATCCTACGATACAAATTTATATTGAATTTATTTATTTATTTTTTACAATATTCATTATTATTATCATTATAATTTTTATCTTTTGTAGCCCCCTACAAACGCAGATAGAGGACGTAGTCATGGTCCCATATGATGCATCAGATTAAGGAGGAATATTTCTTTATCTTTTTAGTTACTCATTCAAATTTACTTCATCATTTTTAGTTTTTTAATAAACTCACAATTACTATTTACATTTTCATTAAAATTAAATTTGGTTATGTAGGGCTTAGAAACCAACTAAATACATTTATATTTATCAGAAAAATTGGGAAAATAATCAGTAAGTGGTTTTTTATTTTTAAATTCCAACCATACATCCCATGTCAAACATAAAAAAAGGTAGCAGTTAGATAAATTCCATTACACAGTGAACCTAACTCTGTAATCAAGAGAAGAGTCCTATTTTTCTAGGAACCTATTTTCACCTAATGACCCATGTGTCTGGTTTCAGTATAATCATCCCAGGTATTTGTCTTAGAAACTGTTAACAAAACTCCAAATCACTCTATAAATCTACTAAATATCAATAATAAACTTTGTAATTTTCCATGATTTTATGTGACATTTTCATTCATGTAACCCAAGACCAAGAAAATATCATCATCCTATTATACGTACAAATAATGAATCCCTAAAAACTAATAACACATGCCTTGGATCTAAGAAAAATATATACTGGGAGATCATTAAAATGAATGAAGAACATCATTGAAGCTTTTACACAGGGAATAGATCTTTAATAATTCACAAAGGTAATTTTTAAAGTAAAAACTATAAAAAGTGTTTCATTGATCCATCACCCCATTCATTCTAAATGATACATCACCACATATTTAAGAACATTATTAATATTTAACTCTTAACATTTTAAATTTTAATATCATTCATAGATTAACCTAAATAATATTTTATAATATGTTGAGTTCTTTATGTTCTAACAACAAATATTCATGGTGTGGAAAAATATCATTCAACCCAAAAACTCATTCCTTATTCGAAAAGGGTTTACATATTATTCTCATTAAAATATTACATTCCTTCTATGATGAATCTTTTTCCCAAATCATCTATTTATGTTGTATATTATTCTTACTCAGATTTTATTTTCCTATGCATGATGTTATCAATTTAACTCATGATATAAAATCTATTTCACAATTTCATTTACTCTAAATATTTTACCCCCTTTACCATTTTACTAGTATCATTTTTTGAAAATTATAGAAATAAATCTAACCTTATCACAAAATCTACATAAAATATCATTAAATTACTATTCTAAATTTAGCACTTATTTATATGAGTCATCAACTAACCAAATAAGTTAATCAATATCTTCATCATGTTGGTTTCCATATTCTCGATACCTTTTTTCTACAACTATTTAGTATTCATCTCAATAACTCATAATGTTTCTAGATCTTCAATAAAATTTTAATATACTATGTTTTTAATTTTATCCATATATATATTTGTGGATCTATGTGACACAATATTCTTAGGTCAAGTTAACCTATACATGTTCTATAGTACTTCTTCTAAGTCAAACTCATCATAAAAATCAGCTTTCATCCTCATTTTATATGGAATTATGTATTCAATATTTTGTATAACTTTATTATAGATATCATAAATATGGAAACTAATATCAGTAGGATTTATATACATTAATGAATGAATCCCCCTTTCTTTATGAATTATTTTTCTCTTTAGAGAAAAGGAATTATGTGAGAAAAATAATTCTTTGCGACTAAATAATAAATTGCACCATTAGTATTCTATAAACTAGTCTTTTGAACCTTGAGATATATTTTTTCTATAATATATAGATTAATATATCAAAAAAATAGGCATCAATATATGTATTCACTAAGGGGAAAATATTTAGTCCACCGATATTTCTATTGAATCTAAAAAATGAAATTTGATTAGTGTAACTGGGATGTCCCAAACTGTTTTTTTATATAAAATTTCCTTTATGATTTAATAAAATGTATTATTATATAATATGGTTATAGAAAAAACTTCCACTTATTTGGTTTTATTATATCGTATCAATTTTAAATTACCTTAGGCAAGAATACCGTTGATAATATATTCCTTTAATAGTTATCTCATGATTAGTATAAATAGAGGGTTTTAACAAATCCAATTGACACAGACAAAAAAAGTGATTGCATCAACCCATATGATCATTCCCAATATATCCCATTTATTTGAGATTATAAGGGATATATAATCTTAGGGAGTTTTCCTTGACCAAGCTCGAACTGAGATCCAAGAACATAAGCATGATCCAAACTGTTTACGGGATAAGTTTAAGCTCACAAAGATCGCATCCCAAACAATGTACGAGAAACCTCCTCATGAATGTATCATAATTGAAAACATTACCCTTTTGGTTCTTTCTACATTATTAAAACTATATGTGTGAAGAACCTAGAAATATTATTATATACATCATTTTTGTATATAATAATTCATATATTTTCATCCAATTATTGACTCTTTATAAATGATTTTTATTTTGAAACTATAAAACACGAGAAATTTTTTTGTATAATATAAAAATTCAATTAAGGAATTTATTTTAATGAATTAATGGATTTTTTAAATAAATAATAATTTTATATTATTATTAAATATATTTTATTAATATAAATGACCATATAATTTTTATGAAGTCAAATGTAATTTCTATAAGGGTTTGAAAAATGTTTTTGTCAAAAATTCAAGCATATCTTAAAAAATTTAAAGTTTATTTCAAAATTGAAATTTATCATAGATACAAAATTATGAAGATAAAATGAATATTATTTTTTTCATTAGAACATAGAAATTTTCTAATGGGGAATATTTCATAATTTTTTTTGACAGTCGATTTTTTTTGTTAAAAATTAAATATCGTATAAATATACATTTTTCATTATGACGTCATACTAACCCAAAAATAATTTTATTGATATTATCAAGGGTATCCCCGGACACATCATTGATTTACCTTCAAAATAATTTTATTTTATGTTTATTTGATTACTTTTATAAAGCCGTTTTGAATCCCCCAAAACCATGGAATTATTTTATGGTTTTAAAATCATTTATATAATAGTAAAACTCACTTCCACATAAAAAATTGTATTATTGTATTAATTTTGGACATTGGTATAGTAAAATAATGAAAACCGATCCCATTTGGTAGAAACCATTGGAAAAAACTGTGGGATGTTTTCTAGTTTTGGTTATTTTATTATATATAGTATAAAACCTATGTTTGTAAAATAATAATGAAATTCCTACTCATTTCCTATATAAACACAAAAAATCTCCCATATATCGTCAATCATGATCATTTTATCGTTTCCTTACTCTACTCTCCCCTCTCTAGCGTACTCCTTATGTTTCTACAAGCTCTCATGAAGCTCCTCCCAAGCATTTTCTGTCACACACTCAAGTAAGGGATCCTCTCATTCTCCATATTATTAATGTTTCTTTATTATATAATGCCTTAAATGTCCAATTCCTAATATTAGGATATGTATTTACAGGTACCTATTAATTAAAATTTTATTTTTGAATTATTATAGACCAATTTTTCTCCTATCAACACATTTTATGAATTTTTTTGTGATGTTGTTGTGTTGTTGAATTTTCAACGCGATTTTCCATGCCAAAATAATTATGTTGTGAATAGAATACCCGTTCTCTATCAAGGTTGTTCACCTTTATAAATTTATACTTATTTTACATGGGACTTAACTTTATTCATTAAAAACTCCATGATCATGGAATACAATATTATTATGAATGAATCTGTGTTGTATGATCTATGTGGCACACATAAGCATGAGAATGAAATAAATGTGACAGGTTCACTTGGATTATATAACACTCCAATTCATTGGGTAATGTTTCGTTTCATGAGATGTCATGTTAGGATATGGAGTGAATCTGAATCATTTATGGGACTTTACATCATGTTTTCTTGGCAGTAATCCATGATCTATGTTTATGATGTAGTGTTTTACGATGTTTCCACATTTCCCATGTTTCTTTTATGATTATCCAATTATATCATGTTTCATTGTTCATGTTATTTATTCGTTCTCCATTTTGATATTCCTATTATCTAAAATTTATGTTTCTATTCATTTTATTCCATGTTTATTCCATAATTTGGATTTATATCTCACCCCTTTCCTATGTATGTCCCCAGGTTACCTTGAGGAAATTTGAAATCCATGGAATTTTAGATGCATGTTAAGGATGTTCTCAATAATATTATTATATCACGTGTTTAAGATGTTGTGATATATACCTAATTCCTAAATACACAATACCTCTCAATATTTTGAGTTTTATTAAGTGTAATCTTATTTTAAAAATCATTTGTTAATGTATAATAAATTTCAGGGCTGTCATAGTTAGAATAAAAAAAATGTTTAGTTATTTTTCTAAAAAGGATTAGAAAACTCTAGAAAATGACTTATGTATAAAACTAAGTATAAGAAAACATCCCTAAATATCTGTAAGTATAGATTAAGTGGTTAATCAATAAAATAAATCCTTTTGTAGATACTACAAGTTGATGTGGTTCTGGTACAGTTTTACCTAAGTGTAATAATTCCGACAATGGGCATCAAGTCTGACTCAGCATAAAGTGGTACATTAAAACACTCCTTAATGCACAACAAGTTTGACACTCCTAAGGGATATTCATTAGTGAATTCATAATATCATTATGAACCAATTTTAAGAGAATAAAAAATACCCATAAGGTTATATGTTAGGAATTAGATCATGAATAACATGGATTGAAGAGTAGAAATTCATAACTTAATGAAATAATTACATGTTATATGTAATCCCTTTAATGTCATTAAATTCCCATTTATGTGTTTAATAGTTTAAAAATACGCATCCCTAATTTTCCCTTTATTCTATACAATGTATGATAATATGATGAATTGGGTAAACATTAAATGTGACGGGCTACATGATGACTACCCCAATGAGATGCATAGCCCGATGGGAGCAGGAATCATGAACATCATGATGGTAGTCTCTCAGATGACACTGCTTATAAAAATAAACCTGGATCAGAAGAAGCATAAAAATCCCTCTAAGAAAGAACATGTTGTGATTGAGTCATTTATCTGGAAAAGGTCGCTGACTTTCAGTGGATCATCTGATCCCTTAATCACGGAATAATGGATCAACTCCACTGAGAATATTTTCTCCATAATTAAATGTTTAGAAAAATAGAAGGTTCTACTATTGATTTATCAAATGGAGGGATAATATAATTGGTGGTGGTCATTGACCAAGAATATGAAGCTTGAGGAATATATCGAAGAGATAGGGTGGAAGGAAGTCTAGAAAATATTTTTCGATAAATATTTTCTCCGCACTCTCTTACATAAAATCGAATGGTATTTCCTTTCCCTCAAGAAACAATGGACAAATCTATCAAGGGGTATAAGGGAAAATTCAGAAGACATTCACGATAAACCTATGGTATTTTTGTTACCCCTGAATAAAAGGTTTACTATTTCTTTATAAGGCTAAATCCTAGTCTGTGGAAAGACTTGGAGATCTGAGACTTTGATAACTATGATGAAATTGTACGATTCTTCCTAAAATTAGAAATGGAGATCGAAAAATATCAAGGGTATCATAAGGATAAGAAGATGAAAGGGGATTTTAATTCTGGAAGTCTGATGGAGAAATCATACAATGCCAACAAATTTCAATATCCCACTTGTAAAAGGTGAGAAAAAATAACCTTATAAATTTAATAAGGGGAATGAGAAAATTATATTGGAGTGGGAATGAAGAACACCTATCTAAGGATTTCCGACTGGATAAACCCGCTAATGCGATAAAGGAAATTATTTCTCTGTTCAACCCTCACTGAATTGTGTATTAGTTCAATTCCATTAAACCATGGAACTTTGTAAACTAATGCACTAAGCCAAGGGTTTTCTAAGACAACCAACCTCCAACGAGGTAAGGGATATTTTTTCCATTACAACCGCTAGTGTGGATCACGATAATGAACTGGTGACAAGTAAACTATTTATTCATTCAATAATTGTGAACATTCTTTTTTATTTTGGTTCTAAAAATTCCATTATATCAAGAAATTTTAGTACAATTATTCAAATGTCACCAAAAAGCATGGAAGCAGAGAGTTTGGTGAAAATTGAAAATGGGGAAATTATTACATCCCAATTAATATAACTTCTCCCCTGTCAAAATATTTGGGTTGAAAATCCCATAGAACCTTGTAATAATCCATTTGGAGGAATTTGATTCCATTTTGGGTATTGATTATGTTTCCTTATATAGATCCTACATAAATTTCCTTGAGAAGGAAATAACAATCCATTATCAAAATTGACTCATAATTTTGTACAAGTGCAATAAGGAGGATAAATGTTATTTAGAACAAACATATCATGTATCTATATAATTTCATTTTGATAAAACATATCTAACTCAAGTGATTGAGTCTAAATAAAGAACTATCCATGTATACAATAACATTGTGGGGGAATATGATGATATCTTTCTCGGGGAATTATCTAGTCTTCACCCTTGTCAATAGGTTGAATTTTCAATTGAGATTATACTTGGAGAGTTAAATTATCCAAGACCCCCAATAAAATCTATATAAAGGGTTCATATGCCCAAATTTATCATCATAGGGTGAATTATTCCTCTTTATCAAGAAGAAGTATGCGTCAATGTGTCTTTGAATTGATTATCATGATCTCAATAAGATCATTTTAAAGAACAATTATCCTTTACCTCAGATTGATGACTGGTTAGATCAACTATGTGGAGAACAATACTTCTCTTAGGTGGATTTGTGGCCGGGATAATACCAGGTTAGGGTGATAAAGGAGGATATCCCCATGACTGCTTTTCATACAAGGTATGTTCACTATGAGTTCATAGTAATGCATTTTAGACTCAATAATGCTCTATAAATCTTTATAGACATGATGAATATAGTCATTAGATATTACCTCATCAAATTGTTGGTAGTCTTTATAGATGATTTTATAAGATACCCCAAAAGAATGTTGGAGCATGAGGAGAATCTTAGTACGGTGCAAAAGAAAATAACAAAGGAGGAGCTTTATGGCAAGTAAAGAAATTGTGAGTTCTAGTTGAAGGATGTCTCATTCTTAGGGAACATCATTAAAATCAGTGGGATATTATAGACACTTAAAATATAGATTCTATTTAATGATGGTTGAGGTCAATATCTATGACTAATATCTATAATTTCCTAGGATTATCTTTGTATTATCATCAATTTTTGAGAAATTTTTCTTGATTAAAAAACCCATTAAACATGGTAACTCGGAAATGAGTCAAGTTTTCATGGAATGATGAGTGTGAATATAGCTTCAAGGAGATGAAATGGAGGATTATAACTACCCATGTTCTAACACTTACCATATGTGGAGAACATTTCATGGAACATAGAGATGCTTAAAAGGATGGATTAGGTTGTGTGTTAATAAAAAATGATAAATTCATAGCCTAAACTTTAAGGAAACTGAAATATCACAAAAAGAACTACCCAATGAATGATCTATAGTGGGTTGTAGTGAACTTATCTTTCAAAATATGTAGTCATTATCTCTTTGGGGAGAAGTTTGAAATATATATGGATCAAAAAAGACTCGAGTATATATTCACATAGAAAGATATAAATATAATCCAACGATGAAAGTTAGAGATGACAAGGACTATGACTATTAAATATACTATCATCCTAGTAATTAAAATAAATTGGTATATGCTCTAAGTAGAAATGATCCAACAATTTTCTCATTTATGGGAATTAAGAATGATCAGATATTCTTAGAATTAAAGAGAATATACAAAGTAATCATAAAGAAAGGAACATGATCAAACCATTAAAAAGTGATTGTTCAACCATCGTTTTTGAAAAAGATAAAGGATTACAAATGTGTTTATTTGTAATTCATATTAATGTGGAAACTATACGAAAAGAGAAATCCAGATAGTTAAATGTTAATAAAGATGGTTTTGTGAGATTTGGGTCAATACTTTGTGTATTGTCAAATCTTGGGTTAAAGCTGATTTTGGATGATGAACATAGCTCAACCTTTTCCAACCAACCATGAAGCTCAAATATGTATAAAAATCTCTGAGAACACTAATGGTGAGACAATATGAAGAGATCATGAAATATACAGCAAGATGTCTTGTATGTCTTCAAGTGAAAGAAGAAAGGAAAAAATTCAACCGAAGTATGTAACCATTACCCATACCTACATAGAAATGAGAAAACATCACCATAGACTTTTCACTGGTATTATAAAGTCATCAACAGAAATTAATGATATCCTGGTTACGGTGGATCATCTTACAATGATTATACAATTCATTGTGATTCTATGGGACTTCTTAGTGGATCATATTGCTTGGATATATATAAGATAATTGGTGAGTCTGAATAAAGAAACACTATTGATTATATCTGTTTGAGATATGAGATTAACCTCCATGTTCTAGAAAAGTCTCTATCATGCTCTCAACATTGATCTGATCTTCAGCATGGCTTATCACCCCCAAACTGATGGCCAATCTGAGTGGACTATCCAGACACTTGAGGACATGTTGAGATTATACTAAATTGAATTAAAATGGTGATGGTGTCAATATCTTCCTATGGATGGGTTATCTTACAATAACAACTTCAACATAAGAATCCAAATGGCTCCGTATGAATCCCTATATTGGAATAAGCACAAAACACCGGCTTGTTCAGATGAATTTGGAGAACAAAAACTTCTAGGTCCTGAAATGGTAGAGAAATGGTCAAAATGTTTAAGACTATCTAACAACACATAAAGGATGCTCATAGTCAATATAAGAGCTATGTTAAAAATTGTCGATGGGGCCTAGATTTTGAGGTTTGGGATATGGTATTCCTCCACATATCTCCATAGAATAATGTAATGAAATTTGGGAATAATGTAAATCTTAGTTCAATATACATCTTCCCCTTTGATATCCTTGATTGAATCGAAGTGGAATCCTATCGACTAGAACTCCCTCCTAACATATCTCATGTACATGATGTATTCCATGTACCCCTCTTGAGAAATTACATACCAACCCCTCACATGTACTCAATCTAGAGGTGGTACTATTGGATAATGATCTTTCATATGAAGAGGATATGGTGATGATCATAGATCATAGAGATAATGTTCTATGAAATAAGACAATGCACCTTTTCAATGTGCTCTGGAGAACCCAAATTTTTGAAAAAGTGATTTGACATCTAGAGGAGGTGATGAAAATTAGTTACCCTCATATATTTTAATATGGGAAAACAATATTTTGAGGGTGAAATTTCTTAATGGGGGAAGATTGTAACGACCCAAACTGTAATAAATAAAATTTTCATTTTGATATAATTAAATGTCTTATCGTATAATATGGTTATCGAAAACACATGAAACTATTTGGTTTTATTATATACTATCATATTTAAATTTCTATTAAGCATCACAACCATTGGTAATATAGTCATTGGATAATGAGCACATGATTAGGAAAAATATAGGGTTTTAACAAATACATTTGATAGAGACAAATGGAGTGATGACCTTAACTAGTAGGATCATGCCCTATGAATCCCATTTATGGGATCCTCTAAGGGAGATAACATATCTATGATTTTCGGTTGAATAATACCTTTTTCAGATCCAATAACATATGAATGATCGAAAACATTTATAAGAGAAATTCAAGCTCATCGAGATCACGAACCAAACCTTGTATGTTGAACCACCGTATGAATGTCTCACAGTCGCGCACCTCACCCTTAGGGAATTTTCTGTTCTATTAAAAGGATATGTATAATTAAATTATCAATATTATTATTTAAATTTTTTTTTATAGAATAATGAATATTTTCACCTTATTATTTTTACAATATAAATGATTTTTATTTTGATGCTTTAAAACATGAATATTATTTCTTGTGTAATATTTAAATAAAATTAAGGATTTTGTTTTGATGAATTAATGGATTTTTGAAATAGATAATATTTTAATATCATTACTAAATAATTTCTATAAATATAAATGATTGTATTATTTTTATGAGGTGAAATATAAGTTTAATATGGGTTTAAAAACATTTATTGTAAAAAAATGATGCATTTCTTAATAAATGTCTATTTTATTTTAAAAGTGAAAATTAAAATATTAATAAAATTATATTATAAAAATAAATATTATTTTATGAGTTATTTCATCGACATTATCCACCAATAATTTTTTCATAATTTCCTTAGACAATCGATTTTTTATGTAAATATTAAATACCGTATAAAAATACTTTCTGTATTATGACATCATAATGACCTAATGGTTATGTAATAAATTAAATTAAGGGTGTACATTATCAAATAAACGTTTTATATTAAAAATATTTTGATTTTATGTTTATTTAAATAATTTAAAAAAATCCTTTTGGAATCCTCCAAAACAATTAATATATTTTCAAGGTTTTAAAATCATTTATTTAAGAATATGACTCACTTCCACATAATAAAGGGTTTTATTTCATACCATTAACTTATAAAATAATGAGAAAACTCTCATTTGGAATAATCCATGGGAAAATCCATTGGAAAGTTTTTTGTTTTGGTTATTTTATTATATAGAGTCCAAAACCTATGTTTGAGAAATAATAAAGAAGTGTACATGCATTTATTAAATAAACTCATCCATTTTATCATTTATCTTCACTAAATATCCTTTTATAATGTTATTAGCCTTCCCTCATTTCTCTAGAGTCCTCCCAATGTTCTCCCTAGCTCTAAGAAACTCTTCTCAAGCATTTTGAGTCACACACTCAAGTAAAGGATCCTTTCCTTCTCCTCTTTATTAAATTTTCATTATTATATTATGACGACTATTTCCAATTCCTAATAATGAGATATATCTTTCTATGGATTTATTACTATGTTTTTTATTAACATGTTATTAGAGACCACATTCACACTCATTAAACGATTTTAGGAATTTTTACGTGATGTTGTTAGGCTTTTGAAATTTCACCGCAATTTTCCATGCCAAACCAATTGTGTAGTCAATTCCATAATCATTTTTAAGGGTGTTAATCTTTATACACTTATACATATTTGAAACATTAATTAAATTTATTTTTTCAACACTCCTTGATCATGTAATAAAATATTATATTGAATGAATCCATGTTGTATGATCTATGTGACGCACTTCAGCATTAGAGTGAAATAAATGAGACAGGTGCACCCAGAGTTATATAACACCCCAATGAATTGGATAATGATTAGTCTCATGAGATGTCATGTTGTGATAGGGAGTTAATATGATTCCGTTATTGGACTTTTTTCATCCTGATTTCTTTGAATTTATACTTGACCAATGTTTATGATTTAGTGTTTTAATATGATTCCACATTTCCCATGTTTCCTTTATGATTATCTTGTTATACCATGTATCATTATTCATGTTTATTATTCTTAATCCATTTTGATATTCATGTTGTCTAACACGTATTATTATCATAATTTAATTCCATGTTTTTACCTTATTAGCCATTATAGCTCACCCCTTTCTTCTTTATGTCGCTAGCTTACTTCATGCAATTTTAAAATCCATGGTATTTTAGAACCATGTTGAGGAAGTTTTAAATAATAATGTTTTGTCCCTTTTTCTGGATGTTATGAAATGTACCTAATTCCAAAAGACACTGTACTTCTCAATCTTTTGATTTGTGTTAATTTTAATCTTTTGTAATAAATCATGAATTAATATGTAATATCAATCTGGTTTGTCATAGTAACATATTTAAATTTAATGATAGATTTCAATTTTTTCCTTAGTATAATTTTCTCTTTAGTAATATTAAAGGATTTATTATAAACCTATTGGTCATTTATAAAATCATCTATAAACTTATTAGATTTATTCTCATCATTAATTAACTTATATTGGGACTATATTTGATCATTTACCTTAGAATAAACCTCATCATCAAGCTCTTATTTATCAAAATTAGATCTAAACATTATGAGAATGTCTAGGTCAAATTTCATGACTAAAATGGTTATTTTATAAAGACTACAGATGTGGAGACTAGTGATTATATCCAGATACTCCACAAATATAGAATTTCTTTCCCCATAACATTCAAAAAATACTAGTACCACTAAAAATTGACCATATCAAATTATCCCTCTTCCTTACATACAACCATTAGAAATAGGAACCATCAATATTAAGTTTCAATCCCATGACATGCTTCTTCCTTGAAACCTAGTGACCCTGATATGAATCAGTAGAACCTATCTTAGGATTATATCATCTAATTGGTTGGTTAAATATGAATAAATTCCAAAAATTTGAAGACTTTGTAGCATTAATTAGGTGAAGTGTTTTTGGCTTTAACGGAACCATGTTAGCCTAAATTTTTTTTATGCTTAATCATATTCCAAGCTTCCAATAAAATCCATCACCCTATAGAAAATAACACAAAACATTGTTGACATTCACAAAAGGATACAACCAAATTATCACAAAAAAATCTATGTAATTTCTGGATATAACCCAGAAACAATAGGATAACCATTTAATTTTATATGAGGTTCTATAGAAAACATTCCTAGTCCCCTTCGATGAAGGTGGTACTCAAATTCATGAATGCAATGGAAGTAGCATGAACACTTAAACATTAGTGGGATGTATTTACACTGGATGTAGTTTTTGGTAGGGACAACATTATTTTAAATATTATACACCATTTATCTCAACATTATTGTAATAAAATTTCATCACAAAATCTTATATATTCCTTATTTAACATAAATTATATGACGATATCTATAGATATATAATCATTCAAGGATAGTGTTAACACACATCTTCATTGCATTTATGACATCCTTGTATTTTTTAGAAAGGATTTCTTCTCCTCAATCACCATAATGTTAAGAATACTTGGATGAAAATGGACTTATAGAACTTCATTAAGGGTAAAAGAAAACCTGGGAAGAAGTGAGAATTATGAGAGTAGTTTCATCTTAAACAATATCTCCCCTTTATCAATAATAAATCTCGAGTTCTAAATATGAGTTTGAAGAGGGCCACGTAAGCTATGCCAGAGTAGAGTGGGTGTGTAGTATCTGTTTCATTATTCTATATATATTAATGTTCATTATATTTGTTTAATTGTTTTTTTGTATCATGTTCGAAGGAGGATTAGGATAGAATATTGGATTTGTAGCTGTTTGGATTGCTGGTTTTGTTCGGATGGTTGTTTTTTATTTAATTTTTTTAGGATGATTGTTTTTTTCTTTTTTGTTTGTACTAATGTTGTTTTTTGTTTATTTGGATTATATCAATATGAATAATTTAAAAAAAATCCCTATATGAGCGACCGCATATAGTGGCTGCTCATGCTTTCATTTTTTCATAGCATTATATATCCCTTCTAGAAGTCACCACACCTTTTATTTTTTCGCACATTTGCAAATTATTATCTATATAATAACCAAATATTAACATACATAGACATTACATCATTTTTTCAGAATACTTAATACATTACATAGAAAGATGCCAATAGACTATATTATTTTAGTTCCTTTGGAAACATGGAAGTATAAATGCTGGAACATGAGTGGGCTACATTATCTCCTACTAGGTTCTCCAAGACTAGTACCCCTATTATACCTACCATATATTACATATATCATCAGAACATGGGAAATGAAACATAAAATGTGTGACTTCAGATGCTCAATATGGGTAAACAAGAGATATATATAAGCATAAACATTATAATAAGGGCATGAGAAAGTGATAACTACATTATAAGATCTTACCCTTCATATCAAAGATCATAAACATGAATCATGGCATAAATATTATCAGTTCATAAGGAATTAATCATAATGGGGTCAATAGAATAATCCATGAAAGAATAACATCAGATTAACGCATATAATTGTGGCATACTGAAAAAAATTTAATATTATTCCCTATAAGTAAAGACTCATTGGTAGAACTTATCAGGGAACTTCATGGGGACTACACCCACTGGGCGGGACACACCACCATCCCTATTTGTGATCCTTTCCTTGTAAGGGATCAGGTTTCCCCATCTTCCCATAGTGTATCTAGTCTCCCCACATACCATTGTGGATTGGGATTCCCCATCTTCCACAGTGTGTCAATCTCATCAACTTGAATCCCATCATTATATCATGAGATATAAATCTTTACCCAATGCATTGAAGGGAAATATAGGTCCCACCAATCTCATAATGAAATTATATAAACGTGTGCCACATGATCACAAAAAGTTATTTCATAACCCATGAAATGAAATGGGTGTCATAAACGTTTAATCATATCATAACCTGTGAAAACATTGATAGGTTTGACAATCATTTAATCAAAATAATAACTAATTCAAAGATAAAAGGTTTCATAAACATATAACATGTGAAGAAGAAATAGGTTTCATAAACATATAACATGTGAAAGAGAAATCGATTTCATAAACAACATTCAATAAAAACATAAAGCATTCATAAAAAAATATGATGGATTATTTTGATTATTTCTCCAAAAAGGCATAACTAACACCAACTAATGTCATATTAGATAGAAAATAATTTTTATATATCTTTTAAAAATATTTTTGGATTAAAATATCCTTTATTCTTTGAAAAATTATTTTTAAAACATAATACCTTTTAAAAACTATTTTCATTGATAATAATCATGAAAAATTATAATGAACGTTTGAATGATTTTGGAAAACCATTTATTTTAAAACACATTTAAATCCTTTAAATAAATATTGAAAATAATTTTAAAATAATTTCTATGAAAACACTTTGAAAACTTATAAAGAAATATTGATAACCTTTTGAAAATTATTTCCTTGAAAAACCATTGAAAACTTATAAAGAAAGCTTGAAAATGTTTTAAAAACTATTTTATTAATTTTTTTTAAAAATTATTAAAGATTTTTTGAAAACCATAAAAAATTTTAGAATAAGTTTTCCTTGTAAATGATATTAAAATGTATCATTTATAATTAATTTTGAAAACTTTGTTTTTGAAATTCATGGCATGTGTATCAAATAATGAAACTCGAGACAAAATAACTTTTCAGATTTGGTAACATTTGAAACATAAATCCCATGAAATAGAGATCATACAATGGAAATAAAAAATACCCATTAATTTAAGGATAATAATCATAGAATATATTCATTGTCAGTATATACACTACAGAAATGAAATGGGTGGTGAATGGTGAATAACACATACATCTCACAGAAATAAAAGTGAGACTAGAAATCCCCTTACCTCACGTTTTGAATTTCATCATACACATTAAAAACATAAGTATAATAAAAATAAGTTTATTATATATATAAAAAATAACTATATTATTATATATATTAACATATATTATTTTTATGACTTTATATTACCTATTTATTAACAAATTTATTTTAGTGTTGTGTTTTAGGTAATTTCATCTTCGTTTTTATATATGTTTTGGCTTGTTATTCTTGATCCTCTTACATAGATCATGATTAAATTATTTAAAAAATGTAAATCATGAAATAAATATCATATATATTCATTATATATTTATTTTTAATAATCTATAGAATATAGAAAAATGAAATGGAAAAATTCATTCATTGAGATGGTATGTCGTATGTACATATAATCATTGTTTTGTTTTATTATCATATTGAAATAAATTATGTTGATGAAATATAAGTATATATGATATCATTATAGTAGCATTATTACTTCATATATATCATATATGTTTGCTAAACTCAAAATTAATACATTCCAAGTAGAGTGTGAACGATTCACAAAACTTTGAGGTGACAGTAGTCCACAGTTTCCCCACTGAAATTATCGTATTTACACAAATTAGAATGTATGAAGGTATGTATTATATAATAAATCCAAAAGAATAAATATATAATAAATATATAATATATCATATAAAAAGATAGTTTTCATCATAATTTCCAACCCTGGGATGTGTTAAATGAACAAATGAACAACATTGTTTCCTGAAATGGTAGTTCGTTGTACACAGGAATGAGAAGTTCGTAACCCATTAGATGAATGTGTGTGTAAGTGTAGGTCAAAACCTTATAATAAAAAAATATAATAATATTTATGATACCACAGTTATTATATAATAATTTAATAAGAAGATTTTAGGTACAGATAATGAAAATAAGAAAAAGGAGCCTGAGGAAGGATGCTACCTCTTCGTTGGGTAACTCCTTTTAGCATGCACCAAAGGGCTTCCTTGGTTGGATTTCATCTGAATAGAGGGAATTATAGGATTAAGTGATGGAATTTAAGAAATTATATGATCATATTTTAGGGGATACAAATATCTTTATTGGTTTGAATAAGTGGTAGGGGTGTGTGCCTTTTTATAGTGGAGGAGGAGTGGCATTCATGTAGATTTTTGAAAAGGGAAATCCACCCACATATTTCCCACTTCATGTGGCTCCAATAATAGGCCCAATTTTTGTAAAATGGAGGGTAGGGTAGAAATATGTCTAGAACATAGATTTCAAAAATATTACTAGATAATCTGGCCCTTAAGTAGACGGTTTAATCCCTTGTAAAGCTAGTTTTTCTCTTAATTGTTATAATTAATTTTAATCACTTTCACTAATATTTTTAGTAAAAAAATTTGTTGAACTTATTAGAAATAAAAACTTATACTAATTCTAAATATAGATTACATTCTTCAAAATTAAAAATACATAAGTTAAATAAATTAATTTAAATTTAATCCCATAAATGGGAATACAATACATGTTTTTAACATAAAAACGTTCAAAAGTAGGTAAGTTTTTATATAAAATTCTAATGTGAAATTTATTATGTAACCTAAATTAGATTAATTTTTGAATAATTTATCTAATTAAACATTCAAACCAATAAAAATATAATTTAATCTTATAAATTATTTAGATGAAAATGTAGTTTTGATTTAAAATTTAGTATTCTTCACTATTCATCAAAAAATGAAACTTATCAAAAAAAAAATTAAAAAAAAACCAATGTAAATTTTTATATTACACATTAAAAAATGAACATTATTTTTCAAATAAAAATTAAAAAAGTGTTAGAAATAAGATTTAAAATGGGTTCACCATTAAAATATGGAAAATTTCCTTTTTAAAAAATACATATTTTTATTCATAAAATTAGATTTATTCTTATCTTATGCCAATAAAATCTACTGGATGAAAATAAAAATATTTGATTGGATATATTAAAATCCTTCATCAATAGTGGTTTGATTAATTAATTAAGATAAAATGGTTTTTGTACATAGAAAATATGTTTTCTTATAAAATGATTTTCATAACATTCAAATAGTTCTTACTTTCTTTTTAGAAAAAATGATTCATGTTTTTTCACATGTTTAAATCATATTTTATTCATAACATTCAACTTAATGGCTAGGAAACAACAATGATATTTTTTTAACAATAAAATATATAGTATGTTGTAGTATGGTAAAACTTGGTCTTGCATGTAATGCAGGCTATCAAAGGAAATCAGCATTGTGTGTAACACAAGACAACCATTACGTTGTCTGTTCCGAAAACTAATATAAGTGTTTCACATAAAGCAAGATTAATTTGGTGTTGCATTAAATTCAAGAAAACCATAGTTTTTTTATATAGCACAAACTATATTTAGAGTTCAAAGAAATTAAAAATATCTTAAGAATAAATTAATTCAAAAAAATATTTTACAAAATCTTGGGATGTTACACTGGGAATCACTACATCTCATCTCGGAACCCCCATCATGGTCGTCTATGGAGTCCACATATATATTGTTAATGGTGGTCATTATTGGACTTTAGAGATGGGCCACCTACGACTATCAAAAGTAGTCGATTGGCGGTCTCTAATGGTCAATTTTATAGTAATATGTCTAGAAAAGTAAAATAATCCATGACTCATTTATGAATTATAGTAATTATCCTCACATATATTTGAAACATTGTGTGTTCCGATTGACTAAAAGTGCATGTTTTCAGTTTATAAGTGTAATATTAGTCTACAATATACATCATATAGTTAAAACAAAAAAAGGTGATTGGATTATCATGATACCTTTATATGACTATTTTTTATTTTTTTGTGGTGTAGGAATTATCCATAATTCAACACTATATCAATGTGTGTCTGATATGTCCGATAATGTCTGTTTTCATTTTAAAATGGAATTTTAGTTCAAAACATGAATTACATAATCAAAACTAATCAAACACACTTAGATTATCATGATATTTTAGAAAAAACATTGATAAATAATTTTTTATGTGTTGGAATTCATCACACATCAATATGACATACATTGTATTTAGTATGACTAAAAGTGTAGGTATTCTTTTAAAAGTTGTATTTTTATTCAAAATTCATGTCTTGTAGGATCCGAGCAGAGAAAAAACATAGCATTTGGGAGGTCCCAACATTTCCTTTTCCATAGTTGATGACCAATCCATGATTAATATGATGATAAACGCCAATTTCCACAGATTAAGATTAATGATCTAGAAAAAAGAAGAAAAGGTCATCAGATCATAGAGAGATGATCATGCGCATCATGTTAACAATTAATTTATATATTATTTTGATTAAATTAAATTCATATATATTTGGTACTTTCTTATTGATTATTATGATCATCTATAATGAACCTTATAGATTATCTCATTGTGCTAGCAAGGATCCAAACCAGAATCCCTCTAACGGTGATCTAGATGTGCTCTGATGGCCTCCAATCAACCCCACTTGTTCTTCAGGTGCTAGCTTAGGGGAAATAGTGTATTGTTTCGCTCATTCTTGATCTTTTTTTCTTCAATAATGATGAATTTATCTCATTCACGAGAGTGAAAATGAGAGGAATCAAGAGAGAAACTTTTTTGGATCAATATTTCTCTCACCACTGACAATTTGGTTCCCCAGGCATAATGGCAGATAGATGTACCTATCTATTTAATGACATGGGGTTTCAATTAAAATATTTAACTGTGTAAAATAAATTAAATTCATTCATAACCTTATAGAAAACCCATGCTACATAATAACAATAACTATACCATTATTAGTGGTACGCCAACTTGTGAAAAACAAAATCATAAATGAAATATTGTGCCACATAATGATAATAGAGTTATTATTATTTTGTCTTGTTCTAAATAGTTAAATAATTATTTACCA
This sequence comes from Viscum album, assembly GCA_963277665.1. NCBI lineage: Eukaryota > Viridiplantae > Streptophyta > Magnoliopsida > Santalales > Viscaceae > Viscum > Viscum album. The sequence continues at coordinate 498,872,871 of OY728150.1, forward strand.
TCTTGTAAATAATTATTTTACCACTAGACCGGCCTTGGTACACTCAAAATCCACATACATTAATTGAACACACGAATAAAGAATTAATTTATTATCTTAAATAAATATTTTATTTACAAACAAGTAAATAATTTTTTATTAAATGTTCAATAAAAAATATGTTTTATTTAATTAAATGTGACCATTTTATCTTGAATAAATTTATTCGATGGTATTGAGAATAATATTTTTTCAATTAATTAAATTCAAATATAATTTCATCGAGACCATAAGAAACACTTTGTGTGTAACCCTCTAGGATTCTTTCTCATTAGCATTAGGTGGGCTTGCATAATGTCCAATAGTAAAATATCGAAATAGGTCTACAAAACTAAGAGAATGAACTTAATGTCACAATGATGAAATCCACGTATGAATGCTCACTGTGTGATATAATCTATTTGTCTCAATACCTCATCATGTAGGGTTCATGATAGTGTAATCAACCTATTTGCTTGATACGTCTTTCACTGACTACCTGAAATAAACTAATTGATACACCATGGCCATGAAATTTAGGGTGATAGTAAAATTTCTATAAATTATATGAGATGTCAACATCCATAAATGGAAGAGGAAAAATCTTCCTCGACTTATCCATCAATAACATGTCATTTGTGATGCACACCGCATACCCTACTTCCTGCTAACATATCCCGAGATAGTTCTATTTAGTATATCAAAGTGCACAAGTCATGACGTGCATTAATGATAATCTAAATGTATATGGACCATTAAATATCATCATAGACAAAAATATCCAATGACACCAAAACATGTGGAATTCTTACTGGCGGGTCTGTTCTCATAATCTCCCATATTGGAGATTACCATGTTTGAATTTCATACGAATAAGTCTCATTTATGAACGTACTCTCACATGACGGTATGTATAATATGTGTGTCATAATATTATGTCATCCAAACACAAAACTATATTTTTGAATATTTTCAAATGACTTCAAGGATCTCGTCATAGTAGGAAACTTATATGTCCTTATTAATGCAAAAAATACACTATGTCATTGTTATATTATAGTCATGCAGAAAAATGAACAATATGTAATAAGATGTTTAATAATTAAATACATTAAATATTCATATAATCATTGTACAAATAGTTGGTTCTAAGACGCCAACCTCAACAAAATCCCTCTTTTACTAGATACATCTGCCTACGACTTTTAGTCCGCTAGACCTCACATGATGATCGTGTTTCTACTGAGTCAATGATTTATTCAAGGGGTCCTCCATGTTGTCTTCTATGGAAATTATACTTACAGTTACTTCACCTCTCTGAGATATATCCCTCACGATATGAAACATTTTTAGTATTTACTTATTTCACTTATGTGACCTTGGCTATTTTGTGAGAGCCACCACTATAGTATTATCACAATATAGTGTGATGTGATATTTACTACTAAGTGCCAGATCCAACTCTTGGATGAAGCTAAGCATCCAAAATATTTCTATAGGGACCTCAAAAGCTTAAATATACTCTAATTCCGATGTAGAATCTAAATCCACACCTTTCTTTCAGCTATTTTGGCTCATAGTAGCTCTATTCAAAGTGAAGATGTATCCAGTTTGCGATTTCATTTCATATTGATCTGTCTAGAAACTAGCATATGCATATCCTATGATGGCTAGTTCCTCATCTCCTCCAAAAACTAGAAACATATCATTAGTAGGCCTTAGATAATTAAGGATAGTCCTGACTGCCATACAATGTTGGTCACATAGATCAGCTTGACATCTTTCTACTACACTTAATGCATATTCGATATCTATCCTAGTATATAGCATAACATACATGACTGACCCAATCACTGATGCATATGGAAGCCTTTCCCATATCTTTCTCTTCTCATGCATCTGAGGACACATTTTCTTTGAAAGATGAATGCCTAGTGATACTGGAAAAAATCCCCTCTTGGATTGTTCCATGCTAAAACTATTTGGTATCTTGTCAATGTATGTACTTTTACTTAGGACCAACAATCTTTTGGATCTATCATGATGGATCTTGATCCGAATAATATATGTTTCCTCACCCAATTCCTTCATTGAGAAGCATTTATTCACTCATTCATTAACATACTATAAGACTAGTATTTCATTTATAATAAGTAATATTTCATTAAAATATATTATTAGTAACATGACTACACTCCCACTAAACCATTTTTAGACACATGGTTCAAATTCATTCTTTATAAACCAAATTCTATATTGTATTATTTAAAATAAATTTTACCAGACCCAGGTTCTTTCTTTAATCCCTAAATAGATTTAGATAACATGCATTTCTTATTGGCATCCTTTGGAGCCACAAAACCTTCAGGTTGTATCATGTAGGAATCTTCCTAAAGGTTCCAATTAAGGATGGTTGTTTTTTCATCCATTTTCCAAATCTCATAGTCATGGTAAGAATTAATGTCCAATATAATTTTGATGGATTTTACCATTGCAAATGATGAAAAATTTTCATCATATTTAATGCCATTATGCTATTTGAACCCTTTTTCTACCAATCATGCCTTATAGGAACTGACTTGTCCTTCCATGTCATGTTTTTTTCTTGAATTCCCATTTGGAACCAACATGATTTAATTCGACTGATGGATATACCAAAATGCAAACTTGGTTTTCGTACATGGAATCCATTTAAAAATTCATATCTTCTAGCCATTTGGAAATATCTCTTCCACTTACGGCTTCCTTGTAGGTTAAAGGATTATTATTATAAACTAATAATGATTCACCATCCAATGTAACTATAAAACCATACTATTTTCATTCTTGAACCTCTATTCTACTCCTACATAGTACAGGTGTCTCTGGAACAGATCATTCCTCCACATCACTTTTTGGAATCTACTCACCTACCAACTATTGTCTACCTTGAGCCTCGACTTCATCGAAGTGTTTCTCGTTCCCACTATCCCTTTGGGAGATTTTCTCCCTCTCAAGGAATATGGTGTGTCTTGACACTATAAAACTTTTGTATGAGGGTTCTTATAGGTAATATCCAATTTTTTTTTTTGGGTATCCTATAGAGGTACACTTTGTGCCTCCGGGTGTGAGTTTTTTACCTGAAGAAGCCTTTACAAGCACTTTGCTTCCCTACACAATTAAATTTGATAACATGAATTTTCTTCCACTCCAAAGCACATATGGAATACCAATTATCGATTTAGTTGGTACATGGTTTAGTGTGTGTGTCATGTTTGTAACGGATATCCCCAAAAGGATAATGGAATACTTGAATGACTCATCATTGATCACACTATGTCTAACAATATGTAGTTACTCCTTTCGCATACACCATTCCATTGGGGTGTGTAATGAGGAGTGAGTTGGGATATGATCCCAAACTCTTGTAAGTAATCAATGACTTCTTGATTAAGATATTCTCCACCTCAGTCTAAGTAGAGTTTCTTAATCTTCTTACTAAGCTAGTTCTCAATTTAATTTGTTTATTCATTTAACTTATCAAAACAATCTGACATATACATCATTAAGTAGAGAAATCCATATTTACTGAAATTATAAGTAAATGTTACCATGTATGAGTACCCCCCACTTTATTAAACTATAAATAGTCCACACACATCCGTATGAACCAATTAAATAATATCTTTGGCTCTTTCACCTTTCCCACTAAATGTGGATTTGGTCATTTTTCATTGTAAACATGTGTTCCATACACCAAGTGGTTTTAGTTTGAAAGAATATAAATATCCATCTTGATGCAACAATGTCATGTTTTTCTCATTTACATGACCTAGCCAATGATTCCAAAGGTGGGTGTGGTATGAATCATGTGAATTAGTTCCATTATCAAATATCGTTACCTGGTTTGGGTAGTCCAACACATAAATACTTTTATATAAATGTTCCTTACTAAAAAATATTCTATTTTTTGTAAAAAATCAACATTCATTTATGAAAATGAAAATAAATCCATTATTATCTATTCTTGATATAGAAATTCGGTTTTTTTACATAAGGAACATGATTACAATGATTTAAACCCTAGATCATCCCAGTTGGATACATGATGTGGTAGTCCCCGACAACTTCAAAAGACTTTTTATCACTATTGGATGGTCATAGATCTACTTCCCCTCTGTCAATTTTTTTGAATATAATTGTTTCCTATTTTTTATTATATATGTGAGCACCAAAATATGTATCCAATATAGAATTTGTAGAAACAGATAAATTGCACTCGATAAAAATGCACATGAAGCCCCCCCTTGCTTCTTCGGCTAGGTGCAGTTTTTATTCTAGTGGCCCTACTTGGCACATGAGTAAAAATAGCTTCATGTTCCCTTGCCTCACCTTTTATCATCCTTTTCTTGGAAGGGTGTGAAGAATATTTGGGCTTAATTCTCTTTAACTTCCCTTTCCTCTTAGTTTCCATAAGGACAGAAGTATTGTCATGCTTCAAATATTTTATTACATGGAGAATGAGGATAAGAAGATCAGATAGAGACTTCTTCATATTTCTCATATTGAAATTAACAACAAAACTGGAGAATATCTGAGGAGGTTATGTGATAATGAGAATGATATCGTGTTCTTCGGAGTGTTTAAACCATACAACCTCAAGAAGATCAATGTATCCAATGATCTTGATTACATGAGGCTCATCGATGGAACCCTTTATAATCTTACTCTAAATGAGTTCCTTGGATATATCAAAGCTTTATTGTCTTTCTCTCTCCTAGTAAATACCACATAGGTGCTCGAGCAAGCTATATATATCCATGTTTTCGTGAGACTTCATGAGTTCACTAGACATTGATGAAAGCATAAAACATTGAATGTAGGCCCTGTCATTTATGTGTTTCTTGTAGACCAGGAAATCCTCATCACTCGCCTTTTCGGTAGGCAGATCAGGTAATGCTGACTCCAGTACGTAAGACTTTCATTCATGGCATATAAAAACCCAAAGTCTTCTAAACCATTTCTATGAGTTACTTCCCGTGATGATGTTTTCTTTATCTAAATTTTACCCCAGAGATAGTGTGCTTGAAGAGATTTTCATTTTATTCTACAATTAAAAGATTAGAATGTAAGTACTTTCTTGATTAAATTTTATGAGATATAATAAATTAATTTCATTATGTCTCCCACTATTTTATCAACTCCTAATGGCCCTTACCATTGAACTATGAGTATCTAGTTTCTTGGAAATTCTATTGGAAAGGATAAATATTCCCCTTTGTATAACCCCAATAAGGGTTTATCATGCTATTTGATTGTATTCTGGTTGGTAGGACTTTTCCAAATGTGGGCTTGCAGCTCCTTGATTCGTTGAGTGGACTCCTCAATCCTAAAATCTTGTCCTGAATTTCTTCAACACTTGCCTCCAATATTACACCAAGTCTAGAATGGGATACACCTCTTGATTTAATATGGTTAAGTCAACTCGAAAAGTTCATAAGGGCATCCTGTATAAAATCAAGTGTCATAATAAGGGTTGGAGGAACACATAGTTTTATTGAGACTAGTCCTTAATCAAGTAACAGAATGATTTGTCTGATTTAATATTTTAGTGTGGGATTTATATCTATTATGAGTAAATTCATTATTATATTTATCGCATTCTTGTTAATATTAAGTGGATATTTATTAAGTGATTAACCATGTATTGATAATATTTTTGCATAATCCTAGTTTATTTTAGTTCCATCCTGCATGCTTATTTAATTCATTAATTATGTGATCATAATACCACATCCATAATGATAAACCATGCAACTGACATAAATAAAATAAAGTAAATGGAATGATCATGAGATTTTCTAATGGTGATATATTATAGAAATTTATAAACTCACCCTGACCTATGGGATAAACACCTTGAACCATTTTGGTTTGTGTTTACCACTTTCCACCATTCCACCTTTGTATCTCCTTGGATTGGATTCACCTCAGCTATATACTTGAACCTCCTCCACAAGATTGGGAGTTCTATCCCTTACATATGCCTTTTTACTCACATTCATGTGAGGGGAAAAAGAGGGGTTTAAATGAATGAAACAACGAGCACATAGTCCATACAAATTAATGAGGAGAGATGGAACACAAGCCAACAATTTTAATTTAATATAAATTAAAATGATACCAATCTTATACAATGGTCTGGTCTAGCTTAGGATCATCCACATTCATGCAATGAATTATGCATTTTATAAAACTAGTCTTCAATTTTTTAATTGTTCCTATTAAGATAAATCTCACTTGAATCAATTAATTATTATCTTTATTTAATAAATTCTTTCCTGAATTTCCCTAAGATTGTCATCCTTAAACTTAAAGGTAACATGGTGAACACCTATTTTAATTTACTTTATTTGTAATTATGAACATTACATAGACATTAATGCTTTAATTCAGGGTAATTTGGAAGTGTACTCTACATGTAGTTCCGAATACACGGCAGGTATTGCCTTCACCTTCTTATCCAAAGTACATGCATAAGGACTTGGCATTTGAGGAATACATCGGAAATCATAGATTACATGGTGTGTCCAGTGGGACACAAACTGTGTTGTATCCAACATACATGGTTATAGTTCGGCTTAGCTGTGTATGTGATACACAATTTGTCCCTTGACCTGAAGGGACTACATGTTGTGTCCAGTGGGCCACACAACATGTAATCTGACTAACCATGCCCCAGTCTGTCTTGGTCAACCAGCAGTGTAAGTATTAACTACACCGCATGTCATTAATGCACACAACTTGAGTAATTGTTGAATTACTCTAGATGGAATGAACACAACTACACGATGTGTAATTTGGATTACACGATGTGTAATTTCGTGTTACCAAGATAGAAATGTTTCCACCTCCTGATGAGATACTCAATTTAATTTAAATTAAAAATAATAATTTTTTGTAAGATCTTCCAGAAACAAAAATAAGAAGAACAGATCTTGTAATAAAAATTTCAAGAACAATTACACATGAACTAGAAAACTAAATTATTAAAGAGTAAATCATCAATTAATTATTTAAATAATTATAAATGATGATGTGACCCCTTTGATACAAATTTTAGGATCCGAGAGCAGTGGAAGTATGGCGGTTGGGAGGGCCAGACATTGATTTTTCTGTAGTCGATGACCAATTCAGGATCAATAAGAAGATATGCGCCAGTAACGACAGATTAAGATCAAAATTCTATTTAAAATAATAAAATGACACCATATTTTGGATAGTTGAACTTGTGAATCATGTTTATAATTAATTTATATAATTTCTGCCAAAATGAAATTACTTGATCGTTGTTACATTCTTCATTGATGATGTTGATAGTCTAGAATGACCCTTCTAGATTGTCTCATTACATTTTTGAGGATACAAACTAGAATCCCTCTAGTGGTGATTGACATGTGATCTGAAAGCTTCCAATTAACACCAATCATTATCGAGGTTCTAGCATGGTGAAGTGAGTGTCTTGTGTTGGTAGTTTTTGATAACATTTTCTTTGGTATTGAAGAACATTTCTCATTTCTGAGTGGGGAGAGGAGAGGATTTGAGAGAGAAATTGTTTTGGCTCATCTATTCTCTCACCACCAGCAATTTGGTTCACCTGATGTAATGACACAATAGATCTACCTTTGTATTTAACAACATGGGGGTTTACATATAATATTTAATTGTGTAACAACAATTAAATAAATTCATAACTTCAGAGAGAAATATTACAACATAATAATAATAAAAACACCATTTTTTATGGTGTGTCAACTTTCACATAATGAAATCAAAAAAAAATCTTCCACGAAATGATAAGATCATTATTATTATTTTTTCTTGTATCAACTTGTTAAATAATTATTTACCATCTTTCCTAATATTATTTTACTACCAAACCAGTCTTGTAATTTCTCATTTTTTCTACGTATTACTTTTTTTATATTATATGGAATTATTTCAATACTGGGCATGAAGACGGAACATCATTTCAAGGCCCAGTGAGCCTGAAATGGTGGTTTGAACTTTTTTGAGGTAGGTGAGTCAGCTTATGTGTGAGGTTGTGAAAATTTTCAAATGAACACCCATATTAAAACTCTAACGGCACCGTTGCATCTGGGATGATGAATTTACCTAAGAACGGGTATAACCTCGACTGGCACAAGTTGAGGGGAAAACATAATTTTCAAACATTTCTAGTAAAATAAAATAAAATAAATTCACAATGTTTATTTTATTTCTATTTCGAAATATCCACTACAACGCAGCGACAATGAAATTGTTTCAGTAATTAATGTCATGTCATAATGACTACGAAACAACAACACTGACTCACTAATACAACAGTTTAATGGGATTCCAACCATGTTTCCCTTTTATTGGGATAATTGAATGTTTCTCATTTGCAGGGATTAAGAGGAAACTCTGGAGAATATGTGGAGTTTTGGAGAAAACTCTCATCAACGAACGATGACGAATCGAAGTTTAAAATCACTGCGCCAACAAAGTTGGATGATCTCGACGATGACGATAGAATGACCCCTTCAGTATTGATCAACCCCATTTGAGGTAGGGGTTTTTATTTCGATTCTCTTTTACATGTTTCTGAATTTAAACGACGAACGCAGATCAACCACAAACATGTTGATCCGTGGATTCGTATGTTCTTATGTATGTGTGGGGGGGGGGGGTTATTGGGATGATTCTGGGGAATCAATCCATGAGGAATTATTGTTTTATTCTACTCCTTTTGATCCTACTAATGTGAGTAGATCAACATCATGAAGAACGACGACAGAGGTTCATTCCTCGATTCATTTTATTGGATTTTCTTTCCCCCTTCCCTTCTCAAGCTTTCTTCACTATCTTCATGGGGAGATGAAGAAAGGATCATTGAACATCTGTTTTGCAATACAACGATCCCAAAATGGAGACTCGACATCGCAACAACCCTACGGAGGTGCGATGACCATGATGGATGATGAATCAACTCAGATCAGAAAAGACTATTCTTCGAGCGTTCATCACACGATAAGATCCAACTACATTTTTAGGGCTGATCAGAGGCCCAAAAACTACAGAGACGACTTAGGTAAATTGGTATGACCTATAATCTAGAGTTTTGTGGCAATTAGATCATCAAAAAATAGATCACTACATCACAGGAGGTGCGCCAGTGAGAGGCGTTGTTTCTGGAAAATTTCGAAATACACAGTGTGTACATCCGAGGAACACACCGTGTAGTACCGGTGGCAGTGGATAGGGTTTTATGGGTCAGATAAGAATCACACGACGTGTGAGCATAGTCACGTGGCATGTAGGACCTTCCCCCAAGCTTGGCGTGTATTTGGGAAAGTACAAAGACACGGGTTGAACTGCATGGCTTGAGACACGACATGTACTCTCTATACAGCATGGCAGAAGTGACTTTGTAGGACACGACATATATCCAGGGGATAAACAAACATGGGATAGAGTAGGATGGTGTACTCCACCACACGGCCAGGTGAGGCCAGTAATGCAGGTCACCTCATGTAATGACTATACGAGATGACATACATGGGTTGAAGCTGTGTACGGGCACACAGTTGCATACACGGAGCCTAACCCAGATGACTCAAACACAACATGTACTATGTACCACACACCATGTACTAACTTATCTCCCAAACTAGCCTTACGATATGGGCCATTGTACATGGGTAGTACCCGGGGTCTGAGGACATCGCGTGTGACATTTCTACATGTCGTGTACTTTTTGGAAAACAACATGGTCTTCTTGTCCATCATATCTTGGACAAGTTTCATTTGGATTAGTGCCACTTCTTAATGTTCCCTTGAAGGTCAAGCATCATTTCCTTCTACAGGAGTCTGATCCCTTCAACAAGACTTTTTGTTATATAGTTAGGCATCCATCCGAGAGGCTCGAATCGAGATACTCAATCCATTATTGAATCTAGGTAGATTCAGGCATTGACGTGACCAAATCTACTGGGCATTGATCCTCTACCTAGCAGGTGAATTCCGAATGATTCATGGTATCCACCATGGCACTGTCAGTGATCCTCATATGTGTATCATGATCTTTCCCCACTAAAGAGTATGTCCCCTATAATGAGTGTATCTATCTATTGTGATCTTTCCCACTCATGGGTGTGTCTCTTGTAATGAGTGTATCTATCTATCGTAATCTTTCCCACTTAGGTGTGTGTCTCCCAAAATTAGTGTGGCTATCACTTGTGTCTTTTCTCAACAAACTGCACTTCTCGAACAGGCATCCTCTAATGGCCCAAAGGCCATCATGTTTTATTGATTTTGATAATCCACCTTTCAAGGGGTGAGGTGGAACCCTTACAAGGCCCGTAGGCATAAGTATAACATGTCCTATAGGCCTTAGAGGAATTCAAATTCTAGTATGCTACCAAAATTACATACAACCTAGACTAACTACCGTGAATTGTGCCTCCCTAGAATCTTCATCGTGAAATCAGCTCTCCACCTTCGCACGGTTGTTCGGCTAGGCATTCTCGTGCACACATAGGATTATCCCAATGGAAGGGGCCATACCCTCTCATTATTGAAATCTATTTAGCTTCTCTTGTGGTGATAGCTCCTTGGACATCCTCCTTATAGAGCATGTTCCTCATAGGTCGTCTGGTTTGCATCTACACTTAAGGTGGTCTGAAGGCCTTGAGGTGGCCCGAAGGCCTGGGTGGCTCGAAGGACGTAAATGACTGAGGGAGCAAATCGGTGGCCCGAAGGCCCAAACGGGGGAATATTCCCAACTGCTACAGTGCCAAACAATACCTGCTATATTACTGCTATAGTACCTGCTACAGTACCCGGAAATAATGTCTCTACCTAGATTTGATCATGGGTCTCTCGGATGCACTTGCAGAGTCCTTTACAACTAGGCTAAGGCTCATATTCCTCTAACAGACATCATCAGAGCAATTAGACTCGTGGATTTAGTTCTCTCGGAACGAGTGCTTCATGGAATCTTCGAACTGAATCCATAACAGGGGTATGAGGTTGTGTGACATGTCTCTAGACCGTGGGTCTGGGTTTTGAGTATATCTAGTTTGGAAATCTCTTGATATATTCTGTAGACATATACTGTTCATAAATGACTATACCTTTACTTTGTGTAATTCTTTGTGGTTTTCGGTGTCCTCTACTGAGTATTGTTATACTCAACCCTACATGGGGTTTTCCCACACGTGGTGTGTATTGTGAAGACAAGCAGCCTTTTGACAATGTCCAGGGCGGACCATGACAGGATCGAGATTTCTGAGTTTCCCATAGGCCGAGGCGTTCCTATGGCTACAAGCATCTGTCCCAGTACCTATTTTTGTTTACAGGTTGGAAATTGCAGTTTTCAGACTCTTGTTTTGGTGGGCTTGTATTCTACCCTAGTTGACATTTAGAACATTACCTTTTGTCTTACACTGTTGGTTGGGTTTAGTTGTATGAATGGTTTTGGTCCTTAGAGGTTTTTACATTTTACCATTTGTGGTCTTGGTGATGTGTGCATGTGTACAAGTACTTAGGCAGTGCATCTCATGTTAGTAATATGCCTACTCGGTGCAAGTCACTAGACCCTGGCCTATTGGAGGAGGGCATGGGGAGTCACAGTGCGGGATCCAGTGGGACGGGTCGTGACATAGTGGTATCAAAGGTGGTCAGTTCTACCATAGGACCAAGATTCTGTGAGATTGGTTTGGGGCAATTGTGTTAAGTGTTTCAAGTTCGGCTTTATGGCCAGAGACTCCATTGTTGGTGCGGAGACCGATGTATCCATACACCAGAACTCTAATAACCTTCTTTTCAACCTGGTATATGAAAGCACTAGTTGTAATGATGTAAAATAATGGTACATGCATCATATAGGAATGTGTTTCGTTTTCCATATCCTTTTTCTTAGCTATCCAGATATACTCATTGACCATGGTACATATTGTTTCATTAATAGATGCCTCCATGATGCATACCTTCTAGGATTCCGCAGCACGATCACAAGGATTAATCCCTCAGGGATGAATCTTTGATACAGGTACCAGTTCCCTAGGAGTTACCACCAGGTGGTGAAGCTGCTATACCACCACAAGTGGAGCATCCCGTGGTGCCGGATGTACCAACCGATGAAGGGTGCATAATTAGCGCGCTCCATGAGATCCAGAGACATATACCCTTTAGGTTCTGAGGTGAGCCCAACCTTGAGGCGGCTGAGGACTGGATTGAGGTAGGGACAAGATTTTTTCATCAAGGGAGGACACCATCGGACAAAATGGTGATCCTAGGAGTGAGCCTTTTTTAGTGTTTAGTGGGACGATGGTGGAGTTTGACCACATAGACTCACGATGAGGAGACTCATTCTTGGATAGAGTTCAAGTGACTCTTTAAGAAGGATTTCTCTCTGGTTATGCTGAGAGTAGTTCACATCAAGGAGATTCATTAGCTTTAGTAGGTCATTTTAACCGTAGATGGCTATTCATTGAGGTTCACCAACCATGCCTGGTACTCGATGGATATGTTCAGGGATCAGTACGTTAGAGGTCGGACCTTCGAGTGAGGTCTACGATGGGACATCTGAGCTAGTTTCATGCCTCTATTCAATTTGAATTATGCTGGAGTGCTTGAGCAGGCCTTGGTGATCAAGAGCTTCTTGGTAGAGAAGAGACAACCGACGACAGTCCGAAGTAGGAAGACAGGTGCAGAGACCTCGACAGCAGGGAGCATATGTCAGGCATAAGGATCTGGATGTGGAAAACATCATAGGAGGACTCAAGATAGATGAACAATAGTCCAGGGCTCTCAGTCTATATCTAGTCAGCCTAGGGAGATGCGATGCTACATGTGCGACGATATGGGACATCTCGCTAGAGATTGTCAGACCCGTTGGGCTACTGACAGGGAAGCGGTGGATGGACCACTGAGGAAAAGGCAGAGAGTGGAAAAGATAGACCCTCCAGGTGGTAGACGTGGCAGAGGAGCAGGGAGAGCTACGGGTGGTGGCAGACACTTCGACTTACTTCCACCAACACCCCTAGGAGGTCCGCACTAGGCTCCGGGAGCCGGGGGACAGGGATGGGGACAACTGCATGCGGTTGAGGCGTACGACCCAGGGTCTCCAGGGATGATTCTAGGTATGATCTATGACTTTTCTACCATATCTTCTGTACTTATAGACACAGGTTCCTGTCATTCATTCATAGCCACATGTCTTGTGTGAAACATCGAGATTCCAGTAGAACTGTTGACTCGATCCTTACACTTGGAGACTCCAATTTAAGAAGACGTGATGATCACGCACCTTTGAAGATAGTGTGATATTTCCCTAGGAGGTGAGAGTTTTGGTTGGAACCTCTTGGTGGTACCGTCGAGGCCTTACGGCATCATTCTTGGTATGGATTGGTTATCCTCGGTCCATGCCCAGATTGATTGTTTTAGGTGAAGAGTGTGTTGTGTCCGCAGTGATGGGATGGGGTTTTACTTTCTCAGAGAAAGGGAAACCTAGGAAACACAATATGGGATTATGCTCAGGATGGTGTAGCGAATTGCTCATGAGTTGGCTAGCCTTTCCCTTGGAGTAGTGGATGTTGGGGGCTCCCAATTCCCAATAGTAGTGGCGGAGTATGAGGACATCTTACCTGAAGATGTTCCAGGATTACCTCCCCACTGGGAAATCCACTTCTACAATGACTTACTCCCCAGGACGACACCGATTTCCTAATCATCATATTGGATGTCTCCCGTAGTACTTTGTGAGATGAGGCTGAAGTTGGAGGATTTACAGAGAAAGGGTTTTGTAATACCCAGTGTTTCACCCTAGGTGGCCCCAGTATTGTTTTCCAAGAAGTCAGATGGGAGTCTGAGGTTGTGTGTGGATTACCAGTGCCTGAACCATGTGACAATAAAGAATAAGTACCCATTTCCTAGAATAGATTAACTTCTTGATCAACTAAGAGAGGAACAGTGGTTCTTGAAGGATGAACTTCAATCAGGTTATCACCAGTTACGAGTACGGGACGAGGATATACCGAAGACGGATTTTAGATGCCGTTATGATCACTATAAGTACATGGTGATGCCTTTCGGAATGATGAGTGCCCCCACAGTGTCCATGGGACTGATGAATCGGATATTCCAGCCTTACATGGACCAGTTCGTAGTGGTCTTCCTGAATGACATCTTTGTGTACTCGGCGTCAGAGGAGGAGTACGCGAGACACCTACGGATGCTTCTAGATGTACTTCGGGAGCACCAGCTTTATGGGACGCTCTCAAATTCATATTTTGGATTATGGAGGTCCACTATCTAGGACATTTCATCTCAGTATATTGATTAGTTGTAGACCCATCCAAGGTGGAGTCTCTGTTAGCATGGGAGCCACCTCGGAGCATGACGGAGGTGTTGAGCTTCCATGGATTGGCAGAATATTACTGAAGATTCTTTCCTAATTTCTCTTGGATATCAGCACTGATGATAGCATTGAACAATAATGGGAAACCCTTCATGAGGATGGAGAAGTGCTAGCAGGATATCGATCAGTTGAGACAGAGTTTGATGAGCATCCCAATCTTGAGATAGCTAGAGGAGGGTGTCGAGTACGTAGTTTTCTACGACGCATCAGGGATCGGGCTTGGTTGTGTCATAATGAAGAGGCATACAATGATTTCTTATAGTTCACGCAAGCTTAGTCCACATGAGAAAATCTATGTGACCCATGATATCGAGTTGGCTATGGTAGTCTTCTCATTGAAGATGTGGAGACACTACCTTATGGGAAAGCGGTTTATCATCTACTCTGACCACAAGATAACCAAGTAAATATTTTCACTGAAACATATGAATATGAGATAGATGTGTTTGCTAGAGTTCTTCCAGGACTATAAATTTGAGATCATCTATACTCATGTGAAGGGTAACATGGTGGTGGATTCTCTTAGCAGAAGGTCAAGCTCACAACTGTTGAGTGTGGCGACAAAGCAGTTAGCTACGTTGTAGTTGTCGTTTGTGGACAGAGAAGATGCAGCTTACTAGTAGTTGTTGGTTGTCACACCTCTACTATTATAATGAGTTAGGGAGGTAGAAAATGGGTATTTAAACTATGAGGATTTATGTGCTTAGTTATCCACAAGACTTGTTGCGGATGGATATTCACAAGGTGGGGAGCACGTACTTCTTTTCCGAGGACGTACTATTGTACCAATGGCGTTTCAGGAAGAGGTACTGAAGGATATTTATGCATCCCCCTTCTAGGTACATCCAGGGGTGGAAAATATGTACCAGGATCTCCAACGACAGTTCTAGTGGTCATACATGAAGAAGGAAGCAGCAGAGTGCGTTCCTTGATGCCATGAATGCTAGTAATTGAAGGTTGGGCACCATGTTCCTGTTGGATTAGCTCATCCCCTGGAAGTTCCATTATGGATGTGGGATGGAATATTGATGGAATTCAGGACAATATTACCATAGACATCCAAGGGGAATGATTCCATCAGGGTGATCGTTGAGCGACTCACTAAGTCGTCCCACTTCCTAGCTATCAGAGGGCAGATTTCTGTAGATATCTTGGGAAGCCTCTACGTAAAGGAGATAGTTCGGCTTCATGGATTCCCCTCGACAATAGTATCAGACAAAGATTCTCGTTTCACATTCCTGTTGTGGAAGTGATTTTAATAGGCTTTTGGGACGCAGCTACGCTAGAGAATTTCTTTTCATCCCCAAACTGATTATCAGGCAAAGAGAACCATTCAGGTTTAGGAGGATATGATTCGAGCCTGTATCTTGGACTTTGGTAAAAGTAGGGAGGACCACCTACCACTGGTGGAGTTTTTTATAAAACAATACCTACCACCCCACCATTGGTATGGAAACTTTTGTGTCCTTGGGTGGGAGACACTATTGGTAACCGCTTTGCTGGACCGACCCCGAAGAGTCAGCACTCATGGGTCCAGAGTTGGTGCGAGCTACCACTGAGAATGTGTAGATCATCCATGAGTGGATTAAGACTGCAAAAATCGGGTATAATTCTTATGCTAACAGACTACGGAGACCTCTGTAGTTTAAAAAGGGAGACCATGTCTTTCTTCGGGTCTCACCTTGATGATGGTTACAGAGATTTTGTCAGGGTGGCAAGATATCTCCAAGGTTCATCGAACCTTTCCAGATACTGTGCAGATTTGGAGAGGTGGCATACCACCTTGATCTACCACCACAGTTACATCGAGTACATGATATCTTCCACGCGTCGCAGCTGAGGAGGTACGTGCATGACCCATCACACATCATCGACTCAGGCGAGCTGGACACCGAGGATAGAGTGACCATTGTTTAGTACCCGATGGAGATCGGGGATAGGCAGGAGAGGATCCTTAATGGGTGATCGATTACCCAAGTGTGAGTCAGGTGGCATCACAAAAATGTTCCTGAGATCATGTGTGAGAGGGAGGCTTAGATCTATTCCCAGTACCCACATCTTCTTGACTAGCCTTTGTTTTGGCATTTCGAGGATGCAATGCCCCAATTTGGGGATAATGTATTGTCTCGGTTCTTTTGTGTATTTTTTTATATTATGTGGAATCTTTTCAAGACCGGTCGTGAAGATGACACATCATTTCGAGGCCTAGTGAGCCTAGAAAAGTGGTTAAAACTTTTTATGTTAAGTGAGTCGACTTATGTGCGCGGTTGTGGCAGTTTCCAAACAGATGCCTGGATTAAAAATTTGATTGCACTATTTCATTCGAGATAACGACATTACATAGGAATGATTATATTCTTGAATGGCACGGGTCGAGGGAAAAATTTAATTTTTGGACGTTTCTAGAAATATAAAATAAAATAAAATTGCAATGTTTATTTTATATATTTTTGTAAATATCCGCTGCAGCGCAGCGACATGACATCTATTTCAGTAATTAATATCATGTCAAAATGACTTAGAAAAAAAATTGAATCATTAACACCAAAACATAATGGGATTCCAAACACGTTTCCCCTTTATTGGGATAGTCGAATATTGCTCGTTAGTAAGGATTGAGAGGAAACTCTGGAGAATCCATGGAGATTTGGAGAAAACTCATGGCAAAGAACGACGATGAATGGAAGTTGAAAATTGTTGCACCAATGAAGATGGAGGATCTCAATGACGATATTAGCATGACCCCTTCGTCATTGATTTATCCTAGTTCAAGTAGGATTTGTTCTTTCAATTATCCTTTCCCCATTCCTGAATTTAAACGACGAACGCCGATCAACCACGAAAAAGATGATTCGCGGATTGTTATGTTCTTGTGGGAGGGATTTATTGGTATGATTTTGGGGAATTAATCCAAGATGAATTATTGTTTGATTCTAATCTGTGTGATCCTACAGATGGGAGCAGATCAACATCATGATGAACGACAGAGGAGGTTTGTTCCTCGAAACGTTTTATTAGATTTTCTTTCCCCCTTTCCATTTCGCATGTTCTTCATGTTTTCGAGGGGCGATGAACAACGTAATGTTGTGCGTCTATTTTGTGACACAAATATCCCAAATTGGAGATCTGACATCATAGCTAACCTACAGATGTGCGATGACCATGATAGATGATGAATCCTCTCGGATCCGAAGAGACCATTCTTGGAGTATTCTTTGCACGGGAAGATAAAAACATGTTTTCAGGTCCGATCAGAGGCCCAAAAACAATGAAGACAACATCGGGACATTAGAAAAAACTAGAATCTAGAGTTTTGTGGTGATCAGACTATTAGAATGAAGATCGCAGCTTCACGAGAGGTGCGTCGGCGAGAGGAATCGTTTCTGGAAAATCCCAAATTCACTACGTGTACTTCCAAATAACACGTCGTGTTGTACCGGCGGTGGCAGCTAGGTTTTTGGGGGTCAGATAGGAACCACACAGCATGTGACACTAGTCACATGACTTTTTGGACCTTCCCCAAAGCTTGGAATGTATTTTGGAATGTACACAGACACAGGTTATACTACACAGCTTGAGACATGACGTGTACTCTCTATGATGCATGGCGGAAGCCACTTCGCAAGACTCATTGTGTATCTAAGGGATAGACAGACACGCGATGGAGTACTGAACCATGTACTCCACCACACAGCCAGGTGAGGCTAGTAATTCGTTTCAATCCATGTATCAACTATACTCAATGGAATACATGGGTTGAAGCAGTGTACGGTAACACGACCACGTACACGGAGCCGACCCCGGATGACTCAGACTGGGAGTGTAATCTGTACCACAAGCCGTGTAATAACATATCTACCCAACCAGCCTTACGACATGGGTTGTTGTACACAGTTAGTACCCGGGTCCTGAAGACACGTCGTGTGACATTTCTACATATAGTATACTTTTTGTAAAACAGCTTGGTCGACTTGTCCACTGTATCATGGAAAAGTGTCGTTTGGGTTTGTGACCCTTCATCGCATTCCCCTGAAGATCAGAAATCATTTCCTTCTACAGGAGTATGATCCCTTTAGCAAGACTTTCTATGATAGAGTCAATCATCCATTTGAGTGGCCGGATCAAGATCCTCTATCCATTCCTGACACTAGGTAGAGTCAGGCATCGACGTGACCAAATCTATCGGGAATTGATCCTCTACCTAGCAGGTGAATTCTTAATGAGTCACGGTATCTTCCATGGCCCTTGTAGAGATCCTAATGTGTGAATCATGAGCTTTCCCCCCTTAGGAGTTTGTCTGCCATACTGAGTGTGTCTATCTATCTTGATCTTTACCACTCAAGAGTGTGTCTCCCATAATGATTGTATCTATCTTTCATGATCTTTCCCACATAGGAGTGTGTCTCCCTTAATGAGTGTGGCTACCTCTCATGGCTCTTCCCGAGGAACAGCTCTTCTCGAATGGACATCTTCAATGCTCTCAGACTCGTGGAGTGTGTTCTCCCAGAATGAGTACATCGTGGAATTTTCGAACTGAATCCCTAACGGGGGTATGCGGTTGTGAGAATTTTCTCTAGACCATGGGTCTAGGTTTTGAGAATATCTGGTTTGTGTTTCTCTTGCTATATGTTATGTAGACATATACTATGCATAGATGATTATACCTTTACTTAATGTACTTCTTTGTGGTATTTGGGGTCCTATACTGAGTATTGTTATACTCACCCCTATATGGGCTTTGCCCACACGTGCCATGTCTTATACAGACGAGCAACCTTTTGAAAAATCCAGGGTGGACCAGGACATGACCATGTTTTCTGAGTTCCCTACAGGCTGAGGCATTTCTATGGATTCAAGCAGTAGTCCCAGTACCTCTTTGTGTTTACAAGTTGGACATTGAAGTTTTTAGACTCTTGTTTGGTGGGATTTTATTTTGGACTACTTTACATTCAGTAATTTGCCTTTTGTCGCACTCTGTTGGTTGGGATTAGTCTTATGCATGGTTTTTGTTCCTTATAGATTTTTACATTTCAGCATTTGTGGGGTTGGAGATGTTTGCATGTGTACAGGTACTTAAGAAATGCCTCCCATGTTACTAATATGCCTACTCGGTGCTAGTCAGAAGCCCCTTTCCTATTGGAGGCGGGCTTGGGGAGTGGCAGCACGGACCCCACTAGGACGGGTTATGACATGTCTTGGTATGCTTGAACTCCACTTCCATTTATTGAACACCTGAATATATAAATAATTTATTCTCTTCAATGAATATTTCATTTACACACTAGTAAATAAATATTTATTAAAATTTCAATAAAATAAATATATTTTATTTTATTTAAAGAGTTCATTTTAACATTAATATAATTATTCTTGTTCATGGAAAAAATATTTCTTCCATTAATTAAATTCAAATAGAATTTAATCAAGACCATATGAAACACTTAGTTCATGACCCTATGGGATTTGTTCTCATTGAAATTAGGCGGGTTTTCCTAAAGCCAAAGTGTACTATCTAGAAATGGGTCAAGGAACCCAAGAGAAAGAAAATAGATTCGCAATGATGACATCCAAACACAAACACTCACTGTTTAATATTTTCCTTTTTCTGAATATCTCATCCAACAGGTTTCATGAGATTTTCATCAAGCTATTTTCATGATACGTCTATCTTTGAATACTGGAAATAAACTCGTCTATACACCATGAACATGGAATTAATGGCGACTATTCTATTTCATTAAAAGGCCCAAGATATCAACTTCCATAAATGGAGGGGACAAATCCTTCCTTGACTTATCCAATAATAACATGTCATTCATGATGAACCCAACATACCCTACTTTTCATAAACATATGGCATGACCATTTTCATCAGTAAATCAAAGTGCACTAGTCATGAAAAGCATTAATGATAATCATAATGTCTATGGACCACTATAAACAATTTTAGATAGGTATATCTGATGCTACCAGTACATGCAGAATTCCTACTCATTGGTCTGTTCTAATAATCTCTCATCGTGGAGATTACTAAGTGTGAACTACATGAGAAGAATTCTCATCTCATTTCGAGTATTCAATCCCGACAGTCTGTATACTATGTATCTCATCATAGTATGCCATCCAACCATACAACTATATTTAAGAATATTGTCCTAGAACTTCAAGGTTCTAATCATAGCGGGGAACTGCTATGAAATTACTAATGTGACAAATATTCTAGGACATTATTACATTATAGACATAAAAAACAATGAACAATATGTAATAAGATGTTTAATATTTAAATATATTAAATATTCATGTAGTAAATGAAAAAACAGTTGTTTATAGGATATCAACTCCAACATGTATCATACATAAAACTGAGAAAATGTGCTCAAATTTCCATTATACTTTAGAACAAAAATAGATTTTTATTTGAGACTTGTAGGAAGTGATTTATATAATTCCAATTGAAAAATATAATGGATTATATAAAATTTATATTGTAATTTTTTTATATTTTATGTAAAATTACTAAAATAAACATTGTTTTTGTTACAATTCTTTTATATGAGGTTGAGTAGATCGCTGAAGAATGCCTACTATGAGAGTTTTGTTTTTTATACTAGTTGTAATAAATTTTTATGTAATTGAAATTTAAATAAATATAATTATAGTGTACCAAAATACATTAATGTAATATTTGTATTGAATGATGAAGTAATGTAAATTTAAATTATTTTTTATTGTTTAATTTCATATTTTTAGTACAATTGAAATTTTTTGTTTCATATTTTTTTATTGGCCACTATAAATTGATGCAGATATTGGTGTGAGTATTATACAATATGTTGTAAAAGTTTATATCAGTGCACTTTTCCATGCTGATAAATGATCCTTTATGATCAATTTTTTTGGAGTGATCAAAGTGTGTTTTTTCATAACTAATAACATCAGTACTTTTTTGAGCTGATAAAATAGATTTGTAACTCTAATAAAATCACATTCAACAGTTGTATTCTAGTGAAATTCCAAAAACGTATATGTGCATTTTCAATAGTGAATCAGATAAAAAGGAATTGAAATACATAGAAAACCTAGATGAGAGATCTCATGAATGAAAGACTTCTTGAGTTGTTTTCCATGTGTGTGGTACTTAAAAAATATATAAAAAATTTTATTGATTTTTTGAAGAAAAATTTATTCAATATATAACATTTCCGTTCTTTATGTGGGTCCCAATTGAAGGCTTATCTAGGAAACTACCACTTTTATTCACACCTGAAATAATGTTCTATTTAGATACTGATTGTTTTGGTTTTTTATAAAAAAATATTTAAGAGGCTTAACCTAAAATATTTAGACCAATATGGTACTTTGGTGGTGACTGATTTTGATAGGACAAAGTGGAAAATAATAATATGAAAAAATGGATGCAAAGCCCACTCAGATTTTGATTATAAAAAAATATATAAAAAGATAAATTTGGGTGGGGGAAACATTGCATGCCAGACCCCCCTCTAATATAATTTAATATCATTATATTGTAATAATATTATTATTACTATGTATATATTTAATTAAATATATAATTATTATTATGAAACTATATTCCCTCGATAAATTTTATGTTTCTTGTTGGATTTACAATCCATCACCACAATCGTGATCCTAAAATTGATTGAACAATCAATGATCAATATGTAATAATCAATTAAAATCTTTTGTTCACTCAATTTATAAGCAAGATTAATGTTTTCTCAATGTTCTCTTAATCTATTAAGATTTTAGACATTGTATCTCACAAGTGAAATACACCATTTAACAATTTTTTTACTGAATTATACTTTGATATATCACATTGTGTTTCATTGACATGATTTTCATTATTTTGACTTTCCATAAAATTATATTTACCATGTCAAATATCAAATACATTTCTAGCTAGAAACTATTTCAATATCAAATGCTCATATACATTGTTTCTATTCAACCATCACTTGAATTTACAATCAACGAACATACATTTTATTCTTTCATCCACTATTCAATTTGAAATTTGACAATATAAAAATTCTTCCAAACCCTTAGCAAACTGATGTGTGTTATAAAATAAATTAATTCATCTTTTATCCATAGGTATTGGATTTTATGTCTTCTCCATGTATATTCATATATAATGATATAAATGATTAATTGAACAAGTACAATAAAAAATATTTGTCACCCAACATTGAACATGGTAGGGTCTTGATTCGACATAACAAAAATTCAATATAAAAATAATTCAATCCAACAATAAAAACATAATCAACATAAATAAATAAATATTACCTCTCATGATAATTCAATCGTATGACGTGGAATAAGTTAACTCGGTCGAGGAGAGAGGTTACTGTGATGTCGAGCATAGTGCTATCAGTTCACAATAATAGATGAGAAAAATTATTTTATTAAAATATCTCTAACTTTTCTATTTTTCATATATATTATAAATTATTATTTGATATTACAAAAAACATGATTGTCTCTACAACTTTTCCTACATTGATAATTATGCAAATCAAAATTTCATGTATCTCAGACAAATAACATAACACTATGATATTTTGGGCATGTGTTTCCATATGCATCATAACATTTCATGCAATTATGGTTTTACAAAATTTTCACAATCTATTAGAAAAACAATACTCAACTTGAAGAGAGTAGCACATAGAGATTATTTTATGTATTCTGAATCTATGTAGCTTATAGTAATCATTATAAATTGTATTCATGATTAAGATTATTTTTTATTTATTATATTAAATTAATGATATATTTTTAAAATAGAGAATATGGTAGTAATTTACATGCGGCTTGTGTTCTTAATCCACAAGCTAAATGATCAGGTTTTTATAATGAATACCCCTATACAAAATGTATTTCTCCAAGTAAATCCAGAATCGCCATTAAGGTGGACCTTAAATGAAAAATTATCTTTTTTAAAATATTTAAATGATTATAAAATTGGAAAGTGATAAAAAATTGAAAGGTTGACCAAAGTATTGATTAAAATGTAAAAATTTTAATTCTTACAACGCACATGGACAACACCCTGAGCATGTGTATCATGCGACATGAAATGTTTAAATAATTATAAAAATCTATAAAAAAAATTGTTCAATTTTTTTAAAAAATAGGAATAATCACCTATAAGAACATCGAGGAGAAATGGGTTGCAACGGTGTCATCATCGGGAGTGGGGGTCATAGGGATTAGAGTTGAGGGACATGGGGGGTAGTCGCCACTAGGGAGAAATGGGTATTGCAGTCAAGGGGTGGTCACCATCGAGGAGAGGGGGGTCGAGGTTGAGGGGAGTTCGTTGTTGGGGTTCAAAGTTCAGGGAGGGGGGATTAGTGCTGAGAGGGAAAATCATCATAGATGATTGAGTAGGGGGAGGATTGTGGTTGAGAGGCAGTTGTCATTGGGGGTTTGGGGTCTAGGAGAAGGGGGATCGATCCAAGAGGGACAATCATCTTTGGGGGTTGGGGATAGTGGGTGGCTTCCATCATGGGCTCTGTGAGGGGTGAGAGGGGTTGTTTCTAATGAGGTCGGGGAGAGGGGGGATCAGGGCTGAGAGGGGAGATTGTCAAAAGGGGATGAAGAGAGGGGGTGGGATCAGGGGAGGGGTGGGGGAGGGTGTTGGATTGTGTGGTGGGGGGGATATCCAATATAGAGAAATTTTTATAGATAGTCAACTCCACTCATCTTGAATACTCTAATAATAAAAAAATTTGATATCAAAAGAGTTTATTCTTATTAAGGCGCAGTTTGAGAATCTTTTCAACTAGAATTTTTGTTGTGTTTTAATGATCTGTAAATTTTTGTTAGTTCTAAATTTATAGCTCTTTAAAATTATATTTTCTTTATGGATAATATTCATGAAGGTGTTTCTACAAATAGACCACCATTTTTCAATGGAACGGAATATTCACAATGGACAATTAAAATGAATATGCACATAGAAAGTATGAGTTTTGAGAAATGGTTGTAGATTATAGATGCCTATAAGATTCCTGATATTGTTAGAACCACTTGGGATGACCCAACCAAGGATACATATAAAAATAATTTTAAACACATAAATGCTCTATACTGTGCCATATGAGATGAGAATTTAATATAATTCTGAATTTAAAACCACCTATGAAATCTGGGACACTCTCCCTGTTTCACATGAGGGAAATACTAATGTGAATGAAATGAAACATAATAATTATTCTATTATTTATGATAACGTTAAAATTAATCCTGATGAGACTATTTATTATATGTATCTCAGGTTCAATGAAATTTTAAACACAGTGATCTCTTTCAGAAGAAAAGTTACAGCCAAAGATAAAATCAGGAGGATTTTACGATGCAAACTAGAGATATGTAGAGGAACATCTATCTTCATTAGAGAATTATGTGACATCTTCCAACAACCTACCAATGAACTCATTGGGAAACTAATGATGCACAAAAAAGATCTGAAATTCAACATGGAAGATGATGATGAACCCAAAAGAAAATATGTGTCATTTAAGACCACTACTACTAAATAAAAAGAAAAGGAGAAACTGCACGCCTCTGTAGAAAGTTCTAAAAGTGAACAATCATCACCCTACAGTGATGAGGAGATGGCTCAATTTTCTAGATGATTTAATAAATTTAACAAAAGAAAGAATATTTTCATAAATACTAACATAAATGGCAGATATGGATCAAAAGGGATGCTATAATAAGGACTGTAAAAAGATATGAAGAGTTTGATTAGATAGTTTGTTATGAATGTAAGTGATAGGGACACATAAAGTCTATCTTTCCCAAGCTCAAGTATAAAAAAATAAGAGTTCAATGATAGAATGTATAAAAAATAATTGAAAGGAACTTAGAGTGCATCTATGAATAGATCATGTGACTCAAATATTCACATGATGAATAGGATAACACAGCAAATATGTGTTTCATGACAAACACTTCGGAAGTAATCCTGGAATCTCTAGTACAAAATCCCTATTATTCTGAAGATGAAAATGATTTTGAAAATATTTCTATAGAAGAATGGTTTGAGTATTGAATCATGACAGGAGAAACATGTAATGAATTAAAGGATAAGTATAAATCATTAATGATACAACATGCACTCTCTATAAATATTAAATCTGAACTTACTGTTGAGAGACAGAAACATTATCAACTACTAAAGGAAAATAATGATCTAAAATTATCTATTGAACAATTAAATATAGATCTGGAAAATATTACCAATGAGAAAAAACTCTTACTCAAATTATTGGTAAATAGATAGCTCCAAAATACACATCTGGTTTGGGATACCAGTCTCGAAAAGAAATTTTTCAAAACCACATTTTATGACTAAATATGAAAAATCTACTTCTTTTCCCAAAAACCATGATTATAATACATGTTCTAGTTCTAAAAATTCATTTACTACATAGAATTTTTTTATACCAAAAATGATTATGTTTAAAATACAATATATTATACATATAAGAATATGATAAGTATATTGTCATTTCCTAAAGCTTTTATTACTAATGTTACTGGACCCAGACAAATATGGGTACTAAATTCATTTCATGGATAAATTGTTTTGTAGGAAAAGTACCTAAAGAGTTATTATTGAAAGCCTTGGTACTTGGGAAGTGGGTGTTAAGTACACATGATAGGGGACCAATCAAGCTTTAAGAATCTTAATAGGATTGATGGAGGATATGTCACATTTGGTGACAATGGTAATGTAAAAATCATTGTCTTCGACAAGATTGGTAACCCTAACTCCATTTCTATTTCAGAGGTACTCTATGTTGATGGATTAAAGTATAACATTCTCTGCATATCCCAACTATGTGATGATTGATTTAATGTTAAATTCGAAAATAATTCATACAATGTTTATTATACCAAAAAAAAGCATGGTATTTAGTGCTCTCAAAAATGATAATATATATAATATAAACATAGACACTCTAGAATCACATAATTATTCCTTCTTATGAGCCTCTCACAAAGTGTCTTGGCTCAGGAAAATATGACTATGAAATTGTAATGTACACTCCCATATGAAAATTACCAGAAAAGGATTAGATAAATATATACCCAAACATGAGCTTCGAAATGATAATGTGTGAATGCCTTGTCAAAATGGAAAGCGACACAAAATTTCCTTCAAACCAAAGTAAGAAGTCTCAACTTATCAACCTCTTAAGTTGTTTCACATTGATTTGTTGGGACCATATAGAGTTTCTAGTTTGAATGGGAAGCACTATGTTTATGTTTTTGTAGATGACATTTATAGGTATACTTAGACCTTCTTCATGGCTCACAAAAGTGAAGCCTCCTCTCACTTCACTAAGTATGGTAAAACTGTATAAAATCGTAGTGGACATAGAATTAAATCTCAAAGAACTGACCATGGCCATCTGTTTTAAAATCAATATCTTGAATACTTTTTGTCACAAAATGGCTATATTCATAATTTCTTGGCCCCTAGTACACCTCAAAAAATTGAGTTGTAGAAAGAAGAAATAGGACCTTGCATGAAATTTATAAAACCATGGCTAGTGAATATGACCTACCTATTTATTTTTGGGCTGATTCTGTAAATAAAGAAATCTATAATATTAATAGTGTGTTCATTAGACCTATTCTGAAAAGAACTCTATATGAGTTGTGGAACAATAGAAATCCTAAAGTGAACTAATTCAACGTTTTTGGTTGCATAGTCTATATCTGTAATACCATGAAAAGTCTTGACATATTTTCATACAAGAATAATGAAATATATCTCTATGATATTCAATTTCTAGTAAATCCTATAGATTTTTTAACAAAATAACTAAATGTGTGGGGAAATCTATCCATGTCAAGTTCGATGAGACAACTCCACATGAGCCTAAGACCTCTATATAGAATCTTGATGATGATATGTAAAATAAATATTTTAATGACAAATCTTGTGACCATCATATGAAGGAAAATGTTAAAACATCTAGTTCTGAAAATTATTCAGATTCAATCCATAATGAACCCAAACCTATTAAAGAGCCTGAAATCACAATCCCTTATTTTTCTAGAGCTATTAAAACTCATAAGAACCATTCTTTGGATGCCGCTGTTGCAGATTTAGATAAAGGAAAAAAACCCGAGCCTCTCATAGAAATCAGGTTGAACATCAAGCTTTCATGTCACTAATTGAACTTAAAAATATCAATGATTCTATCAATGATGAATTTTGGGAGATGGTTGTACCAGAAGAACATAATCAGTTTGAAAGGAAAAATTATTGGGAACTTGTTGAGAGACATAATAAAAAATTTACCATAGGTACTAGGTGGGTGTTTATAAATAAATTAGATTAATCTATTAACATAGTTAGAAACAAATAATGATTGGTTGGATAGAGGCTATAGGTAAGAGAAGGAATTGAATATAAGGATAAATTTTCACTAGTAGCTAGGCATGAAGCCATTTAAATCATGATTTCATATACATCACATCTGAATGTCAAACAATATGAAATGGATGTCAAGAGTTCATTCCAAAACGAGTATATATACGATAATGTTTTTATTGAATGAACCACTGGTCTCTCAATTCCTCACATTCCAAATCATGTTTTTAAATAATCAAAAGCATTGAATGGTTTAAAACAATCTCTAAGACCATGGAATGATATATTATGTATTTTTCTTTTTTCCAAAGGTATTACAAAAGTTATAGCTAATCCTACTCTTTTTATAAAAACAATTATGAATGATGTTTTAGAAGTTAAATTTATGTTGATTATATTTTTTTTAGATCTTCAGAATTTTAGTTAGGTATTGAGTTTTCTAAAATATTGAAAAATTAAATTGAAATGAGATTAATGGGTGGACTAAAAAATTTTCATTGATTACTAATCTTTCAAAATAAAGATGATATTATTCTAAATCAAAGAAAATATACAAAATATTTTCTAAAACAACTTCCTTATACAACACTAAAATTAGTGATGATCCAATGAGTAGTACTTGTATATTGGGTTGTGATGAAGATGGAATATTTGTTGACCAAACCACTTACAGAGGAATTATTTGATTCTTACTCTACTGAACTACTATCCAACATTGTATTATGTTTAGTGTATGTATGTGTGCTCACTTTCATGCAAACCCTATAGAGTCTCATTTAAATGTCATTAAAAGGATTTTAAAATACGTCAAACATACAACCAATATTGGGCTATTCTATCCTATAAGAAAATCATTTGAGTTAGTTATCTATTATGATACTAATTTTGGTGGTTTTTTGTTTGATTAAAAAACCACATCTAGAACATGTCACCTTTTATGCAAGTCTCTAGTGTCATCATGTAGTAAGAATGAAAACTTTGTTGCATTATTTACTACCAAAAAAATACATAGCTACTAGTAGTTGTAGTGCACAAATTTTGTTGATTAAATAGAGATTACATGACTATGGATTCCAATTCATCAATGTACCAATAAATTGTGACAATACAAGTGCCATTAAAATATTAAAGAATCATGTTTCACACTCCAGGACAAAACATATTGATATAAGAAATCAATTTTTGAGATCCCATTATCAAAAATGTGATATCACATTGTAATTCATTGGAACTGAACATCAACTTAATAATATATTCACTAAACCATTAAAATATTAAAGGTTAAATTACATCATACATGAATTAGGGATGATAAGTCTTTAGTTAAAGGCTTACAATATTGAACATAATATCTAATTATTTATGACTTCATATGTTACTATCTCACAGGTTCTATTTCACTTTTATAGTGTCACATGTTACAGCTTTGGAATTACTGTTCCACTTTTATGGTCTCACATGCACTATCATACACTTCTTATCTCAATGTTACGGTCACACTGTTTGCTATCAAACCGTAATAAGGACACCGTAATGACCAATTCCAGTCTCACAGTAAAAATCTATATGTTTTTTCTTTTATTTATTTCCATTATTTCTATATCCCATATTTTAATTTACCATACTTTTCTTACAATGTTTGGAATTCATAAATGATAAAAAAACCCTGATATTTTTCACATATCTCTTTACACAAGCATTCCTCCCTCAAAACTGATGGCATAGCCCTCCAAATATTCTAATCTCCTTCTATACTTTCTCCTTCTCGAACCCGACATTTGATCCCCAGAATGAAGTGACCCTCCTTGTTGACACCTGTGAAGCGAATGTATCACAAGAAATCTAGAAAGGTTTCACGAACAGTACCTAATAGACCGCTGAATCCTGGTCTTGTTGATAGAATAGTCATGCCTGCAAAAGAAAGAATGTCTGATATGGATCCTACCATGTAAGTCACTGCTCTCGAAATATCTGACTAAAAAAGGCTGGTTGGATTGTTTTACTAATGAAAATCAATACATATCTCCGAAGTTTGTCTCCCAATTTTATCATTATCTTAAGATATCCACTAATTCCAAGATAAGATGGTTGTGATAACTTGTCGAAAGGGAAAAATGTGACCATTTTCATCCATGTTATGGACTTCTTTTCACAGAATTCCACATAAAGGAATATGTGTGGATCATCAGTGAGAACCTCCTCCATCTTCAACTTGGATGAATCTTTAGGAAGTCTAATTGGTAATAAGAAGAGAAGAAGGCCAATTTCAGCATAGCTATATGCAGAAACAAGGCTACTGTTCCAATTCATTCAGAATCTTATTTGACCTAGGAAGGGAGATTTTGAAACCCCGAAGCATCAATATTTTTTTTCTATTACATATCATGAAAAATGGACATAGTATTTTATTATGTAATTTCATAATTTTACACATTAGTTATATGATAAAGAATACTTCAAAATCAACCTCAAAGTTTTAGGTAAGATTTATTTCTTCTATAATGGATTCCAAAGGAGTTTTTGGACCAAATGATGAAGTTATAGAGGACTATAAGTTCTTTATCTCTAATTATACACTCAAAAGAATGAAAATAAATTATAATTCTTGTAAATAGTCTTGGGAAGAAGAAAATGAATGTCTGTATGAAAATATAAATCCCATTAAAAATATGTCATGACCTAAAGACAAGCATGACCCAGGCCTAGAATCTAATGGGTTTTTGGAAAACTCAAGTCAAGATGCAGAGGATGTCGAAGCTATATCTGTGGAAAGAACTACCTTAGACGATGATGATAATGGATTACCAGAACAAAAATTTAATGAAAAACAAGTTGACGAACTACAAGTTTATGAACAACAATTTTATGAACAACAAGTTGATGAAAACAAGTTTATGAACAACAAGTTTTTGAACAAATAATTGATGAAGAATTTGTTGATAAAGAATGACCTGCTACTGGTCTTGAAGGGTAGGATGTTCTTGGGGAACATCTAGAATATAATATTTTTGATAAAGGTCATGCAGTTGTGGAACAGCCTGAAGAATAATTTGTGCTGGAATTAATCTTTTCAGCTGAAGAAAGAATGGAACATTCCATTCAGAATGCTATAGTAGAGATGGTTTAGCATGAAATTGATGCATGTTTGGAAATAGATCAAGAGATTGATTCTCTCACACTTAGAGCCGATGCACCAATCAAGCAAGAGATAAATCCCATTATTGATTGTACTCAAGTACAATATTCTATTGAGACAAGTCTTATAAAAAATGAGTATAAATTCCCTATCTATTTTGATGACTCAGACTCTCAATTGGATTTAATGGGAAGAATCGATCATCCAAAAAAACTTCAATTGAAATATTTTTCTCTTCCAAGAGCGATACCTGCTATGTAGCCCAAAGCTATTGTGGTTTCTGAACTAGGGATTGGACAAGAAGCTCCAATATATGTAATCCTTGAGGATTTAAAAGCATTTAGTGAAAATATTATCGTTGGGGTTGAGAAGGTTTTGAAAGATCAAACTCTTCATGTAACTTGTCTAAGTGAACACGATGATAGTATTCTTTTAGAAAAACCAATAAGGAAAACCCAACCTCATATTTTTCATGAAATTCAAGATGTAATAATTTAAAATTGACCACTATGTGCGGATGTGAAATCTGTAAGGTCTTTGGTTGAGGAGCTGAAGAATGAGTTTGAAACTGTTAAACCCCAGGTTTCTTGATTCAACACATAAGATGCTAAAAAGATAGCTAAAAATGTTGCAACACTGATCTGACCAAATATGGCCTCTATTATTGAAAAAATCATTACAAAAAATGACATGATGGAAGAATAAATTAAAAAATCGGAATCCTCTATTGATTTGTTGCCTGGAATTTTTAAGGACTCTATTGAATCTATTGTCATGAGTCTTAATGCACCCTCTACAGCCATCTCAACTCCTCCCTCCTCGGCTAAACCAGATGAATAATCTATGTATTTAGAAAGTTCTTTTCTATGAAAGGTTATTCATGAAGAGAATATTTCTTTGAAAAGTCCATCAATTATGGAAAGACTCTCTAAATTTATTCAAAATAGTGAGCATGTTCATAACATGGTTTGACTATACTCAAATGAATATTCCACAACCTATGATGTGATTACAAAGAATGTTGATTTCTAATACAAAACGATTTATAAAAAACATAAACTAATAGTTTATTTCAAGTACATTTCATAGAATTTGAGAATGCCTCCCGGGACTCATGTGTTTAAGGACCAAGTGAAGAAAATGAAAGATTTCACACCATCCTTGGAGATTTTTTTGATAATGTTGATGATTTTGAAAAGGATATTAAATATAGAGGTGAAGCCATCACTGATTTTTTCAATTTGTTGTATCCCTATCTCCATGTGAAAATAAATACTATAGTGGCTCCTGCATCTGCTCCCTTGAGGCCTGGTTCCACCTCTTCTTCATCATTTTCCATTACTCCTGCTACCATGTCTTTATCGTAGGCTCTGATCTAGATTAGAACTGCCATTATTGAGCAATCAGTGCCTTGTTTAGTGACAAAACCCACTATTAGAATATCTATTTTTGATGTTGTTACACTTACATCTCTCGCCATTGGATCACTCTCAGCTACCCCCTCCTCTTCTGCTCCTATTGCTCCTCATTTTTATTCTATAAAGGGAAAAGAGACGTCTACTAACTCTAAAGAGAAGTGAAGGATGTCTATTTGATAGTAATGTTCTCTATTTTTTCCTATGTAGTTTCTAGATTCTATCATATTTTTCAATGGAATGTTCCTTATTGCTATATGAGTTTGGACTTACACTTATTCATTTATTACTTTGTGCTTCTTATTTTATTTTTGATAATCCCAAAAGGGGGAGAAATAAGAAAGGCATTATTTAGTTTTTAAATAGTTCATACATGCCATGGTTTGTGGTCATCAAAAAGGGGGATATTTTTGGAATCCTCCTATATGATCAAGTTTTATTGTTCACTAAACATGAAAATCCTGAAAATTATGCTAGTCATTTTTAAATCATGTTTGGAGTTTGTTGGTCTCCTTATGATTCCATGATCACTAGTTATAATTCAGAATATCAACAATTATGCTTAATCATGTTCTATTATGTTTTATTATACCAATAATAAAGTTTAATCCATTTTATGAATATAACTACTTATGACTTTTTATATATTTTTTTCTAAATCTGCGAGACTGTATGTGTAATTCTAGTTTTGGATTTTGGGAAAGTCCCTCACACAGTAACCCTGACATTGGGACCCTGATACCATAACCTTGGTATCATGACCCTGGCACCATGAACCTAGCACTATGACAATGACATCATAACGTCGATACCGTAATTCTAATACCATAACTCAAACACCATTCAATGTTTTAACAAAGGATTAGAAACTGCTACCAAAGACACTGTGATCCTAACACCACATATGTGCTATCAGTTCTTGATATCCACATAGTAGTGGCACCGTGATTGTCTCACCAAACAATGGAAAAAGTGAATACACCATTTCCAAGTGATATCATTTCAAGAATGTCTATGACACAATTATTTAATCTCTTTTTTTCATTTTCAATTTAATTTCTAAAGGTCACATTTGAGATATTTAGTAGTACTGATATTTTTAATGTTTCATTGTAGACATGTAACCTGACAGTACGTGGTATGAGGTGCAAAATACATGGATCCTATCAACTCCAACATGTGCTCTATTAATTAAAAAGAACAGAAACATGGCTCAAAAAAATACAGAGAAGAGAGTGTTTGAAAAGATAACTCATGCATTCAATAATATAGAACTGAAGTACAAACAAAGCACTATCGATCCCTAAAGGATTAACAACCATAGATAAGATCCTAAAACATCTTCATAGTACTATACAAATTAAGAAAATGAGCTACATAGCTCAGTTCATCGAACAGGAAACCAGAGCCCCAGACTTGCGATACTCTGGTTTCCCAAGAGAAATCAGGAATTACATATAGAACATCCTACAATTCCAGAGCTGTATAGAATAACAATCAGATCACTTTTAACCTATTCTCATCATATTTTCACTATTGTTTATGGAATTTACTACATTTCAAGGAGTGTCTATATATATATTAAAATACACACAATCTCTTGAATTAAACTGATGGATACAAGATATCCTTTCTCCAATATTGCAATACTCTTTCTTCACCCACAAATAACTGTGGGAGAAGTCCTATGTGGCCTGGTTGTTCATTTTTACCTCGTAGCACTGTGGTAGAGGTTGTGTGACTTGGAATGTTTTTTTACTATTGTTTTACCCAAATCTACGGTGTGGGTTATTCTCTTATCTATATAGACTTCTTGTTGGTAGGTGATCACCATGTGGAGTGGATTAGGTCTCAACTTGAGACTGAACCACTAGTTTTATCTGTAGTATCTTTAGAAAACTATATTTTACTTTGGTATTCAGTATTAGATAGAAGTTATAACTACTTTTCCCTATTAGTTTAGCTTCAAAAGTTGTATCAAAAACTCAAATTGATTTTACTAAGAATTAATCAATCTTCTGAGTAGTTATTTGAACATTCAAACTATTATAACTATATTACCTTGAGTAACTAGCCTGCTTTAATTTTATTGGGGAAATTTTTTTACAGAACTTTTTAAAAGAAAATCTTATAGATACTCAATTCACCCCCCTCTCTTGAGAACTCATCTCCGACCAACAAATTGAAATATTCATTTTTTGTGATATATATATTTATTATAGGCCACTATATAGTGATATAGATATTGGTGCTATTATTCTGCAATAAAGTGGGAGTTCTTATCAACACATATTTTAACTCTAATAAAGAATGTTTTTATCATCAATTTTTTATTGATAAAAGTGTTTTTATTTTTAAAGGCTCTAATAAAATCAGTGTTTTTTAAGATATGGTAAAATTAATTTCTATTGATGATAAAAGCACGTGCTTGCAATTGTGTTGCTTCTTGTAGAATGTTTGATCACCAATTTTACTAGTTCATTCCAACAATGTATCTAATTGTTTGGAGTTGAGAACATTATGAAATGCAATTTAATTTTCACTAATAGTGTGGGATCATTTTTCACAAAGGTGACCAAACTCTAATTTGTATGATTAATCCCTAATTAATTGGATTTAAAATATCCTAATCCATAAATTCATCATATGTAACACTAATAGATTTAAAATTTGTTCCATCAATTTCACAAATCGACCTCTGAGAATATAAAAGGGTACTAGTACAACAAATACTAATTATAAGAAATAGTGAATCCAACATTAAATGAATCATCTTACCATTTGGATACTCACAATCTAGAGAGGACCGTCTATGGTTCGATTGTTTTCCTTTGTGGATGCTCACTCTTGTTTCTTCGAATCTTAATGATTAATATATCGTCTCTTCTTTTGTAAAAAAAGTCGAAACAATGGTAGATTATTTGAGAAAAAAACTAATTTTATTAAAACCTTAAATAAAATTCTATTTAGATAAAGATTGATTTGGTGTTTTTATATAAACAATATTTAATAGGTTATAGATAAACTATTTTGACCGATATGGTACTTTTTCGGTAACTGGACCCAACAAGAAAAAATGAAAAAATAATAACATGATAAAACTGGTGAAATTACCCATCATACATTGATTAAAAATAAAAATAAAAAATATATAAATTTGGGTGAGGGACACATTGCACACCGGACCGACCTCAAATATAACTAAATATATTTATTTGATAAAAATATTATTATTACTATTTATATACTTAATTAAATATATAATTATTTTTATTAAATTTGATTCTTTCAATTACTTTTATGTTCCATATTGGATTTACATATTGTACCAATATGTAATAAGAAATTCCAAACATTTGGGTGGGCCTCTGGACACGCGTGACGCATTCATGTCGAGGTTATGGTAAAAATGAACCTTTCACCAGGATTAGAACTCCCTCAATTTTTTTTTCATAGATCACAATGAAACTTTGGATTATGATTATAATTTCCATTCACTTGTATGGATCATGGATTCAACCTGGAATGAGAATTTAAAGATCTCATTCATTGTGATGATTGGTGAGCAGTTTTTTTTACTGGAGGCTGTTTGAATTGTCGGTTAATCATTAAGAGGTAGTTATTAAAACCATACCCAATATAATTGTTGTAATTAATTTATCATCAATTATTTGGTTAAGCGGTGGTTTCAATATGTTT
The DNA here is from genome assembly GCA_963277665.1 of Viscum album. Lineage (NCBI taxonomy): Eukaryota > Viridiplantae > Streptophyta > Magnoliopsida > Santalales > Viscaceae > Viscum > Viscum album. The sequence goes on from OY728150.1 coordinate 498,909,011, forward strand.
TGTTTATTGTAGCATTTAATGGATGTTTTGATTTTTGTAGTTGTATTTTTTAGAAAAATTAACTCAAAAATAAAATTGATAATATGAACTTAACAACCACTAATATATATAGCTATATTTAATCGGTACCAATTATAATTATTATTTTTAGTAATTTATTTATTGGTGGTTTTGAAAAATTGCCGCTAAATATTTATTTGAAAATTTATTTTTTAAAAAATATTTAATAAAAAATATAAATATAAAAACTCTAACATGTAATAAACTAAAACATAAATTCAAAATAAACACATCATACATACAACATACATCATACATCGTTATTCCTAATAAATTTGTTCTGCATAACCCCAATCACCATATTCTCAATAAACTAATAACCTTAGAAAAATCATACCTCATTCATAAAAAATATACCTATAAAATATGTTCAACAACTCATGCCCAAAATTTGTCCACCCCTTGACCACTGCTGCATCCATATTCCTCCACATAATCTCATTAACTAAAACTGATCCCATCATATCATCAACTATAATAAAAAACAAGACGATAATTAAAAATGAATACAATAATTCAGTATTATTGTAGAATCATTGATAAAATTTAAACATACCATATAAACTAAGAACCATGCCGACTGTCTTTTGAAATATGCCATGGATCAAAATGGTCAACCTCTTACCTAGTATCGATATGTAACGTCACTGACCTAGGATCCACTAATCTTGTTCCTTGAGTTGGGTCTCCACATGACCTCAAACACGCCTTCTCGTACACTAGAGTTTTCTGACTCATTTCAATTCTCTAAAAGTTCATATAGGGAGACTATACCCTCTTTATTAGAGTATGTCACAACAGAAAATAAATAAAACAGTAGAATAAACATGTATTCACCAATGAACATGCATAAACATCCATCTCCTAAAACTAGGTACAAAGAATAACCAATAGTAAATATGTCATGTCATGCTAATAGTGGAAAGTGAACAAAATCCAAAATATAGAAAAGCATGGGAATCTCCCAAATGGTCCTGACTCCATGTTGGGAACCTCCTCCATGTACATATAAAGCCCAACTCAACTCCCAAGAAAAAAGAATTTTCCATTATACAAACCTGTAAGCATGAAATATACTTGGGTACACAATGGTGGCCTTAGAAGGGTCTGAGTACAACTCAGTAGGCCACCACCAATAGTATCTACAAAATATCCAGTCTAAATAGATAGTGCATGCATTTACTAAATAAATGGAAGGTAATGAAAATATAGTTTGGGTTTCATTAGCTAACAGTCTTTTCTTTAACTGTGAATAGCCTCAATACCAAATTCATCATTTGAATCTTCTTCACTACATTATTCATTATCAACATGTGTTCCATGAGTTAAGATTTTACAATATTAACACAAAGGTTCCAGGCATTCCTCACTACACATAATGGAATAATTCAACTGCCTATCTCGCTAGGGATAAACAAATCACAACCAACACATTTTCCTCACTTCGAATCCTCAGTCTAGGTGGAATGAATCCATTAGGGGAATAATTCTCCATCCTCTACCCTAACCTGTGCATTGTGGGGGTGGAGTTCAGAGAAACGGTCTCACTCGACCTGTTGGCGTAGAACCTCAGTCATTAACCTACACTACCAAGCCATGTGCACATGCTTATATATATATATATATATCCATTTACCACAAATATCACATCAAAACAAAACCCAACCAATACAAATAACAATCATAATTCTCAATAATCAACATGGGAATAAATAGCATGCCTTAACCCATTAACACTCAGCCATTCACATTGCATTTCCATTTAGTCCAATTCACATTTTTTATACCTAAACTCATTACGAATATTCACATTTTCCCATACATAATCCCATTTAACATATTCAACAATTACCATATGTTATATCACTTAATCCACCCATCATTTCCCATGTAGCAACCCCTTTATGCATTTCAATTACATATCATAATCCATTCGACCAATTCAAATTAATCACATTAAACCAATTTTCATGTTAATCCAAAAAAACCATTATTCCATTATCCATATTTAATCACAACCACAAACTATAACACCCCAAGACTTTATAGCATGTTATCTCATTAAATTAATTTAATAGCATATGCTACACACAACTCTTAGTTCAAGCGCACCACAACTTACCAAACTAGTTGTTCAAAAACATTTATAAATACTATTAACTGAATTTTCAATATTATATACTCTATATTATTTTAAAATATATATTCTGTGTTTTTTAGACATAATATAGAAACAAAATAATTTTTTCAGATAAAAGAATATTTTTCCAAAAATGCAATTTTACCGCCTTTTAATGGGGAACCCTTTAAAAAAACATTTCACACTTTTATATATTCAATTTAATGAAATTTAATTATTAATTATATTTGGGACATAAAAATTTAGTTTAGATAAATTTTTGGTACTTTTTTGATAATTTCATTTTTAGACAAATACTGAAAAATACTATGTTTTAATTGAACACAACTTTTTAATCGAAATAATTTATAGTGTTAAATTATGAATTTGAATGGGTTTTTAGTATAATTATACTATATTTTTATAACTTAATACAATATAGGTCATTATAAGTAATTTCAAATTTAAATTTGACATAAACACATGTCAATCTTTTGATAGTTTTAACTTATTAAAAACCAGCTTTTTGGTTTTGACAATGCGAATTAATTTTAAATTAATAAATTAAAATTATATGTTTTTAATTTGGAAAAATAAAATTTATTTTTGAATTAGGATTATAAAAATTAGTATTGGGTGAATTTTTTGTATGTTTCTGAAAGAATTCAATTTTTGATGAATAGTGATAAACATTGCGTTGTTATTTAAAAATGAGTTTTTATTTAAATAATTATTAATTTTATTTAAATTCATTTTAATTCAATAAATATATATAAAACCTATATAATTTCAATGTTATTTATTGAAGTCATTTAATAATAAAATCATATGTATAAAAGTCTATTAAACTTTTAAGATTTTTTTACCAACCTTCTAGGTGCATTTACAAATTTTCATAAAACATAATTTTACTGCTTCTGTGAATGAATTTCAAAAATCCAAGAGACACAGTTGAAATCAGTATATAAAATTTGTTTCAATAAGAAGAAAATAATTTTTGGTGAAAAGTAACTTTTGGCTTTTGTTTTCCACCGTTAAAAGTAAATAGGGTAATTTAGGGTAAAAAGGATATTATAATTAAACAAACACATGTCCTAATTTTATTGGATAAGTTTAATTCCACCAAAAACAAACTTAGGAATAACATATTATCCACATTGGTCCCCTTGTATTAGATTAGGAAATTTATTATTATTTTATTTAAAGAAGATTGTAAAGAGTTAAATTCAATGATTAAAAACTAAACCATTTTTAATATTGGGTTACAAACAATATAAATTCGAATATAAATATTAATTATAAATATAAAATTATTTCCAACATAATGGTATTTTATTTATAATTGGTAGAAATTAGATAATTTAATTTATTTATGACACAAAGATGAGGCATTAATTACCATATTAATGAAATATTAAAATAATTGACATTCTAAATATCCAAATAATTGTAAATTGAGACTTATAATTAATTACACTAATATTATAGGTTAATATTACATGTTACGGTTGATTAAATGATTTTTATTCTAAGTGATAATGTTTTTATGGCTTTCAAAAAAATCAAACACTAAATACTGTCAAAATTGACATAATTGAGTTTCTAAAACAAATACCATATTATTAATTGATATAATATTCCTAAAAATGTATGGTTCTACCAAAAAACTATGATAAGGTTATATATATTAATAATGAACCACATGGTGTTCTCTTGGCTTGTTATCTTATGTTTATTAACCATATTATATAAAAATACAAAGAGGCACGGTAAATGTCATACTATTTAACTAAGAGTTTAATCAGAAGATAATGTTAATATGATGACCAAAACCTGACTAAAACCTATTGGTTGAGAATTTTTCGACCCATCCCCACCATATCCTATAAATAATTCATTTTTGAGACATTAGAAACCGAAAATGATTTTATTATTAAATAATATTTCAAGCTTTTACTAAGGTTTCCCTCACCCATCTTATAAAACGGAACTACCCCTTCTTTCAAAATCACACCTCCAAAACCATTTTTCTTGAACGAAAACTACCCAAATATCCTACAAACATGTCTAACATGAACCTAGAAACCTTAAATTGACCTTAAATCCAACCTAAGGGGCGCCTTTGATCAACTTAAAAAGAAACACCGGAAGTAGAGGTAATAATTTCACCACCCTCTTTCAAGTTATTTTCTTCTTAACATTCATATTTCTTTGTTCTTTTCTTACCAAAATAATAAATCTAGTACCTTATACATACTTTAATGTTATTATAAATATGGTACAACCATATTCGTTATTCTATCCATCCTACAAATTACAAAGTCACCATACGTGCGTACGTACGGCTTACCGTCTCCACGTCGTAGTGTAGTTAGTTATTCAAACACATAATTATTTGGATGAGTATAATAATGAGTATAACTGATGTAAATAATAATTATAACATGTTAATTATTCTTTATATATGATATACCATCCAATTACATACGATTTCTCCATCAAAATAGTGATATTTTGCTCATGCGTACGTACATATTACCGTCTCCACGAACGTGATGAAATTCATTCCCCATCATAACCATTCAAGAATAATTTCCATTTTATGATTCAAAATAATTTTTAAGAACATAATATAATTCATTATATGAATCAAATACATCTTATTCATAACAATTATGTCTTATTTAACTAAGAATATAAAGGAAAACGAATCAGTTAACACCCGAAATGATGATACTACTAAAATATTATTAAGAAAGAAATTATATAAGATCATATATGATATCATATATACATACACGGTTCTTTGGTAATTTAAAAAAAAATTATTAAACAATTATATAGGAGGTTAACTTAACCTCAACCGAGAAAAAGTACAAGGTAAGGGTTAATTTCAAAATCTCTTTATTATCCAAGGTTGTTTTTACGTAAGTATCTACTAGGAAATATTTATAATACATATCCCTATTTCGTAAAAGAGTTTTCGAAGTGATTATTTTTATGAACTCTATTACTAAAACATTATTTTAAAAGTTTTAAAGATTTATTCTTCTTATCATTTTAAATAAATTCCATGTTTTTAAAATGGTTTTAAGTATTTATTTATATGGACAAAAATGTTTTAAAATGTTAATTCCATTCAAAAGTTTCAAAGTTTTCTGGGACACTTTTATTCAAAACTATCTGTTAAATTACTATCATTATAAATTATGTGACTTTTAAATGATTTCATGAAAAATGGATATTTCCCTCAATGATTTTTTACTAATCATTTTCAACATTTTCAACAACCTTTACGAGATATTATTCTTGATCGAGATTGATTTATTATGATACAAATATTTCATATTTTATTAATTGTTTTGTGATATGTTTGACTGTTGATGTGTTATTATTATACCATTCAAGGTTTATGGATAAATTATTGAAATTTTTTTTGCTAGTTTTAATATGAATCTTTATTTTTTGTTTAACCCTTTTCATATGAGGAATGCATTAGACTTTGTAAGTGAAGGGAGGGGCCCACTATAGCTCCTCGATGAATCGGTAGGTCTCATGAGAGAATCTTGTGGCTTGGAACAAGGCCTTGAAAAAATATTATTTGTAGTCTTGGAAAAAGTCCTTGAATATGTGGTTATGAAGTCTTGCATTATTCATTCCATCATTTTGAAATTGTTTATTGATATTGCATGTGATTATTCGAATAGTAGAATATTCGTGTAAATAAGTAATTGGCATTAATTGATTTATATTGGCCATATAATGAAGAATTTTATTTTTAAAAGTCTTATGTTTTAGGCTAGTACATTTAATTAAATGTTTACGGTTATTTATGAGAGTTTCCACTATATTTTTATCCTTACGGAGCATCTGAACTCACCCATTTCTATGTCTTATTATCCCAAGATGTGTGGAAATATATTATGAATGTCCTCTAGGGATAGTCTAATGGATATTCATGTGGTCAATGGAAACAATGTTGTTTTTATTTTTTATTTTATAATGTAATGTAACATTAATTTATGTAATCTATTTTCCAAGAATTTTAATATGATCGGTCTTTTGGGACTTGATTCATTGTAATCTTTCCAATGTATTAAAATAATGCACCGACATTGGGATTCTGGGGTCTGGGCATTAGAGTTGGTATCAAAACAATTTAGAAACAACCATGGAAATAGATTTTGATAATCTCTAAACATAGAACATTACCATATGATATACATTGAGGATTAGTATAGAAGAACTTCAATGAATTTTGGTTATGTAGAGATTTTGTCATTTTCCCATGCCATACATACATGTCTGGATACGAGCTTGTAGAGGCGGCTCTGGCACAAATCTAACTAGGAGTGAAAACTCCAAAAAGGAGTTTCAAGCATGACCCGTGGTATCCAAGTACATGAAAAAAGTCTTTGCTTCACTCTTGGTTATGACACTCCTTGGGGATATGCTTAGGATAATGCACATTTTCATTACAAGCCATTTTGAATGATTTAAGAGTAAATACTTCCTCAAAGAAAACATTTTATGATTATAGATTATTTGCATGATATTTTCAATTTACGTTAGATCTTTTACAAGTTTGGAGTTATTAATTGCAATTAATACACTAACATACTGTTTTCCATTGTCTAGAAATGGTTCCTAGTAGAATGAATTACAATTTTAGAAATACACTTGATCGAAATATTAAGAAGGATCATATAATTCATGGTATTAAACCCACATATAAAATGGAAATAGTCTCCCACATATTCTCATCATATGAAAAAATAGTATCATGTGTTAATAAGATAATTAATGTATTCTATTTTTCCTATGGAATTGAAGGGAAGAAAGAGAAGAAAATGATGGAAGATGGAAAGACGGATAAATGGAAGAGGGGAATGAAGGATTTTACCATTTGTGATAACTGTGGAAAAAATCACCTTGGTAAATACATGAATGGAATTTAAGTTTATTATATTATAGGATAAAAAGTACACCATGTACATGATTTTAAGGGTAAGGAAAAGGTTTCAAATGTAAAATGATTCATCTGAAAGGAGTTGGGACACTATGCGATGTGTTGTCCAAATCATTATAGTATACCCCAAATGTTGTTATTGGTTAATAATCATGTTATGATACTAACGAAGAGGAAGGGTAATGATTAGATTAATTATGTTGTTATTAAACTATTATGACATATTAGTGTTGTATTAATGATGTAAATGTTATAAAAATTATAGAGTATTAAAGGATTGTACTGCAGTACTATTTCATTAAGGACAAGAGATTGTGTGGAACCAAGAAAAGTGACGCAATAGTAGGTTAAAGTTTTTAGATAATATATTGTTGATAGAATGATAAACCCTAATATGGTTCTGATATTGAGACCGTAATTTTGGAATAATATATGATTAATTTGGATAAATTATATTGGATATTCTTTATTACCGTAAGAATGATTAATGATTGGTAAATTCTATCATTGATGGAGTTTACAAAATTTTTGGATAGAAGGAGTATATAGAAAATTTTGTAAGGAATAAGAGAGAATGAATGTAATCAATAATGTTTTATTGTAATTCAGGGTGTTACAATGTTTTAAAAGAATACATGATGAAGGTATTCACATTTTATTATGTGGAAAAAAGTGCCTTCATTGTGTTTACCTTTCTTATAAATTTTGGACCGTGAGTTTGGACAGAATTATTTTGGATAAGTCTAAATTTTGGAATTGATTAAGTTTGAAATTGGATATAGTTATTAAGAATAAATCACTTCTTTATATTATTTTTGTAATGTCATGAAAAAGGATAACTGAGAGGTCGGGCGAAAACTCGTCACGTCCGACAAGGCTGTGAGACTTGAACCTGCAACTGAAGGGAAAAAAGGGTGGATCTACGTGATGTCATGGTTTGTATAATGTAGTTTATTCAGTCTAAAAAATAAAAAATAAAATCATTATTTTTTGAATCCTATACTATTTGGATAAATAGAATATTTTTTAATTCTATTATCTTATGGAGTGAAAGATGAGTTTGTGGTAGGAATTAGTTTAAGGATGAAACTCTACTTGTCAAGTATATTTTTTCATCTTATTATATGAATAAATTAAATCTTAAAATTTAGGGAAGGGATATTAAAACCAAAAATGTGTTATCCTAATACCCAATGCTTTGTTGAACCGAAGATATTTTAAGTCATCACAGATTGATGGCTTTGTGGCCCTCAATTTTAAACTTTTTTTATTTTTGTACTCAATAACTCACTATAAATATTTATGTTTTCCCCCAATTATGTGTCTCTAATTTCCAAAAATGTTATCCAAATCGAGATCATAATTTGGTGGTGATTTTTTTATTTCCCTTTCCCTCTTATTAAGAATAAATTTTATTAACCCAATTTCCGATATGGGTTTTCCACAAAGGTATTTTTCAATATTTAACCTTTTATTTTCAATGAAAATTTTCAAATTTTGAAGTAGAAATTTATTTATGGAATGGAGAATGAAACACCCCATGATATAATAGTACGTTATCTAATTAATGTAATTCAATAACTTCTACCACACACAACACCGAGTTCGAGCGCCCCACAACTTACCAAACTGGCTGTTAAAAAAACAGTTATGAATAGTATTATTTGGATTTTGAATCTAATATACTCTATATAATTTTATAATCCATATTATGTATTTTTTAAACATAATATAATAACAAATTCAGTTTTTCAGATAAAAAGAAGTATTTTTCAAAAATTGCTATTTTTACACCTTTTAATACAGAACACTTTTTAAAACAAATATTTGAAACATTTATATATTCAACTTAAAGAAATTAAATTATTCTTTATAATAGAGATATAAAAATTTTGTTTAGATACATTTTTGGTACTTTTCTGATAACTTTCATATTTTGACAAATAGTTAAAAAATATTATGTTTTAATGGGAAAAAATTTTTATCTAAATAATTTAAAGTGTTAAAATATGCATTTGAATAGTTTTGAAAGTATAATTATATTATATTGTTATAATTTAATTTAATATAGTTCATTATATATATTTTCACATTTAATTTGACATAAATACATTTCAATCTTTTGATATGTTTAACTTTTTAAAAACCTGGTTTTTTGTTTTGACAACAGATATTAATTTTTAATTAATAAATGCAACTTCTATGTTTTTAATTTGGTAAAATAGGCTTCATTTTTTATATATGAATATCAAAATCAGATTAGGGTGTAATTTTTGTATTTTTCTGAAAGCATTCAATTTTTTATGAATAGTTAAAAACACAGCGTTATTATTTAAAACCAATTTTTTTTTAAATAATTATTTATTTTATTTAAATTTATTTTAAATTAAAAATAGATATATAATACCTATATATGTTCAATTTAATTCATTGAAGTCATTTTATATTAAAATTATATGTATAAAATTTTATTGAACTTCTAAGGTTTTTTTACCCACCTTTTTGGAGGATTTGAAAATTTGTGTAAAACATAATTTCTTGGATTCTATGAGTTGAATTTAAAAATTTTGAGAGACACAGTTGAAATCATCATGTAAATTGTGTTCAATATGATGAATATAATTTTTTATGAATAGTATCTATTGACTTTTTTTTACTACGGTTAAATGTAAATAGGGTAATTAAGGGTAAACATGATATTATAATTATCCAAACATGAGTCCTAATTATATTGGATAAATGTAATTAGACCAAAAAAACCATAGTAATAAAATATGATCCTTTTTGTCCATCTTTAACAGATTAGTACATTTATTATTATTTTATTTAAAGAAGTGTTAAAAGAGTTAAATACAATGTTTAATAAAAAACCAGTTATAATATAGGGATACACACAATATAAATTATACTATAAATATTCATCTAAAACCTAAAAAAATTTCATACATAATTTTATTTTATTTATAATTTTTAGACATTAAATAATTAATTTATTTATGACACAATAATGATGTAGTAATTACCTTAATAATGAAATATTAAAATAATTGATATTATAAAAATCAAAATAAATGTAAATTTGGACTTCTGAGAAATTCAAATAATTTTATAGGTTAATAAGACATGTTAGCTATGGTAAATAAATTTTATTCAATGTGATTATGTTTTTATTGATTTAAAAAAATTGAAATACTAAATAGTTTCAAAATTGACATAATTGGGGTTTTTTAAAAATACAATATTATTTATTGATATAATATTTCAAAAAATCTATGTTTCTTCAAAAAGACTTAGAAAAGATTATATATATTAATAATTAACCACATGGGGTTCACTTGTCTTATTATAGTATGTTTATTAACCATTCAATAGAAAAATACAATGAGACATGGGAAATGTCAAACTACTTAACTAAGAGTTAAGTCGAAATGATAGGGTAAATATGATAACATAAACATATCTAAAACCTATCGGTTGAGAGGTTTGAAACCCATACTCACCTTAGCCTCTAAATAATTCATTTTAGAGCCATTAGAAACCTAAAATGATTTTATTATAAAATAATATTTAATGCATTTCCTATGGTGCCCCTCACCCCTCTTATAAAAGGGCACATCCCCTTCTCTCAAAATCACACCTCCAAAGCCATTTGGCTCAGCCAAACCATGACATAATATCCTCTAGAATTCCCTAAAATCAACCTAGAGGCCTCACGTTGATCAGAAAGAAAACCTACTAAGCCTTTTGATCAACTCAAAGGAAACACCCGAAGTAGAAGAAATAATTTCACCACCCTCTTTCAAATTGTTGTCTTCTTCCACTTCCTCTTTATTTGTTGTTTCTATACCAAAAATATAAATCCAGTACCTTCTAAATACTATGATTTTATTATAAATATGTCACAACTATATTCATTATTCTATCCATCCTACAAATGATGAAGTCAATGTACATGTGTATGTACGGCTTACCGTCTCCACGTCGTGGTGTAGTTTGTTATTCAAACAAATAATTATTTGGAAGGGTATAATAATGGGTATAACATATGTAAATAATAAATATAAAATTTTAAGAATACTGTATTTATGATATACCATGAAATTACATATGATTTCACCATCTAAATAGTGATATTTTCACTTGTGCGTACGTACAGATTACCGTCTCTATGAAGGCGATGAGATTAATTCCCCATCATAATCATTCAAGAGTAATTTTGATTTTATGATTCCAAATAATTTTTATGAACATAATATAATCCTTTATATTTATCAAATACATCTTATTCATAAAAACCATGGCTTATGTAACAAAGCATATAAAAAAATGAATCAGTTAACGCCCGAAATAATAAAACTACTAAAATATTATTAACAATGAAATTGTAGAATATCATATATGATATCATATTTACATATATGGTTCTTTTATAATTTAATAACAATGATTTATCTATTATAACGAAGATTAACGTACCATGAAACAAGGAAAAGTAAATGTAAGTATTAATTTCACAATGTCTTCATTATCTGAAGTTGTTTTTACGTAAGTATCTACTGGACATATTTTTTATCCATGTTCATGTTTCATAAAAATTATTTCAAATGGATTATTTTTTAGGGACACTTTTACTACAACATCATTTTAATTTTTTTAATTATTTATTTTTCTAAACCTTTATAATTAATGACCATGTTTTTAAAATATTTTGAAGGATTTATTTACATAGACTTGAATTTTTTAAATTGTTAATTACTTTCAATTGATTCAAAATGTTATGGGACAATTTGATTCAAAATAACCTTTTAAATTACTTCCTTTATAAATTAGGTGACTTATAAATAACTTCAATAAAAAGGGATATTTATCTCAATGATTTTTTTACATATCATTTTCAACTATTTCTATATCCTTTACATGATTTTATTATTGATCGAGGTTGATTTATTATGATACAAATCACCCATATTGTATTTATGGTTTTGTGATATGTTTGACTATGAATGTGTTATTTACATACCATTCACGGTTTATGGATAAGGTATTGAAATTTCGTATGCTATTTTTAATACGATTGATTATTTTTTGTTTAAAACTTTTCATATGACGAATGCATTTGACATAGTAATTGACGGATGGAGCTCGCTATAGCTCCTCGAGGCATCGGTGGGTCTCATGAGACAAACACGTGTCTTGGAACCAGGCCCAAAAAAATCATATTTCTAGTATTTTCACAAGGCCTTGACTATGTGGCCACAATGTCTAGTATTATGCATTCCATCATTTTGAAATTGGCTATTGATATTGAATTTGATTATTTTACTAGAAGAATATCCATTTGAATAAGTAAATGGAATTATTTAATTTATATTTTGCATATTATGTAGATTTTTATGTTTAAAAAGCTTATGTTTTAGTCTTATACATTTATTAATTGTTTATTCTGATTTAGGAATGTTTCCACTTTATTTTTATCCATAATAAGAATCTGAGCTCACCCCTTTATATGTTTTATTTTTCCAAGGATGTGAAAAAGTATATTATGAATGACCTACAGTGATAGTATAAGGGAAATGAATGTGGTCAATGGAGACAGTGTAGTTTTTTTATTTTATAATGTAATGTACCATTCATGTATGTAATCTATTTTCTAAGACTGCTAAACTGATTGGTGTTTCAGGACATGATTCCTTTTAATAATGCCAATGTATTAAAATAATGCACCGACTCTGGTCTTCTCGGGTCTAGGCATTTCACCCACATTCCCTTCTTAGTTATTAAATTAACCAATAAAAATTTTCACCATGGATCTACTTAAAGACAAGAAAATGTTATATATAACATTTTACGACACACCTTCTTCAAGATGAGGGAAGAGATAGAAAAGTGTGGCTCCCTTCCTTCCTCAAGATGATTTAGAGATAACGACCCCTGAGTCCCACCTTTAATAGGCCCTATAGCGGAAAATAGCACCAAGGGTATATAATCCCAAATAATATGGAATGCATTAACCTTTTTATAGAATAATATTGGGAGATAAGATGGTGTATCCCAATAAACACAAAATACTAAAAGTAAAAGTAAATCCAAAATCCATTCCCAAATGCATGTTCAGAAGTAATGATGATATAAGGTACTACAAGACTCCAAAGTAATGTACCAAAAGAAAAGAGACTAAGAAGAAACAAAAACTAATCCCAATGCCTGAGATAGTAAAGTCTAGCAACGTCCTTGAAGTCCTCATGGAAACATGGAAATATTTTTACATACATAGGGTGAGTAGATGAGTATACTCAGTAGATAAAATAATGCTACCAGTGTAAAGATCTGACCCCAGATTCCCAGAGCCATTGTTTTATTCTATTACATTGGCATATAAACAAGGATTATGTATCCAGAAGGTCTAAGTAGTTTACTATCTTTCGGAAACAAGATATATATATACATAAGTTCAACATTACACTATGAAATTAAATAAAACCTTAATTTATTCCATTAAAAACAACCATGCCTCCTAGATTATGCCTGTAAGTCACACATAACATACTTCTTTATATAATTGGAAAATGAAACATAAAAAAGGGGTGATCTCAAATGCTCAGTTAGAGTAATCAATATAGTGTAATATATCAGAAACATAAAAATTAGGCATGGTGAATAATTGTAAACACATGCCTTTACAAATAATAAAAGTGAACACATTGTGGAAGAAATATGAGCTGAGTAAATAATCTCATAATAAAACATAATCCTGGGTATTCTAATAAAAGAATAACCACATGAACATTCAATTACTATCTTCATAATTTGGTAAGCGCATATTCTTGCACTCTGAAACATATTGTCAAATCCTCATACATGACGTCTAAAAATTATTAAGGCCTCGGCCAAAACCATATCACAAATTGGGGCAGTGCTTTAGCCAAGTCCACATTTATTTATCTCATGAGACCTACCGATGCATCAAGGGGATATATATGGCCTCACCAATCAAAAAATAAGTGTAATGCATTCCTCATTTGTTTAGAGATCAACATAAACAACATATTCATTCATATTGAAACTAAAATATGAAATGTAAATAACATTCCCCGAATATTAAATATAAATTCTAACCATTTTGAGTTAATTGTTGAATGTTTTTAAGATGGAACATCAACAATAATTAAAATAATAATAAATTTAATTAAATAAGTAATCCGATATCCTAATATATTAGTCCCAAAAACACATTAGAATCAAAAAGAGTGTTGAAACAGAAAAAAAATTACTCTTTTAAAATCATTGAGCAATTCATGAGATAAATTCTTTTTAATTGTGAATAGAAGAGTTATTTTGGAAAAGTATTTATATAAAAACAGAACTGAATTTATATAATATTTTCATAATAAAACTAGTGATTTTATATATTTAATGGTTGCTAAAAATAAATTATAGTGTTCCCTTGAAAATAGGTATGAATATGAGAAATTTCCTTGAATCGGGATTGTATTTTAGAAATAATTTGGAATAATCCATTTAAAACGTGTAAACCTTCATAAAATAAGGAATAATTGTGGTTGGTAAACATATATATAACATTCAAACAAAATTTATAATAAGTACACAATAATACATAAGAATCTCATTAAGGTAAGTAGACAATAAAAGTAACCAGAATGAAAATGGTGGTTCGTGTGAAAAACCCTTACCGTAAGTCTAAATGAGTTCCTCTCATGAACTTAAGGTCCTGGAATGTAAAATTAGAATTATTAATAAAGTATTTAAGATCCTATTATACATTTATTTAGTTTATCATAACTTTTTTTCATTTATTCCCTTATTGATAAGGTATTATATTTAATTTAGTCATTCCTGAGTGTTCGTTTTCATTATTTTCATAATCGATTAACATGTTCTTAAGTAATGGAGTTTATATGGAATGGATTTAAATCTAAAAAATTGAAAAATAAATTTTAATTATGAACATCCATAAGTTTTAATGGTCATTTATTTCATTTTTTTACATATAAATAGGGTGAATCATGATATAAAATATTTATGACATTAACCTAGATTATTTTAGTAGTATTTGGATTAATAGGAACTAGTTTGGTCATACAATTTAATAATATGTACGCATAATGGTTCATGAATATTAATTAGGTTATAATAAATATATTATTGTGTATTTAAACTATAAAAATGTTTTCATGACATGTAATTAAGGAAAAATTGAGGAACGAAACTTCGTCGTCCATGAAGGTTATAAACTTGAACCTTATGGACATTTATTTCGTTTTTAAAATAACAGTGTGAGAGAGTAAGTATATTGATGATGGTTCATCCTTTCACATAATATAATTCCAATATATAGATTATAATGGATATATTATGGTCATTTGTATATAGGAGGCGAGGAGAGGATAACAGAAGATGATAAATTGAAATGAAACTAAATGAAAAAGAAAGGTACTTTACCTCATGAAATAACCTCCTTGAGAACCTCCTTAAGAGAAGGGATTTTTATCTTTTAGAAATACCATAAGTTTCATGGACGTGGGGAGTAACTAAGGAAGTGTATTTGGGAAGAACATTTATGATCTTAATGGCTTAGAGGATTTAAGAGAAGAGGGAGTGATGGTGGGGGGGTTATATTGGGGGGAGGAGGGTTTTCATAATTTTTCTTATCATTAGTTTATTAATTTTTCTAAAGACCAGAAATTGTGATGATTACATTACCAATAATAGTAATAAATTAATTTTATTTCAAACCCATTGGGATTACAACACTTATGATTTCATATATAGTGTATTTAACTAATAATTTGTATATTCAGTATTTTATTGTATTTCAATATTCATAAAAAATTGGAGTATTTCAGAAAACTGAAAAAATTCACCCCAACCATTTTTCGACATGTAGAATCCAAAATTTAATTAAATTTTTCAAAAATAATTTTCTAAATGTGATTAATTTAATATTTAATTAAAATCATTATTTTTTCTAAAAAACAGTATGAAGACATTAATTTACTTATTCCATCACATTGGTATATCGTACTTACACTTGAATATTATTTATATACTATCATAGGTAATGTTACATTTCATTAGGGTATATAACTATTCCAAATGGTATCTTAGTATTCACAAAAAATATGTTTTTCTTATTGAACTCCAAATAACATTCTGATCGCAACTATGTATGTTATATTTTCAGAATTCACATCACATAATCGAAAAAATTATGTTCAATGGTCCCATAGCACATAGTAGTTCATTATGTTGAGATTTCATGTGATTATGACATATTTATAAGAAAGGGATATCCATTGAAAAAAATTGGGTTGTTACATTTTCCCCTCCTTACAAAAATTTTATCCTCGAAATTCATAGAATGTTACCTTAAAAGGTTCAGGTATGTATTCAAAATAAGCTCCTAATGCTCCCATAATTCTTCCTCCATCGTATGGTTCATCTAAGAACCTTTACATAACGAGTCATCCAATTTCTCATTTCTTGTTCTCTGGAATCAATAATCTTGATAGGCTCTTACAATAAGATAGATCAGGATCAAGTTCTTTCTTTTTCATAGGTGAGTACATGCGTTGGGTCACGCATATATTTCCTTATCATTGATATGTGGAACACATTATGAATTTTGTAGATACATGGAGGCATTGAAAAATTGTAAGCTACAATTCCAATTCAATCCATAATTTCAAAAGGATTGATGTACCTAGTACATAATTTTCCCTTCTTACTGAATCATATAATACCCTTCCCTAGAGACACCTTTAATAAAACATGATCTCCTTCTTGAAATTCCAAATCCTTCCATCATTTATCAGCATAGATAGTTTTCCAACTTTGATCTGTTCTAATATGGGTTTGGATAATATTTACCTTTTCCATTGTTTCCCCAATATGTTATGGGTCTATGAGCTTTCTTTCACCAACATCATCCCATTAAGTTGGTGTATGAAATCTCTTTACATATATTGCTTTATATTGTGAAATCAGAATACTTGAATTGATGTTATTGCTATAGTAACATTCAACATGAGGTAAATAATGACCCCATATACCTTTAATGTCATGTGGAGAAGACCTCAACATGTCTTCCAATGTTCTAATTGTCTGTTATGATTGTCCATCAGTTTGTTGTTGGTAGGCAGTGCTCAAATGAAGAATAGTATATGGGGCCTTCTAAAGACTTTTCTAGAATTGTGACATCAAACGGGGATCACGATAAAAAAATTGATAAGGGTATACAATGAGGTCTTAGAACATTATTAATATATATTCTATCTAAATTTTAAAGTTGTAAATCATCTCTTAGAGCAATAAAATGTGGAGATTTTGTAATAAGATCAACAATGACCAATATTGCATTATTCTTTCTTGGAGTCTTTGGTAGCCACATAAAAAAGATAATTGTAATATCATCCCATTTCCACAAAGGTATAAGAAGGGATTTCATGACTCCCCTAGTATGTGGTCTTCCAACCTTCACCTTTGACAAACCAAACATATCGACATATAATCTGCAATCTCAATCTTAATGTTTTCCTACCAAAAATGTTCCTTTAGATCTATATACATCTTTGTTCTACCCAGGTGTATAGAGAATTAAGAGCAATGAGCATCATCCAGTAGTTTCCTCTTTAGCTCAGGAATAGCGAGAACACAAATCCTCTTTCCAAATCTCAAAATGACACTTTCATATATGAAGTCAATCAACATCCCATCATTTAAAACATTAATTTTATTTTGAATCTCCACATCACCATCCTGAAAAGATTTATCCTTTCCAATAAAGAATGTTTGGGAACCATTTGAAAATGTAGTGATGTGTTACCTTCCATGATAATTCACATACCATCTTTACTAGATCCATGAACAAATGATCCCTTTCAACACACATCTTGTTCAAAAATTATATGGTCCCTTATACTCAATGTGCATGCCACATTATTTGCCTTGCCCGGGTGGTAGTTTATTGTGAAATCCTAATCCTTGAGTAGCTCAATCCATCTCCTTTGTCTCATGTTGAGTTATTTCTACAAGAAGATATATTTCAAACTCTTATGATATATATATATATATATATTACATTTTTCAACATAAAGGTGATGTATCCAAATCATCATAGAAATGATTACCATTGTTAAATAAATATCATGAGTTGGATAGTTTTGTTCTTGAATTTTTAGCTACCTAGAGGCATAGGAAGTCACTCTATCAATTTTCATAAGGACACAACCATGTCCTTTCATTGATGCATCACTAAAGATCCCAAATACATCATTCCCTGACAATAGATTCATGATTATATAATTAACTAATCTTTTATTAAATTAGCTAAAACATTCTTCTCATTCCTTTTCCATTATTAACATAACCCCTTCACATGTAGGCTTGGTCATTGGTTTGGATAAATAGGAGATGTTGTGAACAAAAAGACCATATTAACCAGCTAAACCATTAAAACTACGTAACTTTGTCATGTTCGTTGGAGTAGGCTATTCTTCCACTGTAACGCCCCGACCCCAGCTACCCAGAGCCGGTGCATTACTTCGTAACATTGGCATGATCACAAAAGATCAAGTCTCGAAAGACCGATTAGTTTAGTAGCCTTGGAAACACTAGATACATTCATAAGTCTTTCATTACATCAAAATTAAACAGACTACAAAAAAACATGGTCTTCATAGTCCACACTCATATCTTCACTGATTATTCTTGCAAGTCAGTCATAAAATACTTCTTCACAACCTGGAAAATTTTTAAACATTGAAAGGGGTGAGCTCAAATGCTCAGTAAGGATAACAATAATGCGGAAGCTTTCATAAATAAACATTAACATTTAAGGCAATGTATAACTAAAACAAAAGCCTTTTAAACATGAACTTCAACATAATATGGAAAAAGTAAAATGAGATAATGCCATTCACTTCTTCACATGGATATTCTACTGGCCGAATAATCACATGCAATATCAATAACCACTATCATAATGAGGGAATGTATAATGCCGGACATTCTGAAACATTTTGTCAAGGCCTCGTCCAAGACATCTAAAATGATTAAGGCCTCGGCCAAAACCATAAATCAAATTGGGAAAGGGCCTCGGCCAATTCCACGTCTAGTTGTCTCATGAGACCTACCGATGCATCGAGGAGCTATAGCGGGCTCCACCCATCACTTATTAAGTCCAATACATTCCTCATATGAATAGGTTTAAACATATCATAAACCATAACATAATCGTATCACATAAAACATGCATAAAGGAAACATAACATTTCCACATTTCAATCACAAGATATCAATACAACACATTGATATAATAAAAATGCTTTCAAAACCATTTTCAATACCAAAATAAAATAAAAGTATAACATGGTATTTATTTTTCATTAAAAAAGGTATGGCTTGAAGAGGAAGCCGAAACTCAAATAGTGGTCACGGCGGCGGAGAAGTCGTTTTCGCCGCATAAGTACGGAAAGAAAAACATTCCCTTTTGTCGTTTAGCAAAACGCTTTGTATAAAAAGATTCATTTTGAATAACCATAGAAGTCAAAGGGGTTTTTACACCGTATAAAAGAAAGTTGTGTATAAAACCAAATATGCCTCAATGAAAGGGGATTGAGACGAAGTCCTTAAAAAGATCATTTTTAAAATAAAATAGATCTATTATGTGTATTCACTATAGTTACACATAAAGAAAGTAAAAAAAAAATACAAAATAGGACATAATAATATCATGACATAATTTGGAAGTAGGAGATTAACCCAAAGAATAGAAGTTGGGTTAAGAAGTTCCCTTACCTCGTGTCTGACTTGACTCAACCGTTCTTTAACCTCCTGAATAATAAACTAGAGTTAATATATACCTTATTAAGAACCATTTTCAACTTCATTATCCTTATTATATCACTTATTACAATGATATGAACATTATGTAATTATTTAAGTTAATAATGTTCATTTTGTCGGTATTTGGTTCTTAAGTCAAAAATAGGCTTCTTACACTTACATGTTGTTAATTTGGTCAAAGGTTCATTATATCCAGAATGGTATTCATGATGTAGATATCATATATGTCATATATATCCAGTACATACATTCATTTATAATATTACATCACATTTAGAGGTAAGAAATGAAATGCACCGTTCATGGAGACGGTAAGCCGTACGTACGCATGAACGCTACTTCCATTTCTATTTCATATTTTCTGGAATGGAATCATAATGATATGAGAGTATATTATAATTCCAGTATAATAACATATATAATATCATTAACTTTATCCTTCACACATCCCACATATGGTATTAACGAATCAAATCACTTTCAGGGGGCGGTAGTCCGCGCTTCCTAAAATGAAGATATCGTGTTTTACCCATAATGGAAACCATAAAGGTATGCCCAAAATGAAAAAAACAGAAGCTTAAGGAAAACATAAACATATTATATATCATATATAAAAATAGTGACATCATAATGGCCACCTTTGAAGGTGTTAAATGAGTGTTGAACAATCATCGTTTCGGGAGGCAGAATTTCGCCATCCACGGAAACCTTATGTTCTTTAACCATTTGATGTAGTTGTGTGGAAGTGTAGCTCAAATAAATCTTATAACAACATCCTAGTATATTTAAGATACTGGTGTTGTTACAAAAGAAGTAAATAAAAAGAGTTTAGGGGGTTGGAGAAGCAAAATAAAACAAAAGAACATGAGAGAATGAATTACCTTAAAAAGTGTAACTCCTTTTGAGTTGAGCCTAAAGGCTTCCTTTGAAAGGATTCTGCCCAAAGGGAATCCTCTAGGATTAGGAGAGGGATGTGGAGAGAGCAAATGGGCAGGGGTTGGCCGAGCCAATGGCTTGAAGAGTGTGTGAAATGAGGTAGAGGTGGGGGCCTTTTATAAGAGGAGAGGAGGGGCACTTTTGGAAAGTAAAGGAACATTACATTATTTGAAAATGTGTTTCGGTTTTAAAAGGTCCCACATTGATATAATTCGTGGATAAGGTGATAAGGCATCGAAATCCACTCATCCAATTGGTTTTGGCCATGTGTAGTTCATAGATTTTATATTATCTTTCCATTTTATTTAAATCGTCAAATAATGATGTCATCGCTGCATCATTATTATGTCATAAATAATTAAATTTATTTAATGTCTAAAAATTATAAAAAAAATACTATGATATAGGAAATCTTTTTATCTTTCCAATGACTATTTATAATCAAAATTTGGACTTGTGTAACCCTACTTAAAAATTGTTTTAGTAAAACACTTTATGTTAGTGTCATTTTCACTTTAACATTAAATAAAAAGTAATTTATGTTATTTCCCAACAAAAGTGGATCCATGGGGTCCCCAAGTTAGGCCATGGCTTGTCTTGGTCGGCCATGACACAACCAATGAGGTTGGGACATGTGTCTAGGTCATTTAATATTATTAAAGTATTATTTATACCTTAAACTACCCTAATTACCACTAATCGCGATTAAAAACTTAATAAGTTACTATTCACCAAAAAATTATTTTTATCCCATTGAACCACATTTTACTTCTTAATGACAACCATGTATGTCGGATTTTTGAAAATCAAATCACAGAAGTGGTAATATTTCATTTAAACGAAAAATCAGTTATTTAACAACCACTTAGTGGTTTCACTATTCATCAAAAATTGAAGTTTTTCAGAATAAGGCCAAAATTTCACCCTAAGCTATAATTGATATTCCGAATTCAAAAATGATGTCTATTTTACAAAATTCCAAACATATTAGTTGCATTAATTAATTTTATAATTAATTCCCGCTGTCACAACAAATAGCGTGTTTTTTAGAAACAATTTATATCAAAAGATTGGCAATTGTTTATGTCCAATTTCAATGTTAAATTAATTCTAATGACCACCATTGGATAAAATGGTAAAAATATATTCTAATTATACTTTAAAACCACCAAATATTATAATTTATCACTATAAATTATTTTTATTAAAAAAGTTGTTTTAAGTATTTTTCACTATTCATAAAAATTTTGAAGTTCTCAGAAAATTACAAAAAATTCAACATAAGCTAATTTCAATATTAGGAATACAAAAATGAAGTCCATTTTGAAATATAAAATCTCTATAATTTTAAAAAGTGGTTATTACTATTCATAACGGCTACTTTGATTTGTCGCGATGTTTTAGAACTCGAAGTTGCGTACAATGCAAGCTATTGCATTATTGAATGAGAAGCGTATCGTGGAAGCTCGGGGTGTTACATTCTCCCCTCCTTCAATAAATTGCGTCCTCGCAATTTGAAATTTTTCTTGGAAAATAAAAGGTTGAAAATAGAAAATACCTTTGTGGAAAACCCACATCGGAAATAAGGTTAATAGAATTTAGTCTTAATAAGAGGGAAATGGAAATAAGAAAGTCACCACCAAATCATGATCTCGATAAGGAGAACATTGGTGGCAATTAGAGACATATAATTTGAGGAAAAACGTAAATATTTGTAGGGATTGATTGAGGTCATCAATCACAATCAACTGTCAAATTGAGGGCCTCAAAGCCTTCAATCTATGTTGATTTAAAATATCATCAGTTCAACAAAACATAAGTTATTAGGATAACACATTTTTTTTTGTTTTAATATCCCTTTACTAAAGTTTAAGAATTAATTTATTCATTGAATAAGAGATAGGTATATATATATATATGTGTTTGACATTAGAGTTTCAACCTTCAACTCATCTTTCACTCAAAAGATAATAGAACTCAAAAATATTATACTTATCCTAATTGTATAAGGTTACAAATGTTAACACATACCATTTAGATTAGTAAAATTATTTTGTAATAACCGGGGACTTCCTGTAGGCTAGTGGTAGGAAATAAAGGCCCGTCGCACTATGATTGTGGGTTCGATTCCTGCAGCTTTGTCCGACGCGACGGGTTATGCCCCACCCTGCAGGTTGTCCTTTTCCTAAAACTATAGTATCATAATATTCCAAAAATAATCTTCATAAAATTTTTTAACCTTAAACAATACTATCCATGGTTCAACTTAATCCATTCCAACCTTAATAGTTATCCAAAATACATCTGTCCAACTCACAGTCCAAATTTTATAAGGAAGGTAAACATAATGAAGATCCTTTATCCCACGTAACAACATGTGAGCACCTTCATCATGTATTCTTTTTAAACATACTGAATTACCATGATCCCTTATTCCTTATAGAATACTAGATATACTCCTTCTATCCAAAAATGTATACAAAACATCAATCAGTTTCAAGGAAGTTAAGTATATCCAATATAATTTATCCAAATCAATCACGTCTTATTCCAAAATCACAATCTCAGCATCAAAACCATATTATGGTTTATCTTTCTCTCAACCATATATTTTCCAAAAATTTAACCTACTGTGGAGTCACTTTTCTTGGTTCCACACAATCTCAAGTCCTTGATGAAATAGTACTGCAGTACAATCCTTATATACTCCATAATTATTATAACCAGTACATCATTGATACAACACTCAAATTAAAAAAAATCTTTAATAACAACATAAGAACTCTAATCATTACTCCTCATCTGTGGTAGTATCATAACTTGATTATTATCCAATAACATCATTTGGGGCATGCTCTGATGATTTGGACATTGGTTTGCGTAGTGTCCCCAATCCTTGCAGAAGAAGCATTGTACATTTGAAACCATTTTCTTACCCTTGCAGTCACGCACTTTGTGTCCTTTTTCTCTACACTTATAACAAACTCCCATTCCCTTTAGGCAAGTTCCATGATGTTTCTTCCCACAATTACCACATATTGGAAAATTCTTCTTTCCCCTCATCCCTTTATCCATCATTCTCTCTTCCATCCCTTTCATCTCTTGCTTCGCTTCAAAGCCATAGGACTCAGAGAATTCTTTACTTATCCTATTAACACATGATACTATTTCTTCATATGTTGAGAACACATGGGAGACTATTTCCCTTCGAAATGTTGGCTTAATACCGTGAAAGATACTATCCTTCTTACTCTTTGGATCATACGTACCGCTGGAGTTCACATTCCTTCTACTGGGCGCCATTTCTATACAACGGCATAAACTAGGTTAGTTTATGAATCAAAATACATAATTCCATACTTGTAAAACACTTTACATAAATTGAACTATTTATGGATATAATCCATAATCATAAAAAGAAATGTTTTCTTTGAGGAAGTATGTACTCATAACCCTTCATAGTGGTTTGTAAGTAAAATGAGAATTATCCTAAGTGTATCCCCCGGGAGTGTCGTAACCAAGAGTGCAGCAAGGCCCGTTGTCGTGCACCAGTTCCCGTTCGAGTCTAGCTCAAAGCGGTGTTTTCGGGTTTTACCCCTAGGTACATCTGTGCCAGAGCCGCCTCTACCTGCTCGTATCCAGACAGGGATGTATTGCTCGGAAAACTCATATCATCTCTATAATACCAAAATTCTAGGAAGTTCTTTTATACTAATCCTCGAAGCCTATCTTTGGGCTATGCGTTCTAATCAGAGTTTATCTACATCTAGCTTCCAAGGTTAGTACTAAACTGCCTCTGATACCAACTGTAACGCCCCGACCCCAGCTACCCAGAGCCGGTGCATTACTTCGTAACATTGGCATGATCACAAAAGATCAAGTCTCGAAAGACCGATTAGTTTAGTAGCCTTGGAAACACTAGATACATTCATAAGTCTTTCATTACATCAAAATTAAACAGACTACAAAAAAACATGGTCTTCATAGTCCACACTCATATCTTCACTGATTATTCTTGCAAGTCAGTCATAAAATACTTCTTCACAACCTGGAAAATTTTTAAACATTGAAAGGGGTGAGCTCAAATGCTCAGTAAGGATAACAATAATGCGGAAGCTTTCATAAATAAACATTAACATTTAAGGCAATGTATAACTAAAACAAAAGCCTTTTAAACATGAACTTCAACATAATATGGCAAAAGTAAAATGAGATAATGCCATTCACTTCTTCACATGGATATTCTACTGGCCGAATAATCACATGCAATATCAATAACCACTTTCATAATGAGGGAATGTATAATGCCGGACATTCTGAAACATTTTGTCAAGGCCTCGGCCAAGACATCTAAAATGATTAAGGCCTCGGCCAAAACCATAAATCAAATTGGGAAAGGGCCTCGGCCAATTCCACGTCTAGTTGTCTCATGAGACCTACCGATGCATCGAGGAGCTATAGCGGGCTCCACCCATCACTTATTAAGTCCAATACATTCCTCATATGAATAGGTTTAAACATATCATAAACCATAACATAATCGTATCACATAAAACATGCATAAAGGAAACATAACATTTCCACATTTCAATCACAAGATATCAATACAACACATTGATATAATAAAAATGCTTTCAAAACCATTTTCAATACCAAAATAAAATAAAAGTATAACATGGTATTTATTTTTCATTAAAAAAGGTATGGCTTGAAGAGGAAGCCGAAACTCAAATAGTGGTCACGGCGGCGGAGAAGTCGTTTTCGCCGCATAAGTACGGAAAGAAAAACATTCCCTTTTGTCGTTTAGCAAAACGCTTTGTATAAAAAGATTCATTTTGAATAACCATAGAAGTCAAAGGGGTTTTTACACCGTATAAAAGAAAGTTGTGTATAAAACCAAATATGCCTCAATGAAAGGGGATTGAGACGAAGTCCTTAAAAAGATCATTTTTAAAATAAAATAGATCTATTATGTGTATTCACTATAGTTACACATAAAGAAAGTAAAAAAAAAATACAAAATAGGACATAATAATATCATGACATAATTTGGAAGTAGGAGATTAACCCAAAGAATAGAAGTTGGGTTAAGAAGTTCCCTTACCTCGTGTCTGACTTGACTCAACCGTTCTTTAACCTCCTGAATAATAAACTAGAGTTAATATATACCTTATTAAGAACCATTTTCAACTTCATTATCCTTATTATATCACTTATTACAATGATATGAACATTATGTAATTATTTAAGTTAATAATGTTCATTTTGTCGGTATTTGGTTCTTAAGTCAAAAATAGGCTTCTTACACTTACATGTTGTTAATTTGGTCAAAGGTTCATTATATCCAGAATGGTATTCATGATGTAGATATCATATATGTCATATATATCCAGTACATACATTCATTTATAATATTACATCACATTTAGAGGTAAGAAATGAAATGCACCGTTCATGGAGACGGTAAGCCGTACGTACGCATGAACGCTACTTCCATTTCTATTTCATATTTTCTGGAATGGAATCATAATGATATGAGAGTATATTATAATTCCAGTATAATAACATATATAATATCATTAACTTTATCCTTCACACATCCCACATATGGTATTAACGAATCAAATCACTTTCAGGGGGCGGTAGTCCGCGCTTCCTAAAATGAAGATATCGTGTTTTACCCATAATGGAAACCATAAAGGTATGCCCAAAATGAAAAAAACAGAAGCTTAAGGAAAACATAAACATATTATATATCATATATAAAAATAGTGACATCATAATGGCCACCTTTGAAGGTGTTAAATGAGTGTTGAACAATCATCGTTTCGGGAGGCAGAATTTCGCCATCCACGGAAACCTTATGTTCTTTAACCATTTGATGTAGTTGTGTGGAAGTGTAGCTCAAATAAATCTTATAACAACATCCTAGTATATTTAAGATACTGGTGTTGTTACAAAAGAAGTAAATAAAAAGAGTTTAGGGGGTTGGAGAAGCAAAATAAAACAAAAGAACATGAGAGAATGAATTACCTTAAAAAGTGTAACTCCTTTTGAGTTGAGCCTAAAGGCTTCCTTTGAAAGGATTCTGCCCAAAGGGAATCCTCTAGGATTAGGAGAGGGATGTGGAGAGAGCAAATGGGCAGGGGTTGGCCGAGCCAATGGCTTGAAGAGTGTGTGAAATGAGGTAGAGGTGGGGGCCTTTTATAAGAGGAGAGGAGGGGCACTTTTGGAAAGTAAAGGAACATTACATTATTTGAAAATGTGTTTCGGTTTTAAAAGGTCCCACATTGATATAATTCGTGGATAAGGTGATAAGTCATCGAAATCCACTCATCCAATTGGTTTTGGCCATGTGTAGTTCATAGATTTTATATTATCTTTCCATTTTATTTAAATCGTCAAATAATGATGTCATCGCTGCATCATTATTATGTCATAAATAATTAAATTTATTTAATGTCTAAAAATTATAAAAAAAATACTATGATATAGGAAATCTTTTTATCTTTCCAATGACTATTTATAATCAAAATTTGGACTTGTGTAACCCTACTTAAAAATTGTTTTAGTAAAACACTTTATGTTAGTGTCATTTTCACTTTAACATTAAATAAAAAGTAATTTATGTTATTTCCCAACAAAAGTGGATCCATGGGGTCCCCAAGTTAGGCCATGGCTTGTCTTGGTCGGCCATGACACAACCAATGAGGTTGGGACATGTGTCTAGGTCATTTAATATTATTAAAGTATTATTTATACCTTAAACTACCCTAATTACCACTAATCGCGATTAAAAACTTAATAAGTTACTATTCACCAAAAAATTATTTTTATCCCATTGAACCACATTTTACTTCTTAATGACAACCATGTATGTCGGATTTTTGAAAATCAAATCACAGAAGTGGTAATATTTCATTTAAACGAAAAATCAGTTATTTAACAACCACTTAGTGGTTTCACTATTCATCAAAAATTGAAGTTTTTCAGAATAAGGCCAAAATTTCACCCTAAGCTATAATTGATATTCCGAATTCAAAAATGATGTCTATTTTACAAAATTCCAAACATATTAGTTGCATTAATTAATTTTATAATTAATTCCCGCTGTCACAACAAATAGCGTGTTTTTTAGAAACA
The DNA here is from genome assembly GCA_963277665.1 of Viscum album. Taxonomy (NCBI): domain Eukaryota; kingdom Viridiplantae; phylum Streptophyta; class Magnoliopsida; order Santalales; family Viscaceae; genus Viscum; species Viscum album. Next base: position 498,937,102 of record OY728150.1, read on the forward strand.
ATTTATATCAAAAGATTGGCAATTGTTTATGTCCAATTTCAATGTTAAATTAATTCTAATGACCACCATTGGATAAAATGGTAAAAATATATTCTAATTATACTTTAAAACCACCAAATATTATAATTTATCACTATAAATTATTTTTATTAAAAAAGTTGTTTTAAGTATTTTTCACTATTCATAAAAATTTTGAAGTTCTCAGAAAATTACAAAAATTCAACATAGGCTAATTTCAATATTAGGAATACAAAAATGAAGTCCATTTTGAAATATAAAATCTCTATAATTTTAAAAAGTGGTTATTACTATTCATAACGGCTACTTTGATTTGTCGCGATGTTTTAGAACTCGAAGTTGCGTACAATGCAAGCTATTGCATTATTGAATGAGAAGCGTATCGTGGAAGCTCGGGGTGTTACATCCACAGCCTTGTTCTTCGTAAGATATACTAATATTTCATCCTTTGAGAAAATGTGGCCTATAAGGTAAATTTATTGGATCCAAAAATCACACTTTCTAAAAATCCCATATAATTCGATTCCTCTATGAGTCTTAAGAATAGTGTGCATGTGATTTTCTGGATCTTCATTTATTTTAGAGTATACTAGGATATCGTCAATAGACAACACATAAAATTCATCAATATATTCCTTGAAAACTCTATTAATTAGGTCCATGAAAACAGATGGTGGATTAGTCAGCGCAAAATGCATTGCGGTAAACTCATAATTCCCATACCTGGTTTGAAATGTTGTTTTTAGAATGTATTCCTTCCTGACATGAAACTAATGATATCCAAATCATAGAACAATATTTGAAAAATACTGGGCTCTATGAATTTGAACAATTAAATCATCAATGCGAGGAAGGGGATACTTGTTCTTTATTGTAATATCACTGACCTCCATGTAGTCAATGTAAAACCTCACATAACCATAATTTTTATTAACGAAATGAACTGTGGCTCTCCATAGAGAAACACTAGGGTGAATAAATCCTTTATCAATCAATTTAACTAGTTGTTTCTTTTGTTCCACTAACTCCACAGTGGAAATTCTATAAGGGGTCTGTGAAATGGTCCTTGAACCATTAATTAAGTTAATGTAAAACTCAATTTCCCGCTCTATAGGATGTCTAGGTAAATCCTCTAGAAAGACGTCAATATATTTTTTCACAATAGGTACATATTTTATTTGAACATTGATTTCCTCACCCACAGTTATTGCATTAAATTCATACTGACTAATTGAATTTAGTTGAGCTACTTGGGGTGGATCTAGATGAGAATCAGATGGAGATGTATCTACTCTAAATATAAGGGATTCTACACCATTCTTAAAAATTTCAACTTTCTTATTCTTTTAATAGATATTCTCATCATAATTTGATAGCCAATTCATACCAAGAATTATATCAAATTCAATCATTGGTATAATGATAAGGTTATTAATTGAATCAAATTTATGTGTCATGAGGGGGACTGATCGACACACCATTGTTGCAATGATATATCTACATAAAGGTTTGACTGATAACTCCTTTATTAAATCAAATTGGACATGTCTAATTTTCCTAGAAAAATGGAAAGATATAAATGAATGAAACGATCAGGAATTAAAAAAAAATGAATGGTCTTTGTTTGATGAAACAATTAATGTTCCTTCCACCACTTCGTTAGGAACATCAATAACCGCAGTTGTAACCACATAAGCTTTTCCCTACTCCATTTTCCTTTTTTAGAATGTTTCCTTGACTATTTGTAAAATTATTAGCATAGTGACCAATATCCCAACAATTATATAATAGAATATTAATTTTTTATTTCTTCCCCTTACAATCACTAGTAAGTTGACCTTTCTGTCCACATTTTTAGAATACTCCTTTTCCTTTTACGAAGGCACCAGAGTATTTCCTTCCACAATTATCACTGGGTGAAAATTTAACTCTTCCTTTATTCCATATTTCTTTATTTAGTTTTACATAGTTTTAATAATCCCTGTTCTTCTCTTGATTTCCATTAATGTCATAAGACAAATAGAATTCCATTTTTTTTCTTTATAAAACATGAAACTATATCTGCATATGATTACAAACATTGGGAGACTAGTTCCCACCAGAGGAAGAAATTTAGGCCATCAAATAATTGATCAATCCTTTTCCTCATATTTTGTATGTTGTCCAAAAAATTCCTTTCTAGCCTTGTGAAGTTAGATTCATACTTTGAAACAATATAATCTTCCTTTTTCCTCAAAGTTAGAAATTTATTTTCTATATCTTCTCATTATTCACGAGGAAATTAATTCCCTAGGAATATTTCCACAAAGTCCTTCTATTCCATCTCTAATTTCTCTTACACCTCATCTATGTTTTGGATTAAAAACATCCATTGATCTGCATCCCCTAATAGATGATAAACTACCCTGATGACCATCTTTATTTAGATACATCCCAAAGCGAGAAATATCTTCTCTAGGGAACTTATCCACTATTCAACAATAAATAGGATTGTAGTCCCATTGAAAGATGATGGTTTTTCTCACATAAAGTGATCTAAGAAAGATCCTCCATGTGGAGGATCTTGATGCTCCCTAAGGGAAATTTTATTGTTCATAACCTAAGTATGTTGTCCTAGTATAGTTATAAGCTGCTTTGCACCGGTCGCAGCACTATAACCAAAATCATTATCTTGCATCGGGGGGAAATCCCTACATGGGATACGCATGTTCATGTTGTTTCCAGTTTTCTCCTAGGTGCCATTTCTAGATAATGGCATACAGTATATTATTTTATAAGTCATAATGTATAATATTAACTTAACAAAATAATTATCATAAATTGAAATCCTACGCATGGTTAATTCCATAATGACAAAAATGATTTTATTGAGGGAAAATTTACATTTAAATCCATCATAATGACTTGTAAGAAAATGTGAATTATCCTAAGTATATCCCCAAGGAGTGTCAATACCAAGAGTGCAGCGAGGCCATTTTTCATGTACCCAGATACCCCTGGTCATGCCAGAAACTCCTTGTTTTAATTTTCACTCCTAGGTGAATCTGTGCCAGAGCCACCTCTACCTGTTTGTATCCAGAAAAGGCTGTATTTTCTTGAATGATCAACATAATCTATTCCTTAACAAAATTCCAGGATTTTATTGTATGATTATCCTCAAAGACAATATTAGGGATTTTTGGGTAAACAATGTTTTCTAAATTTAGTTTCATTTATTTCTACTAAACTTCCTTTGATACCAACTGTAAAGACCCAAACCGAGTTTCCCGGAGCCGGTGCTTTATACTTTTATATTTTATTGTAAACAAGGAATATGAATCACAAAGGACCAAGTCTTTTAGATGTTTTTGGAAACACGATACATATATCATTTCAACATTTAATCATGAAAGGAAGTACAACACTAATTTATTCCATTATAAACATCCATTCATCCTACATTATACCTGAAAGTCACTCATAATTTACTTCTTCACATCATAGGAAAATGAAACATAAGAAAGGGGTGATCACAAATTCTCAATAAGAATAATAAATAAAGTAGAAGATATCATAAATATAAACATTAGGCATGGTGAATAATTTTAAATACATACCTTTACAAATAATAAACATGAACACATTATGGCATAAATATGAGCTGAGTAAATAATTCCGTAATAAAAAATAATCATGGGTATTCTAATAATCAAACAACCACATGAAATTTCAATTAATAGATTCATAATGTGGTATGTGAATATGCCAAACAATCTGAATCATATTGTTAAGGCCTCAGCCAGGACGTCTAAAAATGATTAATGCCTTGGAAAAAACCATATAAAAAATTAGCGCAATGCCTCGGCCAAGTCCGCGTTTATTTGAATCATGAGACCTAACGATGCATCAGGAAGATATAGAGGGCCACAACCATCAAATAATAAGTCCAATTAATTCCTCTTATGACTGGGGATAATTATAAACAACATATACATTCATATTCTAACTAACATATGAACTGTCAATAACATTCCACGAATATTTATCTTAAACTCTAACTCTTCAGAGTAAATTGGAAAACTATTTTTGGATGGCACATCCACAATAAATCAAATATTAAAAAATTAAAATAAATATTTATTATGATATAATAATATATTAGTCCCTAAAATACATAATAATCGACAATAGTTTGTAAATAGACGAAAATCACTCTTTTAAAATCCTTGACTAATTCTTGAAATAAATGCTCTTTTATTTTGAAAAGAAGATATATTTTGGAAAAGTTTTTATATAAAACTATAACAAAATAAAGATAATATTTTCATAATTAAATTATTAATTTTATAATTATAATGGTTTCTAAAAACAAATTATATTGATGTCTTTCAAATAGTAAATAATTTGAGAAATTCTGATGATTTAGGCTTGTATTTCAGAAATAATTTTAAAAGATCCATTTAAAATGTGAAACCCTCCATAATATATAGAAGGATTATGGTTGGTAAAAATATATATTACACTCACACAGAATTTATTATGAGTACACTATAACACATACTAACCTCATTGAGGTACATAGACAATAAAAGTAACCCGAATGAAAATGGAGGTTCGTGTGAAAAAACCCTTACATTAAGTCTGAATGTGTTATTCTCTTGAGTGTAAGGTTCAGGAATATGAAATTAGAATAATTGATAACATATTTAAGAACCAATTATAAATTTATTGTGTTTATCATAATAATTTTTAGTTTATTTAATACCTTATTGATAATTTATTATATTGATTTTCTTCATTCCAAAGTGTTTGTTTTCTTTATTTTCATAACTGGTTCATTTGTTCTTAAGTAATGGAGTTCATGTGGAATGGATGTAAATCTCTAGAATTGAAATTAAATATTATTTATGAACATAAATAATTTATAATAATAATTTATTTCATTTGGTTACATGGAAAGAGGATATATCATTAGATGAAATATTTATTACATTAACTTAGATTATTTTAGCAATATTTTGATTATTAAGAACTAGTTTCATCATACAATTTAATAATATGTATGTATACTGGTTCCATAGTTTTATGTAGGTTATAATACATATATTATAGTCTGGTTCAACGATACAAATGGTTTCATGACCAGTAATGATGGTGAATTTTAAGAACGAAACTTCGTCGTCCACGAAAGATATAAATTGGAACCTCAAGGACGTTGATTTCATTTATAAAATAAAAGAGAGAGAGGGTAAAGATATTGATGAGGATTATTCCATTAACATTATATAATTAAAGTATATAGATGATACTAGATATATCATGGAAATTTGGATAGAGGTGGAAATTATATGATTACAAAAGAAGAGAAATTGAAATGAAACTAAATGAAAAAGAAAAGTGCTTTACATCTTGAAATAACTTCCTTGGAAACCTCCTTAAGAAAAGTAATTTGGGTATTTTTTCAAGACCAAGAGCTTCTTCGACGTGGGGAGTGACTAAGGAAAGGTATTTGGGATGAATTTTGAGATTCTTCAAGGCTTCAAGAAGTGAAGAGAAGAGGGAGTTTTGGGGGTTTATAGTATAGGAGTGAAGGGTTTTCATAACTTCAAATAATTAGTTTATTAATTTCCCTCAAGTCAAGAAATAGAGATACTTACATGACCATGAATAGTAATAAATTCATGTGAGTTCGAAACAAGTTGGATTACATCACTTATGATGTCATAAATAGTGTATTTAACTAATAATTTGTATACACAGTATATTACTGTATTTCACAATAATAAAAAAAATTGTATTTTAGAAAAATACAAAAGATTCACCCTAAACATTTTTTATTGTGTAGAATAAAAAAATGTAGTCCATTTTTCAAAAATAATTTTTTAAATTCTATTAATTTAATATTTACTTAAAATCATAATTTATTCTAAAAAATAGTATTAAAACATTCATTTACTTATTCCAAAAAATAGGTATATCGAAATTCCACGTGAATATTAGTTATATACTATCATAGATAAGGTTAATATTCATTATGGTATATAACTATTCATAAGGGTAGGTTACTTTTCACAAAAAATTATGTTTTTCTTATTGGACTCAAAATAAATTATTGATCGCAACCTTGTTTGCTAGATTTTTTAAATTCACATCACATAAGTGACAAAATTATGTTTAAAGGTCACATAGAACTTATTAGTTAATTATGTTGTGATTTCATGTGATTATGACATATTTATAAGAAAGGAATATCCATTGAAATAAATATTGGTTCATTACAACCCATGCACAAGTGGGGGAACATACTAATGTCCATATGAGAAAATCGTATAACGTCAAAGAACCTACTAAGGAATACTAACCAGACTAGCCTCACTTTTAAATTCTCAAAAAATAACTCAAGTCAAATAAGGTAGTAGTAAAAGTACATCGACATTTGGGTACCCTACACCACTTTCCCACTAGTTAATTGCTCACTTATAATGGCTAACGTCTTGACGCTACCACTCTTCCCATACACAGTCCCACTACCACTACCCATCGGCTCATACCTTGGCCCAAACCACACACAATCCCACTTGCAGAAACATGGGCCCCAACAACCAAGCCACTCACCGGAAGACACATGGGCCTCATCCTTAAGACACCTAGGAAAACAAAAATGGCATGCAAACAACTAGGAATCTCAACCACAACAATCCTACCTGACGTATATGAGACTATGGTAAGACTAAATCCATTATAGGATGACCAGATACACTCGAGAAGTAAGTCCTCGGAAGAGGTTGGGAGGAATAAAGTCAGTAACAATCCATCCATCCTCCCATCGGGATTCTGGGAAAAACAACCTCCACCATGAAATGGGGGTGTTCAGAACATGGTTCTCAACACGGGTGTGGTGAATATAAGAATCTCAATGAACTAAAATTTATATATATATATATGAAAACAATCACCCCAACCAATGGTTCCCTATAATAGGCAACCAACTCATAAAGAACCAAATTTTCTGCTACCCTTGTATGCACAACCTCATAATAAACACTGCCAAAGAATAAACCAACGCATTTTTCATTTAACCACTTTCCATTTATTAGTTAAGGGAATAACTTCAATTTAAGCCAACAATATCAAGAAACAGCCGAATATAACCATTTCAAAACAATAAACAAAAACAGATTTGCAGCCCCACTATACACCACCTTTCAACCACTACCGACTATCATTCTTCAATGATATAATCCAGGTCCCATTTCCCCACTTTCGAAACAATTTCCTAATGAAATCCCACTTCATAATGTTCATAAACACCCCGAAGTCCCACTACCCATCATTGTTCGACGACCACAACACAAAAAAAGGCAGTTCTCCTACCTACTAGTCTATCCATTCCACAATCAATCAGTCTCTCAAAATTGGATTCCAATACACCACCTATACTACCCCACACACAAATCCTAAAGTAACTACCATTTCAACCAGAACACCATTTCACAATGTCCCACAACCTACTCATAGAACCAACTCCCTTGCCCACCAATGTACCCATAATCATGCCCCCAACAGCAGCACCATTCAACTCACACAAAAAACAAAAGAACACTACTTTAAACCACACCTATCAACAAGATTAATATATATATTTAGATTTCGTAACACTATTAATTAATCCACTTTATAAACCATGGTGATCATACAATGGTTCTCATCCTGGGGTATCCATTTAATTTACCAAGTGTACGTGATTAATAAGATCCCATGTTACATATAATTATCAACTATCATAATGCAAAAAAAAATAGAACACCACCAGTTCAAAAGTGAATACCACCAACAGCAATAATTTTTAGAAGGCATACCTCCACAATCAATCCATATGGAATCAATGGTAACAAAATAAAGTAGACAATCAGACATCAATACACTCCCAGCCCATTATTTCATTACCCCATTACATTTTGGACATATTACCTTCGTATTTATTTCTTTCTTTAAGAAAATTATTCGTCTATTTTTCACAAAGAATAATTTGTAAACCCACCCCACATGATGCACAATTAGAGAGAGGTAGATAAAAATCCCTTCCTAAAACAACATGCATCCAAAACTCACCATGCACAAAGAATAAGGGATCATGCGAGAAACATGAATGAACTCAAAGGAAACTAACTAGGAGGGGCCCTAGGGCATGCACAAAACTCATCTAGGGAGTAAAGATCCCAACCCAAAAGGGGAATGAAAAAACACACTAGGAATGAATTATCCTATATTTGAAAAGCTAGATCATATATTAAAGGATGAATGGTTTCCAAAATTAATTAATGTGGGATTGTGGTCAAGATTACATTGTTTGAGTATCTCAAATCCCACCAGACGTTAGGATATTAAGGATATAATTAATATACTTTGAAATTCTCTTAAAAATTAACAAGGAAGGGTTGAAAATAGATTTATGTAAAATAAAATGGATGAGGGGAGAAACTGGAAAACAGGGAAAAACTGGAAAAACTATAAATGAGTCACTGGTGGGTGAGTTCCCACTATGGACCCACAGACAGGTGAGATACAAATGCTGGAAAACCAACGCAACAACCTACCGATGCAATGACCTAATGACGCCCTGATCTACCGATGCTCTGACTCACCGACACTAACTCCCTCAGCTCATGGACACCGATTCTCCTGACTCACCAATGTTCATACCCCAGAGTCACTGATTCACTAACATTCTGATGCTCTAACATGCTAAAACCAACTTCGTGAGTCATCAAAGGAAATACAGGAAGAAACGCGAAATATGGAAAACACTTGAAATGAGCCACCATTGCCTCCCAAAAAACCCTAAACACTGGTTTTTTATAAAGGAATGGACCAGGATAATTGATGTTATTACATCAGATACCACTCAAAATATTCCCATCCTTGTGAATTCAAAACAATCCTAGAAAAATGGGGGTCCAAAAAACCACCCTTTATGATACATCTCAAGATAAAACAACCATGTGTCATTTTTAAAGCTAGAGTAAAAACCTTGACATCCAAGAACACTACTTCGAAATCTATCTCTTGAAAAACTGTGAAATTATTAATTCCCCACAACCCAAAACAAACGCACAATGACCAAAGTTTATGTTGTATAGACACATTCATTAGGGAGTTATTTCCTCATATCAAGATACAATCTTCTTTGGATGACACTGTCTAGTATAGAAGAGTTTAATTGCATCCTCTTTAATGCATCTTGGTTAGGCATCAGGTCCTTCCCTCCCCACGATTTTGATTTTCTTCAAACAAATTTATTATAACTCCCTGAGATTTTATGAGAAATATTATTTTTGTCTTATGTAATACGAATTACCAAAAAAATATTTCACTATACACAACACTGGCTTGTCTTCCGTTACACGCAAAGAGCAACCTTCCTCGATAGCTTGCGTTGCACGCAATGCCGAGTTTCACTATACAATGATATATTATTATAATATTATGAACAATTCGTTATGAATAGTAATAAATGAAATTTTAATTTTATAACATTATAATTCATCTTACATATTTTCATGAATGAGGTATGAAAACAAAATCAATTTTTTGGATAAAAGATGTATTTTACAAAAAATGCAGTTTTACATCCTTTTGATGGCGCACCCATTATAAATATGATATTTGAAAATTTTATAAGTTCAATTATACGAAATTAACTTCTTATTTTAAATCATGACACAAAAAATTTACATTGGATAAATTTTTGGTATTTTTCTGATATGTGTTTTGTTTTAATGAATAGTAAAAATACACTAAATTTTAATTAAAAACAATACTTTTCATCAAGATAATTTATATTGATAAATTATAATATTGAATGTTTTTAAAGTATAAAAAAATATATTTTTACCATTTAATATAATTTATGTCATCATAATTAATTTTATATTAAATTCATAGGTAAAAAGATTCTTATCTTTGACAATGTTTTAACATTTAAAACTCGTTTTCATAACAACGAGATAAATTTTAATTTAATTAATGCAACTTTTGTGTTTTTCATTTTGAAAAATGGATTCCATATTTGGATTCAGTGGGTCCAAATTATGTTAATTGGTTACTTTTATTTTTTTTATATTATGAATAGTACGGTAATTTTTATTTACTATAGTAAAGGATAAATCGGGTAATTAAGGGTAAAACTAAGATTATAAAATTACCCTAACACATACCAAAATTCTATTGGATGAATAAAAGTCGACATATATCACCTAAGGGTTGGAATTAATTTGTTTCATGGACTATGTACCATGAAAATAAAATAAATATTATTAATACCAAAGAAAGTGACAACATGTCACTCTATTATATCTTATAAGTGTAATAATTTTAATTTAATGATAAAATTCATAACAAATAGTATATAAATAGTCTTTGGAAATATAATAAAATTTAATAAGTCGTGAGAATTTATATATAAATTTTAGGTTTAAAATAATTATCATTAAGGATGAATCAATAGTTATGTAAAATTATTTTATTTATAGAAATATCAAATAAATGGTTTTAAAAATATTAAAATAAATATTATATGAACTAATTAAGGTTCTCCATTAATTTTCTAGATAAATAAGACATGTTAGGAATATAATAAAAAAAAATTTGAATATATATTTTTTTTGGATTTTATTTAAATTCTAATGAATGAATAGTTTCAAAATTGAGAATATTATTATTTTATATAAATAACAAGGTATTTAATGGATTAAAAATCACAAAAATATTTAAAAATAATAAATTGAAATTTATATGGTCTAAAATGTAATAATTTATTCAATTATGGACAATTCACAACAAATAAGTAATTATTTATAAAAATTTAAAATTTAGAATATTATTACCACATATAAAATTAAATAGATTAAATAAGGATAAATAAAGTTGATAAGGTTTAAAATAAATTCCCAACATATATAAATTTTATATTATGATGATACTACAACCCTATCTCATCTCATATTTGTATTTAGATCATTTTAGAGGTTTTTATGTGCGGTTATAATTTATTATAAATTTATATTTCTTATGTTTCCAAAGGTGCCCCTCTCCTCCCTTATAAAAGGGCACCTCCTCCCTATCATCCTCGAACCATTTTGAGCATTAAATATCGGCAAAACCCTACCAAATTCTATTCTCCACTTCCCTAGAAACATAGTAGAGTTCTATGTCTTCTAAAAAGTCTAACTTTAGTGCCCTAAGAGAAGGTTAAGAAGAGGCGCGTCGAAGAAGAGGTAATATCCTTTACCGATTCTTTCAAACTTATTTCTTCTTCCAATATCTCTATACGAGTTGTTTAATTATAAAGTAATAAATCTATTATCAATTGTATACTGATAATTTATTATTAATATGAAACATCCATGGTCTATCTTCTATCCATCCTATGAAAAAAAATGAAATCACCACGCGTGCGTACGTACGACCTACTGTCTCCATGTCGTGGTTTAATCTTTTATATCATCGCTAACATACTTGGATGGGTATATGATGGAAGAAATAACTATATATGATTTTTGTAAAGTAATATTGATTCTTAAATATTATACACCATACACTTCAATACAATTCCACAATCATCGGAATGGTATCATCGCTCGTGCATACGTACGGCCTGCCGTCTCCACGATGTGATGCGACTCGTTTTACATGATATTCATTGAATAATGATTATATAAATGAATTGAATGAATAAATATGATATATATTACACAAATACCATTCTATAAATGTGGTATCTATCATCTAAAAATATTAATAAGAATTTATTCGACAAAACAAGCATAAGAACATAAAGCAATGAACACCCGGATAACAAGTAGCAGTGAAATATTACTAATAAGAAGATACGAATATGACCATATATGATATCATAACAATGAATATGATTCTGTAATAAGTCAATGTCATTATTTAAATTATTATACACGAGGTTCGGATATGTACGAAGCATATCAGAAATAAGGTAAGGGAAAATCTCACAATCCCATTTTTATCCGAGATTGTTTATACTTTAGAATTTACTGGGAAATATTTATCATCCACATCCTTGTTTCCTCAATATGTAATATTATTTCTATCCTCATTAATAATTTTTAAATCCAATTTTACCTATTGGTGAATATTTAGTAAATGATATGAACGAAGTCTTTTTCATTTTTAGTACAAGATACTTTTTGACTTTTCTGGCCAAAGTATGAGAAGAGTGTTTTTTTATCTTATACGACATGAATGGATTTTTATGATTTCATATAACAATATTTCCATGAAGCTTCCTTTATAAGTTTTCAAGTTTATTTTTAATTAAATTCTTTTAGTTTAAAATTGTATGACATGTTATGAAAGGAAAAATTCTGTTGAGGTAGAAAGGATATTTTTCTCAAGAATGGAGTTCAAGTGTTTTATCAAATTTATTTTCCATATAAGATAAATTAGGGATCTGTTTCTATCCCTATGTTTACATTGATTTGATTATGTTATTATGGAATTATTTTTATTATGTCCTTTTATCTTATATGGTTTATGTTATGATGGAATGTTGTTTAAGAATCCCATTTTTATTACATGGGTTATGCTATGATATATGATTTCTGATTTTGTGGCATACATAAGAATAGTTTAATTATGAGATGGGTGGGACCTATATCTCACTCCAATGCATTTTGTAATGATGTATATCTCATTAGATAGACATGGATGGAACGTCATGTTAATCTAGTTCAGTGATACAGGACTGGAATGAGGAGTGAACTTGGTTCAGAAATGGACTTTGTCCACTATGATAGTCTTGGAAATGATTCCTAACTAATTAGAAATGATTTTCTATGATTATGTGTGTATTCCACAAAGTTTAATATTTTATGTTATGATTATTGGGCTTACATTTCACTACTATTATTTATCCCATGTTATGATATTATGATCTCTTTTGTAGGTTAAAATTTTCAAAATGTTATGTTGTTATGAAGATGATATTATTGACATTTCCTTTGTTAACCCTTATTAAGAATTTGAGCTCACCCTTTTGTATGATTTATTTTACCCAGGTCTGGAAGAAGGGTATTAAGTAGGATATTCCAAAAGGGACTCTAGATATGATGAAATAAATGGGAGGCAATATAGATGCTTTATGAACTAGTTGTTTATGTTTCACATTTTCTAAAGACAATATACATATACTGTCCTATCATGGTTTTGTTATATGTTGTAATAAGTATGCTTCAATTCTGAAGTAATAACAATGTATGTAAATTATGGGTTATTATAGTTGGTATCAGATTAAAGGTGTAGTCAACCATTGGAAACTAGGATGTGAATGACATAGTAAGGACCCTGAGGATATGTCTAAGCAAAGAACAAAATATTAGTGTTTTATAAATGACCATGAATAACCTCTGATAAGAACTTATGTGTGAAAATATATTATTGATTATGTGGTTTCCCATTTATGATTAGTTTTTCCCACACTATGCTTATTGGTTTTAGTCAATGGCTGGAACCCGAAGGAACAATGTTAATGATGAATGCAATGGGAAGTGAAATGATTGTCCCTTGAGCAACCAAATGTTATGGGAGCTGGAATGAAAAATCTTGTAGCCATGATCACACAACTTTCTTAAGCTATTAATCAGGCAGAACTACCAAATGAGAAATGGAAGGAGCAAAATTCTGTTGAATCCTTCATGAGGCAGCATCCACACTCATTCAGCGAGTCTACATATCCATTAGTGGCTGAACAATGGATCAGTACCACTGAAAAGATATTTTCAATTCCACAATGTTTTGAACATGAAAAAGTCATCTTAGCAGTATATTTTTTGGAAGGTGAAGCTGATAAATGATGGAATCCTATCATGAATATGAGGCAAAGAGACGAAATTGAGTCCATAGAATGGGATGAGTTCAAGAACATATTTTTCAATAAGTAATTCCCTCATATTCTTTGAAATAATATGGAGATGCAGTTTTTAGAACTAAATCAAAAGGATGATGAATCTGTTGGTACCTACGAAACAAATTTTAGAAGACTTGCAAGGTATGCTTCCAGAATTTTTATCCAACCTGAGAGTAAGATCGATCGATTATTTAGTGGCTTAAAACCAAGTCTCTTAAGGGCATTAGCCATAAGGGACTTAAATATCTATGAGTAAATCATTCGATGTGCTCTCAAACTTGAGATATAGATTGGAGTAACCCATTAGTCATATGGGTTTGATAAGAAGAGGAAAATGGAATTCAAATGGGAATATAAAGACCACACAGAAAAGAAGATGAGGTTTAACTTATGCTCAATGTGTAGAAAGAAACATGGAGGGAATTGTCTTAAAGGGACAAGTAAATGTTTCAAATGTAGAAAAGAATGTCATCAGGAATTTGAATGTCGCAATGATGGGAAAAAGATGTCTACTGATGCGAACAATGATAATGATACACATAATACACCTCCTACACTTCAATGTTATAAGTGCAAGGAAATGGGTCATTATGCTAATCAATGCCCTAATCTAAGGGTTGTTGATGATGATCGACGTCAACAAACTCTTAAGTCCAAAGACAAAGGAAAGTCACATGCAATTTCTATCAATGATGTGGAGTATGATAATGAAGTGGTGAAAGGTACTCTTACCATCCACTCTAAAGTCGCAAATGTTTTATTTGATTCATGATCCATCCACACTTTTATTTTTGAATAATTTTCCAAGGGTATCACCGTACTACCTCAACAATTAGTTTTTTAGTTAGTTGTGACAACTCCTAATGGAAGAACGATTGCATCAAAAGTTTATAATTTTTCCCCAATTAACGTTTGTGGGAAAGTGCTTCCAGAAAATCATGTGATCCTTCCTATAGTGGAATTTGATGTGATTCATGGCATTGATTGGATTTCCTTATATGGATCTCATATCGATTTTCAAATAAGAGAAGTCACATTTCATATTCACGATCAATATATGATCATCTATCGATGCAAGGATGAATATAACCTTATAGTGGAAATTTCATCCATCTTATGGGTCTGGATTCCAATAAATGGAGGTTATTTATCTCAGATGGTTGGAGAGAAACTCATGATTAAGAATATGAACATTGTACGGTAGTTTGATGATGTCGTTCTATAGGAAATTCCAGGTCTTCCACCAAATCGTGAAGTTGAGTTTTCAATAGAACCCATACCGGGTGATATACCCATTTCAAAGATACCTTATAGAATGGCCCCAATTGAGTTGTAGGAATTGAAGAAGCAACTCCAAGAGAATCTTGATAAGGGATTCATACACCCTAGTGCATCACCTTGGGGAGCACCTGTTCTATTTGTTAAGAAGAAATTTGGATCAATGCGACTCTACATTGATTATCGATAACTTAACAAGATCACTATCTAGAACAAATATCCTCCCCCACGCATTGATGACTTATTTTACCAACTACACGGAGCTCAATAATTTTCCAAGATTGATTTCATTCAGTGTATCATCAATTACGAGCCAAAAGGGAGGATATACTAATGAAGGCTTTCCGTACAAGGTATGGACACTATGAATTTATTGTGATTCCATTTGGTATTACTAATTCTCCTTCTATATTCATGGATCTAATGAATAGAGTCTTTAGAGACTATCTTGATCAGTGTGTGGTAGACTTTATAGACGATATTCTTGTCTATTCAATGAGCAAGTAAGAATATAAAGATCACTTGAGAATTGTATTAAATACCCTATGAAAGGAGAAGCTTTATTCCAAATTTACAAAGTGTGAATTTTGGATTCAAAAAGTATCATTTTTGAATCACATAATCTCAAAAGAGGGGATATCTGTGGATCCAGCAAAAACAGAGGTTATTAAAAGATGGTCAAGACCAACAACAGTAACTGAGATCCGAATTTTTCTTGATTTGGCTGGATATTATCGACGTTTTGTGAATGATTTTTCATGATTATCTAATCAACTCACTAGGTTGACTCAAAAAGGAGTTAAGTTTGTGTGGATGGAGGAGTGTGAAGAGAATTTCAAGGAGTTATAATGAAGGTTATCAGTTCACCTGTTCTCACACTGCCTTGTAGTGAAGAAAGTTTTGTGATATATAGGGATGAATCCAAGAAGGGATTGGGGTGTGTTCTCATGAAAATTGATATGGTGTTAGCTTATGCGTCCTGATAGTTGGAAATCCATAAGAAAAATTACCCAACTCATGATTTGGAAGTAGCTGTGGTAATATTTGCATTAATGATTTGGAGGCATTATCTTTATGGTGAAAGGTGTGATATTTATACTGATCATAAAAGTTTAAATTATATCTTCACACAAAAGGAGCTGAAAATGCATAAAAAAGATGGTTGGAGCTGATTAAATATTATGACTGGTCAATTCATTACCACCTTGGGAATGCAAACAAGGTGGAAGATGCATCAATTCGACAAGACCATGCTATCTTATCCATGATGAGGATCACAAAGGATCCAATATTTATGGATTTACAACGGATGGATCTTCGAATTATATTGGAAGGGGAAAAATATTATCTTTCTAAAATGAATGTTCAACCATCTATACATGTGACGATTAATGAGGCATAGAATGAAGATGTAGAGTTACAAAAAAAGGTGAGAAATGTTCTTGAGTTTTACATTGATGGTGATGAAATAATAAGGTTTTGGAATCGGGTTTGTTTTACTCCCATCCCAGAATTAAAGAAGGAAATATTGGATGATGCTCATAGTTATTCATTCTCTATTCACACTGGAATAAAAAATATGTATATGGACTTGAAGGAGTACTTATGGTGGGATGGCATGAAAATAGATGTTGCTGAATATATCTATCGATGCTTGGTTTCTCAGCAAGTTATGTTGCTGAATATATCTATCGATGCTTGGTTTCTCAGCAAGTTAAAGCTGAGAGACAGAAGTCTAAGGGGATGTTACAACCATTACCCATACCAGAATGAAAATGGGAAAACATCACTATGTACTTTGTCACTGTAAATCCTAAAACATCCAAATGCATTAATGATATCTGAGTTATATTTGATCGTCTTATGAAGTCGACACACTTTGTTGATATTAGAAAAGATTTATCTCTTTATCAGTATGCCAGGATATATGTGAAGGAAGTGGTAATATTCCATAGAGTACCACTTTCTATTATATCTGATTGAGATCTGAGGTTTACCTCGATGTTTTGGTGAAGTCTTCAGCATACTCTAGATACAAAGTTGAGTTTTAGCACTACTTATCATCCTCAGACTGACGGTCAGTCTAAGAGGACAATTCAAACTCTAGAAAACATGTTGAGAGATTTCTCTATGAATTTCAAAGGTGGTTGGGATCAACAACTATCATTGGTGAAATTTTCTTATAAAAATAGCATTCAATTCAGTATTCAGATGGCTCCTCATGAAGCTTTCTATGGAAAGAAATGAAGAACTCCAACTTGATGGGATGAAGTTGGGGAAATAAATCTATTAGGACACAATATTTTTGATGAGATGATAGAAAAGGTAAGATATATTCAACAACACATAAGAAAAGCTTATAGTCGACAAAAAAGTTATGCCGACAACTGAATAAGATACCTAGAGTTTGAAGTGGGTGATAATGTGTTCTTACGAATTTCTCCTTGGAGGAGAGTAATGAGATTTGGAATGAAGGGAAAGCTGAGCTCTAGGTATATTGGTCCTTTTGAGATACTAGTTAGTGTTGGGAAGGTAGCTTACTGATTGTAACTTCCACCGAATCTCTCTCAAGTTCTTGATGTGTTCCATGTATTTCTCCTGAGAAAGTACATACTTGATCTTTCACATGTACTAAGATCTGAAGTTGTACCACTGGAGAAAGATCTTTCTTATGAACAACAGCCAATAGATTTTTTGGATCGTAGATAAAATTTTCTACGAAACAATACCACAATCTTGGTTAATGTTTTATGGATGAACCACCAATTAGAAGAAGGTACATGGGAGCTTGAGAATATGATGAGGGAGAGGTATCCTCATCGGTTTGTTACGAAATGACGAATTTCGGGGGAGAAATTCATTTTAAGGGGGGTATAATGTAACACTCTGAGATTTTATGAGATATATTTTTTATGTATTATGTTATACGCAACACCAAGAGAATATTTCACTATACACAACATTGTATTATCTTGTGTTACACCCAAGAGCAACCTTCTTCGATAGCATGCGTTGCACGCAATGCCGAGCTTCACTAAACAATGGTATATTATTATGATATTACGAACAAGACGTTATGAATATTATTAACTGAATTTTTAATTTTATAACATTATAATTCATCTTACTTATTTTCAAGAATTTGGTATGACAATAAAATCAATTTTTTGGATGAAAGAAGTATTTTTCAAAAAAATGCAGTTTTACCGCCTTTTGATGGCACACCCTTTATAAATGTAATTGTTGACAAGTTTATAAGTTCAATTTTACAAAATAAACTTCTTCTTTTGAATCATTATATATAAATTTACATTGGATAAATTTTTGGTATTTTTTGATAAGTTTCTTATTTTGATGAATAGTAAAAATACGCTAAATTATAATTAAAAACAACTTTTTCATCAAGATAATTTATATGGTTAAATTATAACATTAAATATTTTTAATGTTTAAAAAGAATATATTTTTTCTATTTAATATAATTTATGTCATTACCATTAATTTTACATTAAATTCATTGGTAAAAACATTTCAATCTTTGGCAATGTTTTATCTTTTAAAACATGTTTTCTTAACAATAGGATAAATTTTAATTTAATTACTACAACATATGTGTTTTGAATTTTGAAAAATGGATTCCATATTTTTATTCTATGGTTCTAAATTATTTTAATAGGTTACCTTTATTTTTTTTATATAATGAATAGTACTGTAATTTTTATTTACTACAGTTAATGATAAATCGGGTAATTAAGGGTAAACCGGTGATTATGAAATTATCCTAACAAATAACAAAATTCTATTGGATGAATAAAAATAGACTTATATCACCTAATGGTAGTAATAGATTCATTTCATGGACTCATGACAATGAAAATGAAATAATTATTATTAAAACCAAAGAAAGTGACAACACGTCACTCTCTTATATCTTATAAGTGTAATGGTTTTAATTTAGTGATAAAATTCATAAAACTTAGAATATAAATAGTCTCCAGAAAGATAATAAAATTATCTACATCATTATAATTTATTTAGTATTTTTAGGGATAATATAATTATCATTAATGATGACACAATAGTGATGTTGAAATTATTTTATTGATTGAAATATAAAATAAATGGTTTTAGAAATATTAAAATAAATATTATATGAACAAATTAATGTGATCCATAAATTTTATAGATAAATATGACATGTAATAAATCTATTAAATATTTTGGTTCTAACATATCTTATGTGTCAACTTTATTTAAATTCAAATAAATTAATAGTGTCAAAATCGACACTATAGTTATTTTAAAAAAAATATCATATTATTAAATGGATTAAAAATCACAAATTTATTTAAAAATTATAAATTGAAATTTATATGGTCTATAATGTCATAATGTATCCAATTATGGACAATTCACAACACATAAGTAATTATTTATAACAATTAAAATTTTATAATATTATTACCACAAATAAAATTAAATAGATTAAATAAAGATTAATCAAGTTGATTGGATTTAAAATAAATTCCCCACCTGTCTAAATTTTATTGGCTTATGAGATTACAACCCTATATAAGCTCATATTTTGATTTAAATAATTTTTGAGGTTTTTAAGTGGGGTTTTAATTTATTATAAATCAATATTTCTTATGTTTCCAAAGGTGCCCCTCTCCTAGTCACACAATTTTGGGCCTTCAACCTCTGCCAAACCCTACCAATTTATATTCTCCACTTCACTAGTAACATACTAGAGTTCCTAGTATTCTTGAAAGACCATCTTTAGTTCCCTATGAGGAGGTTAAGAAGAGGCGCATCGAAGAAGACGTAATATCCTTTACTGATTCTTTCAAATTTATATCTTCTTCCAATTCCTCTATATGAGTTGTTTAATTATTAATTAATAACTCCAGTATCAATTGTATACTGATATGTTATTATGAATATGAAAAAACCATGTTATATCTTCTATCCATCCTATGAAGAAAATGAAATCACCATGCGTGCGTAGGTATGACCTACGGTCTCCATGCCGTGGTGCAATATTTTATTTTAATCACTAACATACTTGGATGGGTATATGATGGAAGAAATAAAAATATATGACTATTTTAATTTAATAATTATTCTGAAAAATTATACACCATACACTTCAATATAATTCCACAATCATGGAAATGATATCATTTCTCATGCGTACGTACGACCTACCTTCTCCACGATGTGATGCGACTCGTTCTACATGATCATCGTTGAATAATGAATATATAAATGATATGAATGAATAAATATGATATATATTACAAAAATACTATTATGTAAATGAGTTATCTATCACCTAAAAATATGAATAAGAATTTATTCGACAAAACATGCATAAGAACATAATGCAATGAACATCCGAATAACATGTAGCAATGAAATATTACGAATAAGAAAATAAGAATATGACCATATATGAAATCATAACAATGAATATGATTACTTAATAAGTAAATGACATTATTTAAATGATTATATAAGAGGTTCGGAAATATACGAAGAATATCAGACCTAAGGTAAGGGAAAATCTCACAATATCATATTTATCTGAGATTGTTTATACTTCAGAATTTACAGGGGAATATTTATCATCCACATCCATGTTTCCTCAATATGTAATATTATTTCTATCCTAATACAATGGTTTAAATCCAATTTTACCAATTGGAGAATTTTTATTAAAATATATGAAAGGAATCTATTGTTGTTTTCAGTATGAGATAATTTTTTACTTTTCCAGCCAGAGTACGAGAAGAATGTTTTTTACTTATACAGCATGAATGGATTTTTATGATTTCATAGAACATTATATCCATGAAGCTTACTTTACAAGTTTTCAAGTTTATTTTTAATTAACTTCTTTTTGTTTAAAATTTTATGACGTTTTAAGAAAAGAAGTATGTTTTTGAGGTAGAAAGGATATTTTCATCAAGAACGGAGTTCAAGTGTTTTATCAAAATTATTTTCCATCTAAGATAAATTAGGGTTCTGTTAATATCCCTATTTTTACATTGATTTGATAATGTTATTATGGAATTATTTTTATGAAGTCCTATTATATTTTATGGTATATGTTATGATGTCATGATGTTTAAGAATCCCATTTTTTTTACATGGGTTATGCGAAGATATATGATTTATGATTTTGTGGCACACCTAAGAATGGTCTCATTATGAGATCGGTGGGACATATATCTCCATTTAATTCATTGGGTAAAGATTTATATCTCATGAGATAGAAATGGCTGGAATGATAATTTAATCTGGTTCATTGATACAGGACTGGAACGAGGAGTTAACTCAGTTCCGAAATGGACTTCGTCTTCTATGATAGTATAGAAAATTAGTCTTGAATAATAAGAAATGATTTTATATGATTATGTTTGTATGCCACATAGTTTCATGTTTTATGTTATGATTATTGGGATTACATTTCACTACTATGATTTATCCCATGTTATGATATTATGATCTCTTTTGCAGGTTAGGATTTTTAAAATGTTTTGTTCTTATGAATATGATATGATTGATATTTCCATTTTTTACCCTTATTGAGCATTTGAGCTCACCATTTTTTATGTTTTCTTTTTCCCAGGTCTAGAATAAGGGTATTAAGTAGGATATGCCAAAAGGGTCTCTATATATGATAAAATAAATGGGAGACAATGTAGATTCCTTATGAACAAATTGTTTTTGTTTCCCAGTTTCTAAAGACACTATACCTACACGGTCCTATCATGGTTTTGTTATATGTTTTAATAAGTATTCTTCAATTATCTATTAATTACAATGTAGGTATTTTATGCATCTTTATATTTAGATAATAGGTAAAAAAATCATCTGATAATGAACAAGGTTAAACATTACATCGAAGAACGAATCACAAAAGCGAAACAAAAGAGAAAAACTCATAAAATCTCTTGGTACTAGGATTGTATCTATGCCTCCCACTACCAAGTATTCTCCTCAAGGATATCATGAATCTATAGCATAAGAACAAAAGGAAGGACCCATCCATGAAGCACCTTCTGTTTATGATCCTTTGTTTTGACTGGTTGATTCATGAATGTCACATTGTCCTTGACTTGAAAATCTCCCCATACAAGGATGTGGGAGTCATCGTGTAGATACTGAAGAAGCAAAGAGACATGGAATACATCATGGATCTTCACTAACTACTATGAAAATTCCATCTGATATGCCACCTCATTGAAACATCCCAACACATAGAAAGGCCCGATGAACCTGGTAGAAAGATTTCTTCCCTTACCGAACCTCCACTTCCCACATTTGAGGGGAAACCTTAAAGAAAACATGGTCTCCAACATAAAACTCAAACTTCCTCCTATTATGATCAGAATATAACTTCTTTCGGTCATGTCCAAACTTCATCCTCTCACGTCAAAGCTGAATCTTCTTCTTTTTGCTCTGCACTACCCCTAGTACAAAAAGGGCCACCTCCCCAACCTCTATCCATTATACTAATGAACGAAACAACCTTTTGTACAAATCCTCGTATGGTGCGATGCCAATTGTATATTGATATATGTTATTGAAGGAAATAACAACAAGGGGAAAGTGTCATACCCATGATCCTCCATAGTCCAGAACACATGCTCACATCATATACTCCAATGTTTGGATGGTTCTCTATGTCTTCCCATCCGTCTTAGGATAGAAATCATTATTGAGGCTTAGTTGGGTGCCAAAAGCATGTTCAAATACCCTCAATAATTGTGACATAAAACATATATCTTGATCCAAGACAATTGATCTTGAAACATCATTAAGCCACACCACCTCATCCACATACCTCCACTCTACAGAATCCACTACGCTCAACTCCGTGATCACCAAGAAGTGAGCTGATTTTGTCAATCAATCCCTGACTACCCAAAGGGTATCAAATCTTCCCTGAGTCCTGGGTAATCTTGTGAAAAAGTCCTTCGATAGAACATTCCACATCCAATCAAAAACATCTAAGGTCTGAAAATGCCTCCAGGAACATGGTGCCAAACCTTAACCTACTAACACAATAGGCACCTTGCCACAAACTTCACCACTTCTCGCTTCACCCTGAACCTACAAAACTGTTCCCTCATGCTCAGTACATCATGGAAATTACTAGGTGAACTACTAGGGATGATCTATGGAAATGAAAAATAAATAACTCATGCATTGTTACCGGGACAAAAAACATCCCACAAAACAACATCTAATTCGAACTATCCTCCGACCATCCCTCTGGAGCATAACCCTTGGCAGCAAGATCACGCATCACTTTAGTCTCTAAGTCTCCACACTAAGACTCCCCCACCCACCTTGTAACAGAATACTTCACTGTTATGAGAAACATGTATCCAATAAATTCATCCACTCTCACATCTGGATACAAAGAGTTAAACTTCTCCATTTCCTTCCTAGCATCCATGGGTTTTTGAGCTACATCTTTCTATGACATCCTACATAAGGCATCGGCCACAACATTCCCCTTTCTTTGGGTGTAAAATATCACGAAGGCGTAGTCCTGGAGAAACTACATCCTCCTTCACTATCAAAATTTCAAGACTCATTCGGAAACAATGTACCTCATTCTCTTATGATCTGTGAAGGCCAAAAATCTCTCCCCAATGAGGTAATGCCACCACAACATCAGCATGAACATGCCCACTGTAAACAAAAGATCATGGGTACCAGAGTTACATTCGCGAGGAAGTAATTTCATTGACCCATAAGATATTAATCCAAGATTCTACATTAGAAAACATCCCAAGCCTAGACTGGAAGTGTCATAGAACACCTCCAACATCACACCTCACTCTGGAATCCTGGGCAATGGGGCACGTACCAGCTTCCCCTTGAGGTAGCTAAAAGCTTCCTGGAACTGCTCACTCTACACGAAGGTCTTGTATTTTATTTAAAATAATGACAATATAGCATAAAATCAAGATAAGTTGGGTATAAACCTTCAGTAATAGCCTTCCAGACCCATGAAACTATAATCCTCTACCACATTCTTGGGTTCTTACAAAAAAACTGCTTAAAACATTTATGGGTGCACTGCTATCCCCTACTAGGACCCAATGTGTCCACGTGAGTGCACATCTCATGTTCAATACATGAAATTGGAAAACCTTCTTATAGAACTGATAGAGCGAGAAGACCTCCAAGACAGTACTTAGATGCTTGACGTGCTCCTCATCTGACCATGACTAGATCAAGATGTCATTGATGAACAAGATGATGAACCGATCTAGGAACTCATGGAAAACCAAGTTCATGAGCACCATGAACTTGACTGGTGCATTCATGAAACTGAAGGGCATGACCAAAAACTGGAAGTGCCCACACCTATACATTAAAGTAGTCTATGGGATGTCACCTTCCTTCACACTCAATGGGTAATATCCATACCAACGATCATTCTAAGAGAATCAAACTACTCTCCTTGACTGGTTAAAATGAGAATTGATCCTCGAGAGTGGGTAATAGTTCTTGACCATCACCTGATTAATTCTCTCATAGTCTCTGTACAATCTTAGTCCATCATATTATTTCATTGCAAACAAGAATAGAGTAAACCATGACAATACAATCAGTGTGATAAATCCCTTATTCATTAATTCATCAACCAGAATCCGCAACTCCCACAACTATGAAGGCTTCATCCAATAGGGACCCATCAAAATTAGACAGGCACTGGGTTGCAAGTCTATCCTGAACTCAACATCAAATAAGGGGGGTAGAGTCACAAACTCTCTGTGGAATACATGCAGGAACTCAATGAAAATCCCAAGAACTTCACCCATCTCTATGTCATTCAATTCCACTAAAATCTCATCTAATAAGGTAAGGAGAGGATCCACACGCCAACTGCCCACCTGAAAACACTGCTCGCCAATGAATGATATGAAATGGACACCCATATATGAGAACATGACGCTTGTATGGAATTAGTTGATAATCTAACACATAGAGAATAACCAGTATATTCTTAAGATGATATCATATGGTTGAATCTGTAGTAGAAGAATATTCCCACTAGACTTATATTGTCCCAATGCCAGACTACATCCCTGAAAAACATCAGATATACTGGTATCACCTCCAACTAGCATACTCAACACTAGGGGAATGGGAAGACTCTCTCCATTTAGTCCTAGAGAATGGGATATAATTTCCACAACAATGGAGTGAAAATATCTCTAATCAAACAAGGATCATTCAAGAGTACTAAACAAACTGATCGTACCTAGAACAACCTCCAGTCCTACTAGAACTGCTACCTCTGTGGCGTGAAACTTCCCACACACAACTCCTCTACCCCATTTCTATTATCTTCCTCTTTGACCATTTCCTGGTGGAGGTCCCTGAGGAGAATTCTAAGGTCAGCCTCCTCCAGAACGATCTATCCCAAGCAGAGTGGGAGCTCCCTTCCCCTATTGCTGGAATGGACAGATTGGAAACTGCGGCTACAAAGGTGTTAATTGAACCTACCCACACTCACCATAAGGCACATGAACTGAGCGCTGTTTCGGAAGATGTCCATGACCTTCATAAAAAAATCACCTCAGAACCAGACCCATGGGGAAAGGGCGGGGACTAAGTGATGAGAACAGGAACTGATGAGACCTACTTCCCGTTGGCTGAAACCTAGAAGGCCCTAATGCGGAAGACCTCCTGCCCAAGGCCTCCTCCTTTATTGAACATGGCTAGATCCCCTGTCATGGAACACCAACTAGTGATAAGATTATTTCCACCACCTAATCTTTCTTTTTAACCTCTATGTATGTCAGTAGAGTAAGGGATGTGACGACTTTCTGAAGAGAAGGTCGGAGTGCCTCTTTTAATCATCTCACATGGGACTCCTCATTTGAAAAGAGATCTTGTATGATGCATAGAAGATCTTGGAACCTGAAACCCAGTCCCCTTACTGACATAATCCCCTACTGGGGGAGATTAGTTCTTACCTCTTCTCAACATTCATCATGGAAGAAATAAATTCCAAACAAAATTCCTTCTCAAATCATCCCACAAAACATCAGTCTCCTCCCACTCCCTGAGGTAAAGCATCCACCACTAATGCTCCACTCATTGTATCTGGCTCACAACTAGAGGAACCCAATACTTTATTAGATTTCAGATCAAGGTAAAAGCAATTAAAAGATCCTTAATCCAACTATCTATCTCCATTTCAGATATGTTTCCCTCATACATTCCTAGAGTCTACCATTGGAAGGAACAAAGTGCCTTTTTCCACTTGTCATCATCCCCCTCTCGATCATACCCCTTCCGATCATCCAGATCAACAAGATGGGCCTCAACTGCTTGTACCACATGTTGATGATGTCCATGTTCCATTACTGAAATGTAAACTAGGAACTCCTAAGCCCTTGTAGTTTAGAAATTATCTTTTTAATTAATTTTATCTATTCATTTTTATTTAATTCTCCAAAACTCCCAACATAAGAAACAACACAAGTCATTATGATGCATGTTCTTTTCCTATGTTCTTTACCCTATAATTGGTGTAGCCTCACTTGGTAATTTAGTAGGTCCTAGGGTCCTTACATCAGACAATGGTGGCACTAAAATCCATTGTCATAGTTGGTCTTCCCTAGCCTATTTTGCATACCATGATTTCCTAGCACTGTTTCCCCCACCATCCCATGTCATACTCACTATGCCTAACTCTGAAATCTTTCCTATCATTAAAACCCCCAAACCTCCCTCTGATACACATTTTTTATGACCTTCCTTCTTCTAGACAAGGGAAAAGGCAAAAAAATTCCACACCCTTCCTTCCTCAAGACGATGGAGAGATAATGACCCATGAGTCCCGCATTCAATAGGCCCCAGAGTGGCAACTAGCCCCAAGGGTATATAATCCCACATAATATGGAAATCATTTCTCTTTTTATAGAAGAATATCAGGAGAAAAGATGGTGAATCCCATTAAATTCCAAATACTAAAAGTAAAAGTAAATCAAAAATCCATTCCCACAAGCATGTTAAAATGTAAAGATGATACAATGTACAGAAAAACTCTAATGTAAAGTACTAAAGGAAAAGATAATAAGCCAAAACAATAACTATTCCCAATACCCTAGCTAGTAAAGACTAGCACAGACCACATATTCCTCCTAGAAACCAAAAAATAGTTTTATATAAATAGGCTGAGAATATGAGTATACTCAGTAGGGAAAGTAAAGTTACACATGCACAAGTGGGGGAACATAATAATGTCCCTATGAAAAAATAGTAGAAACTCAAAGAACCTTCCATGTAATACTAAACAGCCAAGACACACATGGGAACACTCACAAAATAACATAATTCTAGTAAGGTAATATTATAAGAAGATTGACATTTGGGTCCCCCACACCACATTCCCACTGGTTAACTGCTCATCCCTAATGGCTAACTTATTGACCCCACAACTATTCCTATATATTGTTCCACTTCCATGACCCGCTCGCACACACTTGGGACTCAGAACACACACAATCCTGCCTGTAGAAACATGGTCGACAAAAACCATTCCTGTTGTAAAGACCCTTAAATTACAAGGAATTTTTTTTACATAAATACATCGGAATTTTACGAGTCTGCAGTTTATAACGACAATTGATTCTGAGGCCCAAAATCATTTTCTAATGTTTTCTTTGGGTACATTCAGAAAATGTAAATGCATGTTTTTCTATCTTTTGAACCGGAGCTCGGAATCGAAATCTGAGGGCACCGATGAACTCATAGCATTGGTATTCTCTTAAGGGGACCTTTACCGCAGTTGCGTTTTATGCGGGTTGAGAGTTAATTTTTGGGTATTTTGAATAAAATAAATAAAATTTGTAATACACAATATTATTTATGGATGTTGGTTATTTCCTCACATTGGGTGTTGGAGTTGGGGCCCACACCCACATAACCTCCCATGATAGGATTTAGTGCGGTGGGACCCACACGTGCCCTAAACCTTTCATCTCCCCATAACTCTACTTAACTCCATTAAACCCCCTTTAATTAATTTGTTAACTCTTCTCTTTTTAATTTAAACTCTCCACCTCCCTATCATTACGTTTTCCAACTCAACTAATTAATATCCTTATTAATTAATTGGAACACCTGTTGTTTTTAAATTTTTTTTGAATTTTTAGGCATTTCATTAAAGTTGGAGAAGTCTAATTTAATATTTGCATTGAAAATATTTTTTGTGGGGGAACCTCTGGAGAATTAGAAGAGCTTCGTTATTCAACGAATAACACCATCCTTCCAACAGAGAACCACAGAAGAATGACTGTCCTCTCCCTCGGTCTTCGGCCATGCCAAAGGAAAAGGAGCCACCCGCATGGAATGCCGAAGATGTTCCATCCTTGGCTCCTTCTTTCCGACCATCAACGAGTTGACGCCGTCTCCCCACGATTTCGTCTTCCGTGATGCCCGACTACCATGAACCTTATTTCAAGACAGGGGTTAATAAAATTTGAAGTGAATATTTTGTACCCCATTATTCGTTGGGAATTATAGTTTGTCTTTGGCTTTATGATACAGCCTAACACGGAGGGCTTGGGCCAAACGAACACGGCCAAACGACCCTCTGATGTTTTTTGTTTTGGTTCAAAATAAATGCATGTTGGAAGAGGCGGCGATGGGAGAAGGCGCCAACCGTGTGCTGGCTGGGTGTAGAAGAACCACGACCCGCAACTTCCGGCCTCTCGGCCAAAGGAGAATCGGCCGACTAAAGTCAGTCGGGCCGAAGGGAGACTACGACGCCATAAGGGGTGCAGCACTGTGGAAAACCGCGTACCGTGTTCCATGGGCCGCTTCGGCGGCGAATCGGCCGGATCGTCAGCCGGCCGGGATGAAGGGGCCATGGAACCCACAGGTGTCACGCATAAGGACTGCAGCCTACCCGTGCAGGCCGCTCGTGGTAGGAGGACCGGCCGGAAAATAGGGTGGCGCTGGTTTGGGAGACCCCCCCTGCAGCGCTCGACCACCTGGGTCAAGCCGCTCGACTAGTCGGGTCGAGCTGTGGCCAGCCGGGCCGGGCCATGCCCCGCTGGGCCATGCTGCGCCGGGTCGTGTCGTGTCGGGCCGGGCCGCGCCCCCCAGGCCGGGTCGTTCCGTCTCAGGCCGGGCCGCGGCCCTCCAGGCTAGGCCACGCCCTATCGAGCCAGGCTGCACTATTCACTGGGCCGGTCCAACACTCTGCCGGGTCAAACCCGCCAAATCGGGTCAGGCCCACCTGTCACCCCACTGGGCTCAACGGGTCGGGGCCGTTTTCACTTAAACATGAATAACTTAATGACCGCGCGTCCAATTGACGCACCGTCTACTGCATTGGGACCCTCGAGAAGAATAAGACCATTGGCAATACTCTAAGTGAGTTTTGGACGACTTTGGAAAATGGTTGGGTTTGGAACGAGCTTATTTCCAACCAGACCCCTGGAATGGAAAATCCAATATCTCTCAGACTTGACGTCTGATTGATGGACCATCTGTCATGTTGGGTTCCTTTTGATGAGACATAACATTGGGATAAATCATATATGGACTTTGTGATAGTTGATGTATCGACCCCTTGGCATGAGGAGCGGACCCTCCCAAAATCAAGCGTGCTGTGTGCGCGAACCCTAGAGCTGGCTACGACTATGACGACTACCGTACTGGGATCCTCCATGTGTTCAATGATGATGACTATTGTACTTGGATCCGCCATGGGTTCGGCAGTGATGACTACTGTACTTGGATCCTCCGTGGGGTCAGCAGCGATGACTACTGTACTTGGATCCTTCGTGGGTTAGGCAATGATGACATTTGTACTAGGATCCTACATGGGTTCGGTAGAGGAGATGATTCAGAGGCTACATCTAATCATCTCTACCCCTATTTGTGATTTATATACCTATGTGAGCTGAGTCCTGACTTTCAATCATTACCATCAGTGTGATTGAGTTATTTCCGATGTGGAATGGGTTGTTCTTGGGCTCAAGAGTTGGAGCCAAACTGGAATTGATGACTTAGGTATATTTATGGGCATATAACTAAGTAGAGTTGGTTGATATTTCTTGATTGTAGCTTTTCATTATGGTTTATCATTTGTGGATTCTGGGAGACCATCGGGGGTCTTAGGGCCCCTACTGACTATCGTTATACTCACCGCTGCAGGGAAAATGCCCGCACTACGTTGTGATGGATGTAGGTGAAGGATAACATTGATCGAGGTAGAGACTTGTGGAGCTAGAAGGTACCCAGAGGTGCACCACTCAGGGGGACGTACACGGAGCAGACGGATGGACCCAAGGTGTTGTGGAGACCATCAGTACCCTCCCTTCATGTGGGATTTCCAGAGGATGACTTAGTGGTTGTGACTTTACATTACTGTTGTTGTACTAGACCTGCAGTTTTACTATACTTACTTTTGAGGTTGTATTTTTGGCCCCTTCCTTTTCAGCACAAACTTTTGTATACAGTTCTACATTGTGCTTACTTCTGTTGTGTACTCTGTTGTGTTTGTTTACTATATAAAGGAAATGCCTTCCCTTTTATCAGAATTACGCCTTTGGTGCTAGTTTCCAGCCCCTGGCCTATGGAAGGAAGGCTTAGGGTTGTCACGACATGGGCCCCGAGGATGGGTCGTGACAAATTGGTAGCACAGGAGTTGGTTCTACCGCAGATCATATGAATTTGATATATCTTACCGTGAAGCAATAGTGTTGAGAGTAGTGAGTTTTTTTTTAGTCCATGGAGTTCAATGTTGGTGTGGCTACCGAAATATCCACACACTAGGACCCTGGCCACTGATTTCTGACTAATTGCATGAAAACAGAGATTGTGTGTGTGTTTCCCTAGAAAAGTTTACTTTGTGATTATTTTGTTTCAGCTCACCAGGTATACTGTTTTGAACATGGCACACCTGATTTTTTTTTTCAGGATGGCCCCACGAAGTCAGCCAGCTAGGGTTCCGAGTTACGTGCGAGATGGAAGCCAACCGAGCGATAAGGCCTCGGTGCAGGGCCCGATCACAGCGGAGGCACCAGCGGTACCACTACCTGCTAGGCCACCAATACCACCAGGCCTAGCAGTAGAGAGTGCATGCCGCCTGAGTGTGTTGCATGAGATTCAGCGATAAATTATGCCCATGTTCCATAGAGAGACTCACCCACAGGTAGCTGAGGATTGGCGGGAGGCTGTCATCAGGGTTTTCAAATTAGTACGGACACCATCTGATCTTATGGTGATCCTTGCTGTGAGTCTCCTGCACGCAGTAGTAGGTAGATGGTGGAGCTTGATACTATAGTTTCACGATGAGGAATATCTACTTTGGACAAACTTCAAGGGTCTCTTCCACTCGGAGATTGTTCCCGCCACCCTTCGTGCGGCGCAGATTTAGGAGATACTTCATCTGCAGTAGGGCAACATGATAGTAGCTCAGTACTCAGCGAGGTTTTCTGACCTCTCACGCTACTCCACGGATATGGTGTGGGACCCATTCTTCAAGGCTCTGAACATTGAGAAGGGACTCAGGAATGATATCAGACCTTCGACGATTCCCCTCAGCATCCTGACATAGGTTGGGGTGCTGGAGCGAGCTCTTCTAGTGGAGAGCTTCCTTGCTCAGCAGTCTCCATTAGCGAGACCCACCACAGGGAGACACGTAGTGGAGTCTTCTGCAGCCGGCAGTACAAAGATGTCGCAGAGGTCCAAGCAGACCAGTTCATCTGGTTGGCGACCTCATGATATTGGTTTGGATGTGCGGGACACACGAAACAGAGACAGCCATATGAGGGGCAGGAAGTGCTATGCATGCGGCTGGCTGGGCCACATGGCTCGTGACTTCTGCCATGCAGATGAGCATCAGATAGTAGAGAAACCTCACAGGAAGAGGCATAGGTTCGAATGTGGTGGTCCGTTGTGAGTAGGCGGATGAGACAGAGGAGCTGGTTGAGCAGCGGGTGGTGGACGGCGTTTTGAGGCTCTACCACCACCACCACCAGGAGGTCCATCCCAACCACAGAGAGCTGGAAGAAAGAGGTAGGCTCAGCTCCAGGAAGTCAAGGACTATGACCACGGCACACCTGTGATAATTCGAGGTACTATTTATGTCTACTCCACCCTTGCTGTTGTACATATAGACAAAGGAGCGAGTCATTATTTTATTTTTGTTGGCCTTGTTCGGAGCTCGGAGATTCTGACAGAGTCATTGGCTCAATCCTTATGGCTAGAGAATACTACAAGAGTAGACTCGACAATTATGAACTGTTGTCGGCAGTGTGAGCTTACTCTAGGAGGTGAGATCTTCGGCTGGGATCTTCTTGTAGCGGCGTTGATGCCTTACGACGTCATCTTTGGTATGGACTAGTTATCTACAGTTCATGCTCAGATCGACTGTATTAGGAACAAAGTGAGGTGTGTCCGCATAGATCGGAGCAGGTTCACCATCACGGTCAAAAAGGGATCCTTGGAAGCATAGGATGGACATACGTAGAGGAGAGGGTAGCTGATCACTCATTAGTTTTCTAGTCTCATCCTTGGAGCGGTTGATGTGAGGAGTCTGAGTATTCCTAATTTGGTGGATCATTATGCAAATGTTTTTTTTCTGACAACATTCCAGGACTACCTCCTCATAGAGACGTATACTTCTACATTGACATGTACCCTGGGATAGCATTGATATCTACTCTAGCATATCAGATGGCTTCCGCCGAGCTTTGTGAGCTACAGGTACAGTTGGAGGACTTACAGGGGAAGAGATTTATCTGACCCAGTGTTTCATGTAGGGCTTCTCCGATTTTGTTCACCAAGAAGGTGGATGGGAGCTAGCGATAGTGTGTCGACTACCATCACTTGAATCATGTGACCGTAAAGAACATGTACCCACTCCCGAGGATTGATGACCTCTTTGATCAGCTCAAGGGATCACGACGGTTCTTGAAGATAGACCTCAGGCCAAGCTATCACCAGCTCAGAGATTGAGACTAGGATGTGAAGAAGATAACCTTCAGGTGTCAGTATGGCCACATTAAGTTCCTAGTTATGCCCTTCGGTTTAACCAACGCTCCATCAGTGTTCATGAGTCTCATGAACAGGATCATCCAGCCTTACCTCGATCGATTTTTCTTATTTTTCATCGATAACATACTAATTTACTTGAATACTGAGGAGGAGCACGCCTACCACTTACATCTTATATTGGATACACTCTGAGATCACCAGCTTTATGGTAATCTCTCGAAGTGATAGTTTTGGATTCAAGTGGTTCACTTTCTGGGACATGTCATCTCGAAGGAGGGAGTTGTAGTGGATCCAATGAAGATTGATGCAGTGCTTGCTTGGGAGCCACCCAGGAGCGTGATAGAGGTGTGGAGTTTCATAGGTCTTCCTGGTTTCTACCAGTGATTTGTGCCAGATTTCTCCCGAGTTTCAGCACCACTTTTAGTGTTGACAAAGAAGAGGAAACCCTTCGTGTGGTCAGATAGATGTCATTAGAGCTTTCAGGAGCTGATACAGAGATTGACCAGTGCACCCATCATGAGGATACCAGAGGAGGGCGTATGGTATATAGGTTACTGTGATGCATCAGTGACCAGACATGGGTGTTTCCTAATACAGGAGCGAGCAGTGATCTCTTATGGTTCGCGACTGATGAGACAACATGAGCAGAACTACGCTACCCATGAACTGGAGTTAGCAGTAGTTGTATTCGCCTTGAGGATGTGGCGGCACTATCTGATGGTTGAGCACTTTATAAACTACTCTGACAACCAAATTCTCAGGTATATCTTCTCCCAGAAGGACCTGAACCGAAGACAGTGGCGATGGATTGAGTTCCTCCATGACTATGACATTGAGATTGTCTATACTCCTAGGAAGGGGAATGTTGTATTTGATGCTCTCCGTAAGAGACCAGACATTCAGCTACTCGGAGAGGTGACAGAGCAGCTAGTCGCGTTGCAGATATCATTTGTGGATAGATATGGAGTATCCTTTCATCAGTCACTCATAGTCACTTCTCCACTCTTTCAGCGAGTCCGAGAGGCACAACGTGGGGACGTTGAATATGAGACGCGACAAGCACATATATCTATAGGGAAGGCACATGATGGATTTTCTGAAAGAGGGGAGCATGTCATCCTCTTTAGGGGACGTACTATGGTACCAGGTGCACTGCAGGAAGAATTGATGAGGGAATTTTACACATACCCTCTAGCGGTACTTCCAGGAGTGGAGAAGATGTACCAGGACTTCAGACAACAGCACTGGTGACCGGGTATGAAGATGGTTGTAGCAGAGTTTGTTTCATAATGCCTCACTTGTCAGCAAGTGAAGGCGGGGAACCAGGTACAAGCGGGCTTGGTTCAGCCCATAGTGGTTCCTGAGTGGAAGTGGGATGGGATATCCATGGATTTCATGATGGGGATTCCACGTACAACCAGAGTACATGACTCTATAAGGGTGATCGTAGACCGACTCACCAAGTCTACCCACTTACTACCGATCAGAGAGCAGGGCTCAGAAGAGAGCCTAGGATGCCTCTACATTTGGGAGATCATACGACTTCATGGTGTGACATTGTCTATCATTTCCAATCAAGATGATCGTTTCACTTTCGTGCTATGGAAGGGGTTACAAGAGGCTTTTGGGATGCACCTACATCTGTGCACCGCCTTCCATCCATAGACGGACGACCAGACTGAGAGGACCATTCAGACTCTCCAGGACATGCTCCGTGCATGTGTCCTTGACTTTTTTCACATCTGGGAGGATCACCTACCCTTGGTGGAGTTTTCATACAACAACAGCTACCACTCCTCCATCGGGATGACCCCTTATGAGGAACTATACGACCGACCTTGCAGATCACCTCAGTGCTGGACTGACCTAGGGGAGTCAGCACCTGTAGAACCAGAGATGGTTCAGGCCACGATGTAGAAGATGCAGATCATCCAGGGGCGGATGAAGACTGCATAGGGAAGAAATAACTCAAATTCTAATAGGATACTGAGACCACTAGAGTTTGAGGATAGAGACAACATTTTCTTATAGGTCTCACCTCGATGAGTTCTACGTAGATTTGGCTGGGTGGCAAGTTATCTCTACGCTTCATCGGACCTTTCAGGTCCTCAACAGAGTAGGCGAGGTGTCTTACCGCCTGGCCATTCCACCTCAGCTGCACCGGGTGCATGGCGTCTTCCATGTATATCAGCTGAGGAGATATGTGCACGACCCGTCCCACATCATCCACCATGGGGATCTAGACATCGATGATGGGGAAACATTTTCAGAGGTCTCGGTGGAGATCGAGGATCAACATGAGAGATTCCTATGTCGACGGTCAATTCCTCTAGTGCGCATTCTCTGGCAGCACAGGAACCTCCAGGAGATTACTTGGGAGCGGGAGGCTCATATGTGTGTATAGTACCACCATTTGTTCCCCTAGTGTGTGTTGTAACATTACGGGGGCGTAAATCCCTGAGGTGGAAGTAATATAAATACCTAGATATTTCATGGAAAATTTTTCCTTAAATCCTTTGGAATTTTACGAGTCTTCGGTTTCTGATGACACTTGATTCTGAGGCCCGGTGTGCCTGAAATCAATTTACAATGATTTGTTCGGGTACATTCAGTAAAAGTACATGTGGGTTTTTATATCTATTGAACCAGTGCTCGAAATCGAAATCTGAGTGCATCGATGAACTCGTAGTGCCGATATTCGCTTAAGGGGACCTTTAACGCAGTTGCGTTTTATGCGGGTTGAGAGTTAATTTTTGGGGATTTAGAATAAAATAAATAAAAATTGCAATACACAATTTTATTTATGGATTGTGGTTATTTCCTCCCAAGAGGAGTTGGAGGTTGGGCCCACACCCACATAACTTCCCATGAGAGGATTTAGTGTGGTGGGACCCACACATTCTCTAAACCTTTCATCTCCCAATAACTCCCCTTAACTGTCTTAAACCCCCTTTAAATAATTTGTTAACTCCTCTCTTTTTAATTTAAACTCTCCACCTCCCTCTCATTAACTTTGACAACTCAACAAATTTATATCCTTATTAATTAATTGGAACACCTCTTCTTTTTGTATTATTTTGATTTGGTTGGCATGTCGTTAATGTTTGAGAAGTCTAATTTAATATTTGCAAAGAAAATATTTTTTGTGGGGGATCCTCTGAAGAATTAGAAGATCTTCATTCTTCAACAAAGAACAACATCCTTCCAATGAAGAACCACCAAAGAACGATGATAGTCTTCCTCGATCTTCGTCCAAGCTAATGGATAAAGAGCCACCCACAAGGAACTCCAACGACGTGCCATCCTTGGCTACTTCTTTCCTGATGAAAATGAGTTGACATCGTCTTCTGTGATGCCCAACTACCGCAACCCTTATTTCAAGGTAGGGGTTAATAAAATTTGAAGTGACTATATTGTACCTCATTCTTCGTTGAGAATCGTAGTTTGTCTTTGAATTTTTGATACCACCTAAGGCGGAGGGCACGGGGAAAATGAACATGGCACGAAGACCCCCCAATGTTTTCTTGTTTTGGTACGCAATAAATGCGTGTTGGAAGAGGTGGCGACAGGAGAAGGCAGCAGCCATGCACCGGCCGCATGCGGAAGAACTGCGGCACACAACCGCGGGCTTCTCGGCCTAAGGAGAACCGACCGACTAATGCCGATCGGGCCGAAGGGAGCCTGCGGAGCCACAAGGGGTGCCGCACTGCAGAAAACCGTGGTCCGCATTTCGCGGGCCGCTTCATTGGAATATTGGCCAGCTCGTCAGTCGACCGAGATGAAGGGGCTGCGGCACCAGCATGTGCCGCCACAAAGGATGGCGGCCCACCCGTGAGGGCCTCTTGCGCTAGGAGGACTGACCGGCTAAGGGCGGACGGACAGGAGGCTGGCGCCGCATGGCGTCGTCGGTTCGAAGAGACCCCCCCCCCCCCCGCAGCACTGGGCCACCTGGGCCGGGCAGCTCGGCCAGCCTGGATGGTCCACACCGCGCCTGGCCATGCCCTACCGGGCCAGCCCACGGCCTATTGGGGTAGGGCGTGTGCTTCACCGGGCCGGTCTGACCCTCTGCCGGGTCTGACCTGCCGAATCGGGTCGGGCCGCCCCGCCACCCCACTAGGCTTAACGGGCCGAGCCTATCTTCACTTAAACGTGAATAAATTAATGACCACGTGTCTGCTTGACGCGCCGTCTACGACATTGTGTCCCTCGCGAAGAAGAGGTCATATTGCGATACTCTAAGTGAGTTTTGGACAACTTTGGAAAATGTTCGGGATTGGAATGAGCGTATTTCCAACCGAACCCCTGGAATGGAAAAGCCAATATCTCTCAGACCGGCCATCTGATTGACAAGCCGTCTGTCGTGTTGGGTTCTTTTTGATGAGACGGAACTTTGGGATACATCAAATCTGGACATCATGATAGTTGATGTATCAACTACTTGGATCGAGAAGCAGACCCTCCTAAAATCGAGCGTGCTGTGTATAGGAACCCTAGAGCTGGCTGTGATTACGAAGACTACCGTACTGGTATCCTCTATGGGTTCGACAATGATGACTACTGTACATGGATCCTCCATGGGTTTGGCAGCGATGACTACTGTACATGGATCCTTCATGTGTTCAACAGTGATGAATAATGTACTTGGATGTAAAGACCCATAAAATTAAAGGAAATATTTTTCTTAAATTCTTTGGGATTTTAGGATTACACTGTTTCTGACGGCACCTATTTCCGAGGCCCGGTGTGCCCGAAATAAATTTCAGAAGTTTTGCTCGGGTACGTTCAGTGAACAAACGAATGGGGTTTTCTATCTTCTGAATAGGTTCTCGGAATTGAAGTCCGAGGGCACCGATGAAACCGCAACTCCGATAATTTCTTAATAGGACCTTTACCGAAAACGTGTTTTCTCGGGAGGAGATGTTAAAAAAAGTGGATTAAATAAAAAGTGAATAAAATTGTGGTACAATTTTATTTCTAACCAAGGTGGTTTTATCCTACATGGGGAAGTTTGGGTGGGACCCACTATCATCCAAACTACCCATGTGAGGTTAAATGTGAGGTGGGGATTGCACGAGCCCCAACCCTTCACATTCTCTATAATCCCCCATTACTCTCTTTGTGTTTAATATTGGAAAACCCCTTTTATTTAATTGGGTAACTCCTACTCTCCCACTATCCCATTTTAATTCATGCCAACACACCCTAAATTAAATTATTAAACCTCCTCAATTAATTTAAATAAGTGTTTGAATTTTATTTTTTTGAAATTCATATCATTGTAAAATAAAACAAGGTGGATTTTATTTTATTTTTGGTTAGAATTTTTGAGTGAGGAGGATTTGGAAGGAGAGCTCTAAAACATTGATGAACTTCTTCCTCCGACGAAGGACGACCATCCTTCTTGATGATGACCTCTTCACGGTTATCCATCAAGGGAGGAGACACCGCCATAGGGAATTCTCAAAAGACAACGTCACCTTTTCGATGTCAATGAACGACACCACCTCTCTGCAGAACACATCATGAGGTAGGGGTTAATTCTTTTGTTCATGTTTAATCATCATCCTTTATTGTTCAAGAATTAGTAGAATATTACCATCGTAACAGGAGGAGATCGAACCACACAAACATGGTCGATTCTCATCCCCTTTTTCTTGTTGTTCTTCATTGTTGATTGAGGCGAAGGCGGCGCGGTGCAACGACACCGCGCGTGCACGAAGAGGACCGCGACCGGTGCAGGCCGCGGCGGTGGAGCGCAGCGCCGTCATGCCACACCGGTGAGGCCGATGGAGGTCGCGGCTAGGAGAGGGCCACAGCGGTGGGGCGCGGCGCCCCTACGCTGCGCCGGTGAGACA
The DNA here is from genome assembly GCA_963277665.1 of Viscum album. NCBI lineage: Eukaryota > Viridiplantae > Streptophyta > Magnoliopsida > Santalales > Viscaceae > Viscum > Viscum album. The sequence goes on from OY728150.1 coordinate 498,976,222, forward strand.
AGCCGCATCCTTAGGCTGCGGCAGACCAGGTAGGGGAGGCCAGACAATAGGCCACCGGCACCACCCAGGAGGCGGGACCCTGAAGGGTCCCACGACGGTTCAACCAGCCGGCCGTATTCTAGGAAAACTAGGGGGGGTGTAACCCCCCCCCCCCCTTGACTAGTTTTTAGGGCGGACCCCACAGGGTCCGCCATTTCTGAAAATAGGGGGTGGCATCACCTTTGCCCCCCGCTCGGCCAGCGCCGAGCCATCACCGGCTTCCAAGCCGGGCCGCTAGCTGCACGGGCTCAGCCGGCAGAGCCCAGCCGGGCCAGGCCACGCCCAATCGGGCTGGACCCGGACCCGGGTCGGGTCGACCCTGTTCGGTCAGACCCAGGGGGTATGGGGCCGGGTCGGACAGGGCCTGGACCCCCCATTTTCGAACCAGGTTCATTCAAAAGCCCATAGTTTGAGATACAGACCTCTGATCGACACGCCATTATTTGCGTATAATTCCTTGGAACGAGGCGGTCATTTTGGTATATTACACTTGAGGTTTCGACAAAGTTTGGGTACGACCGAGTTGGTTTGAACTCGAAACCAACCAGGCCCTTGGAGCGGAAACACTTATAACTCAATGACCGGACGTCCGAATGATGTGTTGTCAATTACGTTGAATTAATCTTAGTGAGATGGTTCATTTTGCTTACTACACATGAGGTTTGGATGCAGCTGTAGTATGGTCGGTTGGTTTTAGCTTAAAAACCAACTGGACCCCTGTGACAGAAAAGACAATGACTCTCAGACCGAGCGTCTGATTGACGCGCCGTCTGTCACATTGAGTTTCTATCGACGAGACGGAACATTGTGATACATCAACTATAGACTTCATGACAGTTGATGTATCGACCCCTTGGCTCGTGGAGCGGACCCTCCTGAAATCAAGCGTGTTGTGTGCGGGAACTCTAGATATGGCTATGACCGTGACGATGATGACGACTGTACTTGGATCCTATGTGAGTTCAGTAGTGAGGACGACTGTACATGGATCCAATGTGGGTTCAGAAGCGAGGATGACTGTACTTGGATCCTATGTGGGTTCGGCAGTGATGGTTACTATACTTGCATCCTACGTGGGTTCGGCAGCGATGACTTCTTTTCTTGGATCCTACGTGGGTTCGGCAGAAGAGATGATTAAGAGGCAACATCTAATCATCTCCACCCCTCTTCGTGAGTAGTACACCTGTGTGAGCTGAATCATTACTTTCAATCATTATCATCGATATGATTGACTTGCTTTCCTGTGTGGACTGGGTTGTGCTTTCCTGTGTAGACTGGGTTTTTCTTAGGCTTTTGAGTTGGAGTCGAACGGGAATTGATGACTCAGGTATATGTATGGGCATATACCTAAGTAGAGATGGTTGATACTTCGTGTTTTTATCATTCCATTGTGGTTTATCCATTGTGGATTCTAGGATGCCTTCGGGGGTCTCGGGTTCCCTACTGAGTATCATATACTCACCCCTACACGGGCTATGCCCGCACTACGTTGTGTTGGTTGAAGATGAAAGACATCGCTGACCGTGGTTGAGGATTGTGGAGCGGGATGATATCCAGTGGTGGACTATCATGCGTGATGTACACGGAGCGGACAGATGGATTCGAGGAGCTGCGGAGACCTTCTGCAGTCACCCTTCAGGTGGGGTTTGCGGAGGACGTCTCGGTGGTTGCTGTTTACTTTTCAACTTGAAGTTCCCAGTCAGGATCCAAGTATCACAGAGATGGGGAGGGGTGAATCAGTGGTATCTTTTTCTTTTTATGTTTCCTTCGAATTGAAACAACCATTGCCTCCTTTTAATGATTTTCTTCTCTACTGAACACACACAACCATAGGAATACAAGATTTACAAGGTTCACTACTCAACAAGAGTAGCTACGTCCTTGCTATGGTACATAAATAATCCAGTACCACACAATACACTAGGGAACAATCCTTTGATGTGGAATACAACGATTAGGATATACCCTTACACTCGTGCACCACCTTGAAAACAATCCGCAAGTGCGTGTGCACCGTTTTAGCACAAATAGGGAATTAGAGTATTTCAGTGCTTCTTTACAATTGAGCAGATGTAATCTATGAAGTTCATATCTTCACTTTCATACCCAGAAGCTGATAAGAACTTTCGTATGCACAAATGAATATGTGTGAATACCCCAAATTTTCCGTGCCGCCCTTAGGATATCTTACATGAAATTCAAGTATCTTGGGCATAATAATCCCTTTTGGCGCGGAAAACATTTTCACGCATCTTTCCTTTTGCGCACAACTTTTTCTCTTTTCGCGCAACTTCTCAATTTTTTGCTCATCTATCCTCCTTTCGCGCAAACATTTTTCTTTCCGTGCAACTCACTTAGCATATAATTTATGGGCACCAGAGCTCAGGATTTCATCTAAGTGTCTAGCATTAACAAAAGATAAGGGATTGCCACAAATTTATAGGCATTTTTGACGTCGCGCGAAAAACACTAATCCGCACGTAATTTCTCCTTCATGCGCATAAAAACTCTTTTATGCAACATCATATTTCATTCCATTCTTCAATATTTCACGCACCTCATTCCTTTTCCATTTTTCATCCTTCTAAGCATGAAGCACCACTTGCGCATAAAATTCCACACCGCATTCATATTGCGCACAAACCCATCCTTTCACGCGACATCGTATTTCGCGCAATGATCCAATTTTTCGTGCAGCTGATGCATTTGAAAATTTTTGAGCTTCTGATCTCGAAACACCTTTTGCGCAAAAAAAATCATTCCTCCATTTCACGCATCCCACAGATATTTTGCGCAACCCACTACTATTTCGCGCACCACTTTATTTTTTTCACGCAACCTTCCTAAATTTCTATGCACTCAATGCCTTTGTCATTTTTCGATGTTCTGACCTTTGAATCATGCCTTGCATGCAAAAAGCTAAACCATATTAAATCTTTCTTGCTCCATCCATTTCCAAACAGATTTCTTCATCTCCCGATTTTCAGGCCCTAAAATTTGGCAAACACTGGAAAACAACACCACCTTAAACTGTGCTTTTCTGCCATCACCAGATTGTCAATTCCTTTGTTATTTTCTCTCTTAACTGCTTCCCATAACCATTCTTCTACTCTTATAATAAATCCCACTATCGTGATATTTATCCTTTGATAGATCAGCTTTAGCATAGTCAGAGTTGCAATGGGAACTGAACCTTCCCTATCCCCCAGCAGCATCATTCCTTCCAATCAAAACTTTATATGACCAACATCATCATTTCTCCCCCTTTACATCATAAGGCATGCATCACAAGTTTTCCTAACTCATGATATGTGTGAAATACATACCAGTAATGCATCGTTTGATTTGTGATCCTTCTACAAATTGAAATGATTTATCTTCTTTGACAATAGAATACAACACTCTGCAAAGGCTAACTCTTCAAACTTCTTTCTCCATTCAACTTTGTCCCAACAATCTCCCCCTTTGGAATTTTTTTTCAACCAAGATTCATAAATCACTGAAATTTGTAACCTTTTGCAATGGATTACTTATCAACAATTCTAAGCCTATGTGAGCAAACTCATTATAGGAAACAAGAATTATTGACAGCCAAAACTATGCTATCTAAAAGCAGTGACTGTGAAATCTCCTGAATGTACCTCCTCAGCCTTCTTCAGAACATGTTTCAATCATCTACTTCATCATTCTTCAATTCATCAATTTTCCTGGAAAACAGCATTGCTTCCTACAACCACTCCAACAAACAGTTAGAATAGTTCACACACATACATGCAGAATTCACAGCCTACCCACAACTCCCCTTTAATGCAATCTTCCATATGGATAGATTTATGAAACGATTCTCCCCCATGACAACACTTTAAAAAGGTAAGACAAGAGATGGGACAGAAACACGTACCGTAACCTTGTTGAGAAGGTGGTTGTACACCCATGTTCAACCTCAATTTTGCAAATGGTTCCTACGGAAGTAGTTTTGTAAATATATCAGCAACTTGTTCAGATGTAGGAACATACTCCAGCCTCAGTTCATTCTTTTCCACCTGCTCATTGATGAAGTGGTACTTTATATCAATGTGTTTTGAACGAGAATGTTTTACTGGATTTCATGTAAGATTTATTGCACTCTAATTATCACAACCCAAGAGCAGGGGCAGCTTTACTTCAACAAGTAGATCTTCCAGCTGTGTATTCAACCACATTAGTTGAGTTTCATCTTGAGTAGCAGCAACATACTCTACTTCAGCTGTGCTAAGAGTTAATGAATTTTGTTTCTTGGTATGCCAAGTAACACAACTTTTCCACAAAAAGAATACTCCACTAGATGTGGATAATTGATCATCAACATTTCCTGCCCAATCAGCATCAGAATACCCGAATAGATCAATATTTTCAGAGACATCATACCAGATTCCAAAATTTGTTGTGCCTTTGATATATATGAGAATTATTTTTCCAGAAGTCAAATGTGATTATTTAGGAGCACTCTGAAATCTTGGACATCAAGTGACAGCATAGATGATGTCGGGTCTTGAGGTAGTAAAATACAGCAGACTTCCAATCAACTTTCGAAACTCTTTCTGATCAACTTCCTTGCCTTCTCCATCTTTAGAAAACTTGGTTCCCACTGAAATCGGTGTGGAAAATAGTTTTGAATTTTCCATGCCAACTTCTTCAGAAGTTCATTAGCATACTTTTCTTGAGATAGAAAAACATGATTCTTCTTCTGTGAAATTTGTAGCCCATGAAAGTACTTCATTTCTCCCAGCATGGACATCTCAAATAACTTCTTCATCTCCTCAAAAAAAATTCACATGATCTTCCATCATTTCAAGAAAATATAATATCATTGACATAAACAATAACAATCAGTGAAAAATCCTGACATTCCTTGATGTAGAGATTGTTGTCAACTCTCCCTTTCTTAAAGTTCATATTTTTCAAGCATGTATCTAATTTAGAATATCATGCTCTCAGAGCCTGTTTTAGCACATACAAAGCCTTCTTCAACCATCACAAAAAAATTTCATCCTTTCCAATAACAAATCCACAAGGTTGATCAATGTAAACTTCCTCGTCAAGGTCACCATTCAAGAATGCAGATTTTACGTACATTTGAATGATTTTGTAACCTCATTGTGCAGCAATGGAAAGAAATATTCGGATTGTTTCTAATCGTGCCACAAGAGCAAAGGTTTCATCAAAATCAATGCCTTCAATTTGTGAATAACCTTTACAAACCAATATTTCCTTGATTCTTATTACTTTACCATCTTCATTCAACTTGTACCGGAAAACCCACTTTGTACCAATAATGTTCTTGTTGTCTGGCTTGGGTACATGTTCTCGGGTATCGTTCTTCTCTATCTGATCAAGCTCTTCATTCATAGCATGAACCCATTCTGGTTGCTCAAATGCTTCATTTACATCATTCGATTCGACATTCGAATAATGAGAAGTACATGATATAGCATTTGTTGTTCTTATTGTTTCAACCCTCTAATTTTTATCTCCAATAATGTTCTAAGCCTCCAATGTTTTCCTCAACCTAGGATGAGTTGTATGAACTCCATCATCATAACTCGAGATTTCTGAGTCGGATTCCTCTTCCTGAGTAGGATTAACACAGTCTGTAGCATTATCAATGTTGTTAAAAGAATTTCTCTATCCTTATCAACTTCCACATCAACATATGACTGCTTTTCTTTCTCATAATTTTCAACAAATATTACATCTGAAGAATGATTAATTCTTCTTGTTTCTTTGTTGAGGCATCTGTATCCTCTTCCTTTTGGAGCATAGCCAAGAAAAATCCTGTCATCTCCACTTTGATCAAACATTCCCATATTTCCACCTTTCATCTTTATAATACATGGACTCCCAAAAACCCTCAAGTATTTCAGACATAGAGTTTATCCATAGAACATTTCGTATGGAGTCATATATGAGTTTGGCCTATAGAAACATTGGTTCTGAATATACACAGAAGTTCTCATGGCTTGCCTCCAATAATAATGAGAAAGACTATGTTCAAGTTACATAGTTCTTCACATTTCCACCAGACTTCGATTCTTCCTTTCAGAAACCCCATTTGGTTGAGGTGTGTATGGTGAACTGAACTCATGACGAATTCCATGCTTCTCAAGGTAACTTTCAAACTCTTCATTTTTATACTCTCCAACATTATCAGTTCTCAACTTCTTCACTGAGTACTCACATTCCTTCTCTTCTTTCCTCCTGAAACTCTTAAACATTTTCAGATCATCTGACTTATGTCTCATGTACATAACACAAGTAATGCGAGTAATGTCATCAATGAAAGTAATGAAGTACTTATCTCCATTTGTTGTCTGCTTTCTCATTGGTCCACATATATCAGAATGTATGAGTTCCAAGGGTTTTTTGGAATGAATTTCTACTTTCTTATGAAAGGAGTTTTCAATCTTCCCCTTTTCACAAATAGTGCAGCACCAATCTCTTCTTCTTGATTAATCAGGCATATATCGGACACTATCACGTGTTTATAGCTTGCACATATTTCTCTGACACATATTCCCTAGAATTTTATTCCATAACTGATTTTCATCCGCTACACCCATGTAACAAGAGTTCTGCACTTCACCAACATGGAACAAATTCCCTCTTGTACGTTGGCCCCTTATAACTATGTTTCCATCATTTTCACTTTTCACAACAATCCATCTTTTCAGAAGATCACTTTGTTTCCCTCATCACAGAGTTATGACACACAAAGTAGGTTATGTTTCAGCCCATCAACATATAGTGTTTTTCTGGATTTCATCTTTTCTTTTCCAATGATGGTCGATCCAACACCTTTGATCCTTAGAGATTCATCATTTCCAAATGTAACAGTTCCTTCTTTAAAGTCTTTCACATTCTTCAGAAGCATTAAATCTCTTTTTATATGAGATGAACATTAGCTATCAAGAATCCATGGATGTTCTCCTTTTGTAGCTTTCAAAGCAGTTTCAACAACAAGTGCTTTTTGTTCTTCCTTTTCATTCACTTTCTGTTGTGCTTCTTACAATTTCCTAGCCAAATCAATGTGTTATGGCCAGACAACCATGCATTCTTTCTTTTCATACATATTAGACTTGTCCCTTTTGGATTTTAAAAACTCTGTATTCTGAGAATTAGTAACAAACTTTTGTTGCACTGGTAACACACTAAGGCAGCACTTTGCAAGATGTCAGGGTTGATCACATCATTCACAATAAGTTTCCAGTGGTTGAAATCTATTCTCAACTTTTACACAAGTCTTCTCAGATATCTTCTGAAACGTATTTGGAGAACTTTTATTTTGAAATGGTCGAATCCCCCTCCATCATTGCCTTTCAAAACATTTGGAATAGTTGTAATGTTGTGGGTTGAACCAACACATACTTGCCATGTGTCCGAATCCAACACAATACCAACAGTAACCATAGAAATAATATTTTTCTCTGAAACATTTATACTGACTGGAGTTGTGAACACACTTCTCGAAAACCCTCATGTTTTCATTTCTAACTCTCTTCTTCATCTCAGATTCATCAGTACTAGAAGTATTAGATGTTTTTCTTGACTCAATATTTTTATGCACTTCTGATTTTTCTGCATTGTTGAATTTGACCACATACTTGGTTATTCCAGCCTTGTTCATATCAGAACCAGTTTTTTCATTCATTTCAACCATTGAAGGATACTTTTGTAGATCCTTGTTTGGTTCATTCTTACTAGAAAATTCGCCAACTTCTGAGATAGAATTTTTGAACTGATATTCATTTCATTAGCTTTATGATGTTTCTTTTGGACAAGTTCCAACTCTTCTTCTTTTGACTTCAGATTTACATCAAGATGGTCATTACGATTCTTTGTATTCTCAAGAGAAATTTTCAGATCATCATTCTCCTTTTCCATCTTTATTTTCTCATCTGTAAAACCTTATTGATTGTTTAATGTGGAATTTTCATTTATCAAATTCTTGTTTTCTTTCTCAAGATTTATGATCTTCCGTAAACATTCCTTCATCTCTTATTTTAGATACCCTTCATGTTGAGTCGCTTATTCTTCAGTACTACTACTCTCATAGTCATCAATATTCACTGTTTCAAAAAAGGTACTCTCTCTTGCTTTCTCAGTAGCAGATTTTTCTGATTCAGTCTCGCTATCATCATCTTCTTCATATTTTGACAAAAAGCTTATTCTTTTGGATTTAAAGAATTTTTTATTTTGACCTCTACCAGAATATTTATTTTTTTGACCCTGTTTCTTCAATGACATTCTTGGTCCTCTATCATCTTCATCACTGATGTCATCTTTCCCTTTTTGAGGGAAATTATCCGCAAAGTGTCCAACTGTTCCACATTCAATACATTTAAAAGGGAGTTTCCTTTTGTATTTCCTTGTGCCTCTTTTAACATTTTTAGAAAACAAGGATAGAATTTCATCAAAATATTGAAATACATCATTTTCAGAGTCAGATTCACCAGCTTCTTCATTAAATATAATTTTCTTCGACTTCCCTTTATTTTCTTCCTTGAAAGAAATTTCTCTATCGGGTTTTTCTTTGCTCTTCATGTTCATCTCTCTTCTCATCTCATAACTGATGAGAGTACTGTGAAAATCATCAAGAGATAATGTTTCCGAGTTCCTGTTTTCTAGTGATGAAACTTTAGCATCAAATTTGTCAGGCAGAATTTTCAAGATCTTTTCAACAACTATAGCATCTTCTAACTTTTCACCAAGACATCTCATTGTACTGACAATGTCATTAACCCTGGTAAAGAAGTCCCCAACAGATTCAGATTCTCCCATTTTCAAGTCTTCATACTTCAGCCTCCAGATTTTTAGTTTTTCCTTCTTCACTTTTGTATTTTCTTCATAGATATTATTTAGCTTATCCCAGATGCCTTTAGCTGTAGCGACACCTTTCACTCTTAAAAACACACTCTCAGAAAGTGATGAGAGTAATGCATTTTTAGCTCTTCCATCATTCTCAAGATTCTTCTTATTGACAGGAGTACGAGGGACCTTGTCATCCATAGTAGGAAATCCATCTGTTGTAGTTTCAAGAACGTCATATCCAAGAGACATAAGATATGGAATCATTCTGTCCTTCTAGATGTGATAGTTATTTCCATAAAAAATTGGAATCCCCTTACTGTTCATGCAATTTAGATTCTCCATCACAACTTCCCTTCAAACAATTCACCAAAGAATAAACGAAGGGAACCTGGCTCTGATACCAATTGAAGTTCCCAGTCAGGATCCAAGTATCACTGAGAGGGGGAGGAGGTGAATCATTGATATATTTTTCTTTTTTATGTTTCCTTCGAATTGAAACAACCTTTGCCTCCTATTAAAGATTTACTTCTCTTCTGAACACACACAACCACAGGAACACAAGATTTACAAGGTTCACTACTCAACTAGAGTAGCTATGTCCTTGGTATGGTACGGAAATAATCCAGTACCACAAAATCCACTAGAGAACAATTCTTTGATGTGGAATACAATGAGTAGGATGTACCCTTACACTTGTGTAGCACTTTGAAAACAATACGCAAGTGCGTGTGCACCCGTTTAGCACAAATAGGAAATTACAGTATTTCAGTGCTTCTTTACAATTGAGCAGATGTAATCTCTGAAGTTCAGATCTTCACTTTCCTACCTAGAAGCTGAAAAGAACTTCCGTACACACAAATGAATATATGTGAATACCCCAAATTTTCAATGCAACCCTTAGGATATCTTACGTGAAATTCAAGTGTCTTGCGCATAAAAATCCTTTTTGGCGCAAAAAACATTTTCGTGAAACTTTCCTTTTGCGCGCAACTTTTTCTCTTTTCGCGCAACTTCTCAATTTTTTTCCACAACTATCCTCTTTTCGTGCAAAATTTTTTCTTTCTGCGCAACTCACTTAGCGTATAATTTACGCGCACCCGAGCTCGTGATTTCTTCTATGTGTCGAGAATTAACAAATGATAAGGTTTAGCCTCATATTTATAGGCATTTTTGAGCCCGCATGAAAAACACTAATCCGCGCGTAATTCCTCCTTCATGCACGTAAAAACTCTTTTATGCAACTTCATATTTCGCGCCATTATTCAATATTTCGCTCACCTCATGCCTTTTCTATTTTTCATCCTTCTAAGAATGAAGCACCAATTGTGTGAAAAATTCCACACCGCATTACATATTGCACGCAAACCCATCCTTTCACACGACATCGTATTTCGCGAAATGATCCAATTTTTCGCGCAGCTCATGCCTTTGAAATTTTTTGAGCTTCTGATCTCGAAACACCTTTTCTGCCATCCCTATATTGTCCTTTGCTTTGTCATTTTCTCTATTCCCTGCTTCCCATAACCATTCTTCTCCTCTTATCATGAATCCCACTATCGTGATATTTAACCTTTGATAGATCAGCTTTAGCATCGTCAGAGTTGCAATGGGAACTTAACCTTCCCTATCCCCCAGCAGCATCATTCCTTACAATCAAAACTTTATATGATCTGAATCATCATTTCTCCCCCTTTACATCATAAGGCATGCATCACAAGTTTTCCTAACTCATTATATGTGTGAAATAGATACCAGCAATGCATCATCTGATTTGTGATCCTTCTACAAAGTGAATTGATTTATCTTCATTGACAATAGAATAAAACACTCTGCAAAGGCTAACTCTTCAAACATCATTCTCCATTCAACTTGGTCCCAACATAGCTATTGTACATTACTTTTCTCAGTTGTACTGTACTTTCAAATGGGATTGTATACTGGCCCATTTACTTTCCAGCACCTTCTTTTGTAGTCATTTTACTTATTTTTTACCTCAGCTTGCGTACTTTATTGTGTTTGTTTTCTTATATAAACTCAATTCCTTCCCTTTTATCGGGATTTACTCCTTTGGTGCTAGTCACTAGCCCCTAGCCTATGGGAGGCAGGATTGGGGTAGTCACGACACGAGACCCAAGGACGAGTTGTGACAAATTGGTATCAGAGGAGCCGGTTCTACCGCAGAACTCAGGACTCTGATAATTTTCTCTATGAAGCAATAGTGTTAAGGGTATTGAGTGTGGTTATAAGTCCAGGGAGTTCAGTGTTGGTGTGGCGGCCGACGTATCCATACACTAGGACCATGAATTCTGATTTCCTACTCAGTGCACGAAAACATTGATTGCGTGTGTGTTTCAAAAGTTTTCTTTGTGATTACATTACGCAGGCTCAATAGGTATATTGTGTTAACCATGGAGCACCTCTTTATTTTTAGGATGGACCCACGATGATAGCCAGCTAGGGTTCCTATTTACGTGCGAGATGGAAGCCCACCATTTGCTGAGGACTCAGTGTAGAGCCCCATTACAGCGGAGGCACCGACGATACCTCTACCCACCGAGCCACCGATGCCACCAGCCCAAGCAGCTGGGAGTGCACGATGCCTGAGTGCGCTGGATGAGTTGTAGAGATAGAGGCCACACAGGTTCCGTGGAGAGACGGACCCTCAGGATGCTGAGGATTGGATGGAGGCTGTCGTCTGAGTCTTCATATTAGTAGGGACACCAGCTGACCTCATGGTGATCATTGCAGCTAGTCTCCTTCATGCAGCAGCATTAGATGGTGGAGCCTGATGATCCAGATGCACGACAAGCCATCACTACTTTGGACTGACTTCGAGAGCCTCTTCTGCTCGGAGTTTTTTCTAGCCACCCTCTATGTGGTCCGCATCCAGGTGTTACTATAGCTGCGACAGGGATACATGATAGTAGCCCAGTACTCGGTGAGATTTATTGACCTCTCATGCTACTCCACAGACATGGTACGGGACCCATTCTTCCTGTCCTAGACCTTCGAGCAGGGAATGAGGCATGAGATCAGGGCTTCGATGATCTCTCTTAGTATTCCGACGCAGGCAGGAGTGCGGGAGCGAGCCTTACTTGTGGAGAGCTTCCACGCATAGCCTACTCCAGCAGCGTGACCTACTGTAGGGCGACACATAGTGTAGTCTTCTACATGTGGCAGTAGATAGATGTCACAGAGGTCCAAGCGGACTAGGCCATCAAGAGGGTGACCTCAGGATACTGGTTTGGATGTGCGGGGCACATGCAACAGAGACAGTCATACTAGAGGCAGACAATGTTGTGCATGTGGCGGGCAGGGCCACATGGCTCGTGACTGGCCGACCCGCCATGCAGAGAAGCAGCAGACGGTTGAGGGACCACCCAGGCAAAGGAAGAGGTTTGATCATGGAAGTCCGTAGGAGCAGGAGGGAAAGGTAGAGGAGCCGGCTGAGCAGCAGGTGGTGGACGATGTTTCGACGCTCTACCATCATCACCACCATGAGGTCCACCCCAACCACAGGGAGATGGCAGACAGAGGTAGGCTCAGCTTCCCACAGTGGAGGCTTACGACCACGGCGCGCCTGAGATGATTTGAGGTACTATCTGTGTCTACTTTACCCTTGCTATAGTTCTTATAGACACATGAGCGAGCCATTCTTTCATTGCAGCTGCCCTTGTTCAGAGCTCGGAGATTCCGACAGAGCCGTTGGCTCGATCCTTATGGCTAGAGACTTCAACGGGAGAAGACTCGATGATTAAGCACTGGTTCCGGTAGTTTTAGCTTACACTAGGAGGTGAGTGCTTCAGATGGGATCTTCATGTAGTGGTGTCAAGGCGTTACGACGTCATCTTGGGCATGGATTGGTTATCTACTGTCCATGCTCTGATCTACTGTATTAGGCGTAAGGTGCAGTGTGTCCTCACAGATGGGACCAGGTTCAACTTCATCGGCGAGAAGGGATCCTTTGAAGCACCGGATGGACTCACACAGAGGAAAGGAAAACCGATCACCCATCAGTTTTTAGTATCATCCTAGGAGCAGTTGATGTGCAGAGACTGAATTTTCCTGTTGTAGTGGATCAGTATGCTGACGTTTTTCCGGATGACGTTCCAGGACTACCTCCTTGTAGAGAGGTAGACTAATATATTGACATGTACCCTGGGAAAGCCCCGATATCTACTCCATCATATCGGATGGCTCTCGATGAGATTCAAGAGCTGAAGGTATAGCTGGAGGACATGCAAGGCAAAGCATTCATCCGAACTAGTGTTTCACCCTGGGCTTCTCCGATTTTACTCACCAACAGGCGGATGGGAGCTTACGACTACGTGTCGACTACCGTCGCCTGAACCAGGTGACTGTGAATAACAAGTATCCACTCCCTAGGATTAACGACCTCTTCAATCAGCTCTGGGAGCATGATGGTTTTCGAAGATAGACCTCAGGTCAGGCTATCATCAGCTTAGAGTTCAAGATGAGGATGTGAAAAATACGGCCTTCAGGTGTCGGTATGGCCACTATGAGTTCTTGGTTATGCCTTTAGGCATAACCAATTCTCCAGCAGTGTTCATGAGTCTCATGAATAGGATCTTTTAGTCATACCTCGATTAATTTTTCATATTCTTCATCGACAAGATAATGATTTACTCGACTACTGAGGAGGAGCATGCCTACCACTTGCGGGTTGTACTGGACACACTCTGAGATCACCAAATTTATTGTAAGATCTCTAAGTGTCAGTTCTAGATTCTAGAGGTCCACTTCATGGGGCATGTCATCTCTGAGGTGGGAGTTGTGGTAGATCCTGCGAAGATCGAGGCAGTACTAGCTTGGGAGCCACCCAGGAGCATGATGGAGGTGTGGAGTTTCCTAGGTATGGCTAGGTACTATCGGAGATTTGTGCCAGACATCTCTAGATTTGCAGCACCACTTTCAGCTTTGACGAAGAAGGGGAAACCCTTCATGTGGCCAGATAGATGTCAGCAGAGCTTCTAGGATATGTGACCGAGATTGACCAGTGCACCCATCATGAGGCTACCAGAGGAGGGAGTAGGGTAAATAGTTTACTATGATGCATCAGTGACTAGATTCGGGTTCTTCCTGATGCAGGACCGGGTAGTGATTGCCTATGGATCCCAACAGTTGAGGCAACACGAGCATAACTACACTACCCATGACCTAGAGTTAGCAGCAGTGGTCTTCGCCTTGAAGATGTGGCGACAATATCTGATTGGTGAGCGCTTTACAGTCTACTCTAACCACTATAGTCTCAGGTACATCTTCTCATATAAGGACCTGAACCTAATATAGTGATGATTCTCGAGTTCCTCCCGGAATATGAATTTGATATAGTCTATAATCATGGGGAGGGAAACGTAGTAGTTGATGCTCTCAGCCGGAGATCGGGCATTCAACTACTTAGAGAGGCGATAGACCAGTTAGCCACTTTACAGATATCCTTCATGGATAGAGATGTTGAAGCCTTCCTATAGTCACTCGTCCACTTCTTCAGCGGGTCTGAGAGGCACAACGTGGGGACGTCAACTGTGAGACGTGGCGTGCAAAGATATCTACAAGACATGCACCTGATATATTTTCTGTAGGAGGAGAGCACGTCATCCTTTTCAGAGGAAATACCATGGTACCAATTGCATTACAGGAGGAGGTGCTGAGGGAGTTTCACATGTTCCCATTAGAGGTACATCCAGGAGTATCAAAGATGTACCATGATCTCAGATGACAACACTAGTGGCTAGGTGTAAAGAAGGTTGTGGCATAGTTCGTTTCTCGATGCCTCACCTGCCAGTAAGTGAAGGCATAGCACCAGGTACCAGCAGGATTGGTACAAATCATAGATGTCCCGGAGTGGAAGTGGGAAGGGATATCCATGGATTTCATGACGGGGCTTCCACGTACTTTCAGAAGACACGACTCCATCTGGGTGATCTTCGAACGACTCATGAAGTCAGCCCACTTTCTACCTATCAGAGAGCAGGGCTCAGTGGAGTGTTTAGGACGCCTCTATGTTCAGGATATCATACGAATTCATGGTGTTCCATCATATATCATCTCTGATCATGATGCTCGCATTAATTCCTAGCTTTGGAAGGGGTTGTAGGAGGCATTTGGGACGCAGCTACGCCTCAGCACCGCCTTTCATCCTCAGACGGATGGCCAGACAGAGAGGACCATTCAGACACTCGATGACATGCTCCGTGCATGTGTCCTTGACTTTGGTCGTAGTTGGGAGGATCACCTACCCTTGGTGGAGTTTGCGTACAATAACAGCTACCACTCCACCATCGGGATGGAACCATACGAGGCATTGTACGGTCGACCATGAAGATCACCTCTGTGCTGGACTGACCCGGGGGAGTCTGCACTTGTAGGAGATATGTGTACGACCCATCGCATATCATTGATCATGTGGAGCTGAACATCGATGACGTGGAAACATTTGCGGAGGTCCCATAGGAGATCGTGGATCGACAGGAGCGGGTCCTACGTAGACGTTCGATTCCTCTTGTGCGCATCAGGTGGCAGCACGAGAACCTCCAGGACAACACATGGGAGAGGGAGGCTCAGATGCATGCACAATACCCTCATTTGTCTCCAAAGTTTATGATGAAACTTTATGGGGACGTCAAACCATGGGGTGGGATTAATGTAAAGAATCCTAAATTTCAAAGAAATTTTTTTCTTAAATTCATTGGGATTTTACGAGTACGTAGTTTCTGAGGACACCTGATTCAGAGGCCTAGTGTGCCTATAATACATTTCCAAAGTTTAGCTTGGGTACATTGAGTGAACTAAGGAGGGAGTTTTTCTATCTTCTGAACCGGTGATCGGAATTGAAATCTGAGGGCACCGATGAAACTGAAGTGCCGGTAATTGCTTAGTTGGACCTTTACTGAAGATGAGTTTTCTCGGGAAGAGATGTTAAAAAAAGTGGATTAAATAAAAAGTGAATACAATTTAGGTACAATTTTATTTCTAACTAAGGTGGTTTTATCATACATGGGGAAGTTAGGGTGGGACCCACTAGCATCGTAACTACCCATGTCATGATAAATGTGAGGTGGGGCCTGCACGAGCCCCAACCCCTCACATTCCCTAAAACCCCCATTAAAATATTTGTGTTTAATGTTGGAAAACCCCTTGTATTTAATTGTGTAACTCATCCTCTCCCCACTATCCCACATTAATTCATTCCAACACACCCTAAATTAATTTATTAAACCTCTTCAATTAATTTAACTAAGTGTTTGAATTATATGTTTTTGAAATGCATGGAAATGAAAAATAAAATAAAGAGGATCTTATTTTATTTTTGGTTAGAATTGTTGTGTGAGGAGGATTTGGAAGGAGAGCTCTGAAAAATTGAAGAAATTCTTCCTCTAATGAAGAACGACCATCCTTCTCGATGAAGAACGCTTCCAGGTTCACAATCAAGTGAGGAGACACCACCGTGGGGAATTCACAAACGACGATGTCACCTTTTTGACATCAATGAACGATGCCACCTCTCCGCAGAACACGTCACGAGGCAGGGGTTAATTCATTTGTTCATGTTTAATCATTGTCCTTCATTGTTCAAAAATTGGCCGAATGTTATCGTCGTAACAGGAGGAGATCAGACCGCACAATCACGACCGATTTTCCTCCCCTTTTTCTTGTTGTTGTTCATTGTTGATTGAGGCGAAGGCAACGTGGTGCAACGACACCACGTCGGGACGAAGAGGACCGTAGCCGGAGTAGGCCACAGCGGCGGTGCGTTGCGCCGTCGTGCCTCGCCGGTGAGGCCGCGGACAGGAGTGGGCCACTGTTGTGGGGCGCGGTGTCGTCGCGCTACGCATATGAGACAAGCCGTGACCTTAGGCTGCAGTGGACCAGGCTGGGGAGGCTAGACAACTGGCCGCCGGTGCCCCCCAGGAGGCGGGACCCTTCAGGGTCCCGCGGCGGCTCAACCGGCCGACCAAAAAGGCCGGCTATTTTCCAAGAAAACTGGGGGGAGGGGGTGTAACCCCCCCTACCGATTTTAGTGGGGTCCGATGTTTCCACAATAGGGGGCGGCGCCCCCTTTGTGTCCCACTCGACCATCACCGAGCCACGTCCGGCTTCCGAGCCGAGCCGCTGGCCCCACAGGCTGGGCTGGCCTAGCCCTGCCATGCCGGGTTGCACCCAATCGGGCTGGACCTGGACCCGGGTTGGGTCAACCCGGTTCGGGCTGACCCAGGGGGTATTGGGCTGGGTCGGACCGAGCCCAGACCCCCCATTTTCAGACTAGGTTCGTTCAAACACACATAACATGTGCTACGGACCTTCGATCGATGCACCCTCAGTTGCGTAGGATTCCTTGGAATTAGATGTTCGTTTTAGTATATTACACTTGAGGTTTTGGCAATGTTTTGGTATGAACGGGTTGATTTGAACCCAAATCCAACTGGGCCCTTAGAGAGGAAACGCTTATAACACAAGGACCGGACGTCCGAATGACCTTCCGTCAGTTATGTTGAATTCCTCTTAGTGAGACGGTTATTTTGGCTTACTTCACTTGAGGTTTGTATGCAGCTGGAGTACGGTCTGGTTGGTTTTATCTTAAAACCCAACTGGGCCCTAGGGACAGAAAAGCCAATAACTCTCAGATCGGGGGTCCAATTGACGCGCCGTCTCTCGCGTTGAGTTCCTATCGATGAGACAGAACTTTGTGATACATAAAATCAGGAATTCATGACAATTGATGTATCGACCCCTTGTCTCGTGGAGTGGACCCTACCACAAATGAGCGTGCTGTGTGCGGGAACCCTAGAGCTGGCGGCGACCACGACAACGTTGACGACTGTACTTGGATCCTACGTGGGTTCGGCAGCGAGGACGACTGTACTTGGATCCTACGTGGGTTCGGTAGTGGGGACGACTATACTTGGATCCTACGTGGGTTCGGCAGCGGGGACGACTGTACTTGGATCCTACGTGGGTTCAGCAGTGATGGTTATTGTACATGGATCTTACGTGGGTTCGGCAGTGATGACTTCTGTACTTGGACCCTACGGGGGTTCGACAGAGGAGATGATTTAGAGGTTACATCTAATCATCTTCACCCTCTTCATGAGTAGTATACCTGTGTGAGCTGAATCTTGACATTTAATCATTATCCTCGATATTATTTACTTGCTTTCTTTTGCGAACTGGGTTTGGTTTCCTGTGTGGACTGGATTGTTCTTGGGCTCTTGAGTTGGAGTCGAACTGGAATTGATGACTTAGGTATATGTATGGGCATATACCTAAGTAGAGTTGGTTGATACTTCACATTTGTATCATTCATTTGTTGTTTACCCTTTGTGGATTTTGGGAGGCCTTCGGAGGTCTCGGGGTCCAAACTGAGTATCGTATACTCACCCATGCACGTGCTACGCCCGCACTACATTGTGTTGGTTGCAGACGATGGACATCACTGACCGTGGTTAAGGCTTGTGGAGCGGGATGGTATCCAGTGGTGGACTATCAGGCGGGATGTACTCAGAGCAGACGGACGGATTTAAGGAGACGAGGAGACCTTCTGTACTCACCCTTCAGGTGGGGTTTCTGGAGGACGTCTCGGTGGCTGTTGTTTACTTTTCAACTATTGTACTTTACTTTTCATAGTTGTACTGTACTTTCAGTTGGGTTTGTATACTGGCCCATTTACTTTCCAGCACCTCATTTTGTACTCATTTTACTTAGTTTTTACTTCAGCTTGCGTACTCTATTGTGTTTTTTTCTTATATAAAGGAAATAAATTCCCTTTTATCGGGATTTACACCTTTGGTGCTAGTCGCCTGCCCCTGGCATATGGAACACGGGCTTGGGGTAGTCACGACACGGGCCCCGAGGACGGGTCGTGACATTGGATCCTCTATGGGTTTGGTAGTGACGAATTCTGTACTAGGTTCCTACATGGGTTAGGTAAAGGAGATGATTCAGAGGCTGCATCTAATCATCTCCACCCCTCTTCGTGAGTTTTATAATTTTGTGTGTTGTGTCATGACTTTCAATCATTACCATCGGTGTGATTGAATTCTTTCCTGTGTGGACTGGGTTTTTCATGGGCTCGAGAGTTGGAGACGAACTGGAATTGATGACTTAGGTATATGTATGGGAATATACCTATGTAGAGTTGGTTGATATTTCGTGATTGTATCATTTCATTATGGTTTATCCTTGGTGGATTCTGGGAGACCTTAGGGGGTCTCGGGGTCCCTACTGAGTATCGTTATACTCACCCCTGCAAGGGAAATGCCTGCACTACATTGTGTTGGATGCAAATGATGGAAAACACTGATCATGGAAGCAACTTGTGGAGCTGGATGGTACCCGGTGGTGGACCACTCAGTGGGACGTACACATAGCGGACAGATGGACCCGAGGTGCTGAGGAGACCATCTGTACCCACACTTCAGGTGGGATTTCAACAGGATGACTTAGTAGTTGCTACTTTACATTACTGTTGTTGTACAAGACTTCCAGTTGTACTGTACTTACTGTTGGGCATGTATTTCTTGCCCCTTCATTTTCATCACTTAATTTTGTATACAGTTTTACTTTGTTCTTACTTCTGTTGCATACTCTGTTGGATTTGATTACTATATAAAGGCAATTCCTTCCCTTATTATCGGGATTTATGGCTTTGGTGCTAGTCGGCAGCCCATGGACTATAGAAGGTGGGCTTGGGGTAGTCACGACAGAGGCCCCGAGGATGGGTTGTGACACCGATCGCCTAAAGACACATGTGCCTCAACCCGAATACACCTAGTAAACAAACCTGGGCCGCAATCACCTAGGCCTATCTTCCACAACAAACTTGCACAAAAAATATAGGACTATGGTAATCTTTAATCCATTACATCCTGTCAAGATACACTATAGTGGTAATAACCTAAAAGATGGTGTGAGGAAGAAATTCTGTAACCATCCATCCATCTTCCCACTATGATGTTGGGAAAAAACACCCTCCCCCATGAGATGGGGGTGTTCAACACATGGTTCTCATCATGGTTGGGGTTCATATAGAAATATCAATATATATATATATATATATATATATAGTTAAGAAAAAACTCATCCCAGTCTACAATTCCCCATAACATTCAACCAACTCATTCAGAACCACATTTACTGCTACCCCTATATCCATAACCACATAATATCCACTACCAAAGCATAACCCAACCCTTTTTTTATTTAACCACTTTCCATTTATTAATTAAGTGATTCAATTCAATATATTCTAGCTCTATCGAGTGACTAAAAACCTAAAAAATATAAAAAAACAAACAATACCACATTTTCAATCTCACTGCACATCCCTGTTCAACCACTATGAACTATCATTTTTCAAAGTTATACCGAAAATTCATTCTCTCACAACCTGGTCCCAAAACCCTGCTACCCAAACAATTCCTACATACAGTCTCACTTCATACAAGTTCATGACCACCTCACAGTCCCACTGCCCAACTTCATTTTATGACTACAACATAAACAATGGTTGTTCCGCTGCCTACAAGTCCATCCATTCTATAATCAATCAGTCTCTCAAACTGGGATACCAACACATCACCTGTACTAACCCAAACACAAATCCCATAGTGACTAACATTTTAACCACATCCTCGCTGCACAATATCCAACACCCTTATTAGCAAAACAACTCCCATTCCCACCCCTATGCCCATAACCGTTCCCCCAATAGCTACACCGCACAACTCCCACAAAAACCAACAGAACACGGTACTCAATTACACTTATCAATAGGATGTATATATATATTCATATTTGGTAACACTATTAATTAATCCACATTATTTATAGGGATATCAAATAATGGTTTTCATCGAAGATAATCTATTTAATTTACCATGTGTACGTAATTAAGAAGATTCCATGTCACTACCAAATATAAACCATCATAATGAAAACAAATAGAAAACCACCTGTTCTCTGGAAAATACCACCAATGACCATGATTTTTAGAAGGCATGAGACCACAATCAATTAATAAAAAAACAAGGATAAAAAAATAAAAAAATTATAAAACATCAATACACTCCCAGGTCGTAATTTTATTACCCCGTTAACTTTTGATCATATTCCGTTCTCATTTATTTATTATTTTAGGAAAATTATTCTTCTTCTTTTCACAACTAATCATTAGTACACCCACCCCGCATGATGCACAATTAGAGAGAGGTAGAATACAATCTCTTCCTGAAACAAAAGGTGACCAAAACTCCATATGCGCCAAGAATAGAGGATTGCGCGAGCATTAGGAAGTAACTTCAATACAATGGAGCATAAGGGGAACTAGTATAGGTCCATGAATCATCTAGTGAGTAAGGCTAAAGACACATGAAGGGGAAATAGAAAAAACACTATGAATGAAGGATCATGGATTTTAGGATCTTTGTCTGATATTAATGTAAGAATGATTTTCAAAATTCATTAATATGGGATCATGGTCAAGATTATGCAGTTTGAGTATCTCAAATCCCTCAAGATGTTAGGATATTTAAGGTATAATTAATATCCATTGAAATGAATTTAAAAATTCCCAATGAAGGCTTGAAACTCAGTTTATGTCAAATAAAATGAAAGAGGTGTGAAACTAGAAAATTGGGGAAATTTTGAAAAATTGTAAATGAGTCACTGATGGGTGAGTAATCTCCACCGAGACACTAACAGGTGAGATAATGATGTGACATACCGATGTTGAGCCACCAACGCCAACCTATAGACGCAATGACTGACCAACTCCAAGACCTACCGATGCAATGACCTACCGACGTCCTGACCTACCGACACCCCGACTCACTGACACTAATGCCATCGACTCACCGACACCAACACTCATGACTCACTGATGCCGAAACCCCTAACTAACTAATGCACTGACATGTTGACACACTAAAATTATGACACGGACATGTCAACACCGACGCCCTGAGTCACCGATGGAATGACTGGAAAAAACTAGAAATTGGGAAAACTCATGAAATGAGCCACTATTTTATCCTAGAAAACACTAAACACTAGTTTTTCACAAATTAAGGGCCCAAGAAATTTTGGTTTATTACATAACATCTCCATTTTCCATGTTTAGGATGTTTGGTGCACCCCATGGTTTTCTCCATATCGGTCAAATCATCTTCAATGCATCCAATGAGAATCATAATGGGTTCAATTTTTTAATTAGACACCCATTTTACCAAAAATCACTAATGACACAAAAGAATAACAAGGGGAGATCAAGAACACAATCTCATATTAAAAATTCAACATAAAAATATGGGATATAATTTATAGACCACCTACATTGAATCCATTGAGAAACCCAATCTTAATCGTATGATTAGATCCTGGTCTAAACACAGTTTGATTTCCCAACCTAAATTCCACTTGAAAAAGAGGGATTTAGGGATTTGGAAGAATATCTCCCAGGATACTAACCCTAATGAATAAAATAGAAGATATTATAGGATTTGACATACCCAAATATTTGATTCAAAATCAATGATGCTTAAAACTATTATGAATCGAAGGAGAACCACCATTGGGAATCTTGGGTTATTTTATTTTTTCACTGTGATTTCAAGGGAGGAAATGTTTTAGAAAGTGGAGTGAGAGTCTTAAAATATTGAGATAGAAAAACATTAAATCTTTCAACTTTTAATGGGGTGAAAGGTTCGTCCGCACGGTTTTCTGAACCATGCACAAACCGTGAATAAGCCACTACCTAAGGGGAGTTGGGTAGAATGGTTACGTAGGAAGGTCACACGGTATGATAAACCGTGTTCTAAATGTGTGATATTACAATGTCGCAGGTTTCATGATTTTCATGGGAAGTCCGCATAGTTTACTTATCCATGCACCAACCTTGTTCCTTGCATAGGTTTGCCTAATATTACTTCCTTTCGTGTCTCGAACACCCAAAATACCTATAAGGCATCTCATAAACCTAAGAAGAATTTCATTAACAAAAAACACAAGATTTAAAACAAAATTTACAAAAGGAAATACCTCTATGAAACTTGGGATCATAAAACGTCTGCACTATATAACGACTTGTACTTGAGCTGTATGCACAAGAATCATCATGTTCCTGAAGAAAAGAGATTGGGCCACTGGGCCTGCACATCGAACTCCATTTTCCCATGTTTCTTCATGATGGTTCCCCTATTTCAATAAAACATGAACAAGGGGCACAACCATTCCACACAAGATTTTCTCATTAAAATCCATGATACAAAAAATATGATTCTCAAAGGATGCATTCACCAAAATCTCCACATCCTCATCATTAATCACTTGGGTGATAGTTTCTATCATGTGAAACATGAAAACACCATTCATTCCACGATACCGTTTTGGGTCCGAGAGTCTATGAGTTGTATTAGAGTATCCAGTTCCATATTGGGATCGAGAGTCTATGAGATTGGTTTGGGGAAATAATGTTAAGTGTTTTGAGTTCGGATTTCAGTATAGGGAATCTTGTGTTTGTGTGGAAGCCACCATATCCATACACCAGGACTTTGGACACCTAATTTCCGACTCAGTACAAAAAAACACAAAATGCAAAGAAATTAATGGTACATGTATCATATAGGAATTGGTTTTGTCTTCCATGTCCTTCTGAAGTTAGCTCTCTAGATATACTATATTGACAGTGGTTGATCATGATCTATTATAGGATTCCTCCACACAGCTAGCCAGCTATGTTTTTGATGCATGATAATGAGAATGCTTCACCTAGTGATGAGGTGTCAGTACAAGGGCTTAGTCTAGGCATATATCCTATGGGTGGTTTTCTTATTATAGTGACTCCCATCGAACAATAGTTATTGTCAGGGCTACTGGTAGAGGATGCACACAGGTTGAGTGTGTTGCATGAGTTTCTGAGGCAGAGACCTTCTAGGTTCAGGGGTTAGACAAACCCACAGGTAGCTGAGGATTGGCTAGAGGCAGTTACACATGTCTTACACCTTGTGAGGATACCTACTGATTAGATGGAAGTCCTAGATATGAGTCTTCTTTAGGGAATAGTGGGGTGAAGGTGAAGTTTAGTGATCCAGAAACATGACGAGAATACTATCTCTTGGGATGAATTTGACAAACTCATTATGGGGGAGTTTGTTCTAAATACTTTTCACTCAGTATGCATACATGATATTTTTTATCTGTTGTATGGAAGCTAGATAGTAGTGGAAAACATAGTAAGGTTTACCAAGCTTTCTCGATACTTCACAGATATGGTGCAAGACTTGTTCCTCGGGGCTTGGGATTTTGGGAATGGACTACATTAGATGATCAGGTCATCCATGGAATCTTGTATCATTTCTACTCATGATGGGGTATTAGAGTGAGCTCTGCTCATAGAGATCATTCTGGTGGATCAGATGCTAGAATTGGGAGCTAACAACAAGTACCAGGTAATTGAGTCTTCGGTGGTGGGTAGATGATAGAAGAAAAAATGGACCCATGTGGGAGATGTCCTTCAAGAGATAACCCTATGATATGAGATTAGTGGTGTGATGATCCTATGAAAATGATAGACAACTGAAGGAAATACTGTGTTTCACATACGGAGGTCAGGGACACATAGCTTGTGATTTCCCAACACACAACACAGATGATCAGATGATGATCGAGGAACCACATAGGCAGAGGCAGATGTACAGGAATGGTGGTCTGTAGGTTGGAATATGTGGTAGTGGAGTAGGTATGGATGTAGGTTGTGGTAGAAGGTTCGGGGAACCACAAACACCACCTCCAAGTGGTCCACTACGGGCTGTAGGAGCTGGTGGACAAGGGCGAGGCCAGATTCAGGCGATAGAGGCTTTCATCCTCGGTACTCCAGATATGATTAAAGGTACAATTTGTGTCTTTTCCTCCCGATATGGAGTTCTTATTGAAATATGTGTCATCCACTCTTTCCTTACTATGAATCTTGTTTGGAGATCAGATATTTTAGTGGACCCAATGGCTTGATTCTTATGTTTATAGAGTCCTAGGAGAGTGTATTCGATGATCACACACTGATGCCCATAGTGTGATATTACTCTTGGAGGTGATAGCTTTGGATGGGATATCCATGTAGCAACATCGAGTCCTTACATTGTCATTCTAGGAATGTTCTGGTTTCCATAGTTATTGATCAGATTGATTTTTTTAGGCGTAGAGTGTGGTGTTTCCATGGATATGGGATTGGGTTTTCCTTCACCAGTGAAAATGAAAAGCATGCAGTACAGGATGAACATTTTCTGAGGAGGGTGTAGCTAATTACTCATCAGTTGGCTAGCCTTAACCTTGGTGCAGTGTAGGAGAGAAGTCGCTAGTTTCTTGTAGTGTTTGATGAGTATGAGGACATCTTCCCAGAGGTTGTCTAAGGATTACCTCCTCACCGGGAGGTTGAATTATGAATTAATATGTACCCCATGACGACACTAATATCCACACTTGCATATTGAATGGATCCTACATAGCTTTTGTGAAATGATGGTACATCTGGAGGACTTATAGAGTAAGGGGTTCATGAGACCCAGCGTTTCACCCCAGGCAGCCCTAGTTTTATTTTATAAGAATACAGATAAGAGTTTGAAGATATGTGTGGACTTCAAGTGCCTGATCTTGGTGAATGTGAAGAACATGTATCCACTGTCAAGAATTAACAACCTCTTCATCCAGATGAAGGGATGCTTGTGGTTCTCAAAGATAGATCTCAGATTTGGTTATCATCAGCTTTTTGAACAGGAATAGGATGTACCAATTACATCCTTCATATGTCGTTATGGCCACTACAAGTACATGTTTATTCCATTCAGTGAAACCAGATCTCCAATATTTTTCATGGGACTATTGAATATGATATTTGATCCATACCTTGATGAATTCTTTGTAGTCTTCATTGATGACATCTTGGTGTAATCAGTGTCTAAGGAGGAACAAACGATACACCTAACAATGGTCATATACATGCTTCAAGAGAACTAGATTTATAGTAATTTCATTATGTAGCAATTCTAGATTTGGGATGTCACTTTTTGGGACATTCCATTTCAGAGGTTAGATTTGCAGGTGATCCTGTGTAGATTGAGTAAGTTCTTTCTTGGGTGTCACACAAGAGTGTGATAGAGGTGTATAGTTTCATAGATTTGGTTGTGTACTATTATATGTTTTCCGCAATTTTATAATATAGAATCACTCTTAAATGATTTAACATGGGAGGGACAACCATTTGTTTGGACAGAGATATACTAGCAGTGTTTTCAAGAATTGAGATACTGGTTGATGAGAGCTCCCATCTAGAGGCTACCAGAGGTGGCTGTTATGTATGTAGTATTCTGTGATGCATCAGGGACTAGACTTGGATGTGTTTTGATGTATGTACAAGTGGTGATTTCCTATGGCTTGTTCCATTTGAAACTACATGTGAAGAACTATGAGAACCATTATCTTGAGCTGGCAGTAGTAGTCTTCACATTGACTATGTGGTGGAATTACCCGATGGGGGAGTGGTTTTCCATATACTCATACAACAAGAGCCTCGTGTAGAAATTTTCTCAAAGGGGCCTAATCTTGAGATAGAAGAGGTGGCTAGAGTTCCTCCAGGATTATGACATTGAGATTGTCTATAATCCAAATAAGGGGAATATGGTGGCATACACACTCAATAGGATATCTATCTTGCAGTTACTGAGTGAGGCATCAGAGAAGTTGGTCGTGTTATAGATATACTTCATGGATGACGGGGGAGAATCTTATCTCTAGTCTATAGTTGTTACCCCTATACTCTTATGGTGAGTCAAGGAAGAACAAATTAGAGATATGGATTGAGAGTCCTGACACGGCCAGCTGTCCACAGGGTAGGCCCCAAATGGATACTCAATAGGTTGAGATCACATCTGTCTATTCAATGGGAACACAGTTTTGCTAGTGGTATTACGAGAGGAGGTTTTAAGGGAGTTACACACACCCCCTTGGAAGTACATCTAGGTATGGAAAAGATGTACCAAGACCTCCAACGTTAGTTCCGGTGGCTAAGGATGAAGAAGGCAGTGGGATAGTTTATTTCTCGAGGCCTTACTTGTCAGCAAGTGAATTCAGAAAACTAGGTTCCATCAGGCTTGACGCTGCTAATCGAGGGGCCAAAGTGGATGTGGGATGATATATCGATGAAATTTGTGATGAGTTTACTATGCATTTCCAGGGGACAATATACCATCTGGGCGATCGTTGAATGACTCCCCATGTCATCCCACTTCCTTCCAATCTGGGAGTAGAGTTCCATAGAGATATTAGAACACTTCTATGTTTAAATGGTTGGTCAACTTCACAGAGTTCCCTTGATGATCATTTTAGACCATGATGCTCATTTCACTTCCCGATTGTGGAAGTGTTTATAGTAGAATGTTTAGACTCAATTGCGATTAATAACATATTTTCACACCCAAATAGACGATCAGATAGAGAGAAACATGCATGTTCTAGAGGACATGGTATGTTCCTACATCTTGGAATTTGGTAATAGTTTGATGATCCACCTACCACTGGTGGAGTTTTCAAAAAAATATTAGCTACAAGTACACCATTAGTAAGGAACTATTCGAGGCCTTGTATGGGTGACTTTGAAGATCACTATTATGATGGACTAACCCAAGGGAGTCAATACTTTTGAGACCATAGTAGGTATGGGATACCACAGAGAAGGTGAAGATCATCTAGGAGTGGATGAGGACTACACAGATTAGGAATAAATTGTATGGAAATTGGAGACGGAGTCCTCTACAGTTCCAGGAGGGAGACGATGTGTTCTTTTGGGTCTCACCATGATAGGGATTATCGAGATTTTTCTAGGGTGGAAAGTTATATATGAGGTTCTTTGGTTCTTTCTAGATTATGAGTAGAGTTGGTGAGGTGGCATACAACCTAGCTCTATCCCCACAATTGAAACAAGTGCATAATGTGTTTCACATGTCGCAGATGAGGATTTACATGCATAACCCATAAAACATTATAGACTAGATGGAGCATGACATTGATGATGGGAAAACATTTATAGAGTACCTAGTTGAGACCAAGGATCAATAGTTGAAGATACTTCGTGAGCTATCAATTCCACTAATGCACATTTCATTGCAATACTGGAATCTCTACGAAGAGCACATGGGAACAAGATGCTCAGATGTGTGGCCAGTACCCTCTTATTTTTGTTGTGTAGAACTTATTTTGGATTTCAAGGATGTAAATCCCTATGTTGGGGAGAATGTAATGACCTTTATTTTTCTCTGATATATTATAATAAATTAATTTGAATAATATCGAGATCATGAGCTATAATGAAACGTGATTCTAAGTCCAGATGTGACCAGAATGAATTTTTGAATAATGTTTAGTTTTTAATTACAAAACACTCAATGGATAAATTTGATCATTAATAACATATAAATGGGTTCAAGTATCAAAATACCTAGGGCACCATTGCATCCAAAATGGCGCCTTTACCTTAGGGTGGGCCTAACCTTGACTGGAACTGGTCGAGGGTGAATGTTAATTTTTTGATGTGAACATCATTAAAATATTCAATAAAAATTCTCTAATTTAGAATTATGCTACTGTGTAGAATCAATTCCTTTTCATTAATCCTAGAGTCCAGAGTTTGGGGTTACAATTCACAACTCTAAAATTCCCAAGAGATATTGAGAGAGGCTTAATGATTTAATCTCAATGGTGAATGACAACAGAGACACATATTGAGATCATTCTTCAATGGATCATCATAAATAATCATTCCACGGTAGAAAACAATCCAATCTCAGGTAGTGCATGGATTTTGATTTGATTTCCTTCTCTGTTAATGAATTCCTATGACGAACATGAATCAATCGACGAACGGATTGATTTAAGAATCATACATATATTTGTGTAATGTGTTTTTGATTTTGGGAGGATTATGGGGAATCGATTATATGTAAGAATTGATTTAGATTTTGGACCTCCATTCTTCAATTCTAACATGGGAAGATCAAGTATGACATGAACAAGGTGCATATCATTCAACATTGTGCATAATTGTGTTTTGCCACACTCCACAAATTCTCTTCTCATTCTTTATAGGATCAATGATCTAGGTGGACCAAACAGAATAGTTGCTGGTAGGGAGGATGATGTAGGCGACGACCCATGGTTCATGTAGGATCATGATCGTGGTTGAGATCTATGTTAAGAGGTTATGGCGGCGGTAATCTGGATGTTGTAGTGGGTTGCCTTGGTGCCCCAGTGCAGGCAGAGGAGACCACCAGCTCAATAGCTGGCCGTGGAATCCCACAGAGGCATGCCTGCGGGCGGTGTTTTGGAGCCACGGCTAGGCAGGCCACATCGGCGGTGGATGGCCACAGTGGATAGAGGTGGATTTCTAGAGCCACATTGGACTAAGGAACAACGAAAGAGTTGTGAGTGTGCGCTGGTCATGTAGACCGACCGTTGGTATCACAGACTGACCATGTGGATTGCAGACCAGCCACAAGAATCGAAGATGGGCTATGTTGACCAATGCAACTGGTTGGAACATAGTCGGGCGACCATGTGTCCATGTTTGGGAGTAGCCAGCCAGGTTGCATTCGGTGCTGATGGGATGTCCCGCTTGCTGCGAGCTAAGATGGAGAATCCAGGCGGCCCTGGGTGGCCCAGTGGGCCCAACAGGTGGGGCTGGTTTGGACCGATCAGGTTGGGTTGGGTCGGACCATGGTCGATTGGGTCAGGTTGGGTAGGGCATCTTGGGTTGGACACGGTCTGATTGGGTTGGGTGGTTTGGATTGGGTCAGGTCGGACCCAGGTGGATCAGGTCAGGTCGGACATACCAAGTCATGTAAGACTTGGTTTTAACACTATTTTGCTAAAAAGGCCATAACTTTCTTATGGATGGTCCGTTTAACTAGCCCCCTCTATCATTGGGACCCTTGTGATGAGTCAATATTTTTTAGATAACAATGTATTTTTTTAGTAGGGACCTATGTTGGAATTGAGATTTCCCTTGGTTATTCCCTCAAGGGATCAAGTGGTATTGGGTCCACATCACTGGACAACAATCCCCTCTAGATGTTGAGTCCTAGATAGAGCTGTGAAATCTTCCTTGATAATGGAGTGATACTCTATCACCCATAATGGAGTTTCATGAGTATTTATGATACCCCCAAGCACATGGTGTTAATCCTCCATCTAGTGGGACATATCAGTAGGGTTCAAAGTATTCTCTAAGAAGAATCCATTACAATACGAGATGCATCCGTAGGGTTCTTGGTATTCTCTGAGAATAATCCCATACATTGTGGGGAAATATAGGTTAGGTTTGTGGTATTATCTAAGGAGAATACTCTATCTTTATATCACGATCTTTAACCATTGTTTTCTCATTGGGTGGGGCCCTAATTAGAAGGACCTCTTGTTAGAGTCATAAACGTCATCAAGTCTCGAGGAGTGAGTTCTCCTGAATGGAGCATGCCTCATGAAGAATCATATGGCTGATGATTGACTATGAATTACCCTCTCTTTATTGGTGGCTAGTTATTAGAATATTTGTATATTCTTGGTATATGTGTTATATGTGTATACCTGTATAGAGATGACCATTCATTCTTTTTTAATTTTCCTTTGTGGTTTGTCTCTTTAGTTTTCAGGGTGTCCTAGTAAGTACTATTTTACTCTCCCATGTATAGGATTTTACTACACGTTTCATATATTATGAATATGATTGATGATTTTATGGAGTTCTAGATGGAGTTGGAGTAGGACCAGGACTATATGATCTTGTGAGATAAGACGAGATGAGGTGTTTTCGACAACTTTCAAATGAAGCTTCAGTACCCTTATTAGTATGTCGGACCTTAGAGGTATCCTTCCATGGGTGGGATTGTATTCTGGACAAGTATTCCTTTATTCACATTAATTTCCTATTTCACTCTGGTTGTGTTATATTCCTCGTGGTTCATATGCATGGTTTATAATGTTTTTTTATATTTCAGAATTTGTGGGCTTGGAGATATGTGCATGTGTATAGGTACTTAGGAAAATGCTTCCCATTTGTGAGATATACCTACTCAACTCTAGTATCCATCCCATGGCTAATTGGAGGTGGGATTGGGGTAGGAGAGGCATGATCCCCACTACGACGGGTCATGAAATCCCATTTCATATGCCTAAACTCATTAATCATATTCACTGGTTTCCATAAATCAACACATTTAACCAATCCAAAATTTCCATATGTCAACTCACATAACTCATTCTTCATTTCTGATGTATTAGCCCCCTTATTCATTTCATGTACATATCACAATTCATTTAACAAATTCAAATTAATCCATATAAATAATTATTCATGTCAATCCTAACAACATGTTATTCCATTATCCATATTTAAATTCAATCATAGACATTCCCCTCTTAATCATTAAATTAACCAATAAACATGTTCATCAAAGATATACATAATCACAAGTAAATTTCATACATAAGACCTCTGTTGTACATGTTCAGGAAGGTCGGTGCATCCCATAGGTGCCCCCATATTGTTTAAATAATCCTCAATGCATCTCATGAGGATCATGAGAGGTTCAATTCATTAATTAGACAACAATTTTACCAAATATCACTAACAAAACCAAATCAAAACATGGTATGAACAAGAACATAATGTCATATGCACAAATCATCTTAAAAACTATGGGATATACATTTCAGACCACCTACTTTGATTCCACTAACAAACACACAATTAATTGTAGCCATAAATCTCGATCCAAAAACCCTTTTAATCCCTATCCTATATTACATCAGAAAAATAGGGTTTTAGAGCTTCCAAAGAAGATCTCACAAGATACCAAACCTAATCTAGAATACAGATGAATGTAGAGGATTAGAACTACCTGAATATTCTATTCGCAACTAAAGACGCTCCAAATATCCCAAAATTGAAGGAGAACCACCCTTGAGAATCATGGGACATTTAAGTGCATCACTTGTGTTGAAAGGGAGGAAATGTGGGAGACGATCAAATGAGAGTATTAAAATCCCAATATGGAAAAACTATAAAATTTTCAACTTTTAAGTGGGCTCATAGTTTGTGCACATAGTCCTCCAAACTGTGTCAAAACCATGAACAGAACACTGCCTAAAATGATTTGGGTCACAAGGTTACTTGGGAATATAAATATTTGACCACATTTTCTAGATCTACTGACTTATTTTATTAAATTGTCAAACAAATAGGGAATATTCATACCAAAGTAATGAGTAGTCTACTAAATTAGGAATCAAGATACATATACTAGTTCAAAATTACAACATGAAATGAAAAACAACATATATGTTTATAGTTTCAATTTAATCATAATAAAAGTATTTATGTCCTGAGAAAAGGTAACATAAAAATGGGATGAGATCAAATGATCAGAAAGGGTAAGCAATATAGTGGATAATATCATAAATATAAACATTAGGAATGGTGAATAAATAAAAACATGTTCTAATAAAAAATAATATTGAACACATTATGGAAAAAAAGAGGTGAATAAATAATTCCATAATAAAACATATTCATGGGTATTCTACTAGTCAAATATCCACAGGAACAATCAAAAATATTTTCATAATGAGGGAATTAATAATTTGGGACATCATTACCATACCATTAATGCCACGTTCTATGACTATAAATATCCATTTTGTCAAGGCCTCATGCCAAGACAATTGTTTGTCTAATTAGACTTACCGATGCACTGAGGGGATATATAGGGACCTTCCTGACACTTACCCAATCCAACACATTCCTCATATGAATGGTGTTAAAAATAAACATCATATACATTCATATTGAAACAAATATATGAAATGTAAATAACTTTCCACAGACATTAAGCTTAATCCCTAACCATTCATAGTAAATTGGTGAATGGTTTTAAGATAGAACATCCATAGTCAAAATTATCATAAACAATTAAATTATAAATTTTATATGATATCATAAAATAAAAATAATAATACATGATAATTAACATGTGTTTTTAAATAGATGAATATACTCTTATAAAATAATCGAGTATTTCATTAAATAAATACTCTTTTACATTGAAAAGAACATTTCTTTTGGAAAACATATTTCTATAAAACCAGAAGTGAAGTAAGATATTATTTTAATAAAAAAATTATATATTTTATAAAGATAATGGTTTCTGAAAATTGATTTTATAGTTCCCTTGAAAATATGTAAGAATTTGATAATTTTTCTGGAATCGGGCTTGTTTTACAGGAAAAATTTATAAAAGATCCTTTTAAAACATATAACTCCACATAAATTAAAGTAGGATTCTGGTTTGTACACATATATATAACTTTATCATAGAATGTATGAGGAGTAAATATGAATAAAAAAGAATTAAATTGAGCTATGTAGATAATATGGTTAACCAGAATAAAAATGGTGGTTCGGTTAGAAAACCCTTACCTTAAGTCTGAAAGTGTTCCTAACTTGATCTTAATAACCTGAATAGTAAATTTTACGTTCATTAATTAATAAGTCTATAATCTTCTATGCATGTAATTTATTTATTATAACCTTATTAATTTCATTCATGGCTTTTCTGATGGGTTAAGAAGTCCAATTTGATTGTTTGGGTCCTTTTGTTTCATGATCAGTATACTTATATACATGAATGGAGATACATGTAAAATGAGGATTTTTGTTCAGAATTGAAGTTATATGTTATTTGTGAATATCAAGATGATTACATGGTTATAAATTTCATTTTGTTACTTGGAGTGAATATGAATAATTATATAAATTATTTAATGATATCTGTTTGGGTCAATGACAGTTTTTGAACACAACGAACTCATTTTTATTTACATATCAAAACCATGGGTAAAAATGATTTCATAACATTAAATAAGATACAATTGATATATTATAGTTTGTTTCAAGCATTAAATTGGTTTAATGACAAGAATTGAAGATGGTTAATGAAATTGAAAACCCATCATCCTTGAATGTGATAAATTAACTAATCTTGGTTGGTGTTTTCATTTCTATTATAAAAGAAGGTGAAATTAGAGATTATAAAGAATTATTAATTTATCATTACAATATTATAGTGCATGTAATGTACTAGAGTCATAAAAAAATTATTAAAGGATGTGGGGAATGAAAAATAAAATAATGGAACATAGAATAAATGAAATGGAAAGAGGAATTTACATCTTGATGTTATCTTCCTTTAGAGCCTCTTTAGGGGAAAGGATTTGGTCTTTTTATGGGAGAAATGGGATATGAAAGTGGGGGTGGATCATGGGAGGATATTTTATTATAATTTACACTAGGAACAAGGCTTTATAAGAGTGAAGAGAAGATGGGGTGAGGTGTGGAGGGGTTATAGTGGAGGAGAAGAATATTTTCCTATTATTTTAGTCATTATTTTGATATTCTCCCAAAGTCGACCAATACTATTGAATCTTTTGACAAATAATATTTATATGTGAATGTTATTTAAAACCAAGTGTGATTAAATAATTCATGATGCTTGGAATATCAAATTTAACTAATAATGTATATATATACTTTAAATTACAGTATTTTACTACTTATAAAAAATTCGTGTGTTTGAGAAAAATCTCAAAAATTCACCAAAACCATTTTCTGATTTATATAATTCAAAAATAAAATCCATTTTTTAAAAAAAATTTATAAATTTTATTAATTTTATTTTTAAATTAAACCCTAATTTATTTGAAAAAAAACAATTTTATAACTATAATTAGTTTTTTATCACCTTGAAAAATTAATCAACCTCTCATTATAAAATAATATTAAGAGAATAAAATTATAATATGATTTAATATTCATAATTTTCATATTACTATTCATGTTACTATTCATAAGTTTATGATATTAATCACCAGAAAATAAGTTTGTCCCATCAGACTCTTAATATCATATTTAACAGACTGTGTATGATAGTTTTTCAAAATTAAAATCACAAAGGTGGAAAATCTATGTTTATTGGCTAGGGTATAAAAAAGTGGTGTTTTGTAGAGACTCAGTGTTTCATGTATTCAATATTAAATTTATTTTCAAAATCATGGGGTGATACATTATCCCCTCCTTACAAAAAATTTCTTCCTCGAAATTAGAAAAATGTTATCTCACAAAATGATTTGGTTAGTTATTTATTCTATGCTCTTCAAGCTCCCCTGTTGCCTCATCGTATAT
The DNA here is from genome assembly GCA_963277665.1 of Viscum album. Classification (NCBI taxonomy): domain Eukaryota; kingdom Viridiplantae; phylum Streptophyta; class Magnoliopsida; order Santalales; family Viscaceae; genus Viscum; species Viscum album. The sequence continues at coordinate 499,011,401 of OY728150.1, forward strand.
ATGGTTTTTTTCAAAGTATATTTACCAATTGAGTGGTCCGATTCCTTAACACCATTTATTTAGTGTGTAGAATCTTGATAGGCTCTTGACAGTAATATAAGTCAGGTTCTAATTCAATACCTTAAATAGTAAGGACATGTGTTGGGTCTAGTATGTTTTTTCTCAGCAATGATACATGGAACACATTGTGTACTTTAGAAAAACTAGGTGGAATTTCCAAATTATATGAAAATTCAATAATTATATCGAGATTTTCAAAAGGGCCTATGTACTGGGGGCTAAGTTTCCCATCCCAAATCTTATAACGCCCTTCCATTGAGACACTTTCAAGAAAACATGATCTCCCACTATAAACTCCAAATACTTCTTTAGATTATCAACAAAAAAAATTGTCTTCTTTGAACTACTTTGATATGACCTTGAATTTTCTTTACCTTCACTGTTGTTTGCTCCACAATCTTTGGGCCCAGTAGCTTCCATTCACCAACATCATACCAACTTATTGTTATATGGAACCTCTTTTTGTACAATGCTTTATATGGCACCATTTGAATATTGGAATGGAAATTATTACTGTCTTAAAACTCCTCAAAGGGTAAATACTAACCCCACATACCATGAAATCTGAGTGATCATGATCTCAACACGTCTTCTAATGTCTGGATCACCCTTTCTGAATTCCCATTAGTTTTAGGATGATATGAAATACTCAAATGTATCTCAATGTCCAATGATTTTTGAATAAATTTCAAGAATTTCAATGTAAAGAGAGAAACATGATCAGAAACTATTGAAATTGGTTCTCCATGAGGTCTTACAACTTCATTGATATAGTGTCATGTAAGATGATACCGTGGAAAATCCTCCCTTATAGAATGTAAATGTTCAAATTTTGTAATTCGATCAATAATTAACCATATTGAATCATTCTTTCTTGGAGTTTTGTGTAATCCAGTTAAAAAATCCATGATTATGTCATCCCAATTCATTGTAGGAAGAGGTAGTGGTTTCATGACTCCTCTAGAATGTTTTCATTTGGCCTTCACGTATTGATTGACTAAACATCTTGATACATAATAATCAATTTCCCTATTCATGTTGTCCCACTAGTAATGTTTCTTCAAATATGTATACATTTTATTGCAATCGGGGTTTATAGGGAAATTCGAGCTTTGGGCATCATCCAATAAATCCCTTTTTATGTCGGTTATAGAGGGAACACATAGCATCTTCCCAAATTTAAGAAGTCCATCTTCACATAAAAAGTAGGCCAACTCCCCCACTTTCACAACATTAATTTTTATTGTAGGTTCTCATCATCAAGATGATTGATTTCAATCCTTTCTAATAAATATGGTTGGGTAACCAAATGAAAAAGTAGTGATGTTTCACCTTCCTTTACAATTCACATATCTATCCTCACTAGATCCACGTACAAAGGATCCTTTTAAATCTACATTTTGTTGAGAACTTCATGATCGTTCCATCCCAAAGATTCAATTACCTTAATTTCCTTTCTTGGGTGGATGTGTATGGTAAAATCATAATCCTTTAGTAGTTAGAGCCATCTCCTTTGCCTCAGGTTTAGTTCATTATGTGATAAAATATACTTCAGACTCTAGTGATATGTATATATCTCACACATATCACCATTGAGATAATGTCTCTATATTTTTAGAGTAAAGATAAAAACAGATAACTCAAGATCATTAGTATGATAGTTTTTCATTAATTTTAAACTACCTTGATTCATAGGTAATAACTTTATCATTATTTATTAGGACACAACCATGTCTTTTCTTTGATTCATCACTATTTATCACAAACCCATCATTACACGATTGTAGGGTTTGGATCAGATAATTCACTAATATCTTCTTCAGTTCTTTGAAAAAATCCTCACATTATTTTTTCTATGTGATATTAACCACTTTACGAGTAATATTTATCATTGGGTTGGATAAACGAGAGAATTTATGAATGAAACGCCGATAATAACCAGCTTAACCAATAAAATAACATACCTCAAATATGTTTGTTAGAGCATGAAATTCTTGAACAACCATTATTTTTATAGGATCAACAAATATTCCACCATTATTGATAATTTTTCCAAGAAAAAAACTAATTGAAGCCAAAATTCACACCTTTTAAACATCCAATATAATTCATTTCTTCTAAGTGTCTTCAGAAAAGTGGGCAAGTGATTTTCATAATATTCATAACTTTTGGAGTATACCAAGATATCATTAATAAATACCACCACAGTTTCATCATGATATTCCCTGAAAAATCATTTCATTAGGTCCATGAAAACAAATGGTGTATTAGTTAGTCCAAAATTCATTACTATAAACTCGTAATGCCCATACATGGTTCGTAATACTATTTTTGTAATGTCTTCCTTCCTCACAAGAAACTAATGATATCTTGATCAATGGTCAATCTATGAAATTATTTAGATCCATGACGTTGATCAAATAAATCATCAATGTGAGGCAGGGGATACTTGGTATTTATATTTATAGCACTGATCACCCTGTAGTTAATGCACAACCTCGTAGATCCATCTTTCTTCTTGAAGAAAAGAACAGGGGATCCCCATGGAGAAACAATAGTGTGAATAAATCCTTTATCACTAAATTATTATAGTTGTTTCTTCAGTTCCACTCACTCCATTGTGTTCATTCTATAAGTGGTATTTGATATGGGCCTTGAATCAATGGAAAAGTAAATTTCCTGCTCTTGAGGATGTCCAGGTAAATCTACTGGAAAGACGTCCACATATTTTTCATAATAGGTGAGTACTCTATTTGAACATTATTTTACTCATCCATAGTTATTGCATTCCCTTCATCCACAATAATTGAATTCATTAGATCTACTAGGGTTGGTTCTGGATGAGAATCAGATGCTGATGTTTCTGCCCTAAAGATATGGGAATTAACATCATCATCAAAAATTGTATCCTCCTTCTTATTGCAATAAATTTTCGCTTCATGGTTCTAAATCCAATCCATAAAATGGATTATATCAAATTCAATCGTGAGTATGAAAATAAAATCAATAGATAATGCATGTTTATATTCCATAACTGGGACTACCTGACATAATTGTTTTTCAATGATACTTCCCTTAAAAGTTTTGACTGAAAAATACATTATTAAAAAAATTGAAATATCAAATTTTCTTGGAAAACTAGGAATATATGAATGTGATGATATATAATCAAATAAATCAATGTCTATGTTCAAGGAAAAGATAAAAGTACCTACCACCGCATAATTAGGAACTTCAACCTTAGCAGTTGTGACCGCATAAACTTGGCCTTGCTCCCTTGGCCTTCTTTGGGTAATGTTTCCCTGAAACTTTGTAAATTCTTGTGCATAATGTCTCATAAATTGTAGCATTGAACATTAGTAGCTTCTTTCTTCCCCATAAAATCCCAAGATAGGTGGAATTTTCCCCCACACTTATAATAGACACCCATTCCCTTCAGGCAAGTGCCAGGGTGTTTCTTCCAACTATTACTATAGGGTGGATGGTCAAATCTTCCCTACATCCCCATTTCTTATTTCCTTTTCTATATTTTTCCACATACCTATTCTTCTCTTGTTTTCCTTTATAGTCATAAGAATTAAGTAATTCCTTTTTCCATCTTGATAGCACTTAAGACTATGTCTTTATATTATGATAAACTTTGGGAGACTAGTACCATTAAAAATAATGGTTTTAAACCATAAATTAATTGATTGGTCTTGCTCTGTGGATTATATATATATTCAATAACATTTCTTTTCAACCTTTTTATGTAATCTTTATACTTTTCAATATTTTCATTCTCCTTCTGCCTCAGATTTAGGAATTTCCTTACCATATCCACCTGTTAATCTTGGGAAAAATATTTTTCTAAGAATATGTATTTAAAATCAATCCATTATATCTCTTCTATTTTTTCTGCATTATTTTTGTTTAGGATTAATGGACATCATGGATCTGCTTCTCCCAATAGAAGATAAAATCCCAGGGCAACCTTCTCACTTTTGTTGCATCCTAAAGTGAGAAATATATTCTCTAGGGAACTTATTCACTACTTAGCTACAAATGGGTATGTAGTCCCATTGAATGATGGCGGAAGTTGTCGCACAACGAGATCCAACATAGCTCCTCCATGATATTGATAAAGATGCTCCATATAGGTAAGGTTATTGTTCATAACCTGAGTCAGTTGTCCCAATATAGTAACACATTTCTCTGCACCAGTCATACCACCAGATCCAAAATCATTATCTTACATCAGATGGAAATACATACATGGGATACATGTGTTAATTCTATTTCCTTCTCTTCCACTAGGCTCCATTTCTATATAAATACATATACTAGATTAGGTTATGAATCATAATTTATAATCCCAGCATAGAAAAGTACTTAACATAAATTGAAATTCTATACATAGTTATTCTCATAATAATAAACATGATTTATTTGAGAAAAAATTTACATTTAAATCCATTATAATGGCTTGTAAAAAATGTGAATTATACTATTAACATCCCCTAGGAGGGTAAAACTAGTTGTGTAGTAAGGTCTGTTGTCATGTACTGGGATACCCGAGTCAATCTTGAAACTCTTTTTTAGAGTTTTCACTCCTAGGTTCATCTGTGCCAAAACAATACCCACTTGTAGTATCTAGATATATATGTATTAGCTAGAAAGATCCTCATAATCTATTTTCTTACCAAAATACCATGAGGTTTTTCTATGTTTATCCTCAAAGACTATCTTATGGGTTTGTTCCCTAATCTAATTTTTCTAAATCTAGTTTCAATGTTTTCTAATAAATATCCTTTGATACCAATTGTAAAGACTCGACCCATGTTGCCAAGAGCTGATGCCTTATTATATTACATTCGCATACAAACAAGGAATATGAATACAAAAGGACAGAGTAGTTTAGTAGATTTGGAAACCAGATATATACATAAGTTAAATATAAAAACATGAAATTAAATACAACATATAATTTTATCCTTGAAATTCAATCATAATAAAAATATTCATGTCTTGAGAAAATGAAACATAAGAAATTGGTGATCTCAAATTCTTATTTAGGGTAAGCAATAAAATAGAATATATCATAGACATCAACATTAGGCCTGATGAATAACTAAAAACACATGCCTTTGAAATATAATAATGAAAACATTATGGCAAGAATAGTAGCTGAATAAATAATACCAGAATAAAACATAATCATTGGAATTATACTAGATGAATAAACACATGAATTCATAATGCGGGACATCAAAACTATACCATCAATGACTTGTGCAATGTCCCTAAATATCCATATTCTCAAGGCCTCCTGCTAAGACCATACTTTGTCTCATTAGACCTATAAATTCACAGAGGGGATATATCGGGATCCACATGAAACTTTCTAAGTCCAATGAATTATTTATATGAATGGTTTTAATCATAAAAAACATATACATTCAAATTTAAACTAACATATGAAATGTAAATAACTTTCCCCAATGATTAAGCATAAACACTAACCATTCAATGTAAATTGGTGAACGGTTTTATGATAGCACCTCTCTAGTAAAAATACATATAAACTATTCAATTAAATATGGTATATGACTTCATAAGATATTAATCCCAATAATACATAATAATCAACAAGAGGTTTCAAGAAGATGAAGATACTCTTATAAAATCATCGAGTAATTGTTCAGATAAATATGCTTTTAATTTGAAAAGATGAGTTTTTGGGGAAAAAATATTTTTATAAATCCATATGTGAAGAAATATAGTATTTTCATAATAAAATTAGATATTTTATGAAGATAATTGTTTGAAAAATGGTTGATTGATTTCCTTTGAAAATAGGTAAGAATTTTAGAAATTCCCTTGAATCGGGCATCTTTTACGGGAATAATTTTTGAAAGATCCTTTTAAAACTTATAACTCCCCATAAATGAAAGTAGGCTTCTGGTTTGTACACACACACACACATATATAACATTATCATAGAATATATGTGTATTGTGTATTAATAAATAAGAATTTATTTTAGTTAAGTAGACAATATGGGTAACCCGAAGGAAAATAGTGGTTTGGGTAGAAAACCCATTAAATAAGTCTGAAAGTGTTCCTCACATGATCTTAAGAGAACAATTAATAAGACATAGGTACTTTAATTAATAATTAAAGAACCCCATCTACATGTAATTTTATTATTATAATCTTATTATGTTCATTCATGTCCTTTTTGATGGGTTAAGAGGTCCAATTTCATTGTTCGGGTCCATTTATTTCATGATCGATATACTTATATACATGAATGGAGAATCATGTAAAATGAATATGGTTGTATAGAATTGAAGTTAAATGTTTTTATTGAACACATAGAAGGTTAAATGGTTATAAATTTCATTTGGTTACTTGGAGTGAAATTGAATCATTATATAAATTATTTAATGATATTTTTTTGGTCAATTAAAGATTTTGGAACACTACGAAATCATTTTTATTTACATATCAAACCCATGGGTAAAAAAATATTATAGAACCTTAAATAAGTTATAATAAATATTTTATATTTTGGGTCAAGCCAAAAAATGGTTTCATGACCATAATTGAAGGTAGTAATAGGAATTGAAAACTCGTCATCCTTGAATGTGATAAATTAACACATCTCATATAGTGTTTTCATTTCTAGTATAAGAAGGGGAAATGAGATATGATGAAGAATTATTCCTTTATCAAATAAAATTATAGTATATGGAAGGTACTGGTGTCATCACAACATTTGGATGAAAGGAAGCAATGAAAGAAAAATGAAAATAAAGGAACCTAGTAAAAAAGAAATGAAAAGAGGAATTTACCTCTCTATGTTATCTTCCTTGAGTACCTCTTTAAACGAGGGGTTTTTGACTTTTTATGAGACCGATGGATGGTGTATGTGGGGGAGGATCATGGGATATTATTTTACCATAATTTAGACAAGGAAATAGGCTTAATAAAGTTAATAGAAGAGGGAGGGGGGGTTGTATTTGAGGAGAGGAGGGTTTTCCAATTATTTTACTCATTATTTTATTATATTGAAAAGGAAAACCAATAGTATTTATTATTATGACCATAAATAGTTATATGTGAATGTGTGTTTGACCCAAGTGTTCTTAAATCATCAATGAGGCAATGAATAGTGAATTTAACCGATAATGTATATAGATATGGTAATTACTTCATTTTACTATTCAGAAAAAATTCTAGTGTTTTAGAAACATCCAAAAAATTATCCATATGAATTTTTTTACCTGAATAATTCAAAAATGATCTCAATTTTTTAAAATAACTTTATAAATATTATCAATATAATTTTTATTTAAAATATTAATTAATTCAACAAGTAAATATTTTAAAACTATAATTTGTTTTATTTCACCGTAAAAAACTATTCAAGATCTCATTATCATGTAATATTAGTATAATAAAATAATAATATGGTTTACTATTAATATGGGTCATATAACTATTTATGTTACTATTTATAAGGTTATGTTACTATTCACAAAAATTTATGTTTGTCTTATCAGACTCTAAATATCTTACTGAACGCAACCGTGTATGTCAGTTTTTTGAAATTCAAATCATAGAGGTGAAAAAACTATGTTTACTAGTTAGCTTATAATAAACTTTCATTTTATAGAGACTCTTTTTTTAATGCATTCAATATTAAATTTATTTTAAAATCTTTGGGTGTTATACGGAAGGCCTCATGGTTTGAAAAAACATCTACCAACCAGGCGCCAACCATGTGCCTTTCACAAGATAGCCCAGTTTTCCCTGTATTCATGTACTAAACCCCCAGAACACCTCCGAGTCCCCTAAAACTCCCGATAATCATTTCAATCAACAAAAAAATTAGATTAAAATAAAAATTTAAAGAAGTACATACCTCTAATAAATTTTATACCTTACATGGTATATATCACCTTCAATAAAAATCAAAACTTTTAATAAAAAATGAAAAAGAGAAAAGTCATATAATATATTCAAGAAATTTTCAAATAAAATTTGTTAATTTTTTAATAATTTTTTTAACATAGAACAAATAATATATCATAAATAACATTTTTAAAACCTAAAATTACCTATTTAAGACTTTATTAAGCACTTGAAACTAAAAAGGTATCAGTATATGACATTCCAATTAATTTTTAAATCGACGTTCGGTGTGATTGACATTTACATAATATATAACTATGAAAGGAATTGATATAGAAACATGTCATATATTTCAAAAATAAATGAATGGTTGTTTTCCCATTATTTTACACTAATATGACGTTGTTTGTTATGGTTTTGACTATTACACGTTTTAGTATTTTAAAATACGAAAAACTTAATTATGTGAATCTTGGGAAAACTGTGACATAGAATGATGTGTTGTAGGTTCCTACATTTAAAAAATAAATCTACAATAACTTCCCTCTAATTTCGTGACAATCCAACATCCCTTTCCTAGTTTTTACCCCAAGACACATGACTTAAAGTCTTTGGTACCGTTAAATTGTTTTTCCCCGATTCATTCAGACCATATCACAAATTGGATTAAAATGTTGCACTACTACAAAATTGGCCTTTAACAGCATTAGAATTGGAATTTATTAGCACTAAATATTAACTAACTACATGAGCAAGGATAAAAGACATGGTCTTTTATCATTGCTACAAAAGCACTGATAAAGGGTCTATTTTCAGAGCTTATAGAAGCACTGATAAAGTAAACCATTATCCTCAATTATGAAATCTCAAATAAAGGACCTATTATCAATGCTTTTATAAGTCTCGATAAAGGGAAAAATTGTAGTGTTCTATAACAGTAAGATATATCACCAATACAATGTGTTGTGATAGCACAACGTAGCACACGAAACACACTAGATATCAATAAAAGATGTCCCAATGAATGATTTAAATTTAATGAAATTTACAACAAAAGCACAAGAAAAACACTATATTATAGACATTTAAAATATTTTTTATGCAAAGTCTTAAAACAAGACTAACTATCAATGTTACCATGATTTCCATTGACATTCATTTTTTAACAACTAAAATTGCATGAGAAGCTTCAAACAAATCACGTTAACTCCAAAAAATGAATTCATATGTATAAGATAAAATTATTATGTGTAACACAAAAAATAATTAAATTGAACATAAATATGAAATAATAAATTAATTATATGATTAATGATTTTACTATGAAATTATTATTATTACCTTTGTAATTTAGTAGAGATAGTATCATTACTCTTCCTCCAAAGGAAGTGGAGAGAACTTGAAAGAATGTGATAAATGCACCACTATAGTGGTTGAAACGTTTTTGAGGGAGAAGAAATCTATGGATTTTTTGGTGTAGAAAGGCATAATATATAGACAAACCACCCCAAATATAACAAAAGAATTCACATGTATAAGAAAACAATTATTATGAGAGTAATAATAAAAACTAAACCAATTAAACATAAATACCAATGAATACATTAATTCTATGGATAGTTATTGTACTTTGAAAAGATTAATATTACCTCTGTAATCATGTATATTCAGATTCATTTTTCTTAATACATAGAAAATGGAGAGAAATTGATGGAATGTGATAAATGCCCCACAGTAGGTGTCAAAAGGATTTGAGGGATAATATGTCTATAAATGTTTTAGTATAGAAAGGAATGAAATATGAACAGACCGCCCCAATGTAAAAAAAGATTCCAGCTACATAAGAAAACAACTATTATGTGTGTATTAATAAAAAAATTAATTAAGCTTAAATATGAAAGAAGAAATTATTTATATGGCCAATGATTTTATTGTCCAAGAATCAATATTGTCATTGTGATTGAGTAGAGACAAAATTCTGTCTCTTCTAGAAAAGGCATGAATAATGGACATAAATCTTCTAAAATAAAAAAAAATCTACATGGATTATTTAAAATTGAATCAATGGCCCATTATATAATTTTTTTGGTAAAATAGTGAAAGTATATCCTAACATTAAATTTCATTATTTATAAAGAGATTCCATCATTATAGTTTGTTCTTACGAGGGATTGGTAAAATCATCTTGTGTAGAAGACATTGTCTGCATGAGTAGTCAAACATTTAATTTAGATTACGTTAATTCAGAATAAATCATATTATATTATGAGTAAAAAATTATATATTAAAAAAACATTGACCTTACCATTGATTTTTTTTATTTTTTTCATTTTTGAAGGATTTGGTTATTCTATTGAGAATCCAAACATCCTCTAGGAGTAAATTGATATTATAATTGTATTTTAACCCCTCCTTGAACTGTTGTAATTATATATATATATGTGTGTGTGTGTGTGTGTGTGTTTATATGTATATATATAGTAGTATTTTTTTGTATTTCCCCCCTCCCTGAACAATTGTAATTATATATATATGTAAAGTAAGATTCTATTTTTATTTCTACCCTCCCCAAACTGTTGTAATTATATATATATATATATTATGAAATAATAATTAATATCATCCAAATTTCACTGAAGAGGTGGGTTGAATCTGTGAATGTTTTTCTTTTATGGTTCACAACTAAACAATCATCATTGATTATTAATGTTATTGAATTTCATGATATTATTAACTTCTTGTAACTTCATAAAATAAAAACTCAGTGGGACCTAACAAATTATATATTTCATTATTCAAAATTAATGTATATATCTTTATGATGATTCATAAATAACATTCCTCTATTACACACTACCAATTTTGGGAAACTATTTCCTATTAACGGTTTATCTCTATTATCTATGTTCATGTAATCAGTCAGAATTTTGATATGAAAAGAAATTTTAATTTCAATTTTAAATTCAAAAGTTGAACTCCACTTTATTTTATCCTCCTTCATATTGGTCTATTAGATTAATCCATCCATCATTTTCAACCATTATATGATTTAGATGATTTAAGGATTAATTTTGTGTAACCTTTGGGTAATCTATGAATCCACATCATTTAGTTTACATGAAAATTGACTTTGGAAAAAATAAAAGAATGAAAATACAAGTGTGGTCATGATAATTATAGCATACAAAGACACTTTGCAATGGGAAAATATAGTTACACAAAAAATTTCTTCCAACTATTCTATAAACCAACTTTCCCTTTATGCTATATTGAGACATAACTCCTTTTCTTGTTGTGCCACCCCCAAAATTATTGTCAAATATTTAAAAAAAAAATTATTATATTCAGTATTGTTTTATGGTATAAGGATTCATAACACAAAAAAATATATCTTGGTAGAATTCTCTTACCCAGACAAAAGAACAAGAAAAAATCATTCAATTCATAATCTAAACTAATTGTTCTATATATATTATAAAATAAAAATATTTTAGAAGGATAGGACCACAAATAACTCATGACATTGATGATCAAAAATAAAAAAGAAATGAAAAATACAAAAACAAAACCGCATTTCCTACATCACAATGTTGATCAAAATCCACTTTAGAAACCCAAACTGGAACCGAACATTGGATGTACGATGATTTTCGAGCAACTAGAGGTAGTCTAGTGGTGTGATTTGACATTCTCTTAATAGAGGATAAGGGCAAAAAATTAGTGGCATCCATGAAAACCTCCTGATATCACGATGGGTTCACAAATGGTTAGGGTTTTTAAAATAGATCAGAACACTTTTATTAGCATTTTTTTAGTTATGATAAAGGTAGGTCTTTATTAGTAATAAAAAAGAACTGATAAAATCCAAATCTAACAACACTAATGTTTTAGCACTAATAAACATTAATTTTTTCAGTTTTTTTAGTGCTAATAAAACCTCATCATTATTAGTGTGAAAAATGGTTGATAAAGACTTAGCATTATCAACTCTTATTACATAAGCACAGATAAAGGATTTATAATTATAATTTTAAATAAAAAATATAAATTTATGTATATTCATACAAAATAAAAATAAAAATAGTAAATATATTTATTTTTAAATATATTAATTATAATTTTATAATAATTTATTTATAATTATAGAAATATTTTTTAAAAATAATATTTATGTACAATTTTAACTCCATGCATGCATATATGTTAAAAATTAGTGAAATTAAATAAATTAAAAATAATTACACTTTAATGATATTGAGAAACTAGATATGTTTTGGGAGTGTGAATTGTATATAAAAATGCATTAGTTATTTATATGTGAAATAAATATACAACACATTTGATCTATATTAAATTGAGAAATCAAATGTAAAATTCAATTATATATCCCTTACACTATGCAATTAATCAATATTTTTAATTCTTATTAATTTTTAATTATAAAACATTATTCACTAAATATATGAATATCTAATATAAAGAAAATAAATATTTTAAAATATTTAAATCATATTTATATACATTAATATATACTTATATATTTAATACATACAATTTATTAACATTAATTGTTATAATTATCTATTAATAAAATGATCAATATTTAATAATGTATAATCAATTTATTTATCATTATCCATAATTTTTTAATTAATAAAATTATTTGTATTTTTTAATACACTTATTTGAAATTAAATAATATATTTTATTTTATTTATTCAGACCTTTATTCTCACTAAAAAATCACTCTTAAAATGTATCATTATTAGCGCTAAAAATAAAGAGCTGATTAAGGGTATCCTTTGTCAGCGCTAACAAAAAAGGGATGATAATGGCAATCCTTTATCAATGAAAAAAATAAAATGATGATAAAATTTCTATTTATCTGCACAAAAAAAGAATTGATAAAAGGATAAATTTATCATTTATTTCTTTAGTACTGTTAAAGACGCCATTATTAGTGCTTTTTTTAGCACTGATACATACTATTTCTATTAAACACTGTTTTTTAGTTGTTTTGTCTTTTTTTACACATTAAAAATAACTCAACGGTGGTTTTACTATGATTTTACATTATCTTTAGGTCATTTTTCATGATTTTAACAATTACACACACATTTTAGTGCTGTAAAACACTAAAAATTTGTTTACAAGATTCCTGATCAAAACATAACTTGGAACAATATTTCATTAGTTCCTATATTTTACAAATCAATCTACAATCATTTTCATATGATTTCATGGCAATACAACATTATTTGAATAATTTTTACCATCCGATACATGTTTTAAAGGGTTTGGTACCTTTAAAAATTGCCTAACGAGTCATTCTGACCACATTTCATATTGAATTGATGTGCTGTCTATGTGTACATGTTAAAAATGACTTAAAGGATTATTTCATATGATTTTATATCAATATGAGGACATTTAATTTGGTTTTGACTATTACATACATGTTGTAGTGATTTAAAACAATAAAAACACATTTACAAGCATCCCAAGAAAACTGTAATTTATAATGATGAGTTTTAAGTTCCTACATTTTTAAATTCAATCCATGATCATTTTCCAATGATTTCTTGACAATCTAACATCTTTTTCCAAGTTTTAACCCCTTAATATTCATTTTTAAAGGGGTTGGTACCTTTAAAAACTGTTTACTAAGTTATTCCAACCACACTACACATTGGATATATGTTTTTTCTACACGTACACATAAAAAATAACTTAATTGTGGTTTTCCAATGATTTAAAAATAAAATTAAGTTTTTTTATATTTTTTACCATTAAATACTCATTTTAGTATTTTAAAACATTACATATGCATTTACAGGAATCCCAGAAAAACTGTAACTCGGAATGAAGTGTCATTGGCTAGTAGATTTTAAAAATAAATCTATGGTCGTTTTCCAATGATTTTCTTGCTATCCGACATCATTTTCATGGCTTTGACCGCTCGGCACACATTTCAAATTCCTCGGTTATTTAATAAAATTTACTCTGTCATTTTGACCATTCTGCATGTAGTATTTATATGTTGTCTATACGTACATATAAAAAATATCTCAACAATGGGTGTCTCATTATTTCACATCAATTTGTGGTAGTTTTTATGGTTTTAACTATTAAAAGCACATTTTAGTGCTTTAATCCACTAAAAATGTGTTTATAATCATCTTGAAAAAACTGTAACTCAGAATGCAATGCCGTTAGATCCTATATTTTAAAAATAAATTTATTGTCATTTTCTAATGATTTAATGAAAATAAAACAATTTTTTTTGTTTTGACCCCCTGACACACATTTTTAAAGACTTTGGTACCTTAAGAAACTCGTTATTTAGTCATTATGAGAAGATTGATTTATTTTCTATGTGTATACATACAATAATAACTCAAAAATGGTTTCCCCATGATTTTCTTTGTCAATTTGAGTTTGTTTTCTAGGGTTTTGACCGTCACACACATGTTTTAGTGTTTTAAACTCTAAAATTTTGTTTATAAGAATATTAGGAAACAAGTAACTCAAAATGAAATTACATTGGTTCCTATATTAAAAAAATCAACGTATGATTGTTTTCTTATTATTTCATTGTAATATGACATTTTTTTCTTAGTTTTGACTCCTGACATCCATTTTTAAATGCTTCGGTACCTTTTAAAACTGTTTACCAAGTCATTTCGACTACACCACAAGTTTGATTAATGTGTTTTCTATACATACATGTCATAAATAATTCAACAGTGGTTGTTCTATTATTTCACATAAATTTTATGATTTTTATGGTTTGTAATGTTTCATGCACATTTTAGTGTTTTTAAACACTAAAATCATGTTTACGGGTATCTTGGGAAAATTGTTATTACGAATGACCTGTTTTCGGTTATGTTACATCATAAATCTATAAAAATTCTTTATTTCTCCGATTTCATGGAATTATGACGCTTTATCCTAGTTTTTACCCCCTAACACATGTTTTAAAGGATTTTATTAATTAAAAACCATTTAACGAGTCATTTTGACCACACTGAAAGTCATATTGACATGTTGTACATTGCTACACATCACAAACAATTCAATGTTTATTGTACGAATATTTCATTTAATCATAGATCATTATCAATAGTTTGGATAGTTACATGCATGATTTAGTTTTTTAAATCACTAAAAATGTGTTTACGGGCTTCCTGGGAAAACCATTATTTGCAATGATGTGTCGTTAGTTCCTACATTTAGAAAATCAATATACTATTGTTGTCCATTGATTTCATGGAAATATGACATCTTTTTCCTAATTTTTATCCTCTAACACATTTTTTTAAAGTCTTTGGTACCTTTACAAACTCTTTATAGAGTAAAAACTAAGAATAGAAGCTCGAATTGTTTTAAAACTTAAGTGTAATGATCTATAACTCATTTTTGACATGTAAGAATAAACCACACATCAATCAGGAAAAATATGTGGTTTTTGTGGCTCTAATTACATGTTTTTAATATAAATGTGTCATTTTAGTTTTATTTATGGAATCTTTATATGTTCTTTACAAATGATTTAATGTTGTCTGAAAGTTTGAATTTACCTTGGTAGGATGAGCTATAAGGTTGACAATTTCATTGGGTACTGTGCCAATCATCTACTGAAATATATAAACTAAATAATTTTATATTTCTGATAGCCACTGCTATCATTTTTTCCTATAATATTTTTGTTTTGAAACTCTTTCTATCAACCTTGAAATTTTTCTTTATGTTTTCGAATCAACAACACTACTCGAATTCTAAATGGGTGTAGTAGTAACCGATGATGATGTCGTACCAAAGACATCTGATGGAGTTTTCCCATAACATATCCCCTGTACTTGTCCTATAAGTTCATTCCCTAAAATTATTTAAACTATATCGTTATGGGAAACTGATGATGAATGTGAAGGGTTTACATCCCAAAAACATTTAATTTTAACCTATTGATAAAAAAAATTAAAAATGATTTTATTTAAATATCTTAAATTGATAATAATATCTTATAAATAAAATTTTCATTTCTATTTATTTTTATTTCATTACTATAAAAAAATAATATTGAAAAGTATATTATAACTGCAAACAATCTTTAAAGCCAATTATTTAGGGCTGTCTAGATGTATTAAATGATACCAAATTGGAATCATTTTATCAATGTAGTAGACCACGTTTAATTAAGTTTAAGTCTTTTTTTTTGTTATAATAAAATTTTCATTATTATGTTTTAATAGTAATGAAATAACATGAAATTGTAATAAAAAATACCGACTCCAACAACTTTGGTAGGGTCATTTAAAAAATTGCTATTGAGTTTCCAATTAAATTTAAACCACATATTTATTTGGCCAATAGAGTGACATAATTAATTAGACAACATAAAAAGATATGAACAAGTTAGAAAAAATATTTACTAATAATTAAATGAAATATATAATAGTGAATAAAATATAAACCAAAATTGTTCTTTTTGTTGAAAAAATCAAGACCCAGCGATATGAGGAATGACTTGTTTCTCACGATTCACATTATTTTTTTGAAAATTTCTACAATAAATAAAAACAATAATAAAAATTAGGATTTTATTATGTTCATATTATTAAGATACTTTAAAATATTTAATTACCTCATGAGATACATCTCTATTAATATCGAAAAATAACTTCTATTGTTCATGAGAAATGCCCTCAGGTACTTTCACATACCTCTGTCACGAGCTAAGAGATGTTTCATTAAACTCATGCCATAATCCCCATTTAAAATATCTACATTACATGCCCAAACTTTTCAATGTCAATGGGCATGAAATGTATTCAGAGAAATCAAATTTAAAAACATACAGAAATAAGATACAAAACACTTTATAAGTATATTACAAAATTTTTGTCATGTCTTTTAAATTATTTATCAACACATATTAAATTAATATTATCTTTACCTGAGTATGAAAGAACTAATTTTTTAGAGCTATAGTAATATGACTCCAACATTTATAATTAATGGGAAATCTCTCTATCTTGTAGGCAAGCTACCCAAGAATCTGCCAATAGATTCCGACAGTGTCACTGGTAGGCATCCCAAACTTATCAAATGGAATTATAATCTTGAAGTTATTCAGGTCCCATACATCTACCATGTTCATATGTATATCCATTCTATTATTATCATTATCACTTTGAAAAATGAATTAAACAATTAATAAAATATATTGACTTTTATAATAACATACATACTAGTAACAGTAACTTGCTAATATCCCCTATATGGAGGGGTGAACTAGTCATGACCAGAACCTTTTGAATGATTTGTTTCCTGAAAATGAAAGTTATATTATTTTTTCACAAAAAAACTACATCACATTAATAAAGAATTGAGTATAACTAAAATGTGACCATCAGGTTTTGACTGTTATATGACTATTTGTCAATTATAATTATTGTTCAATATTATAGTTTGTTAATATGACTATTGGAAACTATACTCTTAATGTTATGACTAAATATTGTCTATAAATAGAATAGATAATAGCTAATTAATGTAGAAAGAAGATTTGATGGCCTCATCCAGTAGAACCATGCCTTAAAAGGCCCATTTGTCAGATATTGGGAAGGAGGTATTTTTATTGGGCTTCATTCTGGACCAATCCCAATATGAGCATCAACACTTTATTCTTGAAAGAAATCTATTATGGGAGATGTTCATGTTTATGGAAATTACCACTCAGGAGATGTTATCCAAGCCACCCCAAGAGTTTATCACCATCGCACACCTTACCCTTAGCTCATATGCAGTTTTTATAATGGTTTATGTGTCAATTCATTAGTCACTTAAAATATAATCCATTTTTTTAAATAAAATCTCTATTCCATCATTTCTATTTTTAGAATAATCTTGCCTAAAAATTGAAATAAAATTTGATAAAATAAATTTTTAGGTAAAAAATGAACTTTTCAAAGAGATATATAAATTATAATGTTAAAAAAAAGGTTTTATTAATGAATATTATAATGAATTATTATTATCAAATAAATCCTATGTTATTATAAATGATAAAATATTTTGATTTTTTTCATGTGCCCAATATTTTACTAAGCATTTTACAATGTATTTTCTGTATGATATTATTTTTAACAAATAAGTTTTTCCATATGTAAAAGATAAAATTTGCATATTTAGAGAATTAATATAACAAAATAAATGTAATTTTTAAAATTTTTAACATCTATATTAGATTAGGGTGAATATTTGAGTTTTTTATAAAATATTTTGTTTTTCGATGAATAGTAAAAATACATTTATGAGTTATCATTGTGTTTAATGACATAATAATAATGTATATGTAATATAAAATTATTCTCCACTATTTTTTGATTAAAATAATTTAATATGATTCATAGTTGGAAAATACCATGGGAAAATACCATGGGAAATACCATGGATTTTCAAATACAACTACCGAGGTGGCTAATAAAATTATTAAAAAACTCTCAATTTTCCTATAAATACCCACCCATATCCCTAATAAATTTTATTACCAATTAATTATCTATGAATAAATGAAATTATTACCTCCCAAGGAGTCTTTTAACGGTGTCATCAAGCCAGTAAGGTCGTGAACGTCGAGTTTTAGTAGTCACTCTTCAAGGTAAAGAAAATCTCAACTTCTTTGTTTCCTTTATAGTTATTTTTTAAGTGGATGTAATTAAATATTACATACTATGTTCTTATATTCATTTATTATCCCTTTAATGTATTAATAATACTTTTTAATGTTATACCATTTCCCCTCCTTTTTAATGTTTTCTAAAACCTTGTTTTGTACCAGTTATGCTTCCAATTTTACTTCTCAAAATTTTTCTCTTTTCTGAAGAAATTATTTTGATTTATATTGTGAATACCCAAACATATTTATTTTCAATATTAATTCTAATATATATGAAAATGATCTATTTTATTCTCGGATTAATATACCAGAAACCATCTTTCCTTTTGTGTGGGTTTAAAATGAATAATAGGTCTGGTTTTTAAGCAATTTCTAAAACACCATGACTTTGATATCAAACCAATTTATTTTATTCTACATGGGTTTGTTATGAAATTTATTATTATGATACTTGTGGCTCACATTAATTAATACATATTAAGGGTTCACCCTGATAATACTTCCATGTATTAGGTAAATAATTTAATATCTAGAGGTCACATGTTTTTTAATACCATGGTGAATAACCTTAGTAATTTTTATGACACCTAGGAAATAAATCATGGTGATATTATTATGAATGAATCAATTAAAATTTTCAAAAACATTTTCATTATATGAATCATGTTCTTTTTATTATGATATTACTCTTTTTCCATTTCTCATGCATTTATGTATTTTCTTAAGTTCTTATTAATATTCATAATGATCATAAGTAAATATTTTTCCTTATTTTCCCTTACTAGTCTTTATGTTCACCCTTTCCTTTGATGCATGTCCCTAGGTTTTGAGATGCAGTAAAATTACTTAGGATGAACCTTGAAGAATCTTATCTTGTATAATATAATTTTTTTTAGGTTTTCATGGATTATGTACCTTTTTCCAAAGACACTAATCTTTAAAAGTTCCCCGATTTGTAAAATTTAATGAAATGATATGCAATAAATTGGTTGTATGACATAATTGACATCAAAGGATAGTTTAGTTGTTTGTGGTACTTATTATTTGAAAAAATTAGAAATAAACCTATAGAAAAGTTTAAATATAGGAATATTTACTGGTATTTCGATGAAATATTAATTATATGGTGTTTAAAAAAATTAGATATTTGTGTGGATAAGAACAAGTGGATGTGGATCTAGAATAGATGTATCTCGGGGAAAAATCTGAATTCAATGACTGGAGATGGGATTGAATATAAACTTTTATAGGACAATGGGCCATGCTTCAATCCTGTTTTGACACTCTCAGGGGATATCTTTGCATAATCAAGAGATTTATATGAACCATTTTAAAGGATATATTGAAATTTTTATTATTTTTATTGAATAACATGTTTAAGAATAATTTTATACGACAAAAAAGATCCTTTGGAACTATAATAATTTTAAATTAAACTATTTTCTCACTAATGTTTTCTTTTTTGAGAAAATATTTAGAAATAGGAGAAACCTTGTAAATAATGAGTGTAACATACCAGGTGTTGATGGAATTCTGATGGAATCTAGAATAGAAACATTTATGAGAATGATTAATCATGTGACTTGAGTTAGGTGAAATAACATGATTCCAACTGAGATAATAGAATCATCGTGAAGGGAAAAACTTTCCATTGATTCCTTTTTATGTAATTGACCACTATATTTAAATGGATCTACAAACCAATTTATTTCTGAATAATGTATAAGATCTATCAAAAAGATCTTTTCTATACTCCATTTTGTAGAACAAGAGAATGTCACCGTGGATGTTTACCTCTTAGAGGGAGAAGCTGATCAGCGGTGGGCGCTGATCAAAAATACGAATCCAAGAGGGGAGATTGAAGATATAGAATGGAACAAGTTTAGGGGAACCTTTTAAAAAAATATTTCCCATATTCAATGTGAAGGAAAATGGGGAAGGAATTAATGGAGCTAAAACAGCTGGAAAATGAATCTTCTGGAGGCTATGAGATAAACATCACAAGACTATCTCACAACACCAATAGTTTTTTCATGGATACTAATGGAATGGTTGATATATTATTCTGTGGACTATGACGCCATCTACATAATAATCTTTCCAATTGAGATTATGAAAGCTACGAGTAGACAGTACTAAGTACGATGAAATTCAAACTCGAGTTTTTTAAGACACATTGTTCACACAAATCGAATAAAAATAAGAGATCATTGGAGCCAAAATTTTGGAGGAGATTTGACCAAGGAAGATAAGAAAAGAAAGTGAAACATTCCACATGAAAAAAATTGTGGAAATAAACATTTGGGGAACTCCCGGATCGGGAGTGGGATTTTTTACAAGTGTAGAATAGATGTCCTTATCACTTGGAAATATTATATTGTAGTGAATCCTCAACATCTCAACATAAACGATAAATAGAAGATGGTGCAGGCTTTTCTTAAAGTCCAATGCTTCATGTGTGGACAACATGGATACTTTTATATGACCTTCCAAATATGAGGGCAGTAGAGGGGAATAAACATCAAACTCAACATAGGCCAAGGGAAAAAGTTCATGATTTTTCTATCATGATGGCTGAATTTGATGTTCCAAATGATGCGTAGGTAGGAACTCTTGTGGTTCTCTCAAATCTAGAAAGTACATTGTCATTTGAGGATAGAAATTAATTTGTTGGATTTTGTTTCATGCATTCCATTATTTCATACAATATTGAAATGAATAAACAATAAATACTAGAACTACTAAAAGTAGAATTTTATGTAAATAATCTTAGAGGGATTATAATAGAATCAATATTATATAGAATCTATAGTATTAATTTTGTTGAGAAGAATATCATCTCAAATATAGTATTTATTCCCATTTTGGAATTCAATATTATAGTACGGATGGACTATCTCTCAAAGTATAATGATAAGATAGTTTTCATAAGAAAGGAAATATCAGTAGTATTGAATGTAAAACTTACAGTTGTTATAAAAGGGGAGATATATCAACCTGATCATTTTTTGGAAGCACCACCCGTAGCCATCATTATGGAAATGATAAGTGAAAATGAAGGAGGAAATGAATGTATACAAATAGAGATTATATCCATCGTTTAGGAATAAATTGATGTATTTCCTAAGGAGTTACCTACACCTCCCAAGAATGAGAGGATGGGTTCTCCATTGATCAAATTCCTAGTTCCAAGAAGATTTTAAAGACCCCATATTGAATAGATATTTTTGAGTTTGAGGAAATAAATAGACAACTCCATGATATTTTGGAGAATAGGATTATCTATCCAATTGTGTCTCCTTGGGGATAACCTGTTCACTTTGTTAAGAAGATGGGTAGATCAATGTGGTTATGCATTGATTATAGAGAACTAATTAGGACCATAGAGAAGAAAAAGTACCCTCTTCAAAGAATTGATTATTCTTTTGACCAGCTTCGTGGGGATCAATTATTGTCCATGATTGATCTTCGATCTAGATATCATGAATTGAGGGTAAAAAAATAAAATATTCTATAGACTTCCTTCCGATCCAGATATGGGTATTATGAGTTTTGTTATTCCCTTTGGCTTGACTAATGTTCCTACTATTTTTATGGATTTTATGAATATATTTTCTAAGGAATAAGTTTATAACATTATGTTAGTTTCTAGCTATGATATTATGATATATTCCAAAATTCACAAGGAGAATAATGATCATCTAAGGGTTGTATTAAAAACACCAAGGAAGGAGTGGTTATTCGGAATGTTTAGAAAATATGAATTTTCGTTACAAGAAGTTTCTTTCTTGGGGAACATTATAACCAATGATTGAATATCAGTATAACCTAAAAGGAAAATGCTGTTATAGGTGTGGCCTTAGCATAAAAAAATAACTGAGATTTTTGGTTTCGTTGGTTTAGTAGGATATTACAGGTGGTTTTTGAATTTTTTTTCATGAATTTCAAATCCACTAACCTTGTTAACTCGAAAAGGGGTTATGTTCATCTTGAAAAAGGAATGCGAAGAATGTTTCCAATAGCTGAAGAAGAGATTGGTTACTAAACCCATGTTAACTCTAACCTCTATCAGAGAAGGATTCATTATTTTTAGAGATGCATATTCGAAAATGATTGGGTACATTCTCATAAAAATGACAAGGTGATTGCATATGCATCTTGAAAGTTCATTCCTCATGAGCAGAACTATCCTACTCATGATCTAGAGATGACTATAGTTGTTTTTTCTATAAATTTGTGGTTGAACTACCATATGGGGTGAAATTTGATACATACACAGAGCATAAATGTTTAAAGTACATTTTCACAAAAATGAAATTTAACATTAGATATAGGATATGGTTGGAAAGTAATAAAGAATATGATTTTTCAATTCTATATCATCCCAAAAGTGAAAACAAAGTCCCTGATGCATTATGTAGGAAAGACATTGTTGTGAAAGAAATGATGAGGATTCAAATAGATCCTTTTATCAAAAAACTAGTAAAACTAGATATGGGAATAATAATGGATGGGAAATCATCATCCCAATCCCAAATTATTTTTTCATCCTTCATTTCTAGAAAAGATAATGAAATATCAAAGAGGAGATCCTTTTTTATAGAATATGTTATAGGCTATAAAGAATGAGACGTTTCCTGAGTTCAATATTAATCATGAAGGTGTAGTGAAATTTCATACAACACATTGTGTTCCATGTAACCTAGAAATAAAGACAGAGCTGATGAATGAAGCCAATAGCTATAAATTGTCTATACATACAGGAAGCATGAAATTGTACAGAGACTATCGTGATCATTATTAGTGAGATAACATGTAAAGGTAGATTTACAACTAAACTACAAAGTGTTTAGTGTGTCAACAAATGAAGGCATAGTGACAACTTCCTAGAGGGGTATTATAACCACTACCCATACCATTATGGAGGTGAGACAATGTCACTATGAACATTGTCACTGGTCTTCCAGGAACATCCAAAGAAAACAATGTGATATGGGTTATAGTGGACTTTCTCACCATGAATTCCCATTTAATCTCTATTCAGGATGAATTATCTATTGAACAAATAGCCATGATATACACGAAGGAAGTGAAAAGGCTATATGGAGTTCCACTTACAGTCATATCTGATCATGATCCAAGGTTCACATCAAAATTATAGATATTTCATCAACGTGCTTTGAGTACCAAATTTATTTTTATTCCAGCCCATATTCTCGAAACAAATGGAATATATGATAGGACTAATTAGACACTTGAGGACATGCTGAGAACATGATCAATAAAATTTAATGTTGGATGTGATCAACACCTACCATCAGTTAATTTCTCGTACAACAACATCATCCATTCTAGCATCTAAATGGCACCATATTAAGCTTTATTTAAGAAGCACTGTTTAAATACTACTTTTTGGGATATTGATGGTTAGAGAAAGATTCTTGGGCCTAATCTTATGCGTGTGATGTCATAAAAATATAATTCCATCCATAAACACATAAAGGCTACTCAGATTTGGTACTAGAGTTATACTAAAAATCATTGATGGGAATTGGATTTTGATGTTTGTTGCAAATTATTCCTTTAAATTTCACCTTGGAATAGAGTTATGAGGTTTCAGAAGAAATGGAAGCTCAACCCTAGGTACATTGGCCCCTATGAAATCAGTGATCGCATAGGAGCAGTGGCTTATCATCTAGTACATCATCCAAATCTAGAACATGTTCATGATGTTTTCCATGTATCTCTCTCAAGGATGTACATACCTGAGTCATCACATTTACTAAATTCATAGGTGGTACAACTGGAACATGGCCTCTCTTATGAGGAGTAGAAAGTGGAGATCTTGGACCGTAGAGTCAAGGATATATGAAACCAGACAACCAACCTTGTTAAAGTGTTGTGGAGGAACCAAAAATATAAATAAGCAAAGTGGGAACCAGAAGAAACAAGGATGCAGAAGTACCTTCACCTTTTCACAACTAAGAGAACGAGTTGAAATTTCAGGGATGAGATTTCATAAGGGGGAAGAATGTAATGACCTGAACATTTTTATTGATATTTGTTTCCTAAAAATGTGTGTTATATAATTTTTTACACAACAAAACTAATGCCCTTTAATAATGTAGTGAGAATAATTTAAATGTTACCATCAGGATTTGATCATTATTTTATCATTTGTAAAATATGACATGTTGGTTAGTTATGAACATTTTTCAATATGATCATCAATCAATATGACCATTTGAAACTATACTCTTAATGTTATGATTAATTATTTTTTATAAATATAATTGATAATGGTTAATTAATGCAGAAAGAGGAGTTGATGACCTCATGTAGTAGAATCATGTCTTAGGAAGCCCATTTTTTGAAGCATGGGGATGTGGTAGAGTCACTGGGATTCACTCTTGACCATTCCCAATTTTAGCTTCAACACATTAATCTTGAAAGAAATCTCCTATGGTAGAAGTTCAAATTAGTGAAAATTACCACTCAGGCAATGTCATATGAACCACCCTACGAGTCTATAAACATTATACACATTACATATTGGTAATTTTTTGGTGTTATAACAAGTTCTGTTTCAATACCTTAGTCACTTAATATTTAATGTAACAACCAAAGATTTTATAAAATTTTTTTTTTTTTATTTTGTGTTATACGCTACACCAAAAGGAGCTTGCACAACACGCATCCTTGACTTGCCTTTCATTACACGCAATCGCAACCTTCCTCGATAGCGTGTGTGGTACGTAATCCTGAGTTTCACGAAACAATGATATGATATTAAAATATTATTAAAACTAGTCGTTATGAATAGTAATAACCACTTTTTAAATTTTAGAAATTTTAACTCTCAAAATGGACTTCATTTTTGGATTCGGAGTATCGAATTTAGCCTAAGGTGAAATTTTGGTACTTTTCGGATAACTTTCATATTCTGATGAATAGTGAAAATTACTAAATTATAATTAAAAACAACTTTTTTAATCGAAATAATTAATAGTGATAAATCATTAATTTGAGTGGTTTTAAAGTATATTTAGAATATATTTTTACAATTTAATACAATGTTGGTCATTGGATGTAATTTCACATTTAAACTAGACATAAACAAGTGTCAATCTTTTGATAGATATTGTTTCTTAAAAACATGCTATTTGTTTTAACAGCGGGATTTAATTATAAAATTAATTAATGCAACTTTTATGTTATGAATTTGGTAAAATAGAATTCATTTTTGAATTCGGAATATGAAATATAGCTTGGGATGAAATTTTGGCATTGTTCTGAAAAACATCAATTTTTGATGAATAGTGAAACCACTAAGTGGTAGGTTAAAAACTGAATTTTGCATAAAACTTAATTTTACCACTTCTGTGAATGGAATTTCGAAAATCCGAGAGACACGGTTAATATCAAGGACTAAAATGTGGTTCAATGAGATGAAAATAATTTTTGGTGAATAGTAACTTTTTACTTTTTCATTACCGCGGTTAATAGTAAATAGGGTAACTAAGGGTAAATATGATATTACTATTACCCTAACACATGTCCTAATTCTATTGGACAAGTGTAATTCGACCAAAAACAAACTTAGGAATAAAATATGACCATTTAGGCCCACTTGGATTAGATTAGGACATTTATTATTAATTTATTTAAAGAAGGGTTAAAGTAGTTAAAATCAAAGTTTAATAAGTAAATCATTTTTAATATGGGGTTATACATAAGATAAATTCGATTGTAAATATTCATTAGAAAGATAAAACGATTTAATACATGATGGTATTTTATTTTTAATTTTTAGACATCAAATAATTTAATTTATTTATGACACAAAGATGATGCAATAATTATCTTGTTAATGAAATATTGACATAATTGATGTTATAAACACCAAAATAAATGTAATTTGAGATTTTTTATGAATTCCACTAATTTTCTAGGTTACTGTGATATATTAGTGTTGATTTAATCAACTTGGTTCGAACATATAATTCTGTTATGACTTTCACAAAAATCATATATCAAATAGTGTCAAAATTGACACAAAATAGTTTTTAAATCAAATATTATATTATTAATTTTTATTTTATTCCTAAAAATCTAAGGTTCGGCCAAATGACTTAGATAAGGATATATATATTAATAATAAACAATTTGTGGTTCGTTTGGCATGTTATAGTAAGTTTATTAACCATATAGTGAAAGAAAACAAAAAGACACGGTAAAAGTTAAATTATTTAACTTAGAGTTAAATCTAATTGATAAGGTTTAAAATAATATCCAAACATGTCTAAATTTGATTGGTTGATGAGATTACAACCCTATCTCATCTAATCTTCGAATATGAGTCATTTTTGGAGGTTTTTAAGTGGGGTTAGATTTATTATAAATTAATATTTTTAAGAATTCCTAAGGTGCCCCTCTCCTCCCTTATAAAAGGGCACCTCCTCCCCCTCCTCCTCACACCAATTTTGAGCACTCAAGCTCGGCCAACCCCTGAAATTTTCTCCTCTCCACTTTCCTAGAATAATCCTAGAGGTTCTGGTCTTCTCCAAAGACCAATCTTAGTTCCTTAAGTGGAGGATTCAAAGAGGCGTTCCAAAGAAGAGGTAATATCCATTACCGATCTTTTCAATTTCTTTCTTCTTCAACTTCTTCTTCTTTAGTTGTTTCATGATAAAGTAATAACATCAGTATTACTTACATACTGATATGTTATTATAAATATGAAACAACCCTAATTCACCTTCTATCCATCCTACGGAAAAATGAAATCACCGCGCGTGCGTACGTACGGAATACCGTCTCCACGCCGTGGTGTAATCTATTTTCCACCATCACCTTACAAGGATGGGTATAATGGTGTAATGAGTAACTACATATGATTATTATGAATTAATATTGATACTGAAATAATATATATATACTCCAATACAATTCCACGATCATAGGAACGATACCATCACTCGTGCGTACGTACGGAATACCGTCTCCACGATGTGATGTGACTCGTTCTACATGATCTTCATTTCATAATGATTATATAAATGAATTGAATGAATGAATATGGTATATACTACACTAATACCATTCTGGAAATGAATTATCTATAACCTAAAGATAAGAATAAGAATTTATTCGACAAAACACGCATAAGAACAAAAAGTTATAAAGACCCGAGTAACAAGTAACAATGAAATATTACTAACAAGAAGCTAATAATATGACCATATATGATATCATATCAATATGTATGATTCTGTAATAAGTCAATAACATTATTTAAACCATTATACAGGAGCTTCAGACACGTACAAAGCTAATCGGACCTAAGGTAAGGGAAATATCACAATCTCATTTTTATCCGAGATTGTTTATTCGTAAGTATTTACTGGGGTGTATTTTATCATCCACATCCATGTTCCCTCAATATGTAATATTGTCTCCATCCACTTGCAATATTTTAAATCCAATTTTACCCTTAGGTGAGTTTTTAGTAAAGAATATGAAAGGAATCTTTTGTTTTTTTCCGTACGAGGTACTTTTTTGACTTTTCCGACAAAAGTACGAAGAATGTTTTTTTTAACTTATACGGCATGAATGGATTTTTAAAACATTATTTCAAAGAAGCTTCCTTTACAAGTTCTCAAGTTTATTTTTAATCAACTTCTTTTAGTTTATGATTGTATGACATGTTAAGAAAAGAAAAGTGTTTTGAAGAAGAAAGGATATTTTCCTCAAGAATTCAATTCAAGTGTTTTATCAAAATTATTTTCCATCTAAGATAATAAAGGGTTCTGTTTTTATCCCTTTAATTACATTAAGTTGATTATGTTATGAGGGAATTATTTTTATGAAGTCATTTACCTTATATGATTTGTTTTATGATGTCATGATGTTTCAAGAATCCCATTTTTGTTACATGTGTTATGCGATGATTTATGATTTATGATTATGTGGCACACATAAGAAAGGATTCATTATAAGATGGGTGGGACCTATATCTCCCTCCAATGCATTGGGTAAAGATTTTATATCTCATGAGATAGACATGGCTGGAACGGAAGGTTATTTTGGTTCAGTGATACAGGACTGAAACGAGGAGTGAACTCGGTTCAGAAAGGGACTTTGTCCACTAAGATAGTCTTGGCAATGAGTCATGACTAACAAGAAATGATTTTCCATGATTATGTGTGCATGCCACAAAGTTTCAAGTTTCATGTTATGATTATGGGGATCTCATTTTCACTTCTATGATTTGTTCCATGTTAAGATATTATGATCTCTTTTGCAGGTTATGATTTTCAAAAAGATATGATATGATTTTTATTTCTTTTGTATACCCTTACTGAGAATTTGAGCTCACCCTTTTATGTTTTCTTTTCCCCAGGATATAAAGAAAGGTTTTAGGTAAAAAAAAATGGAAGATCTTTACGGGAGATATTGAAGATCTTTCACCAGGATTAGAAGATTATGTTCCGAGTTTCCAAAGACACTAAACTATTACGATCCTTTAGTGTGTGTTTTTGTTATGTACTAAGTATTCCGCAAATGTAATGTAATGTCCATGTACGTCAGGATACGGGTCTCTACAGTTGGTATCAGAGGAAAGGTTTAGTCAACCTTTGGAAACTAGGATGCGAAAACGTTAGTGAGATCCCTAGAGATATTTCTAAGGTATGTCTAGGGATGCCCCTAAGGATAAGTATACGTATAGGATATAGTTCTAGAACTATGGTAACGATATTAGATTAAACCAAAGATGATAGATATTTAAGTTACTCCCCCTTTATTACGATTTTTGCATCTAACACTATTCTGTTTGGGTTTTAGAAAATGGTTGGAAACAAGATGATTCACAATAATGGAGGATATGATGGACAATGGAATGATATTCTTCTAGAGAAACCAAATGAAATGGGATTTGGATGTCCAAACATCATTATTATGCCGAATCAGCAATCTCACAACATGATCAATAAAGTAAAATTTGGTAAGTTTCCTGACTCGACTAATAAGAGAAAGATGGAGTTCCATGATGATCATAGAGGAAAGAAAGTTCAATTTCCCCTATGTAAATCATGTGGGAAAAGGCATCAAGGAGAATGTTTCAAGGGAACTGGAAGATTCTTTGGGTGTGGAAAAGAAGGACACAAAGCAAGTAAGTGCAAAGGAAAAGGGTCGGTTAACACCATGGATGAGGATAATGGTATTGCTATGACATCAAAAATGGTTAAGTGTTTTAAATGTGGAATGTATGGGCATTATGCAAACAAATGCCCTAAGGGAAAGACTCATGAAGAGAATCAGTATGGTCATATGGGTAGTATTTATGTGGATGATGATGAAGAGACTACAAATGATATGTGAGATGAAAGAATTGTTGAAGCTCGGTCAATGGTTTAAGAATGTTGTGGAATGATTACATGTTTATCATGTGTAATGTTGTATAAGAAATCTCATGGTACTATGGAATAAAGAGACATCTAAGGATTGTTACACTGTTGTCTTTCCTTGAGTTATGAAAGTGTATGATTAATGGTACCACTATCCATGAAAGGTTATTCAGATATTTTTGGAATGTAGATGATATGCGCATAATGAAGGGATAAGGAGAAAATTAAATGTTTGATAGTATTCATGAGCTCATGATTGATATAAGGACTAAGTGATATCATGGATTGAGTATATAGAATTTTGAGGATTTTGGTATGTGGAAAGTGTTAACTTTTAACTGCATTCATGTTTTCACTAAGGTATTCAAGAGAATACATGATTAAGGACTTTGAATGTTTAGAATGTGACCAACAAAACATATCTTATGATATGTGGGGATCAACGACAGTATTAAATCTCTGGTAATCGTTGTCACTATATTATGAGAGTGGACTGCAGTATTATGGATAAGCCTAAAGATTGAAATGGATTATGTTGGACATAAGTGAGTATTGTTTAAGGATCGAAGTTTTCTCGATATTATTGATGGGATGTTATAGTAATATAGTTTTAGAAAAAGAACAACCTGCAGGACGGGCGACAGCCCATCGCTTCGGACAAGGCTGTAGGAATCGAACCCACAACCGAAGTGCGACTGGCCTTTATCGCCTACCACTGACCTACAGGAAGTCCCTATTTAGTAGAAACTAGTTTTATTATATTAAGCAGTATGATATATGAAGTATAAGTCCATTTTAGGAACCATATATGATTAATCTCACTATAGATCGATTTATGCATATAATTTTTGCTAACCTTTTGTTTGAGACAGATGGAATGACCCGTCATTCTATCACATTATCTGCTAACACTTCACGAATAACAAATTCAACTTCATTTATTTAAGAGATGAAGTGGAAATTGTTCAAGGCACGAACAACAGTGAGATTGTACCAAAATAATGTAAGTATTTATTCTAATTCAAATTTTCAACTTTAGGGAAATGATCTTGAAAACCAAAAATGTTATCCTAGTGATCTTATACCTGAGGAATCAGATGGTACCTTATATCATCACAAATTTATGGATTTGTGATTTTTGGCTTTTCCATAGCCATGTTCTCTACCACTCTCCATCAGAACATGATGGTTAGATTTTTCTTCCATATCCATATTTTTACCTATGTGGAAACCCAACAATTAGTTTATTTGGGTAATCGTTACATTTCATACTTTAGTTTTTAAAGCCAAGTTTTGGTATTCCCTTTTACGATGTGGGTTTCTATTAAAGAAACTTTCAAATAGTAAACCATTTATAACCCCGACGAATTTCGAGGGAGAAATTCATTTTAAGGGGGGTAGAATGTAACAACCAAAGATTTTATAAAAAAAAAATTTTTTTATTTTGTGTTATACGCTACACCAAAAGGAGCTTGCACAACACGCATCCTTGACTTGCCTTGCATTACACGCAATCGCAACCTTCCTCGATAGCGTGTGTGGTACGTAATCCTGAGTTTCACGAAACAATGATATGCTATTAAAATATTATTAAAACTAGTCGTTATGAATAGTAATAACCACTTTTTAAATTTTAAGAATTTTAACTCTCAAAATGGACTTCATTTTTGGATTCGGAGTATCGAATTTAGCCTAAGGTGAAATTTTGGTACTTTTCGGATAACTTTCATATTCTGATGAATAGTGAAAATTACTAAATTATAATTAAAAACAACTTTTTTAATAGAAATAATTAATAGTGATAAATCATTAATTTGAGTGGTTTTAAAGTATATTTAGAATATATTTTTACAATTTAATACAATGTTGGTCATTGGATGTAATTTCACATTTAAACTAGACATAAACAAGTGTCAATCTTTTGATAGATATTGTTTCTTAAAAACACGCTATTTGTTTTAACAGCGGGATTTAATTATAAAATTAATTAATGCAACTTTTATGTTATGAATTTGGTAAAATAGAATTCATTTTTGAATTCGGAATATGAAATATAGCTTGGGATGAAATTTTGGCATTGTTCTGAAAAACATCAATTTTTGATGAATAGTGAAACCACTAAGTGGTAGGTTAAAAACTGAATTTTGCATAAAACTTAATTTTACCACTTCTGTGAATGGAATTTCGAAAATCCGAGACACACGGTTAATATCAAGGACTAAAATGTGGTTCAATGAGATGAAAATAATTTTTGGTGAATAGTAACTTTTTACTTTTTCATTACCGCGGTTAATAGTAAATAGGGTAACTAAGGGTAAATATGATATTACTATTACCCTAACACATGTCCTAATTCTATTGGACAAGTGTAATTCGACCAAAAACAAACTTAGGAATAAAATATGACCATTTAGGCCCACTTGGATTAGATTAGGACATTTATTATTAATTTATTTAAAGAAGGGTTAAAGTAGTTAAAATCAAAGTTTAATAAGTAAATCATTTTTAATATGAGGTTATACATAAGATAAATTCGATTGTAAATATTCATTAGAAAGCTAAAACGATTTAATACATGATGGTATTTTATTTTTAATTTTTAGACATCAAATAATTTAATTTATTTATGACACAAAGATGATGCAATAATTATCTTGTTAATGAAATATTGACATAATTGATGTTATAAACACCAAAATAAATGTAATTTGAGATTTTTTATGAATTCCACTAATTTTCTAGGTTACTATGATATATTAGTGTTGATTTAATCAACTTGGTTCGAACATATAATTCTGTTATGACTTTTACAAAAATCATATATCAAATAGTGTCAAAATTGACACAAAATAGTTTTTAAATCAAATATTATATTATTAATTTTTATTTTATTCCTAAAAATCTAAGGTTCGGCCAAATGACTTAGATAAGGATATATATATTAATAATAAACAATTTGTGGTTCGTTTGGCATGTTATAGTAAGTTTATTAACCATATAGTGAAAGAGAACAAAAAGACACGGTAAAAGTTAAATTATTTAACTTAGAGTTAAATCTAATTGATAAGGTTTAAAATAATATCCAAACATGTCTAAATTTGATTGGTTGATGAGATTACAACCCTATATCATCTAATCTTCGAATATGAGTCATTTTTGGAGGTTTTTAAGTGGGGTTAGATTTATTATAAATTAATATTTTTAAGAATTCCTAAGGTGCCCCTCTCCTCCCTTATAAAAGGGCACCTCCTCCCCCTCCTCCTCACACCAATTTTGAGCACTCAAGCTCGGCCAACCCCTGACATTTTTTCCTCTCCACTTTCCTAGAATAATCCTAGAGGTTCTGGTCTTCTCCAAAGACCAATCTTAGTTCCTTAAGTGGAGGATTCAAAGAGGCGTTCCAAAAAAGAGGTAATATACATTACCGATCTTTTCAATTTCTTTCTTCTTCAACTTCTTCTTCTTTAGTTGTTTCATGATAAAGTAATAACATCAGTATTACTTACATACTGATATGTTATTATAAATATGAAACAACCCTAATTCACCTTCTATCCATCCTACGGAAAAATGAAATCACCGCGCGTGCGTACGTACGGAATACCGTCTCCACGCCATGGTGTAATCTATTTTCCACCATCACCTTACAAGGATGGGTATAATGGTGTAATGAGTAACTACATATGATTATTATGAATTAATATTGATACTGAAATAATATATATATACTCCAATACAATTCCACGATCATAGGAACGATATCATCACTCGTGCGTACGTACGGAATACCGTCTCCACGATGTGATGTGACTCGTTCTACATGATCTTCATTTCATAATGATTATATAAATGAATTGAATGAATGAATATGGTATATACTACACTAATACCATTCTGGAAATTAATTATCTATAACCTAAAGATAAGAATAAGAATTTATTCGACAAAACACGCATAAGAACAAAAAGTTATAAAGACCCGAGTAACAAGTAACAATGAAATATTACTAACAAGAAGCTAATAATATGACCATATATGATATCATATCAATATGTATGATTCTGTAATAAGTCAATAACATTATTTAAACCATTATATAGGATCTTCGGACACGTACAAAGATAATCGGACCTAAGGTAAGGGAAATATCACAATCTCATTTTTATCCGAGATTGTTTATTCGTAAGTATTTACTGGGGTGTATTTTATCATCCACATCCATGTTCCCTCAATATGTAATATTGTCTCCATCCACTTGCAATATTTTAAATCCAATTTTACCCTTAGGTGAGTTTTTAGTAAATAATATGAAAGGAATCTTTTGTTTTTTTTCCGTACGAGGTACTTTTTTGACTTTTCCGACAAAAGTACGAAGAATGTTTTTTTTAACTTATACGGCATGAATGGATTTTTAAAACATTATTTCAAAGAAGCTTCCTTTACAAGTTCTCAAGTTTATTTTTAATCAACTTCTTTTAGTTTATGATTGTATGACATGTTAAGAAAAGAAAAGTGTTTTGAAGAAGAAAGGATATTTTCCTCAAGAATTCAATTCAAGTGTTTTATCAAAATTATTTTCCATCTAAGATAATAAAGGGTTCTGTTTTTATCCCTTTAATTACATTAAGTTGATTATGTTATGAGGGAATTATTTTTATGAAGTCATTTACCTTATATGATTTGTTTTATGATGTCATGATGTTTCAAGAATCCCATTTTTGTTACATGTGTTATGCGATGATTTATGATTTATGATTAGGTGGCACACATAAGAAAGGATTAATTATAAGATGGGTGGGACCTATATCTCCCTCCAATGCATTGGGTAAAGATTTTATATCTCATGAGATAGACATGGCTGGAACGGAAGGTTATTTTGGTTCAGTGATACAGGACTGAAACGAGGAGTGAACTCGGTTCAGAAAGGGACTTTGTCCACTAAGATAGTCTTGGAAATGAGTCATGACTAACAAGAAATGATTTTCCATGATTATGTGTGCATGCCACAAAGTTTCAAGTTTCATGTTATGATTATGGGGATCTCATTTTCACTTCTATGATTTGTTCCATGTTAAGATATTATGATCTCTTTTGCAGGTTATGATTTTCAAAAAGATATGATATGATTTTTATTTCTTTTGTATACCCTTACTGAGAATTTGAGCTCACCCTTTTATGTTTTCTTTTCCCCAGGATATAAAGAAAGGTTTTAGGTAAAACAAAATGGAAGATCTTTACGGGAGATATTGAAGATCTTTCACCAGGATTAGAAGATTATGTTCCGAGTTTCCAAAGACACTAAACTATTACGATCCTTTAGTGTGTGTTTTTGTTATGTACTAAGTATTCCGCAAATGTAATGTAATGTCCATGTACGTCAGGATACGGGTCTCTACATTTAATCCATTTGTTTAAATAAAATTTATATTCCATCATTTTCTTTTATAGAGTCGCTTTTCTTAAAAATTGAGATGGAATTTGATAAATTGTTTTTTTGGGTGAAAACTATACTATTCAGAGAGATATAAATTATTATATTAATATGAGGTTTTATTAATGTTTAATATAATAAAATTGTGTTATCAAAACACTCTTATTTAATTATAAGTGATAAAATAATTCTTTATTTCATGTTTCATATATTTTACTATTCATTTTACTATGCATTATGTGTCCGCAATTATTTTTCATAAACAAGTATTTTCATAGTTAAATGTTAAATATATAATATTCATAGAATTATTATGATAAAATTAATGTCATTTTTAAATCCTAATGTCTATTTTTTAGGGTGAATATATCATAATTTTATAAAATATTTTGGTTTTTAGTGAATAGTTAAAATACAGTTTTGAGTTTCCAGTGTGTTTAAGGACATCATAATGATGTAATATATAATATAAAAATATAATAGACTCATGTGGATTAAAATAATGTAATAGGATTCCCATGTGTCTAATGATTGGGGAAAATACCGTGGAAAAATACCATGGGAAACCCATGGTTTTGTAAATACCACTACTAAGGTGTTTAATGAAATTAAAAATAATATCTCAATTTTCCTATAACTACCCACAGATTTCATAATTATATTTCATTCCCAGTTCATTATCTATTATTATCTTATATTATTACCTTTAAAGGATTCATCCCAAGGTATCCTCATTCCCCTAAGGTCCTGATCGTTGAGTTTTAGTAGTCACTCTTCGAGGTAATGGAATTGTCAACATCTCTTTTCTTTCAAGTTCTATTTTTTATGTTCTACGTAATTAAAATTTCAATATTATGTTCTTATATATATTTTACTATATTATTTTATTGTATTAAGAGTCTTTTTTTAGTCTTCTCTTTTTAATGTTTTCTAAAACCATGGTCAAAAACGGTTATGCTGTCGATTTTACTTCTCAAGATTTCTCTTTTTTTTCCCAAGAAGTTATTTTATTTTATTTTGTAAATACCTAAACATATTTCATATCTATGTGTATTCACATATATTTCAAAATGGTATATTTTATTTTATTATTAAATTCCATGAAACCAACCTTCATTTTTCATGGGTTTAAAATGACAAAATGACCGTGTTTTTAAGGACTTTCTAAAACATAGTGATTTGATATGAGATATATTTATTTTCTTCTCCAAAGGTAATTTATGAAATGTTTTATTATGATATTATTTCCTCAAATTAATTAAAACAAATTATTGGTTAACCCTGATAGTACTACAATGCATTGAGTAATGACTTTAATATATAGATATGATTTCTTTTATGATACCTTGGTGAATAACCTTGGTAATTGTTAAGACACCTCGGTGATAAATCTTAGTGATATGATTATGAATAACTAAATTAAATTTTGTAACCACAATTCTATGTTATGAATCATGTTATTTTTATTATGAAATTTCTATTTTTTCTTTTCTCAATCCTTTAAATATTTCCTCATGTTCTTGTTGGTATTCCTTAAGATCACAAGTAAACTAATTTTATTTTTATCCCTTACTAAGCTTTA
This sequence comes from Viscum album, assembly GCA_963277665.1. Classification (NCBI taxonomy): domain Eukaryota; kingdom Viridiplantae; phylum Streptophyta; class Magnoliopsida; order Santalales; family Viscaceae; genus Viscum; species Viscum album. Next base: position 499,048,465 of record OY728150.1, read on the forward strand.
TGATCACCCTTTACTTTGATGTTTGTCACAGGTTTTGAGATGGAATAAATCTACATAGGATAAAAATTTAGTAATAACTTCAAGTGGAATAGAATAATGTTTTAGGTTTTCATGTATTATGTACCTTATTTCCTAGACACTAAAAATTAAAATATCATCTATTTATAAAATGTAAGGAAAGGTTTTATAAAAAATGTCATGATGCTATAGAACAACTTCTCCATCACTAGAGGAGAATTGAATGATGGGATACCATCAATATTTGTGGAAATTACTGGCTTGCTTGTAGTCTCAAGTACAATGGAATCACTTAAATTCATTGACACTGATAGTAGTGGTGGCGTGCTCCAAGGTTCTGATCGACTAGGATATCATATTTTTCTGTTCTACAAAATTTACCAATCCAAATAGTTTAGATATATTAAATGATTACAAATTGAAAAACTAAAGAAAATAAAGAAAAACTAGAACAACATATATATCTATTAAACACTTATTAATGGGAAATTTCAATATATTTTCATTAGCAAATATTTCATTTAGTTATCTTCATCATAAATGTATTTATTGTTATCAACCTCCATTTAATTGGGTGATAAATTTTCACCTCAAATTGAATGTTGTATTGTTTATATATTGTCAGAAAATAAATATTCATTGTTTTGTGGCTGATGAGGATCACTATCACAATGTACAATTTTATCTTCATCAGCATATCATACATGTCTCTCCACTTTATGTCTAAAATAAAAATACAACTATCATGTATTTCATCTTCCACATAATAAACCATTTTCACTTGTGAAGAAATGATAAATGGATCATGCTCTTCATGCTCACCATTATAGATCAAGTGTGAGAATTTGAAAGAAGTAAACTTTATCTAATCTTTCATTACACCCATATCAATGTTGACACACATACATTGGAATAATACAACTAAAAACTGAGCATGATAGTTTAATTCAATTATACAATTCATATTTCCATAGTATCCAACTTCTAAAAGTTGTAATAAACTACTATTTTGAGTTTTCAAGCCTTCTCCATGATAAATTGTATGAAAACATATGCCATGAATATTTTAGGCATCAAATCTGTTAGCATTCCTTAGAGGACCTCAAGACAAAAACATAAAATCATTTAATATTTCAACTCAATTATCAGAATTAATTATCTATATAATAAGATATATGGTGTTACTTTTAATATAGACAAAATAATTGCATGTCAAAAATATGAATGTGAGTATATACTTACATGTAGGGATAACCATTTGGAAAATGTATTATTAACATATTTTCTTAAGTCTAGATAATTTTGAGCTCTAACCCTTAGTCACCTCTTTTTTTGAAATCACAATTCATAAATAAATAGATGCGAAATAAGACTATTGAGTAGCACATACCTATGTTCTTGTAGAAACTCCAATTCATTTAGTGTGAAATTTTACCCATTTTCAATTAGACAACCAATAGTTGGAAATGTTGATCATTGGTTTTCAAGATGATAATTTGTGTATATGCCATCAACATGTCCAACATTATTTAATCCAGTCTCAATACCATCTAAATACCTAGAAACAAAGGTCCAAAACTATTCAGCTATGTCACCGTTATTAATAGATCCTTCTGGTTGATGATTATTTATCAAATATGATTTAAATTGACCTAAGTACATGATGTAAAAAATAAGAAACATATTAAAACAATTTATGCATAGATTTGTTAAAATTGAATAAAACAATGAAAAAAAATATCAATGTACCTATCAATTGGATTCATCCATCGATAGTGTACCATTCAACCAAGTTTACCTTCTTCAACAAAATTAATTATAAAATTAGTCATGTATGTGAGGAATGAAGGGGGGGAAATAATAAAATGAAATAGTTTCAAAAAAAAATTTGTAAAGATTATCAATATTAGTTAGATTTATAATTTTTTTCACATATCTCTCTAAAAAACATAAAAAATCAACTAGATCTGTAGTTACTTTTTAGGAGACATATTATACAATTTAAATGGAAATAACTACTCCATTATAATATTTGAGTCATTAATCATCAATCCATGTAACTTTTGAGGTTTAAAGTCAACACTCCTTGATATGTTACATTAATATCAATTTGGAAATTTTATATTCATTAAATTTTGAATGAATAAGTATTTATCAAGATTTTTCATTGTAAAATGAGCCTATGTATAGTTTAAATTATCATTTTCATACAAAAAATGATTTATATTCATTATAACAAAATTATTATGAGCATTAAGCAGATATTTCGATTTACCCTACTCATTAAGCAATGGAAAAATTTCATTTCCATAGAATTGATTCTCAATATGAATTATTTCAAGACTATGATGTATCAAATTAAACTCCCAATTAGAATGTTTTGAAAATATACTCATTTTCTTCCATTATTGTGTTCTATTAGCTTTAGATATTGTACCTCGTACCATTTCTCCATTATTTAAACAGATTTCATTTTTTAAATTATTCAATAAAATTCATTTGTTTTTCTAATATTACAAAATAATATAAGAATTTTAGTGGAGTTATCAATCAAATATCTCTATTTATCTGTGTCTTGTTGAACATGAATTTTTTAGAAGCATCAATAAATCAATGGTGAAACATAAAACACTATTTTATCTATGTGGTATTCATTGAAGTTCAAAATAAAAAATTATGAAAATGGGTGGGCCATCCTGTATGAGTGTTCCAAATAAATAATAATTGAAATATTGAAAGATTTATTTTTTATACACATCCAAGGAGGTATATCAAAAGGGATAAAAAAACTATAAAAATTCTATAATTAATACATAATGTACCATATGGGTAATAACTATCAGAATCCAATCCCAAATATACATTCCAAGGATTGAAATAAAAATATTGTTATAATGAATCAAAAATATTCCATAATTTTTAATCTTTTGGATGTCTCACCAATCCATCGTTACTATATTATGCATGCCCCGTTCTATTGTATACAATCTTAGATGACATGAATAATCATCGCAAGAGGGGTTTCAGAGGAAAGTAACACAATATCTTTGCATGAGTTTTCTTCTTCTGTTTCATCATGGGGATGTATTTTTTTATACTCAGATTATTTTTCATTTAATTCCATATATTATTATGAAATATTATGCATTATTCTTTATTGGACTCTTCTCCCCAGTAAGCATGTATCTTTGTATATTCAAGTACAAGTTTGTTGATGAATTTATTTATCTTATAGAATGATGTATGGATCTAAGATTTACTAAATGAATCATGATGGAACTCCAAAATCCTAGACATTTATTTATCATTAACTCCACAGAGACGCTATATATGATAAAAAAAATTCTAGAAAAGACAACACCAAATACTTGGCACATCCTTTATAAAAAAATTTCAGTCCGTTTTCAACTAATTAATAATAAAAAAATTTGGTCACTAATGTTTTGAGAAAGATTAACATTCTTAGGATCAGATGACGTTTTATTGATCTATTACAATATTGGACATTGTTTCTTGAAAATCCAAATGCCTCAATTGTAAAGTTTTGATCTGAATTCTCCTCTGGAGGGTCACGTGGTGTTTCATTGATAGTATTGCCATTATTTTGAATTTCTATAACATTTGATTCTCAATGGAAAATCCAACATACATATCAAGCGTGGAATTATTTCTATATCAATTTATCATATTCTTTATTTCTACTCAACCATAACATGAAATTACAATCATGACAAAAACATTTTATTCTACCATCCACAAATCTATTTGAAATTGGATAATGTAAAAATTATTCCAAACCCTTGTCATATAAAGGAATTTTTGAGGTAAATTAATCCAATTTTTATCCACAAGTATTAGATTTTAAGTCTCCTCATTATACATTTAGGTATAAATATATAAATGTATAATCAAATAACTAAAATCAAAATTAAACACCATCCATCTTCGTTATAGACCAAGGTAGGGTCTTGATTCAACATAGCAATGATTCAACCTAAAAATGGTTTAATCTAATATTAAAAAAAATATAAAAAACTCAATTACTAGTATATTTAAATAATTTCATGAAAAACCATTGAAAAATTCAACCAATAGCACCATCAATGATGTCAGGGGTCAAAATCACTAGAAAAATGGGAAGAGATTCTTTTGGGGTTGATGTTGAGGAGAAGGGGGAGTCGGGATAACAATGGTCGTGAATAGGGGAGTCGAGGCCACGCTAGTCATAAGAAGGTGGGGGGGGGGGGGGGGGTTCTTGGTCACAATGGTCACCTATAGGGGTTAGGGACCCACTAATAGTAGATAGTGGGTTTGGGGTCATGATGATTGTTGAAAGGATGGTCGGGGTCATGATTAAGGGAGGGGGCTCAAGGTCATGACGATGATTAGATGGGGAGGGGGGTCAGGGTTATGGAAGAAACTGGTAGGGAGGGTTAGGGTCATTGTGGTTTCCATAAGGGAGGATGGGGTCTTGACGGTTACTGTAACACCCCAGGTAAATAAAGAATATGAAATTTTCATATTTATCCATATTTGTTAATAAAGTATTAATATTACTTTAAAGGGGATGCTATGCTCGATGGTGTACCCAACACGCAACAACGAGTTTCTTGGGAATCTTACGTTGCACTCTAATAATAAAATAATATTATTTTAAATGATAGTTAACATGTAGCCATTGTATTGAAGGGAATGGATAGAAATAACTAAAATATTATTATATATGTTTTTAAATGTTTTTACATATATCCAAAAAAAGGTAAAGCCTTAAAATACGAAAACACTTCAATTTTAGGCGTAAATGCCCTAGTTTCCACTAAAGGTTCACTTATCACCTTTTGATGGCGAACCATCATTAAATATAGTTTTTCTCACTCTTATACATTCTATTGGACAACATAAAACTCTTCTTAAGAATCAGGACATCAAAATTTACTTTGTGTAAATTTTTGGTATCTTTCCGATAAAGTGCATTTTTTTAATGAATAGTGTAAAATGTTGTATTTTAATTCAAAACCACTTTTTAATCTAATTTATTTATATTATTAGATTATCTTTTGAATTTGTTTTAAAGTGAATTTAGAATATATTTTTACCATTTAATCCAATGGTGGTCATTGGAATAAATTTTACTTTGAAATTAGACTTAAACTGGTGTCAATCTTTTGATACTTATTATTTTATAAAAACACGCTATTTTCTCTGACAGCGGGAATTAATTATTAAATTAATTAATGTGACTTATATGTTTTTAATTTTGTAAAATAGACTTCATTTTTGAATTTTGAATATCAAATATAGCTTAGGGTGAATTTTTGGTAATTTTCTGAAAAACTTCAATTTTTATGAATAGTGAAACCACTGAGTGGTACTTATAAAAACTGATTTTCCGTTTAAATGAAATTTTTCCATCATTGTGTTTTTAATTTAAAAAATCCGACATACATGGTTTTAATTAAGAAGTAAAATGTGGTTCAACGAGATTAAAATAATTTTTTGGTGAATAGTAACTTATTAAGTTTTTAATCGCGATTAGAGGTAATTAGTGTAATGTAAGGTAAAAATGATATTATAAAAATGTGGAAACACCATGACACTTGTCCTACCCCTATTGTATGAGTCATGGACGACCACGAAAACCCATGGGTCGATTTAGGGGACCCTATGGAGACTCTTGGGTGAGATAATGACTTTAATGCCTTTTTTTAAATAAAGGTGAAAATGACACTAACATAAATTGTTTTACTAAAACAATTTTTATAAGGGGTTATACTAATCATATATTTTTTGATAAATACTATTTGGAAAGATAAAAAGATTTCCTACATCATTATATTTTTGTTATAATTTTTAGACATTAAATAAATTAATTTAATTATGACATCATGATGATGCAAGGATGACCTCATTAATGAACAGTTTAAATAAAATGAAACGATAATATGACATATAAGACCTAGACATGTCAAAAAACTATTTTATGGGAATATTTCAAAGCCTTATCATCTTAACTTCGAAATAAATCAATGTGGGACCTTAGAAATTCGAAACACCTTTGAAAATAAAATAATAGTTTCCTGATTTCTAAAAGTGCCCCTCCTCTCCTCTTATAAAAGGCCACCACCTCTACCTCTTTTCACACACTCCTCAAGCCTTTGGCTCGGCCATAACCTGCCCATTTACTCTATCCACATCCCTCTCCTCATCCTAGATTATTTCCTTTGGGAAGAATCCTTTAAAAGGAAGCCTTTAGGCTCAAATCAATAGGAGTTACACTTTTAAAGGTAATTCATTCTCTCATGATCATTTGTTTTATTTTGCTTCTCCAACCCCCTAAAATCTTTTAATTTACTTATTTTGTAACAAAAACAGAATCTTAAATATACTAGGATGTTGTTATAAGATTTATTTGAGCAACACTCTCACACAACTACATCAAATGGTTAAAGAACATACGGTTTCCGTGGATGGCGAAATTCTGCCTCCCGAAACGATGATTTTTCAATACTCATTTAACACATTCAAAGGTGGCCATTATGATGTCCCTATTTTTATATATGATATATAATATTATTATTCATTCCTTAAGCTTTGTATTTTTCATTTATGGCATACCATTATTTTTTCCATTATGGGTAAACACGATATCTTCATTTTAGGAAGTGCGGACTACCGCCCCCTGAAAGTGATTTGATTCGTTAATACCATATGTGGGAAGTGTAAAAGATAAAGTTAATGATAATATATATGTTATTATACTGGAATTATAATATACTCTTATATAATTATGATTCCATTCCAGAAAATACTAAATAGAAATGGAAGTAGTGTTAATGTGTACGTACGGCTTACCATCTCCATGAAAGGTACATTTCATTTCTCATCTCAAAATGTTATGTAATACTATAAGTACATATATATAATTGATATATATGTAATATATTACATCAAAATTATGTATATCATTCTATAATTATAACATATATATATCTCTCTCATTTATTTTTAATTCCATTAATATGACAAAGAAATGAAAGTAGCGTTTATGCGTACGTACGGCTTACCGTCTCCATGAACGGTGCATTTCATTTCTTACCTCTAAATGATTATGTAATATTATAAATACAAGTATATGCTGGATATATATGATATATATGATATCCAAATCATGAATATCATTCTGGATAAAAAGAACCTTTGACCACACGAACAACATGTAATTGTAAGAAGTCCACTTTCGACTTAAGAACCAAATATCGACAAAACAAACATTATTAACTTAAATGATTACATAATGTTTATAACATGTTAATAATTGATATAAAAGGAATAATGAACTTGAAAAAGGTTCTTATGCAAGTAGAAATTAACTCATTTTTATTATTCAGGAGATTAAAGAACGATCGAGTCAAGTCGGACCCGAGGTAAGGGATCCTACTCCTCTCTTTCTTTTTAAGTACACTCTATTATGTAATTCCTTCTAAGTTCATCTTTATTGTGATTGGGATGTTCTTTTATATTAATCCTACTGTAATTATTATGTTCATATGATGAGAGACCCAATTTCCTCTCATCAATCCATTTTAGAAGTTTTGAGTGGCGCCGTTAGGCTGCCGAATTTTCATAAGGGATTTTTCATCTCACTTTTATTCCCGTGAGATTTATGCTACATTTACAACAATTTCCTTTTAGTGGTGTATGTACTGCCCATTATTTTATTCATTGTGTAATATAATTTCTTTTATGAGTATTTACATCAATTTTGTATTGTCATTATTTCACGAGGTGTATGTTTCGAAAGATACCCATGTCGGTAAGGGAACCTTTCACCCTCCTCTCTTTAAAAGACTTCTTTTGTTGGGACTTTTAATTTACATATTGTTATGTTGGGATATGTTATCATATATCCTTATTGATGTAAATTTTATGTCCATGTGATGAGATACCCTTTCTTTTATCTCTCATCAACTCATTTTGATGTGACGCCGTTAGGCTGTCAAGGGAACTACTTATCCCAATTTCGATTTCTTTGGGTTCAACATGTAGTTATTGAATATGTCATCTTTTGAATATGTGTGAATGACCTTTGATTATTTTACACTTAATATCCACTTATATTTGGTGTATTCGTTTGTTACACATAATTATTTAATTGATTTATCCTTAAACCAAGGATACCATCTTTGTATGGGAATTCGTCTCAATCTCCTTCCATTGAGATATATTTTATTTTATACACACCTTTCTTTTATACGGTGTATAAACCCCTTTGACTTTTACGTTTATTCAAAAGGAATCTTTTTTATACGATGTGTTTACTAAATGACAAAAGGGAATGTTTTTGTCGTACGTATGCGGCGACAACGACTTCTCTGCCGCCGTGACCATTATTTGAGTTTCGGCTTCCTCTACAAGCCATACCTTTTTTTTAATGAAAAATAAATACCATGTTTTACTTTTCTTTTGTTTTGGTATTGAAAATGGTTTTCATAATGTTCTTATATCAATGTGTTGTATTGATATCTTGTGATTGAAAGGTGGAAATGTTATGTTTCCTTTATGCATGTTTTATGTGATATGATTATGTTGAGGTTCAAGGGGATTATTATGAAGACGAGTGGTTCCGTGATAAACTAATGGTGGGTGAGCCCGATATAGCTCTCCAATGCATTGGGTAACGTGAAGGAGTGAAATGTTAAGTTTTCTCCGAAGAGATTTAGGGAATATACTGTGATGGGTATTCCAAACGTAACCAAGAGGGTTACTTCCTACGTAAATATGTTATGAATGCCTCAAGTTACCTTTATGTCATATGATTTTTTATGATTTTATGAGGTATGTTAAAGTGCTTATGTTTTATGGGTAAATTATGATTTTATTCTTATGTATACATGTACTCGTGATTCCTTTCCATATTTTTATAACTCTTACTGAGCTTTTTATGCTCATCCCAAGTTTTTGAAATGTTTTTCACAGGTCAAGGGAAAGGTACATGATGTGATGATAGTGTCAAGGATGTGTCAACAGTGAATCCATGTTTTATTTTAAATATGTTTCCGTTGATGGGAAGAATAAATATTGTCTTTTATGTAACCACTTTGTTTAAATGTGGAATGTAATGCATGTTTCATGATCTAATTCTCTAAAACTCTAAACCTGAAAAGATCCTCAATGTGTAATCTTGTAATAACTCAAGATTAAGTAAGGTTTAAGGCTGGGGCATTATAGTTGGTATCAGAGGTCATTTTAGATAACTTTATAGGTTAGGGTATTCTCTAAGCACAAGTGACATTACCATAATGGTTAGGATTTCAGAAAGAGTCCTAGTTTTAGATAAAGTGAATGAGTAAGTATATCTTAATGTTTATCTTTCTCATTAGTACATGATGGTTATGTTGATATAGTCACACTGACCTTTTTGGTTTTAGTAAATGGCTGGATCTGGCAGGCACCAAAGTGACAATGGGTTTGAAGGAAACTATGGTGGTTCTCTGATTAAGAGACTGGATGAGATGGGGGATTCAATGAGGAATCTCATGGTTTTTCTAAACCAACTATCAAGGATTCATGATCAACCACTTCAACCTTGGTGTGTTCTCTAATGCATCATGTACGATATGGCAAACTCGATGTGGAAATTCAGGTAATAATTATCAAGGTAACCATTAGGATTTATATGATCCCTACTTTTTAGGTAATTATGGCTTGCTCTATGCTATGATGGAAAATGAATGGAATGAGATAAACTTGAGGTTAAAATATGTTATGATCATTTTTGAAGGTTTTATCTCATTTTGGGGGATGTTTTAAGAATTATATAGTTTTGGAAAAAGGACAACACACAGACCGTGTGACAACCCGTCGCGTCGGACAAAGCTGTGGGAATCGAACCCATAACAAAAGTGCGACTGGTATTTATCACCTACCACTGGACTACCTGAAGTCCTTGGTTAGTTTGACCGATTCATTCTAGTTATATGATTTTATGAATTAAGAGTAAGTTTATTTTGGGTTATTTATGAAAATGATTAACCTATCATGGAGGATATGCGATTAGGTTAATTACTTTTCAATACGAGACTTTAGGAGCAACTGATATTGTTTGGAGATAAATGTTACGATTTAACATGGAAGACTATGTGACTAAATCCTTCACATATTTGGGTTTCAATCTTATTTTGGTTTAATTTGAAGAATTTTATGGAAAAATTGATTATAGAATGATCCTCGTTGAACTTTGGGTTCTGTTGGTCAAATTTTGGAGATTAAGAATGAATTTTCTTTTTATAAAGGGTTGTCCTTTTCTGGATTATCTGATCTTGTACTAACCTTTTTGGTTTTGGTTTTGGTTGAAGTCTAAAGACATGGGAAGTATATAGTTCTATTTTGAGGATTAGGTGATTCTTTAGAAGTTTATTATAGTACTCTTAATGAGAACAAGTCTTCCTAAATACTCGTCTTTTGGAGAAAATATGAGTTCGTGTAAGAAATCCAGTAAAAGTTGAAAGTCAACATGACAATTGTGTATGCTTCCTTATGTTTTAGTTAATCTCATAAATAAATTCCTCAATGAAGAGTAACATAAATAAAAAATGATGTCTGTTAACTTTTTCTACTGGGGAATCGAATACCGTTTAACCCATCATAAGTTTGTGATTTTCTCGTGGTTAACTCTCTCCTAAACATGTTTTCTATCACTCTCCATCAGAACATGACCCTTTGTTTTTTCCTCCATGTCCATATTTTCATACTTGTAATCCTAGTATGGGTTAACTCGGGTGACCTTTGTACTTATCTTTATTTATTTTAAAGTGATTGTTTTACCGACTCTTGTTCCGATGTGGGACTTTCAAGGATGTTTCCAAGCTCAATTTTAAAATTGCGAGGACGCAATTCCCAAAAGGGGGGAAGGATGTAACACCCCAGGTAAATAAAGAATATGAAATTTTCATATTTATCCATATTTGTGAATAAAATATTAATATGACTTTAAAGGGGATGTTATGCTCGATGTCGTACCCAACACGCAACAACGAGTTTCTTGGGAATCTTACGTTGCACTCTAATAATAAAATAATATTATTTTAAATGGTAGTTAACATGTAGCCATTGTATTGGTGGGAATGGATATAAATAACTAAAATATTATTATATATGTTTTTAAATGTTTTTACATATATCCAAAAAAAGATAAATGCTTAAAATACGGAAAGAATTCAATTTTAGGCGTATATGCCCTAGTTTTCACTAAAGGTTCACTTATCGCCTTTTGATGGCGAACCATCATTAAATATAGTTTTTCTCACTCTTATAAATTCTATTGGACAAAATAAAACTCTTCTTAATAATCGGGACATCAAAATTTACTTTGTGTAAATTTTTGGTATCTTTCCGATAAAGTGCATTTTTTTAATGAATAGTGTAAAATGTTGTATTTTAATTCAAAACCTCTTTTTAATATAATTTATTTATATGATTAGATTATCTTTTTAATTGGTTTTAAATTTATATTAGAATATATTTTTACCATTTAATCCAATGGTGGTCATTGGAATAAATTTCACTTTGAAATTAGACTTAAACTAGTGTCAATCTTTTGATACTTATTGTTTTATAAAAACACGCTATTTGCTCTGACAGTGGCAATTAATTATTAAATTAATTAATGTGACTTATATGTTTTGAATTTTGTAAAATAGACTTAATTTTTGAATTTGGAATATCAAATATAGCTTAGGGTGAATTTTTGGTAATTTTCTGAAAAACTTCAATTTTGATGAATAGTGAAACCACTAAGAGGTACTTATAAAAACTGATTTTCTGTTTAAATGATATTTTTCCATCATTGTGTTTTGAATTTCAAAAATCCGAAATACATGGTTGTCATTAAGAATTAAAATGTGGTTCAATGAGGTTAAAATAATTTTTTTGGTGAATAGTAACTTATTAAGTTTTTAATCGCGATTAGAGGAAATTAGTGTAATTTAAGGTAAAAATGATATTATAAAAATGTGGAAACACCATGACACTTGTCCTAACCATATTGGATGAGTCATTTCCGACCAAGACAACCCATGGGTCGATTTAGGGGACCCTATGGAGCCTATTGGGTGAGATAATGACTTTAATGCCTTTTTTTAAATAAAGGTGAAAATGACACTAACATAAATTGTTTTAATAAAACAATTTTTCGAAGGGGTTATACTAATCATATCTTTTTCTATAAATAATCTTTGTAAATATAAAAAGATTTACTACATCATGATATTTTTTTTATAATTTTTAGACATTAAATAAATTAATTTAATTATGACATCATGATGATGCAACGATGACCACATTAATGAACAGTTTAAATAAAATGAAACGATAATATAAACTCTAAGACCTACATATGACAAAAAACTATTGGATGGGAATATTTAGAAGCCTTATCATCTTATCTTCGAAATAAATCAACGTGGGACCTTAGAAATTCGAAACACTTTTGAAAATAAAATAACAGTTTCATGATTTCCAAAAGTACCCCTCCTCTCCTCTTATAAAAGGCCCCCACCTCTACCTCATTTCAAACACACCTCAAGCCTTTGGCTCGTCCATCCCATTCCCATTAACTCTCTCCAGATCCCTCTCCTCATCCTAGAGGATTCCCTTTGGGAATAATCCTTTCAAAAGAAGCCTTTAGGCTCAAATCAAAAAGAGTTACACTTATAAAGGTAATTCATTCTCTCATGATCATTTGTTTTATTTTGCTTCTCCAACCCCCTAAACTCTTTTTATTTACTTCTTTTGTAACAAAACCAGTATCTTAAATATACTAGGATGTTGTTATAAGATTTATTCGAGCTACACTCTCACACAACTACATCAAATGGTTAAAGAACATACGGTTTCCGTGGATGGCGAAATTCTGCCTCCCGAAACGATGATTGTTCAATACTCATTTAAAACCTTCAATGGTGGCCATTATGATGTCACTATTTTTATATATGATATATAATATGTTTATTCTTTCCTTAAGCTTCTGTATTTTTCATTTATGGAATACCATTATTGTTTCCATTATGGGTAAACACGATATCTTCATTTTAGGAAGTGCGGACTACCGCCCCCTGAAAGTGATTTGATTCGTTAATACCAAATGTGGGAAGTTTAAAGGGTAATGTTAATGATATTATATATGTTATTATACTGGAATTATAATATACTCTTATATAATTATGATTCCATTCCTGAAAATACGAAATAGAAATGGAAGTAGCGTTCATGCGTACGTACGGCTTACCGTCTCCATGAACGGTACATTTCATTTCTTATCTCAAAATGTTATGTAATACTATAAGTACATATATATAATGGATATATATGTAATATATTACATAAAAATTATGGATATAATTCTGGAATTATAACATATATTTATCTCTCTCATTTAGTTTTAATTACATTAATATGACAAAGAAATGAATGTAGCGTTCATGCGTACGTACGGCTTACCGTCTCCATGAACGGTGCATTTCATTTATTAACTTTATATGATTATGTAATATTATAAATACATGTATATTCTGGATATATATGATATATATGATATCCAAATCATGAATATCATTCTGGATATAAAGAACTTTTGACCACACGAACAACATGTAATTGTAAGAAGTCTACTTTCGACTTAAGAACCAAATATCTGCAAAACAAACATTATTAACATAAATGATTACATAATGTTTATAACATGTCAATAGTTGATATAAAAGTAATAATTAATTTGAAAAAGGTTCTCAAGAAATTAGAAATTATCTCAAGTTTATTATTCAGGATATTAAAGAACGATCGAGTCAAGTCGGACCTGAGGTAAGGGATCCTACTCCTCTCTTTCTTTTTAAGTACAATCTTTTTTGTCATTCCTTCTAAGCTCATCTTTCTTGTGATTGGGATGTTCTTTTATATTACTCCTACTGTAATTATTATGTTCATATGATGAGAGACCCTATTTCCTCTCATCAATCCATTTTAGATGTTTTGAGTGGCGTCGTTAGGCTGCCGAATTTTCATAAGGGATTTTGCATCTCACTTTTATTCCCGTGAGATTTATGCTACATTTGCCACAATTTCCGTTCAGTGGTGTATGTACTGCCCATTATTTTATTCATTGTGTAATATAATTTCTTTTATGAGTATTTACATCAATGTTGTATTGTCCTTCTTTCACGAGGTGTATGTTTCGAAAGATACCCATGTCGGTAAGGGAACCTTTCACCCTCCTCTTTTTAAAAGACTTCTTTTGTTGGGTCTTTTAATTTACATATTGTTATGTTATGATATGTTCTCATATATCCTTATTGATGTAAATTTTATGTCTATGTGATGAGATACCCTTTCTTTTATCTCTCATCAACTCATTTTGATGTGACGCCGTTAGGCTGTCAAGGGAACTACTTATCCGAATTTCGATTTCTTTGGGTTCAACATGTAGTTATTGAATATGTCATCTTTTGAATATGTGTGAATGACCTTTGATTATTTTACACTTAATATCCACTTATATTTGGTGTATTCGTTTGTCACACATAATTATTTAATTGATTTATCCTTAAACCAAGGATACCGTCTTTGTATGGGACTTCGTCTCAATCTCCTTTCATTGAGGCATATTTTATTTTATACACAACTTTATTTTATATGGTGTATAAACCCCTTTGACTTTTACGTTTATTCAAAAGGATTATTTTTTATACGAAGCACTTACTAAACGACAAAAGGGAATGTTTTTTTCGTACGTATGCGGTGACAACGACTTCTCCACCACCATGACCATTATTTGAGTTTCGGCTTCCTCTACAAGCCATACAATTTTTTTAAAAGAAAAATAAATACCATGTTTTATTTACTTTTGTTTTGATATTGAAAATGGTTTTCATAATGTTTTTATATCAATGTGTTGTATTGATATATTGTGATTGAAATGTGGAAATGTTATGTTTCCTTTATGCAGGTTTTATGTGATATGATTATATTGAGGTTCTTGGGAATTATTATGAATACGGGTGGTTCCGTGATAAACTAAGGGTGGGTGAGCCCGATATATCTCTCCAATGCATTGGGTAACGTGAAGGAGTGAAACGTTAAGGTTTCTCCGATGAAATTTAGGGAATATACTGTGATGGGTATTCCAAACGTAACCAAGAGGGTTACTCCCTAAGTAAGGAAGTTATGAATGCCTCAAGTTACCTTTATGTCATATGATTTTTTATGATTTTATGAGGTATGTTAAAGTGCTTATGTTTTATGCGTATAGTATGATTTCATTCTATGTATACATGTACTCATTATTCCTTTCCATATTTTTATAACCCTTACTGAGCTTTTTATGCTCATCCCATGTTTTTGAAATGTTTTTCACAGGTCAAGGGAAAGGTACATGATGTGATGATAGTGTCAAGGATGTGTCAAGAAAGAATCCGTGTTTTATTTTAAATATGTTTCTGTTGATGGGAAGAATGAATATTGTCTTTTATGTAACCACTTTGTTTAAATGTGGAATGTAATGCAAGTTTCATGATATAATTCTCTAAAACCCTAAACCTGAAAAGATCCTCAATGTGTAATCTTGTAATAACTCAAGATTAAGTAAGGTTTAAGGCCAGGGCCTTATAGTTGGTATCAAAGGTCAGTTTAGAAAACTTTAGAGGTTAGGGTATTCTCTAAGCACAAGTGACATTACCATAATGGTTAGGATTTCAGAAAGAGTCCTAGTTTTAGATAAAGTGAATGAGTAAGTATATCTTAATGTTTATCTTCCTAATTAGTACATGATGGTTATGTTGATATACTCACACTGACATTTTTGGTTTTAGTAAATGGCTGGATCTATCAGGCACCAAAGTGACAATGGGTTTGAAGGAAACTATGGTGGTTCTCTGATTAAGATACTGGATGAGATGGGGGATTCAATGAGGAATCTCATGGTTTTTCTAAACCAACTATCAAGGAGTCATCATCAACCACTTCAACCTTGGTGTGTTCTCTAATGCATCATGTACGAGATGGCCAACTCGATGTGGAAATTTAGGTAATAATTATCAAGGTAACCATTAGGATTTATAGGATCCTTACTTTTTAGGTAATTATGGGTTGTTCTATGATATGATGGAAAATGAAAGGAATGAGATAAACTTGAGGTTAAAATATGTTATGATCATTTTTGAAATTTTTATCTCATTTTTGGGGATGTTTTAAGAATTATATAGTTTTGGAAAAAGGACAACACGCAGACCGTGTGACAACCCGTCGCATTGGACGAAGCTGCGGGAATCGAACCCACAACAAAAGTGCGACTGGTATTTGTCGCCTACCACTGGACTACGTGAAGTCCCTGGTTAGTTTGACTGATTCATTCTAGTTATATGATTTTATGAATTAAGAGTAAGTTGATTTTGGGTTATTTATGAAAATTATTAACCTATCATGGAGGATATGTGATTAGGTTAATTACTTTTCAATACGAGACTTTAGGAGCAACTGATGTTGTTTGGAGATAAATGTTACGATTTAACTTGGAAGACTATGCGACTAAATCCTTCAAATATTTGGGTTTCAATCTTAGTTTGGTTTAATTTGAAGAATTTTATGGACAAATTGATTATAGAATGGTCCTCGTCGAACTTTGGGTTTTGTTGGTCACATTTTGGAGATTAAAAATGAATTTTCTTTTTATAAAGGGTTATCCTTTTCTGGATTATCTGATCTTGTACTAACCTTTTTGGTTTTGGTTTTGGTTAAAGTCTAAAGACATGGGAAGTATACAGTTCTCTTTTGTGGATTAGGTGATTCTCTAGAAGTTGATTATAGTACTCTTAATGTGAACAAGTCTTCCTAAATACTCGTCTTTTGGAGAAAATATGAGTTCGTATAAGAAATCCAGTAAATGTTGAAAGTCAACATGACAATTGTGTATGCTTCCTTATGTTTTAGTTAAGCTCATAAATAAATTCCTCAATGAAGAGTAATATAAATAAAAAATGTTTTCTGTTAGCTTTTTCTACTGGGGAATCAAATACCGTTTAACCCATCACAAGTTTGTGATTTTCTCGTGGTTAACTCTCTCCTAAACATGTTTTCAATCACTCTCCATCAGAACATGACCATTTGTTTTTTCCTCCATGTCCATATTTTCTTACTTGTAATCCTAGTATGGGTTAACTTGGGTGACCTTTGTACTTATCATTATTTATTTTAAAGTGATTGTTTTACTGACTCTTGTTCCGATGTGAGACTTTCAAGGATGTTTCCAAGCTCAATTTTAAAATTGCGGGGACGCAATTCCCAAAAGGGGGGAAGGATGCAACACCCCAGGTAAATAAAGAATATGAAATTTTCATATTTATCCATATTTGTGAATAAAATATTAATATGACTTTAAAGGGGGTGCTATGCTCGATGGTGTACCCAACACGCAACAATGAGTTTCTTGGAAATCTTACATTGCACTCTAATAATAAAATAATATTATTTTAATTGGTAGTTAACATGTAGCCATTGTATTGGTGGTAATGGATAGAAATAACTAAAATATTATTATATATGTTTTTAAATGTTTTTACATATATCCAAAAAAGATAAAGGATTAAAATACGGAATGAATTAAATTTTAGGCGTATATGCCCTAGTTTTCACTAAAGGTTCACTTATCGCCTTTTGATGGTGAACCATCATTAAATATAGTTTTTCTCACTCTTATACATTCTATTGGACAAAATAAAACTCTTCTTAAGAATCGGGACATCAAAATTTACTTTGTGTAAATTTTTGGTATCTTTCCGATAATGTGCATTTTTTAATGAATAGTGTAAAATGTTGTATTTTAATTCAAGACCTCTTTTTAATCTAATTTATTTATATGATTAGATTATATTTTCAATTGGTTTTAAAGTGAAATTAGAATATATTTTTACCATTTAATCCAATGGTGGTCATTGGAATAAATTTCACTTTGAAATTAGACTTAAACTTGTGTCAATCTTTTGATACTTATTGTTTTATAAAAACACGCTATTTGCTCTAACAGTGGGAATTAATTATTAAATTAATTAATGTGAATTATATGTTTTGAATTTTGTAAAATAGAATTCATTTTTTAATTTGTAATATCAAATATAGCTTAGGGTGAATTTTTGGTAATTTTATGAAAAACTTCAATTTTGATGAATAGTGAAACCACTAAGTGGTACTTATAAAAACTGGTTTTCCGTTTAAATGAATTTTTGCCATCATTGTGATTTTTAATTTCAAAAATACGACATACATGGTTGTCATTAAGATGTAAAATGTGGTTCAATGAGATTAAAATAATTTTTTGGTGAATAGTAACTTATTAAGTTTTTTATCGCGATTAGAGGTAATTAGTGTAATTTAAGGTAAAAATGATATTATAAAAATGTGGAAACACCATGAAACTTGTCCTACCCTAATTGGATGAGTCCTGTCCGACCAATACAACCCATGGGTCGATTTAGGGGACCCTATCGAGCCTCTTGGGTGAGATAATGACTTTAATGCCTTTTTTTAAATAAAGGTGAAAATGACACTAACATAAATTGTTTTACTAAAACAATTCTGATAATGGGTTATACTAATCATATCTTTGACTATAAATACTCTTTGTAAAGATAAAGAGCTTTCCTACATCAGGATAGTTTTTTTATAATTTTTACACATTAAATAAATTAATTTAATTATGACATCATGATGATGCAATGATGACCTCATTAATGAACAGTTTAAATAAAATGAAACGATAATATAAAATCTAAGACCTACACATGTACAAAAACTATTGGATGGGAATATTTCAAAGCCTTATCATCTTATCTTCGAAATAAATCAATGTGGGACCTTAGAAATTCGAAACACGTTTGAAAATAAAATAATAGTTTCATGATTTCCAAAAGTGCCCCTCCTCTCCTCTTATAAAAGGCCCCCACCTCTACCTCATTTCACACAATCTTCAAGCCTTTTTCTCGGCCCTCCCCTGCACATTTACTCTCTCCAAATCCCTCTCCTCATCCTAGAGAATTCCCTTTGGGCGGAATCCTTTCAAAGAAGCCTTTAGGTTCAAATCAAAAGGAGTTACACTTTTAAAGGTAATTCATTCTCTCATGATCATTTGTTTTATTTTGCTTCTCCAACCCCCTAAACTCTTTTTATTTACTTATTTTGTAACAACACAAGTATCTTAAATATACTAGGATGTTGTTATATGATTTATTCGAGCTACACTCTCACACAACTACATCAAATGGTTAAAGAACATACGGTTTCCGTGGATGGCGAAATTCTGCCTCCCAAAACGATGATTGTTCAATACTCATTTAACACCTTCAAAGGTGGCCATTATGATGTCACTATTTTTATATATGATATATAATATGTTTATTATTTCCTTAAGCTTCTGTATTTTTCATTTATGGAATACCATTATTGTTTCCATTATGGGTAAACACGATATCTTCATTTTAGGAAGTGCGGACTACCGCCCCCTGAAAGTGATTTGATTCGTTAATACCATTTGTGGGAAGTGTAAAGGATAAAGTTAATGATATTATATATGTTATTATACTGGAATTATAATATACTCTTATATAATTATGATTCCATTCCAGAAAATACGAAATAGAAATGGAGGTAGCATTCATGCGTACGTACGGCTTACCGTCTCCATGAACGGTACATTTCATTTCTTATCTCAAAATGTTATTTAATACTATAAGTACACATATATAATGGATATATATGTAATATATTACATCAAAATTATGGATATAATTCTGGAATTATAACATATATATATCTCTCTCGTTTAGTTTTAATTCCATTTATATGACAAAGAAATGAAAGTAGCGTTCATGCGTACGTACGGCTTACCGTCGCCATGAACGGTGCATTTCATTTCTTACCTCTAAATGATTATGTAATATAATAAATACATGTATATGCTGGATATATATGATATATATGATATCAAAATCATGAATATCATTCTGGATATAAAGAACCTTTGACCACACGAACAACATGTAATTGTAAGAAGTCCACTTTCGACATAAGAACCAAATATCGACAAAACAAACATTATTAACTTAAATGATTACATAATGTTTATAACATGTCAATAATTGATATAAAAGGAATAATGAACTTGAAAAAGGTTCTTAAGCAAGTATAAATTAACTGAAGTTTATTATTCAGGAGATTAAAGAACGATCGAGTCATGTCGGACCCGAGGTAAGGATCCTACTCCTCTCTTTCTTTTTAAGTACACTCTTTTATGTCATTCCTTCTAAGCTCATATTTCTTGTGATTGGGATGTTCTTTTATATTAATCCTACTGTAATTATTATGTTCATATGATGAGAGACCATATTTCCTCTCATCAATCCATTTTAGATGTTTTGAGTGGCGCTGTTAGGCTGCCGAATTTTCATAAGGGATTTTTCATCTCACTTTTATTCCAGTGAGATTTATGCTACATTTTCCACAATTTCCTTTGAGTGGTGTATGTACTGCCCATTATTTTCTTCATTGTGTAATATAATTTCTTTTATGAGTATTTACATCAATGTTTTATTGTCCTTCTTTCACTAGGTGTATGTTTCGAAAGATACCCATGTCGGTAAGGGAACCTTTCACCCTCCTCTTTTTAAAAGACTTCTTTTGTTGGGTCTTTTAATTTACATATTGTTATGTTGGGATATGTTCTCATATATCCTTATTGATGTAAATTTTATGTCCATGTGATGAGATACCCTTTCTTTTATCTCTCATCAACTCATTTTTATGTGACGCTGTTAGGCTGTCAAGGGAACTACTTATCCCAATTTCAATTTCATTGGGTTCAACATGTAGTTATTGAATATGTCATCTTTTGAATATGTGTGAATGACCTTTGATTATTTTACACTTAATATCCACTTATATTTGGTGTATTCGTTTGCCACACTTAATTATTTAATTGATTTATCCTTAAACCAAGGATACCGTCTTTGTATGGGACTTCATCTCAATCTCCTTTCATTGAGGCATATTTTATTTTATACACAACATTCTTTTATACGGTTTATAAAACCCTTTGAATTTTACGTTTATTCAAAAGGAATCTTTTTTATACGAAGCATTTACTAAACGACAAAAGGGAATGTTTTTGTCGTACGTATGCGGCGACAACGACTTCTCCGCAGCCGTGACCATTATTTCAGTTTCGGCTTCCTCTACAAGCCATACCTTTTTTTTAAAAGAAAAATAAATACCATGTTTTAATTTTCTTTTGTTTTGGTATTGAAAATGGTTTCATAATGTTTTTTTATCAATGTGTTGTATTGATATCTTGTGATTGAAAGGTGGAAATGTTATGTTTCCTTTATGCATGTTTTATGTGATATGATTATGTTGAGGTTCTTGGGCATTATTATGAAGACGGGTGGTTCCGTGATAAAATAAGGGTGGGTGAGCCCGATATAGCTCTCGAATGCATTGGGTAACGCGAAGGAGTGAAACGTTAAGGTTTATCCGAAGAGATTTAGGGAATATACTCTGATGGGTATTCCAAACGTAACCAAGAGGGTTACTCCCTACGTAAGGATGTTATGAATGCCTCAAGTTACCTTTATGTCATATGATTTTTTAAGATTTTATGAGTTATGTTAAAGTGCTTATGTTTTATGGGTAAAGTATGATTTCATTCTTATGTATACATGTACTCATGATTCCTTTCCATATTTTTATAACCCTTACTAAGCTTTTTATGCTCATCCAATGTTTTTGATATGTTTTTCACAGGTCAAGGGAAAGGTACATGATGTGATGATAGTGTCAAGGATGTGTCAAGAAAGAGTCTATGTTTTAATTTAAATATGTTTCCGTTGATGGGAAGAATGAATATTTTCTTTTATGTAACCACTTTGTTTAAATGTGGAATGTAATGCAAGTTTCATGATCTAATTCTCTAAAACTGTAAACCTGAAAAGATCCTCAATGTGTAATCTTGTAATAACTCAAGATTAAGTAAGGTTTAAGGATGGGGCCTTATAGTTACCATGGGGGGGTGGGGGTCACAACAGTCATTGGATGGGTGGAGGGTGTTCAGGGTTATGGTAGTATCCAACAGATGGTTTAAGGGTCAGGATGGTTTCTGTCGAGATCAGGGTGTGTCAGGGTCATGATGATGAACTTCAAGAGTGTGTGGTTTGGTTCATGGGTTTGAGTAGAGTGGGAGGGGGAGGTTTGAGGTGATAGAGATAAGTTGAAGGGGGACAATATTAGGGATTTTTAAAATATTTATCAGTGGTTTAAATAAAACTGCCTCTAAATGCTAAAATAAAAAAATATAATGGAATTTATATGAAACTTCCACTATATTGTATTTTTTATACGGTTTATTTTTATATGTTTATTAGAACCACTGACAATAAATTTCCACTAATGCCTATTGTTTTGTATTGGTAAAATTTTTTAATGAAGGGTGATGTAATATTGGAACTTTTGTACTGGGAAGTTATGCTAAATGCAGATGAGGATATTTATTATATTTATTGATCCACACTATAGGTGGGTATTGTACATTATGTGTGGTTCCTTGAATGATGAGGAAATATCTAATGGTTTTCCACATAACTTTATAATATTATTGACTTTCTTTCAGTACTAGATCAATGTGTTGTTGACCAATGTGTTTGAATATTGAATATTGGACATAAGAGTTAAACCCCAATATGTAATTATAATGATCATATGGATCACATGTAATGAGGTTTATTTGGTTATCAGTATAGGTTTATGATTGGGATTTTTGGAACAATTAGTTCTAATTATTCCAAAATAATCCCAATAAAATTACTTATCTATCATTTGAAAATTAAAATATTATGGAAAACACAAAATAAAACATGTGTTCCAAAAAGTACAATATACTCTATATGAAGGTTCCATATCATATCAAAATAGGTGGGCCACTGACACGTGTTGTGTTGTTTTAGTTTCAATGAATAAAATTTGATGAACATGACAATTGAAGCTGAAGAATATTCTAAATAGGATATTTCACATTCATTTTATGATTAATTTAAAAAAATAATTACATCAAACATGATAATTATTATCAATCAATCATATCATTTCTCTTCACAAAAATTTTTTTCTGTGTAGAATCCATTTGATGATTCCACTAGTTGTATCCACACACACTTCATGAATCCGAAAATAATGGTCTTAAAATTTCATGTACTATCATAGTGGAACCTCATGTTTCATGTAGTTTTTCTTTGATCACAATGAGTGGATTCTCTTATTTTCTCTTGTTCTTGAAAGGGAAGGAGGAGGATATTATCTTTAGGGGTTTAGAAAATTTCTTGACTGGTTTCCATTACTCACAAAAACAATGTTCTCTAAAACAATATAGGATGAAATATATTAATAGAGTTAATATTTGATAATTGTACAATGACCCTGTATGAAAAATTTATCATAAGTTATAACAAATGTATAATAACAACAACAAAAATAATATTATTATTATTTTCAGGACATCATTAATTTAAATAAAAAATTTAAATAAATCAATCAATATGGAATTAAATGATATCTAAAAAAATATGGTATTTTAGTCAGACCCTCAACTCATCCCATCATTCCTAATCAGAATTTATCAAACCATGAATAATAAAATATTTATTCAAAAAATTATTTTCATCCAAAAAATAAAGGAATAAATATTATAATAGCTAAACTCATGAATAAATATTTATTTTAATATTAATGTAACCAATTAAATATTTATATCAATATATTAACTAAACTGGTAAATAAATAAAAATTTACTTTTTTTATTATGAATAATAAAAGAGAGATAACATTTAACGCACAAATTCAAAAACTAAAAATATGGTAACTGAATTATGCCACCAAATTAACATAAATAATTATTAGTTCAGTGGTTGAGAATAATATTTATTCATAGTATTGAATTCAATAAAATTTATTGAGATTGTAGATACAATTAATTCATAAAACAATATGCCTCTTTCTATGTGGAATTAGGTGAACATACCTAATGTCCATGATTAACATCTAGAAACACATCATGGAACTCATAGAGAAAGAAGTTAAGGAATCAATCTTCCAATGAATGGAACTATGTAACATAATCCACTTAATCTTGATATCTTATCAAACCAGATTCATAATTGTGACACCACCCTATATAATTGATTTATCTTTCTTGGTAATTATGAAGCAAAACTCGCTAATAAACTATAACGAAAATGGATTAAATTAGATAGTTTTATTTCAATCAATGTGCTAGATATATCTTCATCCATAAAATCAGAAGGGAAAACCCATTTTTCTATCTTATTCTATTAATTCCATATCACTAATGATAGACCAAACATTGGCTTATTCTCCATGGGCATATGTCATCATAGTTTTCATTCAAACATCAATGTATATGATTCATGATATATATTAGTAATAACCTCAAGTTTAAGGACTAATACACCTGTTCATGGATAGGAGTATCCAGAGACACATAAAAAATTTGGAATTACATTTGGTGGGTTTTTCCTCATAACCTCCCTCTAGAGTGATTATCAAGTGCAGACCCTATGAGAAGAAGTCTCAATGACTTATGAGCCTATAGTACCTAATAATCAAACATTATCTATGACCCATCAAACATATTTTATCATAACCATATGACATATGTTTAATAACATTGTCATGATATTTCTTGGTTTTACATATAATAGGAAACCACTATATTCATTCAGCATGATAAATACTCTAAGGATATTATCACATTAAATTTAAATATATGAACAATTTTCTTTTGGTAAGTATTTATTAATAATTGGGTAATTTAATGTACTAATTTTATTAGTTTTATGGAATTGATTCCAAAACTATCACTATTGAATATTAATGAAGTATACTTGAAGGAGATTACATTGAAAAAAACTAATGACTCGCACCTCGAAAAGTAATACAGTAGACACCAGAATCCTTGTACACTATGATAAGAATCGTCAGAGCTCAAAGGTGTAATAAAACAATCTCTTTGATGAAAAACTGAGAATAATGATGGATTCGTGCAATGTATTTATAAAATAGAATCACAACACCCACCTAGTAGAAGGATCCAATCTTTATATAGTTACATGGTTTGACCCTACAAGACCCCACCTATACTAGTAGTGAGCCATGACAATGTCACTCTAATCCAACCTTCAATAGGGGATGCGATAATGATTATCATCAAGTAGGAATATAATTGATGATGGGAATAGAACTAAACAATATATCAATATCCAGGAAAAGGAAATTGCCTATAACTAGAAAAATCATGGTTATTTATTATATCCATGGTTAGGCCAGCTATGGCCCTAATTTCCCTGGTAATAGGGTTCTGACTATAGAAATAAGAGGATCCCCTGATTCAATAACTATATCTATTTTCAATTGCAATATAATCATCATAAACAAAAAAAATTGACATAAAAAATATTACTCATAATTAGTATCATCAGAACCCTCCCTACAACCACTACTACCCACCTCATCAACATATCCTATAGAAACACCTGCATCATCATCACCAAATCGTACACTACCACCTTAATCATCATTATGGAATTTAGCATCATCATCAACACCTAAATCAGTAGAAATTGAATTGAAAACCTCATAAATATAGAACATCATCAACAAATAAACATCAATTTATGCAACAAACTTTGACGGTAGTGATGAAAAAAGACAATACACGACTATCATCTCTGTTCATTTATTATATTTTGAAACTAAGAATCTTCTTTCGATTGTCAAGTTTCCTTTTTGATTTCAAAATACTTCTTTACCTTTGTTACAATAACAAAACTAGAACTCTAAGAACCATTGTTAAAAGACTGAAATTTATATGGTTAAATTTTCTTCCATGGTAGACAATACACCCTACCTCAATGAAAATCTATTAATAGCTGATTCAAATGATCGTTGGGCCTAAATTGCCTATTTTTTATGCCAATTCCCCGAAATCATTTTTTTGATGAATATATTACATTAATTAAATTAATGAAATAATGTAATGAAATATATTTTGAAAAATAATAGAAATTTATATATACATACAATTGTTTCCTAGGTTTCTCTATATACCATGCCACCATCGTTAATTTTTTTACATTTATATAATAAGGTAGAGACAGCAAAATAACCCTCAATATTCAATCAATTTTTCCCATAAAAGAAATTAATAAATAAAAATTATATAAGATTTGGGATTGGAGAAAGGTATGAGGAAAACTTTTGTGTGTACTTCTAGTATTGTTTTATATTAGTTGTATTGAATTGATAAAATTTTGTTTTGTTACAGTTAGGTTTTTAGAATTTCATTGATGTCTTGTCATGTTAATTTTATTTATTTTCTTCAATTTTTTCTTATGTTAGTTCTGGTATTGTCATATAAGTTGTATTATTTTTATTTTTTAATGTTTTCCTCTTATAGGATTAGTTTATTTATGGTAAATGAAAGATGGTTATGTTAGGATAAGCTAATTTGGTTCAGGGTGGTTTGGTATAGGCCAATTTGATCTGGCATAGGCCCATTTTCATTATTTAACTTGGGGTTTTTTATTTGGATTCAATGGGGTTAGCTTATTTCATTTTTTTATATTTAGACGAATTTGATCATATTAGGACAACTATTGTTCAATTAAATATAGTTCTATAAATTTGTGTTCTTTATATTCATTTAAATCACAATTATTATTTACTGGTTATTGTTTATATTCTTTTCCACTTGTTTTTCCATATTAGTTAGGATCCAATTAGTTCATTTTTATTAATCTAGCTTTACCTAGGTGGGGATGATTTGGTTCAATTTAGTAAGGTTTCATTTGATTTAGTTAGTTGAAAATCCACACTCATTGATTTGGTATAGTTCATTCCTAGATAATTATATATAATTTAATTCATGGAAGAATTTTATCTAGGTCAACTAATATCATGTTAGTTTTATATAGGATTTTTCAGATTAGTTTAGTTAAGGTCAGATCAGTTCAATTTTTCTATCATCAATTTAATCAAATAAAATTGATTTATTAATTATAATATTATTATGTTATTCTTGATTTTGATTGATTCAATTTATTCTAATTCAATTTAATATTTTTCTTGTGTGTTTCATTATGTTTCAATTCATTATATTATTTATGATTTAGATCAATTAATTTTAGGATATTTATATTTTTTTACATATGAATGAATTTAGTTTTTTTTTCTAGTTTGGATGTATTCTTTTCATTTTTATTTGTTTTATTCATTTCATGCTATTTTGTGTTATGTATATTTATTCAGTGTTGTTTTGGGATAGGTCTATTCGTTTTGTTTGGTTTTATGATGTATAATTTGTGTTTGGTTCATTTAGTTTGGTTTTGTTCTTTTCATTTAACAAAGTAATATTTTATTCCGGGTTTATTACTTTTCATTTTTAGTAATATCTAGTTTGGTTTTATATGGAAAATTTATAACTTTTTTCTTTGATTAATGTATGTTCCTTTTCTTATGATCAGTTTATTTTTTGTCAATGTGGTTGAATTCAATTTTTATAGATCATTTTGGATGGATTTAAATGATATAGAGTAAAACCAATGCTAATTCCCTATAACCAAACCAATAAAAATATAAATTATTTTTATCAAAATCAATTAAAACCATAACAAAAAATAATATACTTGACCCAAACATAACCATCCTTTACCGATGTGAACAATTTTTAACCATCCTAACTAGATCTCAACCAGAAAAAACTAAACCAAACTTAAGTTGTAAAAAAATTAAAATAATTTATTGAAATAAATTGAACATAGAAAAGAATAAGATAACCCAAAAATTGAACCAAATCAAAATAATCAAATGTGACCAAACACAACTAATATGTGTTTAACCGAATCAATATTAGATAACTTGAAGTAAAAATACACCGGTTGACCTATATTAACCCAACAAGATCTGATCCATACTGATGTAAATTGATCTAAAAAATCTAATATAATAGTCAAATACAAATCAAAATAGGTCCAAAAAACCCAAATGAAACTTAATATAGTAAAAAAATGTTTTTCTCTACTAGATAAAAACAAAAAAAATATCAAATTGACCAAAATATTTTCAAACCAAATCAAACCAAATGGAAAGTAGTCAAAATAGAATATTTTTGAAAACAAAAAAAACCATTATAATATAAAAATATCCCAACAAAAACTTTTTAATGTAGTTTTTTTGACTCATATTAATTTATATCAGTTCATTTTAGTTTCATTTGGACACATTTAATGGGGTTTCCTTCAAAAAATTTATTCAATTTATTTAATTTTTGTTTAGTTTGATCAATTTGGGTGCACTAAGGCTAGTGTAGTTCTATTAAACTCAGATCTATATAATTGAATTTAATTATACCCATGTTGATTTTGTTCAGTTCTATTCTTCTTTATTCTTTTCAATTAAACTCTTTTTCCATTCTATTTAGTTCAATTATATTTAGATTAATTTAATTCACTTCAGCTTATGTAGGTTTATTTTAGTTTTATAGGTTCTATTTAGTTTGATTAAATTCAGTTCTATTCTCATTAGCAAAGTTCATTCTGATTTCGATCTATTTGGATAAGTTTGGTAACATAACATTCAAATCAGTATATTTCTTCTCACTTAGATTTGAGTTTGGCATGGTTGGTCAGATCATGTTTTGTGATACATTGATTGAATGTCTTAAATAAAAACTAATCGACCAAGCATTCACCTAACTTCTTAGCCCCATTGATGGTTGCTCAGCCCCTTGGAAGACATGATATCCTACCTAGGAGATCACCTAGGTAGAGCTCAGCAAAATTCTTATTAGGTGAGTGTGTGATGATTCCCTTCACAGTTTCTATCTAATTATTTGAACATTCACTTAACATAGGGTATAGAAATCTAACCATTATTTATTAATCCATGGAATACTCCTTTGAAAGAAACACACATAGGGGAAGTGAATAAAGGAGATGAATCCTTATGAACTTGGAATATATTCAAAGGAAATATCCACTAGGTGAATGCTAGTAGTGAACATCACTATGAAAGATGCACTAATAGGACCTCATTGTGTGAACTTGTCCCCACAAAAATCCACCATGTAGTCACCATGTGTTCCATCCCCACCCATGCTGCCACATTGAACCCATTAAGAAACATGAACCATGTGACACACAATAAGTGGCTCAAACTAGGTGACATGAATCAAGTGGCTCGGACCAAGAAGAATACACTAAGAGTTTGGGACAAGGAGGAATATGTTATGTGGATGAGACCCGATAGAATTTGTCTAGTGTTTGGGGTCAAGTGAAATAAGCTAAGTGAGCTATGTTTATGGAATCATCCAAATTTCACAATGTGCCCAGATGCCCTTGATATACAGGAAAAATGACTTTTTGTGACGGGTTATTTTTGATGGGTCAGCCAACTATCTCAAATAGTTCATCGACATAGACTATATGCGATGGGAATCATATCCTGTCACAAATTGCAAGTTAAAAAATATTTACGATGAGAAGATATTCCCATTGAAAAATCCTTTGGTGCGTGATGCACGCCAAACCACATGATATGTGAAAAAACCGAGGGATTTCCGCCAAACCATGGGAAGAGTATTTGGGTTTAGGGTATACCCCCGTCACTAATATTATCCTATTGTTTTTGTTATTTCCGAAGGGAGTTTATTTCTATTGCATATGTTATGTCAATAGGAATTTATTTTCAACTGGTCCCATCAAAAAAAATTTTGTTATTCATTCTTATTTGAGAAGAGATTTTCTGGAAAAAAAACTGTCAGTAGAGGGTATTTGCAATGGGTCCCATCACAAATACTTTTTTAAATGACATAGTAATTAATACTTGTGACACTATTTTCAACTGGTCCAATCACAAATACTCCCATAAAAAATGATCTAACCAATATTCACCCCCTTTTATTTTTTTTGCATTTCATTCTTCTTTGAACTCCTATCACCTTCTCTACTTTCATATTCTTATCTTTTCTTATTTTCAATGTTTTAAATTTTACAGTGGATCAATTTCCATGATTTCCTTCCACTACAAGATTCTGTTTTAAGGTATTTATTTAATGTTATAATTTTTTATTTTATTTTATTTATTTTATATTAGAAATAATTATTATTAATTATCATTAATTAGATTTAATTAGAATTGGTTAGTTTTATTTTTCATTAATTATTTGTAGAAATAGTTTTTTAATTAGTGATACCCTTTTTAATTAAATGTAAATAGTTTTAATTTTTAATAATTTCGATCAATTATCATTAATTAGTAATAAATAGGTGTAATTAGTAATAATTAATGGTTATTAGTAATAATTAGTTTTCACTAGTAATAATTAGCGGTAATTATTTATAATTAGTGTTAATTAGTAATAATCAGTAATAATTAGAATTAATTTGTAATTATTAGTAATAATTAATATTAATTAGTATTAATTGGTAATAATTAGTATTAATTGAAAATAATTAGTAATAATTAGTATAATCTAGTAATAAATTGTTATAAATTAATAAAAATTAGTACTAATTTGTGATAATTAGTAAAAAATAGTAAAAAAATAAAAAAAATTAATATAAATTAATAAATTGATATAAATATTTTAAATTATAATAAATTCTTATAAATTAATAAAACCAATCTTAACTAATAGAAATTAATAATAAATTATATAAATTAGTAATAATTACTAAAAAATAGTAATAATTATTATTGAATTGTTATTAAATAATATAAATTAGAACTAATTAGTGGTAATTAGTATTTATTATAAAACAATTGTGTTTTTTTAAATTAATAAAATTAATAAATTAATAAAATTGACAATAAATTTATATAATATAGGATAAATTATTTTAAATTAATAAAAAAATTATTCACCAATAGAAATTAGAAATAAATTGTACATATTAGTAACAAATTTATTAAAATTAATAAAAAAATAAAAAATAATTATAATCTAATAAAAATTTGTAATCATTAGTTGTAATTAGTAACAATTAGTTTAAATTTGTAAAAAAATGTTATAAATTAATAAAATATAATAAATCGATAAAATTTCCAAAAAATTGATATAGAATAGTATAAATTATTTTAAAGTAATAAAAATATTATTAACTAATATAAATATGTAATAAAGTTTATAAAGTAGAAATAAAGTAAAAAAATTAGTAAAAAATTGAAATAAATTAATATAAACTAATAACAATTAGTACATAGTAATAAAAAAATATTATAAATTAAAAAAAATTACTAAATTGAAAATTTTATATTAAAATGATATAAAGAGTATGAATTCTAATAAATTACTAGAAATTAATAAAAATAAGAGGTAATTATTAATAATTATCAGCAAAAAATTAAAATTATTAAAATGTAATAAAAATAAGTGGTAGTTAGTAAAAATTAATAAACATTATTTGTAATGACTAAAGATTAGTTAAAATAACGATGATTACTAAAAATTAATAAAAATTAGTAGTAATTAGTAGTAATTATTAATAATTAGTATAGATTAAAAAAATTAGGGTTAATTTTTAATAATTTTCGACAAAATATAATCATTAGGAAAATTTAATAAAAATAAGTGGTAGTTAGTAAAATTTAGTAATAATTATTGGTAATGACTAAAAATTAGTAAAAAATGATGATTAGGTAACCCGAACTGGGTTAGGTAGAATATGATGCGTTTTTGGAAGCAAGAGGTGGAGGAAGAGAAGATGCATCAATGTAAGGAGACATAATAAGAGAAAGGTTATATTCTCATGTCTATATTATACATCATTTGGGAATGAAAATCCCTAATTGATAGTTATACTTGTTTCACCCACACTTGGAGAGAGGGGAATAATGTGGAAGATTACTTTCCCTCTCTAGTGACCCTTGGAAACCCAACCAATTTTATTTCTCATGTTTCTCAATTTTAACTTGAGGGGGTGAACATGATTCGGGGAAATTCTCTTAGCCTCCATTTTTTCGGCCCCCTTGGCCTTTGTTTTCACCATATTTTATACATTTTATTTTGAATGAATATAGTAATATTTATGATGATGGAGTACATGCGATATTTATAGTAAATCAGAAATATTAAGTTTTAATTAGAAAAAATTAGAAATAAAATAATAAATATTAGTGAAAAATTAGTAAACAATAACAGTAAATCAATATATTTATTAAAAATTATTTGTAGTTAGAAAAAATCAGTAAAAATTATCATTAATTAGTAATGATTAGTAAAAATGAACATTAAATCACTAAAATTTGTATAAAGTATTAGTAAAGTGAAAAAATCAGCGGTAATTCTTAAAAAACATCGGTAATTAGTAAAAATCAATGGTAAATTGATAAAATTGAAATTATTTACATGAAAATTAGAATTTTTTAACATATACTCTTTTTGGATCATATTTTTTTATATCATATTAATCATGAATAATTTATATACATATATATTTTTAGACAAATATAGAGAAAGGAAGTTGATAATAGTAAATGATCAAAATTGGATAAATCATCAATGTAATCTAAATGGTTCTCATATAAATCATATATATAGTGGGTTTTCATTATTTTTTATGATTTTTATAATTAAAATCAGACGTTGTTTCAGAAGGGAAAATTAAGTGTCAATGTAAGAAATGTGATCTAATGATGTTTGACACATTTGGAAATGTTGGGGTCATCTATTTCATTTTGGATTTTGAAAATATTATATTTTTTCATATCAACATAGTGAATGTAGTTATGGAGAAGACACTAATAATTTGGTTCCAGATCCCTCATGGTTTCAAAATATTGTACATGACATGGATGGTATGTCTTCTCAAAAAAGAGAAGCTCTGGATGATATTGATGTAACTCCTAAGTTGGAACCATCCTAATTTTAAATGTTGTTGAAGTCCTCTAAGGATTCCAGATATATTGGTTTCATGAAAAGAAAATTTGAAGCATTTTAAAAATTTATGGCTATTAATTCTGATAATGGAAAGTCAAATATCTATTTTGATTCGATATTCTCTTTAGTTAAAGAATTTCTACTTGAAAGAAATGTTTTGCCTATAAATTTAAATGAGGTAAATAGGTTGGTTAGTAATTTGTGTATTAGTTATACGAAGAATCAAGATTGTTCAAATTATTGCATCTCATATTATGGTGATAATTATTCATTAGTATATTATCATACATATAGACAATCAATGTACAAAGAGGCTCAACTATGGAAGTCTGTATTGATTCTTATAAAACAGTTGAGTTATTTTTCCACTTACACCCAGATTATAGTGTTTATTTTTGTCTCAAAACACAACTTCATTGATGTCAGGGTATAAAAAAATATTTCAGATCATAAAAGATTAAATCATCCTGCTGATGGTGATTCATGGAAACATTTTGACCATGTACATCCGTTGTTTTCTCTAGAAGCTCAAAACATTCCATTTGATCCTTCTATTGATGATTTATATCCATTTGGTTGTTATGGTAGTCAATATTCTTATTGGCACATCGTTATAACTCTGTATAATTCAATTCATTAGATATTAATGAATAATCCATATATCGTTTTTACCTTATTAATTCAATTACATCCAAAAAATAATATCAATGCTTGTTTTGAATCCAAAGATTGATGATTTAAATTTATTATGGTGTAAGGGTGTTAGTATATATGATGTTGTTGTAAAAAAAATTCCTAATGAAATTTTTATTGATGGTAAAAATTGGTGAATTCCCAGTATATGAAATGTTATCTATCTAGAGTACACATAATCCAAAATCATGTCTATATTATATTATTAACATCAAATCATTTATGCTCTTCAATGGAAGAAAACCTTATTTCATCAACTTCCATCAAATATTTCTTCCTATTGATCGTCATGTTTGTAGCAACATATATCATTTTAGAAATTTAAAAGTTAAAAGAGATGGACAACCAAAAATGATCTCAGGTATTGAGTTAATATAAATTGTCTCTTGATTTCCTCCCATTACCATTGGACCGACTCTAAACCCATAAAAAATAGATGGATTTGGGAAGAACACATTTGGATAAAATGGATAATTTTTGGGATCTACTATATTGGTATGATTATTTGGTCCTCCACATGATGGATTCCATGTATATTGAGAAGAACTATTTTGATAATATATTTTATACAATATTTGATACACCTGGTAAGACTAATGATAATGTAAATCCCCGATTAGATTTTTAAAAAAATTTCAAGGGACTAGAACATGGACTATTTTAAAATGACAGATCGGAGATGTTAATGTATCCAAAAGTGTCTTATACATTTTCCAAAGAATATCATTTTTTATTTTTTCATTGGATTGTTTCATTGAGGGTTATAGATGGTTATGTTTCTAAATTGACTATGTGTGTAAAAAATGGTAATATTACTAGATTAAAAAGGCATGAATGTCATTCTATAATGGGTAGTATTTTACCGATTGGATTTATAGGTTTTTGTTATTTTATATTTTGAAATTTTCAAATAGAAATATCATATTTTGTTCTGAGATATTTGTGTGGTGACAACAAACTTCGATGGATAATGTTAACAAAAAGAAGATGTTGTTTTAATTTTACATAAATTTTAAAAAAATATTCCTATTAACTTTATTTGAGTCATTAGAACATATGAAATTAAATTATCCCTATAAAGTAAAATTTATAGGTTTGGTATAGTTCTGAGGGATGTTCCCATTAAAGAAATATATACAAAAAACCGAAGAAAAAGCTATATAACAAATCATTGAATGAAGGATTAATTGTAGAAGCTTATTTTGAATAGAAAATTTAATTATGTTTCCTTCATTATATTCAATATCAGTATCCCTCAAAACATAATCAAATTTGATATAATGAGGGAAATATTGAAGATGAAATTAATAATCAATTATCACTTTTCAATCATCCCAAACTTGGATTGGGTGGGGTTCATTAGTGATGGATTTCAGATTATGAACATCATAGAGATCATACATATGTTCCTCTCAACTATGATGAAATGAAACCATTTGTATTGTGAGTGCTCATATCACTTATTCAATAATTTATTTAGAAAATTAATATATATTTTAGTTTTAGATTATATTATAATCATATCAAGAAATGGTTTCCAAAAATTACATTAGATGTTCATGAAGAATGTGAGAAAACTTATTTTTCCTACAAGTTTCAAAAACTAGTGAAGTAAATTATTTATGGTTTAATATATAAAATATATTTATTACTTGTTATATTAATAATTGTTTCTCAAATTTTATGTTATCTAAATATACAGATAAAATTGACAATTTATTATTTATATTGGGTAACCCACCATCAAAAATTGTCAAATATTATAATGCATATGTGGTGAGTAGTTTTTGATTTCATACATATGCATTTGGGGAATAAAAAAACAATGAATATTAGTGTTTTCTTGAGAGGATCTCATCATAGGGAAAGTGAACATGAATTTTATGGAATGTTGGAAGAAATTATAGAACAGTATTATTTGGGATAGAATTAAATAACAATGGTTTAATGTCATTGGTTCGATACTGATAGAGTCTTGCACATTCATATGCACCATATAATCATTGATATTAAATATAAAATCCTTCTTTTAGAAAATGATCCATTTTTATTGGCACATTAGGCACATAAAATTTATTATACAAATTATTTTTCCACTCTAAGAGAGTTAAGGGGGTGGTGAAGCATAATAATAATTAAATTGCACGATAATCAGTTAATCTAAAGAGAATATGGTTCCACTGAAGTGTAAATAATTGAAATTTTTCAAAAGAACACTCCAAATACATATTTTCTATGATGAAACATGAATATAAATAATGAAAACCCATAGTTATGGGTCGATGATGAAGATTATATTATTCATATAAAAGAGTAATTTGAAGTTAAAAGAGATGATAAAACTAAAAATCCTATAGAAATTGATGATAATGAGGAAGAATATGAAGACATTGACACCATCATATATAAAGATGATTAAGATAAATATTGACCAATTTAAATCATAGTTATAATCATATTATATATAAATCTATATATACAACTTATTTTCAACTATTTTCTAACAAAAAATGTATTTTATTTCAGATGTACAATGATCATTTATCTTATATATTTCATGACTTGGAGGAGGCATCTCTACCTGGTTTTGAGCATGATGCTACATCGTCTGACCCTCAGACTACGGAAGGTTAATCAATGACTCAAAGTAGTAATTGTCTTGCGAGATTGATGATTCTTGACCTGATCCCAAGTAATATCTACTTCTTCAGTTCTATCCAGTTGTATAGAGTTATGTTTAGTTGTGTATTTTTTTTGTTTTCATTAATTATCATTAATTTTTTAATTTTTTAATTATTTGATTATTAGTTCAATTTTTTTCATAGATATTTTCTTATATCTACAGGACAGTATAGTTCTATATTGAAAAATTATTTTTTAGATCATGGATGACATGAGATCAGATTCTCATTGATGATTGACACTACCTGTTTGATCATTGGATGGTTAGTAGAGAAATAATAGTTATTTTAAAATTTATTTAATTAATAAGTTAAAATAATAAATTATTTTAGGGTTTATGGTGTCCCATCAATGATAGAATTCATACCTCTATCTAGGAGGCATGGGAGGTCTATATGAGTGATCATTTCTGACAGTTTCTACATAATATGAGGTAGATATCCATGTGGAAAGAGGGAGACCAAGATTTTGATCAGTCTTACTGCACCCACCAAATAGATCACATCTCATCTCATGTTTGGGATGAATTGTGTTCATAATGGATGATAGATACTTTTTAAAGGATAATATCATTTGGTCAACATATTGGGAGGAAAAAAGAGGTGACACATCCAGCTGGCAAGTGTATATTTAGTATATATCAATGACATATTTTAAATATACTTTTTAATAATTTATATAATGTTAAATGAGAACTACATATTTTATACTTATATAGGCAGTCAAACATCTCAATATTATGTATTTATAAATTTATAAGATAATGTACACTGATCATACTACTGAAGAGATTATAGGTGTCCTCCAACAACATATTTTGCTCAGTATATTTTTTTCTTTTGAGTTTTAAAATTAATTTCAATTGATATTTTACATTGTTTAATTTTAAATTTCAATTGAATGAGTCATATATGGATTCTAATCCCCAGACCTATTATGAGATTCAAAAAAAATACTGAGGATCATACCACTAGTGCAGTAGCATTTGATGGTGAAACATGGATGCAAGAGACTCATTATGTCTTCGATAAAGGATGAGTTATTAGTATCGCCTCTCGATTGATGATTAGGATTTATAATGGTACTATTGTGATGTTGACATCCTTATCGAATGGAGATCATGGAGAGTCATCATAATATATGGAACAATATGTGGTGATGATGAGATCTAAGTATGAGCTTATAGAGACCATGCGTTTGGAGTAGGGGGAGCTCAGTCAACAACTCCATCAACAACATGAGGAGATGCGTCAATGCTAGGAGGAGTAAAATGAGCATATTATGGAGTGAATATGATTTCTAACTAATGTATTTTTTATCTATTTCCCTCCATCACCTCCTTTAGATGAACCCTCCCCCTTAGTGATTTATGTATTTTTTTATTAACATTTTAATGTACATATATTTGGTAATTATTTTGTAAATCCATATATTTACATTTCAATATAGTGCGTATTTTATATTTTTTTGAATAATTTTTTTATTTTTATTTTTTATTTTATTATTATTATTATTATTATTATTATTATTATTATTTATGTTATTTTTTATGGGTGATACTTCCCATAGAAAATACTTATTTACGATGGGAGGGTAATCCTATTGTAAGTAGCTTAATAAAAGAAATTCAGGTCATATTATTTAGGATACCTTTTTTGAAATAAGTTAATTGCGACGAGACTCAGTCCCAAATGAGTATTTGTGATGTGATATCATTGTAATTAACCCAGAACAAATAGTTCAATGTTTTATTCATTGTTCATGTAGTGAATTGGTTATGGAACCCACGCACTTAGTAAAGACTAAGAGATCACAATCAGCTCCACCATCATTTTAGTTACATATTCGAATGAAGGAAACCAAAAATACCTTCATGGATTCCTTTCACAATGAAAACCCCCTAAAATGAAAAATTAAACCCCCTTCCAAATCCAAATGATGAATATGAATAGGGTATACACCCCACAATTCAACCCTTCAATATTGAATTCCCTTGATAAAATGTGTCTCATGTTTATCCTCTAAACAATTAGACCCCCGGGGGAATTGGATTCTAGAATTCACTTGATAATGGGGGCTCGAATCATAGAGGTAGTAATAGGAACTCTCTTGGGTCAATGATTGTTTTCTTCCATATTCAATGAACTATGATAAAAAGGGCCTCCCTACAAGAGTAATCCCCTTGTATTTCTTATAGGGGGCTATAATACTCTTACCTATGTATCCCTTCCGCATCCAATATCAAGAAGGAAGAAAGGAGGATGATATTTCATGTTAGGTATAAGACCTAAGATAATCCCCATTGGTGACATCAATGATCCATGGATAATCATAACGTGGAGCCTTAGTGCGTTATCACCATATAAACCATATTGAACACTCTCATAAAATAGGCCTAGTCATCTATATGTTGTTTATCACACCAATCACGACTCACATACACTTAGATATCTAAGTTAATCATTTCATTGGAATGATCAAAATTCCTCTAGTTCGAACCGACTCACCTGGTGTAATCCTTAATCAATAATTCCATCATTAATAATCATGTTTTAATCTTTTATTTATGATTCTTATAATTGAATTTTAATATGAATAAACCCCACTCAGCCCCATTTCAGCACATATTTCATGGGACATACGTCCTAGTCTCATGACGTAAAACTACACGACAACATCTTTACCACATGATGTTAAAATTCATGGTACATTCCAATCACATGATCTTAAAATGTGCCCCCCAAACTTTTGGTACAATGATTTTTATTTAGATGTGATATATAGCATTCATATTTTTGGTTTAAACCAAACATTATCATTCCTCTATTTTTATCATCACGGTGTCATATCCATCATGAGATCAATTGCATATATTGAGTGAAAAGATGGATTGAGGGAGGGGGGTTGAATCAGTGGATTAATTTTATGAAATCCTTTCTTTTAATTTCAACCAATTGAACACATTAAGGTTATCAATCTAGTCAGTGAAATATCATAGTCTCACCTTGTATATATAAATAATAAAAGAT
Source organism: Viscum album (assembly GCA_963277665.1). Taxonomy (NCBI): domain Eukaryota; kingdom Viridiplantae; phylum Streptophyta; class Magnoliopsida; order Santalales; family Viscaceae; genus Viscum; species Viscum album. The sequence continues at coordinate 499,087,924 of OY728150.1, forward strand.
ATAAAAACACACAAAATTTATAAATTTTAGTAAAAAGTCCTACTCCATTCCATGTTGGTTAAGATCCCCAACACGGATTATCATTTATAATGTTCTCAAAAATTATAATTGTTTAGGAAACAACTGGTTATACACCCTAGTAGATGATCCTAAAGTAAGTCATTCTTATAAAACCCAACAGTCCAAATATTTTTCCTTAGTTTGTTAGACATCAAAACTATATTCTCTTCAAATTAATTGGTTAGACACCCGAACCTTGAGCCTCATAAATAATTGGTCATACACCCCAGTCACATGCTTCTTATTTTATTTTTATTGATCCACAAATATTAAGATCTCTTTTTTCTCCTAGTTGATTATTATCCACTTGGAATAGATCTTTCTCAGTGATTTCACTAGATAAACCTTGCTCATGTACAACTTTAGTATCTTCAATAGCTTCATGGAGTATTCTTGTTGCCTTGAAACTCCTTCATAACATATCCTGATTGATTTGGATCTTCTAAGCTTACTGAATTTTTAGACTTAAAAGCCTTATCATAAAAGTATATTCTAGCTTCAGTCTGAAAAACATCTATCATTTAATGAATGATTGGTCTTCCATAAGTTGTCAAATTATTAGGAAATTACTTCTTATTCAGATGAATTCCTAGACTCACAATAATGTTTAAATTTGATTCACACAACTTCTTAAATATTATTTTATACAAAATTAATTTTTCTCTATATCAATCCAACATCTTTTAATCAACTCAAATATACTTCATGAATGTGTTTCATGGAATTCTCAACTGATGCTCAGGGAACATTCTTTTCTTCTCCACTATATATTAATCACATTTTACATGAAATTTTTCCCATGAATATTATATTAATATATCTAATAATATATAAATTATTACACTCTATTGGTTCACTTTATTGGTTATTCTTGTCTGGGTTTCACACTCACATAAAAACTACATCCACATGACAAATATTTTTCTCAAAAACCGTATGAATGTTCATATGCTAGTACACTAACAGTAAATTACATCCACCACATACAACATCCCCACATAGTATCTTAAAAAATAATTTATACATAGCTTTATAATAAAACAATTATGTAAGGCTACCTCAGTAGGTGGATTTACACACATATCATTTTATAATGTTTCATAATCCATTGAATGATCTTTCAAAGTGTTTAAACATATATAATTTATTTAAATAAATATATGTTCTTTACATTGAAGCTTCATAAGTAGGAGGAATAAGAATATTTCCCATGTTTATTGAATGGATTACATCTACTAGATCAATAGACTTACCATTTATGCATATGTTTTTAACATGAGAATAATAACCCACAAACAAATTTTCCCCACATCGAAGTTCCACATGGGTGAACTCAATAATATAATAAAATATATTCCTTAAATTAGATAGATGCAAGTACTAGGGTTCACTCATGGCCCACTTGCATCGACCTATGCTGGCACCCTCTACAACTATGCTTCCCCGCATGATGGTACCACTACTCCTCTTCACTAACTTGTGCAATCCCTATTTGTGCTATGCATGCCCACTCACCTAATTCCAATTGTAGTATATGTAAATATTCATTGCATGTGGTTGAACACTAGTCCCACATGTTGTTGAGGTGGGTCCTTGGTTGGCTTATGGGATTAATTTTTTTATAGGTTAGAATTAATAATATTTAGAATAGTTCTAATTATATAATTTATAATACCAATATATTATCAAATAAAATTCTCAATATCAACATCCTCTCCAATTCATAATGTAATTTATTTTTGAATGATCCTCATAGAAACTCCCCATACAACGATTGAATATTTCATGGAATTATTTAAAATAATTCATTACTTAATTAAGGGATGAATTCACATGTTGAAAACATTGTGATACTATAACTTCATTAGAAAATGTCTTATACTCTAATACTAGTTCAAAAATCATTATAATTACATTTCCACTTTGTATCGAACTAATCCAAATGAGTTATTCAAGCTATTATCATCACATTATCCTATGGACATACATGTATTCTTTATTATGCTTGGAATCTTATTCTATAGCATCATCAACTCCTCAATAAATACTTTTTTATAGATTGAATTTATGATATACTAAAAAAAGACAATATTCATTCTTTAATATTTTTCATATTCTCTTCAATATTTCTATTTGTATCTATTATCAATAGTTATTCATTGAATAGATTCAATATTTTTCTCCCCGTCATTAAAAATAAATTCAAAGGTACAATAGGGTCCTTATCATCTTAACCAATATTATAATCATGTCTTCATGACATCCTCTTCTTATTCCTTCACTTAATGACCAAATCTTATCCACTTATGTGGGAAGTATGAGGTATCATTTATTTTATTTTCAAAGAGCCTTTAGCTATTAAAATATAATTCTACACGGGAAATCCCTTTGCATAAAACAAGAGTGTATAAAAATGTTACAAATGCTATCCATATATTATTCACCATGATATCAAATTGAAACAAATAAATTTTTTATGTTTTTGGGTTTCTCATATAATAGAATCATAAAATATAATATTACCTACACATCTCTCAATAAAAACATCAAAACATTCATGTGTAAAGAGATATAACTCCCCATTGTTAGCAAAATTTTGACTAAACCATGACAATAATTGTCCATTCATTTATAGCAGGGATATAGACGTGATTTTTATACCTCAAATTCTAATTTTTCAAAATATATTCGATTGTTCTGAATTTCCTGTGTAGTGAAGATTTGACAACTTTAACCTATCAATGATCCCCTTAAGGGATCCATACATCACCTTTAATTCCCTATATGTTAGTAAACACACACTCACACATTATGGAATATGGGGGCACCATTATGTTTTTAGGAAAAACATTTATGATGAGATATTCTTCTCAAACTAGACTTTATTTGTCTTCCAATCTCAGCATGTGAATATTTTGTTAGAATCTTCTTTCTATTTTTAATCTCTTTTGTTTGATTAAATTATTTCTTCCCTTGAAGTTATATTTTGTATTGAATCCAGTTTCTACCTCATTATGCTGGATCATCTTGTTTTCAGTTATAGAAAAATTCTCATCATGTTTCTCCTCACTTAATGAAGCTAATTTCATTCCTTTTTCTTCAATATGGTTTTCATCTTCCATCAAATATTTTTCCATTTTTAGTTGATTTGACCAAACAAATAGGAATTCTATCTTGACATTCTTGGTTTTCTTTAAATATTTAAATGAATTATGTCTTTTTTATATTGATTAATTTTCCCTTTTATAGTATAGGCAATATATCCTAGTAGTCTTATAATATGTTTCTTATTGGTTCGACCTTACGACTTACATCTGCCACAGAATTATTCTAAGAATTTATATCTTTTATAAATTAGAAACATGGTTGTATTTTTTTCAGAAAAATATTTCATCAATTATATATTATCAAATTTTAACCATAACTCTCCCTTGATTCATGCTCGTCTCATGGAAATGACATGTTATACCAATAAGAGCAGGCTTTCTTCTTCTACCATTCACAACACCAACAAAAACATATAAATTTAGATCATTTACCTTGATATATATTTTGTATAGTTTTGTTTTTTTTGTAATTCATTAATAAAACATTATTTTCCTTCGGGGAAGTTATTTTCTTAACACATTTATATCTCCATTTGAAGTAGGAAAATATCTCCTATTTTCCCTCTAGAATCTAGTAAGATTAAAATTAATTTTTTCACTAACAATGGATAATTCACCTTTAGCCTTAGTATAAATCATGAAATCTTCGTTTATCTTGTTATGTTTTATCATTTATTTATATTTATCCACTTGGTTGTATTCTTATACTATTTTTATAAATTTGCATGTTATTATAGCATTCTAATCCCTTTTACATAATCTTGTAGAAAAATGAACAATAATCTATGAATATTCTTCTCTTATTTTTTGGTTTAGTCTGTAACAAACCAATGTTTTATAAATTGAATTACCTTATAAAAATCATGCCTTAATTTATAAAAAAATTTGGAAACAGAATTCCTCATCATTCTTAAATAAAAAACTATATGACCTTTAAACATATATTTTCCACTTTTGTGTTCTGAATTTCAAAATGCTGACATACACTGTTGCGATCAGCAAGATATTTGCAGTCTGATATGAAAAACATAATTTTTGGTGAATAATAACCTAAAATTATTAATAGTAACCTAACCTTTGTAATTCTAATATGACCATTATGAATAGTAAATCCTCTAAAATACTAGTAACATTACCCATGAATGATTAAATAAAACGTATACATCTTATAAGTGACAGATGACCATAGTAAAAGAACTGGTATTTTTGTAATTCAAAAATAAATAATTATAATTAATTAATATATTTAAAAGAAAATTTATTTTCCTAAATTTATTTCATAAAATAAAAATTTTATGTTCTGGTTTTGTGATAATGTTATATGACCTTATGTAATTTTTTAATGCATTATGAAATCAGTTTTAATTTTAAAATCTATACTTTTCAAGTGACGTATGATTTTAATAAAAAATTAAATAAATCATAATTAGAAAAATATTTTTATAAAATTCAGTTCATTTTTTTATTATACACATAAAAATGGTTTGGGTGATTTTTTTGGATTTTTATGAAATACATGAATTTTTTATGAATAAGGAAATACCATAATTTAAAAAATAAGTTAAATTAATGAATTATAAATTAATGGGTGATGTTCTGCAGATGTAAGAACATATGGTTTGAATTCAAATTATACAATTACTATAATTAGTAATGGAGGACTCATTATTACTTGTCTTGTGGAGAAACAATAAATTAATGAATATTATATTGTGAAAACCCCTCTCTCCTCTACTATAAATACCACCCTTCACACACTCATTTCCTCACTGCTTTGAAGCTTCAAGAAATTCAAAAACTCTTCCTAAACAGATTCTATATACCCTGCCACATGTATAAGATATTTTTATCTTATCAAAAGACCTATCATAGAAATCTTAATGAGGAACTCAGGAGGATGATTCAAGTGGTAATTCCCCCCCTCTCTCTTCCATTAATTTCCTTCCAATTTTAAGTTATTTTCTTTATATATCCCCATCTATCCACATTAAAATGGTATATTAACTCCATTATAACACATATAATGTAATTATATGATACAAATGGGAAAATATATCTTCCAATCCCCTTCTCCTATTCTTTTTTATTTTAGAATATAAAACGTTGTTCATGATGTGTTAATTTGTCACCATCAAGAACAACATATTTTCTTTACCAATATTAGATCTAGTCGGGAAACTATTTTTATGGTTGAAACAGATTATATTATATGTATTTTATCCTATTTAATGTTATGAAAATATCATCTTAACATATTAGTAGTTGATATAACAAAACAAGTTCGTTATGATCCAAAAACCGCCAAAATTAACCTTAGATGATCATTATTAAATTTTAACTAATGATTCATCCACATGGTATATAATATAATTAATTATACGATAATTTACACTCCTTAAATATAATTAATAACATGTAATATATGTTTTGTATGTTTATCCATGTTCTACATGAACATCCACTCAAGAATACAAGTGAACCTTTCAAGAAAACAATAAAAACAAACATTCTCAAACAATGAATTAAATCTTTTAATCCCATAAAAAGGCCTATAAAAGAATTGAATGATACCACAATAAAACATTTTAATTTATTAAAGGTTACTTAATTGTTAATTAATGAATATAATGTGGTTATATAGGACATTAATGTGAATAAAGTGTTCAGATACAAGGTAAAGGGGATATTCGTCAACCCAACTTTCTTTCTTTGGGTTCTCCATATTTAACTCCATTTTTGGTATGGTAATTCCTTAAATGTTTTTTTCATAATTACATTACATTTTATGGGATATAAATGTTTTCGAATAGAGTTTATATCAAACAATTTTTTTCCAAAAAAAATATTCTGTCAAACAAACACTCCCTTTTTACTTCATGATTATTGTTTCATTCTACACTCATGAATAATGGTTCAATGCAAAGAATGATCATATCATTTTATTTTTGGTACCACATATATATTAAACTATGTTTTATAATGTGAAACCCATTTATTTCCATGTGTTATATGATGTTCATGTTTTATATATTTTTAATGTGGCATGCATGATAATGTATATACTATGATGTGATGGGTGCACCCAAAATTATACAGTGCTCCAATGAATTGGGTAAATTATTGAATCTTATTAGTGAAATTGAAATTTTGTGTGAACATGATTCTAACTTTGTTCAAAACAATGTGTGGTAGTTGACCACTATGACATGATGTTTTAATTTTATGTGTTGGAAAATTTCTTCTTTTTATTAATGTTTTATCTTATGATTTTGATGATAATGTTAAGGTTATTATCACCACAAGATATATTGTTCTAATATATCCAATTAATGTGATTTTATCTCATCACTTTTTGATGTATATCCTCAAGTGACTACATGTACAAAGGATTGGTCAAGTTCCAATAAAAATCTAGAGAAGAAGAAATTTAATAAATGTCTATGCTTGATGTTGTAAATGTTATATTTAGTACTAGTTTTCCCTAGACACTATTCCTTTGGATCCTCATGGTGTAAAAATATTATGATTTTTATCTTTATAATGATGTAATATTAATTTTAGAATAGTCAGGGTCACTATAGTTGGTATCAGAGGGAAGGTTTAGTTAATTTGGGAATTAGGATTAGTGAACCCCAGAGAAAACCTGTAGCATGAGACAATTTAAAAATATTCACACAAGAATATTTACATAGGGATAACATAAGATATTATTTAAGTGTATATTTTAAAAATTAATAAATTTTTCATAACATGTTGAATTATGTTTTGTTCTAACCTTATCTTTTTTATAAAAGTGTTGCTACGAGGAGAAACCAGACCAAAAACTCATGGGAGGGCCAATGCAATGATTTCCTAAACAACATTCCCAATGATTTGGGAGGTGGAGTTAAAAAATTCATGGTGATTCTTACCCAACTATCTTTGGATATAAATAGTATCCATAATAATGGGGAAATTCTACCTTCAACAATGTGGATGAGACTGGATATCGATTGATTTATGTGGCAACAACCACTATCGTTTAGTGGGTCTTCTAATCCACAAGTTGCATAATAGTGGGTCAACAGCATTGAAATGAAATTTTGTGTGCTTCATTTTTCAAAGACAGAGAAGAAGAAATTAACTATTTATCGTCTTTAGGAAGATTCTGATCAATGGTGAGATTTGATTAAGAACACCAAGCCAAGAGACAGATTTGAAGAGATGTAATGGGAAGACTTTATGATCATGTTTATTAATAGTATTTCCAATAAAATATTCATAAGAAGACAAAAATAGAATTTATTGAGGTCAAGAAAAATGAAAGTGAATTTTTCATGACCTAAAAAGAGAACTTCACAATGATTTTAAGGTACACTTCTGCTTCTTTCCCACAATGATGGAAAATTTATAAGATTCTTTAGTGGAATAAAACAACACATTCAAAAGGCTCTTGAAATTTGAAAAATTGGGAGTTATGAAGAAGTAGTTTGATGTGATCTCAAAGTGGAGATTGAGATTAGAGAGTGGTACCATGGATAGGTAGATAATAAATAAATGATAAAGTTTCAAGATGGGATATATTATGATAAAGGTGGTAAGAAAACTCAATGACCCACATGAAAAAAATTTCAAATGACTCCTCATGGGAACTACCTCAAAAATAATGGGAAATTATTAAATGGTGGGAAATAATGACACCATATCTAGAGTGTCAAAAATATATGAGAAGGATAGTGAATGTGGTGGATGAAAGGAGGGAACCATCCATGGTTTAATGCAATAATTATTGGGTGGAAGGGCACTATGCAAGCCAGTGCACTAAACCTCATGTCCTTGATTGTAATCAGTGTTAGTAGACACCGAATACAATGAAATAAGGTAACTATTATGCCATCACTACTATGGATGTGGAGAAAGATAATGAAGCTATAAAAGGTATACTTACTATAAACTCAAGGATGGAAAAAGTATTTTTTTGATTCTGGTTCTATGCAGTCATTAATATCTTGAATGTTTTCTAGAACTATAGAATCGCATCCAAAAAACCTTGAAGTATAGTTATTTGTAAAAATAGTGAGTGGTGTAAGAATCAAAACCCATGTGTTTGACTCTTCTCATGTTGCAGTAAGTGGGAAAATTCATCGAACGAATCTCATAATACTTTCCTTGGTGGAATTTGACGCTATAATGGGAATGTATTGGATTTTGTTATATAGAGCACATATAAACTATCTGGAAAAAGAAATTTATTTCCATATTATGAACCATCCCATGATCCACTAAAAATGAAAGGAAGATCATGAATCTCATTTAAAAAACCCTAAAATGGTGTGGGTGTTGATTCCCTATGAAGAAGCATACCACACCCAAATGGTTGAGTCAATAGAAAGTGCCAACAGTGTAAAAATTTCTATCATGAGAGAATAAAATGACTTAGTTCCTGAAGAGTTACCCGAAAATCCCCTAGATTTTGAGGTCGATTTTTCCATAGAACTCATACAACAAACTACTCCTATCTCAAAGTGTACCTATAAGATGGATCCAATGAAACTGGAGGATTTAAAGAAGCAACTGTAAGAGAATTTGGATAAAGGATTCATACACCCTATTGAATCACTTTGGGGTACGCCAGTTCACTTTTTGAAGAAGAATAATGGAACAATCCTACTATGTATCGATTATCGGGAACTAAAATAAATCACTATAAAGAACAAGTATCCTCTTACAATGATTGATGACTTGTTAGATCAGATAAGAGGAGATCAATACATCTAAAAGGTGGATCTTTATTCTATATATCATTAGCTAAATGGGAAAAAGGAAGATATTAAGAAGATAGTCTTCTATACATGGTATGGGCACTATGAGTTTTTAGTGATTCCATTAGGACTTAATAATTCTCCTTCAGTCTTCATGGATTTGATGAACAGAGTTTTTAGACATTTCCTTGAAAAAATTTTGGTAGTATTTAGCGATGATATTCCCTTATACTCCAAGATCAAGGAGGAACATTAATAACATATAAGACATTAATTAGAGACATTGAGAAAGAATAAGTTGTATTCCACGTTGAGAATGTGAAACTTTTGGATGAATCACGTAACATTCTAGGGACATGTGATCACATTAGAGGTAATTTCTATGGACCTTTCAAAAACATAGAAGATTGAGGAACGACCCAGACCATCAAGTGTCACAGAAATCTTTAGTTTTCTTGGATTAGATAAGTACTATAGAAGTTTTGTGAGAAATTTATCATGATTTTCAATCCCGCTAACTAAGTTGACATAGAAAGGGGTAAAGTATTTCTGGACGGAAGAATGTGAGGGAAGAATTAAAGAGCTAAATAGAATGCTGATCATTGAACCAGTACTCACATTGCCGAAAAGTGGAGATTGTTTTGTGATATTTAGTGATTATAAAAATAAAGGCTTCGGCCCTGAACCCATGAAAAATGATAATGTGATAGCCTATGCATCATGAAAGTTGAAGAACAATGAGAAAAACTACCCAAATCATCATCTAGATTTGGCAGCCATGATTTTATCCTTGAAAATCTAGCAGCACTACCTTTATGGTGAGAACTGTGACATATACACTGACCACAAGTGCTTAAATTATATATTCACAAAAAATGAGCACAACGTGCTTCATAAGAGATGGTTATAGCTAATGAAGGGTTACTATTTATCTATTCACTATCTTCCTTGAAAGGCGAAGAAGGTTGTTGATGCTATAAGTAGAAAAGAACATGCTACTCTATCAATGTTTTTGATTGAGAAAGACCCTATCTTCTTGGATATGCAAAGGATTTATTTTTAAATCACAAGGGTAGGGGATACATCCTACCCTTCCCAAGTGATTTCACATCCATCAATCCAAGAGATGATTAAAGAGGCACAAAGGGATGATCTGGAGTTACAATAGAAGGTGAATGCACTAATGGAAGGGAAGAGTCATGAGTTCCATATCAATGATGATGATATGATCCAGTATGGAACATTAGTTTATTACCTTCATCACCTAATATTAAGGTGGATCTATTGGACAATGCATATATCTCCACATTCTCTATGCGTCCCGGTAGCACCCAGATGTGTCGAGATCTCAAAGAAAACTTCAGATGGGATAACATGAAGAAGGAGATTGGGGAGTATATATCATGGTGCTTGGTATGTTAAAAGGCTAAATCAGAGTGAAAAAATTCTAAATGGATGATGAAACCATTGCCTATACCCATGTGGAAATGGGAGAATGTCACTATGGGCTTTTTTATTGGTCTCCAGAAGACGTCACAGAGAAATAATGAGATATGGGTTTTGGTTGACCAACACACCAAGACTTCTCATTTTATCACTATTCGTGAAGTTCTATCATCTGAATAAATTGAAATGTTATATGTGATGGAAGTGGTGAGACTTCATGGTATTCCAATATCGATTGTCTCTGCTCATGATCCAAGGTACAAATCTATGTTTTGGAGGAGTATTCAACATTTATTGAGTAATAAATTAAATTCTAGTGTGACCTATCACACTCAAATTGATGGCCCATCTAAAATGACTATTTAGATGTATGAAAAAATTCTAATAGCCTACTATTTAGAATTCAAAGGTGGATGGGTTCAACATCTCCCATTGGTTGAGTTCTCATTAAACAATAGCATCATCTCATGTATTCATATGGCTCTATATAATGGTTTGCATGGAAAGCGATGTAAAATTCCAACCTGTTGGGATAAAGTTTGAGAAAGAAATACATTTGGACCCAATCTTATGCAAGAGATGATAGAAAAGTTTCATGTCATCAAAAAACATCGAAGCTATTCATATTTGGTAAAAGAGCTATGCTGACAACCGTCGAAGGGACTCGGAATTTGATGTTGGAAATAAAGTCTTCCATCGAATATCAACATGGAAGATAGTCACATGGTTTGGAAAGAAATCCTAGATAATCCCAAGGTGAATTTTACACTTTTATATCATTGACCACATAGGATCCATGGTCAATCAGCTTTCACTTACACTTAATATGGCTTCTGTTCATGATGTGTTTCACGTATCACTCATAAGGAAGTACATACTAGATACCTCACATGTACTAAACTCAGAGGTGGTATAACAGAAAGATGATCTATCCTATGAGGAGTAGCAAGTATAGATACTAGACCATAGAGAGTAGGTTTTACACAAAAATTAAACTCACCTTGTCAATGTTTTGTGGAGGAACCATAAGTTTGAAGAGGAAACTTGGAAACCAGAGGAGGAGATGAAGGAGAAGTACCCTCACCTGTTTATGTAAAACAAAATTTCAAGGGTGATGATTCATAAGTGTAGATAAATGAAACGACCTAATGTTTTACCAAATAAATTCCCTTATTATAATCACGACATAATGTATAGTCAAATTTTGAAACACCATTATACATCATTCTTAAATGAACTACTATGCTACCTTTTAACATAAATTTTCCACTTTGAAATTTTGATTTTTGAAAATATGACATACAAGGGTTTGATCATTAAGATGTATGGAGTCTGATAATGACAAAACATTTTTTTATGAATAGTAACCTACCCTTATGAGTAGTAACCTACCCTTATGAATAGTAATATGACCCTTATTAATAGTAAATCCTCCAAATGAATAGTAACCTTACCCATGAATTTTTAAATAAAACATAGGAATCTATTAACTGATAGTTTTACCATAGTAAAAGAATTGGTATTTTTGGAAGTAATAAATAAATAATAAATTAATTTAATATAAAATATATTTTTTTAAAATATTTTTCATAAATAAAAAATTCTATGTTCTGGTTTTAATTTTATTTTATAATACCTTAAGTAATTTTTGAAAGCATTATGAAATCAATTTAATTTTAAAATTTGTATTCTTCAAGTGAATTATAATTTTAATCAAAAATTAAATTAATCATAGTTATAGAATTATGTTTGAAAAATAGTGTTCATTTTTTGTATTCAACACTTTGAAAAAATTTTAGGGTGAGATTTTTGGAATTTTCTGAAATACATGAATTTTTTATGAATAGAGAAATACCATAATTTACAAAATAAGTAAAATTCATGAATTATAGATTCATGGGTGATGATATGATGATGTAAGAACAAATGGTTTTGATTCACATGATAAAATTAAAATAATTAGTAGTGGGAGACTCACTATTACTTTTCTTGTGGTAAAATAATAAATTAATGAATATTATATTGAGAAAACCCCTCTTCCCTCCACTATAAATACCACCATTCAAACCCCCATTTTCAACACACCTATCATGCTCAAAACCCTATATAAAATCTTCCAAAAAATATTCTATATCCCCTTCCCCACTTCCAAGTGCTTCTGGTCTCATCAAAAGACCAAGACTAGGTTCTTTAAAGAGGAACTTAAGAGGAGGATTCAAGAGGTAATTCCTCTCACTATATTTTTCTTTAATTTCCTTTCAATTTCAAGTTCATTTCTTAATATATCCACGGATATCCTCATCCAAATGGTATGGTAGATCTAGTATTATACATATAATGGATATTTATGTTACTAATGTGATTTTATTTCATCCAATCCCCTTTTACACTTGTTTATTATTTTAGAAAAGAAAATGTTGTTCGTGAGGTTGTAATTTATCACCTTCTAGAACGACATGTTTTCTTTACCTCCATTAGATCTAGTTATGAAACCATTTTTATGTTTTCACCAGATTATATTTTATGTATTATTTCCTATTTAGGGTCCTAGAACTAAATTATTTATATATTACTAAACGATAAAACCAATAACATTCACTATGATCCAAAAACCACCCAAATTAACCTAAAACGATCATCATTAAATTTTAACTAATGATTCATCCACAAGTTTTGTAAAATAATTAATTATAACATAATTTAAAATAATCTTATATCATTAATAACATGTAATATCTGTTATTTTTTTATCCATGTTCTACACGAACTTCCATTCTTGAATACAAGTGAGTCGTTCAATAAAACTATAAAAATGAACATTCTCAAACAAAGAATTTAATCTATATAACATATAAAAATGACCATAAAAGAACTTAATGAACTATAGTAAACCATATTTATTTACAAAATGTTCTGAAATTGTTAACTAATTAATCTAATGTGGTTATATAGGTGATTAATGTGAAAAAATCATTCAGAAATAAGGTAAGGAGAAATTCTTGAACCCAAAATTCTTTCTTCCGGTTCTCCCAATTTAACTCCATTTTTAGTATGGTCAATCCTTAAAAATTATTTTTTAATAATTATATTACCTTTTATGTTATATACATGTTTTCCACTAATGTTTATGTCAAACAAATGTCTTCCAAAATAACTCTTCTTTCATATAAACACACCCTTTTTACTTCTTGATTATTGTTTCACTCTTCACTCATGGTTAAGGGTTATATGTCAAGAATGATACTCCATGTTCATTTTGGGGACCAAATTTTTATGAATGAATTATTTATTATGTTAAACCCTTTTCTTTGCATTGGTTATGTTAAGAAATTTTTTTACATAAGTTTAATGTGGCATGCATGATAATGAAGATATTATAATGTCACGGGTGCGCCATGAATTATATAGCACAATATGAATGATTGAATGTGATAGGTGAACACAAAATTATAGAACGCTGCAATAAATTGGGTAAAGTGTTGAATCTTATGAGTTAATGTGAAATGATGTGTGAACATGATGCTAGATTTTTTCACAACAATGTGTGATACTTGACCACTAGGACCCGATGTTTCATTTTTACGGATTGCAATAATTTATGTGTTTTTATTAATGATTCTTCTCATGATTTTGATGATGATGTTATGGTTATGCTCACCCCATGCTATATTGTTCTCTTCTATCTTCTTATTGGGATTTTATCTCCCCCCCCCCTTTTGATGTATATTCTTAGGTTGCTACATGTACTAAGGAGAGGTCAAGTGCCAATAAGAAGCTAGAGGATAAGGAATTAAATAAATTCTTATGCTTGATGTTGAAAATGATATGTTTTGACCTAATTTTCCCAAGACACTAAAACTCTAGATCCTCATGGTGTAATACTATTATTCATTTTATCTTTATAATGAATTAATAATAATGTAAGAAAAGCCGAGGTCACTATATAGTCTATCTGGATTTCCCAGGTTGTAAGCCTTGTTGTTTTGAATGGAACCACCACTCTTTTGAACACTTATTAGGGGAAAAAAGCTTCATAAATTTTTTTTCATCCACCCTTGATGTGGTATATTTATCAATATTTTCACCATTCATATATTCCTAAAATTTATTTTTAAAATTGTCCCAAAAATTGAAACAACATTAGTACATAAGATAGTTTCTAGGATTTGGGATACCTTCTTCTTAGTAGATATTTCCATTTGATTAGAGGATGATATCATTCTATTATTAGAGCCACAAATCTCTGGGATTTGTCTGAAAAAATCTCATTTTCCTGCAATACGGGAGGTTCTAGTTTGTGGTCATTCATGATTCTTCAATCTCACCTCTAGATCAAAATACTTCATGTTGAGGGTGTTCATATAATCCATAACTAATATCATCTTATATTCCCAATCATAATTCTGCTTATTAATTGAAGGTACCATGGTATAAAACAAAAGTCGATGGGATGAGAATATAAAATTTGTATCACCAGAGTGACATGTCTTCAATATCTCCGACGATCTAAGCCCAGATAGAGGTCCAATGATACCATGTAAATATTTCAAAGCACAAAATTAAATAAATGGTTTTCTAGTTTGACTTGATGATGTTCAACTATAGATAATTGCTAGAAAAAACTGCCGGAAGAATCCATATTTTACACCCTCTAAAGTTTTTAACCATGATTCAAGAATACAAGCATATGTCGTCTGTTGAATTTCGAGAGCTAAAATGGATATCGAATGATCTCTTCGATCTCAAAACAATCACCTAGATTACATTCTTTTGATCTATTATGGTGTTATTAGATCTCTTTATCAGATATTGTCCTTATATCTCTAGGATATAAGATAAGAGGGGAGCTCTCAATCCATTGGAATGAATTTCACATAAAAACGAGCTCCTCATCTTCTTATATAGTAGATTTCCAAAATACCAAGTTAGGGTTCCTGGGTCCCTATCTATTTAACACCCACATCAAAATTAACAAATAATTAATTATGATGAACTAACTACATCATTGATATTTTTTATAATTTATCAATGACTTCTAATATATATTAAATATATTATATGATATTACTAGATTCATTAAGTAAAACAACATCCAAATAATTTTTCTGTTATTTTAATAAAAAAACCACATTGATGGAAAAGTGGGAACATTTCATGACCGATTAAACCTTAAAAATTCAAAATTCAAAAGCAGGTCCCAAATTCAAAAATCAATAATAGAAGACATCGCCATGGGAATCAAATCCAAAAAAACACAATGCCACTCATGAATCATTCTGATGTTCTCATCATCACAACACCACTGTCAACATCATTCCATTACTGTCCACACCAACCGTCGATCCATCACCTCCTTAGTCACCACAACACCAGTGCGAAAAAACCACCCAAGATCATCCCACCACCGCATCCATCATAGAAAGAAACCATCTCTATCATTGTCGAACCATCATCATCACTTGAGTCATTAACACGACTCATATATCCATCTAATATTAAATGAAATTTGAACATTTAAATAATATTAATTTAAATAATATTATTTCAAGTATTTACTTAAAAATTTATAAATACTTTTAATAAATAAATTCAACTTCATTATTCAATACTCAAATAGTAATGAGTTTATTTCTTTATCAGTAATTGATAAAACATGGATAGCTCTTTTACCTTTTTGTGGGTCACACCATGTCCTACATACCTATCCAAAAAAATAGGGAAGAATCTTGAATGTGATATTACGTGTGAACCTCTAAGACATTATGTCAACAATAGTGAATAATATTCACAGACTAATAGAGGAGTCTAACAACCTATCAAGACCCCCAAAGTGACATGGAATAGTCATAGCATCAAAAACTATCCTTCAAACACATGATTTGTAATATAATCACTTTGTAAAACAATATATCATAAATCACGTTGCATACTTTTTATTCCATCCATTATTTTCATTATTATTTGTTGATCAAATTGAATAGATTTACCTTTGACTATGATGGAAATGGATTTAATGAAGGTACTCACATCCAAATCTAAAATTCATGAGGTATCATTTCCAAAAATCGGAAGTGAAAAATTCTATCTTGATCATTCAATGAATTCCATATCACCCATGATGCACCCAACACAAGCTACCATACCATAAATTTAATTTCAATGTTTTTTTCTTGCATCAATGAATGTGATCAAATGAAACACATTGATAATGATATCAAGTCAGTAGATGAATACACATGTTTTTAGATAAGAATAAACCAATGACACCCAAGGCATGTGGTGTTCATATTGTTGGGAATGTCCTCATGATCTCTCCTACTATATATCACCATATGTGAAATTCATTAGATGATGTCTCAATGCTTATGAACCCCTAATAGTTGATAGATTTACATCATATGTGTCCTGTCAATATGATATATCTATACCATATGTCATATCTTTAATATTACTATCATGGTATCACTAGGTAATCATTGTATCCTAGGAACTCCAATAACCATTTGATATTACATGGAATCTATGGATATTACCATAAATATAGTGGATAAGAAAGTATCAAAACTATTTTTGTATGAAAAAAAGTTATATATGTAAAATTTTATGCATGTAATGGTAATAAACATATATACAAATGTTGGGTCTAGGGAACCAAATTTCAACACTCCCACATGCAATAGAGAAACCATATTATAAGTCTCAATTTGCTAGCTCGAACATGAGAATCATGCTTTTGCAGAGATATGGCATTAGTCAGGGGGTCTACCAAATTGTCCTTTATGGTTACTTTGATAACGGTGACTTCACCTATCTATGTAAAATACCTCAAGAGATGAATACTATGAAGTATATTCTTTGTCATATGTTAGGACTTGGGTTCCTTGGAATGCACCAGTACCACAATATTGTCACAATAAACTGGAAAATAGTCTGCACTACTAATTACAACAACAATGTCTAGGAGAATTTTTCATATCCAAAGTTCCTCCTTAGATACAAAATAAGTCACTATATACTCATATTCTATGTTAGAGACAGTGACCATAGGTTTATTTGAGATTCTATAGCTCACTAGGCCACTTTTCAGGAAGAATACATTGCCTGACTACGATTTTAGATCATCATGATCTATATGAAAACTAGAGAAAGTGTATCTTCTAACTACTAGTTCCTCATACCCTCCACACATGCCATTTTATTCCACAAGTACTTCTGGATAGTTTCCATAGCTACTCAACAAATCTCTCCTAGATTATCTTGATATATTCCCAACATTCTTAAAGAAAAAGAAACCTTAAAACTAGTACATAGCATGGGATACATGATAGATTCCACTGTGTAGGAATAAGTTATTATACTCATTTGTTCAATATCCTTATGTTTTTACCAGAAACTTTTCTTAGAGAGGATGAAACCATGTGACATGGGAAGAAACATTATCTTGGATTTTTCACTACTTTACCTTTTATGTACCTTATCAATATATTTACTTTGACATAGCCTAAGAAACCTAAAAAATCTATCTTGATAGATCCTAATCCCTATAATTTAGGCTAATTATCCAAAATATTTCATGTATAAGTATATAACCAAGTCATAACTAACAATAATACTTTCACATCATTTCCCAAATGTAATATATCATCAAGATAAAATACAAGGAAAACAGTGGCATTCTCATTAATCTTCTTGTCGACACAAGGCTCTATTTCTTTATAAAAAATAAAATTCTATGATTTCCTCATCAAAACAAACATTCCCTGATTGTGAAGACCATATCAACAAATAAATGAATCTATTTAGCTTTCACACTTTATTGTAATTATTTGATATGGAAAACCCTTAAATTTGATTCATATAGATGTCTTCAACCAATGTCCCATTTATAAATGTAGTTTTGACATACATTTTCCAAATTTCATAATCATGGAAGGCTACTAATGCATGTAATATTATGATGGATTTAATCATTGCTACTTGTGAGATGATTTTATTGTATTCTATTCCTTGAAGATTCCTGAAACCCTTCATTACTGATATTTTTTATTGGTATTGACTTTGCCATCCATATACTACTTTTTCTAGAATCCCTTTCTTCACCCAATGGGTTTTACATTAGCTGAAGGGTGTAACAAAATCCAAATGTGATTTTGGTAAATGGACTTCGTCTCATAATTCATAGAATATTTCCATTTAACACAATCTTTACCCTTTCCCACATTCATATAGGTTAATGTTTCATCATTTTCAAGGAGTAATGTGTCACCTGAGTCGATGAGAAGAAAAATATAATTCATTGGATCTATAACCTATTGAGTTGACCTACATAGTACTTATGTCTTGAGAACATCTATATATCTCACTGGCTCTTGTGAAAATTGTTCTCATACAATCCCTTGTGAATATGGATAATTAAATTCACCAGAGTAAATATTTCACCCACTATTTCCATTGAAAATTCATCCTATCTAGAAATATGAAATGTCTTTCCACAATAACTTTTCTATAAAAATGGTTATATAGGTAATATCCATTAGTTTTTTAGGATAACCTATAAATAATAATTTCATGCTTCGGGATGATAATTTTTCACCAGGTATATTCTTGAAAAAATCCTCACATACCCACACACATAATTGTAATATATTGGTTTTCTTTTAACACCAAAACTCATATGGAATCCCATTTGTCTCCTAGGTTGGTAATTGGTTAAGATTATAGATCTTCTTCTGTAAGGTGTATCCCCAAACGGATAATGGAAGATTTTTCTGACTCGTCATTGATTTGACCACGTCATGAAAATTTATATTTCTCATTTCTCTAACACCATTCCACATAGGTGTATAAGGAGGAGTGATTTGGTACACTATCGCACACTCCTTTATGTTAACAATGAAATCATGGTTAAGATAATCCTTTCCTCGGTCGTAGAAAAGATCATTGATCTTCTTACGATGATGGTTTTCTACTTCATACTGATATTCATTAAACATCCAAAATGGAATCTGACTTACACCTAATTATGTAGATATAGGAATACCTACTATAGTCATTAGTAATATTAATGAAGTATGAAAACCCAACCCATTCCTCTAAATGAATTGGAATAGATACGTTAGTATAATAAATCCTAGTAGTTTAGTGGATCTTAATTCCTTCTATATAAGGGTGTTTTGGTCATTTCCCCTTGTAAACAAGTGTGACATAAATTTGGAGTTTTTAACGTGAGTGGATCTAAATACCATGATTGATTTAATTTCTATAAACACTTCTCATTTACATAAACAAGCCTGAAGTTCCATTGGTGGGTGTTATATGATTCATGTTCTCTGGTTTTGTCATTAACCATCATTATAATGTTTTTTAGTTCAACTATATATAAACCATTGTGAAGATGTATCATACTATATAATATTCAATAGTTATAATGGAGACAACATTTATTTACAAACATGATATAAAATACCATGGTTTTTATAAATAAAACAAATATTATGTTTCTGGTTACTGAATGTACATAATAACAATTATTCAATACAATAACTAACCCACTATTAAATGTTAGGTTATAATCTAACACTGCTAAAGTTACTAGACTCACACCATTTTCAGCCTAGAGATCCACTTCTCCTTATGAAATATTCCTTAATATAATTGGTTCTGGTATATGAATACAAAATTTTAAGCCACATGCCTTATCCAATACCGAATTTATAGATAATGACATATCATATTCAATGATGAAAATAACTAAATTAGAAGCATCGCCTTTCTTCTTATTTCAAACACTGAAGTTCTTCTTCTAGTATCCTTTTATCTCACATGAAATGACAATAGCCTCCTGATCGTTGATATTCCAATTTATCATTTCCTTTTTGGAAGGATGAGTTTTAGGTGTATTTGAATTGGATTTATCCATACATGGTTTATTCTGGAACTTCCACATCCTTTTCACAAAAAAAACTAATGAATTGGTATTCTTTATAGCCTAGTTATCATTTAGAACTAAATCCAAAAGATATAAAAGTGATTTTTTATATAATTAATATTATAATTAATAATCAAAGTTAAGATGCTCACTGGTAAATAGGCAATAATGAGATAAATTACTAGTTTGGGATTCAGTTTAAACCCAAGGGATTCAAGTCTCCCAATGTACTCTATCATCATGAGCACATGTGGTGTTTCTTGATCACCTTCTTATAGAATATACCTATACAGTACCCCATATATCTCTTACATTTATTACATTTCTTTCTCCTCATATAGTTCTTCGAGATGAGTCAGCATCTTATAGGCTTCTTAGTCCTCATGCATTCTAATAAAATCAGTTGGAAAAGATTATAACAAGATTCACTAAATGTATAGTTCATTGTGTACATGGTTTTTATATTTATCTTTACCCACATTTATTTCTCCCCGAGGGGGATCAGTATAAATTAAAGACTCCATCACATAAAGATTCCTTTATTGGAATAGTACTATGTGAAATTTCATGTGCCACTCTTGGAGGTTATGACCATTTAAGATATTTTCTTTATCTAGTATAGATCATAGTGATGACATTTCAATGGTGTTTTTGATTCCTATTTTGATCTAAAATTAATAATTTTTAGTAGTTAGATTATCTTTATTAAATTTTAGAATAAAAGATTAATTTTTTATTTTTAAATATTTCAAGATGCATAATAAAAAAGAATAATAATTAAGGAGTTCTAATGAAATTAAGACCAAGTGATTCTACATTAACATGGTCAACACATTTAGATGGGGGACCCCATGATATTGAATATCATACGAGGATTATTCTATATTTCCATTGCCACAAGAATGTCTGACACTTTGTTACCAACCCTCAAGGTATGGAGTATGTTTTTTCCATTGGGTACAAGGACTGTACACCTGAAAATAATAAAGTTAATAGTCTGGGGGTGCTGAGAATGGACATGTGGATGGTAGAGAAGTCCATTTCAATGAATGAAACTCTAATATTATGGGTATTGCAGACCTGCATACCATCAAGGAGGAAATGAGATTTATAAGTAATTGAGTCACTTTGACCAATGAATTTACTAAAGGCAACCAAGTCAAACCCAGATATGTCACAAACCATGCCTCTATCACTCATAAAATCGAGATTACGGAGACTGTCCATGTTGAGCAGGAGGCTACTATTGGGAGGTGCCCATATGACCCACTAACCCTTAATGTATGAGCCAAGAGGTGGGGGAGGATCCTTTCAACCAGTCATAACCTTTCTCAGAGTACTACTATTCTCCCATTGATGCACCAATGAACCCATCTCCACTAACGGGCTCCTGGATCAAACCTGCAAGCCCACGAACCAATTATATATCTCCTTGTACCATTATTTTTTTCTAGTACTTCAATGAACCCAAAACATTGGGGCCAAGAGTGTCATTCTAGACTTCCAATCCTAGTTAATGTTTCCCTCCATGTGAAACTATATTTTAATGAAAGTATCAGCAATTGTTCCCAATGGGTCGAGTCCAGTAAGATTTCTAAAATCATTCCAAACCGTTGCTACCCAGCCTCTTCCCGAGAAGAGATGATATGTTGACTCCTCATGCGGAGTACGACATCACTAACATCGAGGGGACAACAAGATTCCTTTCTTCTTAACCACCTCATCTTTTAGGATGTATTTTTTGATAATCCTACAGAAAAGGAAGTTATACTTGGTTGGGATGTCTTTACACTACATCATAGGGACCCACCCAGTGGAATCCTAATTGGCCCAGAGAGGACGCATGTAACATTTGTTTGAGAAGGATCTTGTGGATGATGTAACAAATATAAGGCGAACATAGTACAAGGATAGATTAATGATACCAAATATCACATTTTTTTGTTTGAGTGTGGATTGAATGAGGGTAGGATGAGGACATGCCTATGAGAAGGTGATGTTGGGGGTTGGGAACCCTTCAAAGCCAATTGATTTCCTAGACTAGTTTGGAAACTATATGATAAAATCACTACTACCCATAATCCACTAGGAGTAACCATTCGGAACAGGGGTGTGGGAATGTAGGGAATACCATAGGTGATATATATTTCTCCTCGATGAGTGAAGACCAGTCCCATACTTTTTCCTAATAACTTTTTCATAAAGGTTACAACCTTCTAGAATATCCCTAGTAATATTATCTTGGATATAGTTCACGGAACCATCTATATAATGAAGATTGATCCCCCACTGAATAAGAGTTTATCCATACAAGTCCATGAAGCCTAGTGACACCTCCCCTCATGATGTGTGTCAGATTATATTATGAAACTCTAATATTCTTCAATTATATATCTAGAATAATCTATCTCATGAGTATTATAGTGTTAAGGATCATTGAAACCTCTTCTCATAGTCAAAAAAATTTGGCTCCACCACTAATAAAGAGTTCAGGGAGATTTTTACTATCCAACCGCATTAACTCATTGCTCCTTTATCTGTTGAGTGTAGTCCTAGCTTCTAAAATCATAATCATTCTTTTCTCAACAATTTCATCTATGTTTGCAGCAATAATTTTTTGACTAATAGATTTTTTATAATTAATTAATTCAACCCATAACCATCATAATAAATCCCCATCAATAGGATCCACCCTCAACATTGGTTGAAGTGAACCCCGTACACATGGTTTTATTCAAATTTGAGTGATGGAATGAATTTTTGCGTCTTAATATTTCATTGAGTTTTATTTTTTATTGTTGATGAATGTAATACTATTTAATTAAATATGTTTATACTATGTTGTAACACTATCAATTGAACAAGTATTTAATTGTATACATTCATCTCATCTTTATGCATTTTATTTGTTTTTTTACTATATGTGTTATCGAAATAATGAAAATTCATAAAAATAATAAACAATACGTAAATTAAATTAATTAATCGACTAGTTGTGATATTATAATAATGGTTCACAAAATTTAAATCAATGGATCAATTGTTCCCTAGGAATATCATACCTGAGTCAAATCTTTACTCGTATCATAGGTCACCCCAATCTAGTGTGTTTAATTCTTATTATAGGTATCACCACATCTAGGTGGGGTCTGTACCTTACAACATCATCGTCAAATGTATACGTATGCTCACACATAGGAGAGGGGGGTTATGGAAGTATAATCTACCTAAAAATAAATTAGATGCACACACCCTATACATATTGAAAAAAATGATGATGATGCACAAGAATTTATAAAATAAAATATTTATTACAAGCATCACTTGAAATTAATAATTAAAAAAAGTCTATAGATATACATATGTTCAGTGAATTGCTCATGTCCAACATGTATTAAAATTAAATGTGTGATAAAATTAAATTGTAATAAATTTAAATTAGAGACCATACATATAAATGAAATGAATTATAAAATTCAAATAATTTATATTCCATGATCTAGAGATTAATTTAATCTATACGAAAAAAATTAAATTTTAAAAATAATTAAATTTAATACCACAATAAAATTAATTATTTTAAATAATAAAATTATTATCATTTTAGACCAATAAATTAATAATTTAGTTCTTGGTGGAATTAAAATTACCCGGAGCCCCAAAACCCTTATCATACACTTTGTGGGTAGGATCAAAACCCTAAAAGTCTATTTTATACCTCCCAAACAACGTGAAATGTAATGTTGGGCCAGAAAGACCTGTTTTGGCCCATTACATGTAAGGAAAAACCACACAGGCCCATTGAGAGTGGGAAGAACACGATTGGGTTCTGATCATGGCCTTGTATTAGACACGAGGGTTCACCTGGGAGATCCAAACATACCAAGGTTCACTAGAGAGAAATGCACATGGAGGTATAGGAAGTTAATATGGATAGAATAGGTTAGGTTTTTTGGTTCCTAGGGGGAAAAGGTGGGGAAGCTGAAGGAGTGGTGGAATCTGATAGGGGACCACCATTGTGGCTAGATTCAGCCAAATGAGAGATGATGGGATCGACCGTGATTGGAGGAAACAGGTAGGTGGTAACATGATGAAATGGATAGAAGAAAATGGGATAGTGTCCCTAGAATTGGGAAGGACAAATGGAGGCAGTGAGATGCCATAAAGGGTAGTCTCTAGTGATATCGGGAGGATATGATCTTCAAGAAAAGTTGATAATGCACCGGTGCGTGCTGACATGACAAAGGGGGAGAGGGGTGTGCAACTGGGTGTCACTGGTTGTGGTGTCTAGGGGGAATGCGAGGTGGTGGTGGTGGTGGTGGGGGGTCATCTATGATTTGAGGTAAGAGGATTCCCTCTGAGGTGGAAGGGTCGTGAGGAGGGGGGACAAGAGCCATAGAAGGGAACATAACTTCGAATGGATATTATTATTATAATTTTATTAAATTAGATTTTTAGAGAATCATGGTGGTCCACCCAATGATTTTCTTTAATGCATAAGGGTATGATTTTAAGAACCAAATATTGTTTTTCTTTTTTTATATCATTTCATCCACGAGAAGATTTTTTTTCACACCCTTTTTATTGTTTAAGATTCTATGAGAAGTATTCTTCCACCAGGGAAAAATCTAGGGCCAAAACACAAAAAGAATTGGATTTTTGGATTTTAAACTATTAAATACATGAAAAAATATAAATTTATATTGTTCTTAAAATTTCAACCAGAAATATTGACATTTTTTATCCATACAAAAAATATCAGATGACCATAACTTGGACATTCACAATCATATCGACACATGGTCTTTTCTTTTGGGACTGATTTAAATTCATATACCTAATTTAATGAAAATTAATTTTTATTATCTTAGAAAATTCACACGATCCCTATGATTCTAATTAAAGGTACCATGGTGAATAGAGGATGTTGGTGAGTATAATATTTTAAAAATTTAATCATTAGAGTGATGTTTCTTCATCGACTCTGGAAATCTGAGCCCTAGTAGAGGTATGAGGATATCGAATGAATATTTCAATGAAAAAATTAAATAATTTGTTACCTTATTTGATTCAATGTGCGTCTGACTACAGATCATCATCATCGACTATTGCACGAAGGATACAAAGTTGAACCCCTATAGAAAATCCAAACTTGTTTCAAGAATCCATGTGTACACTGTTCATGGAATTCTAGATGCTAGTGCGGAGCTCTGATGATCTGTTTGATGTCACAATGATCATCTTGATCACTGGGATTCAATCCAAGAAGGTGTTCTTGTATAACATTCATGGATAGAGTCTTTCTCTCTCTAGGATGTAGGTTAAGAGAGGAGATCTCAATCCATAGGAACAAATAGTACACAAGAAATGAGATCCTCATCTACTTATATAGTGGATGTCTAAAATACCTGTTTAGGGTTCCTAGGCCCTTGAATATTTAATGTGAAATAAATAAGTAATTAGTGAATAATTATTATGAACTAACAACATCATAAATATTATTTATAATTTAGCATATACTAGTAATATATATTCAGTATATTACATTATGAAACTCGAGTAATAAACTCGACGCGTAATTTCTGTTAATATTAAATGATCCGTGAATATTAAAATAATATTTATTCATTTAATATTTTTAAAATTATTTAATTTAACACCATTAAATACTTTTAATAACTAAATTAATCCAAATTAGTGGATACTTGAATAATAATGAATTTATTTATTTATCAGTGATTGTTAGAACATGGACAACTCTCAGACCCTGTGGTGGGGATCCCCATGTCCTATATACCCATTCACTAGAATAAGGAAGAATATTGAATGTGATATATTGTGTAACCCTCTAGGAACTTTTCTCAATATTATTTAATAATATTCACAGACCAAGGCTGATGTATAGCAACCCATCAAGGCCCCTAAAGAGGCAAGGAATAGTCATTTAAACAACAACCATCCTAAGAACACGTACTGGGTAATATAATCTCTCTTTCATATGATATATCATAAAGAATGATGCATACTTGTGTCATTATACTTTTTTTGATTTGTAATTTATTGATATAACAATATGGATTTCCATTTGACTACCATGACAATGTATTTAATGAAGGTAGTATCATGCAGATCAACTAGGTCTGAGATATCCTTTCGTAAACTCGGAAGAAAAAAATTCATCCTTGATCATTCAACGAACTCCAAACCACCAATGATGCATCCAAAATAAGCTACATTAAAAAGACTTCAATTTCACTAGTTTTCCTTATTTCAATGTACCTGATTAAATGGAATACATTTATAATGATCCCAAGCTAGGAGACCAATACAAATGTTCATTGAAAAGAATAACCAATTATACTAAAATATTGTAGTGTTCTTATTTGTAACACCCTGATATTTTATGAGAAATATATTTTATTTATGTATTATGTTATACGCAAAGGAATCTTTCACTGCACACAATACTAGCTTTGTCACACCCCGACCGCGGACGTCCGTAATTTTTCTTCTTTCTTGGTCCCGGTTTAAATTTTTTCAAAGATTAACTGCGATTGGCGGTTTCGCGCCGGTGCGCGGTCACTGCATCATTAGCGGTGACCGTGCGTTCAGCCCGGGTGACCGTGTATTCACCCGGCATGTTTAAATATTATAATCTTTATGCTGATATTTTATTATTAACGTTATCTAAGTTGTGTTATTAATATGATAGTTAATCTTATTTTTATATATGTTTATGTATGTTTTACATATATATATGTATAATAACGTATATATATACATATAGTTCTATATATGGTTATGTATCTATATATCTTTATATGCATGAATGTAATGTATTATCTTTAAATTATTTTATTATTTGGTCAAAATAATTATTATAAGAATTAACTAATGTATTATTATTATTATTATAAGTTCTATTATTATTATTATGATAAATTTTATTATTATTGAAAGGTTTTATTATGATTATTAATATTATTATTTTTATCATATATATATATATAAACCTATCCTAACCCTAGTCTCCCCGTAGCCGCCACCCCTTTCCTCCCCTTCTCCCTCTCCCCGTTTCTTTTTTTTCGTTTTCTTCTTCTCCCCCACGCGGCTCCCCGCTCACCTCCCCATCTCCTACGCCGCACCCAGAAGCCGCGCCTCCTCCTTCGACCCAGCCCTGCTCCCGCCGTCTGGTACCCCGCTGTCCCGGCTCCCCCACTGTTCCCGGCCTTCGGCCCGTAGCCGGCTCCGCCCCAGCCGCTCCTCTGCTCCCGCGCGCGGCCAGCCTCCCCCTTCCTCCGCTTTGCGCCGCCGTCCCGGCCGTCCCCTCGCGCAGCACCCGGACTCCGGCTCCCTTCGTCGCCCTGCCTCCTGCGTCCGAAGCCGCACCGCCGGCCTCACCCCCCTGCTGAGCCGACCGCCAGCCTCCTCCCCATTTCTCCCCTGCTCGCCGACCGCCCTCCTGCCTGTTTCGGCCACCTGACCGCCGCGCGCCCTCCTTGCCAAGCCGACCGCCGCGCGCCCTCCTCGCCCAAGCCGGAGCCCCGTCGCGACCCCTCCTGCTCCCTGTCGTCCCGCCTCGCCCAAGCCGGAACCCCCGCGACCCCCTGCTCCCTCCCGTTCCGCCTCACCCGACCGCCGCTACACCTCCGGCGCGTTTCCTCTGTCCGGCACCTGCACCCCCGACTTCCCCTCCTTCGTCGTGCTCCCCTCCCTCCGCCGGTGGTGAGTCTTATTTTAGTTTATTTATCTATTTATGTTTTATTTTCAACATTTTTATTATCATATCAATAATATTAATGTTGCCATTATTTGTATTCTTGTTATTATTATTGTTATAATCATTATGATAACAATAATAATAATATTATTATTATTATAATTACTATCATATTAATATTAATAATATTGTTGTTATTATTATTACTATATTATTATTATTATTATTATTATTATTATTAATATTATGAATATATTTATTATTGTTTTAATATTATTATATTATGTTGTTATTTTTATTACTATATTATTATTACTATTTTTATTATTATCATAATTATATTATTATTATGCTTATTATGTTAATATAATTATATTATTAATATATTATTATTGTTATAATTATTATTAAATTATTTCTTTATTATTATTATCATATTATTGTTGTTATTATTATTATTATTATTATTGCGCCATTATATTTATTATTGTTGTTATTGGTATTATGTCATTATAATAATTATTATTATTATGTTAATATTATTGTTACTCTTATTATTATTATATTACTATAGTTGTTGTTATTGTTATTATTTTAATTATTATATTAATATTGTTATTGTCATTGTTACGACTATATTATTATTGTTATTATATCAATACTGATATTAACATTATATATTGGTTACTGCTATTAAATTATTATTACTGATCGATACACCCATTTTTCGGTCTACTGTTTTAGGATCTGTTTGACGGCGCAATTCGATGCGCCATTTTCGCAACGGGAGTCTTGGGCCGTGTCATTTGTCATTCCGATTCGAGGTAGGTCTCCCATTGCACTCGCCTTTAAATTAAGAATTTATTTATTCCTTGCCTTTTATTGGATTTCAGTAAATTTAAAGGGTTGTTTAGTAGTATTTATCGTGTGGTGATCTGCTGATGATAAAACCCGTTTTTAATTCTAGCGTTTCATTGAAAGTGTCCTTCTTGGATTTAGTTTTGTGCTTCCATGGTAGTATTGCTAAATGGTTCTTCCTGAAAAATGAAAGTCATGTTAAATTGTGTTTTGAAATGCTTTTGGCGTGTGTAAATTTGTAGATGCATTGTTTATGGAAAATGGTGTTTTCTTAGAACCTTGATTAGAGAAAACGTCGTGTGACCTTTGAACTTGTTTTGGAAACTTTATGTGTGGCTCTTAGTTGATAAAAGATGTTTTCCTTTGTTACGCGAACAAAAGTTTGGTTTTCATTTGGGAAATGGTGTTCCTTCAAAAAAAAATGATTAAAGGCCCGTTTGGCTCTTGATAAAAGTGGGGTGCGTTTGGTGATTGGAAAGTGACTCTATTTGTGAAACAAATGTGTTCCAGGTTTAAGATGCTGATTTGAGTTTCTTAAATAAATTTCTAAGTGCGTTCTGGTTTTCAATGAAATGGCGTGTGTCATCCCTCTTTAAAAATGCTTTCGTCTTAAATGATCAAAATGTAAGTGACATGACGGCCCGGTTGGCACTTTATCAAATGTGAAGTGATTATATATATATAGGGCATTTCTACAGGGGGACTTCCCTTCGAGGGTTGTCGTGTAGTGATGTCCGTGTAAGGGGTTGGCAAGTGCGGTGAGATGAGTCACGCATGCGAGGGTCTCCCACTTACACAGTGTTACTAAACTACCACGGGTTCCTGGGCGTCTTGTAGATTATCGAGTGACGGTTGCTTGCTAACCCTGATTAGATGGGTTAGTACCCCCTGGAGTTACAGACAGGCCAGGAGGGATGTGCCACTGGTTGGCTGTTAGGGCGGCCAGTTGGTTATTGACTATGGAGTACCATGCCGGCAGGTAGTCTGAACCCGAGTACGTCCAGGGGTTTTCTAGGGATGTTCAGGATCGCCCATGGTTATTGCTGATAACTTCTGGTTTACTTTTGCTTGCACTTGGTTTTCCTTGCCTGCTTACCTTTACTTGCACTTGTTTTCCCCGCTTGTTTGCCTTCAGTCATATTTCACAGCCTATACTGTTAGACTTTGGGAAAAATGGTTTTCAAATGAAAATGCTTTATTCTCTTTGGGTTAGATTTGAAAATGTAACACTTTGCGTATCAGATTGAGCTTAAAACTAATGAAATGGAACTAACTTTCGAAAAAAAGAATAAGGGAAATGTCTCGTGTTTGATTTTCAAGTAAAGCATTGTGAAAACTTACTTTTATACATTATAGTTCAAACCTGGATTATGTAGATTCTATATTTATTGGCAGTGCTTTGGGACTTGTTGTTGGGCTCACCTACTGAGTACTTTTGTGCTCACGCCTATCTTTTACCATTTCAGTCGCAGGTCTTCTGTTTTGAGTCGCTCAGTGTTGGAGCGAGGTTGCTCTCTAGTTGGGTGGTGACCTGAGAGGTCACATGGAGGTACGTGGTTGTGTGGCTTTTATTTCTTTTCCGCTGTTAGTGTTTATTTATTCTGTTCTATTTACTTTTGTTTTGGGCTGAAATCGTTCCCAACGATCAAGTCTTAATGCCCGGCACTGGTTGCCATCCCGGGGGGATCGGGAACGCCCCTCGGGACTTGCCGCGGACCGGATCGGGTGACCGGTTCAGGGTCGACCCGGGCTGGTTCGTGACAAAATGGTATCAAAGGGGTTCTTATCCTTTGGGTTGTTCGGTAGAAGGAGATTAGGACTGTCGGAACTCGAGGGGTAAGTACGGGAAGAGCGTCGCGAACTCTTGCTCGCACTGATCCTCGAGTTACCAGGGGTAGTTTGGGAATTGTGTCCTTGTCTTTTCTGGTTTGTCTTGGATTGAGAGATGACATGGAGGCAAGCCGACGTTACGTCGTGATTTCACATTTAGTAGTGACCCATGTGGAGTCCGAGTACGTGGTTTGAATTCCTCCTAGTGGTCGACGCTGACTTGGGACATGGCCCACTACCATGTCGCCAGGTTGAGTGTGACTACTAGTCCCTCATTTCAGTGATTGATGCAAATTTGGATGTTGTTTCCGTTTTGGTCTGTGTGAGTGCGTAGTTGGAAATGAAAAAGGGTTTTTGAAAATTTGACTGGTTTCTTTTAAAGGATTTTAAATGTATAAAATGGGTTTTGAAACTGAAATCTCTTGATTTGAAAATCTGTTGTTTTCTTGGAATTGGATAAGAATGATTTGGGTTGAAACCTCAGTTCCTCTTTATGAACGTTTTCACATGTGTGAGAATGCATGGAAAGTGTGTGTTGACGCACGTATGAATGGAATGTGGATAAAGACATGTGCAGCGGTTCATGAGATTACCTGGGTGTGTATTTGAAATTAAGGGCTTGATCTTGTTTTCTAAATTGGTTTTAAAGAGGAAATGTTTTGGAAAGCTTTTGGTTTGAAAGTGGATTGGTTTTTGGAAAGTGATCTTGAGAAAGGGTGGTTTTGAAATCAAAAATGAAAAGGGAATTTTAAAGAGGAGATTTTATTTTGGGTTGTGTTGTATTTGTTTGGTCCTTCTGCTGACTGTTTATGATGAAGGCGCTTTTATTGATGTTGCTTCGTTTTGATGTGGGTTTTGGCCTTGTGTTTTATATGTCGCTCAGGAAATGCCGCCCAGAAAGGTCCCTAAGGATTCTGATAGGTCATGCCCAGTTTTTGGTCCTCCTCAGACTTTGCCTACTCTCCATGGTGATCAGGGTCTGTTAGAGGCAGTAAAATGGCTCGAGGAAGTGGAGCGCGTCTTTAGAATGTTGGGAACTCCCGATAATGTTAAGGTTCGTGTAATTATGGAGTTGTTCGAGGGTCCAGCTCTGGACCAGTGGAAGATGGTTACCCCACCGTCAATGCAAGGTGAAATGACGTGGGATGTCTTCAGAATCGTTTTCATCCAATGGTTTGTACCTGAGGAAGTAAAGCTGGAGAAAAAGAGGGAACTTGTGCATATTCAACAAGGCCAACGGACGGTGAAGGCATATGTTGACCATTTCAAGGAACTGATTCCCTTTTCTCCAGAGGTAGCATCGCATGAGCTCATGAAAGCCTCTCTTTTCACTGGAGGTCTTCGTCCAGAGATCAAGGAGTGAGTCCTCCCTTCTAAAGACCTTTGTTTCAAGAAGCTGGTGGAGAAAGCTTTCTTGGCTGAGTTGGTTTCCGGTGTGCGGGTGGCTAATACTTCAGCATCCCCTGTTGTTCGTAAGAGTTCCCCCTCTGGTGAGGAAAAGGCGCGAGAGATACCTGTCCCCAATGAGTTATCCCCTTTGGTCCCAGCTTCCAGTTCATCAGATCGTTCGATGGTATGCTTTCAGTGTGGTCGTTTCAGGCATTTAAAGCCGTCTTGCCGCAACCCTCTGAAGACGTGTCGTCGATGCGGTTGTCTGGGTCATCTGGAGAAGTTTTATAGGAAGCGTCGCTTAAAGAGGACGTCGTGATGGGATAACGTCAGTACCTGACTGTGAGGCAGAAGATGCTTCAGCCATCAGAGCCCCAGCCACAAGTCTCGGGGTGAAGCTCGCGCACAGTCAGGAGTTCCCAGGGTTGTGAAGCCTTAGTCCAGGTTAGGTTTTTCGTGTTGACGGTGGAACAATTAATATCTTTTGTACTCGTTCGCTGTTGTTAAGGTTTTAGTATCGTTGTAAGCATGTTGTTTTGATATGAAGTAATCATGGACTTGTTCTATTACAATCCAAGTAGTCTGGATTATGTAAATGTGTTGTTTTTCTAAAAAGTGACAATGGACTTGTTCTATGATAAATCTAGGTGGACTTGTCGTGTGAATGTAATATTCTAAATCGGGTGTCCTTCCTAAAAGTGTCTTTGACTCTCGTGTGGGTTGACCTCGTTTTAGTAAGGTTGTCGATGTGGTTATGTTTTGTGGACTTCGGTGGATCAAGTCTCCAATTTGATATTGGTTAAATGTTTTCTATGGGTTTTCCCTGGTGTTGAAGTTGTTGACTCTAGTCGTGGGTTCAAGGTTTCGACGGAGGCGTTGTAGTAATCGTGCTATAAGAGTTGGTTTGAATTGGTTGGGAGTTCCCGCGTCGACCCCCCCTTTCCTATGGTTTTCTATTTAGATGGTCAACTATTCTGCACTAGTTAAGTTCTTGTGGTGGGGAGAACCCCTTCGTGTTCTCCCCTCAATCTCGGACCCCAGTTTTCTCTTGAATCGGTCGGGTGTGACCTGTGTAGAGTAAGGTCATCCCCGAGAACCTCAGTTTCTTCAGTTCCTTTAGTTCTGTCTGGGCATAGACTTGGTTTTTGGCTGACTTGTGACCTGGTGACTTTCTGGGGGCAGAAAGTGTCTGTGGTGGGGAGAATTGTCACACCCCGACCGCGGACGTCCGTAATTTTTCTTCTTTCTTGGTCCCGGTTTAAATTTTTTCGAAGATTAACTGCGATTGGCGGTTTCGCGCCGGTGCGCGGTCACTGCATCATTAGCGGTGACCGTGCGTTCAGCCCGGGTGACCGTGTATTCACCCGGCATGTTTAAATATTATAATCTTTATGCTGATATTTTATTATTAACGTTATCTAAGTTGTGTTATTAATATGATAGTTAATCTTATTTTTATATATGTTTATGTATGTTTTACATATATATATGTATAATAACGTATATATATACATATAGTTCTATATATGGTTATGTATCTATATATCTTTATATGCATGAATGTAATGTATTATCTTTAAATTATTTTATTATTTGGTCAAAATAATTATTATAAGAATTAACTAATGTATTATAATTATTATTATAAGTTCTATTATTATTATTATGATAAATTTTATTATTATTGAAGGGTTTTATTATGATTATTAATATTATTATTTTTATCATATATATATATATATATATATAAACCTATCCTAACCCTAGTCTCCCCGTAGCCGCCACCCCTTTCCTCCCCTTCTCCCTCTCCCCGTTTCTTTTTTTTCGTTTTCTTTTTCTCCCCCACGCGGCTCCCCGCTCACCTCCCCATCTCCTACGCCGCACCCAGAAGTTGCGCCTCCTCCTTCGACCCAGCCCTGCTCCCGCCGTCTGGTACCCCGTTGTCCCGGCTCCCCCACTGTTCCCCGCCTTCGGGCAGTAGCCGGCTCCGCCCCAGCCGCTCCTCTGCTCCCGCGCGCGGCCAGCCTCCCCCTTCCTC
Organism: Viscum album; assembly: GCA_963277665.1. Classification (NCBI taxonomy): domain Eukaryota; kingdom Viridiplantae; phylum Streptophyta; class Magnoliopsida; order Santalales; family Viscaceae; genus Viscum; species Viscum album. Next base: position 499,122,041 of record OY728150.1, read on the forward strand.
CGCTTTGCGCCGCCGTCCCGGCCGTCCCCTCGCGCAGCACCCGGACTCCGGCTCCCTTCTTCGCCCTGCCTCCTGCGTCCGAAGCCGCACCGCCGGCCTCACCCCCCTGCTGAGCCGACCGCCGGCCTCCTCCCCGTTTCTCCCCTGCTCGCCGACCGCCCTCCTGCCTGTTTCGGCCACCCGACCGCCGCGCGCCCTCCTTGCCAAGCCGACCGCCGCGCGCCCTCCTCGCCCAAGCCGGAGCCCCGTCGCGACCCCTCCTGCTCCCTGTCGTCCCGCCTCGCCCAAGCCGGAACCCCCGCGACCCCCTGCTCCCTCCCATTCCGCCTCACCCGACCGCCGCTACACCTCCGGCGCGTTTCCTCTGTCCGGCACCTGCACCCCCGACCTCCCCTCCTTCGCCGTGCTCCCCTCCCTCCGCCGGTGGTGAGTCTTATTTTAGTTTATTTATCTATTTGTGTTTTATTTTCAACATTTTTATTATCATATCAATAATATTAATGTTGCCATTATTTTTATTCTTGTTATTATTATTGTTATAATCATTTTGTTAACAATAATAATATTATTATTATTATTATAATTACTATAATATTAATATTAATAATATTATTGTTATTATTATTACTATATTATTATTATTATTATTATTATTATTATTATGAATATATTTATTATTGTTTTAATATTATTATATTATGTTGTTATTTTTATTATTATATTATTATTACTATTTTTATTATTATCATAATTATATTATTATTATGCTTATTATGTTAATATAATTATATTATTAATATATTATTATTGTTATAATTATTATTAAATTATTTCTTTATTATTATTATCATATTATTGTTGTTATTATTATTATTATTATTATTGCGCCATTATATTTATTATTGTTGTTATTGGTATTATGTCATTATAATAATTATTATTATTATGTTAATATTATTGTTACTCTTATTATTATTATATTACTATAGTTGTTGTTATTGTTATTATTTTAATTATTATATTAATATTGTTATTGTCATTGTTACGACTATATTATTATTGTTATTATATCAATACTGATATTAACATTATATATTGGTTACTGCTATTATATTATTATTACTGATCGATACACCCATTTTGCGGTCTACTGTTTTAGGATCTGTTTGACGGCGCAATTCGATGCGCCATTTTCGCAACGGGAGTCTTGGGCCGTGTCATTCGTCATTCCGATTCGAGGTAGGTCTCCCATTGCACTCGCCTTTAAATTAAGAATTTATTTATTCCTTGCCTTTTATTGGATTTCAGTACATTTAAAGGGTTGTTTAGTAGTTTTTATCGTGTGGTGATCTGCTGATGATAAAACCCGTTTTTAATTCTAGCGTTTCATTGAAAGTGTCCTTCTTGGATTTAGTTTTGTGCTTCCATGGTAGTATTGCTAAATGGTTCTTCCTGAAAAATGAAAGTCATGTTAAATTGTGTTTTGAAATGCTTTTGGCGTTTGTAAATTTGTAGATGCATTGTTTATGGAAAATGGTGTTTTCTTAGAACCTTGATTAGAGAAAACGTCGTGTGACCTTTGAACTTGTTTTGGAAACTTTATGTGTGGCTCTTAGTTGATGAAAGATGTTTTCCTTTGTTACGCGAACAAAAGTTTGGTTTTCATTTGGGAAATGGTGTTCCTTCAAAAAAAATGATTAAAGGCCCGTTTGGCTCTTGATAAAAGTGGGGTGCGTTTGGTGATTGGAAAGTGACTCTATTTGTGAAACAAATGTGTTCCAGGTTTAAGATGCTGATTTGAGTTTCTTAAATAAATTTCTAAGTGCGTTCTGGTTTTCAATGAAATGGCGTGTGTCATCCCTCTTTAAAAATGCTTTCGTCTTAAATGATCAAAATGTAAGTGACATGACGGCCCGGTTGGCACTTTATCAAATGTGAAGTGATTATATATATATATATATATACGTACTTGTGAGGGCATTTCTACAGGGGGACTTCCCTTCGAGGGTTGTCGTGTAGTGATGTCCGTGTAAGGGGTTGGCAAGTGCGGTGAGATGAGTCACGCGTGCGAGGGTCTCCCACTTACATAGTGTTACTAAACTACCACGGGTTCCTGGGCGTCTTGTAGATTATCGAGTGACGGTTGCTTGCTAACCCTGATTAGATGGGTTAGTACCCCCTGGAGTTACAGACAGGCCAGGAGGGATGTGCCACTGGTTGGCTGTTAGGGCGGCCAGTTGGTTATTGACTATGGAGTACCATGCCGGCAGGTAGTCTGAACCCGAGTACGTCCAGGGGTTTTCTAGGGATGTTCAGGATCGCCCATGGTTATTGCTGATAACTTCTGGTTTACTTTTGCTTGCACTTGGTTTTCCTTGCCTGCTTACCTTTACTTGCACTTGTTTTCCCTGCTTGTTTGCCTTCAGTCATATTTCACAGCCTATACTGTTAGACTTTGGGAAAAATGGTTTTCAAATGAAAATGCTTTATTCTCTTTGGGTTAGATTTGAAAATGTAACACTTTGCGTATCAGATTGAGCTTAAAACTAATGAAATGGAACTAAATTTCGAAAAAAAGAATAAGGGAAATGTCTCGTGTTTGATTTTCAAGTAAAGCATTGTGAAAACTTACTTTTATACATTATAGTTCAAACCTGGATTATGTAGATTCTATATTTATTGGCAGTGCTTTGGGACTTGTTGTTGGGCTCACCTACTGAGTACTTTTGTGCTCACGCCTATCTTTTACCATTTCAGTCGCAGGTCTTCTGTTTTGAGTCGCTCAGTGTTGGAGCGAGGTTGCTCTCTAGTTGGGTGGTGACCTGAGAGGTCACATGGAGGTACGTGGTTGTGTGGCTTTTATTTCTTTTCCGCTGTTAGTGTTTATTTATTCTGTTCTATTTACTTTTGTTTTGGGCTGAAATCGTTCCCAACGATCAAGTCTTAATGCCCGGCACTGGTTGCCATCCCGGGGGGATCGGGAACGCCCCTCGGGACTTGCCGCGGACCGGCTCGGGTGACCGGTTCAGGGTCGACCCGGGCTGGTTCGTGACAAGCTTGGCTTGCGTTACACGCATTCACGACCTTCCTCGATAGCGTGTCTAATACGCAATACCGAGTTTCACTAAACAACGATTTATTATTATAATATTATGAAACAGCCATTATGAATACTATTACCAAAATTTTAAATTTTATAACTTTATAAATCATCTTAAAAATTTTCTAGAATGATGTATGAAAACAAAATCAGTTTTTCGGATAAATGAAGTATTTTTAAAAAAATGCAGTTTTAGTGCCTTTTGTTGGCGCACACATTTTAAATCTATTTTTTGACATGTTTATAAGTTCAATTTGACAAAATAAAATTCTTCTTTGGAATCAGGATATAAAAATTTAATTTGGATAAATTTTTCATATAATTCGGGTAACTTTCATATTTTGATGAATAGAAAAAACACGCTATAATTTAATTAAAAACAACTTTTTTCATCACAATAATGTATATGCCTATATTATCTTTTTAATTGGGTTTAAAGTGTAATTAGAATATATTTTTACCATTTAATACAATGTTGGTCATTGGAATTAATTTCACTTTGAAATTAGACATAAACAAGTGATGATCTTTTGATAGTTATTGTTTCTTAAAAACACACTATTTGTTTTGATAATGGGAATTACATTTAAAATTAATTAATGACACTTATATGTTTTGAATTTGAAAAAATAGAAATCATTTTTGAATTCGGAATATCAAATATAACTTAGGTTGAATTTTTGGTATTTTTCTGAAAAACATCAATTTTTGACGAATAGTGAAAACACTGAGTTTTTGGTTAAAACCATCTTTTTATTTAAATAATCATTTATTTGATTTGAATTTATTTTAGGTCAAAATGGGTGCATAATACTTATATAAGGATTTAAATTCCTATGAGAAAGTTTATATATTTTCTAAGTGGCTTGAAATGAAAAATTTTAAAGTCACTAAGAGACTTGAAAAATCATATTCTGGAGAACTTATTTTGATAAAATAAATTTCAGATATTACCAATGTTCATGATAAGAAAAATGAAGATTTATGAAATATTTCAATGAAACTTGAGGATGTTAATTTTGATAAGGATAATATTTCTAAGGATCTTAAAAATCTATTTGTAGGAAAATTTGATTTAGAGGATAAACATACCCCTAAATCTATTTTTCTTGATGATAACAATTTAGTATTGATAATAAAGTATAATATATTTTCCTTGAAGAAACTTCTTGAAAATATTAATTCTAGTAAATGAAATTTTGATAAGATTTATTCTTTGATCTGACCTCATGGTAATAATCAAGGTTTAGGTTATTCTCATGAAAAAAAAATTATAAACAATTATTTTGTTCCTCCAAGAGCACCCATTTTCTCTAAATTCAAATGTGGTGGAAATTGGAAGAAGAACTTTTGTTAAAATAAAGTTAAATACCATGGGTTTCATAAAGATTTATTTTCTAAACATATGTGGATACCGAAGATTTTATTATCTAACAATTCTGGATCCAAGGAAGTTTGGATTCCGAAAACCGGACTCTTTCTTTTTCATGATAATGGAGGAAGTAACAACAACATATGGTACATGGATAGTAAATGTTCACAACATATGACTGGTAAAAAAGACTATTTAATAAACATTTAAAATAATAAATGTGGAAAAATAACATTTGGAGATAACTCTTAAGGAGAAATTGTCAGTATAGGTAACAATTATTATGAACATATAAAAGAAAATCAGACAATTCAAGCATAAGAGGAAACTAATATCGATCACAACAAACATTTATTCTAAAACTAAAAATTTAATATTATTTATCATTTTTTTAAAATCATTGAAATATCATGAAATTAGTAAATTCTAAATATAATGGAATGTACAGTGGGTGACATACCACAACTGGCAGCTCAAACATGATGATGAGACACACCTCGCATGGGTGTAAAACCATACACATGATGATGATTGTAGAATCACATGGTTACCTCACCAACATGCTGCAACAAATGAAAAAAAAATCAAAATCACAGAATCATTGTGAAAAATAACTCAAACAATTAAACATCGCAAATCTAGTTTCTACCAAAATACACCTTATATCACATAAACATGGCACAAAGTATCAAACACAAATTCAATTATTTTAAAAAACTACAATCTCACAAATCATCCTAAATAGAACACACACTAAATTAATCATGCAATTTTCAAGCATGAAACAGTGAAAACCACAACTCGATGTGGGAAAACACTTGACTAAGGGGGTCGCACAACAGTCAGAATGGGGCGACGCGCATGGGCATGGACTGTCGCTAGCGGGAAAAGAGTTCAAGATGCACTGGTAGGGGCTGGACGGAGTAGTTAAGGGGGAACACACCATCGAATCCGAATGGGGGAACGTGACCGTACCTGGAAATTATAGCAAGGGGGTCGTGGGGCACCACACAGATAAGGTACGCCTAAAGAAGGACAACTGGAAAATGGGTCACTATCCGGGAAAGGTAAAGGGGAAGACACCAGCGACTCTGTAGGGAGGCACACTGTGGCTGCTGGTTGGAGCTATGTGACATCGCGGTGGCCGGGTGGCGCGTCATGGTTGTGTGGCCCAGGCAGCGGTTGGAATACGGGGAGGAGGCAAAGGCGGCCTGATGTTGTGAAGGGTGGCGGCCGGACATCGGTGCCAGTTGTGGGTTAGGCCGTTGGCGTTGGTCAGAGGGGAGGCTGCCCATAGGAGACTGGTACAGGGTAGCGGGGTGGCGGGAGGCCAATTTAGCGAAGTGGGATGTCGACCGACATGGCTGATGGATAGGTGAGCGGAAGCACTGGAGGGTGCACAGATGGCGAGGTAGCTTGTAGGCCGATGACGGGCGGGACGACGGGTGCATGTAAGAGGCCGAGGTGGCTAGCAGCTGGTCGGAGGCCAGAGGGCATCCGGGTGGGCACATCAATAAGGGGTTGCATCATGGGCATGGAGTGTGGGAGATATGGGAAAGGGGTGGCATTTAATGGGGGTAGAATTATGTTTTCCCCAATAAAAATAAAAAAAATTAATTTAATAAAAAAAGTAAAAAACAAAAACCTTTTAATAATAATAATAATAAAAGCAATAATAATAATATTAAAAATAAAACCATAATAAAAATAATAAATCTTTGAAAATCATAATTGTAATAATAAATATTTAATAACAATAATAACTTATTTTAAGGCATTAATAATATTAATAATAATAAAACATTAATAACAATAATACTAATCATACTTCAATACTAATAATAATCAAACATTAATAATAATAATAAATGTTTAGTATTAATAAAATTAACACATTCATTGATATATATATATTGTTTCCGACGCTTTCGCCGGGGCGCGCGCGCATCCGTCCGCGGGGGAGGGGGGCGCGCGGCTTTGTTGCCCCGCATTCCCGCTTTCCAAAGGCGGGCGGCATTCGTTCCTTGTTCAGGTACGTCTGCTCCTTGATCGAAACGGGATGATGGGATGTCGGTTCTTCCTCCTGTGGATTCCTCCTCAGAACTCGTCACCTAGTCCGGGTCTCCCTTATAGATTTAATACGTAGTTCGTGAAACTCTTCCCGGTGTCATGTTTCCATGGACGCCGGTTAATTACACTGCTTCTGTCGGGACATTCCAAAGGGTCCAGTCAGGGCAGCAACCTTCGGTCAGGGGAGTAATCACGTTTGAGGCATCAGTAGCGTGTCTGGATGCTGGGGTACCCGGCATGTCTGTCTGTTATCCTCAATCATAAGGCTTCTCGAGGGCGTGGAAGCCCGAGGCATCCCACATCGAGCGCAGGGAATTACATGTCATAGACACATATCTGAGGTTTTCCTCAGCTTCCCATGTTCAACACAGGGTATGTTGCAAGATTAACGTCTAGCAGAGACGGTTGAGAATGAAATGGGACCATCGCAGGGGGGCGACAATGAAGTTGGGCTTGAGTCTTGAAGAGACTTCCTACGTATCCCCGTGGCAGGGAATCAAAGTCCGCGTAGTTCGGGATGGTGCTGGTAAACCGACGTGAAGCTGGACCTTAGTCCGAAGAGACTTGGGCTTGAACCTCTGGGAGGATTCCTACGTACCATGCCTTGACATGGATCAAAGTCCCCGTAGTTCGAATGATACAGTTTAACGTCATGCGGGACGATAATGAACCCTGACGTGAATAAACGACGGGTGAGTGTGTCGGTGAACCGACGTGAAAGTAGACCTTGGTCCACTATTGGTGGGCTTGAACCTCGTGGAGGCTTCCTACGTACCATGCCTTGACATGGATCAAAGACCTCGTAGTTCAGAAGGGTTGGGTCGCAATGGCTTACCACTGGACCGGGATGCAGTTTAACGTCATACTGGACGGGGGTGAAACCCGACGTGAAAGACGGGTGGGCTTGAACCTCGTAGAGGCTTCCTACGTACCATGCCTTGACATGGATCAAAGACCTCGTAGTTCAGATGGGTTTCGCCGGTGAACCGACGTGAAAGCAGACCTTGGTCCACTATTGGTGGGCTTGAACCTCGTGGAGGTTTCCTACGTACCATGCCTTGACATGGATCAAAGTCCCCGTAGTTCAGAAAGGGTTGTAGACCTTGGTCCACTGATGGTGGGCTTGAACCTCGTGGAGGTTTCCTACGTACCATGCCTTGACATGGATCAAAGACCTCGTAGTTCAGGTGAAAGTAGACCTTGGTCCACTGATGGTGGGCTTGAACCTCGTGGAGGTTTCCTACGTACCATGCCTTGACATGGATCAAAGACCTCGTAGTTCAGAGGGAGTCGCAACGGCTTACCGCTGGACCGGGGTGCAGTTTAACGTCGTGCTGGACGGGGGTGAAACCCGACGTGAAAGACGGGTGGGCTTGAACCTCGTAGAGGCTTCCTACGTACCATGCCTTGACATGGATCAAAGACCTCGTAGTTCAAATGAAAGTAGACCTTGGTCCACTGATGGTGGGCTTGAACCTCATGGAGGCTTCCTACGTACCATGCCTTGACATGGATCAAAGACCTCGTAGTTCAAATGAAAGTAGACCTTGGTCCACTGATGGTGGGCTTGAACCTCATGGAGGCTTCCTACGTACCATGCCTTGACATGGATCAAAGACCTCGTAGTTCAAATGGGTTTGTCAGGGTCGGTACTCACTCTAAGCCCACGTGAGTCATGCTCGGTGTGAGAAACAAGAGGTTGCAAGGACCTGACGATCACGTCGCGAAGGGTGCGTCCGTGAGAAGCGAAGAGGGGCTTACGCGTTGGGCGGCCCATGGTGTTGGGACTTACTCCAGGATGGAGGCCCATGGTGCGACAAAGCGCGGGAAAGATGGACCTTGGTCCGACAGTGGGAGGTGCCTCGTTCCCTATCACGTTCCTCACTGACCTTGGTAGTGGGGGAGTACCGGGATGCACGGGTGCAATCATCCGTACCAAAGGTTAGGGATTTACGCTCTGGGGCGACCCTTCCCCTGCGAACATACACCACTCCGACAAGGAGGATCTCATTCCATGTGCGGAAGAGTTCCATTCCCGTGGAGACGAGCAGTGTAATGAATGCTCGAGCTGGGGGGGACCCTTCGTGAGGGAGACGAGTTTGGGTCACAGTTTAACATCATGTGTTGAGGACGCGGTGCTTGGCAGTTTAACGTCCTGCAGCTCGGACGAGGTGGGTTCACTCCACACCCCTAGGGCTTACATAACCGGTACCCTGTGGTCCTTGGGGAAGGGAAGGTACCAGTAAGGCCATGGTAGAGGGGGGTCGAGGGAGGAACCACCGAGGGGTCCACGTTAGCGTGGCTATGCGAAGAAGCAATAGCCGTTAGCGTGCCTATGCGAAGAAGCATTGGGCGAAGCAACGCTACGGGAGGTGTTGTCCATGGGACTTTGAAATCACATCGTGCAAACCTGGAGGGTCGCACGGGAGGAGGAATCGCTAAGCAGAGGAGTGTGCTTTGCGAAGTGGGGTGCCTTGGCCTTAGCATGGGGCATAGGTGGGAGTGGGTGGTGCTTCGCGAAGTGGAACAGTGTTCGCGGAGCACTGCCTCGCGAAGAAGGAGTGGTTCGCGAAGCAAGGTCCTGCCAAGCAATGTGCTTCGCGATGCATAGTTATCCTGCCTTGGCATAGGGATTACTAGCATGGGTTGGGTGTTTCGCGAAGCACGAGTGCCCCGCGGCTGCCCGGGTTCCCTTGGGAATCCCCTTCCTTTGCGAACGCCCTTGGGCTTCGCGAAGGGCATCCCTCTCGGAAGAGGGGCTCAGGACGAAACAAATTAGAGTCGTCTCGCTAAGTAGAAATACCTCGCGGAGCTCATGATTTTCGGGGCAAAGCTTGCTTCGCGATTCGGGAGAGGAGAAGCCGAAAGGTCGGGTTGTCCGTCCTCCGGGACTCAGGGGGAGTCGAGTATTTATAGGGAAGGGGCGCCGCGATGCAGGGCTCGCGCGCCGCCTTCTGGGCTTCGCGGCGGCTCGCGAACGTCAAACCGGTTCGCGGAGGATTACCGCCTCCGGAGCTTCGCGGCGGCTCGCGAACGTCAAAAGGATTCGCGGAGGATTACCGCCTCCGGAGCTTCGCGGGGCCGCTAAGGTCGGGACGCTTCGCGGCGGGGCTCCGCGGACGGGCTCCGCGGCTGTGCTTCGCGGCTGTGCTTCGCGAGGCAGCGCGCCGGCTGCCTTTTTCGTTCCTTCCTTTCGGGCCATATTTTTGGCACCAACAAATGCCCCCCCTCAGACTTGCAGCCGCGGAGGGCGAAGGGTCGAAGTCTGAGGGACAATCGCCAAAAACTGTCGGTGGTTCGCGATGAGTCATCGCGAAGGGGGACCGCGATGCTCATCGGGGCCGCGGATCCGGACGCGCCGCGATGCTTCGCGTGGGTGAGGCGCGCCGCGATGCTCCGAGGTCATCGCCTATAAATAGGGGGTCCGCCCTCTTTTGTCTTCACGCGTCTTGTCTTTTTGTGCGATCTCGATTTGGCGAAGCTCCGCGTACTCCGCGACAGCACTCCGCGAATCGAGCTTCGCGGCGAACCGCGAGTCTCCGACTCCGCGTCCGCGCCAAGCGAACCTCTGTCTGCCTTGGTCAGACTTCGCGGCTTCGTCTCGCGGCTGATCTTCGCGATCTGACTTCGCGGCCGAGCTTCGCGACCGAGCTTCGCGACCGAGCTTCGCGACCGAGCTTCGCGATCCAGGGGGAAAAACTTTTCTAAGGGTCGACATTAAAGATGGCCCATCAAGAAGCTCTGCTGGGAGTGCTCGCAGATGCTGCTCGCCGGGATGAGATGGCCAACCGTCCAGGCTTGGGGGAAATGGTTCGCAGCCATTCAGACCACACTTCTCTGACAGATCTGCTGTCGGAAGGTCAGAAGGATTATCCACAGTGCAAAAAGCTGCCGTTGTACGGCTTCGGGCTGAGAGATGACGTCTTCATCCCTGAGGCGGGAAGGGATGAACCAGCTTGTTGGTTCAGGAGCACACCGTGCCAACACCAATGGTTCAGGGCGGCCGATGGTCACGCACGGGAGGATTTCACACCCGTCACCGCCGATTGTCTCTACAATCATGTGAACGACATTGATGGGAGGCCACTGCAACCGGAGACATCCCCTCCTCTCTACCGCACCGTGCTGAAGGCGGCTCTGCAGGATCCGAAGAAGGGATGGTCCGATGAGTGGGACCTGCGCCAGGGCGGCAATTTTACCGACGACTGGGCCTGGGCCTACTGGGTAGGCGCCTCATGCGAGGAGTTCGAGGCTGAGCTGAGGGGAGTGGGATTGTACGAGGCGGCATGGGCCTCCCAGTTCCACATTTACCAGCCAAAGCAGCTGATGCCGGAACTGCTGAGTAGATGGTCGTCCAGGACCAACACTTTTCATCTGCATCACGGGGAGGTGGGCATCAGCCTGTGGGATGTCCACCAGGTTTCCAGGGTCCCGATCTTGGGGGCCATGTACGACGAGTTCCTCCCCGTCATCAGTGCGTGGGGAGATGCTGAGCAAATGCCACGGCTGGCGTCAGCGCTGATGGCGCTTGTCCCTGCAGACGACAAGGAGGCCGTGAGGGACGTCCACTTCAAGAGGTGGTTCAAGTGTTTCCTGAACTTTCCAGAGAATCGGGAGTTCCCTCCAAGGCCTCGAACTTGTCCGAGGGCAGCCCAGCGGGGTAAGGGGCACTCGTATTGGCGGGTTTTGGAGGACAGCCAATGGAAGACTTGGGGCTTCAGCGTCAGCACCGAGCAACAGCCAATAGTTAGGCTGGCGGCGTTCATCGCGTCTCTCATATGTGGGTGGATCCTACCAGTGAGAGATACAAGCATGGGGGTACGGCCCAGCTCGTTCATCATGGCGTCGATGCTGGCCATGGGGCAGCGGATCAACCTGGGGATCCCGATGCTCGCCAAGCTATACAGAATGCTGCGACGTATCAGTGAGGGCAAGAAGCCGCCAAGAATATGCGGGCCCTTCCACCTCCTGTATGGGTGGATCGCGGCGCACATCAGGGGGATTTACGAGTATCCAAACCCCATTTCGCCGCCGGGATCAGACTTTTGCCCTTCCATCCTGAACGCAGTTGGGAGCTTCCCATTCAAACTGGCCGTTCCGATGGTGCTGAATAGGGTGTGGAGGGCGGACGAGTTCAACTTTCATCCCTTTCCACTGCCGACGGGAAGGCTTACTGATGATGGACGGGGAACGGAAGAGCATCGGGCTTACCTCCTGGCCTTCCGAGGTGGAGTTTTGGTGGCTCGGATAGATCGTGAGCCGATCTGTGAACCGTACACCCCACACCGTTTTGCGAGGCAGTTCCGGTGCCTCCAGCGGCTGACCCCGCAGGTATACTGGGAGGTGCGTCACGAGGAGCACCCGTGTGTGATGAGGCAGTTGTGGCTCATGTTCACACGTGAGGATGGAAAGATGCAGATCACATTACCTCCACCCACCGCCGCCTTCGGCTTAGTGAAGGAGTACGCCATTAGCTGGGAGGCCGCTTATCCTGGGGAGATGCTGAAGCAGCCAACAATCCGGGTCGGTGACGGTGGGCCTCCTTTATCTCGAGGTCGGGGTCGGAGGGCAGCTAGGGCCTCCCGTGGCAGCGGGGCTGCCATGGCAGAGAGACCCGCACCGGCCGAGGGTATGGCAGCAGTGGCGGATCCGGTGGTTCCGGGAGAGCAAGGTCATCCGGAGGGGCGGCCACCGAGAGGATTCCGTCGGGTATCCGCTCAGGCTCCGGGGAAGCGGCTGCGTCACATTGACATGGCGGAAGATGCTGTCTTTCCGGAAGCTTGGGACGTCTGGGACGTCAACCGGCAATTCCTCAGCCCATCTGAGATGTGGGCCCACCTGAATCGCCTCGGGATGAGACTGCCGGGCATAGGCCCAGTCCGGGCTGGATTCATGGTGTCTCCGGCGGAGGTGGAGCAATACTTGAACGAGCTGGAGGATTACATCCACTCCAGTGGTTCCCCTCACCCAATGACAGACCGGGTGAGGGTACTGTTGAACCAGACGGTCCCTCCACAGCCATCGGCTGCTGATCTGAGGGAGCGCTTCCCCTTGCCGGAGGAATCAGGGGACTCTTCTCAGGGGGACGAGGCTGGAGGAGGGAGCCCGTTGGAGGAGGGCGAGGTCGGAGACCGAAGCTCAGAATCCGACGACTTCGCGGAGGCTCTCGAGGTAACATTCCGAACTTCTCTTCTTACAATCCCCTTTTTTTTTTGAATCCCTACGGACTTCTTACCAATGTTTGGGTCATGCAGGAGGAACTTGTTCGTAGGCCTCGTTCTCGCTCCTTGGCGGGTGACGATGCGGGACCTTCAGAACCCGTGCCTATGGCTGCGTCCAGTTCTGCATCTGGTGGGACCAGGGGGTCTGAGGTGGCTCCTCTGGACTCTCCAGCCCTTCCAACAGTATACGGGGGGCCTCGTCTTGGAGTCCCATCGGTACCGGTCCGGGAGCAGCGCTCGGAGGTCAATCTTCGTAAGTCTCCTCCACCGGTCTCTTCGTTGCCACACGTGGGCCATGTCGACTAACTTTTATGTCTCTTTCTGTCATACAGTTCTCCGACTGGCGTGGGCTGCTGCGGCGAGGCTGGTTGGGATGTCTGGCGGCGTCCCTCCCAGGGGCATGCCGGTGATGGTGACGATAGTCCCTTCACCTCCTCCAACTGCGGCGCACACCATCACTGGCGGGACCACCAGCAGGGTCATACCTGAAGTCATCGAGGTGGACTCCGAGGAAGAGGATCAACCGGTCAGTCCCAGTCCTGTCGTGCCTGTGCCGGCGTCAGGTGTCGTACCAGATTCAACACCAGATGCGGATCCCGCTGAGGAATTCCTGCAGGCATATCCTGTGTACGAGCCCGCTGACCGCGCGGATTGGGATGAAACAGCCTCTGACGAGGAAGACAGCAGCATAGTCCGCCGCCGGTCGTGGAAGCTGATCACGCGCTTTATCCGGGACACTCCCCAAGTGCAATGGCTGGCCGAAATGAATAGGCTCCGCTCACGGTTGCGCGAACTGTGTGCCGGGGGAGTGGATGCCCAACGCCCTCACGCGCTCATCTGAGACCTCATGGCTGAGAAGATCCGGGAGCATGATCGTGGGCTGAGTGTGGGATGGCAGCGGAGGAAGGCGACCAGCATCAGGAAGCTCCAGGAGGCTGAAGGCGAGGTCCAACAGATGCAGATCCGGGCCAACGAGCTTTCAGCCACTCTCGATGCACAGTCTGAGCTGGTCTTACGATTGAAGGCCCAGCTGGCAGAGGCTGAGGAGCATATGGAGCAGACCTCTGGAAGGATGGCTATCGTCCAGGCCGAGGTGGAAAGAGCCCGGGCCAGGGTTGACGGATTACGCCCCGCCGCTGCTGAAGAGGAGCGGGAGTTAAAGCAGCGGCAACAGGCTCTGGACGCCGCAAGTCAACGGGTGGCGGAGCTGCAACGCTCTTTTGACGGAGTCAACCCGTCCATGGGGGAAGTCAACCCCCGAGTATTGTAGCGAACTCGAAAAAAAAAGCTTTTATTAACACTGTTGTGCTCCAACTCTTTCTTTCTCCTTTGTTTTGAGTTCCGTAGTACGCACAATTTCCACTATTGAATTGCCTTGTTGCATCCCTGCAATGTTTGCGGGACGTTTGACGACAATTCCCTCAAACCAGTCCAGATTCCCGAAAGATGGGGAAGGCTTGATCGGAGGAGGAACTTCCAGGATAGCCGAATTATCGTTTCTCCAACGTTCTCTTATGCGCGATCGGGGCGACACCAAGGGCGCTGAAACCGGTTCAAACAGGTGAAAATGGGAAGCGTGAATCACGATACCCAAATTCGGAACACTGTGGGGATGGCGTGACAATAAAGGACAACCGCTAACCGTGGCGGACAAATGGTATCCTCACTGCGTTAGCCTGAAATGGGGACAACAAATGAGGGTCGACCGTTGACCACGTTCGAAACACGGGACCGCGTCACAAATGTTGTCGATCAATCTTTCAGGGCGTTGGCCCAGGACAGTTGGTGGACCATAGGTCAGACATCCATACTGTTAGGGGGTCCTTCCAGACATGAAAGAGGAAGAGAGTCCGAATAAGGGACACGCAAAGTGTGGAACATGGAGTGGTGGCTTGTTCAAACATAATCCAATACCTTGGTAGTTGCACCACCACGGAGGGAGCACGCCAGATGGGCGCATCGACCTGATCACGGATCATTCCTTCTTGGGACAGGGCCTCTCTGGTGGGGGGATCTATCGCTTCCCAATGGGATCTTGGGGCATCCTGAACTTGTTCAGGGTAAAATTGTAGCTACATAGTTCTCCCCGAGGGGTCAGGCCAGAGGGCTGGAAATGAAGAGGAACAGGATTTTGTGATTCCTGGGGCTGAACCCTAGGTGAAATGCCTGGGCGTCTCTACGTATCCCACGTGATGATGGGAATCAAGCCGCACGTAGTTCTGGAAGCGCAGTTTAATGTCGTACTGGACGAGGAGCGGCCTAACCGTGTTGGTACACATCCGGCCAAAACTACTAAGCCCACGTGAGTCGTGCTCGGTGTGGGAAACAAGTAGTAGTGGTGGGAATTTCCCGACGCAGAGAGGGGCAGGTTGGGGCAAAGGGATGCTCAGTGACTACCGGCCCAATGACACTAACACGATCATTCAGCGCATCTAGATGCGCGAAGAGAAAGAGCCGAGTATGGTGGAGTTCCACTTGAACATGAGGGAGTGGAAATGTGTGAATCATGACGCTTGAGATTCGGATCACGATGGTGACGGCGTGGCGATGGAGGACTACTGCTGACCATATTCGCAACACAGCATCCTATCGCGTTAGCCTGAAATGGGGACAAACAAATGAGGGTCGACCGTTGACCATGTTCGAAACACGGGACCGTGTCACAAATGTTGTCGAACATCCGCAGGGACGTTGGCCCGAAACGATTGTAGGGCCCTTAGGTCCAGCATTCATGGAGAGCCCTTAAGCTTAGTATCCACGTCATCCGAGGGTCCTTTTGGATGTGGAAGAGGATGAGGATCCAAATAGTGAGCTCACGAAGCTTGGTCATGGGATGAGGGGAATGTCCCTGTGAAAATCCCATGCTTCGGGCTTTTTGTCAAAACACATCTGAATACGTCAACGAAACGTATTAGAGAGAGGGAGCAGATTCCTTTCCCTTGGGGAAATCTTAGTTTATGGTCATAGAATTCGGACCATGGATTGGAAAAAGGGATCAGGGGACGCATAACATCACAACCTGACGTGAATGAGCTCGAGTCGAGGGACCGAACACCAGGGTTAGGCTGGGCCCGCGGGGAAATACCCGGGCGCTCCTACGTATCTCATAAGGATGAGAATCAAGCCATACGTAGTTCTAGAAGGTGGCAGGGTAAGGTACCAGTGCCAGGGGAAAGGGGAAGTGCGGACGTAGCCCTTGCACTAAAAGAAGCGGAATTTGATGTATCTTGTTTGTTCTTTGAGGTGAATGGTTTTTTTTTGTGAAGCGACAGGCCTAGGACTGTAGGTCGTGATGTCGCCACAAGAATCAAGCCGTGATGGGCGTTGACAAATGGCATGGCGCGTGGCCAGTACCCAACGTGATGTCCTCTACAGCGAGGTCACCGCAATGCGGTGCCGTTTTTCGTCGTGCGGCCAGGACGATAATGTCACAGTTTAGGGTCGTATGATAGGACCAAGCATGCATTTTATCGTCATGCAGCGCAGACGTAGCAGAGACGATGCTAGGCGGGAAATGTGCGCGGTGTTTAAAAAAACACATTTGACAGAGACATGATCCCTCATCAAATTGTACGCCATCCGGAGGTAAAACAGGGAGAGAGACTGGCTTCCTGAATGGGTTGTACCCGGAGACAGGGCGTCTGGGCGGTCCTACGTGTCCCATGAGGATGGGAATTTGAACGTAGTCCCGAATGGGTCTTAGTTTATGGTCTTAGAGCTCGGACCATGGGAGCCCCAAAGGGCGCCAGATTGCAGCTTTGTCCCCCTAACATGCAAAGGTGCACTGAGGGATAGCGCCAAAAGTGTCGAGATTCCACCTGGACATGACGGGGTGGAAAATGATGTGAATCATGCAACCAACATTCAAGGACTGAAGGGGCTGGCGTGACGACAGAGGATTACTGCTGACCATGTTCGCAACACAGCATCCTGTCGCATTAGCCTGAAATGAGGACTAACAAAACGAGCATCGACCGCTGACCATATTTGCAACGCGGGATTTTATCGATTTGTTGTCCGTAACCCTGGAGGGCATTGGCCCGTATCGGTAGGAGAGCCCTTGGGCGTAGTATCCAGGCCGTTCTTGGGGGTCCCTCTGGGTGTGAAAGATGATGGAAGTCCGAATAGAGGGTGTTGGTCGGAGTGGTTTACTCAAGAGGGGGGTGAATTGAGTACCAATTAAAATTTCTATATTTAAAAGCAGTGTCTTAAAGACCCCCAAATAAAATAATAAATTAAACTGTAGTGAATTTATATTAATGTAGAGATTCTGTTAGGTTCTCAAGGGATTGATTAATTCCCAGGTAATCAACACAGGAGTGTGTGATTATCTTTTGAAACTAACTTACTAATCTACACTTAACATAAACACTTGCTAATTTAATTATCAAAGTAACTTTAAAAACAGTATTGGTTTTAAAGTGATTAGCAGTGGAATAAAACTTTGAAATAGATGGCACAACAATGTAACCAAGAGGTTCAGTCTCAAGCCGAGACTTAGTCCTCTCAAAAGTTTATATAAAAATGATCCACACCCTGGATCGGGGTTCAACAGTTTACAACTGTCCAGGTCCAAGACCTCTACCACTGTTCTTCGTGGGAAACAGTACAACAGCAACCAGCTGTCCAGGTCACACACGACCTATACCACAGTTCTTCGTGGGAAAGAAAGAATGAAAGAGTTTTGTAAGGATTTACAGATCCTTCAGTTTGAGTACAGGAGACAGTGTATGTGTTAGATATAGCAGATAACACACACTGCTCGAAATGAATGGTAATAAATCACAGAACAAGAGATGTAGAGTTTAGAGATGGTTCTGGTGATTTCAGTATAGCTCTGGACTCCTTTGGATTCGATTAGAAGTGAGTCTGAGTCCTCTTCTTGTTTCTGTTGAGAAACAGAGTGTCGTATGCTCCAGGTTCACAGGTGGTGAGAATGTAGTCGATGAAGTCTTCTTGTAAGCACAGAACACTCCTCGAGTATGCTTGATTGTCTATGAGCTTCTCTGTGTTCCTCTTGTGCTTGTGTCGCTTTTGGTATAATGGATGCACCGCACTTTTCTGGTTCGCTTCTTGTTTTCTTCACACGTTCGCGCTTGTATTTCTGGTATGTAGTCTTCTCGTATTTATATCCCATCAGGGGACAGAAAAGATTTCTTTTCAGCAGGTACGAGGTACGGGTTCCTGACATCCGACAACCTTTATCAGGTATTTGACAAATCATTAAAATGTACATGATATGACCGTTAGATAGATTAAATATAGGAAATAAAGAAATTCAAACAGTGAGTTGAGTGATCGGTAGGTAATCAGCATCGGTAGCTTGAACATCGGTGGCTTGAACATCGGTAGCTTAATGTCATTAGTTGCTTTGACTCTATCGGTGGCTCTATGCGTCGGTTGGTACATGCATCGGTAGCTCCATGCGTCGGTAGGTACATGCATCGGTAGCTCCATGCGTCGGTAGGTACATGCATCGGTAGCTCCATGCGTCGGTAGGTACATGCATCGGTAGCTCCATGCGTCGGTAGGTACATGCATCGGTAGCTCCATGTATCGGTGGCTGTGAGTCTATCGGTAGCTTCGTCCATCAGTGACTTATTCCATCGGTAGCTATTTATACTTACACCGGTAGCTCTACGTTTGTATCGGTAGCTGTATTTATAAGTACATCGGTAACTCTGTGTTAAGTCTATCGGTAGCTGTCTGTCGGTAGACTAAGTCTATCGGTAGACTGGTTACCGGTAGCTCTTTATCAGTAGCTATAGACAGATTACTTATCTGTTTTATGCAGAACACATCCGATTGTGTTAGAAACAATTTATAACTTGTATGAACATGGATAAATGATGATTAACATATTCCAAAGACTTATTTTAAAAAGGTGTTATTGGTTTGATCATAGATTTAAAAGAATTAAAGTATAGATCAACAATACTTAACAATATCATAGAGAATGAAGACATAATTGGGATTTTCAACACAAATAAATACATGATTGAGATTATCAAAACAGGTGAGGTCAACAATCTCCCCCTTTTTGATAATCACAATTTATGATATTGGCATTTAACATAGTGAAAATATAACAGTAAAGAGTATAATATTGAATTCAATTTTCTCAGAGAAAACAGCATCATAGATAATAGAAATAGTATGATATAGACATAAGTTATCAGAGGTAAAAAATAATAAGGTACTATATAGACATAAGGTATTAGAGATAAAAATGGAAACAAAACAAAGGATAATGTGTTTCCCCTTATGCCTTATTTTTCTCCATTGAAAATATTTCTCATTTTGTTCTCCTCCTTATTCTCGCATAAAAAGTTTCTCCCCCTCTCTTATTTTTCTCCCCCTTTGTGATAATCAAAAAGTGGGAAAGCATATATATAGATATATATATAGGAGAGAAATAAAACAAAGAGAAGTAAAAAGTGGTCTGTATTATAGTTATTCAAAAAGTACAACAAAAACAGATTACAAAGGAATTCCTATCAAAAAGCTTGGCCACTGGTTCACTCCGCATCTGCAATGTGAGATTTTCCTTTAGGATCAGAAGGATGCTCGGGTGGTGAGGATTCAGGTGAAGGTTTGGGAATGCCAGAAAAGATCAAAGGAGGCTGGGCCACTGACACAGAGTCAGGCTTGTAAGTTGAAGATTTTTGGGTAATCATTGGTTTGAGGCTTTGAATGGCTTGAGCAGGAGTCAGCTGGACTGAGGGAGCAGCTGAGGCAGAAGCAGGCAAAGCAGGAGGGATGATGACTGGTCTAGCATCAACATGCAAGAAGGGCAGCAGCAGATTTCTAAAATCCATAATAATTCCTCCTCCTCTTTCCATAGCAGAGAGGAAATCATCTTTGTTCTCCATGAATTTCTCTAAGGCAGGAGTCAGTTCTCTCAGCTTGCTCACTTGTTCTTTGAAAGCTTGGGTGACTGGAGGGAGCTTCATGTGCTCCAACATTAGCTTGAAGTGGTGTTCGAGTTGATGCTTGGTGAAAATCTTGGAGAAGTAGTAGTCCACTTTGCTTTTTATGGCTTCTTGAGAGGCAGAGGCTTCTCTCATAAAATTTTGAACTATCTTCATGATTTCTCTGGCAGAATCCCTTGTAGAAAGCACCACTCGGCTTAACTCTGATGAGTCCCCAGAGCCACTGGTAGGAATAGAACCAATCTCCTCCTTCAATATTGCTCGAACTGAGTTCATATCAACTGATGGTTTGGATGTGAGAGGGCCAAGAGAGAAGGAAACAGTTTCTTTAAAACTCTTTGACAAACCACTGATTAGGCTTTGAACTTGAGAGTCTTGTAATTGAACATGATCCTTCACTAAGGTTTTGAAACTTTCAAACACTGAGACAAACTGGCTGACTACACTCTTCACATAGGCTAGATCCTTGTCAGCTTGAGACTTGGAGCTCATATAGGAATCCAAAGCAACCACTGATGTCTTGAGAGCTTCCAGATCAGCTTCGATTCTTGAGGACTGAGTCTGGCATTCTTTCACTTCTTCCATAAGCTCAGACATAAAGGAAGATAAATTACAAGCCAGAGATAGCTCGAAGGATCTCTCTAGCACTTTCATTTCTTCATAAAAGCTTTCCTTCATCTCAGCAACTGAAGCACTGAATGATTCTTTTATCTCATCCTTCATGGATTCAAGATCTGATTTGGAGACAAAATCACTTGAGACAACTGCAGCAGATTCCCTTGCTGAGGCCAAATTAACTACAGAAGTAGTCATTATTGAATTAATTGAGGATGCAAGAGAGGTTTCCATTAGCTTCACTTCTTCAACAAAACTGGATTTGAGGTCCTCTTTCAGCTTAGTTAAATCATGAAATCTGACCACATCGTCTGGCAACAACTCAGCAGCAAGATCATAATTGGTCTTTGGTCTATCCACAGACATCTCATTGTCAGAATCTGGATAATCTAATCCACAGACTATAAACCCTGGGTCTTCTACCCAGTCTCCAATCTCAACAGCTACTGTAACATTCCCAAGCACAGACCGATGCTCACCCTCAATGGGTGCATTCTCATGTATCACAACAGCCTTTTCTGCTGGCCGTTCTTCATCAGAATCTTCTACCACAAGTTCTACAGGTGTAGCATTTAGAAGATCTTCTGATACAGGTACAACTTCTTCTCTATCTCTTTCTTCTTCAGCAGCAGGTATAGCTGAGTTTCCAATTAAGGGACTCATACTTAACCTACCAGAAGCAGGCGATTCAACTGCATTCTCCTTTTCCTCTTCTTCTTGGTGAGGTACAGACTGGTCTTCCTCATAAGTAGGCAAAACTTCCTCTACTTTTCCTTTCCTAGAATAAACCAGTTCTGCAACAGGACTTGGGGGAAAGTCTGGATCTCCTCCAACATCCATAGGAGTTTCTTCTTCTTCTTCTTCTTCTGTCTCATCACTATAAGCAGGTTCCTCTTCATCAGGTCTTAGACTCAGATCTCTCATATCCTTTGGTCTTGAGGGATAATCCACAGGATTAAACCTATCATAGATTTTCTGATCATCACTGACCCATTCTCCCTTCCATGGGTTCCAGTTAATTTTCATATACTTGCAAACAGTCGAGGTGATGCAGAAATTGTTCTTGACTACAACTGTCTCATCCTGAGACTCAGCTATTTCTTTCACTTTTATCATCACTGAAATCAGCTTGGCAAAGAACAACGCATTGGTCTTTGACTTTGGTCTAATCATGTCTTCCATTTGAAGCATCAACAATCTGCACAGATTGACTTTTACACCATGTCTTAGCAAATGAAGAAGATAGATATCTTGATATCTCAGATTTGCAAAATCTCCTCTCCTCGGTATCAACACAAGCTGAACAAATTTGAAAAGCAGTCGATTCTCTCCATCCATTTCAGCAGCTACCACTTGCCTTTGATTTCCATTCCCAGTCAGCTCTTGTAAGGCGGTCTCATAATCAAAAATGTCACTACTAGGTGGCATTGCTCTTGATACATACCCAGAGACACCTTCATGTGGTACTTTTAAACTTTCAGCCCACTCTACTGAAGAAAAAGACATCTCTTTTCCATTTACAAAAGAGCTTACCCGATTCTCATTCTCAGACTTCTCAAAGGTTACAAACTCATAGAACTGCTTTACCAATTTCGGGTAGTATGGGCCATTGTTATTCGAGAAACAATCCACCCATTTCTGGTCTTCCAGAATCTCGAGCACTAAGGATTTGCTAGGCAGTAGCCATTCCACGCACAGTTCCTTCTCGATTACTATATCTCTATTCTGCAAGTGAGGATTCACTGGTCGCCTTCCTGATCTAGTTTTGACTTCACTAACACTGGCTTTATGCTGTGTCTTCTGCTTCTTAGCATTTGGTTCTGCACTTTCATCTCTGACGATAGGAAGCTTGGTTTTTGCCATCGCGGGTTTAGGGTTCTTGGTCGATTTGGATGCTAAGGTTCGAAGGTGAGAGATTTTGAGCTCGGTGAGGTATGAAGTGTCTTAGACTTAGTTTTATCATTTAGGAATCCCAAATAAACGATTAAAATAGAGTAATAAAATAAAATAAAACGATTCGTATTCTTGGCGGCAGACAGAAGTTTTAAACTTTGCATCGGTGTGAGTTAATCATCGGTGAGAAAAACAAATCGGTGAGCGTTGTACATCGGTGAGAATTTCTACGTCGATGAGAAACTTACATCGGTGAGAATTTTCACATCGGTGATAATTTTCACATCGGTGAGAATTTTCACATCGGTGAGAATTTTCACATCGGTGAGAATGTTCACACCAGTGAGAATTTCACATCAGTGAGAATTTTCACACCGGTTGTGATTAAACATTCCCAGTTCATGTCTTATGAAACTTAGCCTATCCGAACTTAAAGGTTTAGTGAAAATATCAGCCAATTGATGTTCAGTGCCAATAAATTCAAGAGAAATATCACCTTTTTGATAGTGATCTCTTAGGAAATGGTGTCTTACATCTATGTGTTTGGTTCTAGAGTGAGATACAGGATTCTTAGAGATGTTTATTGCACTGGTGTTATCACAGTTGATTGAAACATGTTTAAAAACGTATCCATAGTCCAAAAGAGTGTGTTTCATCCACAGAATTTGTGCACAGCAACTACCAGCAGCTATATATTCTGCTTCAGCAGTAGATAATGCAACCGAGTTCTGTTTCTTACTACACCAGGAAACTAAGGATTTTCCAAGCAAATGACATGTTCCTGATGTGCTTTTTCTATCTAGCTTACAACCAGCAAAGTCAGCATCTGAATAACTCATTAACTCAAAGGATTGTACTTTTGGGTAAAACAAACCTAAGTTAACCGTGTGTTTGAGATATTTAAAAATTCTTTTAACAGCAAGCAAATGAGATTCTTTTGGGTTAGCTTGAAATCTAGCACACATACACACACTAAACATAATATCAGGTCGACTAGCAGTAAGATAAAGTAAACTACCAATCATACCTCTGTAATTTGTTTGATCAACTGGTTTCCCAGTTTCATCTGTGTCCAATTTACAGGTAGTACTCATAGGAGTTTCACTTTCCTTGATACTATCCAGACCAAAACGTTTTAAAAGATCCTTTGTATATTTACTTTGATTCAAAATAATACCATTTTCATTTTGAAATACTTGAAATCCAAGAAAGTACTTAAGCTCTCCCATTAAGCTCATTTCAAATTCATTTTGCATACTTTTTGAAAAATCAGTACATAAAGAGTGTTTAGAAGATCCAAAAATAATATCATCAACATATATTTGTACAACTAAAACATCTTTAGAAATTCTTTTAATGAAAAGAGTTGGATCAGCAATCCCTTTAGTAAAACCTTTTGAAATAAGGAAATTGCTAAGTCTATCATACCAAGCTCTTGGAGCTTGTTTCAAACCATATAAAGCTTTAGAAAGTTTAAAAACTTGATTTGGAAAATGGGGATTAGTAAATCCAGGTGGTTGTTCTACAAAAACATCTTCAATTATAAAACCATTTAGAAATGCACTTTTTACATCCATTTGATATAACTTGAAATCCAGATGTGCAGCATATGCAAGTAAGATCCTAATGGCTTCTAGTATAGCTACAGGTGCAAAAGTTTCCTCATAGTCTATGCCTTCTTCTTGACTATATCCTTGTGCAACTAGTCTAGCTTTATTTCTAACTATATTTCCAGATTCATCTACTTTATTTCTAAAAACCCATTTTGTGCCTATTGTCAAAGTGTCCTTGGGTCTGTCAACTAATTCCCAGACTTTGTTTCTTTCAAACTGATTTAATTCTTCCTGCATAGCTATTACCCAGAATTCATCATTGATAGCATCATTGATATTTTTGGGTTCCAGCTGTGAAAGAAAGGCTTGATGTTCAACCTGGTTTCTTAGAGAAGCTCTAGTTTGTGTTCCTCTATCCAGATTACCAACAACAGCTTCTAAAGGATGATTCTTTAGAATCCTCGTTGATCTAGTAAAGGTTGGACTAGAAATTTCAGGTTCATCTATAGGTTCGGGTTCAACAGAAGCAGATTCTGGAGAAAGTCCAGAACTGGATACTTTTATAACAGGTTCTTTAGATTTATCATTAAGGTCCAGAATAGATAAGTCTTCTTCAAGATTTTCAAGAGAGGTTTTAGGCTTATGTGGATCAGTTTCATCAAACTTGATGTGAACAGATTCTTCCACACATTTGGTTTTCTTATTGAATACTCTATAGGCTTTACTTGAAATAGAGTAACCCAGAAAAATTCCTTCGTCACTTTTGGAAGCAAACTTATCCAGATTATCTTTAGTATTCAGAATAAATACTTTGCAACCAAAAACTTTAAAGTAATTAACCTTAGGCTTTCTATTGTTCCACAATTCATAAGGGGTTTTCTTAAGAACAGGTCTAATCAAGACTCTATTAATAACATAACAAGCTGTATTTACAGCTTCAGCCCAAAAATAAATAGGCAGGTCATATTCATTGAGCATGGTTCTAGCAATTTCTTGAAGAGTTCGGTTTCTTCTTTCTACTACACCATTCTGTTGGGGTGTTCTAGGGGCAGAGAAGTTATGAGTATAGCCATTGTGTGAGCAATAAGATTCAAAATCTTGATTTTCAAACTCACGACCATGATCACTTCTCAGGGTCTTAATCTTGAGTCCACTAAGATTTTCTACAGACTTGGAGTATTTAACAAAGTAAGAACAAGCTTCACTTTTGTGAGCTAGAAAATATACCCAAGTATATCTAGAAAAGTCATCTACAAGAACATAAACATAGTGCTTCCCATTTAAACTAGAAACTCTTGATGGTCCAAACAAATCCATGTGAACCAATTCAAGTGGTTGAGAAGTTGAAACTTCTTTCTTTGATTTAAAAGAAACTTTGTGTTGTTTTCCCTTTTGACAGGGGTTACACACTCTATCATTTGGGAATTCTAACTTAGGTAGGTCTCTAACTAGGTTTTTCCTAGAAAGTTTTCTAAGTGAGTGAATGTTGCAATGTCCTAATCTTCTGTGCCATAGCCAAGATTCTTTATGAAAAGCATTCAAACAATTAATATTTTGCTTAGCTAAAGAATTCAGATTAACAGCATAAACATTTTCATTTCTTGAGGCAGAAAATACCAAAACATTCTTAGAATCAAAAACTTTGCAAGAATCATTTTCAAATTTAACATGAAAACCATCATCACATAACTGAGAAATACTTAATAAATTGTATTTAAGGCCATCAACAAATAAAACTTTAGAAATCAAAATTGAATCAGTGTTACCAATCTGGCCTAGGCCGATGATTTTCCCTTTTGAGTTATCACCAAAGGTGACAAAGCCTCCATCAACTTTTATTAAACTCTTGAAACAAGAGAAGTCTCCTGACATATGTCTTGAACATCCACTGTCCAAATACCACGTCTCTTTACAGGAGCTCTTTAAGCAAGTTCCCTACAAAACAGATTTAGATGGGAGATGATTTTGGTACCCAGATCTTCTTGGGTCCAGACAGGTTAGCCAATAACACTTTAGGTACCCATATTTGTCTAATGGGTCTCATATAATTTGTAGAATTGACATGCTTTGAAAGATAAACTTTATTAGATCCATAGCTATGTATATAACTGGTTGAAGCATATGAAGTTCCAGAATTACCTTCATTCTGTCCAGATTTAGAAATGAATCTAGTTTTAGCAATTTTCCTTTGTCCAGGTTGGTATCCTATACCAGTAGTGTATTTAGGTGCTACTTGCTTTCCTAGCATCTGTGTTAGAGCATTCTTGCCATTGGTGAACTTCTCTAAGTCTTTTTTAAGTTGCTCATTTGACAGTTTCAGTTCTGTATTTTCTTTTAACAGTTGAGCATTTTTCTCTCTTTCAATAGTAAGTTCGGTTTTAACTGTAGTGGTGAGAGCATGCTGTTTCTTTAATGACTTGTATTTATCCTTAAGTTCATTACATGTCTCTTCCAGCATATCACAGTATTCAAACAGTTCAGATTTAGACATGTTATCACCTTCAGAATCATCTCCAGAATAATATGACTTTGAAGCAGGAGTTTCAGCAGTTACCTCAGAAGTGTTTGCCATAAAGCACATGTTGGCTCGATTCCTTTCAGATTCTGAAGATTCAGCTTCACTTGTGCTGTCTTCTGAAGCACTCCAAGTAGCCTTCATAGCTTTCTTAAACTTATTGTCCTTATATTCATATTTCTTTTTATATTTCAGCTTTGGACAGTCGGCTTTAATGTGTCCTTTTCTCTTGCACTCATAGCAGACAACATCATCTGACTTGTCATTCTTCTTCCAGTCCTTTTTCCATTTGCCTTGGTGATCATACTTACCCTTATAATTTGTTTTTCTGAAGAACCTCTTTTTCCTATAAAATTTCTTAAATCTTCTAGCAATGTGAGCCATCTCAGCATCACTGTCAGAATCACTTCCACTGTCTTCACAGCTTGAACTTTCAACTACAGCTTGAAGATTTTCCTTGTCCTTATTCTTTGAGGTTGAGGATTTGAAAGCAACAGACTTTCTTGCAGGTTCATTGTCTTCCTCTTTGTTCACTTTAAGCTCTTCTTCATACATCATCAGCTTGCCAATTAGTTCCTTGACAGGTAGAGCAGCTATGTCACATGATTCTCTGATTGAGACAGACGTGCCTCTCCATCTATCAGGTAGACATCTCAAAATTCTCATAATTTGTTCCTTCGATGAGACATCCTTTCCCAGCGAGATCATTGTATTGACAATTTCGTTGAACCTGAGATACATGTCAGAAATGGGTTCGTCAGGCTTCATTTTAAAATTATCATACTTGATAGTATAAGTGTTCAATCTCATTTCTTTAACATTAGTTGTTCCTTCATGAGAAACAGCTAAGGTATCCCAAATTTCATATGCAGTTTTACATGCAGAAATTCTATTAAACTCTTCATCTCCTTGAGCACAGTACAAGGCATTCATAGCTTTACAGTTGTTATTGTAGGCAGTCTTTGTAGGTTCATCCCAAGTAGATCTAGCAGTAGTAGGAATTTTGTATTCTGATTCAATAGCAGTCCAAATATCAAAACCTATGCTTTCTAGATGGATTTTCATTTTCAGCTTCCACTGAGCATAATTAGTTCCATTGAAGTAAGGTGGCCGGTTAGTAGCAGCACCCTCAAGTCTATTGTCCATGATGAGAAAATTTTAAAGAGATAAAAATTTAGAAATAACAGAAATTTTAAGAACTTTAAAATACAACTAAAATCACAGTTCAAAAGCAGAGTACTTTTAGAAAGTATTTTCAACCTCTGATACCAAGTGTTGGTCGGAGTGGTTTACTCAAGAGGGGGGTGAATTGAGTACCAATTAAAATTTCTATATTTAAAAGCAGTGTCTTAAAGACCCCCAAATAAAATAATAAATTAAACTGTAGTGAATTTATATTAATGTAGAGATTCTGTTAGGTTCTCAAGGGATTGATTAATTCCCAGGTAATCAACACAGGAGTGTGTGATTATCTTTTGAAACTAACTTACTAATCTACACTTAACATAAACACTTGCTAATTTAATTATCAAAGTAACTTTAAAAACAGTATTGGTTTTAAAGTGATTAGCAGTGGAATAAAACTTTGAAATAGATGGCACAACAATGTAACCAAGAGGTTCAGTCTCAAGCCGAGACTTAGTCCTCTCAAAAGTTTATTTAAAAATGATCCACACCCTGGATCGGGGTTCAACAGTTTACAACTGTCCAGGTCCAAGACCTCTACCACTGTTCTTCGTGGGAAACAGTACAACAGCAACCAGCTGTCCAGGTCACACACGACCTATACCACAGTTCTTCGTGGGAAAGAAAGAATGAAAGAGTTTTGTAAGGATTTACAGATCCTTCAGTTTGAGTACAGGAGACAGTGTATGTGTTAGATATAGCAGATAACACACACTGCTCGAAATGAATGGTAATAAATCACAGAACAAGATATGTAGAGTTTAGAGATGGTTCTGGTGATTTCAGTATAGCTCTGGACTCCTTTGGATTCGATTAGAAGTGAGTCTGAGTCCTCTTCTTGTTTCTGTTGAGAAACAGAGTGTCGTATGCTCCAGGTTCACAGGTGGTGAGAATGTAGTCGATGAAGTCTTCTTGTAAGCACAGAACACTCCTCGAGTATGCTTGATTGTCTATGAGCTTCTCTGTGTTCCTCTTGTGCTTGTGTCGCTTTTGGTATAATGGATGCACCGCACTTTTCTGGTTCGCTTCTTGTTTTCTTCACACGTTCGCGCTTGTATTTCTGGTATGTAGTCTTCTCGTATTTATATCCCATCAGGGGACAGAAAAGATTTCTTTTCAGCAGGTACGAGGTACGGGTTCCTGACATCCGACAACCTTTATCAGGTATTTGACAAATCATTAAAATGTACATGATATGACCGTTAGATAGATTAAATATAGGAAATAAAGAAATTCAAACAGTGAGTTGAGTGATCGGTAGGTAATCAGCATCGGTAGCTTGAACATCGGTGGCTTGAACATCGGTAGCTTAATGTCATTAGTTGCTTTGACTCTATCGGTGGCTCTATGCGTCGGTTGGTACATGCATCGGTAGCTCCATGCGTCGGTAGGTACATGCATCGGTAGCTCCATGCGTCGGTAGGTACATGCATCGGTAGCTCCATGCGTCGGTAGGTACATGCATCGGTAGCTCCATGCGTCGGTAGGTACATGCATCGGTAGCTCCATGTATCGGTGGCTGTGAGTCTATCGGTAGCTTCGTCCATCAGTGACTTATTCCATCGGTAGCTATTTATACTTACACCGGTAGCTCTACGTTTGTATCGGTAGCTGTATTTATAAGTACATCGGTAACTCTGTGTTAAGTCTATCGGTAGCTGTCTGTCGGTAGACTAAGTCTATCGGTAGACTGGTTACCGGTAGCTCTTTATCAGTAGCTATAGACAGATTACTTATCTGTTTTATGCAGAACACATCCGATTGTGTTAGAAACAATTTATAACTTGTATGAACATGGATAAATGATGATTAACATATTCCAAAGACTTATTTTAAAAAGGTGTTATTGGTTTGATCATAGATTTAAAAGAATTAAAGTATAGATCAACAATACTTAACAATATCATAGAGAATGAAGACATAATTGGGATTTTCAACACAAATAAATACATGATTGAGATTATCAAAACAGGTGAGGTCAACAGAGGGGAACACGAAGCTTGACAAGTGGAAGGAACTTGACCAAGTTGAATCTGACACTCTTGGTCCTAGACCAGAGTACTCTCAATACATGGGTGAACCACTACAGGGAGCCAAGGGACTCAACCGTGAGGGTGATCGAGAGATGGCAGATTCCCAGGGGAAGGGGGGCATGATGCCCACAACCTTGTATCATACCTACGCACCCCCCGCTGGAGAGGGATGGACCAAGTGGCCTAGGTGACCGGGAAATCAGGAGATCTCCCCGAGGTGGGGCTGGACCCGAATATTAGACATTCAGGTGGTCCTACGCATCCCATTAGGATGGGAATCAAGCCACACGTAGTTCTGAAAGGTGCCTTTTAATGTCATGCAGGACAGGGGATAGGAGGACTGAACCTCAGAATGGGGGCGTGCGTGGTGCAGTTGTTGCGTACTTGACGTGAATGAGGACGTAGTCCTACACTGCGCCACGCAGTCCTGTGATCAGGGTCCTGAAGGCAGGATTAGAGGGGTAAATTTGCTGAACTCAAGCTGGGTTCGGAGACAAGGGGTCTTGAACGTAGTTCCAGATGAGAGTCTTAGTTTATGGTCTTAGAGCTCGGACCATGGGTGGTGACAACTCCCGAGCAAGCACAAAGGTCAACCCAATCCCTAAGCCCACATGAGATAAACTCGGTGTGGGAAACAAGGGGGGGATCCTGATCGCAATACTTGGGGCATCCATTAAAGGGGAGTCAGCAGAGAGTTCCGAAGGACACCTTTGATGTAGCTTGTTCCTCAAACGCGCAGACGTGCACGGGGGAAAGGTACCAAGAGTCCCGAAATTCTACTTGGACACGATTAAGTGATGAAGGGTGTGAATTGTGTACCCGACATTTGGGCTTAATGGGTTGGCGTGACGACATAGGAAAACTGTTATCCATGAAGGAAACACAGCGTCTGTATCGCGTTAGCCTGAGGTGGGAGCAACAAACGAGCATCGACCGCTGACCATATTCGCAACGCGGGATTTTATCGATTTGTCGTCCAAAACCCTGGGGGGCGTTGGCCCGTATCGGTAGGAGAGCCCTTGGGATTTGTATCCAGGCCGTTCTTGGGGGTCCCTCCAGGTGTGAAAGATGGTGAAAGCCCTGATGCGGGGATACGCAAAGCCTGGAAAGCGGGTGCGGACGTGTCCGAGTAAAGCTTGGCATTCCAGGTAATGAACCAGAGTACTCTTAAGCACATTAGAGAACCGCCGAAAAAGAGGGATCGACGAAACAAATCAGCAGGGGGTGGGAGCATGGCGTGGTCATCACGAGACCGTCGTGAATGAGGACATAATCCCACACCGCACCATATGATCCCCTCATGGAGGAAGGATAGGCCAGGGGGCCAAGATGGGATGAGGATTCCCGAGGAATGGGGCTGGACCCGGATCTTGGACATCCGGGTGGTCCTACGTATCCCATCAGGATGGGAATCAAGCCATACGTAGTTCTTGAAATGTAGTTTAACGTCATACCGGACGAGGAGGGGAATAACATATCCCTAAGCAAGGTGTACAGTATGGCGAAAAACCGACTTGAGGACATAGCCCTACGCCATGCCGTACAATCCTATAAGATAGGTCCTGGGCCGCGGCCTGGAAAGGCCGAGGGGCCTGGGGCTGAGCCTCGGAAGGGGAGTCGTACGACATGGTACATGATCCCGACGTGAATGAGGACGTAGTCCTACATCACACCGTACGCTCCGGGTGAGGAATCCTGGGCTGTGGGCCCGATCACTGGCACCACCTGGGGAAGTTTGTCACCTCAGGATTGGGCAGAATGAATCACTGTTGACCATATTCGAAACACAGCGTTCCTACGGTGACCCGCATGGGGGCAACAAATGAGCGTCGACCGCTGACCAAATTCGCAACGCGGGACTTGTTTCGATTTGTTGCTTGAGAAACCCTCGGGGGCGTTGGCCCGTATCGGTAGGAGAGCCCTTGGGCTTTGTATCCAGGCCGTTCTTGGGGGCCCCTCCGGGTGTGAATCCATCCACGAAGGGGGCAAACACCTCCAGGGGGGAATGTGCAGCCGGGTCGAGGCTTGCTCGACGTGGGTCGGGGCAAAAATGTGCACCCTGCCGTGTCTTGACCCGAGGGGAAGATTTTGGCTTTTGGGCTGGGCCAACGGACGAAATGTCCGGGCGTTCCTACGTATCTCATAAGGATGAGAATCAAGCCATACGTAGTTCTTGAAGGCCATGCAGTTTAGCGTCATGCGGTAAGGACGTGGGAGGGTAGAAGAACGGGAGTGGGCGCATGGTGCGACCTTTACAATCTTTGCGTGAGTGGTGTTGCATGAGCGGGGCCAAGAAGGCCGACGCCCTGCTACACAAAGATCCTCCAAGGAGACCATTCCCAGGGGGAATAGTGGAAGAGAGAAGCTTGGGGCTGGGCTCGAGACAAGGCGTCTGAGCGTTCCTACGTATCTCATAAAGATGAGAATCAAGCCGTACGTAGTTCTTGACATGCAGTTTAACGTCATGCGGGACGAGGGGCATCTCGTTCGGGGATGTGTGCGGCATGGTACATGATCCCAACGTGAGAACATAGTCCTACGCTGTACCGTACAATCCCGTAAGAGGGTGAGTCGGAGAGACACGAGGGGGGCCTGGGGCCAGACCTCGGTGGAGACGGGGCCAGGGGCCCAAAGAGGCCGAGGGGCCTGAGGCTGAGCCTCGGTCAGGAAGAACTGACTGACTTGCAGTTTAACGTCTTGCAATGAGGACGGAGATACAGTTTAAGGTCATGCGGGACCAAGTCGCAGTTTAGGGTCGTGCAGGACCAATGCAGTTTAATGTCATGCAGGACCCCCTCGCAGTTTAGGGTCATGCAGGACCAGTGCAGTTTAATGTCATGCAGGACCCTCTCGCAGTTTAGGGTCATGCTGGACCAATGCAGTTTAATGTCATGCAGGACCCTCTCACAGTTTAGGGTCATGCAGGACCAGTTTTGCCCTAGGCGAAGTATCGCTTGAGGAATCTGGCATTGGTGTGGGGGGGGGGGGGGGTTACACTCTCTCCATCTGTGGTCACCAAGGAGTATGCTCCATTGGGGTAAAACTTATGGATGATATAAGGCCCTTCCCATTTGGGTTCTAACTTGGGCGGTTTCCTACCGGGAATCATTGGCGCTCGCAGGGCCAGCACCAGGTCACCCTGTAGAAAAGAGCGGAGACGAACCTTCTTGTCAAAAGCTCTTGCCATCTTGTCCTGATGCCTTTCCAGATTGTGCAGGGCACGAAGCCGGTTCTCGTCCAGTGCCTCTAACTCAGCTAGACGGATCTCGGCTACCTCATCTGATGTCTGGTGATCATAAACTGCCGTGCGTAGCGACGGCAACTGGATCTCAATGGGTAGGACGGCCTCAGCTCCATACACCAGGGAATATGGGGTCACCTGGGTAGAGTTGCGAGTCGTCGTCCGGTAAGCCCAAAGGGCGTTGGGGAGCTTGTCCGGCCAACTCTTCTTGTTCTGACCAACCATCTTCTGCAGAATGTTAGAGAGGGTCTTGTTGAATGCCTCGATCTGTCCATTCGCCTGTGCGTGGTAGCGGGAGGTATGGTTTGACCGGATGTCGTACTTAGCGTACAATTTCTTCAATTCAGCTGCTCGGAAGTTGGTGCCGTTGTCAGTGAGGACAGAGTGAGGGACCCCAAACCGGTGGATGATGTTGGAGCTCACAAAGTCGACGACAGAACGGGCCTTGACCTCTTTGAGCGGAACTGCTTCTACCCACTTGGAGAAGAAGTCTGTAGCAGTCAGGATGAACCTACACTGGCGGGCTGTTGCCGGCGGGTACGGTCCCACTACATCGAGTCCCCATACCGCAAATGGCCAAGAGTACTTGGTGGGGTGGAGGGGTTCTGGTGGCCGATTCAAGAAGTTGGCGTGCACTTGGCACGCGCGGCATCTCTTGGCGTATCCAATACAATCGTGGATCATGGAGGGCCAGAAGTACCCTAGCCTCCGGATTTGATGGGACAGCTTCGGCCCAGCTTGATGGGCGCCACAGGAACCGGCGTGAACCTCTTGCATAACTTGAGGTATCTCTGCTCATTGGATGCAACGGAGGAGGACACCATCAAAACTCCATTTATAGAGGGTCTGCTCAAGACTGGGGCCGCTCTGGAGGGTAAATTGAAGTGCGCGGCGTCGGATTCGCTCGCGCTCGGCCCGGTTGTCCGGGAGCTGGCCATTTTGGAGATAATCGAAAAAAGGTGCTCTCCAATCGGGGGTCGTTTCAACCACTGCGTCTGACGAACCCGGGACTCCTGATACGGAGGGTCCGGCGGTGAGATGACTTACCCGTAGGCTATCACGGTCCTCTTGGGTGACGGGAGCAATGACTCTACGGTGGGCCACGTGTATGACCAGATCATCTTGCTCGGGTTCTGCGAGCGATGCGGCTAAGCCAGCTAGGGCGTCCGCTTGGCCGTTCTGCGACCGCGGGACATGGGTAACCTCTGGCCGAGGAGAGAACTGGGCCATTAGGAGGAGGGTGTACTCCAGCAACGGTGCAAGCTCTAGCTTCCTGACGACGTAGTCGCCATTAACCTGTTTGATTACCAGCTCAGAATCTCCCTTCACATGTAGATGGGGTACATGGATCTCAAGGGCCAACTCGAGGCCGGTGATGAGAGCTTGGTACTCTGCCTCGTTGTTCGTACAACCTTCTGACAACAGGAAGGAGTACGGCAGGACGACTTGCGTCGGGGTAATGAAAAAAATACCCAGACCCACTCTGTTGAGCTTGGGGTCATTGAGCCTTCTACCAGTGGGGCTCCGGGAGGCGCCGTCGAAATGCATTTGCCAACACAGGACATCGTGATCGACCGAGAGGATCGTCTCGTCGGGAAAATCCAGGTCCAGGGATTGATCCGCGGAGGTTGGATGGGCAGCTAAAAAGTCTGCCAATGCCTGTCCCTTGACGGCCTTTTGAGGCACAAACCTGATGTCAAACTGCTGGAGAATCACCGCCCACCGTGCTAGCCGGCCGGTCAGCATGGGGCGGTTCAGGATGTACTTCAGTGGATCCACCCGAGAGATCAATTGCACCTCGTGGTGTTGCAGGTAGTGTCGCAACTTCTGCACGGCGAAGACGAGCGCAAGGCAGCTCTTTTCGATAAGGGAATATCTGACTTCCGTATCGAGAAGCATGCAACTGAGATAGTAGAGACTGTTCTCAGTGCCCTCGTTATTCTTCTGGGCGAGCAGCGCGCCGAGGGATCTCTCCAGGGCGGTCACGTAAAGGACCAGCGGCTTTCCAGAGATGGGTGGCATCAAGACCGGAGGTTGGAGCAGGTACTGCTTGATTTCCTCGAAGGCGATCCGACACTCCTCATCCCATTCGTAGGCGGCGCCTTTCTTCATGAGCCGAGAAAAGGGCTTACACTTGCCGGCCAGGTTCGCAATGAATCGGCGTATATAGGCTAAGTTGCCTTGCAAGCCTCAAAGCTCCCGAATGTTGCTCGGGGGAGGCATTTGGCTGATGGCCTTGATCTTCTCCGGGTCGATCTCGATACCTCGGTATCTGACAACAAAGCCCAGAAACTTTCCGGAGGTGACCCCGAAGGCACACTTCAGTGGGTTCATCTTCAGGTGACGGGAACGGAGGAAACCGAACACTTTCTCAAGGTCTTTGAGATGGTCCTGGCGCTGATATGATTTGACTACAAGGTCATCCACGTAGCATTCCACCAATGTCCCGAGGATCGGTTTGAATATGCGATGCATGGCCCTCTGATAAGTGGCACCTGCATTTTTCAAACCGAATGGCATTACCCGGTAGAAAAAGGTGCCCTGGGGAGCCCTGAAGGCAGTGGACTCCTCATCTTCGGGGGCCATCTGGATCTGGTTATACCCGGAATACCCATCCATGAAAGAGAGGGCTTGGAACCCGGCCGTGGCGTCAATCAACAGCTCTGTCACCGGGAGTGGGAAGTCATCCTTTGGGCAGTGGCGATTGAGATCGCGAAAGTCGATGCAGACTCTAATCTTCCCATTCTTCTTCCTGACTGGCACAATGTTGGCGAGCCATTTGGGGTACTGGACCTCTTTGACGAAGTTGGCCTTGATTAGCTTATCAACTTCGGCCTCAACCATAGCGCCATGGGAAGGGTGCATTTTCCTGGGCGGCTGCTTAAACCCACGATGTTTTACTGGGAGGCCCAGACGGTGGACGGCCACTTGGGGATCTAGCCCTGGCATCTCATCGTAACTCCAGGCAAACACATCGCGGTGCTGTTTGAGGAAGTCTACATACTGCTGCCGCTCCTCGAGGGACATGGCCGCACTGATTAATGTGGGTCTTGGATCTGCCTCGCTACCAAGGTTCACCTGTACCAGCTCATCGACCGTGGTAGAGACGCCTTCTTCAAAGGCTGGGGGAGCATCCTCCAAGTCTTCCTCCCCAGCCGTGGGGGGATTTCCCGTGACGGAAGGTACTTCCGGGCTCTCAAGACCCGAGGGGCAGCTGGTGCCGGCTTGGGCAGCAGCGGTCATCACATCAGGAGACTCACTCGTCGTGGAGACCATAGCAATGAATGCATTTGACCCTATCCCATCCGGCCTTCGGCCTAAGGGGCCACGCTTGATGATATCAAAGTAGTGGTGACGTGTCGGCCAGAGTCGGTTGATTCCGGCCCGGCGAAATAGACACGTATGGCGCACCGCCGTTGTCATGAGCTTGACATCCCGGTACCGTACAGGGGTAGGAGATTCCGGGATGACCCGAGCCTGGTTGATGTAGGAGTACGAGGTGATTTTCCGCCGTCGCTTGGACGCGGGAACATGCCTTCCTTGCGTACCCGAAACAACGAAACATTGTCCCATGTCGGGGGTCGTGGCCTCCAACCGGTGGATAGGGAGGATGTAGGCGTCGTCCATGCTCGCCCAGGGATCACTTGTGATTGGGGCGGGCTCATCCTCGCTGACCAGGATCTTCTTGTCCTTACTTTTTTAATAACCCGCATCCAGATAGCGGGCCTCACAAGAAGCGAAAGGGGACGCGTCTCCTTGGAGCACGCCTACTCGACCGTTGAGCGAGTACTTAAGGCACTGGTGACACGACGAGGGAACCGCTGCATGCAGATGGAGCCATGGCCTGCCCATCAATGCGTTGTAGGCGGTGTCCTGAGAAACAACCATGAACTCGGTGCTGGCAATTAAGCCACCGAACTGGGTCTTCAGACGGATCTTGCCGACCGGGGTTTGCTCTGTCCTGTCGTACCCCTGAATCCTGAGGTCAGAGGGAGTCAAATCACCTTCGGACAAACCCAGCTTTCGCAGCGTCCGGGTCGGAATTAGATTGATTCCGGAACCCGTGTCAACGCGGCAGCGACGGACTTCCACACCGTTAAAGTGGCCAGTGATATACAGTGGGCGAATGTGCCCCTGTATAGGGGGGTCTTCATCTTCGCCAGAGAACGAGATAACCGCCTGACATTCGGCGTTTTCAATCGTCTCGGTATGGAAGGCCTCCGCGGCTGCCACTTCCGTCTCGAACTGGAGGGGGCTCCTTAGGGCCTCGGCAAGTGCCTCGCGCATCTCGGATGACAAGCGCAGGGCCTCAAGGATGGAAAGCCTCGCCAGAATGCCGGCTAGGTGCTTTAGGACATCATACTTGCGTGCCAAACGCGAACCTCTGCTTACAGGGGGTTTTTCGGCATTTGGAGGCATAGCGGGTCCTGCTGGTTGAACTGGCGGTCGGCTAGCACTGGGTACATCCTGCTGCCTGCTAGTAGAAGCCTGGAGAGTAGTCACCGGGCTAAGATCGAACAGCGGGGGCTGGCCCGTCGCTGGGCGAGACTGGCTGTGATACGAACGAGGCGGCTCTCCCTGATCCAGCAACACGAACGGCGGTGGAGGTAGAGCCAAGGGCGCTGGATGGGTCTGCGCATGCGGAGATCTGCGCTGAGCCTGCTGCCTGGTCTCGGTAGCGTGCACGGCTTGGTCACAAGTGCCTGCTGACATACCTCGGTGACCGGCGCGATTGTGATTCCGCTGACGTCGACGTCGGCTGGGAACGTTGGGGCGGTCTGCCTGGGGTTCCCCCTCGTCGGGGGTCATATAGGTCTTTACCAGCTCCACGGTGTTAACCGAAGCGTACCCTTGACTGTCACTCGAAGAGTCATCCACCGCTGGGCGGATTCTGGGGGAAATGCCCATTTCGGGAGGCATAAAGTCGCCGAGAGTGCGGGACGACGACGGCACTGGCGGTGCACGTTGCTTCTTCTTGCGTCGCCGCTGCTTGCCTTTTTGGGCAGAGGTTGACTGTGAAGACGATGTTGAGGCGCCAACTACTTCTTCTGAAGGTTCCGACTGCTTCAGGCGTGCCCGGATGATACCCTGGGCACGAACGACAGTTTTTCGAGCCATCCAGTTGTCGTATTTCTGGGACCCGCGGCTAGGGACCTGCTGCCACTCACCCTCGCTGTCACTGCCGATTTCCGATCCCGCAAAGACGCCTGCCACCTGCGCTGGCGCTGGGCCCAACTTGACTATGTTGTTGTTGACCTGGTCCTGAAGCCAGTCTTTAAACACATAGCATCGCTTGATGGTGTGCCCCAGGATCCGATGATAAGGGCAGTAGTTGGGGTGATCAGTGAGATGCGCCTCTGCCGGCCTCCTGCACTCAGGCAGACGCACGATCCCTTGCTCTAGAGCACTTCGGAAGTAACCAGGGACCTGATTTTCGTTAAACGAATAGGTATGGTACTTTCTTTCCGGATAAGGGGCCCTGGGGGCCTGATCCTGTCGAGGGGCCGGAGGGGCCTGCTGAGGGGGCGACGCCTGGTTGTCTCGCCTAGGTGGCGGTGGCGCGTTGCGCGGGGGAACCTGTCGGTTCTGAGGCGGTCGCTGCTGGGCAGGAGCCTGTGCTTGAGGTGGAGGACCTCTGCGGGGTTGCGGGGGTGGTGCCGCCGGTAACAATTCCAGCTGCCTCGAGGCTTCTATTTGAGCAACTGCGGCGGGTTCAGCCCTGGCGGCCCTCCTGGCTGGGATCATAGGGGGCAGCAAACGTGCCTGACTAGCCTGTTGCAGGGCCTCCTCGAGGCGCTGGGCCTTATCCGAGAAGTCTCTGAACCCCCCAGGGTAGTTCTGGGTAATCAAGGAGGGTACCAACTCTGTCTTTACGTTCCCCACACACATCGTCAGTAATTGCTCCTGAGTCAGCGGCATATCGAGAGAATACGTAAGTCCTTTCCACCGGGCGATGAAGTCTGCAACCCGCTCATCAGGCCTCTGTTTGCACTTAAAGAGGTCCGCGATGCTGGTCTTCCGCGTGGTGGAGCTGAACTGGTACAAGAACTGCCGGCGAAGATCCTCCCAGCCGGTCACTGACCCGATGGGGAGCTGGCTGTACCAGACGAATGCCGGACCTTCCAACATCTGTACAAAACATCGGAGCTTAGCGGCTTCTTGCTGAGCCGGGGTCCCCAGCATGGGGCCACACCTGGAAGAGAAATGAGCCAAGTGCTGGGGTGGGTCCCCTGTCCCGTTGAAAGGCGAGAAAGTGGGGTTCCCAAAACCCGGAGGCGCGGGCATATCATCCACCCACGCGGGATAAGGCTTGCCATCCGGTGGGACCGCCACCTGCCGTGTCTCCAACGCCTCGAGGCGGGCTGTGAGTGCCGCAATAAGGTCCTCCGGGTGGGGGTCCCTGTCTTGATGGGGGTCCCTAACCACAAGCGCATTGCCAGGTTCTTCAACACGGTAGACGGCTTCTGCTGCTCGCGGGTTGACTGGTGGGACGACCTGTTGGGCGACCGGGGGAACCCGGGTTGGGTTCTTCAGATTGCCCCGTCGCTCAGGGGGGTTTGGTGAGACGTATCGCGCCCTCTTGCCGTACGTTCCGGCTTCCGCCCTGTCCGCGGCAGTAGCATGATCAGGGTTGCCCGGAGGCATCTCACCGGGGGGAAATTGTTCCTGCCCCTGCTGTCCCGGCCTGGGATTACCGTAGTCGGGTCGTCGCTCTGCGGCGCGTTCAGCCAAGAGTTCATCGACCAACCTCTTCTGCTCAGCAAGCTGCTGGCGCAACGTGGCCTTCTCAGGGTCTTCGTCCGTTTTCTGCACGGAGGCGGATGGATCGGAGTGCCTGACTATCCCGACATGCTCCTTACCCTTGCCAGTGCTTCGACCGAGTGCCAGTGACTCGGTGGGTACGGGGAGGCCTAGCAGGTTCCTTTGCTGACGGGTGACTCTCCCTGATGGGTCGAGCAGTGGCGGTACGCCTTCGGATGGTAAGTCCCCATCAAGGAACTCAAGCTCATCTTCCTTATCCACAACGTCGGCCATGTGGACTGTGACCCCTCTTGAGGGCATATCCTCAATGTCGCATAGCGAATCGGGCTGTCGTCGGATAGGGTCGAAGAGGAGAGCGGCATAGCGTCCCCAACCACGGACTTGCACATGGGGGGTGGCTTCCCTGACGATCTTGCGGAGTGCCTTGAAACTCTGGACGCATTTTCGTTGGAGGGCACTCTGGTGATCGGGCGACTTGGGGTGCTGGGCCACAAGGAGCGCCGCTGCATCAACTAGGCGGCACTGTTTGCCAATCTCCTCAAAGTGATCTTGACTCCTGGGGTACACTACCCGTTCCCAACGGAGGCGGAAGTGCGTCGCCCACAGGGTCCAACAAAAGCATCCCACTTCTTCAGGGGTAAGCGACTCGGGTACGCGAAAATTTAGCGTCGCCGTGGGCCAGAACTTCTCTGGGAAGTAGTCCGCTGCAAGAATACTCCAGAAGCTCCTGGGTTCGTCCTCGGGGTTCGGCCCTACATTTCCCCACTCATCAACCGGGGGTGGCTGAGGGACCGGTAGCGGTACCGAGACGGACCACTGGGATAGCAAACTCGGCGGTGGAGAATACGACGAGCGAGCAGACTGGCCACCGTACTCTGGGCCCTCCTCTGAAGAGCGAGGTGACCTGACCACAATGTCACGATAGGACGGGCTAACAGCCACTGCTTCGGGTACGGGAATTGCCGTTACCGGTGTCCGGTCATGTCGTGGCTCTACCACCGTTGACTCCCAAAACAGCTCCTCGTGATCCCGAGTAGAGGTAGAGGGCGCTTCGGGTGACGGTGGCGGTGACTGCGCGGTCGAAACCTGCGGAATTCCCAGGATTTCTTCCTCCTGGATGTACCTGCGGAGAGAGACGGGAATCCGGTGGACCTCAAATTCCGGGAGAACGAGGCTGACGCGTCTGGTTCCTGCCCCCGTCCTTGATACGGAGGAGCTGGGAGAAGGTTCCATCGCTGAATCACATTCCGCTTCCGAATCGGAGAAGCGGGCAGGTTTGATCCCCCCCTGGGCCTTCCCAGGATTCTTCTTGTGGTGGCGACGACCCGCTCTTCTGCCCCTGGGTGGCTCTTCGGGACAGGGTTGACCCCTATCAGGCAGCCCTGGGGCGGCACTAGCGCCGTGGCGGAGAGGGCCCCCACTTTAGACAGCCGGGGTGCCAGGGGCACCAGGGAAAATATCAAAGGGTACATGGGGAGGACCTCCATGAACAGTACCCACGTGGGCGGGGCCTCTATTGGAACCGGCAGGAGCATGGGGAAGGCCTCCATGGTCGGTGCGAGTGGAGCGAGGCTGACCTTCATTCCTTGAGTTGCTGGGGCGAGAAGGATCTTCGCCAGTCGCAGAGAGGACGTAGGGGGGGCCCCCACGTCGAAGGACCGGATGGACGGTGCCTTCAAAAGGATGGACTTCATACCCTGTACAGCGGGCGCGGGAAATGTTTCCGCGCTGAGCATCATTGCCCCGGGGCAGGTCTTCCTGCAGGATGGGGGCAGCACGAGGCATGCCTCCACGACGAACCTCGGAGCGGGGAAGGCCCACGCTCTGTGGAGTAGTGGTACGGGGAGGACCTCCGTACGGGGTGGCATCACCGCGGGTTAGTTCGCGACGATCATCACTGGGGCCTGCAACCCGGAGCGTCAACCCGGCCTGCCCATGGGGCGGCTGGGGTCTCAATCTTGGTTGGGCGAAGGGGTGCCCCTGCTCAATGTAGGCAGGGACTTCATAATGTACGTCGGCGGTGGCTCGGGCCACTATAGCTGTCGATGTGGACGCGGCTAGGCGAGCGTCCTCAGCCCGGGCCCGGCGCTGACGTCGGGTCAGGCGGGCCGGTGCAGGTGGTGCAGGGACATAGTCTGCCTGTTCTTCCTGCGGGGCCGGACGGCGGCGCTGACGTGACCGGACGGGAGCTCTCGCCTGGGGGCCCTGGGTCGGGGCCCTGAGCGGGCTGAGCCGGACAACACCTGCCTCTTCAGCGTAAGGCGAAGAGTCGTCAAGGCGTTCCGGGGATAGGCTCCCGAAGCGATTGAATGTCTGGGTGGGGAGCGGAGGCTCCCTGCGCGGCCTGTTGGGGCGGCGTTGACGGCGGGGCCCGGAAGCCTCCAGGTCCAAACGGGCCATATCCCTGGTCGGGATGACCCCTTGTTCCTCATACCTGCGCACGAGGCTGTTGATCACCCTTCGTTGGATGACCTCTGATGGGGAAAGGGGACGTGGACGTCCCGCATCCCGTGACGTGGCAGCCGTCGTGGCAGTAATGGCGCCATGTGGAGTGTCCGTAGTGGTGTTGCCCCTGCCCCTGCGCGGGCGAGGAGCGGATGGTGACCGCATCTCTGCAATAGCAACCTGGTTCCTGGCAAACGAAGGGATCAACTCATCAGTACTGAGAGGAAAAGGATTGACAGCCAGTGCCCCAGCGTTCCTCCATCCTCCATGTTTGTGAGAAGGATCCACGCCAACACGCTGCAGAGCGGAGTGCCCCACGTTCTACTACCCCGACCTCTGGTGAGTTCCACGACAGGCCCGCCATTTACTTGGCGGGACCAGGCAATGGATATCTGAATCCGGTGACACGTCAATCTACTGGTGTCTCGAACGCTACTAATCTCCATGCTGAGGAGAAGACTTTCACGCCGGGTTCACCATTTCTGTTTCCGACGCTTTCGCCGGGGCGCGCGCGCATCCGTCCGCGGGGGAGGGGGGCGCGCGGCTTTGTTGCCCCGCATTCCCGCTTTCCAAAGGCGGGCGGCATTCGTTCATTGTTCAGGTACGTCTGCTCCTTGATCGAAACGGGATGATGGGATGTCGGTTCTTCCTCCTGTGGATTCCTCCTCAGAACTCGTCACCTAGTCCGAGTCTCCCTTATAGATTTAATACGTATTTCGTGAAACTCTTCCCGGTGTCATGTTTCCATGGACGCCGGTTAATTACACTGCTTCTGTCGGGACATTCCAAAGGGTCCAGTCAGGGCAGCAACCTTCGGTCAGGGGAGTAATCACGTTTGAGGCATCAGTAGCGTGTATGGATGCTGGGGTACCTGGCATGTCTGTCTGTTATCCTCAATCATAAGGCTTCTCGAGGGCGTGGAAGCCCGAGGCATCCCACATCGAGCGCAGGGAATTACATGTCATAGACACATATCTGAGGCTTTCCTCAGCTTCCCATGTTCAACACAGGGTATGTTGCAAGATTAACGTCTAGCAGAGACGGTTGAGAATGAAATGGGACCATCGCAGGGGGGCGACAGTGAAGTTGGGCTTGAGTCTTGAAGAGACTTCCTACGTATCCCCGTGGCAGGGAATCAAAGTCCGCGTAGTTCGGGATGGTGCCGGTAAACCGACGTGAAGCTGGACCTTAGTCCGAAGAGACTTGGGCTTGAACCTCTGGGAGGATTCCTACGTACCATGCCTTGACATGGATCAAAGTCCCCGTAGTTCGAATGATACAGTTTAACGTCATGCGGGACGATAATGAACCCTGACGTGAATAAACGACGGGTGAGTGTGTCGGTGAACCGACGTGAAAGTAGACCTTGGTCCACTATTGGTGGGCTTGAACCTCGTGGAGGCTTCCTACGTACCATGCCTTGACATGGATCAAAGACCTCGTAGTTCAGAAGGGTTGGGTCGCAATGGCTTACCACTGGACCGGGATGCAGTTTAACGTCATACTGGACGGGGGTGAAACCCGACGTGAAAGACGGGTGGGCTTGAACCTCGTAGAGGCTTCCTACGTACCATGCCTTGACATGGATCAAAGACCTCGTAGTTCAGATGGGTTTCGCCGGTGAACCGACGTGAAAGCAGACCTTGGTCCACTATTGGTGGGCTTGAACCTCGTGGAGGTTTCCTACGTACCATGCCTTGACATGGATCAAAGTCCCCGTAGTTCAGAAAGGGTTGTAGACCTTGGTCCACTGATGGTGGGCTTGAACCTCGTGGAGGTTTCCTACGTACCATGCCTTGACATGGATCAAAGACCTCGTAGTTCAGGTGAAAGTAGACCTTGGTCCACTGATGGTGGGCTTGAACCTCGTGGAGGTTTCCTACGTACCATGCCTTGACATGGATCAAAGACCTCGTAGTTCAGAGGGAGTCGCAACGGCTTACCGCTGGACCGGGGTGCAGTTTAACGTCGTGCTGGACGGGGGTGAAACCCGACGTGAAAGACAGGTGGGCTTGAACCTCGTAGAGGCTTCCTACGTACCATGCCTTGACATGGATCAAAGACCTCGTAGTTCAAATGAAAGTAGACCTTGGTCCACTGATGGTGGGCTTGAACCTCATGGAGGCTTCCTACGTACCATGCCTTGACATGGATCAAAGACCTCGTAGTTCAAATGAAAGTAGACCTTGGTCCACTGATGGTGGGCTTGAACCTCATGGAGGCTTCCTACGTACCATGCCTTGACATGGATCAAAGACCTCGTAGTTCAAATGGGTTTGTCAGGGTCGGTGCTCACTCTAAGCCCACGTGAGTCATGCTCGGTGTGAGAAACAAGAGGTTGCAAGGACCTGACGATCACGTC
Organism: Viscum album; assembly: GCA_963277665.1. Classification (NCBI taxonomy): domain Eukaryota; kingdom Viridiplantae; phylum Streptophyta; class Magnoliopsida; order Santalales; family Viscaceae; genus Viscum; species Viscum album. Next base: position 499,166,340 of record OY728150.1, read on the forward strand.
GCGAAGGGTGCGTCCGTGAGAAGCGAAGAGGGGCTTACGCGTTGGGCGGCCCATGGTGTTGGGACTTACTCCAGGATGGAGGCCCATGGTGCGACAAAGCGCGGGAAAGATGGACCTTGGTCCGACAGTGGGAGGTGCCTCGTTCCCTATCACGTTCCTCACTGACCTTGGTAGTGGGGGAGTACCGGGATGCACGGGTGCAATCATCCGTACCAAAGGTTAGGGATTTACGCTCTGGGGCGACCCTTCCCCTGCGAACATACACCACTCCGACAAGGAGGATCTCATTCCATGTGCGGAAGAGTTCCATTCCCGTGGAGACGAGCGATGTAATGAATGCTCGAGCTGGGGGGGACCCTTCGTGAGGGAGACGAGGTTGGGTCACAGTTTAACGTCATGTGTTGAGGACGCGATGCTTGGCAGTTTAACGTCCTGCAGCTCGGACGAGGTGGGTTCACTCCACACCCCTAGGGCTTACATAACCGGTACCCTCTGGTCCTTGGGGAAGGGAAGGTACCAGTAAGGCCATGGTAGAGGGGGGTCGAGGGAGTAACCACCGAGGGGTCCACGTTAGCGTGGCTATGCGAAGAAGCAATAGCCGTTAGCGTGCCTATGCGAAGAAGCATTGGGCGAAGCAACGCTACGGGAGGTGTTGTCCATGGGACTTTGAAATCACATCGTGCAAACCTGGAGGGTCGCACGGGAGGAGGAATCGCTAAGCAGAGGAGTGTGCTTTGCGAAGTGGGGTGCCTTGGACTTAGCATGGGGCATAGGTGGGAGTGGGTGGTGCTTCGCGAAGTGGAACAATGTTCGCGGAGCACTGCCTCGCGAAGAAGGAGTGGTTCGCGAAGCAGGGTCCTGCCAAGCAATGTGCTTCGCGATGCATAGTTATCCTGCCTTGGCATAGGGATTACTAGCATGGGTTGGGTGTTTCGCGAAGCACGAGTGCCCCGCGGCTGCCCGGGTTCCCTTGGGAATCCCCTTCCTTTGCGAACGCCCTTGGGCTTCGCGAAGGGCATCCCTCTCGGAAGAGGGGCTCAGGACGAAACAAATCAGAGTCGTCTCGCGAAGTAGAAATACCTCGCGGAGCTCATGATTCCCGGGGCAAAGCTTGCTTCGCGATTCGGGAGAGGAGAAGCCGAAAGGTCGGGTTGTCCGTCCTCCGGGACTCAGGGGGAGTCGAGTATTTATAGGGAAGGGGCGCCGCGATGCAGGGCTCGCGCGCCGCCTTCTGGGCTTCGCGGCGGCTCGCGAACGTCAAACCGGTTCGCGGAGGATTACCGCCTCCGGAGCTTCGCGGCGGCTCGCGAACGTCAAAAGGATTCGCGGAGGATTACCGCCTCCGGAGCTTCGCGGCGGCTCGCGAACGTCAAAAGGATTCGCGGAGGATTACCGCCTCCGGAGCTTCGCGGGGCCGCTAAGGTCGGGACGCTTCGCGGCGGGGCTCCGCGGACGGGCTCCGCGGCTGTGCTTCGCGGCTGTGCTTCGCGAGGCAGCGCGCCGGCTGCCTTTTTCGTTCCTTCCTTTCGGGCCATATTTTTGGCGCCAACATATATATATATATATATATATATATATATATATATTCTCATTATATCATGTATTGGATTCATTACATCACCACTTAACCAATTAATTTAATTATCCTTGATGGTGGGAAACTACTCGGTCGCCCCGCATAGTTCTGCCGACCATGCACAGGCCGTGCTGTGGCCCCTGCTCACACCAGCAGTGACCACACGGGAATCCAAAATGATCGCAAGACTTCAACTATAATGCACAGTGTTCGCACACCGACCTCAAACCCGTAAACTTTTCCAAACATAAATAATTTGGACAGGGACTCACTAGATCATCCTTGAGAACACTCGACACCAAGATAAATAATAGAAATAAAATTATTTTAAAAATGTTGTTGTGAAAAATACCCCCACCACAATTCCTTCCACCTCCGAAAATCTATAATAATGTCTATACCCATAGATAAAACATCTTAAGTGTCACCGCATCCATAGGATTATGTGTCTCCAGTTGATTGATCCAAACAGACACTGAAATCCCATGACATAGAACTCATCCTTAAAACACGATCACCTCAACCGTCACCAAGAAAAACCCAGACCAACCATTTAAACCAAAGAACGAAGAAACTTAAACCACCACCAACACATGTTACCATAATCCTAGTCCAATTTAATTGTTGAGTGTAATCCAATCCCAACATTTACACAAGAGGAAGAACATAAAATTTTTGTTGTTTCGTAGGAGACCACCCAACTCCCAAAATGTTACATGAAACAAAACTCTGATATTGACCCAAGAGGCCTGAACGAACACCCCTACAAAATGATTGGGCTCCCACTAAATTATTTGAGGGGTTACTCTGTGAGACCCACTATGGGTCTCCCCACCATAATAATTGATAAGATTAACCGAACATGAAAACATACCACACAGACGAAAACCCCCCACACAAGGGGGGGGGGGGGAACTGATAAATCCTCAAAACAACCTCCATTTCTATATCAACAATTTCACACCATCAGAAAAACAAAAAACATTCCACACTAATGAAAATGATTAAACCAAAGCCCTTTTACACTGCTGGGATTCTCATGACTACGCGCCAGCTACACTCCATGACATATGGCTGGAGCACTGATGAATGATGCATCTCCTTCCTTGAAGTTATGCATTAGAAACTCTCAAACATAAAAAATGAACAATAATTTAACCAAAAACATATCCTTTAAAAATAATGGTTTAATAGAGGTTCAAAAAACCGATTCTTGCAGCTGAAGGAAAAGAAAAAAGACATAACTACAGAACAGAAGACCACTACATCAAGGGTAAACCATAAAGAGAAAACCCCCAACTGACTCCAAACACTGTCCTACTCCTGCGGACAGGCTGAGGTGACCTTAAATGTGCCAAGTATGGCATCATTGCGCTTCTTGGAAACACTGTGGAAGAATTGCGGAATGTGGCCCAAGAATCTACATGTGAGGTATTGTTTTGGAGAACTTAGGCACACTAGGTTTTTGTGACCCTTCTTGCCACAATATTGACAGATCATGATATTGGGCTCTAAAGAAGTTGACTGTAGTTCCAAAGGCCTTTTAATTACCCTACCAGTAACATTGGAATCATGACACTTCACATTAATCCTATCAACATCCTCTGCACTACTTCCCATGGCTGGGGAGGATTCGCCCCCTCTGGTCCTCCTACAAACACCACTTCAACCAGAAAGGATTTCCCCACAACATCTGATAATTAACCGACCAAGATATTTATATAATAATATATTTTAATATATTTTATTATTTATGAATAAGATATTAATTTTATTCTAATGAGGAACCTTTTTCGATAGCGTACTCAACACACAACAATAGGTTTCGTTGAAATCTTACATTACACACAACTTTGAGATATACCGAAAAATAATATTATTATTTTAAATGGTAGTTAATGAAAAGTTGTTGTATTGACATGAATGAACATAAATAACTAAAGTATGATTACACAAGTTTGTTAAATGTTTTTACATTTATCCAATAAATTTTCTATCCTTAACTAAGAATGAATTAGATTTTAATGTACGAAAAACTCTAATTTTTTTAAAATGGCCATTTTACCTCCATTTTATGGAGAAACCTTTTTAAATCTTGTTTTTTTAACTTTTATATGTTCTATTTGACAAAATAATAATATATATTTAGAAGCAGGACAACAAAATTTACTTTCGAATAAATTTTGGTGTTTTTCTATAAAAGTTCATTTTTTTATTAATAGTGAAAAATACTGCATTTAATTCAAAACTGTTATTCCATCTAATTTATTAATATAGCTATGTTCTCCTTTTAATTGGTTTTAAAGTATAATTTTATCATATTTTAACTGTTTAATCCAATTTTTTCCATTGGAATGAATTTCATTTTAAAATTGGACATAAACCATTGTCAATCATTTGGTCGTTTTAACTTCTGAAAAACATAATTTTTGTTTTTGACAATGGGAAATAATTTTAAATTAATTAATGCACCTTTTGTTTTTTTTAATATGGAATAATTTATTCCATATTTTGAATTAGGTGGTCAAAATTTTGTAAATATGTATCTTTTATTTTTAGACATTCTGAATAGTAACTTCAGTAAATATTTTATTTCTCATGGTTAAAGAGTAAATTGAGTAAATATGGGTAAATAATAATATTATAATAATATTAAATTACCCAAATACATATCCTAAACCTATTGGATGACATATGTATGACCATAGGAATCCTTGGGTCCATTTTAGGACCCAACAATGACACTTGTGTGTGTAAATGTCCTTTAATTACTTTTAATTTAATGTTCTAGAATATATAACATAAACATATATCTTTTACTAAAACAATTCTTATACGTGTTTATATAAGTGATACCTTTGACAATAAGTAGTAACTATAAATAAATAAATATTTTCTACATCATGGTATTTTATTTATTATTTTAGTCATAAAATAAATAAATTTATTTATGACACAATATTGATATAGTAATTACCTTATTTATAAAGGATTCAAATAAATGATATTATAAAAGTTAAAATAAATATAATTTGATTATTGTCATGTAATCCATGAATTTTTTGAATGATATTTACTTGTTATATTTGTATTAATGATGTCTTTTCGAATCAATCAAATTTTTATAATTTTTTAAAAAAGTCGTGATATGAATAGTGTCAAAATTGACATAAATCATAATTTAAAATAAAAAATCATTTATTTAATGTTATAAAAACAAATAAAATATAATATTCCGAAAAATAGTTATAATAAGTCAAAAAATTTATTATTGGATTTTTAATTGGATATTTTTCATGTTTTGGTCACTATTTCGATTCTCAAAGTATTAAATGCTTGATAAAACATTAAGAGTAAAAAGGGATAAATAAAAAAGATAAGGATTAAAAAATATCCAAAACCTATATAATTCTTATTTGATGAATTTATTTCGTCTTATATTCATATTATATTATAAATATCTGAAATTGGACTCATTTATTCTTGAAATAGAATTTTGAATAAAATAATAAATCAAGATATTTCTTAAGTGCCCCTCCACCATCTTTTAAAAGGCCATCATCTCTAACCCTTACCGACACCTCTAAACCCCGTTTGGATCATCTGGAATAGGCCAAAATAATCTCCCAACATCACTCAATTCTTCATAGAATAATTCCACTTGGTATAGGGAAATTCAAGAAGGACATTGAGCTTAAATTAAAAAGAGTTACCCAATTTAAGGTAACGTCTTCTCGCATGTTCCTTTCCATTATTTTGCCTTCCCCACTCCCTATTATCTTCTTATTATTGGTTACATAACAACACATGTATCCAAAATATACTAGGTTTTTGTTTTGATATGGATTCAAACTACAGTTACACACACCTCCGTGTAATGGGTATAGAACATACTATTTCTGTGGACGACGAACTAGTGCCTCATGAAATAATGGTTGTTCAATATTCTCATACCACCTCTCATGGTGGAAATTATGATGAAAATGTAATTATATATGATATTTATGAAATTTATTTTTTCCCTATTCTTATGTAATTATCATTTAGAATATACATTTAAGAATTCCTTGTTGTATAAATATGAAATTTTCTTTTGAGGATGTGTGGACTACCGCCCCCTCAATGATATATGACTCATTCCTGATATACATGGAACATATAAATAATGGAATTAATGAAATTATGTAAAATATATAACCTATATATTATAATGTAATTATAATATATCTATATATCATTTAGTTTTAAATCCATTAAATATGAAAAAGAATTGAATGTATCGTTCATGAGTACGTACGACATACCATCTACATGAACAATGCATTTCATTTCTTATATCCAAATGTTATGGAAGAATATAAATACATATATAATGGATATATATGATATATATGATATATAAATCATTAATATCATTTTGGAGATAATATAATTTTCTCCACATGGGAAATTTGTAATTATAAACAGTTTATTTTTGAATCATGTTCCGAACATCGACAAAATGTCTGATACAAACTCAAATAATTAACTAACTGTTATAACAATGTATTAAATGATATAAAAGGAATAATAAAATTGAAAAAAGGTATGTAACATGTATAAACTAACATATGTTTTTTATTCAGGAATAAAAAGGAACATACGAGACAAGTCAGACTCGAAGTAAGGGAACCTTTCACCCTCCTCTTTTAGTCAAAGACTTATTTTTTTGTTATGATTTTTAACACCCATTTTCTTATTTTGGGATATGATCATATATATCCTTATTTATGTACATTTTATGTCTGAGGGATGAGATAAACTTTTATCTCGCATCAATTCATTTTCATAATTTTAAAGTGACGATTTTAGGCTGTTGAAGTTTTGTAAGAGATTTCTCCTCAATATCATTTCATTGAGGAATATTTTGATTTATACATGAATTTATTTTATACAGTGTATAAACCCCCTATTATTTTCATTTAATTCAAATGTAATCTTATACTATGATGTTTTTTACTAAATGAATAAAGAAATGTTTATTTTTAATGTACGTTGTGATAATGACCTATCCACCATCATAATCGTTATTTGGATTCCTCTATAAGCCTTAATGTTTTTAAAAGGAAAAAAGGAACCGCTAATTCAATTTTTGGTGTTTTGGTATTGAAAATGTTTTTTTAAAAGGATTGAGTATTTCAATATCTTGAAAATATGTTTTTTGTGATCTCAAACAAAATGTTATTAGTGACATTTTGATGTTTGTAATATTTTATGTGTTATGATTATATAATGGTACATGAAAATTTGATTGGTGGTTACATGATAAACTAAATGATAGGTGGTTCCATGATAAAACAAGTATGAGTGGTTTAATTATATCCTCCAATTTATTGAGTAAGGAAGTTGGTCGTATGGCTATTTCATTTAATTATATGTTTGAAAGGTGACCTTATGGTTATTCTATTTATGTATATTTATGTCCCAAGTAACCATTATATGCTATAAGTTATTTTAAATGGGATTTATGGTAATATTTTGGTTAGAAAAATGGTAAGCAATGAGCTTATAATTAGTGGTGTGTTTTTCCTACTTCATTATGGTGAAATGTATTACTTTATGATTATATATTCAGGGTTTACATGTTATTTTTAAAAACTAACAATTTTCCATCTTTATGTATCCCTTACTGAGCATCTAATGATCATCCCTTGTTTTGGAAATTTTTTTCACATGAATTAAGGTGGAATAGGGTCAATGATGGTATCATGGAAAAATAATTCTATTTAAAACATGGAACTAATCCCGTTTCTTTTCTTTTAAGTGTTATTATTTTATGAAAAAATAGATAATGAGTATAAGTGTCTACATGTAATATTCATGTTTTTTTGAATTTGTTATGACCTTATTTTCTAAATATTTAATCATGAAAATATCATCAATGTGAATTATTATCTTAATTGTAGATTATGTAATGTTAAAATCTTGGGCCTTATTGTTGGTATCAAAGGTCGGTTTAGATAACTTTAGAGGTTAGGGTGTTATTTAATTATATGTGACATAGACATAATGGTTAGAATATCATAAAGAGTCAAAGTTATTTTAGATAAATTGAATTTGTTTAAGATAACATGAATAAGTATATCAAAGTGTTTATCATCCTCATAGGATATTATTTGATGATTTTACTAATATAATCACACTGACATTTTTGGTTTTATTAAATGGATGGATCAATCAGGCACTAAAGTAACAACGGATGTGAAGAAAATTGTGACAGTTTTCTGAATAAAAAGCTGATTGAAATGGGAGCTATAATGATAATTCTTGTGGTTATTCTCAACTGAATATAGGGATTCATGATTGACCACCTAAACCATGGTGATTTTTATATGGAATTGTATATGCGAGAAACATATTCCTATGGAAGATTGGGTATTAATCATAAATGTAACTATATTCAAACACAAATGTGTCAAGGATGTGGAAGGAGACACCAAAAAAAATCTTCAAAGGGATGGGAAAATTCTATAGATATGGTAATGAAGGTCATAAATCAAGAACCTTCTATTGAAAAATGAAACGTCTAGTTTTCTCTTGGAAAGAGAAAAAATTTCATTCCAAGGGATCAATGGAATGTTTTAAATCTGGTGAGTGTGGTCATTATACAAATAGTTTTCCTAAGAAGAATTTTCGGGAATTGGATTAGATGGAATCTTTGTTTTCTAGTACATAATGCCTTTCCAATTGAGGATGAGGAAACTAACAATGACCAATGAAGGGTATGGATTATTTATTAGTTGATGTTTTGACATTATTCAATCATAGGACATGATTCACGATTTTTTTAGGAATGAATTATTACATAATATGTTGGAAAATAATGGTTAATAGATCATGAAAAATGTTGAAGGAGTAAGAATTATACATATTAGGGATTCAAGATTTAATTCTGATTTTAGGAAGATGAAATTCCGAGAAGTTTTAAGGCTTTTTTTGGTGATGGAATTACTTTGGATGACTTTGTCTTGTATGTGTAACCATGAAGTTTTATATGTGAAAATTATATTCTATAAATAATTATACTTTCTTTGGTGGATATAATGGATAACCTTAGGGGTTCATATGATCTTTTGTTTTTTAGGTGATAAATAGTTTTCACATTTTTGGATGAAAAATGAATGGTATTAGATAACCTTTCAAGATAAAATAGGTATTGGTTATTTTTGAAGAAATTATCTTATTTTTATGAATTTTATATGAATGATATGGTTTTATAAAAAGGAAAACCTGCTGGATGGGTGACAACCCATCACATCTTTCAAGGCCATGGGAATTGAACCCACAACCGAAGGGTGACAAGGGTGAATCACCTACCACTGGCCTAAATGAAGTCCCTAGTTAGAATGACTTATTATTTTTAGTTAATTTTTTATTAATTATCAATAATAAGTTTATTTGGGATCTTATTTCTCAATAATAGGATATCCTTAGTATAGAAAAATTATTTGGTGATTAAGTGATAAAAGGTTATTCTTGAAAAAATATTTTTATTTTTATAACTATATATGCTTAAGGAAAAAAAGAATACTATGAGATATCATTTTTGGAGAAATGGTAAAATTTTATTTTTGAATGAATCGATGGTTTTTTAGGACTTATAGTGATTTGGGTTATTTATGGAAATGAATATCCTATCATAGAGAATATGTGATTAGGTTAATTAATTTTATGTATTTTACATTAAGAGTAGTCTATGTTATTTGGAGAAAAATGTTAAGATATATTGTGGAAGAAAATGTGTTAAAATCCTTCAAAAATTTGGGTTTCAAACATAGTTTGGATTATTGTAAGGAATTTTAAGAATAGTTGTTTATTGAATGGTGTTTGTTGATCTTTGGGAATTGTTAGTTGAATTTTTGACATTATAAGTATTATTTCTTTTTATAAAGGATTATTCTTTTAAAATATTATCTGATTTCATACTAAACATTTTGGTTTTGGATAATGCCTATAGACAAGGTAAAATTATAGTTCATCTTTTTTGGATTTAGTGATTCTATAGAAGTTGATTCTAGCACTTCATGTGTAACCCAATCATCTTGAATACTCATCGTTTGGAGAAAATACGAGTTTGGGATAGAGATTTATAAAGGGATGAAACTCTATATGAAAAGTACGTATATTTCCTTATGTACAAAGTAAATCTCATAAATAAATTCTCCAACATTATGAAACGGAACTTAAAACAAAAACATGTTCTGTTTACCTTTCCTACTGGGGAATCAAAGACCGTTTAAGACATCACATGTTTGTTATTTTATGGTTGTTAACTTTATCTAGATCATGTTGTCTATGACTCTCTAGCATCACATGATGGTTAGTTTTCTCTTCCTTATCCATGTTTTCATCTAATAATAGTATGTGATGTCTCGAGTGACCTTTGTAATTATCTTTATTTATTTGAAAGTGTTTTTTTATTTACTCTTTTTCCAATATGAGACTTTCAATGATGTTTCTGAGCCCAATTTTAAAATTACAAGGACACAATTTCCAAAAGGGGGGAAGAATGTAATGAGCCGGGTATTTATAGAATAATAAAATTTCATATCTATTAATATTTATGAATATGATATTATGTATTTGTTAAATATGAATCTTTTTCTGATAGCGTACTCAACACGCAACAATGTGGTTCTTTAAAATATTACATTTCATAGAACTTTTAGTTATACTAAAAAATAATATTACTATTTTAAATGTTAGTTAATGCATAATCATTGTATTTTCGGGAAGGCACATAACTGACTACATTATGAAAATTTACTTTGGATGAAATTTGATAAGGGGCACCACCAGAGGCTTCACCTTGGAAATTCATCAAACCTTCATGGGGGAAATAGTAAGGAACATGAGAATAATGAACTTAATCAAAATATGGTGATTTTCATTTTAAATTCAACATTTCATAATTTCAAATATGAAACATTATATTTTTTTGTATAATTATAAAGACACAAATGATCCACAAGGGAAAACCTATGAAAATGGGTGATTTAGATATTTGGTTGGTGGCCATATGCTGGTCACACCACCATCAAAGAGAGTAGTCGAGGTAAATATCCCCAGCTCCACATGGCTTTCCAGGCCCTACGATCTTACGAGGCCACTTTCCCAACTAAATTTTCATTCCCCAACATAAAAAAATTCACAACAATCAATGGAAACCAACATGCCAGAACATCCCATGGTATCCTGGGGTTTTGAATGAGCAAGGGTTCATGACGTCCTTCCTTTCCCTACATCCCAAGTCCCGATGATCCTAATCCTTCTACTAGGGTAACCCTAGATAAAAAATGGTGCTCTAGAAAGCATGTTCTGTTCAAGATCAGACCTTCTCTGATACCATTTTGTCATGAACCATTCTTGGTCGACCCTAAACCGGTCACATGAGTTGATCCACATAAAGGACCGAGGGGCATTCCCGATCATCCCAGGCTGGAGACAAGCACCAGCAAATCAACTGAAAATAAATAAATGAAACAATAAATAAAGAATGACCAACCACAACACGCTATCCTGACTACAACGAAAACTCCATATGACTAGGAGGTTCACTCTCCAATCCATAATCAAATCTCACCCATAGTGAACAAGCTCGACTCAAACCGACAATAAATTTTAAAAACATGAAAACACTATAGGCATGAGTATAAAAACTCAATAGTCATTCAAAATAATCTATTCCCAAAGATCTACCATTAAATAAATAATTTTACTAATTTCAGGCTTGAACTACATTATATAAAATATGATTTTTCACACACACTTACATTTCTAATGAAATAAATAGTCCATTTCACTTTTTAGTTTAAAAAACAAGTTTATGATTTTGAGGAAAAGGTGCATTACATTTTAAAATCATTTTTGAGAAAAAATTTAAAATCCAAATTTTATTTGTTAAACAAGAGGAAAACTATACACACACACAACACAGAATAAGAGAAATGGAGAAAGTGGAAGAGATGGGCCATCAAACAAACTATACACCCCAATCATATTTGATGTACAAATAAGTGCTAAATTGAACATGGGTCGAACCTAGGAGCTCATGATCAATCCAGAATGTACTCTACGTGTGACTCATCCTAAAGGAATTCCCTACTCAATGACTTCATAACACCCAAACAACTAATCTTCACCCTACCTAGCATGGTCTTGGGGCCCAATCCTATAGAAATTATAATAAGAAAGCATCCCATACTATGGTCCACTAGACAGTTCATAATCTAAACTAGTTTAGAAATCATTCATAGAATATTCACTTATTATGATAGGTTCCAATAGAGAGTACTATGTGGAAGGAGTAGTGATTAAAAAATGTCAATCAAGTAACAAATCAAGATGCACAAACATCACACACAAAAACTCACACCATCGATGTACACAAAAATATCACCTCTAAGTCACCCCAAATAGAGTTCTCAAAACAATTTATTTTATTAAAGTTCAAACGCGCCTTAACCAACCACTCAACACCAACCCATATTCAAAAGAACCAACACCAACCAATTTTAAAACCTGAAACACACATGAAAACTTTAAGAAACCCAAATCACCATTTTCCATGTAAAACTCATTTTCAAAGTCCAATGGGACATTTTATCATCACGTATTATGAAAATTAAAAAAACATTTTCAAACAATTCAAGAGCAAGAGGAACCCACTATCATTCACAACAAACATTTATTAAAAAACTAATGAGTTTATATTATTTACCATTTATTTAAAATAATTGAAATATCATGAAGTTAATAAATTCTAGTTATAATGGATAGTTCAGTGGGGGACATAACTCGACTCACAGCTCGAACATGATGACGTGACACCCCTCACACATGCGCACAAGCACACACAGGCTGCCGATTGGAGTATCGCGGGATTACCTCGCCAACACACTGAAAAAAATGAAAAACATTCTAATACATAGAAGAAAAGATTAAAAATAACTCAATCAATTAAACACCTCTAATCTAGTTTCCAAAAAAAGTAGACCTTATTTCATATAAACATGACACAAAGTGTCAAACACAAAATCAATTATTTTCAAAAACAATATTCGCACCAATCTAATTAAAAAATAAATAGGGTAAATTAATTATCTAATATTCAATAAAGAAATATCAAAAACCAAACCTCGATGTGGAGATGTTCTCGACCAGTTGGGTTGTGCAATAGTCGGAAAGGGGCGGTGCAAACCTGTAGGGACTGTTACTGGCTAGAAAAGAGTTTAATACACACTGACAGGGGCTGGATGGAGCAGCGAATGGGGACGAAAATGGTGACTTGACAAGGGGGTGAGCAGAGGTTCCTAGAAAATGCAGAAAGGGGGTTCTGAGGCACCATGTGTCTAAAATAGAGGTGCTCCAGAAGAAGGATGACCATCGAAGGGGTCGCTGGCTAGGAAAGGGAAAGGGGATGGCATTGACGACTTGGCAGGGAGGTGCACAACAGCTTCGGGCTGGAGCAGGGCGGCATCGCGGCAGTCGAGTGGTGGGTGTTAGTTGTGTGGAGCGGGAGCATCTAGAACTAGGGGAGGAGTTGGTGGTGGTCTGAGAGTTTGCAGGTGGGTGTCTAGACATAGGTTCTAGTTGGGGGTCCCGCGGTCGACGTCGAAAAGAGGGGAGGTGGCCGAAGGGAGATTGGTGCATGGTAGGGGGATGTCGGTGCAGGGAAGGGGGATGGAAGCTGACATTGGTGTTGTCTAGGTTCAGGGCGGTGTCAGAGGGTGCGTGGATGGAGATGTGGCTAGGAGGTAGGTGGAGGGCTGGATGGCAGGTGCCTGTAAGAGGTGGAGGTGGCTGACAGTTGGTCAGAGGCCGGAGGGCATACAGGAGGGCACTGGAAGTGGGGGTGCACTGTGGGGTATGAGTGAGGGAGAGAAGGGAAGGGGGTGGTTGCACATGGGGGTATAATTAGAGTTTCCATTAAAAAAATAAAAATAAATTGATATAAAACAAATTATGAAAATGAAAAACCTAATAATGATAATTAAAAAAATATTATCAATAATCAAAACAATATTAAATATAGTAAATATAAAACATTGATAATAATAATAATACATTGACAACTATAATGATAATAATAAATATTTAAAAATAATAATAATTTATTTTAAGAAATTAATAATAATAACAATAATAATAATAATAATCGAACATTAATAAAAATAATAATAATAAAACATTATTAATAATAAAAATAATCAAACATTTGAAATAATAATAATAATAATGAAATCATTACTAATAAGAAAAGTAACACATTCAATGATAATATATATATATATATATAGTAATCTTTTCTCATTATCTCATTTATTGGTTTCATTACATCATGGCTTAGCTAATAAATATAATTAACCTTAATGGTGGGAGACTGTGTGGTCACCCCGCACCGCTCAGTCGACCATGTGTCGGCTGTGTGGTGGCCCCTGATTACTCCAGCAGTGATCGCACAATTATCCAAACCAACTGCACGATTTCCACTACAATGCACTGTGTTTTCACACTAGCCTGAATCCCCCAAACTTTTTCAAACATAAATTATTTGGTTTGGATTCACTCGAACTTCGGAAAAAGCACCCGACACAAAGATAAATAATAGAAATAATATTATTTAAAAAATTATGGTGTGACACTGAGCATCTATGATAACCCTTTATGATTCATTTACAAAGGTTTTAAATAAATGTTCTCGGATAGAATACTAATATAGAATATATTTAGGGGAAATTTGAATATATTTGACCAGATGAGAAGTTTGTGTTCCACATTTCTGAAGGAAATAAACTATTATGGTCTTTTGGCATGTGTTTGGTTAATGTTTTAAATATTCTAAAAAAATGATGTAATATCCTTGTTCAAAAGTATTCAGTAGTTATAGTGGGTAATAAAGAAATGGTTTAGCCAAAAATTGAAATCTAGGAAGAGAAAACCTTAGTATGATCCTTAAGGATATTTTTATGTATGGGTTACAATCCTAGAGTTTTTATAAAAATCATTAATAAACAAGGATTAAAAAAATATTTCTTATAATGATAGTAATATACCATGATTATAATATTTTCCCAGTATGATTAGTGTTTCTCACACTAATTGTTTTTTTTCTATTTCTTGAAGATTGATGTAACACAATGAAACTGTGTTAATTATGAATGAAATATGAAATGAAATGATTTTCTTTCAAAGAAAACAAATGTTATGGGAGTTTGAATGAAAACTCTTATCGCTATACTCACATAAGATATTAATCAAGATGAACTTAAAAATGAATATAAGATGGAAAACATATTTGTTGATTTCTTCTTGGGATAATGTCCAACATCATTTATTCGGTATACTAATTTACGTGTTTTTGGAATAATGGATTGTTACCATTGAAATGTTATTTTACATTCTTCAGTGATCAGAAGATTAAAAAGTCATTTTGTATACTTATCAGATGGAAAGTGAAGTCGATCATTGGTGGAATCTTATTAATAACACGAGTGAATAAGAAGAAATTGAATCTATGGAATGTGAAGAGTTTAAGGGGATATTTTTTAGTAAGTACTTCCTTCATATTATATGAAAAAATGGGGGAATAAATTCATTGATTTTACAAAAAATTATGATGAATCAATTTTTCAATAAGAATCTAATTTTACAAGATATCCAAGGTATGATTCTTGGTTAATCATCATCCATGAATGAGAAATCTACTGATTATTTGGTGGCCAAAAACCATGTCACAAAAAATCCTTGTCACTAAGAAAATTTAGTAGCTATGAAGAAGTTGTCTGATGTGAACTGATGGATGAAATAGAAGTTGGATATTCCCACTATTCCTATGGGTTTTATAAGAAATGAAGATCAATTCAAATGAAATGATAAATAGTGGAACGATATTTCATGTATATGTATGATAAATTTTTTTTGGAAGAGCCACTCAGATGAATCCCTAAAAGTGATAATATGGTGTTACAAGTGTAGAAATGATGTTCATCGAGTGGATGAATGCTGAAGTAATGGGAATAATGTAGTTAATGATATGAATAATTAGAAAGATTCAAAAAATATACCAACTAAAATTCAATGATTTAATTATAAGGATTTTGGTCATTATGTCCGCATGTTCCCTTATCCAAGGACTAATATGGATGATAAGCGAAAAAACATAAAAGGAAGAAGGATAAAGGAAAATCTTATACTGCCATAATGGATGAAGTAAACCATGATAATTAGCGAATACATATCCTTCTCTACTTTATTGGAAATTTCTGGATTTATTTTGTATGAATGGACCCTATGAAATCATTATTGTTTATCTGTTAGTAAAATTTTATTTGATTATCTACTTTGATTTTTGAATAATAAAATCATATTATTTATAGGTACAATAATGAACCCAATATTCCCATGAAAATGTTTTTAAATGAAATGGGATTATATAAGGAATGAAGAAACATGTGTGTATTCAATATTTTTTTATTTAATACATGATGATGGTATTCACATGATTAGTATGTAACAAAAAAGAGGTACTTTATGATATATTGGGGATATATTATATCCTTTTTTGAGATATTTAGTTACCTATCTTCTAAATTTTTTTCATTTTCATCATTGAAAAGGGTTATAAGTTTAATCATTTATGGTAATTTTTATTTTAATCATTAGATGAGGTTTTAATGATTAATGTAATATATCTCCATATGAATATTTATGCATATCAGATAAAATATGCTAGCATTTTAATTGTGAAAAGAGAAGATGGAATGAAATATCATTATATATATGGATATCAGAATCTAATAATGTTTGAGGAATGAAAAATTAACTTTCATTTATTATAATAAGAGATGATGTGGAAATGATCAAGGCATAATAGAGTGTGAGGTTGTCTGGAAAACATGTACATATATATTATCATGGAAATACTACAACATTAAGAAAATGGTCTTGAAATAAAATTTTGTCTACTCATCATCACGTTTGAGTATATGAATGACCATTTTCAAGCCACTTTGAGTTAGGGATATTTGAACATTAACAGTATTCCAAAAATGTTTTATATAATATTTCATAAGAAATTTATAGTTAGATTTATCTTCAAGGTCTTGGGTTATACTTTCCACCTATGTTCTTGTATGTGGTAACCTATTTATGAGTTACTTTATGTAGCTATTAAGTTTCTTAATTTCCTTTTTGAAAGGATTTTGTAGTATTCATTTTTATTATGTGCGTTTTGATGAAAGGAATAATCACATATTGAACCACTGGTAACCCAGATGAATGTTGGGGGTTAAATTAATTTTAGGGGGTAGAATATAAAACCCTGATATTTGTTGTTTTTTTCAAATTAATTTTATCTCTATTATATTTTTAAATTTAAATCAACACAAAATATAGCTTGTCTTATATAAATTCATGAATGTATTCTTTATTTTTGTGAAAAACATAAATGAGTTTTTTTAACAAGAAACACATAGATTATATTAAAGTAAAAACAATAATTATTTTTATCTTATGTAACATGTAATCCTGAGTTCATTTGATTTCTTGTGTTACATGCAAGAGATATCTTTACCAAACAACAATATACTATTAATATTGCAATTAAAATATTATAAATGTAACACCCCGAGATTTTATGAGATATATTATTTTTAATTTCATTGATGTCATCTATTATACACTACACCAAGATTATTTTTTACTATACACAACACCATATTAGCTTGCAGTATACGCAACACTATTTTTGGCCCGTGTTACACACAATTTCAAGTTCGTTTTGTGGAAATTATTCTACACAACATTAAGTATAGATTTTATTTAATGTATAAATGAATTAAGTTTTGATTATGTTATACACAACACCAAATGGAGCTTTCACTACGCACATCCCTGACTTGTCTTGCATTACATGCAATCAAGTCCTTCTTTAATATCTTGTGTTGTACGCAATACCATTTTTCCATGAACGAGATATTATTATAATATTATTTTGAAGGACCCATTATGAATAGTAATACCCCATTTTTGAAATTTTATAAATTTTATCTTTCAAAATGGACTTCGTTTTTGGATTTGGAATATCAAAATTAGCCTAGTGTGATTTTTTGGTATTTTTCTGAAAACTATAAATTTTTGATGAATAATGAAAGCACTAGGTCACTTTATAAAAACTGACTTTTTATATAAATAATTATTTCTCTTATTTAAATTTATTTTAGGTCAAAGTTGACAAATAATACCTATATATGTTCACTGTAATTAATTTGAGTCTTTTTATATTAATTTTAGATATATAAAAATTTTATAGAACTTTTCACCCTCTATTACCCACCACCTAGGAGAATTTGACAATTTCCATAAAAATTAATTTTACCGCTTCTATGTGTTTAATTTCATATTTTTAAGAGAAACGGTTAATATCAAGGAGTAAAATGTGGTTCAATAAGATAAAAATATTTTTGGTGAATATTAACTTTTTTACTTTTATTTACCACGGTTAAAAGTAAATAGGGTAATTAAGGGTAAAAATGATATTATTATTACCCTAACACATGTCCTAATTCTATTGGATAAGAGTAATTGACAAAAACCAACCTCAAGAAAAATATATTACCCTTTTGGTCCATTTGGATTAGATTATGACACATATTATTGTTTTATTTAAAGAAGAGTTAAAATAGTTAAAATCAATAATTAATAAATAAAAAAAATGTTAATATTAGGTTATACATAAGATAAATTCGACTATAAATATTCATTAGAAAGATGAAAATATTTCCCACATAATGGTATTTTACTTATAATTTTTAGACATTAAATAATTTAATTTATTTATGACACAATGATGATGCAATAATTAGCTTATTAATGAAATATTAACACAATTGATGTTATAAATTCCGAAATAAATGTATTTTTATACTTTTTATGAAATACACTAAATTTATAGGTTAATATGACTTGTTAGTATTGATTAAATTAACGTTTTTAGAACTTATCATGTTGTTCTGAATTTCACAAAAATCAATTACCAAATAGTGTCAAATTTGACATAAAATTATTTTTAAAAAAAATATTATATTATTAAATATTATTATATTCCTAAAAATCTAAGGATAATCCAAATGACATAGATAAGGCTATATATATTAATAATTAACCACTTTGGGTTCGTTTGACTTGTTATTGTAAGTTCATTAACCATATAGTGTAAGAAAACAAGAACATGGTAAAAGTTATATTATTTATCTTAGAGTTTAATCTAATAGATAAGGTTACGATTTTAACATAAACATGTCTAAAACCTATGGGTTGAGAGGTTTTCGACCCATCACCACTTTATCTTCGAAATAAATAAATTTAGAGCTATTATAAACCGAATATTAATTTATTATAAAATAATATTTTATGTTTTTTCAAAGATGCCCCTCTCCTCACTTAAAAAAAGGGCACCCCTTCCCTCTTCTCTTCACACCCTTTTGAGCATTGAAGCTCGGACAACCAATGAAATTTTTTCTTCTCAACCTATCTAGAAATATCATAGAGGTTCTGTTCTTCTCAAAAGTCCAACTCTAGTGCCATAAGAAGACGTTTAAAGGATGTGCGTCGAGGAAGAGGTAATCTCTTCTACCGACAATTTCATGTTTCTTTCTTCTTCTACTTCCTCTTATTTAGTTGTTTCATTATAAAGTAAAAACATCATTATTAAATATATAATTATATGTTATTATAAATATGAAACAACAATATTTCACATTCTATATATCATATGGAAAATGAAATCACCGCGCATACGTACGTACGGAATACCGTCTCCACGCCATGGTGTAATCAGTTTTTCCACCACAACCTTACTTGGATGGGTATACTGGTGTAAAGAAAAACTATATATGATTATTATAACATCATACTTATTCTATGATATTATATCATCCACTTTAATTCCATTCAATAAATATGGGAACGATATCATTGCTCGTGCGTACGTACAAATTACCGTCTCCATGACGCGATTAGATTCATTTTCCATGTTAACAATTCAAGAATGATTATAAAGTATATATAAAAGTTAATCATGAAATATATGAAATAATAATTATACTGTATTTATGTATATATATATGTATGTCATCTACTTAATACCATTCAATTCAATAAGGAAAATGAAAAAAAAACGTTCATGCGTACGTACAACCTACCGTCTCCATGAATGGTGTATTTATTTCCATTTATCGATCTATTTTATATATGTATATTATGTATATATATTATATATAAATCATGTTTTATATTCTATAATTAAGTAATAATGATCTATGTAATTATATTAATAATTACAAGTCAAAACACAGAGAATAAATGAAACGATTTTAACCAAAATGCTGCCTTAACATGGAATTGACAAATGAAAGGATAATATAACATCGTAAGTGAATCATATATGATATCATAAATATTATTATGGTTCTGTTACAAGTTAATAAGATTTTTAAACCCTCTATATTGGAGTCTCGGACACATACGAAAGAAATTGGACATAAGGTAAGGGATAATTATTTCAATCTCATTCTTATCTGAGATTGTTTATTCATAAGTATTTACAGGGGTTATGTTTATTATCCATGTCCATATGTTCTCAAAATGTTTTAATAAAATGTTTAAATATCTTCCATGTATGTTTAATGTAAATTTTACCCTTTTTACTTTTACCACATTGTAAAGAAGGAATCATTCTTTTGTTTACCATACGAGGTACATTTTGACTTTTCCAGCAAAAGTACGAGAATAATTTTTTTTAACTTACACGGCATGAACATATTTTTACGGTTTCATAACAGCTTATTTTCACGAAGATTACTCTACAATATTTAATGACTATTTCCCACAAAATCATATTCTTTTAAAATTGCATGGCATTTTCTGAAAAGAAAATGATTTTGATGAAGAAAGGATATTTTCCTCAAGAATACATTTCAAGTGTTTTATCAAAACGATTTTTTCATCTAGGATGACATTGATTCATATGTTTTTTTGTATCAAATATAAGGTCTATAGGATTTACATGGTTTCACTTTTCTTAGGATGAAATGATATCAATTTTTTTATATGAACTATGTTATGATGAGATGATGGTTATGAAACCCATTTTATTATGTGTTATGATGAATGATTTATGATTGTTTTGTGGCACACGAAATAATGATTTCAATATGAGATGGGTGCGACATATATCTCCCTCCAATGAATTGGGTAAAGATTTATATCTCATGTTATAGACATGTCTGAAATGTTAAGTTAATGTTGTTCAGTGATACAGGATTGGAACGAGGAGTGAACTCGATTCAGAAAAGGACTTTGTCCACTAAGATGGTCATGGAAGAAATGCCTTGGATACTATGGAAATCATAACATGTGCTTAATTTTTTCCACAATTACATGCTTTATTCCCATGCTATTTTTTCATGATTTATGATCCTTTATGATCTATGCCTTCCGTACTGCCATCTTTTATGTCATTGCTCAATATTTGAATGTTGAAATATTATGTTCATGTTTTGAAGTTCAAATGTATATGGTTTGTTTTATTTTCTCCAAGCATACCCTTACTGTGCATTTGAGCTCACCCTTTATATGTTTTCTTTTCCCTAGGATATAACAAAATGTTTTAGTATGAAAATAAAGGAAGATCTTTATGGGAGATGTTGAAGATCTTACACCAAGATTAGAAGATTATATTCCGAGTTTCATAAGACTCTAAACTATTAAGGTCATTTGGTGTCTATTTTTTTTATGTATTCGATATTCCAAAAAATTAATTTAATGTATTTGTACATCAAGCTTTTGGTCTCTATAGTTGGTATTAGAGGAAAGGTTTAGTTAACTATTGCAAACTAGGATGCGAAAACTTTAGTGAGATCCCTATAGATATTTTTAAGTTATGTCTAGGGATGTCCCAATGGTTAAGTATAAGTATAGGTTATGGTCCTAGAATTACGGTAAAAATCTTATAATTAACCCTAAGATGTTATATATTTAAGGTACTCCACTTTTATTTTGTTGTTTTCCCAAGCATGATTTTTACCTCTCACACTATTCTTTTTGGGTTTTAGATGATGGCGGGAACCCGAAGGACCCATGTTGATCAATGTAATGGAGATTGCAAGGATTTTCCACCTGAACATACCAATTTTATGGGAGATGGAGTGAAAAATATTATTACTTTACATACACAAGCTATGAATCATTCTAGACATCCAAATGAGCAAAGAAGGGACCAATATTATATTGAGTCCTTCATGAGGAAACTTCCACCTTATTTCAGTGGGTCTTCTGATCCACTTGTTGCTGAACAATGAATCAGTACAATTGAAAAGATATTTTCTATACTTAGATGTTCAGAACATGAAAAAAGTAATTCTGGCTATTTACTATTTATTAGGTGGAGCAGATCAATGGTGAACTCAAATTATGAATACGAGGCCCCATGATGAAATTGAATCCATGGAATGGGATGAGTTCAAGAACTTATTTTTCAATATGTACTTCCCTCGTATTCTTCTAACAAATATGGAGAAGTATTTCCTTGAGCTTAAGCAAAAGGATGATGAATCTGTTGGTATATACAACGAAAATTTTACAAGGCTAGCAATGTATGTATCAGGCTTTATCATCCAACCTGAAAGTAACATTGATTGATTCTTCAGTGGATTAAAACCAAGTCTTTGAAGGGAATTGGCAATAAGAGACTTCAATATCTATGATGAAATTGTGCGTTGTGCTATCAAGGTAGAAATGGAAGTTGGTGTTACATATCCATCTCATGGTTTTGACATGAAACGAAAGATGGAGTTCAAGGAGAAATCTCAGAATAATGGTGAAAAGAATATGAATGTTTCTTTATGGCCAAAGTGTGGAAAGAAGCATGGTGGAGATTGTGTTAAAGGGACTAGAAAATGTATTAAGTGTGGAAACTAAGGTCATCGAGCAGCTGAGTGTCGAAGTAATTGAAAAAGGGTTGATAATGATGTGAATAATGAAAATACTATAGAGAACACACAACCAACACTTCAATGCTTCAAGTGCAAGGAAATGGCGCATTATGCTAATCAATGACCCAATCCAAGTGTTAATGATGATCAATGTGAGCAACCTCTTAAGGCAGAGGATAAAGGGAAGTCACATGAGATGACTATTTGTGATGTTGAATATGACAATGATGTTGTGTAATGATTAACTGTGTATGTAATGGGATATCAAAATAGTATCATGGAATCTCATTTATGGCATAGTGGAATTTTGAAATAACTATGTATTAGTTTTCAAAAAGTATATGGCATCGGTAACCATGAAATGTGATCGAAATATTTTTTGAAAGAAGATGATATGCACATAATGAAGTGATAATGAAAAAATAAATGAGCTCATGATTGGTATAAGGACTAAGTTATATAATGGTTTGAGTATATAGAAATTTTGGGATTTTGGTATGTGGAAAGTGTTAAATTTTGATAGAATTCATGTTTTCACTAAGGGACCATGGGTATTAATTTTTCAAGAGAATAAACGATTAAAGTATTCACATGTTTGTAATTTGACAAGCAAGATATATTGTATGATATATGGGGGATAAATGATGGTATTCACATGCTCGACAGATGATATTTTTAGTAATTGTTTTCTTTATACCATGATCTTGGACAGAAGTATTTTGGATAAGCCTAATGATTGGAATGGATTATGTTGGACATAAGTCAGTATTGTTTAAGGCTAGAAATTTTTTTGATATTATTTATTGAATGTTATAATAATGTAGTTTTAGAAAAAGGACAACATGTAAGATGGGCGACAACTCGTCGCGTCGGACAAGGCGATGGAAATTGAACCCACAACCGAAGTGTGACATGCCTTTATCACCTACCACTGGCCTATAGGATGTCCCTGTTTAGTAGATTCTAGTTTTATTATATTAATCAGTATGATATATGAAGTATAATTCCATTTTAGGACCATATATGATTAATCTCACTATAGATAGACTTATGTATTTTTTATAACCTTTGCTGACCTTTTTTTCAGACAGATGGAATGACCCATCATTCTATCACAGGATCTGCTAACACTTCACAAATGACAAATTAAAACTAATTTCTTTTTGAGATAAAGTGGAAATTTTCCAAGGAAAGACCTACAGAGAGATTGTACCAAAATCAAGAAAGTATTTCTCCTAATTCCAATTTCTTCAACTTTATGGAAATGATCTTCAAAACCAATAATGTTTTCCTTGTTCCCTTACATATGATGAATTATATGGTACCTTATATCATAAAAAATTTATGGATGTGTGATTGTTGTCTTTTTTATAGTTATGTTGTCTACCACTCTTCATAAGAAGTTTATGGTTATATTTCTCTTCCATATCCATATTTTCACCTATGTTGTCCTATGTGGAAACCCAGTGATGAGTTACTATGGGTGATTGTTAGGATTTTAATTCCATTTTTTAAAATGAAGTTTTAGTATTCCTTTTCACAATGTGGGTTTCTATGAAAGAAACATTCAAGTAGTAAACCATTTATAACCCCGAAGAATTTCGAGGGCGAAATTCATTTTAAGGGGGGTAGAATGTAACACCCCGATATTTTATGAGATATATTATTTTTAATTTCTTTGATGTCTTCTATTATACACTACACAAATATTATGTAGTACTATAAGCAACACCATATTAGCTTGTAGTATACGCCACACTATTCTTGGCTCATGTTACACACAATTTCAAGTTCATTTTGAGGAAATTATTCTACGCATCATTTAGTATATATTTTGTTTAATGTATAAATGAAATAAGTTTTGATTATGTTATACGCAACACAAAAAGGAGATTTCAATACACTCAGCCCTGACTTGGCTTTCATTACATGCAATCAAGACATTCTTCGATAGCTTGGGTAGTATGCAATACCAAGTTTCAGTAAACGAGATATTATTATAATATTATTATGAACTATCCGTTATGAATAGTAATACCCCCCTTTTTGAAATTTTATAAATTTTATCTTTCAAAATGGACTTCATTTTTGGATTCGGAATATCGAAATTAGACTAGGGTGATTTTTTGATATTTTTTTGAAAACATTCAATTTTTGATGAATAGTGAAAACACTGGGTTACCATTTAAAAACCGAATTTTTATTTAAATGATTATATATTTTATTTAAATTTATTTTAGGTAAAAATTGATACATAATACCTATATAAGTTCAATGTAATTCATTTGAGTCATTTTATATTGATTTTAGATACATAAAAATTTTATAGAACTTTTCACCGTCTTTTACCAACCTCTTAGGAGAATTTGAAAATTTACATAAAACTTATTTTTACCGCTTCTGTGAGTGAAATTTCATAAATCCGAGAGACACCGTTAATATCAAGGAGTAAAATTTGGGACAATAATAAAAGAATAATTTTTGGTGAATAGTAACTTTTTATTTTTATTTACAACGGTTAAAAGTAAATAGGGTAATTAAGGGTAAAAATGTTATTATTATAAACCAAACACATATCCTAATTGTATTGGATAATTTTAATTCGGCCAAAAAAAACCTTAGGAATAAAGTATTACCCAATAGGTCCACTTGGATTAGATTAGGACACTTATTATTATTATATTATTTAAAGAAGAGTTAAAATAGTTAAAATCAATGTTTAATAACTAAAACATTTTTAATATAGGGTAATACATAAGATAAATTCAACTATAAATCTTAATTAGAAATATACAATTATTTCATACATAATGGTATTTTATTTATAATTTTTAGACATTAAATAATGTAATTTATTTATGACACAATGATGATGCAGTAATTACCTATTTAATGAAATATTAACATAATTGATGTCATACATACCCAAATAAATGTAATTTTAAACTTTTTATGAATTAAACTAATTTTATAGGGTAATATGACATGTTAGTATTGATTAAATTAACATTGTTCAAACTAATCATGATGTTATTAGTTTCACAAAAATCAATTACCAAATATTGTCAAAATTGACATAAAATAGTTTTTTTTAAAAAATATTATATTATTAATTATTATTATATTCCAAAAAATATAAGGATTAGAAAAATTACTTATAAAAGGCTACATATATTAATAATGAACCACTTGGGGTTCTTTTGTCTTGTTATAGTAAGTTTATTAACTGTATAGTGTAAGAAAACAAAGACATGGTAAAAGAAAAATTATTTAACTTAGAGTTAAATCTAAATGATAAGGTGAAAATAGTAACCTAAAAATGTCAAAAACCAATTGGTTGAGAGTATTTATTCCCATAACCACTTTATCTTAGAATTAAATCAATTTGGAGATATTATAAACCCAATATAATTATATTATAAAATAATATTTTATGTTTTTCCAAAGGTTCCCCTCTCATCCCTTATAAAAAGGGAACCCCTTCCCAATTCTCTTCACACACTTTTGAGACTTAAATCTCCGAAACCCTCTGAAAATTCCTTTTCTCAACCTCTCTAATTATATCATATGGGTTCTGGTATTCTCAAAAGGCCAGCTCTAGTGCCCTATGAAGAAGTTTAAAGGAGGTGCGTCGGGGAAGAGGTAATCTCTTCTACCGACTCTTTCAAGTTTATTTCTTCTTCAATTTTCCCTTATTTAGTCTTTTCATTATAAATTAATAACATAAGTATTAATTATATAATTATATGTTATTATAAATATGAAACAACCCTATTTCACCTTCTATCCATCCTACGGAAAACGAAATCACCGCGCATGCGTACGTACGGAATACCGTCTCCAAGACGTGGTGTAATTTTTTTTCCACCACCACCATACATGGATGGGTATAATGGTATAAAGAATAACTATATATGATTATTATAACATCATACTGTTTATAAGATATTATAACTTCCACTCCAAATCCATTCAATAAAAATGGGAACGATATAATCGCTCGTGCATACGTACGGATTACTATCACCACGATGTGATGAGATTCATTTTCAATGTTAACAATTCAAGAATGATTATAAGGTATATATAATAGGTAATCATGAAATATATGACATAATAATGCTACTAGATTTATGTATATATATATATGACTGTCATCTACTTAATTCCATTCAATTCAATAAGGAAACGAAAAATAGCGTTCATGCGTATGTACGGCCTACCGTCTCCATGAACGGTGTATTTCTTTCCATTTATCGTTCTATTATATAAATGTATATTCTGAATATATATTATATATAAATCATGTTTTATATTCCAGAATTAAGTAATCATGATCTAAGTAATCTTATTAATAATTACAAGTCAAAACATGGATGATAAATGAAATGATTTTTCCCAAAACACTGCTTTAACATGGAATTGACAAATGAACGGATAATATAAAGTCGTAAGTGAAACATATATGATATCATAAATATTATTAGGGTTCTGTTAGAAATTAATAATATGTTTAAACCCCCTATATAGAAGTCTCAAACACATATGGATGAAATTGGACATAAGGTAATAGATAATTATTCATGTCTCATTCTTATCCGAGATTGTTTATTCATATGTATTTACTGGGGTTATGTTTATTATCCATGTCCATATGTTCTCAAAATGTTTTCAAAAAATGTTTACTTTTCTTCCATGTATTTTTAATGTCATTTTTACCCTTTTTACTTTTACCACATTGTATGGAAGGAATCTTTCTTTTGTTTACCATACGAGGTACTTTTTGACTTTTCCGGAAAAAGTACGAGAAGAATGTATTTATTAACATATACGGCATGAACAAATTTTTATGGTTTCATAACGCTTTATTTTCACAAAGCTTACTCTACAAGATTGAATGGATAGTTCCAAAAAAATCATATTCTTCTAAAATTGCATGGAATTTTCTGAAAAGAAAACGATTTTGAATAAGAAAGAATATTTTCATCAATAATTCATTTCAAGTGTTTTATCAAAACTATTTTTTCATCTAAGAAGAAATAATTTCATATGTGTATGTTTCAAATAAAATTTATGTATGATTTACATGGTTTCACTTTTATTATGATGAAATGATATCCATTTGTTTTATATGGATTATGATAAGATGGAATGATGTTTATGAAACCCATTTAATTCTTTGGGTTATGATGAATAATTTATGATTGATTTGTGGAACATGAAATAATGATTTCAATATGAGATTGGTGGGACCTATATCTCCCTCTAATACATTGGGTAAGGATTTATATCTCATGAGATAGACATGACTGGAACGGTAAGTTAATCCGCTTCCGTGATACAGGACTGGAACGAGGAGTGAACTCGATTCAGAAAGAGACTTTTCCACTGAGATGGTCTTGGCAGAAATGCCTTGGCTACTATGTAAATCATAACATGTGTGTAATGGTTGCCACAATTACATGCTTTATTCCCATGCCACTTTATCATGATTGATGATCCTTTATGATCTATGACTTTCGTACTACCATTCTTTATGTCATTGCTCAAAATCTTGATGTTTAAATATTATGTTTATGTTTTTAAGTTAAAATGTATATTGTTTGTTTTATTTTATCAATGCTTACACTTACTGAGCATTTGAGCTCACCCTTTATATGTTTTCTTTTCCCAGGATCTAAAGAAAGGTTTTTGGTAAGAAAAAAAGGAAGATCTTTATGGGAGATGTCGAAGATCTTTCACCAAGATTAGAAGATTATATTCCAAGTTTCCAAAGACACTAAACTATTGTGGTCCTTTGGTGTCTATTTTTGTTATGTATTAGATATTCCACAAAAGTAATGTAATGTCTATGTATGTCAATCTTTGGGTCTCTACAATAACAGTTACCACCTATCCATTAGAAATAAAATTTATAATAATATAAACTAAATTGGTTAAATATTATTTTAAAATTAATATAAATTGAATAATTTGGTCGTAAATTGTCTAGAAAAGAAAGTAAGAACCACTTGAAGTTCCTTTTTTAAGAAAACTATTTTTCAATGTAAAAATACCCTTAACTATAATTAAATTACACAACCCACTATTAGTGAATATTTTATTATAAAAAATATATATTAAATCTTAAATCATAAATTTTTACACTTATTAAAAATATTTCATATGAATGAGATCTGAATATATTCAATTTAATGAATAAATAAATGTATTTTCAAATGGTTAATTTTACCTCATTTTAATGTAGAACCCATTTTAAATAAATGTTTTGAAAATTTTATAATGTTTATGTCAGAAAATAAACATTTTATTTGAAATAGAGATATCAAAAATTAATTTGGATAATTTGTTTTTTATTTTTTGATAAGTTTTAATTTTTGGTGCATAGTGAAAAAATACTAAATATTAATTGAAAACTACATCTTTTTTCTGACACAGTTATATAGTTAAATTATGATATTAATTGGTTTTAAAGTATAATTTGAAAATATTATTTAAATTAATACAATTTTGGTAATTGGATAGAATTTCAAATTATAATTAGATATAAAAACTTCTCAAACTTTTGGACTTTTTGACTTTAAAAAAATGTTTTTCTATTCTGTCAACAAGGTTAATTATAAAATAAATAATTTCATGTATTATAAAATGAACAAAATTTATTTAATGATTTTAATTCAGTACTGAAATGAAAAAATTATAATATAAATAAATTCATGGACATTGTTCCATGTAAAAGACTTAGATGTTATTAAACATAAAGGGAGTGACAAAATAATACACTCTTACTTTTAAAAAATATATTATTTTAAATATGGATTTAAATAAAATATAATATTGACTATATATATTAATATGAAATATAAATGGTTTATCTAAATCATGGTATTTTATTTTTAAATATTAGTGAGGAAATAATTATCATAAATAATTACACAATGACGATGCAGTAATTATTTAATTAATGAAACAATCAATTAAATGATTTTATAAAGAGTAAAAGAAATATAATTTGATATAATTTAGGTGATATAAGAATTTATTAGGTTAATATGACATGTTAGGTTTGTATTAATTTAATTTTTTCTAGTATATATTTCTGTATAGATTTCATAACATCAATGTGATGAATAGTGTCAAAAATTGACACTTATGATATTTTATGAAAATAACACATTATCAAATTATTTAGAAATAATAAAAATATAAAATAAGGAAAATGAGATCATAAATGGTCTAAAATACATCCATTTACAATTTATAAGTAAAAAATTACATCCTGTGAATAATGAACCATTGGTTACCGTAGTTAAAACTAAAAACGGATAATTTAGTTCAAATAAATATAATATGGAAAAAAATAACAAAACAAATAATTAAATATATTCATTTATGACATTACAAACATAAAATATATCATAATTGAATAAATTGACCTATTTGTTATTTTAATTGATATTTAAATTGTTGTAAATTAAAAATTGGAGATATTCCAATAGTCCTTCCCCACTCTTATAAAAGGGAACATCTTCTTATATTTTCTTCACACATCTAAGGTTAATTTCTTTCTGAAAAAATAGATCCAAATATCCTTCCAAATTCAAAAACATAATCCTATAATCATTAATTTTGGATGAAATATAACCAAACAAATCTTTTTTAATCAAATTAAATGGATATATCCAAATAACGGGTAATGTTCATCAACAGATTATTTAGTTTTGTTTATTACTGAAACCCCATAAATTATTGTTTATTTCACCTTTCTATAATAACCCTAGTATAAACAATATTTTGAGATGATTATATATTAGGGGTTTGATCTACACTCACACAGACATCAATAAAATAGGATACACAATCATCATTCATGTGTACGGTCGACTACCCCCTCGCGAACCAATGTCATTCGTTGTTTCATTTACACCTTTCAGGGTTCCTAATAATGATATATTTTATATTTATTATGATATATATGATATATATGATTTATTTTTTCTTCTATATTTATAGTATAACACATACCTTCATTCTTTCCATTTTTTAAATATGATAACTTTGTTCTTTAACTTGTGCACTAATACAACCTCAAAGTGATATGATTCATTCCCAGTTTAAATATAATTTATTAGGGATGTGATTAGTGAATTTATATGATAAATATAACATAACAATAATATTTTATATATATATTAAATATACATATATGTCATTTATTTCTTTCCTTCAGTATGACAAGAAAATGGAAACAATATTCATATGTAAGTACGACCTGCCATCAACATGAATGGTGTACTCATTGTTATATTTATATGTATTTATAGATAAATATAAATATAAAAATACAGAATATATATGCTATTTTTATAAAGGTTATCATTTTGTGAGATTATAAATTCAAAATATAATTAATAGGACCAATAATATAACAAATCGAAACACATTTAAAAAAACAAAGCAGATATTACATGAAGCACAACATTAACATAGAATTGTTAGTAAATGGGAAATATAAAGTCATAATAACATCATATTTTGTTAATATATATAATAATATGGTTATTTAATATAATTATAGTAAACTTATATTTATTATTCAATAAGTTTTTACAAGTATGGTGAGAGTTAACACATAAGGTAATGGATTTATGTCTCACATTCATTTCTAGGGGACACATGCATCATACACTATTTTTTTCTTATTTGTGGTGTATAAACTGCCCATAAATATATTTTATGAGAATTATTTAGTGGAATATGCTATTTTTATATCCATATAATTTTGTTTCTTTTCTGGGGATTATGATTTTACTACTTATAAGGTGATTAGTGATTATTTCACAATCTCATAAATATTTTGGATTGTTTCATTTTAAACCTCCATTAGAGAATATTTATTTTTAATATCCATGTTTTCTAAATAAGTTTACAATTTTTTTATATTCTCCTAGGAAGTTTAAATAATTTATTTTACTCTTTTTTTACATAAAAAATAGTTTGAAAGGAATGTTTTTTATCAATTTCCAAATGATGTACTTCATTATTTTTTCAAAAACATTGCCAGAATATTTTGTAACAGATACTAAATTAATGGAAATTTAAACAATCACTATGATATGATTTTTTGATGTTAACATAAAACATGCAAGGTTATTTTCAGGTAAATGTTTTTCCTATTAAATTTCATGAAATTTAAAAAATGAAAACTTTTACTTAGAAGAATGTATATTTTCTTCAATAATTATTTTAAATTTATCTTTCAAAATTATTTCCCATCTATGATAACATTATTTGATGTTACATATATTTTAATGGGGATATTTTTCAAGGATACTAACCCTATTATTCATATGTTGGGTTTATGTTTATGATGCAATTTTATTTATGAAACCCATTTCATTTATGGGTTTTGATATGCGGAATGATTTATATTCTTATGGTACACTAATTTATGGTTTTCATTATGTGATGGGTGGGACTAGTTTCTCCCAACATTTCATTAGTTAATGAAAAAATTTCTATGAGATCAAAGGGTATATATGTGATGATCCTACGTGCCAACAAGAGGTCACACAAGAGGTCATCCTATGCCTATGAAAAAAATATACATGGAGGTCATCCTAATCTCAAAATATGAGGGTTCACATGAGGTAATCCAAAGACAAAAACTAGAAGGTGCATGGGTGGTCATCCCACACTCTATGTATGTACATGGGTGACTATCCCAATACTAGAATTATAAGAATATCCTTTTGGGTATCATTGAAAAAAAATTATAAACCTATGTTTTTGTCACAATTTCGATGTTTTATGGCTCATGTATACTATTATGGATAATGTGTATTGATTATATTATGATTTATGTCTTATGAACTTCCAATATTTATGCCATGAATTAGGTATATGATATTTAATTTACGTGGTGTGATATTCAAATGTTATTTTTTTTCTTAAACAGTAATGTTCATTTTTTTCCTTATTTATCTTCCTTGTTTACCCTTAATTAGAACCTTTGATCACCATTTCAAATGTTTCCATTCCCCAGGTTATAAATAATGGATTTTATTAGGAATAATAAAGGGAAATATATTTTCATAGAAAATTGAAGATCATAAACCATACTAGAAGTTGTTGTTCCATGTTTCCCAAGGAACTGAACTAATACGGTCATTGTGTTTGTGTTTGTTCAATGTATGAAATATTTCAAGAAAATTATGTAACATCCATTTAGAAAATTATTTGATCATTGAAATTATTATTCCAAACCAATGAATTCTATAACCCATTCATCATTTTCAATAAAAACCATTTATCCATTTTAATCATATGAAATCACATATAATGTATGGATCAACCTTCTCCTATAAAATAAATTAAGTCCATTACATTCATTTACAAATGAATAGGTAAATGGTTCTCACAACCATAAAAAATTCATTAAATTCACATTAATGCCTCTAATAAAATAGGTGAGCTAACATACACCCAATGGGGTGGTATTACTTGGTACATATAGAAAAATACACATCAAAGGTGGAACCTGATGAGGTGAATGACCTCCAACCTTATAAGGACAGTACTAAGAAAACCTAATAGGTTTCAATTCATTCAATTAATGAATTTTATTAATGTTACGGTAAATTCTATAAATTATAGCATGTGACCCTATGACAATAAGGCATATAAGACACCGATCATTGAGGTAAATGTATAGACCACCTAATATATACATTTTATAGAAAAATCATATTGTATCGGCCCCTAACTCAAGCTGGATTGGATGGAAGTAGGGTAATGAACAAATACATAGGAAAAAGTCTATATTATCTTGCACCAAAATAACTCCATCGATATAATGAAAATCAAATGGTGACACAAGATGAATGAATATCTCCTAGATATTGAACCACTGATACTAATGGTGTTTGAATAAGAGTCTTGTTAGAGATGATCCTTCAATAACTCTATTAGTCTTGAAGAATCTCACCAAGAAGAGAATAAAAGGCCACTGCTTGGGGAGAATAAAGAAACAAGAGGAGGGTTAAAACATCTAATTCATCAGATAAAAAATAATACTTTTAACCAAAAACACTACATCGCATTTTTTGGCCACATGGTTGTCCACAATTTGTTTCAATGGTTCACCCTTCATTATCCAAACGTGGACCCCACATGGTTCATGAACACGGATTGGGAAACCCTACCTGAACTATGATTTTCACCACTGGTAAAAACTACAGAGTTCTGGAATAGGTGTGAATCACTAGTGGAATGGTTTCTTCAAACCATGATTCATCTTACATACCACTTAAACACCCCGCACAGTTATTAGCAACCGTGAGGCCTAGGATGGATGATTTATAAAATCTACGAGAAGTAGTTTTTTTTCTCAAAATGTCAGTCGTTGAGTTCCAAAAAATCCCTAGACACCCCTAAAAAACCTGTGACCTCGTCAGGTATTCGTAATATGTCAAAAATTATCATTAAAATTAAAATTCAAAAGAAAATACCTCATGAAAAACCCAATATCATACAATTTTCCCAGTAATTGAATTCATCACTGAATATCTTGTCCAATGGTGTTCATGATGTTTCTAACAATAACTATGATAAATGAACACATATGTTGGCCTCTCACTCCCAAGACTCATCCTATAAATAGTAGTGCTTGTATAGAACCACTAATAGAGGAATTAACCATCCATAAAGAGCCATCATTCTATAATCAAAAATATATATTGGATTTTCATAAAAGGATGAATCTTCATACATCTCAACCACTTCAAACTAAATATCATGAGAGAAATTTGAGTGATTATGGTGCTATTGAGATACATGGAATGTGTCATGGATGGATCAGTACCACTGAGGTAACTGAAAACAATATGCTACCAATCCGACTCTCTCTATAAAATTTAATTCCACGACATAAGGTGGTGAAATCTTAACCAATATTCAAGTCCCTTCGTGTACTAGACACATTAAGATACACAAGGAGATCCAATCCTTGACCTAATACTCTAGAGGAAATAAACAAAGATAGACATAAGGTATCCATATTGACTACTTCATAGCCATATATTTACATATCAACCAAACCTTCTCTAAAGAATCTTGCACAAGATGT
Organism: Viscum album; assembly: GCA_963277665.1. NCBI lineage: Eukaryota > Viridiplantae > Streptophyta > Magnoliopsida > Santalales > Viscaceae > Viscum > Viscum album. The sequence continues at coordinate 499,201,075 of OY728150.1, forward strand.
GTTCCATGTAATGTTGCCTCTCAAACCATTAACCACTAGAGAGGTGATAAAAATGTCCGACCATATAAATCCTTATAAGGTTCCATTTTTTATGTATTCTAATATCTATTATTTTAGGATAAATCAACTAGGTGTATATCCATCTCTCAATATCCACCAAAATAATGGATGAATTCTCTAAAAATGTCCTCTAAAACTGTGTAGTATGCTCTAACTGGCTATCACTATAATGGTTGTATGTTGTGCTCAGAAGAACCGGTGTATCTGAAAACCACTATATGATCTACAAAAATTGAGACTTAAACTATGAATATCTATTTCTGAGGAGCACTGTGAAAGATTACTATATCATGGATGTAAAATTTTTTGAACTCATAATTGAGATATACTCCCTAATTGGTATGAAATGGGTGAACATTGTGAGCATGTCTACAACAACTCAGACAAAATCACTACCATTAGGTGATATTGACATTCTAGTTATGAAATCCATCACAAAATCATCCTTTTATACTCAAGAATGGGTAACTATGGTAGATTCTTATATTGTCGCTTGTGTTATGTCTTCACCTACTCATATGTGGAATACCTCATGTCTAAAACAATAAACTTTTTTTTTCATCCCCAATAACCAATTATGGCCATATATATCGTGATAAATATTATTATCCCCGAAATTTACTACCCAATATAAGGTATGAAACTCATTCATCATCTTATCATGTCTGTTTTTAGGAAATAGAGATGACATTGAATACAAATAATTTCATCTCTCCCTATAGTTCAACAAGGATCTATGTCCTCTCATTTCATTCTCTTCCATAGAACTAGGACGTCAACATTAGATAACAGACTTAAACTAACTCTATTTTATTGTATGGAAATAAATAACAAGGAAGAGTTAAATTTCTAAATGAAACTATCCAAAAATTCCATGTGTATATATAGAAACATGTCTACAAGGTGCCACTCACTAATGGCGTCATGAAATTCATAAATCTAAGTCCTTATACATAGTGAATAGACAACTTAATTTCCATTTTTAGAATTTAGGTAGGATGAAAGGAAAAATAGTATAGGTACTCAACCAACCTATATTTCCCGAAATTCCAGTCACACTATGTAAAAATATACTTTCGGATTACATGGTCCTTGTACACCACAAAATGATCTTTTAGTTCATAATTCCTCAAACTGTGCAAAACATCAAGAAAAAGGGATAAATAACGTTCATATGTTGGGTAGTTACACTCATGTAGACTCAACTGATGATACCTATACACTAAAGATATCTCCTCATGCATAAATCTATCTCAATACCTAATGCATCACAATATACAGTGTATCTTCGGTACAAATCTAGAAGAATCATGACCAACACTTAAGTTATTATCCCATTAAAATCATAAAAGTTTTTCTTATGGTTATCTAACTGTATAAATTTCACACTCATCTAATTCAATCCCTTAAGAGGTACTTTTGTGTGTGATAAGTCATATATGAAATTACTATAATATGTAGCTAGACCCATGAAACTTCATATTTCAATGATGCTCTTGCGTTTCATCTAGGAAACTAGATCTATCACTTTCATTTGGTCAACTGATACTCCTATATCTAAGATAATATGAACTGTGAAGTGAATCTTATAAAACTAGAAGTGTCACTTTGTGAGATAAAAATATAACTTGTTCACTCTTAGTGTATCCAATACAATTTAAAGATGTTTGGAACCATTATATCAGGTGTGTGAATACACCAAGACTCCATCCATGAATACCAACAAAACAAAATCCATATAAGGTTGGAAAAAATAGTTCATCAGTGACATAAAAACATATGGTGTGCTTGTAATACCGAATGACATAACCAAATAATCATATAAAACATAACTATTACAAAATTCAAAATGAGGTATGTTTGAAAGCTAAACATGTACTTGGTCATTACATAACCTTAAAAAATCTATGAGAAAAAATAATCTCCAAATATATAGTTTAAGATATCATCTATCCGTAGATGGGAATAATTGTTCTAAACTATCAACTGGTTCAACATTTAATAATCCTCATATAGCCTAAGGGTTCCATATTAATGTTTTCAAAAAAGGACTGTAAAATCACCATGGAGATATACTAGGTCACAAAAAAAATATTTTCCTCCATGACACCAAGCTACCTCTTGAGCTCATGCAACTCAGTATTATCCATCTTGTAAGGAGGAATGGATACCATTGTAGCTCATAGTACTCGCTCAATAAAGAACTCCACCATTATCTTTGGAGGGAAACTAATGTATTTTTTAGGGAAAATATCTAATAAACGATCAACTAATGGAGGGAAATATATCTCGATTGATCTTTGATCATCTAGACACAATATATAAATATGGATTTTTATCTTGCCCAATCCTATATGCTATAATGTAGTTCGGGTCACCTAGAAATCCCATTCAATTTTGTGAAGAAAAACCCTTCCATCTAGTGATTTGAAATTCACAATTAAATTATAATAGTAATCACGGGAATTATAAGATACAATCATATTCATATTGAGTTTGATGTAAAACCTTATCATCTCAAGGATGAAAAGATTATATATGAAGTGACACCCAACAATGTCAAGGGGTACTCCCATCACTGGGGTACACTATCATTTCTGGTCCGAAATGAAGTAAAAAGTGTCTTAACACCATTAGAAAACTGAAAAACGATCCTATGGATGTCCACAATAGGTTAATATATGAAACTATGAGAATCAACTGTATAAAAATGAGTTGATACTAGTTTATATAATACTATGATCATAATGGCCACCGTAGAAGATCGAACACTATTATCTACATATATTTAATGTAAAAAATATGTTTGGCATGAATCATGAACATGTGAAAAAAAGTCACTACCTAAAGCCGGCCAAATCAATTATCATGGTAAAACTAGTTCTTGGATTCCTCAGTCACGACCACCACCTCACCTAGAATGACCAACACTACTCCATCTCCCAGCCTGATGCATATCTATAAATATCGATCTTGAACCCAGTGTCTAAGTCGACACCCTTCTACAAACAAATGGATTGATGTTCATGTAAAAACACTGTACGTGGCACATACTACCATAATTTTATCACTTGAATGGGTCTCTATTTCACTGATTTATTGAATGTTCCAACCTCACACACTAATGAAAGTAAAAAAATAACTAAACAAACTAAATTCATAGTAGGTAATCACCTCATTAGAACTTTCAAAACGACACTTATTTCTTGAAGTCACTGATCCACTAGGCCAAGAGACTGAACTACCCTAATATGTTCCCCCATCTTCTCCTAGGTTAAGTTCTATAATCATTTCCTGATTCACTATCTTAGTAATAAATGTCAACTAAAATATGATTTACTATGATTTAATGAAATTATTCAGACTTTCCATGAAGTTTCTCTCCTTTGATGGCTCATTATAAATATAAATTAGCACATAGTGTAGAATCACTATGAAGCATGATGATGACTTTAAAATCATTATCACACCCTTATCAAAATGCATCAACTCGCCAGAAATTTTAGATATTAAGGTCATAATAAATAATAATTAAACTAAAATTAAATTATAAATCCATCCAAACCACACCACAATTCATATTAGCTTATTTTAAAACATTCCACTAGTTCTTAGGTGCTTCCCAAAGCATATATGTCGCAAGATTCAATCTACTATTAGAAGGTGTATCAGGATGATTGATAATGTAGTATCAATAAATAGCTCAACATCTTGTGGTCTTCCATCCCCAGAAAACATGGGTGGATTCTTCTATTGGATCACATGAATCTTCTCCACTATAAAAATATGCAAGCTACCGAGCTACTTGAAAGGTCTACATAAAGCATTAGAAACCCTCATGGAAAAGGTGCATCAACACCTGTATCTAATAAAACTTCTAGTGTTGAAACAGGAAGTACGAGAGTTTCTATAGGTGGATCATGGACCACCACATTTAGAGCATTGTTGTCACCAACATCCAATGGAATGATTGGAGGTCATCATGGTACAATGTATCTACAATTCCAAACACACTCTGGAGAAAATAATTGAGAAGTTAAAAAGTTGTAGTTATAAAAATAATGTGGAATGTTAAAGAATTCTAATAAATAAGACACACCCCACTAACCGGTCCTAATGTTTGGACTGGGTATCATGATCAATCAAAAAATTTCCCCAAGACACTACCTCCAACACACTCTAATGCTGGGTTTAGGTCAGGTTCTTTGATTCATAGTACATGTCCCAATATATCTAACAGTGACCATTCCATTCTGTCAAATCATTTAAATTCATATTTTTTCACATTTCTCCATAAATGGTTGGACCAAATGTTTCACCACTTACGATCCATAGGGTCCCTTACACCTTATAAACCAAAAAATTAAATCATTTTAATCCAAAAAATTACATGTTTTAGTGATGCGACCATTGGACAATGACTCAATAGTCTATAATTGACTACATTGGGTGTCTGTTATATCATTTGATGAAAAACACTATTTAGGTTATTGTAGGATCTTTGAGAAATAATTATGTTTCAGAATTATCTAGACAAGGCATTTTTCAAAAATAGGTATATCGTGTAAGAGAAAAAATAGAAAATATAATTAAATCAAACAATTAATCCTATATGGAATGGCATATGCATGGAATGTGAATCATGTAATGTTCCTAAAATTATGTATGGTTAATTATTATTTTCCCTCATATCATTAGGCTATAAATAAAAATATTTAATCATAAGAATCATCAAACATAATGTACATCACCTAACAGTGAAGTCAAATAAACTATAACTGAAAAAATAGAACATCAATTATGTATTCTAGGAAATATAGCTTTTTCTTATACATGGTTTAGTTACTCCAAGGCACAACTCATTACCAAATTCCATTTCATTCCTAATATCTTATCTACTATATTGAAATATTAATACAAGAAAATAAATTTCCTCTAAAACATTATTTAAAGCCCAAATCCCAGATTCCACTAAATGATGCCTCATGATGGTGGCACACATGGCCTCAATCATGTCTCAATGTATAAAAAAGGGTAATGAATATTAGAAAGGTCCTAAGGTGTGTCTGTGGGGAGGCTTTTCCATCATGTTAGAGTGTTCTTGGGTACTGTAATCACAAACATTATTAGTAGAAGCATATCATATTATTGATAGAAGAAAAAATTCAATGATAGAAATAATATTAAAATAATCTCAAAGGCAATAAAATATAAAAAATTATATATTTCATTTGTCTATACTAAAAATGAAGGAGATACATGGAAACCGACATCCAATATAATACTTTTATGAAACCACAAAAAAGACCAAATATAAATATATCCAGATAACAACACCAGTAATGATTGATCTTGTGGTCCCCATTTCTTATGCAATGATCAAATGAGGAATCATAATTTTGATGCTTTTCTCAATCACTACATACGTCCATGAAGTTTATCCTGGTACCCAACATAGGCCCGATGATGGGGTGAGATAACATTCACTAGGCCACCACTAATGGTGTCTATAAACATTCCAGTATATGTATACAATCTAGGGTAGTGTGAAATATATAAAAATTATATAAAGATAAATAATTAGGTGTGAAACTTTACAATCAATCAATAATTTTCAGTCATAAAAATTAGTTATCTATAACCAGGATACCAAAATAATGAGCTATCTGTAAAGAATAATAAAATTTCCACAATAACCATGTCATGTAATAAAGTGTATAACATCCATTAAACCCTTTTACATGTAATCCAATGTTAGAGTAGAAAGGGCCAAATTCAAGGTATAAGAGACCCAGGAATCCATTTCGAGTCCCTAGAGTATCCCAATGGAAACTCGGTAATGACATTGATAGAAACCAAGGATCCTGTACATGAAGCATGTCTAAAGAATGTACAAGGAAGCTAGATCCAAGGGGTTTGAATATCCTTATAATATTAGTAAATTAGATCCCAATTCATAAGAATTTATGAGTCTTTCACTTCCATAATCCTTATAGATCAATAGAGTATAAATGTACATTGAATCCAATGGAATTTAGATCCAAATATTAGAAATGTCAAAGGCATCCACTATCATTATCAATATGTATCCATGTAGTGAACATTTATATAGAATCTAATGGAATCATGATACAAGGAGTAAAATGTCAAAGGTTTACACTAAAATAATAAATATATCTACCATTATCATTCACAACCAATGAGTTCTTCAAACACATTAATCATTTTCTATATAAACCATTTATCCATTATAATCAAATTAAATAACATAAAAAAAGGAAAAAAATTCTTCTATAAAATCATTTAAATTCATTCCTTTATTTAACAAATAAAAAGGTAAAATAAGTTTGTTACAAAATTAGAGAATTAATTAAATTCTCATCAAGACTCCTACTAAAATAGAAAATCTCACAAACACACAATGGGGTGGTATAACATGGGGAAGATACAAAAATACACCTCAAAGGTGGAAACAGATGAGGTAAAAATCCTATAACCATATACAGACACTATTAGGAATTCACAATAGGTTCAAATCCATTCAATTAAATAATTTAGTTGATTTTATGTGCATTGCAAGAATGACTGGCTTGCGGCACAATGAAATTTAGACATTTAAAACACCAAACACAATAGGAAATGTATAAACCACCTACCATATTCCAATGGCAGAACACCCATCCATTGTCAACTCCTACCTTGATCCACATTATAAGAAATCATAGAATTGGATTAATACCAAATAAATAGGGCATATTATATTGATCAAAAATAACACCAGTGATATAATAACTAATGAAGAGATGCACAAGGTGAATTAAGAACTCACTGACACAAATCCAATGAGACCAAAAATGTTTGAATTAGAGTCCAGATGGTGAAGGAACTTCAATCCCTAGATTAATAATGAAGAAGTTATCCAATGGGTGAATAAAATGAAAATAATAGAGGATAATATAGAATGATGATGATGGTTTAAACATTTATGTCATTAAGGGGGAAATTGTAATTTTACTCAAAAATAATGGGTCACACATTTTTACAATTAGTTGGAAAAACTGTGCTCCAATTGTACTCCCTTCACTATTCAATAGAGGAACCCACACAGTTTATGAACATAGAAAGAGAAATTGGGTTGAATCATGTCTTTTATCCACTACTAAAAACATAAACACTCTTGAATGGGTGTTCAACCATGGTTGCACAATTTCCTCAAATCGTGTGTCCTTACGATGCCCACTCAAACACCCTACATAGTTACTAGTAACTGTGTGGCCTGGGTATCATGGTTTATAAAAAATGTGTGTCCCTACTATTTTCCTCTAACGTTTGGGCTCCAGTATATCAATAAGCCACAGACACCCCAGAAACTCCTAATAAATCATAAGTCATTTGTACTAGGATAATACCAAATATTAAAATTAAAATTAAAAAGTTTCATACATCAACTAATACCCTAGATAATATAAAAATATTACTTCATTGAAATTTATATCTACAATACATTATTTCATATAGTTGTTCCTCATTGGAACGATCATGCTTTATTAGAATAATAATTGAGTTCAATGTGTATGAATTATTAAGTAAACAGTTCTTTAAAATAGATAGATGGAATGCATTGTGAACATGAGAGTGGTTCATGGAAAGAGACCATCAATAAATAAAAATCATAATCTGATTATTCATTTTAAAATTGATAATATATTGGGGTATTATATTTTTCTCCATTAAAAATATAATAACCTTATTTTAGATATATATTCCTATGAATTTATTGTCACTAACAATGATGTTTAGATTTTGTAGATCTATTTTCAGAATAACATAACTATAAACATTGAGATTTACTAAGGTTATGATGAATAAAAAAAACATTAAACAGACTTTTGGCATCTATAATAGGTCTTAATATATTTGTTTCAAAAATTTATCCACACATAATAGAGTTTTTAACTTTATTCCAAAGAAGAATTCATATGTATCCATATAAATTCTTGAGTGAAAGTTATTTTTAAAAGATGATAGTATAAGAGGAAGGAGTCGATACCAATCATCTTTGAAATCACGAGAACATGATTTATAATATCCTTAAAGGTTTTAATCATTCTCTCAGATTTACCATATATATGAGGGTGATATGCGGTATTGAAACACAAATCTATATCCAGATTGTATAGGGGTGTTTTCCAAAAAGTTGAGGTAATCATAAGATCCTGATCACATACAATATAATTTGGTACTCCATCATCCTAGTATGGGGATCAAATCCCAAATTCATATTTATAAGAGAATTTAGGAGGGTATTATTCAATGTTTTCGGATTTTGGTGGCTGATACATTTGGATAAATGATAATGGATATGCAGAAAACATGTCACCGCCATCGTCGGTCCCAAACTTCATGGGTAAAAGTAATGGCATGGAAATATTATGCAATAGAACTCGATAGGGGGATGGAAAGCATTGTCCATATAATAAGAGATGGAGGTAGGAATGATGGATGATGTGTGGATGATGTATCACTATATATTGTATGATCCTATTAGGATAGAAGAAAACTCCTTGGGGGAACTGGTCAATGGGGAGGGCACATCAGTAAGAGGCACTATTTCTATGGTCCGTCAGACATCATTTGTGTTTTTTAGGAAACATTGATTCGAGGAGTGGGGATGAAATCACATGCGATAATATTTAAGTGAAAGGTGGGTTGGGGCCCTATTGGGACTTGTTTCTTGGGACTTTATTCCTTGTTTCCTAGGGTATAATTTCAATGGATTTCCTAGGTAGTGTAATGGGATACCTCTTCCCAAAATACTTTGAGGGGTATCATTTTTAAAGAAAATATTGTTCTTCTCATTACCATTATAAATTTTCTTTCCATGAAAAAATTTGTCTAGTAGAAATGAAATATTATTACTTTATATGGGGTTCAACTACTACAGAAATATTGTTATGTACTTTTGTTGCATTGGGGAGTCTGATGAAGAAATCCACGGGGTTGTTTTTCCATTTCAATTATGGAATGTGTAATGGTTATAAAATCCCCCTGGAATTCCCCCTCTTATACATAACTTACTGACATACAGAGCCCTAAGGTATATACACTGGAATATTACTCTTCATGTTGTCCTACCTCAAATACTATTTCAGATCTCTATATATTGTCATACATATAAGATGAATAGATAATGATGAGATATGAGTTTCTTACAATAGTTCCTTAATCAAGTCTAGTTTTATGGGACACATACTCAGTTTCCAAACCTTATAATTCATTCATAATTGAACTCAAGAACATTTCTCACCTTATTTTACAACTCTACATCTTCATTATTCACTCATTTAATCGTCACATGAATATATAGTTGTATACTCATTTTAGAAAGTTGTGACTTCTCCGCATCCATTATGATTTCAGGGTCCATCCATTGAAAATCCAAATATATTGAATAAATTTTATTCATCATCATAAATATTATAAAATAATCTTTTCAACTTAGAGAAATATCATCCTTTTTCACTTTTCAATGGTGGTATTGTATAGGGAATTCCTAATAATTAATAAAATCCTACCATCTACTATAGTGCATATTCAACTTGATGTGAGTAAATATAAACTTTTAACATTTATGATTAGTATATATTTAACACATTTCTCCATAATGTTAATGATAGCATAACATTATATCCAATTCTATGCTAGATAACCCTAGTACATAAGTTGGTCAATTCAACTCATGAACATTCAATTGGCATGAAACATAAGATATCATCACATAATTCATCAAAAGAACACATCACAAACTCTTTTTTGGTATATCACTATAGACCACAAACCCTTATCCGTTAAAGGTTAGTATAAACATTGGGGCACTAACAAACAATCTATCAAATTTATTAAAATTTTCTGACATTAATTAGTCCAATGGAATATGACTCATTTATTAGTTAACTTAGTAATTGTACTACAAAAAATCGAAAAATTCTATTGAAAGTTTCAATAATATCTGTACAATCCTAGAAAAATATTGTTTCACACATTGTGGTTGGTATGGGTAAATATTCAATAACATCCATTTTTTATGGATCCAGTGATATACCTTTTCATAAGATTCTGACACAAAACAAAACATTGTGTTTCCAAAATTCACACTCATTAAGAGCTTTAAAAAAAAATCCTTAATTATGTTCTTCAGTATAATCCTCAAGTAATATTCATTATCTTACATACATTAGGATTATATAAGAATATCATCTAAAAATACAACCAAAAAAGGATCATTGTTTTAACTAAAATCACTATTCATAAAATCCTTGATGATAATGGGGAAATTAAAATGACTAAATGGAATCACTAAAAATTTGGTGTGTCCATAACTTGTATAGAATTAATCATAGGGTATATCTTCCCTTTTTTCCCTTAGTTAATAGTATCCTGATTAAAGATAAATGTTGGAAAATATTGACCTCATTATAATTGATTGAACAAAACATAAATATAGTGTCTAGGATACTTATTATAGATCGTGATAATGAAAATTTCCCAATAATAAATTTAGATTCTCATTTATCCATCCTTCTTCATAACAATATAATAGGTGCACACCATGGTGATATACATGGCTGCGTGAATCCATTATCATTATTATACTTCAGTTTATTCCTCAATTACTTCACCTCAATCTGGTTAGACTATATATAGTATTTGAAATTTGTGTTAAACTATGTATGGAATCAATTAAAAAATATACTTCACAATTGATAATAAGACATGGCAAAAATTTCTGAAATGACATAAAATCTCTGATAAAAATGGAAAATCTTAAATATTTATTTCCCCTACCCATTGGATAAAAATAACCCCTTTGAATATGAATCAATAACTATAAAATGGATGTAATAGTTATTATAAGTTCATGTCCACACATGAACCAATTGAAAATACAAGGATGATTTTGAATATAAAACATGAATTCCTTTTTTCATAAATTGATATGGGATTTATATAGAGAATGGAAATATATTCTCAAAGTCACATCAAAATCAACTAATGACAAAATCAAAAGATTTTTAGCGACAACATTCCCACAAACAATTATCAGAGAAGAGTTATATGCCGGAGGTGATATCGTCATTCCATTAGAGGTTTGTACTACCAACTCAATGATTAATCATTAATTTGGTGATGTCATAAAATTAGAAAATTTATTATATATATATATAAGTGGGTGAAAAAAAATCAATGAATTCATTTTTAGTTTTAGATCTTGTGGTAAGTGTACCATTCACCACATATTTCTCTTGACCCGCTTTAGTTTTGATATAAAATGCTTTCCTTTTTTCCTTTTTATTATGGGGATTTTGAATACTACCATCCTAATTATTTCTAGTATAAAAGAATTGATTCACATAATTACCACCCTTCATATATATGATATATTGAACATTATTTCTGAAATCATTATTCTCCTATCTTCAATTTACTAATATATTCTTCCACCACTAAGAATAACAAGATATATAGATAATACTTCCATAATTGAATAAATTCCCATTTCATTTCATATAACATCATGTGTGATATCCAATAATGTTTTTTTTCATATAGGTGCTTAATAATTCTTTCATCTTTGGGAATTATCATTCATGTTTCTTTATAACACAATTTTCTCTTATTTTAACAAAAACAAGAAGAATAATTAGAGTTCCCAATATCAAATTTTCCCTTCAAATAACATTAAATTATTACTTAATTGTTTCAAAATTATCTTATTACTATCACCATTCAATGTCTTGGTTTCATGATGATAATGACTTGATCATTCTTTCTCACAAGGTTGATTATAAATCCTAAACCATACAATGAAATTATTGTAATTTTTTCCTAATAAGTGGAAATGGATTCATATACCTTCATAATGGTTCATAGAAAGTATGTGAATGAAACAATGAATATCCATTCGGAGTATCAATCTAGGTGTGTTGTCTTTGATCCTTTAATCATGCACTGGGTGATGATTCAGTTAATACCCAATCACAATCATATTGAGTAATTTACCATGGATTCATCTATACCTTTACCACATAAATATTATAGTATATATATTGGTACTTATTTTCTAGGAAAACAATTCTTCTTTATTTTCCATAACATTGGATATTCTCCTATAATTAGTCTTATGCTACGGGTTATAACTAATGTTTCATTATTTACGTTTCCAAAATATAACTAAACATTACTCTGACTCCAACTAAAAAACCAAAAAATTACATAAAAAAATATTACATCACAGTTGATGAATATTAATTAAATATTATTATGTTTCATTCCATTAAAATATATGATTATTATCATTAGAAATAAGGATACATAAATAACTAGTACGTAAAATATCTATATCATCACCACTATGTTCTTCACAAGTAGAACCTTTTTTAGAAATATAAAACATAAAACCTTTATTCATATTTTAATGAAAATGAACCTCAATAATGGGATATATTTGATTCCCATTATGGCTAGAGAAGAGATATGTCAATTAAAAATAATGTATAAATTGAGAATAAGGGTATTGAAACATGATGTTAACATTTGAAAAACATACAAGGTAATTCATAGATAATAATCATGATTTGTAACTTAAATCATGGTATTTCATTATAAATAAATCATAATGGAATCAAATAACATTTGTCGAATATATTGTGTAATAATCATAATCATATAAATTGTATATCAATAATAACGAAAAATAAATTCATCCAATGTTATGCTAGGGATAACCACACATGTACATTCTCTGGGCTTGGGATAACTTTTTGTGTAATTTCATTCTAGATTGAGATAATCTACCATGAACCCTTTGTTCCCAAAAAATATTTTTATTTACATGATTAATTATAGTGATATAAAGGACCCATATATCACATAATCATAATCCATTTATATCTATTCAACAATACTATGAAAACATTTATCATTTCATCGTAACTTAACCCATAAAAAACAAAAATTATTCCATAGATATTTCATCATCAAAATCATTAACCATCGTGAGAAAAAACACGGACAATATCATAGGATTATAAACATATTTCAAAATAGTTTACATAAAATTCCATCATCATATATGGGAAAATCATAAAAATATCTATAGAAAATTTCCTAAGGAAAAAACCCTTTTCATTTTGATATCCCAAATCTAAAATCACAAAAAATATAAAAACAAATGGGAAAAAAATTTATTTGGATACAACCGTGATTACATGTAATTTATGATTCAAATAAAATAATATTCATGATGGTGAGATAATTCATTTATGGGATATATATTAAAACAAATATTTATTTTATACAGTTGATGAAAAATACATTATTAAAAAAGGACAAGAAGTTTCTTTTTAAATTTTTTATAGAATGTAAAATATGGGTAAAAAATACATTAATAAATCATTTAGTAATTTAAAAAAAAATAAATAATTTTAAATAATATATGGGCATGGAATAGATATATTTCTGATCATATAGTGACAAAGCCATTTTTTTCAGAAAAAAATTCTTTCGATCTCATGAGTACATAACGAGAGAAAAATGAAGTGAAAAAACATAATATATGAAAATAAACATAGGGTAACAAAATTAGTTATATTTTTTAGAGATTATTTATATAATTTAATCATCGATTATTTAATCATAAAAAGTTTGCATAAAAATTAAATTGTAACAAACATCCCTTACAACAAGATAAAAATTATTTATAAGAACCATAACATGATGTATAATGAATTTAAATTTATTATACTTAAATACTAAAAATACATAAATAATTATAATAACATATATTATCCAATTATAACATTTCAATTCCTATTTATTAATAATTTTTTATTAAAATAATCATTTTTTGGTGATAACTGTTTCAATTTTCATCAATGTTTTGGTTTTGTAGTTCTAATCCATGTACATTGATAATACGTCAATCATATAAAAAAATTTAATCAGGATTTGAATATAATATATATTTATTATAAAAATATTTTTAACCATCCTTAAAATGTAGAGATAAAAAAATTATTTATAGAGTTAATGGAATACGTAGTTCGTTTGTACGCATGAATGGTAATTAACTTATAATTATAATATATAAAGAAAGATAAATAATATTTTAATTGTATGGATCATAATTATATCTTAAATATCATAATTGTCATTAAATAATGAATTATATCCTAAAATATGAGGTGGTGATATTTAATGAACCATATTGCTATTTGGAGGTGGTAGTCCTCAAGTATGCATGAGTGATATATTGATTTACCATTTGGTGGGAAAAACTGGAAAATAATCGATAAATAGTAATAATTATAATAATAATAATAATAATAACTCATCATTTTTAATAAAATATATTGATAATTTTTTTAAGGATGTAAAATTTTTATAGAAGGTGGAAGAAGAAATAAAATTGAATGTGGTCTGTTAATTGTTATACCTCTTCTTTGAGAGACCACTTTTGGCTTGAACCTTAATCCTTGAAATATTAGTATTAGGAGAATATATGGGGATATATTATTAATATAAGGGAATTATGAAGGTATTATAGTAGGTTTTTTTTCAATCTATAAGGACCGGATTTTGTGTATAAGTGTAGAGAGGAGGTTCCCCTTTACAAGTGATTAAGGGGACACATATGGAATTTCATAAAAGATCAGAATAATATAATGTTCTTTTTTGTTAATGTATTTAAAAATAGGAATGAATTAAATCGAAGTATATAGTAGAGTGTAAATATTTCCCAAAAATAGAATTAAATAAGTTTATGTTTCTTTTTTACCCTTATCTCTTAGTTTAACCTCTGGTAAACAAAATTTACCCGTAAACGTGGTAATTTTTTTTTTCCAATTTTTAATACTCATAATGAAAAAATTAAGGTAGTATAATTATTATATTTTTAGTTTTTATTATAAATATGAAATCCATTTTACCAAATTCAATTTATATATATTTAGAGATTAATATTCAAATAAACTTCTAAAATGCATGAAAAACCCGTTTTTTGATAAATGAATTTAATTTTTTCAATGCTTAGTAAAACAATGAAATGAATGTTAAAATATTAATTTTAATATAGAATATATACATTTTTTTATACAATTTATTAATAATTTTTTGTTTTATTTATTATGATAAAAAGACATTGTGCACATAAAAACGATCCAATGAGAAAGAATTGTTTTTACCATTAAATGATTTTATCATCATTCCTAAGGTTTAGATAAATAATTTCTGAATATTGGTTCCTAAATTACCTATAAAGTTTCAAATAATCACTTTTAATAGTAATCAATATAGTTATTTAAATACTAATACATGGCATGTATAAGAATATGTTTCATCAAAAGAAATTAAATGATTTCATTAAACAAAAAAATGATTATTTATCTGTAATTAATCAATAAATATAATTTTTGGAAATTATAGATATATATATAATAATGTTGATATTACTATTCAAACATACAAATCCAATCGCTATATTATAAAGGTATACTATTGCACAACTTCATTTAGACATAGATTCCATGTAACGAAAGAAATTGAATATTACAAATTTATTAAAAAGGAAATACATTGAAAATGTTGGTGTGTTAAAGTAAATATGTATGAGAATACCATCATTTAATTTCTATGTTCCCACTATATTAGGGAACAACTATAACCATTTGATGTGATAGACACTCTATGGAAATTATCACTTTAATTTTATAAATATGAACACTAATCTTATGATAATATATTTCTTAATATATAGGTCATTAAATAAATAATTAATAATAAGAAAAAATTTACTTCCTTATAGGGTAGAAACCCCAATATAATCCTAGGTTCACTAGAACCAAATTCTTTCAATTTTCTTAGAATCATGTGATAAAAATGCATCAACATAGGTATTGGTTTAGTTTTTAGTGTACCGCATTTTTTAGAGGTTCTTCCTTCCATGACATTGTCTCTATGAGAAAATACCCCTAGAGGTTTCATCACTATGTATCAACCATTTTAAAATTTTCAAAATTCCACATATTAGATTTAACCATTTGCTGGAATAATCCATTTTCAAATTTATTCTCAACACACAATAAAAGATGCAACATACTCAATCTATATTAATGGACTTTTTAGGCTTCTTCTATACTTTTTTTATACAATTCGGGTCATGATAAGTGAAAATATATAAGGGCGTTTCATTAAGTATAAAAATTTAATTTATATATATTATTGAAATTTGGTTTAGATGTAAGTCTTATAAAATTTCTATAAAATGATGAGACTTCAAACATTTATTCAAAATGACCCATATCACATTATTCTTTTTGTATGTATTAGAAATATTAGTTAAAATATCTATTGTAATATTATCATATTAACACTCTAATATTGGTAATGGTCACAAGGAACCCTTGGTAAATTTTTGTTTACCATCACATGTATTATCCACAAGGATCGATATGTATTTTAAAAAAAAAATCACTTACAATTTTCCCACAATAATTGTTCTTGTATATTTCTATACAAATTCATATTTCCAAGATGTATAGAAAAAATTAAACTTTCAGATTCATCAAAAAATCTATCTTTATTTATGGTATTTATTAAATACATAACCTCTTACTAAACCATTAATCCCATCATCACTAATATTAAAGTGTATTATTTTTTCCATAGTCACATATACAATCTTATTTTATTAGGACTCATTATTGATATGAGATTTTATAATCCTTTTTATCAAATAAGTTTAGATAATTAAACCAATTGATAATTAAATTTCACATAAAATGATCACAACCACACCCATCCTCACTTGATCCTTAATAATTGGATCATTCCCTTCTTTCATTATGGATTAGTTTCTAAGATATTTTATACTCAATGCATATTCTACATTTTTTTCCATGGATAATTTTGTATAACATAATCCTAATCCATGAGTAGATCCAAAAATCTCCTATTCTTCGTATTAAAATATTTCTTATTAATGATCTATTCCAATCTCATATAATTAATGTAACTATAAAATATTTTTCCATTGAGGTAATATATCCATATATTTAGAGAAAGGATAATTATCGCCAAATCTATCTAATTTTTCCGAAAATTTATTTTCATGGAGTTTCAACTGTTGAAATTTATATTCCACCAATTTATTATTTTTTATTATAAAACATATAATACCTTTCATTGATACCTCATTATTAATAAAAAAACCATCTTAAATAGTTTAATGAGTAAATACATGTTCATTTACTATCCTCCTATTAAATTCCCTAAAGATATCTCCATTTTCCTTTGTAAATATGAATTTGACCCCAAACTTATTAACATGGTTAACAGATTTTATAATAAAGTAATTTTTTCTATTAAACTCCTTTATTTTTTGACTAATCCATGAAGACTATGTATTTTTGTTTGGACCGAGTTCTGGGATATTCCACAAAAGCCTTTTTTTATTATGGGTAAATAGATATACTATTTTCAAATAAAGTATTTTTAATAAAGAAAACATTTAGAATACAAATTTCCTATATATTGAATATTCCCATATAACATTTATTTCCCAAGAACCTAAATAAAAAACAAAATATGTTTCTTAATCACAATAAATATTATATTATATAAGATAATAATTAATAAATAAATCAAAAAAAATTCAATACAATATTTGAATACTCAATTCAGCATGGTCATAATCATCAAGGGTTCATTTGATAACCCAAAAGTAATTATTGTGAACTCATAATGAAAATAAGATATCTGGGGGGATATATATGGGATATACTTATTCATAAATTTTAATGGATGATAACTATAAAGATGATCAATATGTGATTTGTATTGATCCCTTATAATTTTATCAAATTGGTCATCAAGATTAGGAAATTAACACTTGGTTTTTACTAATATTTTATTTATATATATATATAATCAATCCAGAAACTATTTTATCTATCCTTTTTCTTCACAAATAAAATTGTGTATCTCCATGTTGAAACACTTAGAAAAATAAAACCAATATCACATAAGTCATGTAAATTCTTCTTCAACATGAATAACTCAATTGGATCAATTCTGTAAAGAGTCTTATATATAGGTGTTTCATCATGGATAAGATCAATAAATAATTTTACATCTTATTCAGGGGAAAATAATGGAAATATATTTTGAATTAAATTATTATACACTCCAAAATTACACATAACATTTATTACCCACTACTCTTTACCCAACATAGATTGAATTCCATATATATATTCCCAAAGGATTTCATTAAGGTGGTATAATAGGGTTTGTTCCGGAAACGTTTTATTTAAATAATTATAACCTAAACAATACGCAATTTCATACATTCCCCTCTATCTCTTGCATATTTCCCCATATAAAAGATTATTTCATTACAATTAAAGAGCCAATCCATCCACAAGATTACATAAAAACCCACCATTAGTCCATTGTTATATTCATAACTCTACAACTCCAAAGAAATATAATTTTAATTTCCTTATATAATATTATTTAAATCAAACTTCCACTTTGATTTGGGACTGATGAATCACTAATTAACACATCAGGGGCTGTCTGAATGTTCATTTAAAATAAACATGATAAATATGAATTCATAGTTCGATATTAATATAATGTATTGTCTATCATTGATTTTAAGATAAAATTACCTCTAATTATAATATTTGGAACTTAATATTCTACTATAGTAATTTCATAATCTTGAAAAATATCTTCAAGATTCTTCTTGCGATTATTCCATTAGTACTAATGGAATTGATTTGAGTAATTCACCATCTCACAGTAGTTGAAGCATTTCACATTAACTACTACAATATTTCTTTTATTATCATTTGATTGAAGAAATTTATCTCCCCATTTAAATCTTTTACTAAACCCCTTAACGAAATACCGTGGGAGGTTTTCATACAATTTTTATATATAGTGAAATCCAATCTAATGTTCTTTTCTTTTCCCCATGTTCTTCCAACATAATAATCAACCATCTTGTTCTTATCCAATTTTAGTTTTTAAAAGAAATATTTTAAAAAATAATTCTGAGACTTGATAGTACATGTCACCATCACATCATATCTTCAAAAATATTGAGAGACTAATGATATTCAAATAATTGGATTCAAACAAAAAAACTGTTGATCAATACTACTTCTAGGGTTGTGCAGATAATCCTCAATAAACACTACTAATTTTTTTAAATTATAAACACACTCAACCACTTTTTCTTGATCATTTTTTTTATAAATTTATGAATATCCTTTCCATATTATCCAATTTCTCATGTGGAAATATATTTCCAAAAAACAAACTTCAAATATATTCCAAACCTTTTCATCTATCATTAATTGTGTCTTATTATTTTGAATTACATACACCTTTGGATAATTTATCCCCATAAATAATATATTTCCATGATAGCTTCATTGATTCCCAATACACCCCAATAGTATAAAGATATTTTCTTGGGAATAAATAAAATTATATTTCATCATGGGATTATTGGACACACTAAACCTATGGAGGTTATTGTCTGATAAAATTATCTAAATAGGTTGATCCATACTGAGTGGGAACATATTACTCCCTATCGGATATGAAATTTTTCATAACCGAAGTCAATTTTACAATGATTATTCTAGTTTATTACAGAACCAACATTAACACAATTGAATTCATTATGTGGTCAATTCCAAAATTTTCCACAATTGTTGGCCCAATTTCCATTTCATTAAATATATTCAATTATATATCAAATTTAAGAGCATAAATATTATATTATTAACTTCTAATATGTAGTAAATGGATAATATATCATGTTTCTATAAAATATTGTTATATTCATTGAAATAATTATATGATAATCTATAAAATTTTCTAAAGGTAGAATCTATGTTCTTTTCCAATGTAATTTTATATCCAATTACAAAGGTTTCTACCAAAATTTATTGTGAAAATAACTATAATATCACAAAAATATTCCCCCCATATATGATGGGTTATTTATTATTTAGTAATTATAATACAATATATTACATTCCCAAGATCAATTTTAATTATTCCTAAAGATTCTAGAACCATAACAAGTAGATGAAATCCTATAAAGTTACAAAATTTGATTATAAATACACAGTTACTAGTGTTCTACAAAGGACATATCAGACATATTTATTCTCTTATATACCTTCAGAAATGGTAAACTAATGCAATGGGTGATCTCAAATTCTACATAAGGGATAACATATAATGGACACTAACACCACAATACATTTTTTATTATATAAAAAACAACTTTATGGGTATGTGGTAATAGTCACTAACACAAAATAAACAATATAATGGGAACTAAAGATGAGGAATAGAATAATCAATGAATGGAACAGTTAATAAATTATTAAATTATCACAAAATGAATAAAATTTTATGATGATAAAATTGTAAATATCTTAAACAAATCATCAAGGCCTCGTGCGACAACATCATGTGTATGGTGTAAACATTCTCAATTTAACCTATCTAAGTTATCTCCTAAGGCCTTTAAATTCACTTGGGAATTTATAATTTTAGTGCTGACCTATCACAAGAATTTAAAATTAATTTCATAATATACATAAGGAAAATATACTTTACATGGGATACTATTAAATGTTAAATAACATAAAAATATATGGGAAAATATCTGGAATAAACTAATCATTCAATAATTTATCTTATAAAACATTGAGTTATAAATGATTATAAATAGATTTTACCATTAAATGAATTAATAAGTATATCAAGGTGAAATACCTTCATTCTAATAGGGAATAATTAGGATTTTACAATGTTTAAATATGTACCATTATCTAGTGATGAATATGGAATTATAGTTATCAGGTACATTTTAAAAAATTAGGATTATCAATGAATATAGGGAGAAGAAATAATTTATCTGAAATGAAAGGAGACCAAACATATGATGAATAAATCCCTATATATTTATACCAAAAATACATCAAAATTTATTATAAGGAGAATATGAATTATCTGAAGCACATCCCCTAGAAGTGTCTAGACAAGTGTTCCATATTAGGCCCATTCAGTATGCACCGAGTAAAGATTGAGTTGACACTCAAGTATTATTTTTCCATGTTACTACACCTATATAGATCTATTCTACAATTTAATCAACATTTTAATATCTTGATATGTATTTAATTTTATGAAACAATAAAATATACACATTACCGTGATTTAGGATGGTTTTATAAATATAGTAAAGTTGCATCATTATAATTTATTATTGATGTGGTATAACGAGAGGAATTTGTTATATATAATTGATAATATAATTTTTAATTTATATAAAATAGTCCTAATAACATTTCAAAGTGAATTGAAAAATAATAAGAAATAGTTCACAATTAAAGAAAGAGGAGAGGTAAGGGACCCATACCTTGCAATGTAGGTTTGTAGATCTTGATAATATCACCTTAGATACTTTGAATCTTCCTATAGGGATTGTTGATATATAAAATGATTGTATATTAATGATCTAATTACTTTGAGTGAAGTGTAATTCGATAATGAGTGAGTTTTACAGTAAATGAGAGAGGATATTTTATTAATTTCTAAACATAGTCTTTGGAAATATTGGTTGTGGAAAATGAAAAACGTTCAGATTAACTTGGGGTTTCACTCATTATTTTTTATATTTATGTCATGTTATTTTATATATTTGATTTTAAGTCTGAACTCCATTTTCCAAATTACTTTTCCATTGATAAAACAGTTTCCCCATAAAATTTTATTTTCAGATAAATATTTATTATTTTACACGTTGTGATGTTATTTATAGGTTTGGAAAATAATTTTAATAAAAAAATCTAAATTATTTAAAAAATAACCTTATTTTGATCATGTATTCCTTTATTTTAGTTATTACACAATTTGAATAGCATAATCATGTCTGGATATATGCCCTATACTCTCACTATATTTTTACTATTTAGTGAAAACATTTTCTATGTCATATCATAATATTGAATTCAATAGAATAAAAATTCTATGTGTTGGTTCCAAATATATATTTTTTATTATGGAAATAAATTCTCAGGTATGATAAATAGTTCTATATTATAAAAATTAAATATTTTCAACAAAAAAATATTTTTTATGGGAAAAACATTATTCATAAACAATAATAAATTACAAATTTTTTTAATTTCACACAGATTTATTCCTAAAAAAAATATAGTCATATAATTACTTAATTAAGATATAATTATTATATATTATACATTGTATTTTTTTTAAAATTTGTATTTTACTTTTTTATGGGGTCTTAATACAATACCAATGATTATATAATGGTTCTATTGTAATAACCATGTAACGATCAGATCCTAACTATCACATTATTATTCTAATTATCATATTACGTCCTATAAATATCTCATAATTCATTTAACAATAATTCTATTAAATCATTATTAATTTTCTTCATTCATTATTTTTAAAAATAATGACTACATTAACACTATGTTGTATCATTTTTTTAGTTTTGTTCATTGGTATGATAATTACAAGAGACATTGATGATCCAAATTTTCATATACTAGTTATATTTTGTTAATTTCACTATTATAATATTTTCATTATTTTACAATATATTTTATGTAAATGTAATGTTATAAAGAGAAAATAAAATGTTCTTGGTTTTTACTATGTGGTTCTTGTGTTTTATATCATACTGCATTGGTAAATATGGCACAAACATAAATATCTAGAATGTAATTACATTTATAAAATTCTTGTTCCATACAGTTAGTCCTAAAACTATAAGACCAAACATATATTTTCCATGTATTGTTAACATATTTGTTTTGTACAATTATAGTTCCCTTAATAACCCCCTGCAAATGCCTACTACACTTTCATTCTTGATAAAATCAAACACTTTGGTGGTTTTATAAAAATGAATTTTTTATGATTTAGTCAATCTATTAACAAATAATTGAAAACTAGCATATCTTATTGGATTTCATTAGTCTCACAATTCCTTTGGATCACATCATATGGAAATATTTTATTGAAATTAATCTGTGGATACTGGTCATGACATCTAATATCCAATATAATGATCATAGTATATTTATATGACAAGTGTAATTATAGAAGGTTTTAACATTATGAATTTGTATAATTTTTATATCTATGACTATATTTTGATATTTCCTGAACATTAAATTACCAATCAATCATTATTAGTTCAATATTATTCAAACCATTTCTTGTTGCTCAGGAATACCCACTAACAGATTTACAATAGTTGCAGAAACAACCAAAATATCGAATTTGATTTTACATCATGGATTACACCTATAAATTCATATAAACGTTCAAATCAAATATATGTTCTATTTACTACTTCTTTGAACGATTCATTATAATTAAAAAATAATATATTGTATATATTGGTAAATATAAAAACCACCTATATGGTTTTATCTTTCATATAATATATATATCTTATGAACAATTCCTTCCTATAATACTGGTAAAGCATAGTGTTCCTATGAATTCTAATGTGCATGTTAATACTAAAAATGATGTCTATCATATTCTCACTGTTTTTGTAGATATTTTATCCCCAAATATATAAATATAGTCAATATTGACTAATACATTTTATCAAATGAATGTTAATATCTTATGTGGCTAAAGGATAATTACATGAGATGCACATTGTGATTCAATGATGTACATTTATAGATAAAACCATTTTTAATCAAAAAGTTACCATCACACACCTGATTCTATGACATAATGGAATAAAAACATATTGTAAGTGATACTTAATTTATTAGTTAATTTACATTGCATATGATTTGCAGTTATACTTCTATTTTCCAAACCTATCATAATGTACTATGGATGAATGTAAATAGATATTAGAATCCTCATTGATCCTCCATCAACAACCACCACTATGGTATGTATCACCTTCATTAGTTTTAATGATCAAAAACAAAAATTTCTATGAATATTGATTTCCATTTAGTGGTTAGATGTTATATCCATGTAGTTATATTGATTTAATTTTAAAATAAATTTTAATAATCCATGTTTATTTCTTGATGGATTTAGTGAGAACATGAAAGAATGAAACCATATATTTTGGAAGAATTTGATGAAATCATGTTGGTTTTTGGACAATATCAGGTATCACCATCTTTCAAGAGCATAACCACTAGCTAGCGAGTTGTTATATTATAATCCTCCCTTTGTAGTATAAGTAAACAAACAAATTGTATGTGTATCACTATCCATACGATGTAGTTGTAAATAATAATTCCATGCTTCGAGAGTCCACAATCTAGTTGTAGAGGAGAACTAAATAATGAGTGAAATAAGTAAGTATAGAGGGAGTTCCATATAGTCCACCAGCTAACCAATAGAGGCTAATGGGAATATAGTTGCATCAATCAAGATGATTCTATGGAACATATTTTATTGATTCAAATGATTCAACTTAGGACATTAAAGATCTTAATTGGTCCACGACCTCCATAAAACACACAAATCCAACAAGTAGACCTCTTGAGGGCCTTGGAAATACTACTTCGCATCAAATTTATAATTGCCACAAGCTACGTTCTTTAATTTTTTCATGGTTTCTCTAGTTCTCTCACATAAAAATTTTCTTTAAATTTTCAATCAATCGTTTGATCATTTTGTAAAATTATTCTCAGTCCTACATCTTTCACATTCTATCATAGTGCTTCTTCTTAACTTTTTCACAGAATCATGGCTATGATTAAATTTTCATTTTGTATATTAATTATCCATCCATTAATATTTTTTCTATTTTGTTTCTCACTACCATTTAATGTTGGAGACTTGTTTTTCTTTCCAAAACAAATTAAAGGAAAAGGATGACTTCTATTTGGAGTTTCTAGATACCACCCCTAAAAATTGAAGGTTTATTTTATTTTGGAATCAGATAAAACATTTACAAAATTAAATAATTTTGTTATCATTGTTACAATTAAAGACAATATACTAATACATTAAACCCTAATGAAGTTGGGGAAGGAGATATATATCATCATAAAATTAACACCCCTAAAAAAGAAGTGCAGAGTCAGTGCATTATTTTATTATAGTGGTATTATTAAATGAAAACAAATATTGAAGGAATTATTAGTTTAGAAATAATTGAAATTAGATTACATACTTGATATTCATAATACAATGGGAAAATAAGCTAAGACATTTTAAAAAAATTAAATGAAATAAATTGCATCCATGAATTCTTATTCAAATATTTCTTCTTCATAACCTAGGAAAATAAACATAATAAAGGTGAGATCAAATTCCCACTAAGGGTAAGTATATTATAATATATAACGAATAAATTGGGATAAATTAACATGGAATAGGGAATTTCTAATAAAACATTCCATTCAGGTAACTACATAAGGCAATATAAATATGGAATGGTAATAAAATGAAACTTATGCCATCAAAATCAATAAACTTAGACTGAAATATATCCATAGTTATTTTAATAGAAAATGTTTAGTATGAATAATAACTAAAACTAAATGAGGGAAATGATTAATTATGGGACGCCATGTGTTATAGGTAGTTGGTAAATTTACCGTTAATACCTTTCACATGACGGTTTACAAAATATAGGGTAAACCCCCATCTAATTTGACAAAATGATTCATCTCACCAGACTACCAATGCATCAGGGGGATATATATAAATGGGCCCCACCCAAGTCATAGTAGTCCAAATCACTCCTCATATATAAAAAAATAATATGTCATATCAAATATCCACATTGAATAAATAATATAGATTCATAAAGGGGTATTTTTAAAGGAGGCTCTCTACGGAGTTCTACCCTCTTATGATCCTTTGAGAGAAGGGGATTCTTCCCCTTCTATGGATTTCTCTTTTCCCACCCCCTTGATCATGGTGGAGTCTAGGGATACTAGGTTGGTTGATGTATTCCTGGTGTTTGACCTTTCAGATAATTATATTTAGGATATAGTTGCATTTCTTAGATTTTCCTTGGTGGCCAGTTTGGGTTGCAACAATCTATCTATGGGAATATTTATAGAATATGTCAACTATTGGAGTCTCCGAAACCATGTGAAGGTTTCTGAACTCTCCAAAGTGGCTTTTGGAATTCACTAATTTTCTAGGAGGACATTGTGATAGCTTGGGTGCGTAAGGACAGGAGGTGTGGATCGTGGTGCCTATCACTATCAAGGTGGTCTTGGGATTACCACTTTTGTAGGGAGTCTTTCTCCGAGTTGGGATGGATCTACTTATTTGCCCTCACCCTTCCATTTAAGAATTAGATAATTTAAATGATATGAGTGATTCATTGATATAGATCCTTTTCATTGATGATAACAAAAGGCGTCTTCAAATACATCCATCCCCCACATTTGTGTGGAGATGGGCCTCTAGGTGAGCTGACCCTCACGTGTTTTTTGAGAGTGAATCATGGTTTTAGGTGGTGGAAAAAAATATTTTATTAATTCTTACCAGGGTTATGTGTTTTTTGCTAGGTTACATTGGAATTCAGAGGCAGTTTAGAGATGATAGTTGTCAGGGGAAAGTTCTTCATGGGTTGTTTCTCAAGGTGACCATGCTGGGGGCCCATCAGGGTCATCTTCGGTGATGATGGATGATTTATTCATTGGAGTGGAGATTTTTAATTCCTATTCATCAGGTTTTACCCTCACGTCAAAGGAGGATTTAGTTCCGGTGGGTCCTGATGTTTCATATGTTATCTTTTCTACTCCATGCTCAGAAAAAACAAACCTCATCGACTTGTCCTCTACTCCCAATGCAGATGCCTACGGCTCTAGAGGCACCATATCTTCCATAGAGGACTTTGTGCTACCCCAGGAAGACTGTGGAATCCTTTCATATTCTATCCTAAGGTTTTCTAGAGATGTTTCTCTTCCTTCTCCAAATCACCGTATATCTTCCTAAATCTCTCTGAATTTCATCCAATGTTCATGGGTTAGGGGAATATCTTCTTTTGTCAATGGGTTTCCACGAGAAGAGTAGTTTCTTGATGCAGTTGATAAGAAGGTTTAGGATGATCGAGGGTCTCTATAATGTCTTCTGTTGGTGTCTATGAAACTAGGTTTTTCGGTAGTGAGTCTACCGCCCCCCTCATTATCCATGTTGTCTTCTTTGGAGGATCTAGGAGGGTTGTTCAAGAATATGATTCTTTTTCTGAAGAAGTGTGCCGCCCTAGATGGGACATTGGGGTCGGTCACTTGATTTAGGTCAAAGGAGACATGTTTTTATCTCTTACTCCCCTTCTCTAATAATCTTGGCCAAAAGGACCTAATGTGCAGTCCTTAATTCTCCCTTTATTGATTTTGAACACCCGAGGAATGGGTGCACAAGCGATGATTGCCTATGTGGCCTCTTAAGTCAAGAAATATCAAGTGTCTCTCATTAAAATTATCAAGACCTAGAAGGATCCTTAAAATCATCCCTATATGGAAAATAAAATGGTCTTTTAACTTTATTTTCATGGGTACCATGTCAACACACATATTTGAATTTTTTAGAAGAAACAGGTTTCGATTGAATATGTGAGTATTATTCCATAGTGTATTAATTCCAAGATCTCGTATAGTGGTATGGAGTGTTTGTTCTCATTTTTTATGCTATAACGGATCTACATATTCGAATGGAGTTATGGAATCATCTGGAGTCCTTTTAGTGGGACACTCTCCCATAGATTGTTGGTGAGGACTTCAACTCAATCATGGATATATCAGAGTAACTATTCTACTCAACCATTTCTTATAGTGGAATGAATGACATCCAGGGGTTTTAATTTGCAGTGGGGATAATGTAAATGGTGTTTAATGTCTCTAAATACACTTTTTTAAACAATGGTAGGGGATATATCATATTTGGAGTTTGTGGGACATTTGCTTCACGAATATTATGGGCATGGATTCTTTTTCTCGGACATCAGTCACTCACCTCCCTAGATCACTTTTGGACCATGCATCATTGAGGATGGAACTAAAATGGGATGTTATTGGATTCCAATACATCCATTTTTCTAACCTCTTACATCATGATGAGGACATCATGAAGATGTTGTGAGCTTTGTGGAACCGATGGGTGGTGAAAGGTCTTGGTACGCCTAGCTAAGAATCTCAAAAAACACATGGAGGACATCCTGCGATGGTCAGTTAATAATCATAATGATTTTATTAGGGTGTATAGTGTTCATGTGTATATTAATAGACATGAGGAAGGACTTTATCATGATTTAGAAGATAATATTGTTATTTGTGATAAGTAGGTTGTTCATGATGAAAATTTTTTGTAGATGGTAAGGGTTTGTTAGTAGAGGTTGTGTTTGATATGCTTGATGGAGGGATACCATAATAGTTCCTTAATTCATGCTTATTTGATGGAAAAGTGAAATATTCGGATCAATCATTTACATGGAAATGTTACATTCACATCATATGTGGAGATAGTGGTTCATAGGGGTTTGGATAACTTTAAAGGCCTTCTAGCCTAGGAGATACCTTTCAGATTTGAGAGAGACTGAGATGTTGTGTTTTATGAGGAATTTTTGGGATATATACCTCATATGGTAGGGACATGGGTTTTATATATTGAATTTATGATTGATTTCCCTTTGCAGGAATAGGTTTACAGTAAGGTTCTTTCCAGAATGCATGAAAATTCTCCTAGGTCGAATAGTTTTTTGGTTGCTTTCTATGTGACAGCTTAGAGTATTGATGTTCCCCAAGTTGTTTAGGTAGGTTGAGACTTGATTTTCGTTGGCATTAGGAACATGAGTGTGTGTTTTTTAAGGGTGGTTCTTATTCCAAAGATAATGTATCCTATTAGTCTCAGTCACTACTGTGTGATTTTCTTTGTAATGTTTTTTTGTAAGATCATATCTTCTATAATTGTGAGAAGGATGAGTGGGGTCATTTATAGGCTTTTCTAGATTGAGAAACACATATTTTTTAAAGGATGTATAATTCAAGGGCATTTGTTTTATCTATGTAACTTGTGGTTGATATGAAATAATGATTATTGGGATAAATTTTATATTCTAAGTGGATATGGAGAAGGCGTATGACAAGATGGGGGTGGGATTCATTATTCGAGTAATGTGGTAATATAGAATTTATCAGTGGTTTTGTGATATGTGCTTTTGGTTCTATTATTCCTCGTGGAATTTGTTTCTCTTATGGAATGTTTCCATGGTTTCATTATGTCAGTTCATGGTGTTTTTTAGGGAAACCCTTTATATCCAAGTATTTTAGACTTGCATCAGGATATCTTGTCCCAAAATCAATATAGAGGTTTGAAGGATGGTAGGTTGGCTCTATATCTTAGCAGAGGAGGATTATAAGGTACCTCACAATTATTGTCGGTGATGATATTTTAATTTTTATAAATAGAAGGGTGAGGTGATTGTAAAACCTCATGGAGATCATGTTAACCTATGGTGGCTTAAGTGGGTAGGGTGTTAGCTCAACGAATTCACTTTTTTTCATCTCCAAAATGTGTCCCACATGGTGGTGAAGGGGAATTCATGAAATCTAGGGTTTTCAACATAGACAGTTTCTTTTGGTTTATCACAGATTTCCTATTTAATGTGGCCATATCATGAAGAAATTATTTTAGTATATTACCATCCACCTACATTGAAGGATTTTCAATTGGAAAATAAAGTTACTATAGTTTAGAGGTCATGTTACTATGATAAACAAAATGATTACATATATTCTGATGCATGCATTCTCAATAATAAAGCATCCTAAATGTGTTCTGGGAGGATGGAAAAAATTACTACTATATTGTTATGGGATGATAACCATTTGGTGTTTTCTTTCTAGGCATAGTGGTCTCACATGGAAAGGCCTATGGAGGTAGGGGAGTGGGGAATCATGATCTTAATGAATCCATACTGGGATTGAAAGGACGGATTGCTTGGGACATCATTATTGGTGAGCCTATATGGATTTCATTAATTAAGGCATGGAATGTTGTTAATTGGGATGCAACTAGGACCCATGTCACATAATCCTCGAGTTTAGCACAGTTCATGTCTTCACACCTTGAGGTACATCACTTCTCAAATATGCGGATTATCATAAAAGGCGAGGTTAGCATCTTGAATGATAAATGGGAGGCTAAGAAGAAATAATTTTAAGGCTTCTCATACAAAGATATTTCATTTTATGAGGTATGATGGGAAATTGATCTCATTCGATCGTTCTTAACCCTGATCAGTTGAAGGTGTTTAAGGTGATTATCTAGAGCAATGACCTAGATCAGTGATCTTTCAGGGGCTCGAGTTTCGGGAGGTTTTCCACTTGGGAATAAAAGAGGGTGATAAATAATGATCATTCCCAAGATGAGTGGTCATTGCAGGTGTGGTGTAATGAAATTCCTACGAAGATGAAAATCCTTATGTGTCATATCAAAAATGAGGTTCTTCCAAATGATGAGAATAATTAGAGGAAGGGTATTCCCCATGTTTCTTTTTTTATTTTTTGCATCAACTATAGGTTGGAGTCAAAACACCATCTATTTTTATAGTAGTTAGGCAGATTTTCTCTGGATGATCTTCTCCCCAAACCCATATACCAGCTGTGAACAATCAGGAATGAATGGTTTTTTGGATTCCTAGTTTCATGGCTTGGAGAATAGGATAATGGTATAAAAAATTTGAACTAGTATTCTATCACTCATTTTTTAGACTATATGGGAGGCCCTTAATCAGGCCCAACTATGTTCTCATCTCTCATTTTATTCCTAAGATGAGTTTAATGGTGCTAACGCTTGATCTTGGATCCCTGTTGAAGGGGCTTTAGTTCCCATATGTGGTTTTGTAGCGTTATCAACAGACCTCACATGTAGGGTAGGGGATTTGTATGTTGGATTAGGTGGATAAATCTTCTCTGAGGTTTGAAACTAAATGTGGGTGTATCATTAATGTATGAGCTTATAAGAGGTGAGAGGTGGGTACTTCAGGATTCATGAAGTTTGGTCCTTATGGGGTTCAATGTTTATTATGGGGAAATAAGTTCTTTGGGGGAGGAGATGTGGTCCCCTCTCTCTAGGATGCTGGTTTGTGGGAGGGGGTGGGTTTCTGTTTATCGAGGTTGAATTAGATTTAGATATTCTAGATAGGTCAATTTAGGGATGATATATAGTTCCATGGTAGTTGGTATAAATGATTCATAGTTTTATTTTGGAGACAAACCACTAGCATTTCATTCATCAATATTGGAGGGACGCTAATTTCGCTGTGGACTCAGTTTCCCTTATGTGAGGTTTGGGAGAGAATATTATAATTTATGATATTATGGGTTTACTTAAATTGTAATGTAATTTTTTTATCTAAGGGGATGCCCTTTTTTTCATCATTTTTGTCCCTAGTGAGAGGACATTGAGTTCCTGCAGCTAGTTTTAGTAGGGGCATGTTCAAAAAATATTTTTTTTTCAGTTCAATGTGTCCCATACCACATTGAAAAATTTAAATCATAAACCCCATGGTGAATAGTATTAAATGAAACTTATAATATGATGAGGGTAAGGATATTCATCATATAACATGTTAAAATTTAGTAAATAAACTGAATAAAATTTAATATATTCTTAATATCATATAAGTCCCAATACAATGTAAATTGAGATAAAATCCCTTACCTTAACCTTCCTTTTGATTTGTGGTCTTTATACTCATGAATTGTTGTTCAAAATATGTCACTAACATAACCAGAACTATACACATGTTTAATATATCATATAATAACTTCATAAAATATTTTATTACCCATGGATTAACACTCTTTCTTTATTTTCACTATTTTAGGTGTTAATTTCCATGTTTTGTCATGTCTGTTTTGACTTATTACTTGTATTACTATTTGTTAGAACATGATTTTATCATCTCCAAAATTTAATCCATGAATAAAGTATCTTATATATTTAGTATATAATTATTTGTAATACTCCATAATATTTGGAGATAAAAAATTGAGTTACATTTTTCATGGAGACAATAGGCCATACGTATACATGAATGCTACCTTCATATATTTTCCATATTAGAATAATGATAGAATAATTAGTTAATATGTATATTATAATTCGAGTATCATATTAATGTTATATATGTTAAATAGATTTATAAAAATCATAATTAATATTTTCCATGTATTGCATGAACAAATCAAATCGCTTTTTTAGGGCGATTGTCCACACTTCCACTCAACAACGTTATCATATTAATAAATAATGGGAATTTTTAAATGTATGAGTTATCATAGGTTTAAAGAATTATATATAAATAATAAATGTTATATTTATAATATAAAAACATATTTTACATCATTATATGTACCATTATAGGTCGTAAAAGAAAAAGAACTGTCATAGTTTCTTTAAGTAGTAGTTTGTTGTACAGAAAAACATTATGATCGTTAACCATTAAATGGAGGATTGTGTATGTGTAGGTAGAAACATTTACATAAAACATCAAAGTTTTTTGATTATAATATTCATTTTATAAAATCATTTATTAATTATATTTGAGGTGTGGATAATGGAAATGAGACATGAGAGCTAGAGAGAAGACGTTACCTCTTAATTGGCTAACTACTTTTGTTTTGTACCAAAATGATTCATTGGAATGATTTCGGCACAAATGGAGGACTTAAGGTAGAAGGGAGTGTTTTTTGAAAGATATTTTTATAGATAATGGTCTAAATTAACTAGGTTTAGAGGCCTGAGTAATGTGGAGAGGTGGTGACCTTTTATAAGGGAGAAAAAGCACTCACATGATATTTTGGAAAAAAGTTAGGTGTACCCTCGTTTTTACCTCAACAAATTCTTCCAAAACCAACAAATCTCAATAATGTAAGGATAATGGAAGATTTATGGACATAATATGGGGTTTGGATAGGTTAATAGATCATTTCAACCAATGAGTTAAATGATTAGTCATTTATTTACATTAATTTTACCTAAATAATTATAATTAATTTTTTTTTATTTTCACTAATATTTTCAATAAAAAAAATTTCCTTATTTTAAATTATAAATTATTATTATTAAAAATATGGAATTCATTTTTCTAAATTCCAATCACATAATAGGAATATAATAATATAAATTTAATCCCACTAACGGGATGGCAATGCTTGTTTTTTAGGTAAAAATGTCCAAAAGTGGGATACCTTATTATACTCAATTTCAATGTCAAAATGATCCTAATGAAATAATTTCAATGAATTATTATAAACAATATATAATTAGACATTAAATTTAATCTAAGACAAAATTTAATCTTATCAATAATGTAGATGAAAAAGTAGCTTTGAACTAAAATTCGTTATTTTTAACCATTCATTGAAATATTGATATGTTTTCGAAAAATATCAAAAATTCCTAGTAACCTATTTTTAATATTTAAAATTCAAATATGAACTTTAGTTTGACATATAAAATAAATAAAAGTTTCAAAATTAATATTTAGAATGGGTTCTCCATTATAAGGCGGTAAAAATTCCATAATAAAAATATATTATTTTATGCATAAATTTAAGTTTTCTTATATCATAATACCATCAAATCTACTGGATGACTGTGAAAAATATTTTATTAGAAATAATATATATATAGATATATGAAAAAAAATCACTCAATAATTTTTATTAATTTAATTTATATGAGTAAAATTTCATTGTGACCATAAAAATAATAATATTTTTTTAATATTCAATCTGTTTTTATATACATTTATTATTAATTTTTAACCTATGAATTAATTTCATATTTGTGTAAATAATATATTTTCATAAAATAGATAATTATATTTACAAGAACTCATTTAATAGATAGGTTATGTCTTATTATCTTAAATATAATAGTTTAATAATATATTTTTTTTGTTAATACATGGTATTGCGTGTAATGTAAGTGTTTAAAGAAAGTATCTCTTTCAGGTAACAAAACCTATCACATTTCTTATTCAATTAAATAATATAAAATATATATATAATTTTTTTAATATAGTAGATATATTTTACTATATCAGGGTAATATATCCCCTTACATTCTTATTATCATGTGTCACGCATGCTATCGAATATAAGGTTCTTTCTTTAGAATTTGAGTGTGTTACATTCTCCCAACAATAAATAAATTTTTTCATCACAATTTAAAAATAAAATCAATGATAAAGAGATTGAAAAAAATTTTGTTTCAAATACTCACATCCTTAAAATGTCTTATATCACATATTATTTATATAAGAGAAAGGAAAGTACAATGATCAAGTAACTATGTTCCCTAGTAGGAGAACATAGGTTGAAATTTGAAATATCGATAGAGAGGAAATATATAGCTATCATGTTCTGATGGAGAGTGCTAGTGAACTTATTTAGGATAAATTTAATAGTCAAAAATATTTAAATCCATGATGATTTAAGGGGATATTTTATTTATCAGAAAAGATGATACTAGAAAAACATTTTCAGTTTCAAGATCATTTTTCCTAGAGTTGATGAATTCTATAACTCTCTATGAATATAAGTAAACTCAACTACTTCGAACATTTCTATAGGAAAATATTATCCTTTTTCTTGAATTGAACTATTTTTAGTTTATCTCTTAGAATATGATCCATTCGTATAGTGATGTAATATATCAATCTTAAAACCAGATCTAATGTTCAACATAAACCATTTCATAAATGTTTAAACATTCCAAAATATTATGATCCATAACATTAGAAATAAGGTCACTGAATTTCCATGATGAACTTATCATTATTCTTTAATCAACTAGAAGAAACTCTAAATTTTCACATTCCAAACATGTGAATAACCCCATCATGTATCCTCTTGAAATATGGTAATAACTCAAATTACAATAATACATTATTGTAAACATGCATTATTACTTATTCCTTAATTAAGTCACATGTTATTTGATATATTACTTAAAAAAAGTTTTGTAAACTACATAAATTATATCATTGACCACTTGTCGAAAAGTCATTAATCAGTTCCAAGCTAGTCAACACAGATCCAAATCAATCATTTATTCATCATTTTATCATCATTAGGATCATATTAAGGGGTTTATTTCCATCAATAACACATTTTATTAAATGATTATATTTATAATAAATAAATTTTATTGGTAGCATTCGACATATACTTCTAAAATCATTAACTAATATATACTACAGTGCAATCCTAATAGATTTTATAAATATTATGAAGAGGGAATTTTAAATAAAATACTTTTATAACATATTTATTAGATTCAAATACAAAATAAAATTAATCATTCCATGTAGGTTATTTTAATAAAATATATTTTCTATGATCCATTATATTTTTTGGGGGTGTATTCCCTTGATTCTTGAGGCATTCATTTCCATCATGCCCCATATCGTTGGAGTTGTAACACTAAATATTAGAATTTTCCTTCTTCCATTTACATTTTTTTACCTCATGACCATTTTCTCCACACATTTAACAAACTCTCAATGATATGATGAATTTATGTGTTTTATTCTTTCTATAGTTATCCCATGATGGAAAATCCTATCTCCCTTCCTCTTCAAAGACTCATTCCATTTTTCATCATGTTAATATGAACTCTTCTTCTCTGGATTTCCCTTGAATACATTGGTTTTTGTGTGATTGAACATAAACCAATCTTTTTGTATAATGAGAAATTTTGAGAAAATAGTGCCCTTACAATATCTGTCTTAATACCTTCAAATATGTTGCCAATCATGGACTTTGGGTGGCTTATATAATCTGTATCATACATGGATAAACTTGTATAGGTAGCTTCATAATCTAACACACTCTCTTATTCCTTTTTTTAAGTCAAAAAACATTCTTCCCATATCAATTTTCAAACCAGAATGTATGTATTTATCAAATAATATATCCTTATATGTTATCCATTCCATTAGTTCGTTTTTTTCTACCTCTCTATTATTCTGGATTAGAGACCACCTCTAATCATCATCACCTTGGAGACAATAGAGCACAATTGTAACCTTATCCATTTCTCTACATTAAAATGCTTCAAATAAATTATCAAGAGACATAATCCATTTCATATATATAATTGGATTGGTAGTCCCACTAAAATATGGAGAGATCTATTGCATAAAGTGATCCAATTTAGAAGTCTCTCTCCATCGAATAGGTTCCTCAATTCAGGAAAGGTTATTTTTCATTACATGACTATGATTCCCAAATACATCCATAACAATATATTCTATAATTATATCTCTATTTATTTCTGTAGAAGGGAATCTCTACATTTTAAATGAGCATTAACACCATTCATTCTTCTAGATGCCATTTCTAAACCATGGCATATTCTGTTATGAATTTCGTATAATTATAATTATGTTATAACAAATAGAATTAATCTATATATCCCAATTCCTAGAATCATAAACATTGGTTACTTTGGTGAAATATTTACTTAAAAATCCAAATAATGGTAGGTGTAGAAAATGTGAACTATCCTATGCATATCCCCTAGGAGTGTCAGATCAGGTGGATAGTAAGGCCCATCGTTGTGTACCAAGTTACCTCGAGTAGGCCTGAAACAACTTTTTGGAGTTGTTACTCCTTGGTACATATGTTCAAGAGCCATTCCCAATGGTAAAATCAAGATAGGGATGTATTTATAGTAATATCCACATAATCCCTAAATTACAAAAATTCTTTGATATACTTGTATACTAATCCTCAATGTCTATCTTAGGGTCTTGATCCTTAATAAATGTTTTTTAAATATAGTATCCTAGGGTGCTAAAAAACTCCATGTGATACCAACTGTAATTCCCTGACACTAGAAGCCTATATGCAATGCATTATTTCATTACATTCGAATTGTTATAGGGAATAAAATTCTAAAGGGAAGATTAGATTAGTAGTCTTGGAAAACCTGATTAAATACATGATACCCATAATACCATGGGAAAAAATGAAACTTCCTACACAATAAACCGAAAAAAATACTTCCATGAACACTTATTCAAATACTTATTCCACATAACCTAGGGAAAGGAACATAATAAGGGTGATCTCAAATCATCAGTAAGGGTAAATAAAAAGAAATCAATAATGAATCAATATGAATAAATTAACATGAATCTATGAAAAAATAATAATAGATTACATTAAAATAACTAGATAAGTCTATATAAATATGTAAAATAAAATAAGGAAAAACTCATTCCATCTGAATCAATATACTTATAATTAATTGCATCCATAGATATGTAGATGCAAAATCTTCTTAATGAATAATAAATAATCTAAATCAAGGAGATACTTAATTACTGGATTCCATGTTTACTCGGTACATGGTACCTTAAAAAAATACAACATTAACAAGATAATTTACATAATATAGAATAAAACCTTATTTTATTTGGCCAAATAATTCATCTCATGAGACTACCAAGGCATTGGGGGGCTATCTATAACCGGGCCCCACCAGTGTTGTACCAGTCTAAAGAATTACTCAAATATCAAATAAATAATGTTCCATAAAAAATATGAATATTGAATAGATAAAATTGATTTATCAATAATACCTCAAAGGAGGATATGTAACAATATTATTTTTGACAATAATTAAGGGAAATACCAATTAAAGATCATAAAAATTTCATAATAAAAATGACATTTAAAAATTCTAGTGTTTCATATACCAAATTGAAATATTTAAATCATAAAACCCATGAATGAATAATATTAAATGAAAAATATAATTTCATTTGGGTAAGGATATTCATGATATAAAATTTTAATGATGATTAAATACTCCAAAAAAACTAATTTGGTGCATAATAACAAATAAGTCTCAATGGAATGTAAATTGAGATGAAATCCATTAAATTAAACTTCCTTTTGATATATTGTTTTTATAATAATGTATAGTGTTATAAAAAAATGATACTAACTTATACCATAACCATAATAATGTTTATAATATCATTTATAAACTTATTAAAATATTTTATTACCCTTTTGTTAACACTCTTTAAATATTTTAACTATTTCAGGGATTAATTGCTTAGTTTTCTAAAGCATGTTTTCACATGTTACTAATTATTCAAATTTAAAAGAACATTATTTTATAAACTCCATAATTTAAACCTAGACAAAATTTTATATTACATTTAGTACTTATGTATTTAGAATAGTCCATAATATTTTAAGATAGGAAATGAAGTGCACCTTTCATAGAGACGGTAAGATCTATATTTGCATTAAAGCTACTATCATTTCTTTGTCATATTAGAATAATGAAAGAATAAATAATAAATATGTATATTATAATTATAGTATCATATATATGTTATATATATTATATATATATATATATATATATTAAAATAATTTTTAAAACATTCCATGTATAGCATGAATGATTCACATTGCTTCTTGGGGGCAGCAGTCCACACTTCCTTGAACGACGTTATCGTATTAACACAAAATAGGAAGTAATAATCGTAATTACTATAAAAGGATTATAAATTTATAAATAAATATTAAATATCATATTTATCATATATTAATAGTGATTACATCATAATGTCCACCATGAGAGGTGGTAAAGGAAAAAATGAAATATAATCATTTTGTGAGGCTATAGTTCGCTGTATATAGAAACAAAAAGTTCATTACCCATTAGATGAAGTCTATGTATGTTTATGTAGAAATATTTACATATAAAAATCATATTATATTGAATATACTGTTTTGGAAATATAGGCATGGAATAATAAGATTTTTCGGTGTGTAGAATGTTAATGAAACTAGAGATCTTGAGAGATGCTCTTACATCTTAATAATGTTACTACTTTTGGTTTGTAAAAAAAGGAATTATTGGAAGGATTTATGATCAAATTGAGTATTAAAGGTTGATGTTAGGTATGTTGGGAATTTATTTTTTTAAATCATGGATGAAATTAATTAGTTTTAGTGGTGTGAGGATTGGGGAGAGGTGGTGACATTTTATAAGGGGTGAAAAGGACACGCTAGTAATTTTTGAAAGGAATTTAGGTGTACCCATGATTTTAACTTTCAAAAGTATTATAAAACCAAAAAAACAAAATAATGTAAGGTTAATTTTCAATTGATTTCCATTGTATTAGTTTTGGAAAATTGGTTTGGTCATTTGGTCCTTTATGTTAATGGAATTTTCCATTATTATGATTAATTCTACATTAATAGTTATATTAATTTTAATAACATTCACAAATTGATTTAGTCAAAAACAATGTTTCACTTATTATAAATTATAAATAATACTGATTCATAATATGGAATCAATTTTTCTAAATTCAAATCACTTATGTTGTAAAAATTAATTTAAATTTAATCCCACAGATGGGATGACCATACAGGTTTTTAGGGTAAAAACATCCAAACATTTTCTACCATTTTAAACATAATTTCAAAGTGAAATTGATTTCAATGACCTAAATTTTATTAACTAATAAATATATTATCTAATTAAAATTGACAAAAAATATAAAGTATAATTTTCCATTATAATAAAATTATATGAAAAAGCAGTTTTGAACTTAAATTCAGAATTTTTAACATTTCATTAAAAAAATTATATGTTTATGAAAACATTAAAAGATAATACTAACATAATTTTTATGATTCTATTGAAAACATTGAGTTTATTTTTACATATTAATTCAATAAAATTGTCAAAATACATGTTTAATATTTGTTCTCCATTAAAAGGAGGTGAAAATGACTTAATAAAAACATATTAAGTTATGCATAAAATTAGGTTTTTATTATTTTATGAATATAAAATATATTTAATGAAAATAAAAAATAATTTATTGGATATATAATATATATAACATTAATATAAATCAATAATTTTCATTAATTTAATTTATTAGGCTAAAATTCTTTGTGAGCATAAAAATAATAATATTTTCCTTTAAATTCAATCGGTTCTCAAAATCATTTCTATTTAATTTATAAACTATGAATTAATTTTATATTTTTGTAAAACATATATTTTCATAAAATATATAATTATCTTCATAACCACTAATTTAATTTCTAGGTAATGTCTTATTATATTAAATAATAATATTTTATAATAATTTTTTGTTCGGTAGCAACTTGGTTTTTTATGTAAGGTAAGTGTTCGATGAATGTCTTTATTGCACGTAACACAAGTTTAATCGATGATTCATGCAATTGAAAATAATATATATATATATATATATATATATAATTTATCTGAAATAGTTATTATATTTCAAATTATCGGGGTATTATATCCCTTATGTGCTTGGTGTCGTGTGTCATTCATACTATCTAATATAAGGTTCTAACATTAGAATTCAGGGTGTTACAATAAAATAAAATAATCCAAAATACATTATCAAATCATTTTATTTAATTTATTCCTTCATTATTTTTTTTAATAATTTTTCTCTTATAGTTTCATTACTTAATTAAGAAAATTGTTCAATTTAATATTAACTTGTTCTTGAATTCCTTTTCATTTATATTCATATAAATTCATTATATTGTACAATATTATTTATTGAAATAACAATATAAAACTATTTTTAAGGTGATAAATATCATAAATCTCATAAAATATTTTTCAAAAACTAATATATTATCTATTAATTTTTTATTAAAAGGAAATTCCCCCTGATATCCATTATCTCCAACTTTGGGCAATATCTAGAATTCGGGGAATATTTAATTGTTTCTTTTTTTTTAACACTTTAAAAGATTTATTTTTTTTCCAAATCATTAACTAGGAAATCATGAAATTTTCATTTTTTAAATGGATTTATCAAACTACCATGGTTCCCTAGAAGGACACTCCCTAGTCCGTGATACCTTTTTAATGGTTCAAATTATAGTTATTTGAAAAAACACATGTATACATTTTCTGCATCTACAGGATATCCAATATTCAACTTATTTACACATGGTTATATCCCTACTACTAAAAAATAAGGTAAATAGATCCAAAATGATATTTGGTTATTTAGAATTAGATGGTAATGCAATGATTTATTTTTCATTTTTGTTTTTTCAAATATGAATTTAATTTAATTCTCATTGAAAAGCGACTTATAAAATATAGAAACTCGTAGATGTAACATAAAATGGAAAAGTGGTGAAAGATACAATATTAGATATGCTTGTTCATGATTGTAGTGTTTTATATTCATCCAAATAAATATATCACTGAAATGTTTACATGATTAATTGAAATTTTAAATGGTCATATAAATCATAGTGATGTTTTTTCTATAGAGAATATAGTTAATAAGGTCCTTTAGGTTTTAAAAATAAATTGGGAACAAAAATTCATAGTGATACAAGATTATAAAGGCATAATGGATGTTGGAATTAAAGAGATCTTCATATCTCTCATGAAATATTAGATCAATCTGAAATGACATGTAAAAAATGACACAAATTTGGTTAATGAAAATAAAAGGAAAATTGCATTCATATATTAGTCTTCCATAAGTGAGATAATGATCACTCGTATTTATATGAAGTTGAATATGTACATAAAAAAGAAAATATATTCTCAACACTAAAAAAAGATAATCAATAATCGGAATTTAGTTGTTTATGTTACAAAAATAAGGGCCATATCAATATAAAATGTCGATTGACTAAGTCGATGATTAATGAAAATAAGATAATTAAAAAATTAGGTAATGTTTTGATATTTAGTGCTAGTGAAATTTTATTTTGAACATAAAAATCAAGTAATAAAAGTCATTAATATCTTATGGTGCATCTTGAGGAGGGTGACTTGGTCATTTTTCATTTTTTTCA
Organism: Viscum album; assembly: GCA_963277665.1. Classification (NCBI taxonomy): domain Eukaryota; kingdom Viridiplantae; phylum Streptophyta; class Magnoliopsida; order Santalales; family Viscaceae; genus Viscum; species Viscum album. Next base: position 499,243,140 of record OY728150.1, read on the forward strand.
CTATCTTTTTCATTACTCTTATTTTTAATCAACTTAATGAACCTAATATTTAGGTTATGAATATATTATTTTTGAAAAATATCAATATCAATTTTTTTATCATGTTTCAAAATTATAGATCATAAAAATAATGAAAATATTTTTAGTTTTAAAAAAGATACAAATTTTAAATAAAAATAAGATTTAGTTTTAAAACTAAGAGAATTTTTTTTGGAGAATTTGAAATAGTAAATTAAATATAATAAAAACACTATTTATATATTCACCCATAATGTATAATATTTAAATATTATTTTGGATCCCAAAATTTTGTAATAATATTTTATAGAATGGGTTCTTACAAAAAATATAGTTTTCAAAAACATTCAAAAAAGATTAATTTTGTTAAAGGAATGTCCAAAAAATGTTTTTAAAATAATGGGTTATTTTTGGGAATATTTTTTAGGAATGAAATTGATAAAATTATAGATATGGGAGACAGAATATAATTCACCTCCCAGCTTTTGATTTTAAACTAAAAACTTTTACAAACAAGTACAGATTGAAGAGTCATTATTTCCTCACTAAATAAGACCTAAAAGATGGGTACCAAAAGATTTAGTCACATAATATATTTAGGAAAAGATTCTCAATATTAAAACCCAATAATCTTATTAGTATATTGATTCTTTGGGGGTTCAAAAGTAATGTGCGGTGATCATCCCAAATTCAATAGTCATGAAGACTTCGACGGAGGTCATGTCACTTTTAGTGTAAGAACCCAGTTCTTATTTTTGAGGTACATGTTTCTTCATTCCCTTTTTCCTTAACTATTTTAGAGTAAATAAAGAAATTGGGGAAAATCTAAACGTTTCTGACTGCATGCCATGTACTTTTCCACATGCTGTGTACTTTGTCCATGTAGGATGGGAACACAGGGTGTGTAGTCTTGTCGACAATGAAGGGTGTAAAAACTGACTACACGCCGTGTTTAGGATATTTACACGTTGTGTATTAATTTGGCATGGGAATAGTAAGGCGGTGGAGGTAGTCACCAACAAAGAGACAGCACACGCCGTGTATTAATAAATACATGTCGTGTACTCAAGTCAACTGATGAACATTTAGGATGTGGGAAAATTAGCCACCAGAGGAACAATTAAATGAGAAAAGTACACACAGTGTACTTGAGAGTACACTCCGTGTAGTTTGTATTTTTTCGCATAAAATTGGCAGTAGCCTCCCTTGTTCATAGAGGAAGCTTATACTGATGAAGGTGAATGGGAGGGACGACTGATCCTTGGAAGAGAAACTGATCGTACACCAAGAATCTGTTTCCTCTTCTGTTAATCACGTTGGGATAGTACGAGTAATCTCTCCCCTCTCCTTGAGATCTTATTACCAATTATTCCTCTAAGGGATGTTATTTATGTTTTAATGTGATTATTTACATCTCTGATCTACTTCATTCTTAGACGATTCAGGAGGCATCGTTCATGTATACCAATTAGTGATGATCGAGGTAGGATCTTTGGTGTTTAAATTCCAACTTCTGTGTGTTTTGGGTACCACTATGCTACGCACCCATGTTTGGGGTGTCGTATGGATGAGTCCTTGCATAATTAAATACCTAGAATTGCATAGTTAGTTTAATGAATATGTATAACCGTTTTTTGGGACCACTGCTTGGATCCAGAACCACCCCAGGGGTGCGTTCCTCTATTTAGCCATTTTGCCAGGTTACCCAAGGGTATACCGTAAATAATAGCATGCTTTAAATTGTCGTGAGAGAAATTTTACATAATTTCATGCTTATCTATTGGGATCATCCCAGTCATATGTGCCTAAGGGAAATGTTATTTTTAAGCCTAAGAGCGTGGTTTTATTATAATATCTTAAGGGAAAGCCAGAGGGCGTGGTTTTATTATAATAGCCTGGGGGAAAGCTTGAGGGCGTGGTTATATTATATGCCTGAGGGAGAGCCTGAGGACATGGTTTTATCATAATATCTTGAGGTAAAGCTTGAGGGTGTTGTTTTATTATATTAACCTGAGGTTAAGGTTCTGATTGGACTAAGGGATTGGTTCTAATGAGCATAGAATATTATTAAATTGAATGGTCAAATGAATATTAAAATGAAAATATGACTAGTAATGTCAGTTACTTTTGAGTACTTCTTAGTTTATTGCATTTACTAATGCACACTGATGTTGCCCATTTTCACTGACAGTTGGGCATGAACATTTGGTGGGTGCCTACTGGGATTTATTTCTCACACCCTATATGGGTCATGTTTTCGTCCCAAACAGATTACAGTTTTGTAGGTGTGGATAAGGTCAAGGGTTCCTATACTGGTACATGATTGTATTAGAGGAGTAGGAGAGCATAGGACCATTCTTTGGCTTGCGATGCTGTCACACTCTGTTTACACTTCTTAGTTTTGTTTGGTTGTACCTTGTACATTTTATTGTATTGTATTGTACTGTAGTGTATCCTGTTCTAGATGTTTTCATAGAATATATGACAACTGGTTCTCTTATACTTCGGTTGTCCATTTCAGTTCCATATTGTTTACTGCTTCCACTGTTGAATGTTTATATATGTTATTCCTCCGTGCTACACTTTGAAAAATTAGGGAATATTTTCCCCACTATTAGAAAAGGGCCCTTGCTGCTAGTTGGTAGTCTCTGGCATTTGGAGAAATGTGCTTGAGGACAGTGACCAATCTTGTTTAGGGCACCCGTTGTGTGGCACCCAGATCTAGGACGTTATAAAGTGGAATCATAGGGTTTCTTTTCATTGACTTAATATTTGTATCTTTAGTCAGGGATAGGGAAAAAAGGGTAGTTGGTAATAATCTATTCCCAGGAGTAGCATACTCGTGCACAGGGAAAGGCCAGTTTAACTTGCATTGCAATTATAAATGGTTTTGCAATTTTACAGTCGATCTGTTTTTCACCGTTGGGTGACACACATGTGGTGTTCTGCTTGAATGTTTATAATTGGTTCTCTTTAGTCACGGCCCAATGAGTTGATGGTATGCCATATCATGGATCATTTAGTCACATGCTATAAATCATATGCCATGTATAGTTACATTCCATGTAGGGGCATTAGAAATTTCATGTTGTTGTGATAGCTGTTGTGATAGAAAATAATGTTGTTGTGATAGCTTCTTGGATAAATACCTGCAATTTTATAGGATATTTTTGTGTGAGGACTTGATAGAATGAATGCCAAACATTGGTTATTGAGGAGTATGGGCACTCATTGACCCGAATTTGGATGATCATTGGCTGTTTACTGGAATTATAAAATTGATAAGATGCCACGATTTGATTCGCGAGGAGTATGGGCCCTCACGGATCGGAAATTGGCACTGAGGAGTTATTTCAGCGTTTTTCTAGGATCCGGAGTAGTTTCGGAGGTTTACTGTCTGAAAAAACCCAGTATACATGTTGTGTAGTTCTATGGACACACGCAGTGTGTTCTTCTGTTTGGGAAGAAATGAAAACTTTTTAGGTACACACCGTGTAGTCTCTTCCCATTTCATAAATCATGTGGGCAGGGACACGGGGTAGGGAATGACTTCGATGAAACACGTTGTGTAGTTTAGACCCGTTGTCCGCCGGGGTAACTAACAACACGGATGACGAAACCTTAAGACATACACTTCATGTTCACCATAAACATGTTGTTTAGTCTGACCCTGGTACCTGACCGTGTCACTAACAACACGGGTTGATGTTACCTCTTCTCGAACACGCCATGTACCTGTGGGAAACACCGTGTAGTCTTGACCGAGGAATGACCATGTGGACCGGGCCGTGTGGCTAGGAAGACGGAGTGGTGTACACGTAGTGTTTGGGTGTAACACGCCGTGTGGTATTAGTCGAGTAGTCGGTCGTGTCACGAATGACACGGGCAGTTGGAAATTAAAACATACATGTTGTGTAGCTGTTATACAAGCCGCGTAGTCTTGTTAAGAAGAGAGAAGTATGGCTAAGCCGTGTAGATGGACCCGGGTAGTGGTAGAAAAGTCAGGTACATGCTGTATAGTTAATATACACATCGTTTAGTCTTATATTGAAAATATTGATTACCTCCTTCCTCCTGGTCCCTTTTTGGTCCCCTAGATTCCAATCTTTGATAAACATAAATTTAATGCGTGTTTTTGACCTTATAGATTCATGCCGTCGAGACGACAACTAGTTGTTCGCCAAGAGAGAGGAAATGATGAAACTCCAGAGATGGTAGGCCACGGGCTACCAGTTGGTCCTCCAGCAGTGCTAGGTGTGGTGTCAACCATTATACCAGACGCAAGAGGAGAGGAGCAGTTCTGTGAAGGCTTAATGCGGTTCATGCCAAACTGCCAGGGAGCACCGCAGACCAACAAATCTATGGCATAACTGGCGTGTATATTCTAGCAGCTGTATCCGCCTATGTTTTCTGGGTATGGTAGAACACAGGATGCAGATTCATGGTGTATTCAGTGCAAACTATTTTGGAGCATATGGAGATGCCTCCAGGTCAGATAGTCAAGCTTGTAACATATAAGCTGCGTGATTCCGCCAAAAGGTGCTAGGATGTTACGACTCAATCATATCATCATAGAGACATGGCGTGGGAAGATTTTCAGGCAGTCTTCTATAAATTTTTCTTTCTGGAGATGTGGCAGCCAGATCGAGCTCGATAGTTCATGAATCTACAACAAGGATCCACGTTAGTGATGGACTATTATAATCGCTTTACTAAGATTCAGCGTTTTGCACCCGTTATGGTGGGTGATGAGACATTGAGGGCCAAACTCATTGAGGATGGTCTTTGATATGACATCTGAGCACTGGTGAAAGATTTTAGTTTTCCGACAGTTCATGCTATTGTAAACCAAGCACTGATTACTGAGCGGAACCTGCGGGAATCTAGTAGTGAGGGCCAGGGTGGCTTGACACCAGTTTTTGGTAATATTTCTACCGAGAAGAGGAATTGTCAGATGAGTTTGTCTCACGGTGGTAATACTATCCAGGAGATTATTCTGGTGGCTCGGTCATTTGCTACTAGAGTGGTAGAGAGGAAAAAAAGATACTTCAGTGTCCTCGAGACCTAGTGGAGTGCCGAGATTGTGGCAAGATGGGTCATCTGCAACACTTTTGCAGGGCGTTTGTACCAGTGTCTAGTGAGAGGGGTTATGTGCAGACTCCACATGTGGGAACAGGACCAGCAATTTCTTACCAGTCTTGAAATTGGGGTACGTCTATGTGTGCAAGTAGAGATGGTGTCTATAGTTGTGGTAGCCAGACACCAGGATCTCATTGGCAGTAGGGAATGATAGCTCAGGGTAGCCAGACTGTATCGTAGGGCCGTGGCACTGGGCAGTCATATTTAGTGAAATAGTCCCAACAAAAGCAGAATCTCATACCTTCTATTGTTAGAGGTACTATTCTAGTAGCTTCTATTTTATATTCTTCACTTTTCGATACTGGTGCTACACATTGGTTTATATCTGTGCCCGTTGTGGATAGTCTTGGGCTATGTGTTTCTTCTTCTTCTGATTTCATTACGATAGACACTCCGTTGGGAACTAGAACGACTGGTGTGTGTCAGTGTGGGGAGTTCCACCTAGAGGTTGGTGGGTGTCACTTTCTATGGTAACTATATGTCTTAGAGATGTCTAGATATTATGTCTTTCTTAGGATGGACTGGTTAGTTCCCTTTAGAGCCTTTGTGGATTGCTATCGTCGTAGGGTGATTTTCAAGACAACAGTGGGTGGGGAGTTTCTATACAATGGTGAGTAGGATGTCTAGGCGAGCCGAGCTGGACCTGAGCATTGTGGGTGAGGTGGCGTGACCACCTTGATTACGAGTTTATATATGGATGATCTGGGGACCTGTCAGAAGGATTTCCATCCAGTGGTTGATCGTTTCAGGGATGTCTTCCCAGACGACTTTTCGCGACTACCTCCGAAGCTAGAGGTGGATTTCACTATTGATCTTGTTCTAGGAGCAGCACCAGTTTCCATTCCTCCTTATAAGATGGCTACACTAGAGTTATAGGATTTCAATTGATATTTAGAGGAGTTACAGGAAAAGGGTTTCATTTGACCCAGTACATCTTATTGAGGTTCTCCTGTCCTTTTTGAGAAGAAGGCGGACGGTACCGTCAGACTTTGTGTGGATTATCGGAAGCTGAACCAGTTGACGGTTCAGAACTGATATCCTTTGCCAAGGATTGATGATATTTTTGCTCTACTTCATGGTGCATGAGTGTTCTTAAGGATTGACTAGAGATCCAGATATCATCCGTTACATGTTAGACCATCAGATATACCACTTACAGCTTTTCGGAGCAGATATGATCTATACGATTACATGGTTATGCCGTTAGGACTCATGAATGTGGCACCAGTTTTTATGGATCTGATGAATCGTGTGTTCCAACCTTATCTAGATTCTTTTGTGGTAGTCTTCGTCGAAGATATCTTGGTGTACTCTCACACTCGACACGACCATGCCACCCATCTTGAGATAGTTTTGAGTACATTGAGAGAGCATAAGCTATATGATAAGCTTTCAATGTGCCACATTAGGATGGACCAGATATACATCTTGGGTCATATAATCTCATACGTAAGAGTTGTGGTGGACCCAGAGAAAGTGAGAGCAGTAGTTTCCTGGGAGCAGCCTAAGAACGTGTTCGAGATACAGAGTTCCTTAGTGCTGGATAGTTACTAAAGGCGCTTTTACATGACTTCTCCTGCTTACCAGCACCATTGATCAGGTTGACTAAGAAGGGTGTGAAGTTCGTTCGGTTAAAAGCTTACGAGACAGCCTTTCAGGAGCTGAATGGGGGGTTGACATCAGCACCAGTCCTGATACTTCCGGAGCAAGGGAAGAAATATAATGTTTACTGTGATGCATTGGGTATTGGGCTGAGATTAGTTCTGATGTTGGGTGATTGATTTGTTGCATACGGGTCTCGGCAGTTGAGGCCACATGAGAGGAATTACCCGACACATGATCTCATGATTACTGCAGTTGTTCACGCGTTTTGATGTTGGAGACATTATCTCTTGGGAGATCATTTTTTGGTTTTCACTAACCACAAAAGTCTCAAATATATCTTCACCCAGCGTGAATTGATCTTGAGACAGTGAAGGTGGGTTGAATACCTTCATTCCATTTATTGTGAGCTTGCATGTATACCTGGTAAGGGTAATGCAGTTTCTAATGTACTGAGCAAGAAGACTCAGACACAGGTAGTTAATGAGGCCAGTGGTGAGTGGCAGCTTATATCCTTATTCTCTGAGATGCATTTGGAGGTTCATGAATGTCAGGGGCATACCTATCATTCATACTTAGCTGTGACCTCTACCCTCTTGAATTGAGTGAGTATGATACAACAATCTGATTCAGAAGGCCTTGTTCTATGGGTGTTTGTGGAAAGTGAGAACCCTCCTCCTGGATGGATGATAGGCGGTAATGAGGTATTTTATTTCCATGGATGAGTATGGGTTCTAGGGGATATACACGAGGAGCTGATACGGGAGTTTCATTCTTCAGCTTGGGTAGTGAATCCCAGAGTTACCAAATTGTACCGTGATTTGAGACGTTAGTATTGGTGGTCGGGTATGAAAAGAGAGGATGCTGGTTTTGTTACTAGATGTTCCACCAATCAGTAGGTGAAGGCGGAGCATCAGAGACCAGCCAGATTGTTACAATAGTTACCCATTACGGAGTGTAAATGGGATTATTTCATGATGGTTTTAGTGACTGGGTTGTCGAGGTGACCCCGAGGAAATGATGCCACATGGGTTGTTGTAGACAGACTTACAAAGATAGCTCACTTTTTTCCAATAAGGGAGACCTTCGGCATTGATGAGCTCAGGAAGTTGTATATCTGAGAGGTTTTACATCTTCATGGGGTCCCTCGTTCTATCGTTTAAGATAGGGATGCCCATTTTACATCTCGTTTCTAATAGATTTTTTATAGGGAACTGGGTACATAGGTGTTTCTAATCACAACATACCACTCTAAGATCGATGGCCAGTCAGAGCATATGATACTGGTGCTTGGGGACATGTTGTGCACATGTGTCCTAGACATCAGGGGATCTTGGGAGAATCATATACCCCTAGGCTAGTTTTCCATTAATAATAGTTTTCAGGAAACGATCGAGATGACACCTTATGAGGCTTTATATGGTAGGGCATGCCGATCACCTTTGTGCGGGTTGGAGGCAGGTAAGGCAGCTTTATTGGTACCACATCTCATGCAAGAGACTTCAGAGCACGTCCAGTTGATACAGAAGCGGATGGATAGTGCGCAATCTCATCAAAAAAATTATGTTGAGCACTGCAGACGACCCTTGGAGTTCGTGGTTAGGGATCAGGTTTTCCTGCATGTTTTACTGCGGTTGGGACACAGGGGAATAAGGGGATAGGGTAAACTTTCACAAAGGCATGTGGGTCCATTTGCGATTCTAAAGAGAGTCGGGCCGGTTGCTTATCGTTTGAAGTTACCATAGAGGTACCAATCCATGCATGACATCTTCCATGTATCTTAGCTGCACCGTTATCACTCAGACCTATCACATGCCTTTCAGCCTAGGGATGTTGAGCTTCAGATCGTTGCGTCCTTTGAGGATCATCTGATTCATATTGTTGATCAGAGCACAAAGTTTCTTCGAGGCTAGTCAGTTCCTCTCGTATTGGTACTATGGTAGCATGGTCGAGTGCAGGACGAAACCAGGGAGCATGAGATCGATGTACGTGCTTAGTGTCCAGAGTTGATTTGAGCTTTCTCTTCTCCACCATTGGAAGGGAAATTCGGGGATGAATTTCTTTAAGGGGGGAAGTTTATAAGAACCTGGTTCTTATTTTTGAGGTATGGGTTTCTTCTTTGCCTTTTTCATTATGTTTTTTTGAGAAAATAAGGAAAGTGGGGAAAATCCAAAAGTTTCTGACTACACACCATGTACTTCTCCACACGCCATGTACTTTGGCCGTGTAGGATGGGTACACAAGGTGTGTAGGCCTGTCGATAATGATGGTTGTAAAAACTAACTACACGCCATGTATAAGATATTTACACACCGTGTATTTAGTCAGTAGGGGAATAATAAGGTATTGGAGGTAGTCGCCAGCAGAGCAATAGTACACGGCGTGTATTCCGAAATACATGTCGTGCACTCATGTCGACGGATGAACAGTTAGGCGGTGGAAAAAGTAGTCACCAGTAGAATAGTTAAATGATAAAATTACGCGTCGTGTACTTGAGAGCACAAGCCGTGTAGTTTGTTTTTTTGAATAAAATGGGTAGTATCCACCTCTATTCATAGAGGAGGCTTAGAACTCCGAAGGTGAATGGGAAGGACGAACGAACCATGAAAGAGAAACGAATCGCGCACCGGGAATCCATTTCCTCTTCTTTCAATCATGTTGGGACCGTACGGGTAAGCTCTCCCCTCTACTTGTGATGTTCTTACCAATTATTCCTATTAGGGAAGTTATTTAAGTTTGAATGAGATTATTTACATCTCATATATACATCATTCTTGGATGATTCAGGAGGCATCATTCACTTATATAGATCAGTGACCATCGAGGTTGTTGGTCTGGTGTTTAAATTCCAACTGCTGTATGTTTTGTGTTCCACTATGCCACACGCCCATGTTTGGGGTGTCGTATGGCCGAGGCCTTGCATAATTAAATACCTTGAATTGCTTAGGTAGTTTAATGAATATGTATAACTATTGTTTGGGATCACTACTTGGATCCAGAACGTCCCCAGGGGTGCGTTCCTCTGTTTATCCATTTGGCCAGGTTACCCAAGGGTATACCGTAAATTATAGCATGATTTAAATTTCCTTGAGATGAATTTTACATAATTTATTGCTTATTTTTTGGGCTCTTCCTGGTTATATGTGCCTAATGGAAATGTTCTTTTTGAGCATGAGGGCATGGTTTTATTATAATAGCATGAGGGTAAGCCTGAGGGTGTGGTGTTTTTATAATATCCCAAGGTAAAGCCTGAGGGCATGGTTATATTATATTCCTGAGGGTGAGCCTGAGGGAGTGGTTTTATCATAACAGCCTGAGGGAAAGCCTGAGGGAATGGTTTTATTATATTATCCTAAGGGGAAGGTTCTAATTGGATAGAGGGCTTGGTTATGTTGATCATAGAATATTATTAAATTGAATGGTTAAATGAATATTAAAATGGAAATATGACTGATAATGTTATTTAATTTTGAGTACTGCTTAGCTTATTGCATTAACTACTGCACACTACTGTTGCACATTTTCACTAACAGTTGGGCACAATCCTTTCGTGGGTTCCTACTGAGATATATTTCTCACACCCTGTTTGGGTCATGTCTTCGGACCAAATAGATTACATTTATGCAGGCGTGGATAAGGGAATGTGTCCCTATTAAGGTACATGATTGTAGGAGAGGAGTAGTAGAGCATGAGACTGAGCATTGGCTTGTGACGCTGACATGCTCAATTTACTCTACTTAGTTCTATTTTTTTGTACCTTGTAGTTTGTAATGTTTTGTATTGTACGGCAGTGTATCATGTTCTGGCTGTTTTCATATAATTAATGACATGCTACATCTTTATATGTATGACTGCTGGTTCTCTTATACTTCACTTGTCCATTTCAGTTGCATTTTGTTTACTACTTCCGTTGTTGTATATTTATATATTTTATTTTTTTGTGCTACACATTGACACATGAGGGAATTGTTTCCCCACTATCAGACCTGGGCCCTCACTGCTAGTCATCAGCCTTTATCGTTTTGGGAAATGCACTTGAGGTCATGTGACCAACTGGGTTTGGGTAACCCATTCAGTGGCACCTGGATCTGGGATGTTGCATTTAGAGATGATTCAAAAGATAAATTCGCCAATATTGGTATGATTCATTTAATCAATTAAACACAAATTATGGATTTTTTTATTTATTAGATATCCTGATCCGTAATTTTTTTATTAATCAATTATGTTATAGTGGTTTTGAAATTATTTTTAATTTTTTTAATGTTTCTAGTTCTAATAGAATTCTTTTATTTAGTGCATATTATTTTAAAAAAAATTATATTATAGATTTAAAATCTAATTCATGTAATAATTTTAATTTTTTAAATAAAAAATATCGTTAATATTTTTTTTGGATTCTGCACCTAGTTCATTGAATCATTCACAATCTTTTCAAACATAATCATAATCGACTAGTATGAGATTTACCAATGTTTTTTTCAAATATAAGTTATTTTGTGAACCTTTCCATTTTTAAAGCAACAAAAATCATCGATAAAATATAAAAGTATGATTCCACCATTAAAGACTTATATATAGTCCACAAAATCTTTTTGTGGTCATCTCATGTTTTGGTAATATGCGGTAAATCCTATACCTTTTTAATTATAGATGATTATAATAAATTTAAAAATGTTTTCTATCTCATTAAAATCATTCTTGAAAAGTTATTATCAAATTTTAAAATAAATTAGAATAAGAAAAATGATACAATATTTTACCAATGTTTATAGACCATGGTGGAGAATTCGATAAAAAATATATGGATATATTTTGTTCTTCTGATGGTTATCATCATTCCTTCTCTCCTCCAGAACTCCTCAAAAAGAAGTTGTCTTTATAAGAAAATGTATGACCCTCTATGAAATGTGTAGGACTCTATTGAATGATTTTAAAAACCCTTATTACTTATAATATTAGGTGTAATATACAACTTTCTTTATTCTTACCCATGTTCTCATAATCCCCATTTTTAGAAACACACCCTACTAATATTAGAAAGGATTAAATTCAAAAGTTGGCTACTTTTTAGATTTTAGTTATAAATAATTTGTCTTTAGCATTGAGTATAATATTGGTATGTTCGAATATAAATTTAATTAAGGATTATTTCTTGTGATCTAATAATCAATTAAATCCAACCATGTTTAAAATAAGATGACCAAACCATATATGAGTCTATTAATAGTAAATTTGTTGAGAATATTTTTAAATAATGTCCTAAAACTGATGATTATGTTTACTAATGTTGTTTCAACTTAAATAAGTCTCAGTATTATAGATAAATTTAATAGTTTCATGAACACCCTTATACTTCTCTTCCTAAGGAATGGTTTGATCACAAAAACCTTCTCATTGAGAATCATTTTGATGAATTAAAATCAATGACTCATAGTAGAATATTAGCCTTAGATGAGATTGAACATAAATATTTTCTCCCCCATGTTAAACATCATTACTATGATGATGCTATTAATGTTCCTAATTTCATGCTCTCCATGAATGGGGAGTTGAAATAATTTCAACCGAACAATGTTCATACTCTCATTTAATGGCATAATAATTATCCAATTATTAGCACCATGTGGGTATTTATAAAGAAACATCATGATAATGAAATAATCACCCATAAAAATGATTGACATGTTTTTAAATGACATAATAACAAAAAAGTAGGGATTATGATGAAACCATTTCACCTGTTTTATTAGTAGAATCCATTACAATATTAATTGAATTCACTTCTCATTTTAATTTGAACCATTATTAAATGAATGGAAAAATTTATTTTCTAAATGGTATATCTAATTTTATTTTCCCATAAAATTCATATAATTTAAAACCCTAAATTTTTAAATCATTTACTAAGTTAACCAATGATCTTTATGGATTAAAAAAATCAACAATTTCTTTGTATGAATAGGTAAAAAATTTAATCAAGAAAATTATTTTAAAATCAAGAAAATATGATTCCATTATTTTACTAAAAATCATTTCAAATGATTTATTAATTTTTCAAATTTATGATAATGTTGTTATTTTTTTCTCAAATAAAGAATCTATTTGTACCTAATTTTTCAGATTTAGTGAAAAATGAATGTAAATGAGTTTTATGGGAGAACAAAAATTCATCCATAGTTTTCGAATTTCAAAAAATTTCAAGGACTCTTTTCTAAACAACCTATATAACAATTTCAGTGATTTTATTTGTTCTCATTTTAAATAAAATCTAATATAATCACATTTGAATTGTCTCAAATGGAACTTTAGATATTTTAAAGGAACTAAAGAAATTATATTATTTTATCCAAAGGAAAATTCCCCTAAACAAACTTGTATTTATGACTCTAATTTTAGAGGATTCAAATTATATTTTAATATTAATAGTGTAACATTCTAGAAAAAAATAAAAACCATTTTCATATATAGTAGTAATGAAAACAAACTATTACCCTCTCTACATATAAAGTGGAATACATAACAATTAAGAGTTTCTACACTCAAATTATATGGATGAATCATGCTATATTATACTTTGGGATAAAATATGATCACAACCCTTTAATGCGTGAAAATAAAATTTTGATTAGTACATCTAGAAAACTTATTGAAAATGATTATTCTATGAATATTGATATGAGACACTACTTTCTTCGAGGTCACATTCAAAAAGGATGTATCGTTCATGATGATTATTGAAAAAACATTCAACCTATTGATATATTTACTAAACCCCATAATCTTAATCACTTTGAAATTATTAATGGTATATTAGTTGTGATTGTGTTTTTGCTTTTATATATTAAATATTAAAATTTTGAGAATTTTTCAATTTGTTTTATCAATATTTTACAAAATTATTTTCAAAAAATTAAATATTTCTTATATTTTTCAATCTAAACATTTTTTTTAAAAATTTTCATAATTATATTATGGTAATATCATTTTGATTCTCCAGGAAAAAAGATTATTATCTTGATATAGACATGTGTATGTGGTTCTATAAAAGATTCAGATATAGGTTATTAACATGAAAAGGGATAGTTGGATTTTTATTCTAATATGCACCCAATTTAGAAGTAGTGAGACTTTACTAAAAAAATGGTTTGACACTCACTAGTAATTTTATATAGTTTATGAAAATAATATTTTCTAAACATTATTCATTGAATTAATTTATATTTTAAAAATATATTATTTATTTTTTTAGTTTTGTTCATTTCCCCTCATTTTAATGCATTATTTAAGGGGGATCTAATATTTATAATAATTTAATGATCATAGAAGAGTCAATTTTTTTAAAAAATAAATTTAAATTTTTTATTAAACTCTTTATTTTCTTAAAAAACATTAATAATATTTTATTTATCACATGAGTAAATTTTTTATAAAATAATTTTATTTCAGATTTACTCTTATATAGCGATTTATTGAAAATAACTCTTTCTAAAATTTTATTCTTGGAAATTTTCAGAATTTTTTTTCTGTCTATAAAAAGATATTTAATAATGATAAATATATTTTTAAATATTTTTCAATTACAGTCAGTATCCATATCTTTGAATTTGTTTTGATAATACCATATTAGAAAAAAGTAGCTATATTTATAGAAAAATATTATAAAGGAAAAGGTTATGGGGTAGAAATTATTATAGGGGAAAATTAGTATGTTTTAATTTTCAGAAAAGTATATTTATAAATATACATTATTTTACCGTTTTTGAGAGAAATAGTATTTAATATTATCTTATAAAAAATATTTTTAATAATTACCTTACAATAAAATAATTTTATAATTCCAATATTTTTATAATTGTTACATTATTTATTTATATTATATTATCTAATTATTTGAGTGTTTTTTATTAAATAAACTGGAGATTATTGTGATTCACATATTGTATAGATTAAATGGTTACAAACACTCCTTAAACGGTTTAATTATTTCATTTTAGTGGTTATAAGTTAAAATCATGATGACATAATATAATTTTGATATAAATTTGAATAATCCTTATTTAGTACTTTATGAACCTATTTAACTCATGAATTGATGTTCCCAACGATTTTGAAATATTTTGTAGGAATCGTGAAGGACATGGAAGTGTTTTGAAATAAACAACAAACTCTAGATCTCTAGTCCATATCCACTGACTAACCCATGGTGAAAGAAGAATAATCCCCTATCTCTAGAAGCCCAATGTACAGTCAGTTGAAGAGAATCAAAAAACTACTTCCAATAGAAAAAATCATTGAATTATCTAGGTGTCCACCAACCAACCAGTGGAGGAGCTCCAACTACTCTGTGGAATATTATATTTCACATATATTTTGGTATAGTCCCTTAGATTTGTGATGGAGGCAATTGGGTATCCGATGACAGTAATACAAAATCTTATGGGTTGAATATATTTTTATTTAAAAATACATGGTTTTTTATTACATAATAAGCTCAATCCAAGGCAACTACCATTTTCATTTAACCTATAAATATACCTCTTGGTGGTCTTGGTAATTGAACTTCACATCCTATTGACAATGCCAACATGATGAAATCATCAAATCTCTCATGATTTCTCAATTTATATGTCTTACTAATGCTCTCTCTATTTATTATCAAATGTATGATGACATTTTAAAATAATTCCCACTCTTTCATTTTTCTCATTCTTACCTAGTGACTATTCTTGTAATTTTGGGATAATTAACTCTTTTATTTAAACGATGTTGGCCATATTAATAATATCTCATACTGTAATTATATTATTTTACTTCTCATTACCTTTATATTTTTAGAAATTTTATTTTTTCAGAAAGAAGAGCTATTGGTTCTCTTTTATTTTTTCAATAGCAACCATTAAAAATATTAGTTTGATTTTATTTTTATTTATTAATAAAACATAAAAATAATTTATCTTTTGGTATGTTGGTTAAAAATAAATCTTAGGGACTAATACAATGAACTTTCTAGAATTTGTTTTGAGTGATTGAGGGGTTTATTAAAATAAATTTATCCAATTTACTTAATCGAATTGTTTTCGTTATTTTTGGATGCCCATATTTATCTTTTAAGTAATGTTTATCATATAATTTCATACATTAATTTACTTAATCATTCAACATTGAATCAATTATTCTTATATGACGCAATATTTATAATTATATCTAGTTATTTTATTTTTAATTTTCCTTTAACCAGTTTTTATTATTAGTTTCTTCAAAATAATTTAATTATCTTCAAACTCTTAAAATATATATTTAGTGTTTAATATTTTATTTATTTTCTTGTTTTTTAAAATAAAATATACCACCATGTAGACATTTTATTCTAATTTCTTCTAAAATTACCCATTTTATATGTACAACGTAATGTGACTTTTTGGGAAAAAAATACACTATAAATTTCTTTGATCAATATTCTCCATGAATCCCACATTGAGGATCCTACATCTCTAACCAATTTCATTCATTACATACACTTTAAATTTATAAAATATCATATTTAAATTTAATATAATATATGAATTCACCTCTAGAATCTCATTAGTAGAGATCACATAGTCTTTTGAAACTAACTAAAAATCATTATGGATTAACATAATTTCTTGTGGTTTGTTTATATAAAACCAACTAGTTTTATACATAATACCAAAGGGTATTATATACCTAGACTCTGGATACCCTTTTGAATTTATCATTGACAAGAAAATTTATTTTAACATGAATATGTATTATCTAGACCAGTGGGTATGAGTTATATATTACAAATTTGTAATTTATGTAATGACCCTATGATTTTTAAGGTGTGTTAAAATTTATTAATGGCTTATTTAAGTATATTTTTTTATATGTTTCAGTTTTTCCAGGTCATATTTTTTATCAGAATTATTTTATGTGGAAAATTGTTTGGCCTATATTATAAGTTCTAGTAATGGGAAGAAGTGAAATATTGAAACAT
The DNA here is from genome assembly GCA_963277665.1 of Viscum album. Classification (NCBI taxonomy): domain Eukaryota; kingdom Viridiplantae; phylum Streptophyta; class Magnoliopsida; order Santalales; family Viscaceae; genus Viscum; species Viscum album. The sequence goes on from OY728150.1 coordinate 499,259,899, forward strand.
AGTGTCATAATATGAAATTTTTTAGATAGGGGATCAAGCCCTTTTCTTGGAAGTGTTACAAGCCCTAAGCTGCCAAATTTTTTCTATAGGGAATGTTTTGAAATTCAACTTGGGTCCCCACATTTTCCATCTTCTAACCCTAATAATAATATTTTAGGAGTTATAAATGGGATGGGGCTTTCCTTTTATTATTTTTGGTCCTTCCCTCGCGTCCCTTCACCCTTTATAATATTTTTCATTGTTATGGATTCCTCTTTCATTTTCTAGCACCGTCTACAAATTAGATTCCCTTTTCTTCATCTATTTACTGATCCCATTTTATATAAATCTAATGATAAAATGTGTGGATTATTTAATTGGTTATTTGGAATTTTATTATTGGTGATTCTTGGGGAATGAGGTTCATCACACTTGAGGTAGGATTTCATTTCTATAATACAACACAAATACGTAATTGTATGTTATGATTTTTTCATTTGGATGAATATGAAGACAATAATACCTTTTCTTTTAGTATTAAAGTGATAAGGATATGTTCATATTGATTTTTTTTCCATTATAGGGGGATTTAAAGTTGTTCGCTGGGAAATTGATGATGTTTTCCTCATATAATGGATTGGGGAAAGGATACTGGGTTTTATAATTATTATCAAAAAGTGTTGTTTGAGTTAAAAAAAATATTGAATGATTGTTAAAAGAATATAGGGATTTTTCTAATTAATTACCTTTATTATGTTTTCTCTTTATTAATATTGTATCATGATTCTTTCCATTTGATGTAACCACCCTTTAGTGAGCATGTATTGGTTTGTGTGCCAGATGTGACCACCCACGGGTATGTGGTATGGGTCCATATGTATGATGTGACCTCTCTTGTGTATGTTGATATGGGTTGATGTTCTAAATAAGAACATCGTTGAGGGTAAGGGAATATGATGTTGTATTTTTTGAGGCTGACCGGAATGATAAGGCTTGATTCTTATGTTAAATGTACTATTATAATCTTGAAAAGAATTTTCTTATATAATAATACCAATATAGGGTGGTATGGGGTTCATGGTATCCTGGGAAGTGCCTGGTGACTGGATGGGTTGTGTGTATATTTATGTATTTGTTTCTGATCATCTCATAATGATTTATATGATTGATTCAATTACATTAAGATTTCAATCGTTGTGTTCTATTCAGCTTATACTCACACCTTGCATGGGCATCTCAGCGCAAGTGTAGAATTTATGATTAGAGATCTATCCAATTGAAAGAGACCTATGATGGACTACATAGTAGATACTAGTGGACAAGGATAGGCATGATATAAAGACATGTTTTGGTATCTATTTTCAGTGATGTATATATTTTTATTTTATAGTTTTATATTTTGTGTAATACACTCATTTTTATGTATTTTTTTCCAATAAATTAAATTCCTTTAATAGCTTGCGTTACATGCAACACTGAGTTTTAATGAACCCTGAAAAAAATATTAATATCATTATTTTAAAATTTACATTATTTAATATAAATTAAAATATTGATATGAATATAAAAAAATACTTTTCAAACATTATGTATAATGGGTTTATATGAAGTAAACATATAGTTTAAAAAGAACTAAATTTAATAATAAAGTATGTATATGTTTTGAAAATACTATTTTATAAAAAAGCCATTTTTTATTTTTTGAACAATAATAAAATTTATTTTTCACACTTTTAGAATATTTATTTGATAATATAGACATCACTTTTAAAATCATTATATCCAAATCAACTTAGGGTGAATTATTTATAATTTTCTGAAAAGATTAATTTTTTTGATAAATAATGAATATATTGAATTTTAATTAAAAATGACTTTTCATTTTTATTATTTATAAAGTTACATTGTAAATTAATTTATTTTTAATGTAAAATTAGTTCAATTATATAAATAATAATCTAATTATGTCTATATGAATCATTTTCTTGTTTAATTTTGACATAAAAATATTGTGAACTATTGAACATTTTCTATTTAAAACTATATTTTCTAAACACGTCTATAAGATTAATATTATATTATGTTATTTTAATTATGTGAATTTAATTTATATAATATATCCTACATTTTTAATTAGAAAAATTTATATTATTTTTTTATATGAATGTAAATTATGAAAAAAATTTAATACTGAAAACTAAAAAAATTAATAATTGTGGTTAAGGTAAAAACATGTGTACTTGGGTTAAAAAAATTATTTTGGTAAAAATGACCTAAATACTTTTAGAAAATATACATTATGTACATAATTAAACACTATAATTTAATATTATTAACAATACACCATTTGGAATCCTTTTGGTATGAGGAAAATATTGGTACACCTTTTTCTTTTCAAACCATTACAATTGTGCCACTCACCTCATTTATTAAATACCACCACTATCCTCTCTTAATTTACAATAACAAACGTTTTGGTTAATCCAATTCCTACCCAAATACCTTTATAATTTCCACATCTCATATTAGATTCCTTATCTATGAAATATATATATCCTAGTATTTCTTTTTCTTCAAACCTAAGGTGTATACCCGAAGAAGTGACAACATTTTCGAATGAGCGTTTTTATTTTATTTCATCCTATAACATAGTAGATTATTATTTAAAAACTAATGATTTTATAAAATCAATTTATAAAATATACATTGATGTTTTATAATAAGTTAATTTACTTAAACCGTCTCCACTTCCATTAAATGTGTTAGAAAATCATTATTCGTGTGTATAGTGGACTACTATCCCCAAAGATAATGTCATTATTTTTTCCTTTAACACCTAAAAAGGAAAGTTAAAGTGATGTATTAAATGTTTATATGTAATATTTATTATGCAAATATTCTTATGAAATTATTACATCATAGGTTCCGTCATACATTCCATTGCCTGGAAATATGATAACATCGTCCCCATGTATGGTGGACTACCGCCTTACAGAGATTTTTGATTTTTTCATGATTTACATAGATGTAAATAAGAATAGATTTACTAATTTTTTTTTATGTATATGTGATAAAATCTATTATTTAATTATAATATAGTTTTTACCATTATTTCATTCAATATATTAGGAATATGAAATCAAAATTCAGGTGTAGTTATGATCTACTATCTCAATGAACAGTGTATTTCATTTTATAATGCTAACTCTTAAGGATTACTCTAAAACAAATAGAAATAAAATTTATAATATTAACATAATTTTAATAATAATGGATAATATTTATCCAATATCAAATTAAGGTCACCCAAAATAGAAAAGAAAACATACATGAAAAACAATGTAATTATTTCCTCAAACACGACTTTAACATGAAATTGTAAATATATAGGCAACAAAGGGCATAATTAAAAAATAAAAAATATTATATATATATATATATATATTTATTTTTAGGAAATATATTTATAATAAACTATATTTATTATAAATTATTATTTAATGTTTATTATGGAATTAAAGACTTAAGGTAATGGATTTCTAATATCTCTTTTATTCTTGGGTGACATATGAAAATTCACACCTTGTTTATTTATTTTGTGGTGTATATAAGATCACATTTATATGTTATATCTTGAATATAATTATTTTAATGATATATAAAGTTTAATTTGATTCTATTATTTATTTGGTCTTGTGATTCAAAAGATTACTAAAGTGGTAAAGGATTTCAGTCTCACTTTTTATTTTCATAAGAAACATGCAATATTCACCATGTGTATATATATGTTTTTTATATACTTATCATGAGTTTATTTGATGATTTTTATCCTTAAATTTATTTTTATTCACATAATCATTTGATTATTTCTATTTCTTGGGGTTTATTATTCATATGTTACCAAAGCGGTAAAGGATTTTTTCTCAATGTTCCTTCATTGAGACAAATATTATGTTATACACGTATTTTCCTTTACGAGGTGTATATGTAACACCGCAGGTAAATAAAGAATATGAAATTTTATTATTTATCCATCTATTTGAATAAAATATTAATATGACTTTAAAGGGGATGCTATGCTCGATGGCGTACCCAACATGCAACAACGAGTTTCTTGGGAATCTTACGTTGCACACTAATAATAAAATAATATTATTTTAAATGGTAGTTAACATGTAGTCGTTGTATTGGCGGGAATGGATATAAATAAAAAAAATATGATTATATATGTTTTTAAATGTTCTTACATTTATCCAATAAAAGATAAAGGCTTAAAATACGGAAAGAATTCAATTTTAGGCGTATATGCCCCAGTTTTCACTAAAGGTTCACTTATCGCCTTTTGATGGCGAACCGTCATTAAATATAGTTTTTTTCACTCTTATACATTCTATTGGACCAAATAAAACTCTTCTTTAGAATTGGGACATCAAAATTTACTTTGTGTAAATTTTTGGTATCTTTCCGATAAAGTTCATTTTTTAATGAATAGTGTAAAATGTTGTATTTTAATTCAAAACCACTTTTTAATATAAATAATTTATATGATTAGATTATCTTTTTAATTGGTTTTAAAGTTAAATTAGAATATATTTTTACCATTAAATCCAATAGTGGTTGTTGGAATTAATTTCACATTGAAATCAGACTTAAACTACTGTCAATCTTTTGATACTTATTGTTTCATAAAAACGTGGTATTTGCTCTAACAGTGGGAATTAATTATTAAATCAATTAATGTGACTTATATGTTTTTAATTTTGTAAAATATACTTCATTCTTGAATTCAAAAGATCAAATATAGCTTAGGGTGATTTTTTTTTTAATTTTCTGAAAAACTCCAATTTTTGATGAATAGTGAAACCACTAAGTGGTAATCAAGCAAACTGATTTTCCAGTTAAATGAAAGTTTACCACTAATGTGTATTGAATTTTGAAAATCCGACATATATGGTTGTCATTAGTATGTAAAATGTTGTTCAATGGGATGAAAATAATTTTTTGGTGAATAGTAACTTTTTTTCATTAATCGCGATTAGAGGTAATTAGTGTAATTTAAGGTAAAAATGATATTATAAAAATATGGAAACACCATGAAACTTGTCCTACCCCTATTGGATGAGTCATGGCCGACCCAGACAACTCATGGGTCGATTTAGGGGACCCTATGGAGCCTCTTGGGTGAGATAATGACTTTAATGCCTTTTTTTAAATAAAGGTGAAAATGACACTAACATAAATTGTTTTACTAAAACACTTTTTATAAGGGGTTATACTAATCATATCTTTGTATATAAATACTAGTTAGAAAGATAATAATATTTCCTACATCAGGATATTTTTGTTATAATTTTTAGACATTAGATAAATTAATTTAATTATGACTTCATGATAATGCAACGATGACCTCATTAATGAACAGTTTAAATAAAATGAAACGATAATATAAAATCTAAGACCTAAACATGTCCAAAAACTATTGTATGGGAATATTTCGAAGCCTTATCATATTATCTTCGAAATAAATCAATGTGGGACCTTAGAAATGCGAAACACTTTTGAAAATAATATAATAGTTTCACGATTTCCAAAAGTGCCCCTCCTCTCCTCTTATAAAAGGCCCCCACCTCTACCTCATTTCACACACTCTTCAAGCCTTTGTCTCCGCCATCCCCTGCCCATTTAATCTCCCCACATCCCTCTCCTCATCCTAGAGCATTCTCTTTGGGTATAATCCTTTCAAAGGAAGCCTTTATGCTCAAATCAAAAGGAGTTACCCTTTTAAAGGTAATTCATTCTCTCATGTTCATTTGTTTTATTTTGCTTCTCCAACCCCCTAAACTCATTTTATTTACTTCTTTTGTAACAACACCATTATCTTCAATATACTAAGATGTTGTTATAAAATATATTTGATCTACACTCCTACACAACTACATCAAATGGTTAAAGAACATACGGTTTCCGTGGGTGGCGAAATTCTGCCTCCCGAAACGATGATTGTTCAATACTCATTTAACACCTTCAAAGGTGGCCATTATGATGTCACCTTTTTTATATATGATATATAATATTTTAAATATTTCCTTAAACTTCTTTATTTTTCATTTATGGTTTACCATTATTGTTTCCATTATGGGTAAACACGAAATCTTCATTTTAGGAAGTGTGGACTACCGCCCCCTGAAAGTGATTTGATTCGTTAATACCATATGTGGGATGTGTAAAGGATAAATTTAATTATATTATATATATTATTATACTGGAATTATAATATACTCTTATATCATTAGTATTCCATTCCAGAAAATACGAAATAGAAATGGAAGTAGCGTTCTTGCGTACGTACGGCTTACCGTCTCCACGAACGGTACATTTCATTTCTTATCTCAAAATATTATGTACTATTATAAGTACATATATATAATGGATATATATGATGTATGATACATCTAAATGATTAATATAATTCTGGAATTAAAATATACAGACCTCTCATATAGTTTTAATTCCATTAATACGACATAGAAATTAAAGTAGCATTCATGCGTACGTGCGGCTTACCGTCTCCATGAACGGTGCATTTCATTTCTTTCCTATAAATTATTATGTGATATTATATATACATATATGTGCTGGATATATATGATATATATGATATCCAAATCAGGAATTTCATTCTGGATATAAAGAACCTTTGACCACACGAACAACCTGTAATTGTAAGAAGTCCACTTTCGACTTAAGAACCATATATCGACAAAAAAATCATTATTAACTTAATGATTACATAATGTTGATATAAAAGGAATAATAATCTTGAAAAAGGTTCTTAATCAAGTATAAATTAACTCAAGTTTATTATTCAGGAGATTAAAGAACTATCGAGTCAAGTCGGACCCGAGGTAAGGGATCATACTCCTCTATTTCTTTTTAAGTACAGTCTTTTATGTCATTCCTTCTAAGCTCATAATTCTTGTGATTGGGATGTTCTTTTACATTACTCCTACTGTAATTATTATGTTCATATGATGAGAGACCCTATTTCATCTCATCAATCCATTTTAGAAGTTTTGAGTGGCGCCGTTAGGCTGCCGAATTTTCATAAGGGATTTTTCATCTCACTTTTATTCCCATGAGATTTATGCTACATTTGCCACAATTTCCTTTGAGTGGTGTATGTACTGCCCATTATTTTATTCATTGTGTAATATACTATCTTTTATGAGTATTTAAATCAATGTTGTATTGTCCTTCTTTCACGAGGTGTATGTTTCGAAAGATACCCATGTCGGTAAGGGAACCTTTCACCCTCCTCTTTTTATAAGACTTATTTTGTTGGGTATTTTAATTTACATATTGTTATGTTGGGATATGTTCTCATATATCCTTATTGATGTAAATTTTATGTCCATGTGATGATATACCCTTTCTTTTATCTCTCATCAACCCATTTTGATGTGACGTCGTTAGGCTGTCAAGGGAACTACTTATCCCAATTTCGATTTCTTTGGGTTCAACATGTAGTTATTGAATATGTCATCTTTTGAATATGTGTGAATGACCTTTGATTATTTTACACTTAATATCCACTTATATTTGGTGTATTCGTTTGTCACACTTAATTATTTAATTGATTTATCCTTAAACCAAGGATACCGTTTTGTATGGGACTTCGTCTCAATCTCCATTCATTGAGGCATATTTTATTTTATACACAACTTTCTTCTATACGGTGTATAAACCCATGTGACTTTTACATTTATTCAAAAGTAATATTTTTTATATGAGGAGTTTACTAAACGACAAAAGGGAATGTTTTTGTCGTACGTATGCGGCGACAACGACTTCTCCGCCGCCGTGACCATTATTTGAGTTTCGGCTTCCTCTAAAAGCCATACCTTTTTTACAAAGAAAAATAAAAACCATGTTTTACTTTTCTTTTGCTTTGGTATTGAAAATGGTTTTCATAATGTTTTTATATCAATGTGTTGTATTGATATCTTGTGATTGAAAGGTGGAAATGTTATGTTTCCTTTATGCATGTTTTATGTGATATGATTATGTTGAGGTTCTTGGGCATTATTATGAAGACGGGTGGTTCCGTGATAAACTAAGGGCGGGTGAGCCCGATATAGCTCTCCAATGCATTGGGTAATGCGAAGGAGTGAAACGTTAAGGTTTCTCCGAAGAGATTTAGGGAATATACTGCGATGGGTATTCCAAACATAACCAAGAGGGTTACTCCCTACGTAAGGATGTTATGAATGCCTCAAGTTACCTTTATGTCAAATGATTTCTATGATTTTATGAGGTATGTTAATGTGCTTATGTTTTATGGGTAAAGTATGATTTCATTCTTATGTATATATGTACTCATGATTCCTTTCCATATTTTTATATCCTTTACTGAGCTTTTTATGCTCATCCAAAGTTTTTGAAATGTTTTTCACAGGTCCAGGGAAGGGTACATGATGTGATGACAGTGTCAAGGATGTGTCAAGAAAGAATCCATTTTTTATTTTAAATATGTTTTCGTTGATGGGAAGAATGAATACTGTCTTTTATGTAACCACTTTGTCTAAATGTGGAATGTAATGCAAGTTTCAAGATCTAATTCTCTAAAACACTAATCCTGAAAAGATCCTCAATGTGTAATCTTGTAATAACTCAAGATTAAGTAGGGTATAAGGCTGGGGCCTTATAGTTGGTATCAAAGGTTGGTTTAGATAACTTTAGAGGTTAGGGTATTCTCTAAGCACAAGTGACATTACCATAATGGTTAGGATTTCAGAAAGAGTCCTAGTTTTAGAAAAAGTGAATGAGTAAGTATATATTAGTGTTTATCTTCCTCAGTAGTAAATGATGGTTATGTTGATATACTCACACTGACCGTTTTGGTTTTAGTAAATAGCTGGATCTAGTAGGCACCAAAGTGACAATGGGTTTGAAGGAAACTATGGTGGTTCTCTGATTAAGAGACTGGATGAGATGGGGGATTCAATGAGGAATCTCATGGTTGTTCTAAACTAACTATCAAGGAGTCATGATCAACCACTTCAACCTTGGGGAGTTCTCTAATGCATCATGTACGAGATGGCCAACTCGATGTGGATATTCAGGTAATAAATATCAAGGTAACCATTAGGATTTATATGATCCTTACTTTTTAGGTAATTATGGGTTTCTCTATGATATGATGGAAAATGAAAGGAATGAGATAAACTTGAGGTTAAAATATGTTATGATCATTTTTGAAGGTTTTATCTCATTTTGGGGGATGTTTTAAGAATTATATAGTTTTGGAAAAAGGACAACATGCAGACTGTGTGACAACCCATCGCATCGGACAAAGCTGCGGGAATCGAACCCCCAACTGAAGTGCGACGGGAATTTATCTCCTACCACTGGACTACGTGAAGTCCCTGGGTAGTTTGACTGGTTCATTATAGTTATATGATTTTATTAATTAAGAGTAAGTTTATTTTGGGTTATTTATGAAAATGATTAACCTATCATGGAGGATATGTGATTAGGTAAATTACTTTTCAATACGATACATTAGGAGCAACTGATGTTGTTTGGAGATAAATGTTACGATTTATCTTGGAAGACTATGTGACTAAATACTTCAAATATTTGGGTTTCAACCTTAGTTTGGTTTACGTTGAAGAATTTTATGGACAAATTGTTTATCTAATGGTCCTCATTGAACTTTGGGTTTTTTTCGACAAATTTTGGAGGTTAAGAATAGATTTTCTTTTTATAAAGGGTTATCTTTTTCTGGATTATCGGACCTTGTACTAACCATTTTGGTTTTGGTTAAAGCCTAAATACATGGAATTTATATAGTTCTCTTTGGTGGATTAGGTGATTCTCTAGAAGTTGATTATAGTACTCTTAATGCGAACAAGTCTCCCTAAATACTCGTCTTTTGGAAAAAAATACGAGTTTGATTAAGGAATCTAGTAAAAGTTGAAAGTCAACATGATAAGTGATTATGTTTCCTTATGAATAAATTCCTCAATAAAATGTAACCTAAAACAAAAATATTTTCTATTAACCTTTCCTACTGGGGAATCGAATACCGTTTAACCCATCACAAGTTTGTGATTTTCTCGTGGTTAACTCTCTCCTAAACATTTTTTCTATCACTCTCCATCAGAACATGACCCTTTGTTTTTTCCTCCATGTCCATATTTTCATACTTGGAATCCTAGTATGGGTTAACTCGGGTGACCTTTGTACTTATCTTTCTTTATTTTAAAGTGAATGTTTTACCGACTCTTGTTCCGATGTGGGACATTCAAGGATGTTTCCAAGCGCAATTTTAAAATTGCGAGGACGCAATTCCCAAAAGGGGGGAAGGATGTAACACCCCAGGTAAATAAAGAATATGATATTTTATTATTTATCAATATTTGTGAATAAAATATTAATATGACTTTAAAGAGGACGCTATGCTCGATGGCGTACCCAACACGCAACAATGAGTTTCTTAGGAATCTTACGTTGCACTCTAATAATAAAATAATATTATTTTAAATGGTAGTTAACATGTAGCTGTTTTATTGGCGGGAATGGATAGAAAAACTAAAATATGATTATATATGTTTTTCAATGTTCTTACATTTATCCAATAAAAGATAAAATCTAAAAATACGGAAAGAATTCAATTTTAGGCGTATATGCCCTAGTTTTCACTGAAGGTTCACTTATCGCCTTTTAATGGCGAACCGTCATTAAATATAGTTTTGTTTCACTCTTATACATTCTAGTGTACCAAATAAAACTCTTCTTAAGAATTGGGACATCAAAATTTACTTTGTGTAAATTTTTGGTATCTTTCCGATAAAGTTCATTTTTTAATGAATACTGTAAAATGTTGTATTTTAAATCAAAACCTATTTTTAATCTAATTAATTTATATTATTAGATTATATTTTGAATTGGTTTTAAAGTGAAATTATAATATATTTTTACCATTAAATCCAATAGTGGTCGTTGGAATTAATTTCACTTTGAAATCAGACTTAAACTAGTGTCAATCTTTTGATACTTATTGTTTCATAAAAACACGCTATTTGCTCTGACAGCAAGAATTAATTATTAAATTAATTAATGTGACTTATATGTTTTGAATTTGGTAAAATAGACTTCATTATTGAATTCAGAATATCAAATATATCTTAGGGTGAATTTTTTGTAATTTTATGAAAAACTCCAATTTTTGATGAATAGTGAAACCACTAAGTGGTAATCAAGCAAACTGATTTTTCTGTTAAATGAACGTTTACCACTAATGTATATTGAATTTTGAAAATCTGACATACATGGTTGTCATTAGTATATAAAATGTGGTTCAATGGGATGAAAATAATATTTTGGTGAATAGTAACTTTTTTTCATTAATCGCGATTAGAGGTAATTAGTGTAATTTATGGTAAAAATGATATTATAAAAATATGGAAACACCATGACACTTGTCCTACCCCTATTGGATGAGTCATGGCCGACCAAGACAACCCATGGGTCGATTTAGGGGACCCTATGGAGCCTCTTGGGTGAGATAATGACTTTAATGCCTTTTTTTAAAAAAAGGTGAAAATGACACTAACATAAATTGTTTTACTAAAACAACATTTAGAAGGGGTTATACTAATCATATATTTGTCTATAAATACTATTTGGAAATATAAAAATATTTCCAACATCAGGATATTTTTTTTATAATTTTTAGACATTAAATAAATTAATTTAATTATGACATCATGATGATGCAACGATGACCTCATTAATGAATAGTTTAAATAAAATGAAACGATAATATAAAATCTAATACCTACACATGTACAAAAACTATTGGAGGGGAATATTTCAAAGCCTTATCATCTTATCTTAGAAATAAATCAATTTGGGACCTTAGAAATTCGAAACACTTTTGAAAATAAAATAATAGTTTCATGATTTCCAAAAGTGCCCCTCCTCTCCTCTTATAAAAGGCCCCCACCTCTACCTCATTTCACACACTCCTCAAGCCTTTGGCTAGGCCATACACTGCCTATTTACTCTCTTCACATCCCTCTCCTCATCCGAGAGGATTCCCTTTGGGAATAATCCTTTCAAAGGAAGCATTTAGGGTCAAATCAAAAGGAGTTACACTTTTAATGGTAATTCATTCTCTCATGTTCATTTGTTTTATTTTGCTTCTCCAACCCCCTAAACTATTTTTATTTACTTCTTTTGTAACAACAACAGTATCTTCAATATACTAGGATGTTGTTATAATATTTATTCGAGCTACACTCTCACACAACTACATCAAATGGTTAAAGAACATACGGTTTCCGTGGATGGTGAAATTCTGCCTCCCGAAACGATGATTGTTCAATAATCATTTAACACCTTCAAAGGTGGCCATTATTATGTCACTATTTTTATATATGATATATAATATGTTTAATCTTTCCTTAATATTCTGTATTTTTCATTTATGGTATACCATTATTGTTTCCATTATGGGTAAACCCGATATCTTCATTTTAGGAAGTGCGGACTACCGCCCCCTGAAAGTGATTTGATTCGTTAATACCATATGTGGGATGTGTAAAGGATAAAGTTAATGATATTATATATTTTATTATACTGTAATTATAATATACTCTTATATAATTATGATTTCATTCCAGAAAATACGAAATAGAAAAGGAAGTAGCGTTCATGTGTACGTACGGCTTACCGTCTCCATGAACAGTACATTTCATTTCTTATCTCAAAATATTATGTACTATTATAAGTAAATATATATAATGGATATATATGATGTATGATACATATAAATGATTAATATAATTCGGTAATTCAAATATAAAAACCTCTCATATAGTTTTAATTCCATTAATACGACATAGAAATGAAAGTAGCGTTCATGCGTACGTGCGGCTTACCGTCTCCATGAACGGTGCATTTCATTTCTTTCCTCTAAATGATTATGTGATATTATAATTACATGTATATTATGGATATATATGATATATATGATATCCAAATCAGGAATGTCATTCTGGATATAAAGAACCTTTGACCACACGAACAACATGTAATTATAAGAATTCCACTTTCGACTTAAGAACCAAATATCTACAAAACAATCATTATTAACTTAATGATTACATAATGTTTATAACATGGAAATAAGTGATATAAAAGGAATACTAATCTTGAACAAGGTTCTTAATCAATTAAAAATTAACTCAAGTTTATTATTCAGGAGATTATAGAACGATCGAGTCAAGTCAGACCCGAGGTAAGGGATCCTACTCCTCTCTTTCTTTTTAAGTACACTCTTTTATGTCATTCCTTCTAAGCTCATCTTTCTTGTGATTGGGATGTTATTTTATATTAATCCTACTGTAATTATTATGTTAATATGATGAGAGACCCTATTTCCTCTCATAAATCCATTTTAGAAGTTTTGAGTGGCGTCGTTAGGCTGCCGAATTTTCATAAGGGATTTTTCATCTCACTTTTATTCCCATGAGATTTATGCTACATTTGCCACAATTTCCTTTGAGTGGTGTATGTACTGCCCATTATTTTATTCATTGTGTAATATACTTTATTTTATGAGTATTTACATCAATGTTGTATTGTCCTTCTTTCACGAGGTGTATGTTTCGAAAGATACCCATGTCGGTAAGGGAACCTTTCACCCTCCTCTTTTTAAAAGACTTCTTTTCTTGGGTCTTTTAATTTACATATTATTATGTTTGGATATGTTCTCATATATCCTTATTGATGTAAATTTTATGTCCATGTGATGTGATACCCTTTCTTTTATCTCTCATCAACTCATTTAGATGTGACGCTGCTAGGCTGTCAAGGGAACTACTTATCCCAATTTCGATTTCTTTGGGTTCAACATTTAGTTATTGAATATGTCATCTTTTGAATATGTGTGAATGACCTTTGATTATTTTACACTTAATATCCACTTATATTTGGTGTATTCGTTTGTCACACATAATTATTTAATTGATTTATCCTTAAACCAAGGATACCGTCTTTGTATGGGACTTCGTCTCAATCTCCTTTCATTGAGGAATATTTTATTTTATACACAAATTTCTTTTATACGGTGTATAAACCCCTTTGACTTTTACATTTATTCAAAAAGAATCTTTTTTATACGAAGCGTTTACTAAACGACAAAAGGGAATGTTTTTGTCATACGTATGCGGTGACAATGAATTCTCCACTGCCGTGACCATTATTTGAGTTTCAGCTTCCTCTACAAGCCATACCTTTTTTTAAAAGAAAAATAAATACCATGTTTTACTTTTCTTTTGTTTTGATATTGAAAATGGTTTTCATAATGTTTTTATATCAATGTGTTTTATTGATATCTTGTGTTTGAAAGGTGGAAATGTTATGTTTCATTTATGCATGTTTTATGTGATATGATTATGTTGAGGTTCATGGGAATTATTATGAAGATGGGTGGTTCCGTGATAAACTAAGGGAGGGTGAGCCCGATATAGCTCTCCAATGCATTGGGTAACACGAAGGAGTGAAACGTTAAGGTTTCTTCGAAGAGATTTAGGGAATATACTGTGATGGGTATTCCAAACATAACCAAGAGGGTTACTCCCTATGTAAGGATGTTATTAATGCCTCAAGTTACCATTATGTCATATGATTTATATGATTTTATGAGGTATGTTAAAGTGATTATGTTTTATGGGTAAAGTATGATTTCATTCTTATGTATACATGTACTCATGATTCCTTTCCATATTTTTATATCCTTTACTGAGCTTTTTATTCTCATCCCATGTTTTTGTAATGTTTTTCACAGGTCAAGGGAAGGGTACATGATGTGATGACAGTGTCAAGGATGTGTCAAGAAAGAATCCATGTTTTATTTTAAATATGTTTCCGTTGATGGGAAGAATGAATACTATATTTTATGTAACCACTTTGTCTAAATGTGGAATGTAATGCAAGTTTCATGATCTAACTCTCTAAAACTCTAAACCTGAAAAGATCCTCAATGTGTAATCTTGAAATAACTCAAGATTAAGTAAGTTTTAAGGCCGGGGCCTTATAGTATATATTGAGCATTTGACATGTAATATCATGAATGTATATAGAACCATGATGTTTTATTATTCATTTAATGATATTCCTTCATGGTTCTTACATTTTAAAGCTACCAAAGGGGTAATGATTTTATGATAGAATCTCATTGTTTATCAGAATTTATTATGATTATGTTTATGATGATAAAATATTATGATCCATATATTAATAAAATTAGAGATTGTGCTGTCATATGGTTATTAAAAATATAACTAGTACCATTTTCACAGTATTTCTAGCATAAAATAATTTATATTTGTTTAACAAAAATATAACTTTATTTATCCCTTCTATAGGAAATTTATTTGCATCCAAAATATTTTTTTCTAAAAATAATTTAGAAAATATTTTTATATTATCCTATGATTTTTAAAATTGGTCCATTCACAAGTTTTTATTTTTTTAATAATGTTTTTAAATATATATTCATGTCATTTTACAAAAATTCCACATTTCTCTTTTACCTACAAATTGGATGGAATATTTGGTTTAATTTGTATGACCCAAATAAAATATCAGGTCATCAAGACCATAAATTTTATTTAAATATTTATTTATAATATTTCATGGTATATTTAAAAAAAATATGTTTATTTTTTTCAAAATTTATTTTAGAGAAAAGGACATTTTACTCAAGAAATGTTTTAAATAATCATTTTATATAATCTTCCTTCTAAGATGATATCAATTGATGTATACTATTATTTAATAGGGAAATTAACCAAGGATACCATTATTAATATTTATCTGAATGATTTATTAACATATGATATAAATGTAATCCGTTTCACTTCCACTGGTTATACCATGATAAAATTCTTATTAAAGTCACTTTTATTCATAGGTTATTCAATAATGAAATTAATGAATAATTATGAAACATTTCACTTATTGAACGTTATATGATATGATGAAATGTTTATGAAATTATTTACATTCCTTGGGTTATGATATGGTGAATGGTGTATGATCTTATGGCACATATAAATATTTGTTTTCATTACGTGACGACTAGGACCAATATATTTCTATAATTTATTATGTTAATATTTATATCTCATGAGATATACATGAATGGAATGGGGAATAAACCTGAGTTAGTAATGGGATTTGGCCAATATATTGGTATTTGGGGTGACCCTTGACTAATGTTATAGTTTGGGGAGTGTACCCATTCCACTATGATAGTCTTGGAAGTGAGCCTTGACTAATATGTAAATGATTTTCTATTCATATGTGTATAGAAAAAAAATTAATTTCTTAAGCAATGGTATTTTTACCATGGATTACATTCTTTGACCATCTTATGAGTCATGTCATATCATCATCCAATATTTATTCCATGAATCTTGATTATTATATTTAATATAGTGGTTACAGTTATGAAATTTTATTCTCATGTTTTTATAAAATTATGGTCATGTTATGATTACATATCAAATTTTTTTACCTTTATTGAGCATCTGAGATCACCCTTTCCTATGATTCATTTCCCAGGTTATAAAGAAATGTATTTTTATAATTTGTACAAGAAGGGTGATAGTTATGATGGACATTGTGGGAGGTGATATTGTCGACCTATGAACAAGTTTTTTGTGTTTCAATTTTTATAAAGGAACTATAACTTGATGATCCTTGAGAGTCTTTTAGAATAATGTAATGAATGTTATAAAAATGATGTAATATCTACATATGATAAGCCTGGGTCAATAAAGATGCTATTAGTGTATAGGATTATTTATCCATTGGAAACTAGGATGAGAAACTATATTAAGATATTTAAGTATATGTATATGGATAAGTCTAAGGATGAGTCAATATATATGAAAATGGTTTAGAATTTTGGTTATGGATAGAATTAGTGATTTTGAAGGAATTATATCCGTATCTAGATAATAGAAGTAGATATAGACCTAGAATAGAGGAACCCAGAGGTAATAACACTGAAAAGTTTATATTATGATGGACTATATATTTACCTCGTGCACAACAAAAACCTTTATACATGCCTAATTGGACATTTCCAGGGGATATTCATTGAAAATTAACAAGCTATTTAAGCATCATCATGAATGATTTAAATAGAATATGAATATTAATGACCAAGGATATATCGACGGTGTAATATATTAATTGTATGTCATGATTTAGACATATTTTAAGTTATTTTACATGATTATGGGGTTCCACATAATGTTTTTTTGTTTCATACACTATGATTTTTGGTTTTTGTTAATTATTGGTACATGGAGGAACCTTGTTTATACTGAGTGCAATATAAAATGAAATTTTTTTCTCTAGGGATTCTAAATATTATGGGTTCCAGAATACAAAATATCATAGTTAGGATCAAAAATATTTCTCATGCTATAAATCATGATGGTCCTCAAAATGAACAATGAAGGGAAAAAAATTATGTTGAGTACATCATGAGGAAATATCCACATTCATTCAGTGGTTCTTATAAGAAACTAGTTTCTGAATAATGGATCAACACCACTGAAATGATATTTTCTATTCCCTATTTTTTGGATCAGGGAAATTTCATTTTCGATTTCAACTATTTGGATAGTTATGTGGATTGTTGGTGTACTCTTATCAAGAATACAAAAAACAAAATAAATTTAATTTCACATATTCTGATGATTTGAAGAAAATATTATTCAATATGATCCTTCCTCATATTCCTAGTGTAATGATGAATAATGAGTTCCCTAAAATTTCTGCAAAAGAATGATTAATATTTTGGTACCTATGATGAAATTTTTGACAGGACTTGCAATGAATGATTCTTATATTACATTCAACCTAAATGTAAGGTTGATTTATTTTTTAGTGGATTAAAACCATGTCTCTAAATGGAGTTACATATAAATGAATTTAGTATCTATGAAGAGATTTTTCTTTGTGCTATCAAGGATAAAATTGATGTTATAGTTACAAATAAATCTAATTAATTTGTGAAGAATATAAAAGTATATGTCAATGGAAAATATACGAACCATGGAGAGAGTAAGATGTGATTTCCATTATTTAAATTATGTGGGATGAATCATGGAGGGAATTGTCTTAATTAGATTAGAAAATGGTTTATGTGTAAAAAATAACGGTCATCAGAAAATAGATTATCGAAGTGATGGGTTGAAGTATTCTAATGATGCCAAAATAGAGAAATATACATAGAATTTACCACACACACTCTTATGTTTCAAATTAAAGGTGTATGGGAAAAATGCTAACTAGATCCCAAATCCAATGGTAAATGGTGATGATTCATTTTAGAAACCTCTAAAGCTAAGGGAAAAATGAAAATCTCATGAAATCAATATTTTTGAAGAGGGGCTACGATTAAGAGGTGGTGAAAGGTACACTAGCCATGAAATATGCAATTTATAATATCTTATATGAATCTATATCTACCCATTCATTCATATATTAACAATTCTATTATGGTATCAAGATTCATCCCAAAGAATTAGATGTAGAATTAGCAAAAAACCCCAAAATGGAATGATGATCACATTTCATGTATATGATTCCATTTTGGTTAACGTTGGTTGGAATGTGGTTCCTAGAAATATTTTCATTATTCCTCTAGTTGAAGTTGATATAATCTATAGCATGGTAGTAATTTCAATTCATACCATATATCAATTATTGGGGAAGGGAAGTTACAGTTGATATTTTAAAAAACTTATGATCATCTACCGATGAGAAGATAAGTACAGAAAAATTAATATTTATAACATCCATTGTATGATACATAATTCCCATTTATGAGGGGTGTTCATTTGAGATGGTTGTGGAAAATATCAACATCGATAATAAGCGTATTATGTGTGGAATTTATTATTTATTTATATAAGAGTTTCATATACTTCTAACAAAATGTGATGTTGTGTTCTCCATAGAACGCATACCTAGAGCCACACCAATTTCAAATACTCCCTATATAATGTTCCTGATTGAGATGTTGGATTTTAAGAAACAACACCAATAGAACCTTCAATACAGATTCTTTTATAAAAGTGTCTAACATTAGGGTGAAAATATTTTTATGTTAAAGAGAATGCTGGATTAATATGAATCTATATTGTTTACCAAAGGACAAAACATTATCAATATTAAGAATGTGTATCCCCTACCCAAAATTTATGACATGTTTGACCAATTGAAATAGCTCAATACTTTTCAATGATTGACCTTAATTTCTAATATCATAAATTGACGTTCAATAAGGAGGATGTATGTAAGATTAAATTATATAAAACGTATGTAAATTATTAGTATATAGTGATTACATCCAATCTTACAATTTCCAAGGCCACCTTTATGGATTTAATGAATAAGGTCTTTATATATTAACTTCATAATTTTATTATAGTCATTACTGATGATATTATTATCTATTAAAAGAGAAAAGAAGAGAATGAAGTTGAATTGATAATTTTATTAATGTCCCTATGTAAGGAGCAACTATATGAAATATTTACTAATTGAAAACTTTGGCTTCATAAGGTTTCATTTCTGGGTCATATAATCACAAGAGAGGGTATATCAGTAGATCAAATAATGAAGTAGGCTATCAAGGGTTCGGACAGAAAAACCATGAGGGATAAGATATATATTATTATTTTGTTAATATGGATATTATCAAAGGCTTATAGATAATATTTCATGATTATCTAATCCACTCAGTTAACTCATAATGGAGCCATGTTACTCAAGATACACGAATGTGTGAATAATTTCAAGGAACAGAATAAGTGATTATTTAGAACACTTATGATTACATTACCCTATATTAGAGAAGAGTTTTTAATCTATATTGATGCATAAATAATGTATTGGGATCTGTTCTTAGGTAAAATGACATGGTTATAGTTTATAGCTCATTACAATTGATGGTCCCTAAGAAAAATTACCCGACTCCTGATTTGGAGTTTACAATCATATTTTTTTTGTAAATATATAAAGGATATTTCTTTAAAGATATAAATATGAAATATATACTAATCATAACTATTTGATTTATATACTTTCATAGAAGGAGTTTCATAAGTGATATATAATATGGTTAGAGTTGAGTAATGATTATGAATGCTCAATACATTACCATCGTGAGATAGTAAACAATGTCGATGATGCTTTGAGATGAACAGATCATGATAGATTATATTTGATAAAGATCATAAAATATCCATTATTCCTTGATTTTAAAATTATGAATTTGTAAATCCTGAATTAATGGGATAAATCTTATCTTTATCAATTGAATGTTCAACCATCTATCCAAGTGAAGATTAATGAGGCACACATGGAAGATGTAGATCTGTAAAAGAAGTATAGAAATTATCTTGAGTTTAATCATGATCATGATGTAATGATAAGGGTATGAATCGTGTATCTCTTTCATCCATAATAAATTCAATGAAAGAGGTTTTAGAGGAAGTTCAAAGTTATTCATACAATATTCATACTAGAAGTAAGATGTATAGATATTTTAATGAGTAATTATGGTGGAATAGAATAAAGATATATATTCGAGATTTTAAATTGTAATGATTGATATATCTGTATGATAAAGTTTAGATACAAAAGAATAAGTAAATTTAAAGTACACTACCCATACAAGAATAGTAATTTGAAAATATCACATAGAATTTTATCATTGGACTCCACAAAACCTCTAAAAAGAATAATTATATATGGGTTTTAGTCAATCAACTAATAAAGTCAAAATAAATCATTTAAATCCAAAAATATTTATATCTATAATATCATTATAATACATATAATAAGAAATAAGCATTGTCGCATGGAGTACCATATTCGAATGTGTTTGATTGAGATCTGAGGTTTACATTAATGTTCACACGAAGTCTTTATCAGGCTCTTGATATGGATTTGAGTTTTAGAACCACGTTTCAACTTCATAAATATAGTCAGTCTAAGAGAAAAATTAAAACCCTAGAATATATGTTGAGATATTATTCATTATTTTTTAAAGGTGGTTGGGATCAACAACTTTCTCTAGTTGAGTATTCATAAATCAATAAATTTCACTAAACCATTAAAATTTTCCATTTTGATGTACTATATGGAAAGATGTATAGATATTTAATGTTCAATAAATAAGATATGGAATGAAATCTATTTCGAACTATAATAGATGAAGGAATGGAAAAAAGTAAGATCCAATCCACACCATATCAAAGAAGCTGCTGATCTATAAAAAATATTTTAGGACAATAAAAAAAGTGTGACATATAATTTGATGTTGGTGATACGATGTAAATAAGACTTTCTCCATGGATTAATTTTATGGTATTCAGGAATAAAGGGAAATAAATAAGTAGGAATATTGGTCCCTTGGATATTCTTGATCATATCAGGCTAGTATCCAATTTATTGGAGCTTCCACAAAACCTCTCTTAGGTTCATGATATATTCCATGTATCATTCCCGAGGATGTACAGAAATAATTTTTTACATGTAATAAGGATGGAGTTTATGTGATTAAAGAAAAATATTCTTATAAGTAACAACCAGTGAAGATTTTGGATCATAAAAATATCTTATATGAAACATGGCCACTCATCTTTTCAAAGTTTTTTCAGTAAAACAATGATTTTGAGGATACTACCTAGAAAAATGAGGATATGATGAGGCAAAAGTATCCTCGTATATCCATATCAATGTGAATAATTATTAGGGAGAAATTAATATTTTGTGGGTTATAATGTATGACCCTGATTTTTTTAATTTTTTACAAATAAAATAAATTTCATTGATAACATGTGATATATGAAACATTGAGTTTTAACAAACCATGACAAACTATTAATTTTATTATGTAAAACTAACCATTACTACCTATCCATTAAACATAGAGATATAAATATTAATAGTGAATTAAAAATATTAATTATAATTTTTTATATAAATAAACATATTGATAAAATAGCACTTTATTTTCAATAAAGTCTTTATATGTTTTAAAAATAAAATTTTCTCAAAATGATATTTTTTTAGAAATAAAAATTTGTTTTTAAAAAATAATGAAAATTTATTAGATAAATAAACTTTAATTTGGATATAATTATTTCATAATTATCTTATGTTGAGTTTTTTATGAATTTTTTGAAAATATTAATTTTTTGATTAATAGAAATAAATAATGAATTTTAATTGAAAATTGAATTTTTTAAAAAATTTGTAAAGTTAATAATATTTAAATTTTAATTTGAACTAAAATTAGTTTAGTTATATATTCATTAATCCAATTTATCTCATTTTAATCATATTCATATTGAATTTGGATATAGAAACCTAGTAATCATTTGAATATTTTCTCTTTGAAATATTGTTTTCCAATCGCATATGTGTAATAATTTTAAAACAAAAATTTCACTTATTTGAATTAAATTTTAAAAAAGTATTAAACATATATAATAATAAATAATTTTTTATCTAAAATGTTCAACATAATTTTTTACCAAAAAGAATAGTGAAAACACATTAAATTAATTACTACAGTTATGGTAAAAAATGGGTTTACTATGTGTTAAAATAAAGATATAAGGGATAAAATAACCAAAAATCTTATCTAAAATATATTTTTATCCTTATTTATACCCTATAATTTCTAATTCTCATAAATAATATATTTTTATTCATTTGGATTGAATGAATGTGGGAACACCTTTTTCTTTTCAAAAGAATTACGAGTGTGCCACTCACCTCACTTATAAAAGGCCATCACATGTCCTATTGTCATTACACCTTCAAACTCTTTTTGTACCAAAACAGCCCAAATTAATTTATTAATTACCTCATATCATTCTATAATCCATATTATGTTCATAAATATTTCCTACAATGGATTATTTTGCAATCCTAATGAGCATACCAGAAAAAGAGGTCACCTTATTCAAAGAGAATTTTTATTTTATTTCCTCCTCCATCTCCATAAATTCATATTAAAACATGATAAAATTATAAAATAAGTATCATTAATATACTTATATGTTTTTATGATAATAAAATTAATGAAAATCATCTCCTCTTCCATCCAATGTGTTACAAAGTCATCATTCACTTGTATGGAGGACTGTCACCGCTTGGACCGCTATCATTTATTTTTCTTATAGCTCATCTCAAAAGAAATTTTAATTATGGATTAAATATTTATATAATATATTTATGATAATATTATAATTATATAATAATTATATCACAAATTAGTTCATACTTTTTTATTTTTTTAGAATATGATAACGACATTCGTGTGTATGGCGGTCTACCTCATCTCAAAGCGATGTGATTCATTCACACATTACATGGACGGTATTAAAAATGGGTTTAATTAAAAAAACTATATATGAAATAAAAATTATTTTGTGACAATAATATTTTATTTACCTTTTTTCATCCTGTTTGGAGATGGGAAAAACATTCATGCGTATGTACGACCTACCGTCACCTTGAATGGTGTATTTCATTTTCAATTTCTATATCTTATGGATTGCTATAAAAACATATATAATTAATATATAAAACATTTATTTCATGTTTAAAATTATTTATATGATCTAAACACGATCAAGTTAATAGGATAAAAAAATCAAAACATACATGAAAAATAATATAGTTATTTCCCAAAACCTGATTTTAACATAGAATTATTCATAAACATTCAATAACAGGTCATACATAAAAAATATATGTTATAATATATATATATATATATATATATATATTTGGTTCAGTAATATATTTATAATAAAAATATATTTATTATACTGGTGTCTTGAATTTTTATGATGAAGTCAAGACATATGTAAAGAGAGTTCTAGTCCCTATTTTATTTGTGGGTGGCATATGAAAATCCACCACTTGTTTCTTTTGTGAAGGGTATATAATTTCCCATTAAAATGTTATATAATAACTATAATTATTTTAATTATATTTAATGTTGAATTTGATATTATTATTTATTTTTGAATATAATTCAAAATAATACTAAATTGGTAAAGGATTTTAGTCTCACTTTTTTTACTTCTGTGAGACAGATTCCTTATCCACTACGTGTATCTTTTTCTGGGGTATGTTATGAAAATTAATGCATTTTATTATAATAATAATTACAATTTTTTGGATTTAAATATCCATTTTAGGATAACTATTTTTAGGGGTTTATAGATTAATAGTTACAAAAGAGGTAAGGTAATTTTGTCTTAATATTCATTCGTTGTGACAAATGTTATGTTATGAACCTATAATCCTATAAAATTTTTATATACTGACCATTTGACTAGTAATATCATAAATTTATTTATCATAATGATATTTTATGTTTCATTTAATGATATTTCTTGATGGGGATTGCATTTTAATGTTAATTAGGGGTAATGATTTAATGTTATAATCTATCTCTTTATCATGATTTATTATGATTATGTTTCTGATGATAAAATGTAACAACCAATATCTCAATAAACTCATGAATTTTATTATACTATGTTTATTCATGATATTAATTTCAAGATTTTCTCATTAATATCCCCTTATATTAATAAATATTTTTTTAAATAAAATACATCTTTATTTCTATCTATGGATGGAAATATATTTTCTTCCACAACCATGTTTTCAAAAAATTCTTTTATATTATCCTATTAATTTTAAAATAAGTTTATACCCATGTTTGAATTTTTAAAAAGATGTTTTCAAAGGAATCTTAATGAATTTTTCCAAAAAAATTTATGTTTGAATTTTACCAAAAAATAAAAATAAAAATTTGTTTTAATGTATATATTATGAACATAACATCCCATCATCGTGAACATTAATTTCATTTAACAATACATTATATGTTTTCAATTTTTTTTCAAATAAATTTAATTTCAAAAATACTTTCAACTTTGAAATTTTTTTATTGAGGAAATGATATTTTCCTCAACAAATTTTCTCAATACTCTTTTTAAATAAATTTTCATTTAATATGAAATCTTTTGATATTACTTATTCATTACTGGGGATATGAGGAGATGATTCCATTATTATTATTAATATGAATGTATTTTTATAAAAACATTATTATAAAATGCATTTATCTTCAATGGATTGCATGATAAAAAAATTCCCTTAAAATCATCTTTTTTCCATGGGATAAGCTATGATGAAATGAGTGAAATATTATAAAACCTATATCTTCCACATAGGTTATGATTTTATGAAACGTTTATGAAACACATTTTATTTCATGCGTTATGACGTGATGAATGTTATATGATCTGGAGGAACACATAAATATGGTTCTCTTTATGATATGTCTGGGACCTATATCTCCCTCGAATGTATTGGGTAATGATTTATATCTCATGATATAGACATGACTAGAACCAAGAGGGAAACCAGCATAGTAGGGTACTTTGTCCACTATGATAGTCATTGGAGTGAACCTAGAATACTATGATTGTTTGGGGAGTGAACCCATTCCACTATGGTATCCTTGTAAGTGAGCCTTTACTAATATGGAAAATATTTTATATACTTATGTGTATGACCAAAATTCGATGACTTAATCCATTTTTATGATCTCATGTATCATGTTCTTTGATTAACATAATATTAATGTCTTATAAATTTTAAATCTTTATTCCATGACTGAATATTATGATATTTGATATATAGGGTAGAGTATTTAATTTTTTGGATATCTAATTCTTAGGTTTCCCTTCCTTGGTTATGAATAAATATTTTTCATATGATATATATTAGAAGTGTTACTATTATAAATAATGTAGTGGGAGATGATTTATTTTCCCTATAATCCATTTGTTTATGTTTTCATGGTTCCAAAAACATTATACCTTTACAATTCGAAGGATTGTTTTTTTAATTTATTTAATGTTCCTCCAAAATCTTTGAATATCTATGTATAATAATCATGGTTATCTAAATTCTATATATAAATTGATTCTCTACATGTGGTGAACTCTTTTGAATAGATATAATGGAAATTGATTTCCATCAGATATAACATGTGTTTATGTAATTATTTATACTTCTACTATATACTATTATTATTTTAAAGTATTATTATTTGATATGGTGTTGTGGTACATTGATGGTTATTTGATACCAAGGTCATAATATCTACAGTAATCTATTGAGGCCTTCACTTAAAGTTGGGATCCTCTTTCATATATAGAGGCTTGCATGAGGACATGTGCCTCTCTATATTAGACTGAGTGATTTGGGTTGGGGTGTTAATTTTTTTTATCTAGGACCCTTTTAAATTGTCTCACTATTTTGTCTTGGAATAGTTTAGATATGATGATTGGGACTCGAGTAGGGAATCTGAGCTCATTCCTAAGAAAAAATTATGTAGTGGAATTCCGCATTACTATGGAATTATGAGTGATTTCATTTGTTTTAGGATCAGTTTCATGATGTTCTAGGGTGTGATTGTGATGTTATTATTTATGAGAATTTCTATTACCATGAAAAAAGTGTGACTATTATCAGGTATCATGGATAGGTATATAGATACGTATGTCATGTTCATATTTTCAGTTAGTGATACATTTTAATATTAAATAAAATCCAATAATGATAAGTTTAGTGTTTTCAGAAAAACATCATTGTTCAGATTAAATTAACATTGAAAAATAATTCCTATATTTATATTACGTATACATGGTTGTGACTAACATGATGTTACGATGATCCAGGATTAGTCTTGGTAGGTTAAAAGGGTTCATGTATTTTGGCTATGGGTATCTCTAGGGTGTATTTCATAGTATTTTTTCACACTTTCGTGTTCATAAAATTAAGTATTTATGTAATTAATCTTTTAAAATACGTTTTGAGATTATTTTTTGGAATTTTAGATAATACCACACCATAAAAACCACATTGTTCCAATGAGGGAAATTGGTTAGCATTTTCTAGTAGTAGGTAATCTTAATATTGTACCTATAATCATTTAGGAGGGTCTGGTTGAGAATTCCCCAGGTGTAGCTCTGATGGTATAGAAAGAAAATCCTCTTCATCCCGGTGTGTTCCACATAATTATTTTAAGACGTGGAGGTGACCATTGTGGATAGAAAATTACTATGGATTTCTCTCCATATTTATACACACATAACCCTCTATCCCTCCCAATAATTTGTGTTCCTCCACATTATGAAGGATGGATCGATATTCTAAAGGGATTATTTGAGCTTATAGGGATTAACTCTTGTCTTTAGGTGAATTCTAATTATTTATGAAACATGTACCTACCATGTGGTGGTGAAGTGAGATGATCCTGTTAAGGGTACATGATGGTCTGACATAGGATTATGTCAGTGGACTATTCATTTGTGTAATTATTTCTAGAGACTCTATGGTTTGATAAATATTAATATTTCATAGAGATTTAAAAGGGGCTAATGTTGGTGGTCGAATAAGTGTGTTGTTTATGGTGTTGATTAGTTTTTCTATGATATTTTCTAAAAGGGAATATCATAAATCTAGGGAGTTGGATATTATCATTTTTCCTGAGGTGGGGGAACATTTAATGACTTTTTACATAACAATATAATTTGATACCACCTATATGGATCTAACCTTTGACAAGTTCCTATTAGAAGAAAACAAAGTAGAGATTCCTCCTTTTCTTGTGGTGGCCTTCTAAGTGCCATTTGTAATACCCATTTATAATGGTAATAATAGAATATATGAGGAGATATTATATAATGTTTATAGGTGTATGATTAGGGAATGTTTTCATCTCTTTTTGTTGCAAGTGGGACCCTCCCATGTTTTTCTAGTGTTGAAATCCGGGGCATGACATGTAGTAGTTAGTCGTCAGGGTTTCATTCTTAATATAAAATTAAGTATTTCCAATGATATTGTTAAATATTATCCAGTTCATGTGTGTTAAATGGGTTAGAGCATATATAGGACTTAATAACATGGTCAATTGGACTCTAGTTAGATAGCATGGCCATGGGTGGGTTGCCTTTTAGTGGAGATGGACGAGAGTCTATATAGACAAAAAATAGATTACATTGCGTTTATTCTCATATATCAGTATGAGATCATAGTGGGTAGGTCCATGGATCCAAGATATGAATCTCTTATACATTTGGAATGGTTTTATTTGAGGTTGGAGAGTGTTATTCGATGTCTATAAGGATTATTTTTAATATTTTGATTCTCAAAAAAACATTGTATGATATAAGAGTATTTCACTTGTTTATTTTTACCAGTGTTGTTTTTGGTTTGGAGTTGATGGTGAAGTTCAACCATGATGTTATATCTAGTCAAAACCCTCAAGAAGATGGTGTATAACACTGAGAGTAACCCAGAGTACCTTAAAGTGGATGCATGGTACATACAAATATTGTGTTTTTAAATGTTATAGATGAACAATTTTTATTTCATTTTTGCCATGGACTATTTAATGTTCTTTCAAGATATCATTAGTTTCTATTTGAGGTAGGTTTTATTTACCAACCATAAGGGATAAGATTACATTCTTATCATTGAATTTAATCTAGAGGTAGGTCGAGTAAGACTAGACCATAGACTAATATTGGCCATTACAACACATGTGGCATGTATGGTTATCACAACTGGTCAATTGATGGTTAAATATGTTTTTTCTCTACTAGGAAATCATTATAAAGATATATTTTTATATATTTTCGTTGTAATCCATCTTGAAATTCAGATAGTGTTCAATAATTAACTAATACTTGGTATATAGCCTATACTGATTCCTCCAAATCATATGGAACCGTATGAGTTGAGAGAGATTAAGATGCATTCTGATGATATAGAGGAAAAGGTATTTATTCAACTGATCACTTATTTCTATGGTTCTATAGTATTATTCACTAAAAGGATAATGGAATCCCTCCCCTATATGTGGATTACCAAATGCTAAATCATTTCATGGTGAAAAAACTTCTACATTTCCAGGAAATGATGATGTATTTGATCAGTTGAGGGGGTCTTTATGGTCATCAAAGATTGATCTATTACTAAGATATCATCGTATATGTTTCAAGTAAAAGTATATACCAAAAATGAATATATCTACACTACCATTTAATATAAAACATTACATGATTTTCAGCATAATTATACATCAGATTACAAGCTAAGGATCTTAAAGTATAGTTTCTTATAAGACTTGGTACATAAAACTAAAAAACACGGAACATAATATAACATTATTTATTTATTCGTCATAAAGTACCCATAACATCCATTGTGTCCATACATACTCATTGGAAGACCTATGGATAACATGAAATAAGGGACGAGATAAAAACCCCATTAAGTGAATAACCATAAGAACAGAGCATTGGTACAAGGAATTGAAGGCCATGCATGATGATATAGAAATGAATTTATCATATGGAACTATAACATATAAACATAGAATAATAAAAAAAGGAGTCCAAAAAATGTGACATCAACATGAAACATGACTTTAGTACGAGTCAAGGCTAACCCCCAAGATCATTCCACATAATAGCACCAGCCAAGGCTAACTGCCAATACCATCGCACATAACATCTCAGGAGACATAATTTTACCCAATGTATGGTAGTGATATAGGAGGGAACCCATCATAAAAGTTTAGTAATAAATGTTCCACATAAACAATCATACATAATCAATCATAAATAAACATAAGTTTTAACCATGGAATGATTTTGGTACCATAATCAAGACCCAAAGCATTACATATGGGTGTAATAGAAAAGCAACCATGAAAGAAAGAAACTAAAGTATAAATGGACATTCATTAGGAAACAATTATACATTTACCTTGGAGAGTTATTTCATGTAGATGTAACAACATGTAATAATGTTATTCATGAAATTTTGGAATTAAAATATTTTTGATCGGGTTTATGGAAACTACTATAGAGCCTTTAAAATAAAAAAAAGAAAAATACTTTTTAAAAAGCTATATGTAAACCAGGATGGTTTTCATAATAAAAATTCATATTTAATTAATACATTGGTGTCTTAAAATAGAATATAGAGTTCCCTTGAAATTGATTATGAATTTGGGAAGCTCCCGGAAAATAGGTTTACTTGTCAAGAAGTATTGAGGAGAGAATCACTTAAAAAATGTATATCCTTGAAAGTGAATGAGGTATTGATATTGAAGCATGATTTTGGAGAATATAAATTGGTTTAATATTTTTTACATAAAAATATAGGACCACTTCATTTGGGTAAAATGAATGATAGAGAAACCTGAAGGAATAATGGTGGTTTGGGTGGAATCCCTTATGGAATCTCAGCATGGCATTATGTGTACTTAGGAGGACTTAAAGAGAAAGAAATGGATTTATAACATTTTATACCACATGATTTATGTATGGATAAGGTGTGAAATCATATCCCATCATTAGGAATTATACGTATAATGGCATAACATAGAAGATATTCTTGAATAAAAGTTGAAAAAAACAGAGGATCCCTTACCTAAGTCTGATGGTGTTCTCACCTTGATATCAATGACGTGGATAGCCAAATTAGGTTCCTTAATTAATACATCCAGAACCTATCAAATATTTATAATATTTATTATTGTCTTTTTGTTCCCATTTATAATCTTTTTGATTCATTATGAGGTTCAATTTCAATATTTTGACAGGGAGATCCTCATTTGGCCATACTTTTTGTTATTGCGGAAGACTACATTAGCAGACTCATTCATAATCTAGTCGATCAATATAAACTTAAACCCATTCAAGCCGCTATAAACCTCAATGTCCCCACTCACCTCCTCTATGCTGATGATATTCTTTTGTTTTTAAAGGGAGATCAAAGAAACATTTAATGTCTTAAGCAAGATATCTCTCATTACGAGAACATTTCTGGCCAAACTATTTTCTAGAACAAATCTCATATTTTCTTTGGAAAAAATTTCCTTGTTAGATGGAAAACCACTATCACCAGTAACCATGGAATTAATGAAGATTTCTTTCCCTTCACGTACTTAGGCATCTCAATTTTATGGGGACATCCTAAATCATTTTATTTCTCTAATATCACGGATCAAATCATAAATCAACTCTCTACTTGGAAGGGGAAATCCCACTCCATGGTTGGTAGAATTTGTCTTGTCAAATCAACCATTGTCTCTAAGTTAGTCTACTCTCTCATGATTTATAAATGTCCCATAGGTACTTTCAAGGAAATCAATACCTATAGAAAAAATTTTATTTGGACGAGAAGTATCATTGAAAGGAAACTCATCACCATCCCATGGAAGACCTGTTGTAATCCTCTTGATAATGGAGGCATTGGCATCAAAAACATAAAATTGTTCAATGACGCCCTGCAAGAGAGATTCACTTGGAATCTCATTAATAGCAACTCTAAAGCTTATGAATTTATAAATCATAGATTACTAAATAAACTTTTAAAAGGAAATTTTAATTTCATTAACTCCTTGATCTTGCCCTCCATTAGAAACACTTATCAGAAGATTATGGCTAACTCTAGATGGATGGTCAGCGCTGAGTCCAACATTAAATTCTGGTGTGACAACTGGATGGGTAATCATTTAATTTCTATATTGCCTCCGAATAACACTCTTATAGACACCAGCCATATTATTAAAGATGTTATGCACCTGCATAGGCATGATCTCCCCAACAGAATTGCTCAAATCATTGAAAATTATACCTTCTCCATTTCTGGGGACTTCCTTGTTTGGGAGCCTACTCAAAATGGAATACTTGACTCGAAATTTTATTACATGCACAACATCTCTGGGAATGAACCTAATTATAATGGGTGAGCACCTTCAATAAGGCTTGGATCAAACCCTCTAGGTTCACCCTTATTTGGCATATTGGTCACAATAGATTTCCCACTAAGACTCAACTTCAAGCCTTTGGCATTCAACTATTCTCAAAATGTCATTTATGTTATCAGCACAGGGAGGATTCTGATCATCTCTTTTTGTCTTGTGATATGACCATGGCTTTATGGAACTACATATTTGAGCTTTTTAATTGTTCATGGTCTTTATCTGACCCGATTTGTTTACCTTTTAAGAAATGTACTAAACATGATGCCTCTAAGAAAGTCAAAAAAAAATTTCTTGCGGCAGTGGTGGAACTACTACATGAAATCTGATATTTAAGAAAAGATCTTATCCATAATAATCACTCTTTTAATCTCAATGCAGGAAAAGATCGAATTCTCATTGTGATACATGAAGCTGCCTCAATTCAAAAAGATTGTTGCAGCAATTATATTAGAGACTTTGACATCCTCATACGTATCTATGTCCCGAGTATTTTCCCGAAGACCAAGAACCCATTTGAAGTATTCTGGCAACCTCCGATGCTGGGTTGGATTAAATTGAATGTCAACGGTGCCTCAAAAGGAAATCCTGGACCTGCTAGTTGTGGTTCCATTTTTAGAGATTCTGCTGACCATTTCCAAGTATGCTTTTATAGTGGGTGTGGGATTGCATCATCCATTGAAGCGGAGATGCTAGTAGTCATCCATGCTATTGATCTTTCTCTCCAAAGAGGATAGAGAAAACTATGGAATGAAACTGATTCTACCACCATTGTTCAAGCCATTTAGAATGGAGTTATTCATCTCGCTTGGCTGCTCACTACGCGTTGGATGAATGGCTAGAAATCACTTCAGGGGATTGACTACATTGCCACACAAGTCTTCCGTGAAGTGAATGCTGTTGCTGATGCCCTTGCCAACAAAGGTGTCCACCCGAGCATGATTTGGCTGGATGCACTGCCAGCTGATTTACTTCACCTCTTTGAACGAGATTGTAATAAAATCCCATCCTTTCGACTCATGTACCTTTTGTTTATTTAATTAAAAAATGGTGCTTCGATCTTTGACCGATGCATTACCAAAAAAATTTATGATAAAGTTGGTTGTCCAGAATTTAAGTTATATTTTATTATTGAACATATATAGGGTTAAGTGGTTTACAATATAATTATTTTACTTGGAAAGAAGTAGAATCATTATATAGAACATCAATGATAAACGCTTGAATTAATTTGACGATTTTCTCATTATTATCTTATTTTGAATTATTATTTTACATCCTGTGTGCAATAGGATTACAGAACAAAATATAATATAAAATACATATTTAATAGTTTGGATAAACCATGAAAATGGTTTCATAACTAGAATTTAATATGGTAATAGAAATTAATAAACAGCTGTCCTTGAATGTGAAAAATTAACACATCTTGGATAGTGTTCTCATTCTATTCATATAAAAGTAGAGGAAAGGGGAGATGATAATCAATTATAACATTATAATAAAAAATTAAATTACATTTATGTTATTGGAGTAATCCTACCATTTTGGTTAAGGGTGGTGAGGAATGAAATAATAAATTAACAGAACTTGAAAGGAAATAAAAAAATTAGAAGGAGGAATTTACCTCTTGAGTTTCCCTCTTTTGAGAACCTCTTAAGGGGAGAGGTTTTGGTCTTTTGAGGATACCAAATGATGATAGAATGGGGCAATGATGTTGGGGAGAGATTTTGTATGAATTTAAGTATTACAGAAGTCTTGATAAGAGTTAAGAGAAGAGGGGGGATGGTGTTGTTATTATAGTCAAGGGGAGGAGGTTTTTCTTAATATTATAATCATTCGATTATTATTTTCCAATAAAACAGGAAATAATAATGATTATTGTGAAGAAATAGTAATATGTGCATGTGAGTTCAGAAAATTGGACATTTTCATCATCCATGGCTCAATCATGATGCAGAAATTCAGTTTTTAGCATTTATTGTGAATTATCATATTTTACTATTCAAAAAAATTAAAGCCGTTTAGAAAAATACCAATGATTCATGCATACAATTTATCGACGTGTAGAATCTAAAAATTATTGAAATTATTGAAATTTTTTATTATTAATATGATTAATTTAATATTTATTTAAAATCAAAATTTATTCTAAAAAACCAATTTAAATTATTCATTTAAAAATTCCAAAATATAGGTACAACATACATTCAATTAGTTATTAATTATATACTATCAAAGTTAAGGTTACTTTTCATTAGGATATATCACTATTTATATGGGTAACATTACAATTCAGAAGGGTATGTTACTATTCACTAAAAATAAAGTTTCTCTTATCAGATTTTAAACATCTTAGTAATCGCTACCTTGAATGTCTATTTTTCAAAATTTAAAGAAATATACATGTCAAAATTATGATTGAAGGTCACAAAGAACTTATTAGTTCATTGTGTTTTAATTTCACGTGATTATATGACATATTTAAAAGAATGTAATATCCATTGAAAAAACATTTGGGCATTACATTCTTCCCCCCTTACAAAATTTCACCCTCGAAATTTCATTATACATTCTAAGCCATAAATAG
This sequence comes from Viscum album, assembly GCA_963277665.1. Taxonomy (NCBI): domain Eukaryota; kingdom Viridiplantae; phylum Streptophyta; class Magnoliopsida; order Santalales; family Viscaceae; genus Viscum; species Viscum album. The sequence goes on from OY728150.1 coordinate 499,294,452, forward strand.
GGGAATGTACTCTTCCTTCATTGCCTCCTCCAGTTCCCATGTTGCAACTTCATACTTATGGATCCGCCATATTAATTATGCCAGGTGAGTATTCTTGTTATTTAGGACTTTATCTCTATGATCCATGAACATCACTGGCTACTCCCCATATGAAATATCATTCTCCAACTATACCACCTCTGAAGAGAGTAAAAGTGAATGGTCTGTTATGTACATACTTAATAAGGATACATGGAAGACATGATGTACTTTAGACATGGTATGTGGAAGTGCCAGTAGATCGGCCCCAACTCCAAGTGAATCAAGGATCTCGAAGGGGTCGATGTACCTATGAATTAAAATTCCAATCATCCTGAATCTCATGAACTTCTTCCATAGAGATATACAAAGGAATAAAATGTCTTCAACATTTAACTCAAGGTCTCATCAACAATTTTCTATATAACTCTTCTATCAACTTTGGGTTGCCTTGAAATGATATTGAATGGTTATGACCATCTCCACAATTTTAGGTACTAGTATCTTGTAGTCACCGACATCATCCCCACACATCGATGTTCATCACCTTTACCTATAAAGGGATTCATATGGTGGAATTCAGATGATGAAGTGGAAGATATTGTTTTTGGAAAATTGAACCAGTGTAATATGTTGGCCCCATCCTCCTTTCAAGTCCATAGAACATTCTCTCAACATATCTACTAGTGTGTAAATAGTTCATTATGTTTGGAAATTAATTTGAGGATGATAGGACGTACTAATGTTTAGTTTAGTGCTTGGAGCCTGTGGGTGACTTTTCTAGAACATCAAGATGAATCTCAGATCACAATAGGATACAATAGATAGTGGTACTCCTTTCATACTTAACACTTCATCGATATATATCAATGTATCTTTATCCAATGAAAAGTCCTCTAGAATTGATATAAAATGAGAGGTCTTCATAAGACGATCCATAACAACCCATATTGAATTATTTCCACTAGAAGTATTTGGAAGTATAGTGACAAAGTCCATTGTGATGTTCTCCCACATCTATGTTGGTATGGATACTATTGGAATCATCCCCTTATACTTTCTTCTTTCAGCCTTTACTTGTTGAAAACCCATGCACTTTGATGTATACTCAGTAATCTCTATCTTCATATTGTCCCACCAAAAGTTCTCTTGATGATCTTGATACATCTCTGTAATCAATAGGTGGTCAAAGAAGGTCAAGCTTTGTGAACCTTCCAAAATATCATTTATTATCTCTAGATCAAATCTTACACAAAATCATTACCCAAATATTACAATTCTATCCTTGTAAATTTTGAAATTAATGGATTTCCCATTTTTGATAACTTCCACTCCTTCCTGAATTTTGACATCTTTTGATGAGAATACTTTATTTTGTTCATGATGGATGGTTTAGAAATAATTTGAGAAAGTATTGATGATATTTTCCCTTTGATGATTCCCATGTCCATCTTATTCCAATATAATAAGATCATATCCTTCTCAATTCTCATCATTGATAATGATGAAGTATCCATTCTATTTAGAACACCAACTACCTTGTTTTCCTTACCAGGATAGTAGTTGATTATGTATACATACTCCTAGAAGAGTTGTATCCATCTTTTCTGGTTCATATTAATCTATTTTTGTGTGAATATATATTTTAGACTCCTGTGGCCAGTATTTATCTCACACTACTCCATATAAAGATAATGACTCTAGTTTTTAAAACAAAATATCACTACTGCAAACTCGAGATCATGCGTAGGGTAGTTTTTTCTCGTGTATTTTCTAATGCCTTGAGGCATAGGATATCAATTTATCATATTTCATTATAACATAACTTAATACCTTCTTTGATGCATTTCTATACCCCATAATTTGTTTTTCACTTGTTGGCATTCTGAGTGTTAGCATAGTGATTCGAATCTTTTTAATCTCCTTAAAGAAGTATTCACATTCTTGATACTAGACAAACATTACTCATTTCCAAGTCAGCTTAGTCATTGGGTTTGAAAATTGTGAAATGTTCTTCAAAAATTGTCGATAATACCCAACTAGACCCAGAAATCTATTGAACACTATAATAGATGTTGATGTGGGACTCTCTTCAATTTCCTTTATCTTGGAAGGGTCCAAAGATATATCTTTTTTGGTGATAACATGCCCCATTAATTTTACATTTTCCATCTATAACTCATATTTAATATATTCTTCATACAGATTCTCACTTCACAATGTCTTCAGCATAGTATTCAAATGTTCCTTGTGTTCCTCCTTTCTATTATATTATAACAGAAAATCATTAATAAATACTAATAAAATTTTTTCAAGGTAATCTCTAAAGACTCAATTCACTAAATTCGTGAAAATTAATGAAGCATTAGTGAGGAAGAAGCACATCACTATGAACTCATACTGTCCAAACCACGTTTAAAAGGTAGTATTAGGAATATCTTCCTTCCTCACCTTTAATTGGTGATATCCTGACCAAGGCCCACATTAGTGAAAGAACTAGCTCTACAAAGCTGATCAAACAAGTCATATATCCAAGGAAGGGGATCCTTATTTTTTAATATTATTTAATTGAGCTCATTATAATCAATGCCGAGGTACATTGATCCATCATTCTTCATGATGAAGAAGTCTGTAACTCACCACATTGAAGCACTCGGGCATATAAAACCCTTTCCAGATTCTCTTATACCTCCTTCTTTAGCTCTTCTTGCTCAACATTGGAAATTCTATAAGTTGTCTTTGATATAGGTAGATATAAAAGAATAAGTTAAATTAAATCTCAACCTTTGGATCAGGAGGAAGACCAGCAAACTCTTCAAGGAATACATCAGTGTAATCCCTCACGATATGCATGTCTTCAAGCATGACTCTCTACTTTGTCGCAATAATTTGAGCTAGAAATTATTGATCATAAGGAATTATTCTGCACACATGAGAAATTTATTCTAAAGGATATTCATATTCCTCTTTACACTTGTAATGAATTAGAGGATTCTTTGGGATATGAGCAGTGATCAACATTTCTCATCAAATGATGTTGGATTTCTATAAAGATAGATAACCCACTCCCAAGATATCATTTAACTCTAATAAAGGATGTATGATAGGATTTTTTGGGAGGTCCAGTCCACAAACGTTAACCAGAGAGGAGTAATAAAACATTGATGATATAATTTCCCCATTCATTTCAGTCACAGATAACATATCCTTCAAATTTTTAGGTGATGTTTGAATAGTTCTACTAATATTGTATGATATGAAAGAATGCATAGAAATAGAATCAAATAGTATGTTTTCTATTTGTGAATGAATAACTAGCATAACTGTCACCACATCATTGTACAGATCCACCTTAGCAGTAGTGATAGAATAAGACCTTACTTGTTTCTTTTGAGGTTATTGTTGAATGCCTCCGAAAACACGTGGCTTAGAGAAATTGTTCACTTAATACCTATGATCCTTGAATATGTAAAAATATGCTACATGCTGAGTGTTGACCTGGGAATTCCTTTTTTTCATCCACATTAAAATGATTCTTCATAATCCATTAAGAGTTTTTAGCCTGATGTCCCAACATTCCACAGTTGAAGCAATTCTGGGTTCTCTTAAAAAACTTCAATGTTTATTCTTTGCAAAAATTTTACATGTGGCATAGTCAGGCTTCATTCCATCATGGGATTAGTTTTTTGAATCATCTATGTTGTTTTCTATTTTCCACTTCTTTTCACTTGGCCGAAGAGACCACTTAAATTCTCTAATCTGAAGTTCATCCTTGATCGCACAAAGTGGAATCTTTTCATAATTGTAAAAGTCTCACTTATCCAACACTTTTTGTAGAATCAGCTTTAGTATAATAATGAAGAGTTCCACCTTACATTCTGTGTTCATGAAAAAGCTAGAGGTGTACCTTGCAAGCCCTGTAATGTTTCCATCATACGCCCCAATGGACCAATATTCTTTTTTGCTTGAGTTCAAGGAACTCTCTTTCCATCTTGTGACAGAGGGTTTGAGGAAGATAATTATTAAAAAAACATTCTCTTGAATTCCTCTCAATACAAGGAATCAATTTCTTCTTGGGAATTATTATTCCTGATCAATTTACACCACTGATGAGCTTCCCCTATAAAAATTATAGACTGTGAATACAAAGTCCCCTTCATCCGATTACTGGAGGATATAAATTATCATTTCAATGGATATAATCCCCTATTACTTAAGGAAGACATCAGATGATCCACTAATCATGGGAGGCCATTTCTACATGTTGGACTCCGCGACAACATTTATTTCTTTGGAAGATGAGGGTGTTCCGCATGATTCCTGTTATTATTCATAACTTGATCCGATTTATCAGGTACTATCATGAAGTTTTGAGCACCCGTTTCCATCATACCACGCATATCATTAAGTAAATCATTACATTCCCTTTCACATTGATTATTATCATGTGTCTTTTGGCTTCCTGACATTACTTAATAAAAAGAACATACAATTAGAGGTCTTGAATACTAATCTATTGAGCATAGAAAAAAATTTTAACATAAAAGGATAAACATAAAAAGGAAGAGTATATCCAAACTTCTCATTCTATAGGTTTAAATCTTGGTTATCCTTGATCTACTTCTTAACTTATATTCATATGGGAATTTTTTCTTCCATTAATAAATATTTTTACTAATTTGAGGAATTTACCAAATAATATCCCTTGGAAGTGTCAATATAGGAGTACAACATACTCGTTATCATATACTAGGATACCATGTGTTAGGCCCGAAACTCCTTGTCAATGTTTTCACTCCTAGGTACATTTATACCAGATCCTCCTCTACCAGTTTGTATCTTCATAGGGATGAATTTTCTTGATAAACCACTTACTCTATACTTCCCAAAATTTAAGGATGTTTTCTTATAATTCATATCATCTATAGGGTTCTTAATAAAATGATCTATTTCTAATCACCATAAATAACTAGACCATCCTATCATACCAACTATAGAGACACTATCCATTTTACAAATATCATTATATGATTTTATGAATAATTATACATCAGAACACAAGGCATGGATAGTAATGTCTACTGTATTGGAAGACCATGTACATAAAACAAAAAAACATAGAACTAAATATAATATTTATGAATTTAGTCTTCATAAAGAGACCATAACATCCATTTTATTGATACAACATCATAGGATAACCAAGGTATTACATGAAGGATGGGATGATCTAAAAAGCGTAGTAAGGAAATAACCACAAGAACAAAGCATTAGTACAAGGAATTGAAGGCATGACATGATGATATAAAACTGCATTTAACATATGGGACCTTAACATATAAACATAGAATCATATAAACATAGTGTTATAGAAAATATTCAACAACATAAAACATGAATTTTCTATGAGTCAGGGCTATCCACTAAGATCATTTCACATAGTAACACAAGCTAAGGGTAACCACAAAGACCATCACACATAACATCTCATGTGACATAACATTGCCCAATAAATTGAAGAACTATCTGGGCACACCCATATTAATGCATCATGAATATGTTTTCCACATAAATAATCGTACATAATTGATCTTACGTTAACCAAAGGATTTCCAATGGAACGAATTGGGTACCATAATCATGGCACGAAGCAAAAAGATGTGTGCGACACAATAGTGTCCAAGATAGAAGGAAACTAATATATAAATGGAAATTCAAAAGGTAAAAATTATATATGTGTCATAGTGAGTGATTTCAAGTATAATTGACCACATGTAATGAACGTTTTCTTGAAAATTTGGCATAAAAACATTTTGAGCGGTTTTTAGGAAAATACTGTAGATCCATTAAATTAAAAAAGGGAACAAAACTTTAGAAAATCGTTGAAGTAAACTAGGAATGTTTTCTGAATAAAAATAAATAACTTATAAATACAATGGTTTATTAAAATATAATATAGGGTCCACCTGAAAACAAGTAATAATTTGGGAAGCTCCCTCAAAACAGATTTTCTTTTCGGGAAGTATTAAGAAGGGATTCACGTAAAAACATGAATATACCCAATGAAAATGAGGAATAGATATTTAATCCTTATTTTTGATATTATAAATAATATTTATAATTTTTACAATAAAATAACTAATAGCGTCATTTGGGTAAAAAGAATGATAGAGAAACCCGAAGGAATAAAGGTGGTTCGGGTGGAACCCCTTCCAGAATACTGGCTTGGTATTGAGTGTACATATGAGGACTTTATGAGAGAGAAAGGGGTTTATCATATTTTATACCTCATTAGGGATGTTTTTGGAAGGTGGAAAATTATACCCCATCATTATTAATTATATGTAAGAGGGCATAACCTAGGTTAAAATCTTGAATAAAAGTTGAAAGGAGAGGATCCCTTACCTTAAGTCTGCTAGTGTTCTCAACCTAATATAAATGATATGAATAGTAAAATTAGATTCATTAATTAAAAATAATAGGACCTATTATAAGTTAATAATAAAAATTATAATCTTTTTACGCTCATTTATATCCATTTTGATTGGTTATGAGGTTCAATATAAATGTTTGGGTCTCTCTGTTTACTTGAAGTTAATGATCCGTTAACTTATATTCTTGTTCAGATAAACATGTATGGTGAAGGTGGTTGTCCAAAATTGATGTTAGATTTCATTATTTAAATTTTCAAATATTACATGGTTGAACATTTAATTAGGTTACTTGGAATGATGATGAATCATTATATAAAACATTAATGATATACACATGAATTAATTTGATGATTTTTCTCATAAATAACATGTTCTGAATTATTATTTTACATCAAGTGTGATTGTGGAATACAAAACAAAACATAAGAAAAATTATATATTTAATAGTCTGGTTCAACCATAAAAATGGTTTCATGACCAGAATAGAATATGTTAATATAAATTGAGAAACTGTCATCCTTGAATGTGATAAATTTACACATCTCAGACAGTGCTTTCATGGTTAATAAAGTAACTCAATGTGTAATTACCATCTTGAATTATTATCTTCATGAATTGTACACTAGTGGAACATGAAGTGTGCACTTCCTTGTTTGGGGAAGATTATTTTTTAGGACGTCATGATATGTACTAGGGTTAAACTCCTTGTTCTGATCTCATATCATGTGGCTTGGGGCCATGTCCAGGGTGGTCGTGTGATAATTCAAGGTCATGTACTAATAAAAAACCAACGTATATAGACATGGGGTGATAGACATGGTTATCAAAAAAACCAGAAGACTAAGTGGTCATTTATCCAAGAAACACCATATTCTTGGTGGTACAAGCAGTGCATGAAGTGCGGATGATTGAACAATGTGGAGGGAATATGCGGTCAAGGGACGAGTGAGGTAGCACATTCCCTTAACAGGTAATACACGCCATGTACACATACATTGCCAGGAAATACATTTAAATGGGAGACATGATTAGGGGCCCGAGCTAGTTCACACACTGTTCGGACACCAGTTATGCCATGTACCTTTCTTGGGATCTTCTGGAGATCTTCCACCATAAATATCTCCCCCAAGACTCAGATTCAGGCTTGTGAGAAGCCTATTATGATAAAGTTTCCATATAGATCATGATGGAATCCATTGTAGTGGCTGATGAGTTAATATGTGTCATAATTTATATAATGACACTGTATTGATGATTCTTATCAATGGAATGTGATTCCGATGGATCTATGGGTTAACATCTGGTTTGGTACATTTCCCTAAAACTATATGATGTGGGTCCCCATGACTCTTTTTACTATTAGATTAGTTCAGCTATTCTGTAAAATGGTATGGGTCCCCTTTCTTCATATGTTTTATGATACGGGAAATGATAAGTGTGATGCTACTTTCATCAACACTCGATAGATGCTCTAGACCTATTAGGTTTTTAGAGAGAGGTGTTTGGACAACTACAACTCTATGATATCAGGGAATGGGTTTCCTATGCATATCTAATTTGGTAGAGATGGGGCTCCCCAAGGAATGGAATCTAGTTTAATACCTTTGGGGTAGTTCTTCAGGGGTTGGGCTCCCCTTATGGATTAGGTAGTGAGTTGCCAAAATCTTTTTATAGTTGTCTATTGTGGTCCCCCACCATTATAGGGTGTTGGCCCTATAAACTCATTTTCCATATAAATATGGTACTCCCCTATTGGACCAGGGTTTGGGTCCTCTATCCTTGGAGTCAGTAATCCCTTTGCATTTAAGTTTGTAGTTACTCTATATGTGACATATAAATATAATGGGTACTCCAAAATCATGTTATTGAGAAGGTCCTCTATCATTACTGTAAATACCCACTTTTGTTCTATAGTACATGTCTTCCATACATGTTATTTCGATAGATTTGGTTCTCCCTTGTTGTACAAGGGATAATTTCACCTATCCAAGGGATAGTACTCCCATGGCGTGTCTAGGTGCTGGTTACCCATAGAAATTGTGCTCGTATAGTTGTACTCCCCTTTTGTGGTAGGTTGTGGGTCATCTATACATGGAGTGATACTCCACTATCATATAAGAGTGTGGGTGCTCCATACTTTGAGTGGAACTCTCATGTCATACCATGGTGGGGGACACCATCTATGGAGTAATAATCCTCTATCTTCAAGTAGCTACGGGGAGTGGGTCCTCAATTGGAGTACGTTCTCCCACGATGTATTGAGGTGTTCTCCATTCCGTTCAGGAGAAACTTATGTTGCACAAGATGGTAAAAAGATATAACACCATAAACTATAGTGTAGTGTTGATGTATAAGTCCTTCATATTCTCTGTTATTAGAATGGACCCATGTAGTGAATATAATAGTGTAGTTCTCCCTCAACTATTTGCATTGGTGAGGGGTGGGGCTCTCCAATGGGGTTCTTACAAACATGCACACGATGTATATGAGCGTTGATAGGGCCTCTTGTACGAGCACTAGAGTTTGACCTATATAGTAGTTCCTGATGCAGCGTGTTCTTCCGAACATACTATCCAGAATGGTAGAGTGGGTCTTGAAGGTGTGTATCTATCATAAGGGCTCCATATGGGTTGGATGAGCTTGTGGGGTGTGTTCTCTAGGTTTGTGTCACATTTACATCCTCAAGTAAATTCATGCAGCTGACCTTGAGGTCAGAACCTCATGTGACTTTGAGTATGAGAATAGTATAGCTCAAGATTTCTCTGAGTCCTTAAGGAATTGTCACATGTCTGAATTGACAGACCTTGTGAACTAATACCACTAGTCATGTATAGTTGAGGATGGTCCTATATGGAGTTTCACTCTCAATTAGGTTCCCTCTTGCTAGGTCAAGTAGACTGGTTCCATTTAGTGTATCCAATTTTCATTTCGTGTTTTGGGGTACCAAATGAGTATTATTATACTCACCCCTCCACAATATTTTCTCACACTATTGTTTTCTTTTCCAAACCAAATTCCTTTTGATGGAGTCCACAAAGGACCTAATGTAGGATGTGCTTATTGATGAAGAATGTTTGAGGTTTTTATCAGACCTAGTCTGAGGAGATTTCTAGCAGTTTCATTTGACAGTGTTCCCTTCCCTCTAAGCAGGTTGGTTACATTTATATATTTTTGTTGGAATTTTTTATTCCTTTAATGAACTTTTAGTACTTATTTTGTATTCTGGATTAGGATAGAAAAATGCATGAATTTAATTTCCATCATTTCTTATATCTCAAAATTATTTCATGGAGGTGTTTGTGGGTCCGTGCATAGAGGTACCTTAGGAATAGGCCTCTCATATGTGTGATATTCCTACTAATTAGTAGTTTCCACCTGCTAGAAAATGAGAGGTAGGCTCGTGGAGTTTTTGAATGGACCTCGTCAGGTCAGGTCGTGATGTAGTTGTATCAGAGCGAGTTCAACCTTGGAACTACATTTTGGTGATATTGGTTTGGGTTTTTAAAGAGATATTATTGGGTTATTTTGTGTTTAGATCTCTTTATAGAGTTTTCATTTTTGGTACAACTAATAATGTATCCATTCACCAGAAATCTAATAACTAACATTTTGAATAAATACATTAGGAAATGGTCGTATGGAAATAATGGTACATGAATCATATATGATTGGGTTGCAGGGTCCTTGCCTTTCTTGAGTCAGTTCCAGGGATATAATCATTGACTATGGTGTGTCTAGATTTTCATTCAGAATTCCACCCTAAAGAAAGATAGAAAGGGTTCCATGTCTGGGGTACGATGAAAATCCACCCGATGAATAGGTTTCAGTGTAGGTAGTAGTTCAGAGGTAGTACCTCTGGGTGGTCCACAGTTGATCATCCAACTATTGAGAAGTTGATTATGCTGGAATTTATAGATTAGGATATGCATAGGCTGATTTCTCTCAACGAAGTCTAAAGGCAGTGACCAATAATGTATAATGATGATCCAGACCACTAGGAAGATAATTAATGGCTCAAGATAGCCACACATATTTTTCACCTTGTGAGGACACCTCCTGAGAAAATGGTGGTCATAACAGCAAACCTTCTGCTGGTTTTAGCTATGCGATGGTGGTGTTTAGTGATGCAGAACTATGATGTGGACACTCTCACTTGATTAGAGTTTGACTGATTCCTCAGGGAAGAGTTTTACCATGTCACGTTGATATCCATACATATCCCTAAGCATCTGTAGCTTCTACAGGATAGAATGACCATGGAAGAGTACTCAATGATGTTTACAGACCTTTTGTGTTACTCCCTTTATATGGGCCGTGACACATTTTTTAGATCTTAGACCTTTTATAAGGGAATCTGAAGGGTTGTTTGATAATGTTCGGCTTCTTTATTCATTCACACTTATGCTAGTGTACTGGAGTGAGCTCAAGAATTAGTGAACTTTCTAGTGGAGGGACAACCATATGTGGCTTGTAGTAGTGGTTATGAGGTTGAGATGTATGCAACAATTGTAAGAAAGACGATGACAGGATCACTACGCTAGATACATACCCATTCCCAGTCTCAAACGTTAGGTCCTATAGTGAAAGTGTTGTGTCAAGGATCAGGGCAGTCATTTGAGAGGTCTTGTTACACTTGTGATAAACATATATATCTTTTTATAGATTTTATGACCCTCCATGCTTCTAAGGGTGACCGTTCTATTGAATAACTTGGAAGAGGAATTATTTGGAGCACGAAGTTCCCCATGATGTAATGTGTGATAGAGGAGTTGTGAGAGTAGCATAAGGTGGAAGGAAGATCGATATGTTTCCACCACCACCCCAAGTGGTCCATGATAGGCTCAATGAGTTGGTTGATGGGGCATGAAAAGATATAGAATATAGAGTCCATTGACCCAGAAGACTCAAGGGTGAATAAAGGTACGCTCTATATCCATTCTATTTTATGTAGTAGTAATTGTTTTACATAGTTGTGAGGTACTTTTTCCTTTTCAATTCTTACACAAGGTTTAACCAGGGTGTCATAGGGAAATGTCGTAATTCTATGTTGGTATTGTTTGACATAAATTTGGACTCATGAAAATGATGGAATATTTCCCAACCAAGACACATTTCAGTTACACGATGAAAAATGTGATGGTCAGTCAATTATACACAAAGAATATAGTGTTAGGGTATGGTGGATGAGTTTCTAATAATTGTTTGTTCAAAGTGATATTGTGTGCTACAGTGTTAGAGTAGGCCCTTTCATTTTCAATAGAGTATTTGGGTTTTTAACTAATTATTAGCAGCCCTATTAGATAGATATCATTGTGTAGAACCATTCCATAGAGGTATATTTAGACACTAGGATGTTTCGGCAGTGTGGAATTGTTTCCTACCATCCATACATAGATCAGATGCCACTAGCGTGTGTGGCAGATTTTTAGGTATGGAGAGTTATGTTGCAGTTGAAGATTTGACAATGAAGTTCCCAGTAATACCAAAGGATGACACATGGGAATCCCTTTTCTTATTGGTACCCTGATGTGATTTATGTATACCTTGAATGGAAGATGCTTGAGGAGGTCATGGTTTAGTTCTTCTAAGAGTGGATGTGAACTTTGGGGTGATGTTGGAAACTACGTCATGTAAGAGAGGTGGGGTACTACTGGACCCTATGGATATATATGGACTGTGGTGCTTGGTGCCTTTCCACCTTTCACAGATGAGGAGACATGTAATGATTTGTTTCATGATTTCATCCCAGTCATATCTTGATGTGATTGTGGTTTGGATTTTTTTTCCCTGAGTGTGTACTTGTAATAATCACAAAAACAATTGTTGTGTTCAATGGTGTGGGAGTTTTAGTGGAGAGATCAATTTCTCTTATTTGTGCCTAGGATTTTTCTTGTTTGGGTTGAAAAGCCTTTGGGTGGAGAGAATTTAATTATTTAGGTTATGACATCTATGAATTTGAATTATTTGTAAGAATTATTATAGAGACCGTTGTTATGTCAGGATGGTATTCTAGGGACCATAGAGCCTCATCATGGTTATTTAAAAAAATATTAACTATTGTTTTCCACGCATGCATAGTATCTCATGAAACATGTAATAAATCTCGAGTAGTGTCTCAGATTGTAATTCTAAAATATTATTTGAGTTCAAAATGTTTGTTTTATCTTAGGTTCAATATAAAATTTTCCAGGCATTGTACGTGAGTGGGGGTGAGTAGGTGAGGAAATATATGTCAATTTTATTAATTAAATGAAAATTTTAATTAATGTGATTAACCTAACCCCCCAACACCATTCTTATATTTGTTCATACGAAAAATGAAGAGCACAAACCTTTTATACCCTTTTTGATGTAGACAAAAACCAAACCAAATTGAAACAATGAGGAGTTTTCGATATCTATTCTTGGTACTGATCTTCATCAGGTTGAGGAAAAGCATGATCTAGTGATCATTATAAACCCAAAGCATCATTGATTCACACAATAGATAGGGGGTTTTAGTTTTGTTCACAATCCCGTTTTTATGTGTTTTCATAAGGTTTTAGGGTCCTATTACAATTTTTAGAGATCCCTTATAAGTTGATCTGTAGTTTTTGAAGAAAACTGGGGTGAATCGAGCGACTCGCAAGGTAATTCCAATTTAGAATTAACATCTACAAGAAGTATATTACATTGTGAAATTTCTCTTGTTCTGCCCATTCTAGAAAGATGAATTTTGGGGACAACATGTCATGTAACCAGGATAATTATGTATAGTGACCCCAATTCTCCTAGTCTAAGGCCATGGACGAGGTGGTCATGTGATAGTACATGGCCATGTAGAACTAAATGGCCAAATTACACGATCATCTGGTTACGAGAATGGGCATGGGAAAACCACATGACCAAGTGGATGTTTAACCGATACATTCCTTGTTCTTGGTGGTACACACCGTGTGTGGTGCATGGATGGGAAAGTCATGTTGAGTGAATAAATGGACATGTGTTAGGTAAAGAAAGACCAATAGTGTATGGGTTGTACACGATGTGTATGCCTACCTATATAGGAAATACCTATAAACGAGAGACATGATCAGGTGTAAGGGTGGCTCATACAGCTTGTGGACCATAGTGCATACCTTGTAACGTCATTGGGATGTTCTAGAGATCTACCACCTTGTGCATCTCTTCCCCTACAACTCAGATTCAAGGTTGTGAGTATTCTATCTGGAGCATTTTTTTATGTGGAACCCGAGAGCGGCCTCCATAGTGTCCAATGAGATATGGTTGGTGAGATTTTGAGAACGATGTAATATGATTTTTTTTAATTATGGGTAATGTCCAGGTTGTATTTCTAGGTTGAAATTAGGGTTAGTACCATTCTCCATATCCTTAGTATGTGGGTCCACTAGACTCTTTAGGATTCTAGAGAGGTGCTCCCCTATTGTAACAGGGAATGGGTCCCCTACCAGTGTTAGTTTTACAATGTGAGGCATGATAAATGTGACACTTTTTTTAGAATTATTGATTGGTTAGGGGACTCGTACTCTCCTAGGAAATTATGGGTTTTGTTTCCGAAACCAATATTATTTGGTAGGCATGGGACTCCTGAAATCATGGGTGTAGGTTCTATAACCTGGTGGTAGTTTTTCTGGGGATGTTTTTCCCAATTTAGAATAGGGCGGGGGTTCCCCATATCATTAATATAGTTGTAGGTATTTCTCCCCATCCATTGTAGGTTATGGTCCCACCATACTGACTGGATAGATAGTTATGGTGCTCTACTATGGGACCCATGTTTGGGTCTTCTATCCATGTAGTTGGTACTCCCCTTACGTGTCAGGGTTAAGGTCATCCATATGAGATTCAAAGATAGATTGGGTATACCATTATCGTGTTAGGGTGCACCTCCTTTATCCAAGGAGTCATTACTCTCCTATCTCTCTAGGATTTGGGTCCTACATACGTGTTATTCAGGTAGATTTGTTAATTCCCTATCTTACTAGGGAGCACGTCCTCTTGAATGGGGTTATTACTCACCAATTATGTTAGGGTGAGGGTCCCTCTTAGTCATGGAGCTGGTAGAGTGGTACTCCCCTTTCGTGCAAGAGTGTGGGTCATCAATCCATGGAGTGGTACTCTTCAATCATTTTTGGGTGTGGCTCCTCTATTGTTTGAATGGTACTACACTATCATACCAGGGTATGGTTCCTAATTTATAGAGTAGTACACCCTTGTGTTCTTGTCATGGTGGGATGTGGGTCCTCCATAAGATTTAGTGATCCCTTGATCGATTGAGGTGTGGGCCACTCCATTTAGGAGAGATACAGGTTTCATGGGATGGTTATAAGATAGTGATCCCTTGACTATAGATACTTTACGAGGTGAGGGTCCCTATGGTTTTTCATATTAGATAAGATACATTATGTGCATAATATGTAGCAGTTCTCTATCATATGTGTGTATTGGTGACTGGTGGTCCTCTATACTTGGGTTCTTATGACCATGCATAGGTCATGAGTTAGAGTTTAGAAGACCTCTGGTGTGGGGAACTATAGTTCAGAAAAGATATTTTTTCATGATGGAATGAGTTCTCTCAAATGTTCTATAAGGAATTATGGAGTTTTCCCCAATTAATTGTATCTCTTAAGTAGGTTAAATCTAGGACTTTTAAGCTCATGGAGGGTGTTTTTCATGGTTTTTGTTATATATAGTTTCTCGAGTTGAATCCTGTAACTGGCCATGTGGTCGGAACCTCGTGTGACTTGGAATCTGAGACCAGAATATTTGGTTGTTTATGGTTTTACATTTCATGTTTCATGTGTCTAGGTTGACATCCCTTATAGACAGAGTTGACTAGTCATGTAGAGCTGAGGATGGTCTGAGATAGTTATTCAATCATGGTTGGGTTTCCCCTTTCTAGGTTAGGAAAACTTAGTCCTTTCAATTACTATCCTTTTATTTTTTGTTTTTGGTGTACCATCTGAGAATTGTTATACACAACCCTTCACATGATATTACCATAAATTTTATTCCTTTAAATACCATTTTCCTTTCAATGGAGTCCACACAGGACCCAAGGCAGGTAGATCTTATCGAGATAGGTTTACCAAGGTCTATATATAAAATGGGCCAATGTGTTTTCTGAAATTTGAATTTGATAGAGATCCCTTCATTATGAGAAGGATTGATGATAATATACATTTTAGGGGGTGTGTGTTTTTCCTTTTTTACAATTTTAGTAATTCTATTGTACTCTGATTTGGGATAGATGTTTTAATTCATTTAATTTCTATCGTTTTTCGCATATCTCAATTGTTTCATGGTGGCCTTTATGTGTGCATGAGTGTAAGTAATTTAGCCCAAGGTCTCCCATATGTATGATATTCTTACTCGATAGAATTTAACAGCCCATGGGCTATTAGAGGAAGTCCTGGGTATTTATTCTCCATGCCCTATTAGGTCAGGTTATGAAATTATTCATTGATGATATTCTGGTGTATTCTCTTACCCCAAAGTTACATACAAAGAATTTTGGGATCATTATAAGAACTCTATAAGGTAATTTAACATATTACAATTTATTAGAGTGTCCCATTTGGATCAATAATGTATAATTCCTTAGTCATGTGGTATTTTTGGAAAAAATACATGTTGATCCTAAAATGATGTAGAATGTTATGTCTTGGCCCAAGCAAAGAAATTTGTCAAAAATATATTATTTACATGGGTTGGTAAGATATTATAATATTATTATCATAGTATTTTCTCAAATGGAAGTGCTTGTGATTGGAATGAAAAATAAAGGGGTCCATGATAAAATGGAATAATAAATTAGAGGTCATAATTAATTAGTTGAATAGGGGGTTTATGTGCACTCTGATTCTGATTAATGTTGAATGATGGATTGGTAATACTGTCTACAATGATGCTTCAGTGGTTGGAATAGGGATATCATAATATTGGGAGTTTTAGTGCACACCTATGGTTGTTTTCTGTTATAACCTCTAGATTATAAATTACCTACCCATGATCAAGAGTTGCCTGTATTGGTCTATGCTTTGATTTCTTTGCCCTAATATCTCATCAATGGAATATTTATCATCTCTAAGGACCAAAAAATCTCTTGGTATAAATTTTATAAGTGAGATATGGTCCCATGTAAGATTCTCTACCTATAATATAAATAGAAAATAAATTTGAGATGAAATACGTCTTTTCAAAAGGAAATATAATTTGGCTTCCCTCAATAATATATTGAAGGTAATGAGGTCTCAAACCTCAGAGGAAGAGTAAAAGATTATCAATTTACTAGAGGAATTGAATTTGGATGTATCAATTGACAAAGGGATGACGAAATAAAATCACATAATTGTTAATTACTCATTATAGCATTGTTTAAAATATTTCCATAAGTCTAATCTAGATTTTCAGGAGATTCTAGTGGGGTTTGTGGGATAAAATCAAGTTAGAGGATGATATTTGGATGGGAATGATGTTCAATACCCACACGGAAGTGTTGTAGTTCCAAAATTTATGTGGGAGGTATTTATAAGATGTTCCCATACTTCAATGTTAGTGGTACATCTGGGGTAAAACAAGTTCTATCATCATATGAAGCAATATATATTGGGGATGGTCATGAGGAAGGATTATGAATAATTTTCAAATCATTTCCTTGCCAGCCAGAAGGTGAAGGAAGAACACCGACAAATAGGTTGTTTGATTCAGCCTCTTCTCATACCTGTTTATAAATAGGATGTTGTGATTATATATATTTTTATGGGTCTACCTGTGAACCTAATGATATGAGATGGTTGTTTGTTGTTTTTTGATCATCTACTAATGATTGGACACCACATAGTGATTCAATATAATCATTTTATTGATGAAAGAAGTAGGATATTATTAACAGAAAGTCAATATAAAAAACATCCAAAATTCAATTAATATTTATCCTTTTGTGGATATTTATGTTGTACCATGTCAGATATTATTTTGATATCTAGAGTTCGATGATTCAGTAGTGATCTGGGTGAACCTAGTGCTATAAATTTTGAGAAGGTAGAATTGATTCCAAAATGGATTGTTTCTAATAAAATAACAATGTGTTCATATTTCCCTTAAATGTGATGGAATTTTATCTTTTCTCTGGGTGATTTGGTGTTCTTGTGGGAATCACCTCGGTTTGGAATCCACATTTTAGGAAACATGGGAAATTAACACCAACATTGTTCAATCTGTTCCTAATTATGGAACCAAATGGGATGTTTTTTTATCAATTATATATTCCTACATGACATTGAGGTATTCACATTGTGTTTTATATGTCACCACATTGGAAGTATGAGATGAACCCATCATATGTGATTGATGATAACAACATTGAGTTAGAGGAAAATACTTCTCTCAATGACCATCTACTAGAAATAATTGACCAAAAGAAGAATGTACTACATGTGAATATTATTCCTCTTTTTTGAGTTTTTTTATAACATAGAGATATCTAGGATGAATATTGGGAGTGGGAGTTAGATATATAGAAATAATGGATGATATTTTTTAAGGATACTCCTACGGTTGTTTCTCGTGGATATGAAATCCTTAGAGGGAATGTCTATAATTTCCATAAAATTTTTAAGGATTAAAGTATTTTATTTACGGATTGTTAATGTGATTTTTTACCAAGAGTTTGTTAGTGTTGTTATTATGAGTAGCTTAGTGTTGGTTTTATGGAAATAGTGTTAGGATTAAAATATAAGTACTAGTCTATAGAGGCATTCATTGAATATCCCATAGCGTCACTTCATGAAATTTTAGAAAATAGGGTAACCCAATTCCTAGAGGGTTTTTAGACCATGAATCATTATTTCATCCATGAACTACCATATATTTGGTATTTGAGGCTAATGAATGCAATTTCTCCTTAGAACACCTCCTTTTCCTTCATCATTTATTCCTTAAACCCTTATATTACATAAATGTGGGAGGAGGCTTCTACATGTTTTTTTGGTCATCCAATGACATATCTTCTTTATTGAAATTATCACTCATTGTGGTGGTTTCCTCTTGGTTACTCTAACACCATCTAAGACATAGATCCCATTTTTACTTATTTTTCATTTCCCCAATTTTGTAGAACCCTAATGTGTGAATGTTGGTCAAATTTTAGGAATATGATAAATTTGTTTTTTTAGGTGGAGATTCATGGTAATTATTTTCAACATTAATTAGTTATAAATCCATACATTTCTAAAAAACATGAATGGAATTGTAT
This sequence comes from Viscum album, assembly GCA_963277665.1. NCBI lineage: Eukaryota > Viridiplantae > Streptophyta > Magnoliopsida > Santalales > Viscaceae > Viscum > Viscum album. The sequence continues at coordinate 499,313,160 of OY728150.1, forward strand.
ATAGTGATGTTCATATGGGTGTCTTTGTATCCTATGGGACCTATATATTTGATTGGGTGATGTCCATATCATTGTAGTTGTTAAATTATAGGGGGATTGTGAGTTTTATTCATGTAAATTGATAAACATGGACCCCACATAAGGGATAGAGTTCGGGTTTTTTGTTTTCGTAATTCTTCATATAATATTTAATTTCGGTAAAAAAATTGAATGAGTTGTTAAAATAATATAGGGATCTAGGGGATGAATTCCCTTACTCGTGTCTTCCTTTGATGTATATTTTTTTATTCCTTCTTCTTGATGTGACTTCCCATGAATCTGTGGGGTTGGATTGGTGTGATTCATGTGACATCCCTAGAGTATTTAGGGATGAGATGGTGTTCTTGATGTGACCTCCATAGAGTATCTCAGGACTGGTTATTGTGCATTATGTGACCTCCATTATGTGTTCTGAGATGGGTTGGTTTTATTTTTTTCAGGTCATGACTTGAGATAAATGGAACGACCCTTATGTTTCATTTAACATTGAGATCTTGAGAGATATTTTCTATCTCCATGGAGCTGAACCAAGTAGAGGTGTTGTTCATGGAATCCTATTGTTGGTACAATAACCTGACTAGAAGTTTGCTTTTCTACATTTATTTCCAATCATTGCATAAATATTTATATGATAACTATAGTTAATTTAAGATGAATAAGTGGTATTATATTGTGTTTATACTCACAACCTACATGATAAAATTAGCACACATCCATACTTTATGTCAAAGTTATGTCCAAGGATAGGGCCCAACAATAGACTGCTATTTTGATTTTGGTGGACTAGGATAGAGGTTATTCCAAGACATGCTCTGAGATATTTTATAGTGATATATCTTTTTATATATTTTTGGTTATATATACATGGATCTATCTCATGTGTGCATCACTTCTAACATGATGTACTTGATGTTGTATTCCTTTTGATATATAAATTTTAATGTTTTTTTCTTATGTTTTATGATCCTTTTAAATTTCCAATTATTATTATTGTGTCAGATAAAATGTTACTCTGGTGGCTCTCTTATAATTTTGGCATAATATCCCCACCATTTCATTTTGGCCCTCACTACTAGTCGAAAAAATCATGCATATAAGAAAGCATGTATGATGTCATGTTCCACCTTTGTCTATGACTGGTTATATATTATTTGGTGTTACAATTCATTTACCACGCTGAATATTTGTGATTCAAGTATTTCTAAATTAGTTATAAATCATAATAAAATAAGTATTTCAATATATGAAATATTGCATCATAGTTTATAATTTAACACTTAGATAAATGTTTTTGTTAAAATAAATCCAATACTCATTTTAACAAGAATGAATCTATTAAGTGATCTAATGTTTACTACGTTTATTTATTGAAACAGTAATAACACTTCACATGGTACACGAATGTACACATTAGATCATATAATTCTTCTGAACTCCCTTAGTTTATATATTTGAATACAAATATGGGATAAGTAAATTTCATATGATTCCTAAAATGTGAAACTAATATATTAAACTCAACTATGAATACACATGTAGGAATTGAAACCATTTTTATTATTCCTTACTTTATTGTTGTTTCTTGTCATGTTACCTTCCTGGCCACATGAGTAGAAAATTGATTCATGTTCCACACTTCCCCCCAAAATATTTTTTCACATGGAGGGACGATGTAATGGAACAATTGAATTTGAAAAATTTATACAGTTTTAAACCTCGTATTTCAATTCAGTCACCCAAAAGGATTGGAAATCAAGTTCCCTCCTACTATACATCCATTGAAACATAGTTAAAATATTCCTAACAGGATTATCTATACTATTCAGTCTATATTTTTAGAAGAATATTTAATATATGGGTAGTAATGATGATTAAAATATATTAATGAAAAATTTATTATCCTAATGGAGGAATAACTCCACTTCCAGGTCATTATCATTTAGTATATTGAAGGCATGTTCACTCGATTGTTATCCATAATCCAGTAAACTCTAGTAGATTGTAGTGAAAATATCAATAATATTGGGCCTCTAATTCTCTTTTTTATGATCAAGGAGATCAGTTTTCATCGTGTAAGCATCCTTTTCCTTATTCTCCATCATTTGATCTGTGAACATAGCTGATTACACAAATCAATGAATATAATAATAATCTAACATGAATCACTTAAAGGAATATTTTCACCATTGTTATCATGATGAGGTGGTTGATCAGGACTATGATATTCATTCACATAGAAGAACTTTTCCTAAAAAACATTACTGTATGACTAACTATTGAATATTGATAAATAGTTTCTAGGGAGAACACGGTCTCTATCTTGAAATTATAATTTTATTCGATTTTTAAATAATAAATTTTATTGAATATGTAAAGATAAATTGATTATATTATCTTGGTTATAAATTTTGGTGTAATATATTATATTTTATTAATATATAAATAGTTTATTAGGACCCAATAGTCCTCACCAATGGATTGGTAATATCCTATCATGCAGATATTAATGTATCTAGGATAGTTATTTATCTTCTCATAACGAAGAATTTATCCATAAAAATTATTTTAATGTATTTAGGTAGAAGTTCTTTCCAACTATAAAAACATGAAATTCCATGACCCATTCTGTGGACTCTCTAGTCTTAAAAACATTGAATTTAATTTACTTAATATTTTGCCCCCAAAAATATTAAACAGAATTTTTACAATAAACATAATACCAATTTGGATGAATAAATCCATTATCCATATTATGTCCCCTTGATATATGAAAAGTGTCCCCTTCATTGTCCTAACCATAGCATTAACAATGAGTGAACCTAAACAAAAAATATGGAATTCATTTTGGGCTTAACATTTTCTTTTATGTATTATTATCATCATGCAATATTATTTATTTAAAACTTTTAAATGATTAATAATAATATATGGATTTTATATAATTAATTTTACATGTATGATAAAATTATTATTGAAAAATCCATTTATTTAATTTCATTTTATCATTAATGTTAATTAATTTACATTATTTGACCATGATAAAAAATAAAACAAACCATGCATTAAAAAATAAATAAATATTCATGAAATAGAAATTAATATTTTTGGTATTATAATGAGTATTAATTATTGGCTAGTTTATCAAGTAGAATATAGGTCACCCACTGAAACTTCTGAATTTCTCATTGATCTGGTTTTGGATTGAGCTGCAACATTCAAACATTAACTGGTGCATATCCTTGGTTGGTTTCACCTTGGATTGAACTAGAATTGTATCCTATTATAAGAGATCCATAATTTACATATTATTACTCACTCACAGGTGAGGGGTCCCCAAGGGTTTGAATTACACAAAATAAACCACGGATATGAAGGCTCGTTGTAAAATCCAGAACTCAGAATCCACTAAAAAATTCCCCAAACCAAGTCACCAAGTGACCTCAAGCCGGACTCCCTATAATGTAGAGGCTAAAAACTAGTAATGAGGTTCTAATAGAACTTTTTGGGAGACTATTCCCTCTTTATTAAGGTGATCCACAACAGATAATGTAAAAATAAATGAAACAATAGACAATAAAAATGCATTACCAACAATTTCAAAAATAATGGGTACAATCCGACAACCAAATTGTAAACATCCTATGTCATTTCATAAAGTTCCAAGTGTGATGAATCCCCAAAAGTAAAGATAAATAGTAGAATTCCAAAAATGGTTTTTTACACCATGTCTGAATCCCTCATCCATGCACATCCCACTTCCAACTCAACAATCTATCACATGGCCTTTCCACTTTTCATGCCATGCAACTAAGAAATGTACTCATGTACCCAATTAATGCTCGAGAAGGGTGTGTGTACAATTCAGTAGGCCACCAACAATGTTGCCTAAAAAATATATAATCTAAATAAACAGTGTTTTTAGTTATATAATGAATAAAAATATAAATATATGATAATATGGTTCTATTAATTAACTGAGTTAACATGGACTATTTCATCATTTATTCCATGAGTTAGGCATTTCATTTATTATAAAATGGATTATGATGATCAACCAATATGAATAAGTAGAATCTTATGATCCCAATATAACTAGGGAGAACATCATAACAAATGAAACATAACACTTACCTAGGAGCCTCAGTCCAATTAGTCTCATAAAATGAAACTGTTAGGGGAACAAAGCCTTAGTCAGACTCCATATCCCATGAATTATAGTTGTGGGGTATAGATCCTTAGACCAGTCAAACACATGAGAATAGTAACATAAGTCAATTCACAAAATTCCACCAAGACAAATGCACAATCTTTTTTTAACCATTTACCACATATACCATTTCACAAACCACACTAATTGAATACAAATACCATTTACAATTTATAGTTTGGTCAACACATAACTCATGTTCGTGACTTAACCAGTTAACATATTTAGAATTCATAATATGTAACTTCTTATCACAACAACATTATAAAACCCAAATTACTTATTATCAATTAAAAAAATAAATATATTTAATTTCAAAATCCATGTTAACTGACTAAATAAAAATTTCATAGATTTCCTTCATTAACCCATGTTAACATGATAAATATAACAACCATATATTTAGTATTTTATCCCTTCAATTTCATATATAATAACCCAATCCCATGTTCATTAATAGTTAAAAGGATTATATTCACGTATTAAAGCTTCTTTATTAGAATCTAGAAGAGTATATATTAAACTAGTGTTGGCCCCTTTCTGGATTTATGATGTGGTTGTGACGTAGGGATGATGCATGCAGGTGGTGATGTAGGAATTATGGAGGCATGAGTGTAGTCCTTGGACATGTTGTTGTAGTAGGGACATTGAGACATCATAAGGCTTTCAGTCCACTAGGAATCCAAGCTATTTAACGAGATATGACCTCATCGAAACATTCCCTAAGAAGATGAATCAGAGTTGTGGCAGCCACAACTAGAGCTAGCCAGAATGGAAGAAAGAGATGGAATGGAAAACCCATTTAATACTAGTCACCATGAAGTATTGAACATGTAAATGCTATAGGATCTTTCATGAAAGGTGGTGATCTAGGAAAAATATACAATGAAGATGAAATAGAGGGGCAGTTCCCATTTTGGTGGGTAATTTGGATCTAGGCTCATGTATTGGGCTTGTGCCCCTTGGAAAATGGGCCCTCTAAGGGTTTCCTTCCAAACCATCAAAACATATTCCAAAAAGATATACGTCCTCTGAGCCACATCTTGTTATGTTCTCGAATACAGTACATCCCATTGGTAGCCTCTATCCCTGTCAATTTATCCTCAATACCTCCCACGATGATCACGAGGGGTTTAATTTTTTAATAAACCAATTTAAAAATCAATTATATCATTGAAAAGAAAATGGATTTCAAAATTACACAAATGAAAATCCACATACACATGAAAAAAATAATACTATCTGATACAACTTGTGGAATACCTACATCGATTAGGACGATGAATGATTTCTTAACCTTAGCCTCAGATTCATATTTGAACACCATTCGAATCCTCAAACTATGAACAACTAGAAAAAGGTGTTTTTAGGGATTCGTAGGAAGAAGCAAAATAAAAGGAGCAAATAATCATGAAAAAGGAAGAGACATGAGTGTTAGACTCATCTGGGGCATCAGCCTTCATGAAAAAGTGCTCCAAACTCCATGGAAATGAAGGAGATCAATCCTTGGAAACATAGGGGAATTTGGTTAGTCATTATTTCATTCGTAGAAAACATTTAAGATAAAATAAGGTGACAGTTCATGAAAAATTAGGTGTAGTATTTTTAAATACCTATTTTTAATGGGGATCACAGTTTGGATGCATGACTGGCCAAACCATGCACCATCAGTGCGTGACCTAATGGATAACAGGGGGCTATATCACATAGATTTATGGGGAGACCAAATGGTTTAAAAAACATTACGGTGTCCATAAGGATTTGTTATGTCCAATTCTATATGGTATCACCTCCCCCATATCTGGTTTCATATAATATGAAGCAAACCTATAAGAAATCATAGTTATGGTGCACAGTTAGAAATAACAATGCGCCAACCATGCACGATGCACTTGATGGTTCCCTTCTCCATTATTTCAACTCTTGAACCCCAGGAACACCCCCGAGCCTCCTCATGAACCCAGTAAAAATATTATTAAACCAATTTTAGGGAGAAAAATAAACATAAATAGGAATATCCCTCCAAAATTTGTATAATCTTAAAATCTCCCCACCTAATATGACTCATCCTAGACCTACATTCCCAAGAATAAATGACTCTACAAGGTGAAATGATTGGACCATTGACCCCTCATATCTATCCCCTCACCCAATTCTCATCCTGAGAATATCCATTATTCTATACATCCTAGAATGGTGGAATAGTATTTTCCAAAATCCACTTTCACTATGATCCATAATACAAACTAGATGATCCTTGAAGAAAACAACGACCACAAGCTCGACATCATCAACATCGGTCAGATGAGATGGGTCGGGGTGGTATTTCAGATGTTTTGAAATATGAAAATGTTCATGCACGAAACCATTCCACTATGGATGAGTCAATTAGTACACCATCATTCCTATCTTCTCCATAATCTGAAATGGACCCATGTACCTCAGCGCCAACATACCCTATTTCCAAATGTAACGGTGACCCAACCTTGGCTACACCTAAAGAAAAAAAACAATCACCTTCCATAAAATCAATTGGTTGTTGTCCCCAATAATTATAATAATTATACCTAATATGAGAAGTATACATACATTTATAAAATAGGTGAACCAAATTTGATGTCTCTTGCATGATACATGGAAAAACCAACTATAATTACCACCCTCTATACATCATAACATAGATCTACCCAGACTAACATTGATGCCTAATATAGCACCACATGAATCATTTCCCGATGAATATTTTAAAAGTGGAACTCAACAACCACCAGTTGATAGTCCCATGAACCACTAGAATTTTTGACACATGCCCTCAATATGTCCTCTCGCACTTGAATAGTTTGACCAGATCGGTCTCCCACCTATAGAAATATAGACATACCCAACAACACCAAGGGACCAATAACCCTCTGTAACCATTTATTAAAGCGTGAAGTAATATGTGGATCACTGTCGAAAACTATTTTCCAGGGAACCCCATGTGACCAAACTATCTCCCAAACATACATCTCCCCAACTGGTCCATGGTGACGGTCTCCCAAATTGGTAAGAAATGTTCCACCATGGTCAACAGATCCATAACTAGCCATATAAAGTTGGTCTTACAAGGAATCCTTGGGATACCTATTGAAAAATCCAACATCACATCATCCCATTTCCATTTTGGAATGGGGAAATGTTGTTACACCCCTTGATCACAGATGCTTGACCTTCAGTTGATGATATTTAAAACATCGTCACATGAAACCTAGAACTTGTTTATATATAACCAGAGACCAATAATGCTTACAACGGTCAAAATACATTTTGGTCAAACCAGGATGAACGTCCCACTTCAAATCATTGAACTCATGCATCAAATATTACAGTATAAAAGTAGGAATGAAAAAAATACCATGAGCATAAATGTATCATCATCACCAATAGTCCAAAAAGAGGGAGACTCTCACCCTTCAAGACATTCCCTCATGTTAAGACACATCAGATCCTTAGACTAAATCTCCTTAATTTGGATCTAAAGAATGGACTAAACAACCAAGGATGTACGGGTCATCATTTCTCCCCAAACCTACACATATAGATGCATCTCAGAAAACAACTCCATAATCCTCAATTGTAAACTAGATTCTTGAACCACACGATTTGGAGTATTCTAACTCAATGAATCCACATCATTGTTTCCTTTTCTCATCGTGAAGACCAAATAAAAAATGATTTAATTTGTATACTCAACCCACCATCGTTGTCTTTGGTTAAATTCATGATTGGAGAATACGTAAATAATAGTTTTATGATCATTATACAAAGTGAACCTATCTCCTAACAAGTAATACTACCATCATTTTAAAACACTAACCATCACTATGAATTCATGATCATGCATAGGGTAATTTTTTTATGAGGCCCTATATATCATGACCCATACAACACAACCGAATCTACCTACATTAACACCACCCAATGTCTAATAAAAATGCATCAGAAAACAACTTATACTCCATACCTACATAATATATGATCAGAAATGGTGCATTATTTAACCTAATTCTTAACTCCACAAATTAATTCTCACATAACCTAGACCATTCAAACATGATTCACTTCTTGGAAAAGATAGAGAGAGGTGCTTCTAGAAGGGAAATATCTTTGATAAATTTTTTGGTAATAGCTCACCAATATTAGAATGATTAAAATTTAAAAAACACTCTTGGGTGTCTCCCATGATAAAAAAATATGAAATTTCTCTAGGTACACAAACAAGCCTTCCTCAAAGATGATTTGACCTAAGAAATGTACTCAGTCAATCCTGAAACGAAATTTAGATAGCTCGGTGTATATCCAATTCTCTTTTAGGGTACTCAGTATGATTTCAAGATGTTTTTCATGTTAATCATGATTGTTGGAGTACATAATAATGTCACCCAAAAATATAACTAATAACTGATCAATATAAAGGTGGAATATTCAGTTCTTCTAAGCCATAAACACTACTGGTTTATTGCTCAACTCGATTGGCCTAAAAAAGTCATATTAAAAAACTATATTCTAAAACCATTGAATATTTATCATATGGTATCAAAATCACCTAATTTTACCCTAATATCATATAAATTATGGAAAACAATGATGCACCACTCACTTATCCAAATATATCATCAATTGGAGGTAGGGGAAAGAAATTCATAACCATAATCTCATTCAAACATTGATAATTGAAACACAACCTCAAAAACACATTATCCTTCTGGGAAAACAAAATTTGTGATCCCAAATGTGTCATACTCAATGGAATGAAACCCTTGTTCTCTAGTTCCTCAAACTGAGTTTTATGTTTTTATAATTCTCTCATGTCATTATTTAAAGATGAATAGAAACTGGTTCTAATCCCGTCGGAAACACTACTGTAATCTCAACATATCTATTGTGTGGAATACCAATGAATTCTTTAGGAATGAAATCATGAAACTGATCCACTATTAGATAAAATAAAAGTTTCTCTACATCCCCATCCTCTTTTATAAGGAAAGCCATATTGGCTGCGATATCGCCCACCTACTGACATATTGTCCCTATATGTTCTTCTTGGATATCCTATTCCTCATTATGGACATAAGTACTCCTGTATAGGGATGTGAACATTACCATATGAAGATGACAATCAATATGGTCATAGTACAACATTACCCAATCCATCACCAATATCGTGTCCAAACCTAACATCTCCATTACAAAAAAGTCACACTGAAAATGGTACCCACCATCCCCACGGGAATACTCCTTAAATTGTTCTTCATTCTCTACTTGCACTCCTAATGGTGTATCAATCGACATAACCCTACACATTTGTTCCAACCCTAGACCCAATATACCCATTAAATGAGAATATATAAAATATTTTATGCTCCTACAACAAATAAAACACTAGAAAGAGTGGAGGATAAAATAATCATACCTTATTCTTTTAATGGCCCATCCTTGGCACCTCCAGATTCATGATTAACTACATAATGATAACATATCCCTATAACCTAGGATCTAGTTTGAGTTTTTGCTGCTGATCTACCCAATGGATAATTAAACCCTTCACCTAGTCCACTAAGCCCACTTCACTAATTAGTATGTCCAGTAGATCTCCAACTACCTCTCAAATATAGGGTAACTAAACCCCTACCTTCACTCAACATCATCCATGCCCCCCATCATTTATATCTATAATTAGTACCTACAAAACATCTTCACAAACTCTATATCACCACACACATGACAGTCAAATGGTGGTTAGGGAGATTGATCACACATCTATCCCCGACCACTATAAGAATTTTAGAAAAATCAATTACTACCCTAAGATGATGGTTCCATTCTCTCACTACTTTTTCAACCTCCTCCGTAGTGAAATTTATCGAAGTGCTTATTCCAAACATCAGATGTCGCATCACTAGATCTCCTAACTAGAATCACATTTCCAACACCAGAAGAATCCCTTATATTCCATTTTGAAATAAGGTCTTGATAGACCACTTCATCAAACTTATTTAATTGGTTGTTATTCAAATGGGACCAAATCTCTTGTCTATGCCTATACAAGAAATGTCTTTTGTTTGTTGCATCAACCCTACCAATAGTGCAACAATGAGTTACATGTGAGTTAAGCGTAGAATATAATCAATCATAGTACTAGTTTCTTCAGTCATCCTCCAAAAATTATATTCCTTTTCATATATAAATAAATTTATATTTAAATTCTCCATAAAATTTTCATGGAAATCATTCATCAACATACCACCAACCTGCTGAGTCTGAACTAAAATATATCACCAATGCTTTATCGGTCCTCACAACCTGTAACCCGCCAACTCAACACTCTTTTCTGCAAGAGTCTACAAGTGATCCAAAATCATGTGAATGGTTTCTATCTAGAACTCAGCTACCACGAGTAATACCTATATAGAAAATGTCATAGGTTGCTGCAACTGAAACTCTCAAGTTAGAGAAAACATTCTCAGTGCAACCTACCTTGGGTCATATTCCATCATCTGTATAAAACATGTTACGATCTCATGTAACTCTTCCTCTACTATATATCCCTAGATAACTAGAGTTTCTATATTTAAAATTTTAGGATCGTTCTTGGTGATATCTAGTATTTTGATAACTAACTCATGATGTCATGTTTGAATCTATATACAATTCCAAACTAACATATCAAAAAACATAACATTAAACAGCCATGATTATTTATATGTTGGTAATATACTTGGCATAAAATACTGGGTTTCCTACTCTATTAAAACAAATATCTCTTATATATCTATCAATACATGTATCCATCCCTTCTACAATTCATTGTCATCATGGGGAAAAAAACTCCCACCACCATAATAATATTTATTAAATTTTTTAAACCATTTTCACTTTCACAGTGTTAATATTTCTCTATTAAGAATATTTCCATATTTACAAATTATTACACCCACGTTTTTTTAATAATCATTTAAATTCATCCTATTAATCCATTCGAATCATCCTGATCAGACCCCAATTCTTTCAAATTTCTAGGTAAAAAGGATGTATTCTATCCCTTACATCCCACATGTTCTTTCTAGGTGTGCCTACCATGATTCATGTCACATATATTCATAGGATCCAAAAAGGATGCATACATTCACATCTTCATGCCATTATAGACATAAGAAAAATATCATAAAATAGACACATCACAAATCAAGTGAATCACCAAAGGTGAAATATCATCCAACCCTAACAACACACATTATGAATAATAATACCACCTTGGGTTACTTATGCTTTCCCCCATACATGGGTTATTGACACCCATGAATGAGCTCATTTACAAGCCTATGACATACCAGTTTCCCATATATCATTACCAAATAGTAATAAATTCAAAAGAAAACCACCTATGATAAAAGATTATAACATCCTCATCCTGAAATCCACAAATTGTTTCCTTGATCCGGGTTGCAACATGACTTCAGGAAGGCCTCACTATAAGCCAGAGGCATCAAACTATGGGTGTGGGTATAATAGAACATTTGAGGATACTATACCCTCTTTTGTTAGAGTGGGACACAAATGATAAATAATGAAAAAATATACATAATAAACAATTATCATGCATTACCAACCATTTACCAAATATTGGGCACAATCCCACAACAAAATGGTAAATATTATATTTAATTTAATACAATGGAGAGTGTGAGGGAAAACCAAAATAACTAAAATACCATGAACAAGTCATGACTCAATGTACGAATACCTCATCCACACACATCCCATGACCAACTCAACTATCTAGCATAGGGACATTGATTTTTTCTTGTCTTGTATCAATGAAATTGGCTTGGGTACCCAATGGCGGCTCAGAAAAGGTGTAAGTACAACTTAGTAGGACACCACCAATGGTTTCTACAAAACTACTAGTCTAAAAAGATAGTGTATAAAGGTATATAATTAAGAACAATATAAAAAAAGACAACATAATTCCATTAATTTACTAAGTTCACATTAATAGTTTCTTCACATGTTCTATGGGTTATGCATTTCATTTATTACATAATCGCTTATGTCGGTCAATATCTATGTCTTAGGGAAGGTCAATGTTCCATATCTAACTAGGGTGAACAAAATACCAATCAAAACACAATACATACCTCAGAACCTAAGTCTATGTAGTATCATTAAATGAATCTAATAAGGTAATAGTGCCTCAGTCTGACTCACCAACACATGATTTATTTGGGCCGGATTTATAGCCTCACTCCAACCCAACCCGTGTACATAGAACCTCAAGTCGATACCGCACCTAACAACACCCCATGTTCACATGCTTCTATATCCATTAGTTACATATATCATTTCATAAAACATACTGACTAAATAAAAATACTATTACTAATTTATAGTCACATCAATACAGAACTCATCTTTATTCCATAACCCATTAAAAAATATACCATTTAAAATTCATAACTTATTAACACATTAAAATTATAACAACCACCATTTTATAATATGTTATCTATTAGAAATTGTAAAAATTAATTTCATTTCAAAATAAATCATAACCATATAAAGAATAATCCCACAGATTTTCATCATCATCCCATGTTGAAATGATAAATATAACAAAAATAGGTTCATTTTATTAACCCTTAAATTTATTATGTAATAACCCAATACAATGTTCATGAATATGGACCACCTGATATGTAGACTCTATCATGATCTATACAACCTCAATTCATCCCATAGGGATCACGAGCGGTTAAATTAATCAATTAAATAAACAAAACATCAATTCTACAATGAAAAAAAACTATAGAACAATAACACCAAAGAACCACCATGTTCACATAAAATCATAAAAAAGACTATGAGATATAACATATATATCAGTTACCTTGATTTTGATTATGAACACTTATTTAACAATAGTCATTGATTCATATTTGAACACCCTTAAAATACAAAACCTAAGATCCATCAGAAAAAGAGGGATTTAGGTATTCAGATGAATAACAACAACTAAATGAGTCCTAATTTTGAAAAGGAGGACATATGAGTGTTAGACCAACCTGGTGCATCATTCCATAGACAACAATGCTTCAAATGGCTTAGAAATGAATCATATTGATCCTTGGGATGCAAAAAAGCATAATGTTCATCACTCGTCCATCTGAAGGAATAATTAAGGAGATAATTGGGTGAGGGTTCATAAATCATAAGGGGGGGAAGGTAAAACACACTTTTAATGGGGAAACCAGTTTACCTACACTATTGGCCAAACTATGTGCCAGCTGTGTGCCACCCTATGTCCAAGATGGGTCCAGGACACATGGATTCTAGGGAAGCCTGCATGGCTTAAAAACCCCTCCTTTGACCATGCATATGTTCTCTATCCAAGCCTATACAATCTCACCTTCCCCTTGCATGGTTTCATCAACCATGTATTCCACCTCTAGGAAAGAACAAAAATGGGGAACAACTACTACTAAATATTCACCATCCCCGAATCATGCATTATATACAACCTTTATCCCTTTATTAATGTTAGGAAACCCAAAAACTCCATTGTAAATCCTCATACACTCGATAAACATATCATTAATTAAAATTTAGATATATAAACCAAAACATAAATTAGAACGTACCACTATGATGTCTCAGATATTTCACTCATACATAGTAAGGTGGAAGAGAAGATACATCAATAATCATAATTAATTTCTTAATAAAATTGTCACAAAATCTCTAAAACAAATAGTTAAATTATTTAGAAACCCAATATATAAATAATACCAATAAAGAATGAAACAACTACAAATTTAAAACAACATATCATTCATTTCAACTCATCCTTTAGAAAGTTAAAATACCAAATTAATAAATTAATTATCCAGTTATATAATTAAATCACATGTCTTAATTATACATAATCATAGCTTTTGAGATCCCCATCCTCTATAATTTTAATGAAATTTAAATAAATAAATTTTAATTTAATAATATATATAACATAGCATATACTGATATGGAACATAGCATGTAATTTTCTAGTTGGGGGTTTTAAATTCAATAATGAATTTAATTACACAACACATAATTGAGGTAACATGTTGTGCACCCATCCTCATACATGGCATGATCTTTCCCTCACAAGGAATTCCAATTACACTCAATATGTTCATTTTAAAGTAGTATGTACTTAAAAAAACATCAATTCCTATATGATGTTTCACGATATTTCTTTATGAGCAGTTTATGGGTTAACCCATGTAGTCTTCATGATATATATAGCTACAAAACAATCTAATAATAAATGTGATGAGTAAAACTGGTGATTCCTGTGAATTAAATGAACATTACGAAAAAATACACATATTTTATTTTTATATTGATAATAAAATAATTAATTTAAGCATTTAATTCCACAAGACTCTCCAAAAAACCACATTTCACATACTCTATATTAAAATACCTTATTACACAACATATACACTAGATACACAACATATGGTTTAGTTTTCTTTAATTATTATTCATTAATCATTTTTATTTACACATAATTCATATATTGGTGCATGACTAATGTGAGTGGGTTTGAGTTACATGGTGCGTATAGCCAACTACACAACATATACTAAATTTTTGGCCACTTTCACAACATGCTAAGGCACTCGATCTATATTTCAACCATGGATTTATGTTTTACTTAATTTGTATAATAACTATATAAAATGCAATCACATCCTTCCAATATTTGTTATATTACAAAAAATAAATAATGTGTATTAGTTACATGATCCACACATGGAACACATGACTTTCATGATACCCACGGGGAATAACTGTGAGGGGTAATATGTAGTGTACACTAGCTACATGTCGTTTATCCATATCATGTTGTTTTCCAACTGGTGGACAATTTTTCATGTGTAATTAAATCTTTTAGTGCTTCCCAGATGACATAAAATGGTTTACACGTCTTGTAATATATTTATTGACCATTTTCACTTGAAATATATTTTTCATGTATATTCTTTATATCCCTATCATCATTACAGATTCCCCGGAACTTATAGATGGGATATTTGAGTGTTCATCAACATTTCCATAATTATGATTTCTTATTTTAAATTGAACGATCACATTTTCTCAAACTATATAATAATAAATAAAAATGTAAATAAATAACTCACAAGACTAACAAATAATAATAAATAATTATGAATTAATATCTGACTAATTTTATATGAAATGAATGTTATGGAGAATATTAAAAGTAGTCATGTCCATGGATAAATTTTTTTAGTTTCTTTTCATTGAATACTAAGAACAAGACTAATGAAACCCATGCATGTTCAACGATATTATATTTTAACATATAATTTATAATTAATTTGTGTAAACGTGTAACATTGGATTGATAATTATTTATTTTTTAATGATACAGTGGACCATCATGTCATTCCATTGTTTGGGTGATGGATCTAAATAAAAAACACATTAGTGGTTTATTGGAAAGCTCCAAGAATCTCGTATCATCCACATTTGTAATTTGGGTTCCATTTTGGAATTACCATAAATCTTAAAATTTTCATCATTGATAAGAACTATAACTCCGTTTGGATTGAACAATTATTTCCCTTTTTCTATTAGACTCGTGAGGGTTTATGAGAATGATCTCATCTCATTCTTAATAGTATTATTAATAAGTTCTCATGGTCTAGGAGAATTTTATAGAGATAATATCATTGTTCATAACAATTCTCTTATTTTCCTTATGAAATGATATATGATGGGTTAAATAGTTAGGTTTAGACATCTTTTTATTAAAAAAAATCATTAAGTATTTTATTTTTCATATGTAAACCCCATGTAAAATGATAATAATCAAGTTATTATTATTTCATTCAATGATGTTTTATAACTTGTGAATATTTAAATTCCGTTTCATAAATGAATCAATTAATATTTATTGAATAAATTTAAAATAAAATATATGTCATTTCATTTTGACCCTTGAATCAACCCTTCAATTATCTACAAAAATTTATCAAACCCCAAAAATAAATAATTATTTACGTAAATACATATCACCATATTTTTCATTCAATAAGTAAATAAATATTATATTCTATAACTGGTGAATAAATATTTATTAAATAATTCACATAACCAAATACTTAATTGTCTATGATGTTAAAAATAACAATATATAAAAAAATATAATTTATTTTCTAACTTGTAGATAATATTTATTTAATATTAAACTCATATATAATCATTATAATAAATGGTGATAGATTTTTTGTGTTCAATATAACTTGAATAATTATTTTTTCATGGTCTTGATATTAATATTTATTCTAAAAATAGATTTAATGAAAATTTCATAGAGAGTATGGAAACACTTAGTTATTTTCCTTCTAGCCCTATTTCTTAGTGGTATTAGATAAGTTGTCCAGAACTCTAAGTTTGTCATCTAGAATTATTCCAAGGTACTCATAGAAAAAGAATCTAATTTCCCAAAGACAAAAACTTGACAGAAATGATCACTTTGTTATATAATCATTTTTCATGATATTTTCTAAAGAAGGTTTCATTACATGATTCATCTACCTATATTCTTGATTTATATTTATTTCAATTTATATAATGAATATAATAATATACAACAATAGAAATGGATTTATCATAGTTTTACACTTAAATAAATTCTCACGCGATATCTATTTCTATTAAATAGAAGGGGAAAATACTATAATTACTTATTCATTAATTTCATATCACTTGTAATTCAACCAATGCATGTTTATTCACTGCAAGAATATGCCATAACTGTTTTAATCAACACATCAAATTATGATACTCATGATATAAATTAATTATAACATCAATTATAAGGACCAATACACAAGTCCATATATATGAATATCCAATGAATCATATTTCTTGTTGAATTATTATTATAAGTGTTTTCCTCATAAACACCACTATTAAGGATTAATAATTGTGAAACTTAATGATTCATAACCTCATTTTCTTATTATTATCCATGAACCAATTATATAAACAACATTTGTGTCATGTACAAATGTCATTAACCAGACCATATGTTATATATTTAATAATAACCTTATAGAATATCAATGAACTAATTATATCATGAATAATCTATAACCTTTTGATATGATATATACTGTTATGAAATTACCACTTTAAATTTAAGAATACTAACACCCATCTTGTGATGTTTATTAAATAGAAATTTAGTTATTTGATAATAATTAAAATCAAAATTAAAAATTGAATAGGTTATAGGGCCATAAATATAACAATCAACATATGAATCCTTGTCTAGTTATACAGATTTTGAACATGATGGGAAATTGAGTCTCAGACTCCAACCAACCCTCGGTCACCCAAGGTTCATGCTCTCCCAAAAAAACAGTAAGGCCACAATCATTGAAACACACACAGTACCTACAACCAACATACAACTACATCCAACCTTGAAGGTACATCAATCTTATATATGAAAAATATATGAACTGAGGAAAAATGGTATAGAATATCCCTAGATAACAATGTAATAACATCCACCAACTATGTCTTAGAATAAAGAACATATTTATCTCTTTACCTGGGAGAGAGGTATAATAACAGATATGGGTCCATCAAAAAACGAGCCTCCCCACACAAACCAACATTCAATGGGATACTCCCTTTATTTGATAGGATGACCAGACATTGATTTGATAATATCATGTTGGGTAGATATAAGAAGGGGTTGAAAGATCATAACTAATCACTATATGATTCATGATCCAATTTTATTATACCACCAAAAATGTGTTATGGATTTGTATCGACAATTAGATTATCAGAGATCTATAGAAATGATTCATATTCACCAAAACTATGTTGGTCTATATTGTCAGCTAACTAAAATCAACACCCTCTTAAAATTAGTGACCTAAAATCCTTATCTAGTTCTATCCTGAGTAAAAACTCCAAACTCCATCCCTTGGAGACAAATTTTTTACCACATCCTAACATGACCTTACCGATTGAGGACCCAGAACACTTTTTGTAAGTCAAGTGGGAAAAATAATCATACATTAATGTGCAAGTGGTGGTTACTAGAACAAATATAATATATTTGGGGGGAATTTAAATATAAAAAGCTAAAATAAACAAAAAAAAATCCAAAGCCCAAATTTAAAATCCACACTTGTAGAATAAATATACATACATACATACATAAAACTATATATAAACATCTAAATCCATTAAAAATATTTCCTTTGAAATATAATACATAGCAATGACACATAATAAAATAATAATGAAATAATAAATCCAAAGAGCATCTAAATTTAAAAATTTAATAAGATAAAATGATCCTTCTCACTATGTGTAAGATATGATCGACTTATAGCTGCAATAGTCACCTCCACCATTATTAACAAAAACGATCCACTATGAATTTCCAAGCCTCCCTAGGTGATAGCTATTTGTAATTCACACCGACTACATGTCTACCCCAATCATCTCTTAATTGTGCATCATCTAATAGAATAAAAAACATGATGAGTGACTATAGATAAACCAAGTTGGATACCCCCAAAACATAAAGGAAATAAAATAAATAACTCATCTCAAAACCCCTGGAATGGGGGGTTACCAAGAGGAAAATAGGAAATTGTCAATAATTATTTAATAATTATACGTCACATGGATAACAAATAAGTCGTCATCATCAAAGATCATATCATAAAATATCATACCTTTGGGGAAACTAAGGATTCTTAGAGAACCATAAATTACAAAAACATATAGTTTATAATCTAGTTTTACATTAAATATACATGGAAATCGAGGGGTTCTTGATGATTAATAAATCCCTCAGTATCTAATATACTCAAACTCTCTATCTTCCACATCCCCACTGAAAACATTAATTAAGTACACTCTCCTCATTGAAATTTGAGCGTTATTCAATGGGGTACTTTACCATTTTATCCAAAACAATTGATATCTCACTAATGTTTTAAAACCCATAAGTGAACTTGTACCTTGACCAAAGATAATATTTATTGGAGGGAGTACTAACCACTATAGTCATACCACCCAGGTATGAAAAAACCAAAATCACCTTCTGAAAATCATAAAGAAGACCTTGGTATCATCTATTATAACACAATAGATGACATAATAAAATATAATTTGAAAAAGTAATAAATAATATAAAATATAGTGAATCTAAATTTTAATACAGATTTCTCACAATATCACAATCATAAAAAATTCGCACAATATATGGGGTATGTGTTGGGAATGAGTTAGCTGGAGGTGTTTTTGAGGTTACAACAATTTTTTGAAGATGTTTGGTTGGATCGTTTTTAAAAAATATTTCTTCTAGGAAATGGTTGTGTTTTTTGTTGTCTTAAAATAAATCACCCAACATTGTTATGTTTAAAAAAAAGATCATATTGATATGGAATCATAGAAAGATGATAGGATAAAAGAATCATAACCTAAATCCTTTCGAAAAAGTTTTATTTAATAAGGATATCAGACATGTTTTTGTGATGACTGTTTATATTCTAAGGATTCTAAAGTTTCATCAGATGGAATGTTCGATATAAAATTATGGTGATTTTTTTTCTCTAAATGTTTCTAACATCAATATTTTCAATGATATCATGATTCAAGAATTAATAAATTGGGGGAAAAACTTTTTACTATAAAATGTTCATAATATGAAGTTTTTTGTAACACAAGAGAAATAAATTAGAAAGAGGAATGAATGAGAATATTTTTTTGGCAAAGCTATGAAATATTTGATCAAAATTTTGTTTAATGAAATTACCTATATTCCACGAAACAGTTCATTCATTGCATAATATGTTTATTATATTAGGATTTATGATGTTTTTTATGGACTATATCTGATGTTTGGTGGATAAAAGAAGGTTATAGAAGTTAGGAATGAGTTTGTGAATGAAATCAGCTAAAGTCTTTACTCTATGTCCATTATAAAATTAATGTAAACTATGAATTTTTTTAATTATAAATGTTTTAAAATTTCATTACTTCATTTATTGAATTTTTTTCTAGAAATATATGTAATTGATCTCTTGTTTACCGAAATTTCTAAAAAAGGTTGGGAAATGATTTTTTTTTGAAATTTATAAAAAAATTTAAAATCTTTTTTTAATCCCAAATTGAGAGCCTTAATCCACCCCACCCCTCCCATACTCATAATGGACACACCCCTCCTCCACCCATGCATGCCCTCTACCCCTCACATAATATATATATATATATATATATACATATATTAATTCCCCCATGGAGTTCCTATATCACCCTCTCTTACCGTACTTCTAACTTGAACACCCCCCACATGTGCACTCCCGCTCTCCCCTACCCTATAATTCTCAACACCTGCACACCCCTCTCTAGAAATTTAACAATGTGCCATATACATAAGGAACAAGCATCCAAACAAACTACCCTAACAAATTTTTATTTTAAAAAATATACTCTCCTATAATTAAAAATATTAACATATTTCAACATTACATAATTACTATATATATATATTATTTGAAAAATAATAATAATATATGTATGTATGTATATTTCTGTGTGTATATATATCTGTATATATATATATGTTTGTATGTATATATAAATATATTAATTTTTATCATTGTATATATATAAATATATGTTTATATATATGTGTGTGTTTAGATATAAAAATATAAAATAAATATATAAAAATATACATAAATGCACACACACTCATGTGTGTGCGCACTACTCACTCCCGACAAGAAGATGACACACCCCTTCCCAACCCACACGTATAAGCTCACCACCCAATGGATAAAATAAATGCCCCCAGATCCTAACACGCCCCAAACGAACCACCTCACCTAAAGAGTTATTATTATAAAAATATATTATCCTATATGTATATTAATATATTTCAATATTTAATAATTGATATTATTTATTTATATATAACTATATATATATTATTTATCACTAGTATTGAGTATTATGAAACCGAGACACCCATTCGAATTTCGTGATACCTCACCCACATCAGTTTTCTGATCTGGGAGGGGCAACAAGTAATGATAATAAATAATAAATAAGTATATATATATAAATATATTTGTATGTATGTATGTATGTATGTGTTAGGTTATATATGTTCTTATATTAATTATATATTTATATATATATCACTCTTTGTGTGTGTTTATATATATATGTCTATGTGTTAGTATATATATATATATCCGTGTGTGTGTGTGTGTTTACCATAACAGACACAAATATATATATATATATATGTGTGTGTGTGTGTGTGTGTGTTTATATATGTGTTTGTGTGTATAAATATATATATTTCTATGTATAAATATATACATCTAATATATATAATATGTTATTTAAATATATGTTAATGTAATTTTATATCAATATGAATTTCAATTTATACATATATAAATATAAGTATAATTATATATTTTTATATATATGTAAAATATAAGAATTGTAATTATATATATATATATAATTTTCCATGTTGAAAAACATAGGTAAAAATTAAACTAAAATAGTTATGTTTTTAAAGAAAATGGAAATTTTTAAAATGTATATGTGTTCTAATATACAAATATTTGTTTATATATGTGTCTATGTGGGTTATATATATAAATTAATGTAGGGAAAGAAGATATGTTACCAAGAAAAACGTGCAACAAAAAAATTCTGGGAAGAAATCAGTGAGGCTCGAACTCAAGACTTTACTGAGACCCATAGGGGTAGATACTATTGAGATTTACCCTAAAGTATTTTAATGTATATATATGTTGGCTTTTATATATACATATATTATGATATTGATATATATTATTTAATGTATCTGTATATAAAAAAAATATATAAATACAATTATCAAATTATATATATAGATGCACACACACACAAATAAATTAATAGATTTATAATTATATATAATTAGCCATATCATAAAATATTAATAATAAAATATAACTAAAACAACTTTCTTTTCATCAAAACAATAGTAAATACAAAATTAATCATGTTTTGTAAAACAAATCTATGTTAGCTATATTTTTTATAATGTTTGAAATTTTTAAATTTATCTAGGATTTTTAACATGGTTAAATTAGTGATGTTTATGAACAAATATTTCTAATCTAGTAATTTTTTTTGGAAAACGATGATAAATTTATAAATACATGTATTTTTAAACATGTGTAAAAAATGTCACTAAATTAGCCATGTTTTAAAATTCATGGGAAATAAATTCTTTCTAAATTTTCTATTTTATAGTGGTCCATCGAACAATCATTTTTAAAATGTTTATTTGGAAGAATTGTATGTTTTTGAGATTTTCATTTCATTATGATGAGATGATGAAATTTCTGATATTAATATCATCATATAGAGAGATGAATATGATGGAAACTAATAGAGTGTTCTGATCTACATCATCATAAAGAGGAAGAGTTTTTAATGTCTTTCGATACATTTATATGATGTATTTAATGGGAAGAATCAGATATAGATTCTCATTGGTTTTAGGTTATCATTTGATGAAATAATTTTTTCGAAGTATCTTACCTTAAAAAATCACGTAATAGTTTAATATTCTTATTAATTAATAGTAAATTACAATGTTTTCATATGATAATAAAAGTAATGATGATGATATAGTATTTTAATGTTTGAAATATAATTGAGTAAAATCATGATAGTTTGTAAAGTTTAAGGTTAGTTGAAGAAACATGAGGTGGATAATGTTTCTCATACATCTTCATGATTATTGTAGGACTATTGAGATGATTTTTCCAATTTTTGTGTGGTAGATTTTATTTTCATGTTTTAGTTGAGTGGGAAATCAAAATGAAATTACCTCATGTACTCCCTGAAATGTTTCTATAAGAAGCGTTGAAAGTGTGAGTATGATGTTTGAGTACTATTTGCATTTGTAGAAAGCTGATGTGCTATAAATTTTGTTTTAGATAGAGATTCCAATTGTTTTTGTAATCCATAGTTTTTCTAAGAAGTTTCCAATCAAGGAATATCCTAGTTGAGGTTGATTAATAAGTTTAAATCAATATGTTATTAGTAAATGGATGAGGTTTTTAGTCATTAGGATAACCATTATATCAGGTGGGATCAGACGAGTAAAGAAGTTTATTAATGTTATTTTGATTATCAAAAGGTAACAGAAAATCCTTTTCAATGATGGTTTTAGAAGGACTAATCAGAATTAATATTTCCAAGAATATTAAAATGGATGGATTTTTATACTAATGTTCAAGAAGGATGTTATTAACTTCTACTAGGTGATAACTTAAAGAATAATTATTTTCCAAGAATAGAAAATGTGAATATATGCAATTATCAATGTAAAACAATTATGAGTTTTTTGTTGATGGTTTCTAATGTTGTTACAATATTATTTTTAGTTATTATTTGTGTTGAATGAACATGAACTATTGTATTGATCATAGTGAAACACAAGTGTAAGTTTATTCCTATTTTTTTGTAACCACGTATATTTTTTTGTTGATTTTGTTGTATTAGATTTTTTACAAACCATGCAAGGACTAGATACTCTTATTGAGTAGAGATCCTTGTGAAATATTGTTTTCTATATGGTTGATTTTAAATGATTATTGTTTAGGAATTTATATCCCATTAATGTGAGGTGATGGTAGTTAAAATAGAAAGAAACCCATAAATGACATGATACATGATTAAAAAAATCTTGATATTTTTGTTATATTAGTCCCTTTAATTAGTATTATAGAAATTTTTCTCTTTATTAACACTTTTGTACTATTAAATGAAATGATAATGTTACGATTGATGTTATAAATTCTATGAGAAATATAGGGGATTACAGTTTTTTATGTAAATAACCTTCAAATATAGGAGGATAGAACATTTCTATATTTTATTTCTCTTGATTATGAAGTTTGTGAAGCTTCTACAGATGGGTTCACACTGAGGGATGAGGTAGTTTCCTTAAAAAATGATGATGTGATGAATTTAGAAAAGGATGAGTGAGTCAAAAATGATATACCTTCCTCACTCTCTAAAATTTAGTTTTAATATGTTAATATTGTCTGTTTATCTAAAGGAATAATGGAATAGTTGATGAACATATATAAAGGAAATATTAAAGTATGGAATGAAATGTTAAAAATATAACGGATTAATTTTTTTGGTCGTATAAAGGGTGATCATGAATCTATTGATGAAATATTTTCATGGTTAAATGATAATTTTATCAGTATTATATGTTTTGGTTCGAATTTGGGATATTCAACCTCTGTTAAAATGATCATATAAATTCGTGATAATACGTTTGATACAAAAGTATCACTGTTTGAAGATAGAGATATGTATACTCTATCCCTGGATAGTCTACATTTACCTATTTGAATAAAAAATGAGAATGGAGAAGGTTATGAAGAGTAAATAATACACTGATTGAGAAATTTCATTCAAAGGTACCAAGAATGTAATATATAATAATTTTATAGATAATGGAGAAGTTAGAGACCCCGAACATAAGACGTGGTTATTAAAAATCGTCATGAATTTATCATATTCTTTTATTAAAATATTAAAAGAGTCATAAAGAAGTAAAAAAGTTATATTACCGCTGAAATTATTTTGCTCCATATATTAGGATGATTATAGTAATATTCCCTTTGATGAACGGATAATTAAGAATGAGATGATTATGATAAAAATCAATAAGTTACATAATATAAATATGATGAAAGAATCCAATACTATTTCTAGGGAAAAGATGAAATTATCTCTAAATACAAAAGGATAATTTTTTATAAATATGTTGTCATTTTAAAAATTAAAAAAGAAGATGATATCTTATTTGATAATGCCATTGAAAATTCATTATTAAAAAATGAATAATTAAAAGTTCACTATTGATTAATGTAATAGTTCTGGAGAATAATATACATAGATGGATTTGGTGTTGAAATTATAATTGAAATATTTTGCTTCAAATATAAAATTAATTTAAAGGGAGAAAAAAATATTGAAGAAATAAAAATGTATAATAAATAATGATAATCATCCACAAATGAAAAATCTAAGTCATTAGAAGATATTGTTGATCTAAATAAGTTTTATAATGAAAAAAAAATCTTTAATATCATCCACGAAGAACTTTTCAATGTGAAGGAAAAATATTTTGTTATTGTTCAACAACAACTTTCTAAATCTATAAATAGAATTTCAATTTTCCAAAACTCAATTATAGAAGATGATGAATGTTAATAATGGTGTGTACATAAAAAATATCACCAAAATTTATACTTGAAGGGTGATAATAAAAATGATTTAATTTATAATAATAATAATGATGATAAATCCCTCTATGTTATTTGGAGGACATATTCCATAAATCAAATTTACATTTATTAAATAATCAACAATATAATTATACTAATAGAAAATAGAGTTAGAGTTTTAGGGGAATTTAGTCAACTCAAAAAGAAAAATCTATGAATATTGGTGTAATAATTTAAAATGGTTCCAACCTTTGGATACTATTTTTGAAATATGTGCAATTTTTAGACAACTTGAAAAAAGATGTCTTGTCATATTGTTTGCAAATTTTTTTTATAACCCATCTCAAAATCTGGATGTAATGAATGAAAAATGTAGTGAAAAAGTTATTGTTATTGAAAATTATACCACACCCACATTGGGAGAACAACTAGTGATTTTGGATAGTGGTTTTTCATCAATTATGAAATGAAATTTGAAGAATATAAATAATTTGAATGATTTAAAAGAATTTAGAGTGAATTATAGAAATGATGAGTCACTTCTAATTAAAGGTGTTGGATCTACCATCATTGAGGTTGGAATATGTAAATGCAAATACCCTTATTTATGGATATAATGATATAGTTATTTTAAGTGTTTCATAAAATTTATATGAAGTTAATAAATAGAGTTTTAAAAGTTATGGTTTTTTGTAAAGATATTTGAATATGAGAATGTGGTAAAAAAGGATGACTAACCATGGGAAAATTGTTTCAAGTTAGTTGTGTATAATATTCATTGTATCATAACATAATGGAAGAAAAATAACACTAGAATAAGAGTATAGAATACATGTGTCATAGTATTATAATTATGTAAAAAAATATTTATAGCATCTATGATTATCATGATTTTCTAAGAAGAAGATATTGAGGCTATTCCATTTTCCAGAAAGGGAAGATAACAATCTATGTCCATAATAATGTTGAGATACATATAACTCATCCCTTAGAGATGATTCATTCAATTATCTATGGGACAATTAATATGAAATAAAAATATTGAGATAAGTAATTTGGATCTTCAATGGAATATTTTACATGTACAATATTTAATATGTTTTAAAAACATAAATCAGAGGATATGAAAATGTTTTGGATTTCAAGGGGAAGAGAAGTAATAGAATGTGGGTATTTATTGAAGAATTTTTTAACTAATAATAGGGTCGAATATAAAAATTTGTATTCTAGGGATTTTATTTAAATTAATAAAATTATTCCAGAGTTTAAAAATCATACACTCCACAGAAAATAATTGTTTCTGAATGATAAAATAGAATTTTGGAAAAACTCACTTGAACAATGTTGATCAAAAAAAGTTAATTCTCAATATTTTTGGATATAGAGTATAATTTTAGTAGTGTATATTCAGAATCAATGTTTCTAAAGATTTTATTAAAATATGAAATTGTTCTAAATATTTTATATGAAATCATTATGTTTGAAAAACATATGGGGGTTAAAACTATTATTTTTTATAGTGAAGGGTGAAAATATTTAAAATTTTGATATAGGAGATATATATGGAATGTTTATTAGATAATATACTAATGGAAGAGGATAAATATTTATTAATACAAAATCATTAATTATTTTTTAATTTAAAAGATTTAAAATTTATTGAAAACACAAATAAAAAAGTTTAAGAAACATAGAATGATGTGCAAGATGGTGAATATGGGGTTGTTACAATTGAAAAATATTAAAATATTCCTAATTATAATAACAATGTTAATATTTAAGATATAAAAATTACAACTTCATTGTCTAATGTGATGATGAACAACTACAAACATCATATCCTAAGACGAGGAAGAAAGAGGAAGTTTATAACATCATTGAAGATTAATAAAAATAGGCCCACTCTAGAAGATCATCAAAGATAATATCACATACATCCTTATATTCACATGTTGAGCCAATAGATGTTGGTTGATCTTGGGATCATCTGGGGTGGTGCATGGGATGGAGAGCTAGTCTAGATGAGAAGAAAATGATACTTGGGAATTTAGAACCAAACCAAATAATAATAATGTTATTAGTA
Organism: Viscum album; assembly: GCA_963277665.1. Lineage (NCBI taxonomy): Eukaryota > Viridiplantae > Streptophyta > Magnoliopsida > Santalales > Viscaceae > Viscum > Viscum album. The sequence goes on from OY728150.1 coordinate 499,340,908, forward strand.
TAATGAGGGTGTTTTAAAAAGGGATTAATGAAAATGTTTAAGTGGTAAGAAAAAAAGGAATGATTGGAAATAAAGATAACTAAAAAATTAAAGGCATTGATTTTGATGAGACATTTTATGTTATGTTGTGACTAATAATTATCAGTATATATCTTCATATTTCTTCTCAATGAAGATAAAAAATTTTCAGATAGATTTATAATCACATTTTCTTAACATAACAATTAATGATAAATTATAATTTAAACAACCATGTGGAATCTGGAATTGTAAATATCAATTTTTTTGTGTAAATAAAATAATGTTTTATATTGGGTGAATCATGATCCAAGAGACCAGGAAACTAAATTGGATAGTTTCTTAAGTATTTTTAATATTAAAAGGAGAAGATTTGATAGTAACCTCTACATCTAAGAAAAACACGAGGTTTCACTCATTGTGATTCTTTTTGAAGATGATAAAATATTTTTTTGGGAATGATATAGAAACTTGTGAAATATTGGATAAAGAGATTAAAAAGTTATTTGAAATTTCCATCTGTGGAGATATGAAATATTTTAATGGATAACAAATATCACAATACAATAAATTTGTTTTCATATCTCAAGAGAAATATTTTAAGGAACATCTTATAAAGTTTTGTGTGGACGATTTAATGATAGTTACTGAAAACAATTTAGAGTAGACATGTTTTCTGTGGATGGTAAAGGATAGGATGTTGATACTAAAGATTTTAGAAATATGGTTGGAAGTCTATAATATATAATAATTTCATGACCGAAAATTTTGTATTTTGTTACTTTATATGCTCCATATGAAATTTTACCAAAATAATCTCATCTCAAAAAATGAATAATAAATCAAATATTTATTAAATGAACTGTTAATTTAAGTATAAAATATGAATTATTAGGAAGGATTAATTTTTTTGTTACATAGATGATTATTGGGAAGGAAGTGTTAATGATAGAACATCTACATATGGAAGAGATTTTACTATAGGATAAAATTTTATAGTCAATCATATAAAGAAATAAAATTTCAATAACTCCTATAATGGATGAATCTGATGTTGTGGTTACCAAAAAATTAATAAAAAACTTATTTGGATGATGTATCAGTTGGAATATTTTTTACCCCTAGTCTTGGGATGTGACAATCAATGTTCTATAAATATCTCTGAAAAACCATTGAATCATTTTAATTCAAAACATGGTGATCTTAAATTTTACATCATCCAAGATTTGTGGAGAATAATGGACTAATGTTGTTGTTTTTTCCAATAATATAGAATGTTTCTGATATTTTTAAAAAATCAATTTCAAAGGAATCATTTCTCAAGATAAGGTAAATAGTGTGTGTTCAAACACCCTACCCACAATTTTAAGGTATGTAATATCCATCCCCTCTACATCTTGTATTTGGATATATTTATTATGGTGGAAAAAAAGTTGAAACAAAAATATTTCCATTTTTTGTGTTTATCCTTTTATAGAAAGAATATATTTAAGGGGTGTATTTAAAATTGGTACGATTCTATTTCACCATGTGTGAACGCTTTTAATAGTTTGTTAATGTGGATTGAGAATACACTTTCCTTATACGAATTTATGTAATTTTTTTTAATTTTTTCTTTTCATGGAAAAATATTTTGAAGAGTTCTGTAAAAATATGATTCTCAAGTCACTTATTAGGGAAACAATGGGGTTTTCAATGATTCTTGTTTCCTATATCTAGTTCTCTCTTATATTCTTATAATATTTGATATAATATCCATAGAAAAATGTATAATTTGATATTATTTTATTGTTATTTATTGATAATAAAATTAATTGGTGATATTGTTACGACATAGTTCTCTAAATGAATTTCTACAGTAACTTGTAGTTTTTTAAAGATGATTGGTTGAATTGTTTTTAAAAAAATAAAGTCTCTTGATAATATTCATCTTTTTTCTGTCTTATAAAAAATCACCCTAGTTTTGTTAGTATAATAAAAAAGAAAATTTTATGGAGATAAAACTAGATATAGAGGATATGATGATGGTTTTAAAACCTGAGTCCATTAGATGAAATTTCTATGACCTAGGTTATTGGGAAAAGTTTTTCAATCAAAATTTTTCATCAAGAGATTCTAAATTCCTATCAGATGAAATGGTATATTAAAAATTATGTCGATGCTTTTATTTTTTGAAATTTTCTAAACTCATGAGTTACAAATATTTCATGATCCATGAATTTAGTAAAAACTAGGATAATTGTATTTAGGTGTATAAATTTCACAATATGAAATTTTATGGAACTCACCAGAAAAAAATAGGATAGAGGAAGGGTTATGGAGGGCATGTTTCTATGATTTTAAAGAGTAACTAAGAATACTATGTATAAAAATTGTGGAAATAGTAAGAAAGAGTTTATTATAAGTTTATAAATTTTGGAATCCATGGATTTAAAAAAATATTGTTGAATATTTGTGATGATTTTTCAATAGAAGGATGATAATAAATCTATGAATATGATGAAAAATACAATTAAGAAATTTATTTAGATGAAGTACATTAAGAAAAACATTTTTTATAGTGTTAAAGTGATGGGATGGTATGAATTGGAGATTGATGTTTCTACAAGACGATCAGATGATGTTTCTGATGTAAATATCATTTGTTTGAGAAATTATTATAGGGAATCTTAAAATTATTTATAATCTATGTCATTATATATATAAAGAGTTTTCAAATACTTTTTAGATGTAATTATAATGTTAATAGTGGGAACTATCAGGCATTCATTATTATTAAATTGATATTCTCATTAGAATGAATAATTGTTTGAAATTTTTATATTGGAAAAATATTAATTTGTTTAATAGTCTTTTCACAATGATGTTCATTATTATGTTTTCATAAAAAGAATAAATGTGATTATATTGAGATAGTTATTTGATGTTTCTAATATCATAAAGTAAAATCTTGATACTTTCCGATGTTTAAATATTGTTTAAGAAGGATGAAATTGCTAACGATTCTTATATGAATTCATTTATATTATAGAACAATTGAAAATATTTAAATGATTTTTTAGTGGGAGATTTTAATTTCCATTTGGTTTTAGTGGGAAATCAAAATGGTATTCCCATTTGTGCTCCTTAAAATGTTTCTATAAAAAGGAGTGAATGTACAAGTATGTTTCATCAATATCGTTCACGTGTATAGAAATATTTATCACTGTAGAATTGGTTTTAGATTGAGAATGGAGATGAAATTTTATAAGATAATTGTTTGAGAAGAAAGTTTCTAATCATGGAATCTCTTTGTTGAGGTTGATAAAGACAATGAAAAAATATTTTATCAATGAATGGATGGAATTTCTATTCACTGAATAAATTCGCAATTATATGGGATCAAATTAAGAAATTGGTGTAAGATGTTTTTTTCAATAATCAGAATACATCAGAGGGAAATTTTATGTGAACATTTCAGATCAATTTTAAATGAAAAATTAGATGAATTGTAAAATTAAATTATTTTTATACTAATGTTAAAAAAATTTGTTCTTACCTACTTTGGGTGAGAATGTGAAGAAGAATTGTTTAACAATAAGTGGAAATGTGGAGATATTCATGCAACATAGTGATACAATTCTAAGTTAGATGGTTAAGGTTTGTAAAGTTGTTACAAAATAATTACTATATCTTATTTGTGTGGTAGGAATACTATTTTATTGATCATAGTGAAACATGTATATAAGGATTATCCCTTCATTTATTCATATAAAAATAAATGTTTTCTAGTGGATTGATTGGTGTTGGATAATTTCCAATGAAAGGGAAGGACTATACACTAGTTTGAGTTGTAAAACATGTAAATTATTTTGATCCCTATAGTTGTGTTCAAATGTAAATTTTCATCAATTTTTTATCTCATTAACATGAGGTAGTGGTGTTTTAAATGTAAATAATATCATAAAATGAAAAATATCATAGATTCTACACCTCCCCAACTCAGTGATCAGGTTGGCCCTTTACGTAAGCACACGAAAGGATAGAGAAACTCACTTTTGATAAGAGGGGGAAAAATAATCCATTAGTAATATAGAGGGATGATTGTTTTTCAATTATAACCTAATTGACGGGGGTTAAAAATTTTCCCCCACTAAATGATTCAATTGTAACTACTAACATCCCCATTTTATAAATAATTTGCAATTATAAATATACCAATATCACCTTGAAAATTTATATACATTTAAAAAATTATCCAGTTTATTGATATCTGTAAGAAAAAATACTAATAATTGACATTTTATTTACACAAAAAAGTTACATATCAATAATGTTATAAAAATCACCACTTATGAGAAATATTAGGTAATGCGGAGGATTTCGATCATGAAACATAGAACCCCAGTAGAGAAAGATAATTACCCATGAACATTGAGTTGTGTGGTTTCATGGATGTAATGAAAACCATGATGTATTTTCTAGTAGGTTCAGGTAGGACCCAACAAGGTATGCCTCCCTAGTCATTGTCCACTAAGCCTCATAGGTTTGGGCAAGCAGGTTAGTGTCCATGTTGTAAAAGCCTAATCATTTCATACATAAAAATCACATCAAAGTAGATGACCTTTTCTTCAATAAAAATAATATATATTCTAGAAATTTTATGGTTTTGTGTCTTTAGAGATTAGATTAACAAAAATATTATTTAGAAATATTCTTCATCATCTACCATAATTTTCTTCCCAATTTTAACAATTCTTGGCATGCCCTATATAATATATATATTCACAACCATAGAAAGGTATCATAAGAAATGGTGAGATCAGATACATGGTAAGGGTAACAAAAGGATATATCAATTGATGATCATGTGAATTAATAAGATAAGATTAAGTGTATGCGACCATTTCCATAACATAAAAAGATCATTCCCAATATATAAATTATCATAAAACCGATTCATGTAATAATGTATTTTTATTTTAAATAATAAAAAAATAAGAGTGATAAATAATCAAAAATCAATCAAGAACCATATTTTTATGTCATTAAAATTTTGAAACAATATATGTATAGAAATCATTTCATATTTCAAGAATAACTATTGAGACCATCATTCCATACTGGATCAAAAATAACTACAAGTTTCCCATATCATAAAATATCGTTCATCACCACCAACATCCCCTAGTAGATCAAGAACATTGAATTCTTTATTAGAGTATATAACTAAACATTAACTCTTTCCAATAATTATATAAGAAGATATCAAAACATAACCAATAAATTGGTTGGATATATAATTTTAGGACCGCCTATCACACAATGAAAATCATTCATATGTATTCAACAAGTTCATAAAACATTATTAACATCATCGTATCAAACCCCAGGCAATGAAAACGTGTTTCATTAATATTTCATAATTTCATTAGAGCATAACCAATATAGAATAAACAGGTTTCATAAAAATCTCATCAATATAATCATAAAACAACCAGTGAATGAATAAGGATGGTATCATTGTATTATATCCTATGTAAAATATAATTAATATCAAATATTTTATCATTGATGAAAATTAATTTAAAATAACCACTTAAATTTTTCATTAGGTAAATAAAATTTTCAATTTGAAATCAATTATTTCAAATATGAAAATTTCCAACTGATTTTGGAAATATTTTCTTTAAAAAATAATAGAAACATATAAAGTATTATTTAAATAATTTATTAGTCATAATTATGGGAAATTCCATTCAAGTCGTATAAGTTAAAAGGAAATGATCCATTCACACATTAATAAAAATACAAAAAGAACCTCATTCTGAATATTTTATGAAGGATCCTTTGAAACAGTTTTATAGAAATTAAAATTTTGGTAAAAATGAATTTAAATAATCATATATATAAGTATAAAATTTTTAAAAAAATTAGTAAGAACATGTAAATGGAAGAAAAATTATTTTTGACTGAATATTAAAACATATTCGGTTATCCTTTAATAACTTCTATCGATATATTCGGTATTGCATGTAAGGAAAAATAAAGAAAAAATTTAATCACCAAAAAACCACTTTATTGGAATAACAATTTATGGGATTTATCATATAAGTATTACATAATTTTCATAATTTTAAAATCAATCATATACAATCCCAATGAAAAATGGATTGAAACATTAATCCCATAATGCTTTTGTAATCATTGAATCAAAACCTCATGAAAGATAGAACATTATATAGATATATATATACCTATAATTTTCATGAGATTAATTAATATATAAATTAATTACTATTATACACACAATATAATAGAAACAAGTGGTGAGTATGAAATGTGTGACGTAGAAATAAAAGTGAGACGAGAATCCCTCACACCAAGTCTTTTCTTTATTTGTATGAATTATAAAATAATTTATAATACTGATAGATTTATTATTATTTTATTATATTTCCCTAATCACATCTATCATAACATGTGTTATTTACTTATGACATGTATTCACTAATTTTTTAAAATTTTGTGATTAAAATTACTATTTTGGTTTATAAATTATTCCATTTTCTTGAATGTCTTAGTTTAAAAAGCCACATATTTATACATTGATCTTGGTTATAAAAAATTAAAATATTAATAATGATATTAATATTTTATATATTCATTGTATATTTTTTTATACTTATTTATAAAATTATGCTATATAAAAATGAATTATTCTATTCGTGGAGATGGTAGGTCATATGTAAACATGAATGATGATTCATTTTTTAGATGGATAGAAAAACAAATGAAAATATTAATTAAACATTATATTATTATTAATATATAATAGATATTATATTAATTAAATAAATCAATCCATATTTCCATCAATGTCAAAATAAAATAATAAACAAATCGCATTGTATTGCAGAGGTGGTAGACCACACGTACGCCGGAGCAACATCATCATTTTCCAATAGTTGAAATGTAAAGAAGTTAGATATCATATTATAATTATAAAAAATTAATAATTTAATAATTATAAATTATAGACATTAGACAAATGATAATATCGATCCATGAAAGATGGTGATGGAAACAAAATTTTATCACTATGTTGAGATAGTAAGTTTTATTTTCCCATGCGGGATAATTTCACTTCCTGTTTGATGGGAAATAATTTTAATAAAGGTGGTTTCATAATGATAATAACATTTTAGTAAAATTAGGATATGTAATTTTATAACATTATTATGGATACCATATATTTATAGGTGGTGGATAAATAAAAAAAACCGAATGAGGTATTGTAGAATCACTGCCTCTTCATTGGAAAACCTCCTTTAGATCCAATCGTAAGAAGAATTGGAATTGCATTTTATGAATAGAGACACCATTAATTTATTTTTAGTGAATTTTATGATATAATTATACCAGAGATGGTTGATGTATATGTCTCATTCTATTACAATGATGAAAAATGAGGGTTTCCATTTATGACTGAGTGGAGGAGTAATTTTGGATGTTTTTAAAATAATAAAAAGTAAAAAATTTATTATCATGAAAAAATATTACAAATAGATAAATATTGAAATCAAATTTAGTATGTGGTTAAAATATCATTAAAAAATTATGGACAGATTTATGTATGGTTTTAGACCTTATTTTTGATTTGACACCATAGTCAACCTACTATATCTTTTACCAGAGTAACTTATTTTCACTCGAGGTACATTATTTCTTATAAGGAGACTATTGATTCATAAATAAACAAGGTATTAAATTTTAGACCATATATTATCTACCTTATTTATTTAATATTTTATTATTATTTTCAAATAATTTAATAGAATATTATTTTCCTAAAATATCATTAAGGACATTTGTGACATAATTCATTTAATTTGACATCAAATACACCGATACAAATATTTAATTAAAATATATTATTTTAACCCAAACCTAATATGTGATATTAATTTAAAAAATCATGGATCTCTATAATTAGTCAAATTTTTATTACTTTTAATATTTTTAAAACCACTTAATTAATATTTCCATTAGTTTAATAAATAATATATCGATGTTGAATAATCATTTAGTTTAATTATTCAAGAACTAAAAATTAAAAATAAATTACTATGGTTAATTACTTAATTTAAATATAAAATAAACTCATAGAATTGAACATACCCTCTTTTTCCCTTATGTTAAAATATTAGATATATAAAATTCAAGAGAGTGAAATTTATTATTTTATATATTATTAAATAAATATATAGTTCATAATAAAATAAATATGGAACCAATTGGTGATATATTCAAAAAATTGATTCACTAGGATCAAATCAACCAATAAAACAAGATAAATTCTTGTGATGGTTTAATTTGAGACCATATCATTTTAGTTTTAATAGAAACAAACCCACTTCTCCTTTACCATGAAAATAAAATTTTACAATTGTTACTATTAATAATGACAAAAAAATAAAAGGGACCTAATTACAAAATTTGGTGTTGACCTACTTGTTTTAATGATCAAAACATCATGATCATAATAAATATCATGTTTTCTATAAGAATATCATAATTTGTGATGGGTGATGAAATTGACTAATAATGAGACACATTAGAGACTAACACATCAAACCCAAGACTCTATTTTCCATGAATTTCCATTATCATGGAAATCTCAATATATTTGAGACACTATTGTACGAAAATCCATTAAGATGTAATTCTGCCAAATCATATGTTTGGCTTTGTCTAATACACCGTCAAGATGTCATACCTATAACTCATTATTTTACTTATGTCTATGACACCATCAAACCAGACATTGTTAGAAAAAAATCTCATTTTGAGACACCATGAGTGAATTGAAATTATGGCTATGTCTAAGACACCGTTAGTATCAAGAATCCAAAATAAAATACTTCCATAATTTGAGACACTACTAGACTAACATACCACCACTATTTCATTATAATTAATTCCAAATAAACTTATTTTCAAGTCTACCATATCAAATTAAATGAATTTTTTTTATTTTAATGATTGTATCTTAATTTATGATATAGTGCATTGATATGAGTTTCATAATTTCCATGAGTGGAATAAAAGACCATCTAGATATTGATGATACTTCTAATAAATGATAAGAAGACTACATCATGGAAAAGAGAGTGATATATATAAGATCTATGTAAATAAATTTGATGATAAGAAGATGTGAATAATAAACACACATAGAGGATAGACAATTGAAAACCAGAAGAGATCACATGATACAAACACTCGAATGGGAAGATAAACTAAATCATCACATCTAATGATTTACACCAGTCAAGAATTGATTTCTATGACACCCTTTTCTTAAAAAGTTATTCTAAAGACCCCAACTCATGCTTCACTACCAATAAAATAAAATTTTGAAAGATAAATTTCAATAGATCAAACAATTCTAAAACATTCATTCTTCGATTTCTCTGATCTATTAATTTTTATTACATTTTGAGTACTGTGTTCTATACTCTATTTTATAAACACACAGTTTCTCTTGTATTGAACTAGATGATACCTAAATATATTTTTATCTTATTTTACGCATGTACTCCCATGGATAATAATGTTAGAGTTACTTGTGTTCCTTTTATATTATTTACTCCCACATATAACTATTGGAGAGTTCATGCGTTAGCTAAAAAATTTATTAACTACTGTAAAACATGATCGAGTTTGTGGATCAACTTGTTTATTTTATATAAACAAAATGGGGATAGGTTATCAAAAATTTTAGAGGTATAAGTCATTACATGGGACTAAACCTCTCTTATTCAATATTTATGTTGTTTGATTTAATATTTTACTTTTTTTACTTTATAATTTAATTTTTTTTTCATATATAAACAAAATACAGAATTTAATATTTCATCTTTATTTTTATTCCTATATTATCTTTATGAATTAAACTGATTTCAAAGGATTAAATAATAATATATTTTTAATTCATCTAATAAATAATCAATCATAAAAGAAATATTCATAATCAATAATATCTCTATGATAGTACCTAATATGATAAACTAGGATACAATTAAACATTTTGGGTATTTCAAAATAATCCATTTTAAAAAAGAATTTTTGGGGTACTCAATCTACCCCCTCTAGAGTTACTCACTCTAGTAAAAATTTAGTATCAATTGATGTTTAATTTATATTAAAGTGACCAACTCTGTTATTTTAATATTACATTAAATATCGTAATTATTGTCAATTAAAAATTCAAATACATAAAATGAATAATTTTCACGAAGGGTATAATACTAGTAGACCTCCCTTTTTCAAGAGAACAAATTATTATCAATTGAATTTTAAAATGAAAATTCATATTGAAATCCTGGGTTTTATTATTTTGTCTACTATAAAAGATGAATATGTGATACCAAATACTATGAGAAGCACATGGGATGATATAAAAAAGTTATCCAACAATAATAATTGTAAGGAAATGAATATTTTTACTACGCACTAAGTGAAGTGGAATTTAACAGAATATATTCTTGCAAAACATCTTCTAAAATTTTGGACACTTTATCTATTTCCCAAAAAGGTACTTTTAATTTCAAAGAGATGAGGCTTAATACTTATACTATCAAATATGATAATTTTATTATAAATCCTGATAAACCTATTTAATACAAACATCTCATGTTTAATGAGATGTTCAACCCAATGATCTCTCTTGGAAAACCTATATTAGATAAGGATCATATTAAGACATTGATGAGTTCTCTACCTGAACGATAGAGAGATATGTTACTTTCAATCATAGAATCATTCCACAATAGTAAACTGCATGTGGAATAATTTATCTGAACACTGATGATTATGAAGAGGTATTAAAGGTAAATCAATAAGAATATGATGAGAATAAAATAATGTCTATATAATTCAAGACTACTACCCTAGAAAAAAATGGAAAATGAAAATGAGAAATTTTATTCCATATATTCATGTGATAGTGAATCTCTTTTTGATAATGATGAGGAGAAGGCTAACCTAGAATAAGATTAAAGAAGTTTGATAGGAAGAAAAAATTATTCACATAATCAAATTATAAGTTAGAGTATAAAAATAAAGGAAATTGTATGAAAGAATGGAAGTGGGATGATGATCCAAAATATGTTTTGTGATATTAATTAAAAAGGAAAGGACATATAAAATGTGAATATCTAATGATTAAGTATAAAAATAACTTAAGGATAAGTATATGAGATGGAAAAATTCTACAAAGGCCAACTGATGTTCTTTTGAATATAGCTCAAGAGATTTGGATTCTTCACCCGATTAAAACATATAACGAGTAAATACGTGTTTCATGAGTAAATTAAGTGAGTTATCTACATTACCCAATATTTATAATATTTTTCCAATGTATAATTCTGGTAGTTATGAAAATGAACATCCTCATAATGATAATGTAAGAACCGAGTTTATCCTTTGAGGTAGGGTTAATTTATTTTTAGTTTATACTTAATAAAATGGTGGAAAGAGGTTAAGGGGATAAATGTAGGCCTGTTATATGATATTACTGGATACTACACGATGTGTACTTATAGGTACATGCCGTGTGTGGAAGGCTAGATTCCACGTTAACCCGGTACATGACCACATAATGGTCAGGCTAGAAAACTATACGGACATAGTGTCTAATCTAAAGTATATGTCATTTACTTTTATTAATGGTTAAATAGGGATGTAGCATCATTTTTCTTCATATGGATAGAAGGATTTTCAGGTTTGACAAACAGCAGTGCTGAGATATTTTTTATGTCCTCGTTGATCATATGAACCCCAATTCCATCACTTTTAGTTGCAGTCAAACATGATCGATGATCCCTCAACTCCCCTTGACCCATTCACCATAATTTCTTCCATCAATCTATTTATTTAACGTTGAGCGTTTATACCCGTTTTTAATATATAATCTATTATAGGGAAATTCAATGTCTTCCGCTAGTTGAAGAGTGTCGTACAATAATGAGGTTGGTGGTCTGGAGCCTGTCATGAATAATATTGATGTTTGTATTTTCCATAGTGGCATACAACCACTTTTAGGTTGTATCTTGATTGAATAATGAACCATGTTATTTCTTATTGATGTTTAGGTAATTGATTATATAATTTTAAATCATGTTCATTGTAGTAAAAATTATTTTAAAGCCACCCCATGGATGTGTTTCCCTTGGATGGCCGTGTGGATGAGAATACCTATGAAGCTTGAATTGAACTCCCATTCTTGTGTTAACTAAAATTTATATGTCATTATTTGAATTTCACACATGCAATTCTTATTGTGTTAATCTTTGTAATTATTTTAATTGCATAATAGGCATGTTACATGGTTTACCCATGTGAGTTATCCATGTTAAACATTATAATAGATTAATTAACATGTGTTGTTTAATTATGTATACTAATCTCATGGGAGTTGTTTATGTTAAGACCATGTGATATTTAATTCAAATTATTAGCTTTGGGAATGAATTTGTAATTTAATTAATTGATAAAAATAGATAATTAGAAATGGGTGAGTCACAATCTCCGTCAAAAACACAAGGTTAGGTTGATGAGACTAATTGCATATTATCTACCTTGGGTGAACCATTGTATTTGTTAAAATATAATGGATGGTCCTAGAAGGTTATTCATGTATATGGCGTGAGTGAGCTACAAATAGGGTTGTTGGGCTCATTGAGTCTTATTTTTAAAATGTCCAGTGAACTTGGGATCCATTGAGGGATAACTAGGGTGGGATCTATTGACAAGTTATTATATAATTATAGTGTCAAGAGTGGATGGTTACTTTTATACGGTGTCAGACCTAGGCCAGACCTCAAGTTATTATATAATTCCATGAACCAAAGTAATTAAATGGATGAATTACGATGCATAAGCAAAGCTAAATCCCAATCTTGGAATTGGTCTTCACTTATACGTGTTCACCATTGTCTTCTAAGTGACCTGTTGTGATTACTTTTGAGTACCTACAGTTTACTTCATTCACTATAGTACACCACCTATTATATAAATTCACTGAAGGATTGGAACACACCATTGGTTGTTTCCTATTGGTGTTCTGTCTCACACCCTGATTGGGTCAGGCTTTGGGACCAAACCTATTATATGATTGAAGTTATTGATTTGGGAAAGTTCCCTTGTATAGGTACATGATATGCCGCATAAGAGTAGGAGGGAATGGGACCAAGCTATATTTTATGATGCATCCTAGTCTTTTTTTGCTCTCTTTTACATTGGAGACATATATTGTGTATTACTATAGTGTACATGATTAGATTATTTTTAAGAACATGTTACATTCTGCATCGTCTTTGGTATTGAAGGATGCTTGGTTATTTATCATATCAGTACTGCACTATTTATTTTAGTTATATGACCTTTACTTCTTCCTCTATAGTTCATTATTATTTCACTATGTTACAATCTTCCAAATAGGTCATTTTTTCCCCACTGTCACACCCTTGGACCACGCAACTTGTCGGTAGCCTCTGGCATTTCAAGAAATGCGCTTGAGGCCATGTAGCCAATCAGGTATGGTGAAACAGTTTAGTGGATTTCATATCTGGTACATTACTAAGTGGTATCAAATGATTTCTTTCCTATATTTCATTACATTTTATAAATGATATAAAGGAAATGGTATTTTCTAATTAGCTATTCTAGGGATTAGCTACCCGTTTATAGGTAAAATCCAAATTTCCACAAATTGACTTGATTTTTTGGTATTTTCTATTATTACCATTGATTCTATTTAACTATTGGCTAACAAAATTGTTTTGTTGTTGTTATTATTGATATCATTGTGGTTCAATTTTTTTCAATCCTGATGATATTAGGGTATTCATTCACATACATCACATATACACTTGATAGAAATCAATTGCCATGTATTTTTTCAATCCCATTTAGAGAGCATTACTGATTTCATGTGATTATGATAGATGTCATTCCAGATTTGCATTCTATTGTGATAGATATAGTTATTGTTATGCCTACAATTGTGATAGTTTTATTGTTACATGCTACAGTTGAATAAGATTAAAAAAAACATTGTCCCTAATAAGTATGGGCCCTCTTGGATCAGATAGATGTGGATCATGTTTCATACAGAGGATATAAATTTTGTTCTTATGTGATATATTTAGATGAGAATCATTGATTCATGGGAAATATGGGACCCAGAGAAGGTAAATTGGCCAACTGTTTCATTATTTTTCCAATGATAGGAATTTCGGGGATGTTTCTCAGGCTTATTGTTCGAAAATCCGGACAACACATTGTGTGGTCCTATGGAAACACACCCTGTGTTCTTCTGTTCTGGAAGAAATAACCTTTCAAAATTAGTTTTGTGTACTCTTAGTACACATAGTGTGGTAGATGACTGTGTCACCTTCTATGGGAGAAAAAAAGGGGTTAATGAGTTTTGATCCGAACATTCCATGAAACTTTCATAATCATTATGTAGTTTTACATTGGTAGGCCCATGTGGATCTGGCTTTGTAAAAGTACAAGGCCAAGAGGGATGACCTGAGTACATTCCATGTGTAGGTCTATAATGTCGTTTACCTAGGACCATATAGAAAAAAGGTGGATTTACATGCCCATGTGAGAGTCAAAATTGAAACACCATGTTTAGGAATGACAAGTCATGTACCTCGAGTGTTTACACACCCTTGTAAGTTAAAGTACACGATCAAGTAAGGGATTAAATGTACATGCCGTTTATGGTTCCTACAAACTGTGTACTCATATTTGGTTAAAATTTCAGGATTTTCTTCTAGTGTTTAGTTCTTATTCTTGGGAACATTGTACCATTATAAATAAGCTTTCACTGAGGTTAATGTGCTAGACTTTACTAGGAAATTCCACAACGACGACCTCTAGTAGTACTCTAGGAGGGTGCTGACGATCATACACCGAAGGTGGTAGGCCATACGATACTAGTGGGCACTCCATAAATGCCAGTTGGTTCACAATATCTTATACCAGATGTAGGTTATGATGTAATTTTCTGTGAATTCTTTATGGGGATCATGAAAACCTTTTAGGGAGAACCACAACCTCCCATGTCAATGACATAACCAACTCGAGTGTTCCAGCAGTAACATCTGCCCATTTTTCAAGGGAATATAGGCCACAATCTGTAGGGTCATGGAGAAAGGCCATGTTATAGATCATTGAGCATCATGATATGTATCTAGAGAGGGGGGGGGGGGGTAAAGATTGCAACATATATGCTGCATAATTCCTCCATGAGGTGGGTGGATGTTACCACACAAATAGAGCGTCATTGGGACATGGCATGGAGATATTTTTATATAGTCTTCTATGAATAATTCAATCATTGGACCTTGAGGTACAACAATTATCATGTGTTAATGCATCTGGAGTATAGTGCTCTATCAATTTTAGATTACTTGATCGACTTTACTGATCTCTAGCGCTTTGCACCTACTCTGATGGGAGATGATCTGTAAAAGGATCTGTAAGTCACGAATGGTCTTAGTTATGCCATATTTTCATAGGTGAATATCATTCAGCCGACTATTTTATATTCTATAGTGAAATATATAAGGGTTAGTGAGAATAATCTGAGGGTATTTGGAGGCGTGATCCAGGGTGGTTCAACATTGAGATCTGGTATTTTTTTGGTCGTTAGAATAAATCGTTGTCTGGAGGTGACACACGAAACATATAGTACTCAGAACGTATCTTCAGGTAGCCAGGTGAGTTGCTTAAAGTGTGGAAGAGGTGGAAATACTATAACTTAAATCACAATGGACCCAGTCGAGTGCTGATCTTGTGGTGATATGGGCCAATTACAGCATTTGTGCAAGATGATTACACCAGCACCTAGTGAGAGAGAGTCTACTCCAACTCCACATTCAGAAGCATGGTCTCTAAATTCTCACCAGTCGGGGAACTGTAATGCGTCAGGCCATTTACGATGAGGTAGTGTTTATGGCCATGATAGTCAGACCCCAGGATCTCGGCACAAGTAGGGTGGTCATATTAGGGTATCCAGGAAGTGGCTTAGGGTGAAAGTACGTTCCAAACATATGTTGTTCAACCGACCCTGTAAGAGAAGGTTCTCGTGCCCTTTACTATCATGGGAACTACTATAGTCCCCTCTATTTTTTTCTTTATTGCTCCATGATATTGGGGTTCACAAAGTTTCATATCTGTGAATATTTTATAGAGTCTAGGGGAAATTTATTTTACGTTTTACGACATTATGAAACTAGAAACTATGCCATGGATTAGAATGATAGGTGTGCAATTGTACAAGGAGTCTCCATTTAAATTGGTCAGTGTCTCATTATTTGGGATATATACGACATAGATATGATATTTTATGAATTTATAAACGTAATAGACTATTTGGTTTTCAATCAGGAATTCATTTATATCTATCACCGTAGGGTGAGTTTTATGTCACCATAAGGCTCATCATTTCTATATAAAGAAAAGTGGGATGTCTAGGTAAGCTGTCATGGACCTGAGTATCGTAGGATGAGGGTAATGTCATCATAGATTTCGATATTATATCTGGATGACCAGGGAACATGTAATATTGATTTCCCTCTAGTGGTTGATCATTTCAGGGAAGTTTTCCCAGATGATATTTTAGGGATTACTTCAGAGAGAGATATGGAGTTCATGATTAAGCTAGTGCAAAGAGTTGCACCGATATCCATTTGACCATACAGGATGGATATGATAGAGTTACATGTTCTCAAGGTAGCTAGAAGATTTATTGGATGATGGGGTTTTTTCGAACCAGTACTTCTCAGTGGGGTTCGCTTGTACTTTTTCCAAATAATGAGGTTGGTACACTCTAGCTATGCATGGACTATCAAAAAATTGACTAGCTAATGGTTTTAAATCAATATTCCTTACTATGGATAGATGAACTATTTTATTATCTTAGAGGATCCCAAGTGTTCTTGAAAATAAACATAAGGTCCAGATATCAACAGGTACATGATCGATCTTCAAACATTCCTCGCACTGAGTATTTTAGCATGTATAGTGTATACAAGTATGTGGTTATTCTGTTCAGTCTCACGAATATGATATACATTTTCATGACACTACTGAACAATGTGTTCCATCATAAAATGGATTCTTTTGTGGTGGTTTTCATGGATGATATCTTGGTAAATTTGTACAACTTATATGACAATTCCACAAATATTAAGACCATTTTGAGTACACTGAGAGATAATTAGCTATATGAAAAACTCTAAATGATCCACTACATGATGGATCATATTCATTTCCTAGGTCACTTCATCTCAGATATATTAGTTTCAATGGACATAGAGAAGGTGAGAGAAGTAGTTACCTTGGAGTAACCTAACAGTACCTTTGAGGTTCAATGTTTTCTAGGATTGGATTGTTACTATAGGCATTTCATACAGAACATCTCACGCTTTTCATCATAGATTATGGGCTACATAATGATGTGTGTGACATACATATGGTCAGATTGTTGCATGATGGCCTTTGATGAGCACAAAGGGAGATTAATGTCATCACCGATACTGAATTTTCTGAAGCAGGACAGGAGTGACACTTTGTACTGCAAAACATTAGTTATCAGGCTCAGAGAAATGCTTATATAGGGGGTCAATTCATTTCATACATGTCTCGTAATTTGAGGCCACATGAGAGGAACTATCCAACGCATGATCTCTAGTTATCCCATTTGTTCATTCTTTACGCTATAGAAGACATTACTTATTGTGAGAGAATTTTATGGTGTACACAGATGGAAAATGTCTCATATACATATTTACTCAAAATGATCTAAATATGAGGTAGTGAAGGTGGGTGGAGTTCATTCATTCTTTTGAATTCATTCTTTCCTGCATGCCTAGAAAAGTCAATGTTGTGGTTGATGAAATGGTTAGGAAGACTCATATGGAGGAAGTAAAGGAATCCAGTATCGAGTGGAATCTTATGGAATTATTATCTAAGATGCACTTGGTGGTGAATGACAGTCAGGGAAAGAATTATCTATCATCATTAAATTTGAATTATACCCTCCTGGATATATTTAGGATGAGAAAAATATCAAATTTAGAAGACCAAGTCTTGTGGGAGAGTGTAGAAGGTAAGGATACAACTCCTGGTTGGATGATAGGGGATGATGAGATCTTCTAGATCCATAGAAATGTTTGGATTCCAGTTGAAATATGTGAGGATTTGATGTGGGATTTTGATTCATCATCTTGGGAAATGCATGTCATCATTTCCAATATGTACATTGACTTGTGCCATTAGTACCGTTGGCTAGGTATAAATAGAAAGGTGCTAGTTTTGTTATGAGGTGTTCCACCAATCAGTAGGTGAAGGCCGAACATCAATGGCCAATTTTTCATTTATTGTAGTTACCTATTCTAGAGTGGAAGAGGGATGATGGCATGATGTATTTATTGATGGGTTTACCGAGGTCTCCCTTAGGTAATGATTCTATGTGGGCGGGGTTTGAAAAACATAGAAAGGTAACTCACTTCTAGTCGATCTAGTAGACCTTCGGTGTTGATGATAATGGGATGATGTATATTCGTGAGGTGGTAACACATCAGGGAGTTTCCCATTATATCATTTTATATAGACACATCTCCTTTACATCTCATTTTTGGAAGAGTTTTCATAGGGTACTGGGTACACAGGTTCTTTTAAGCACAACATACCACCCTCAGATTGATCGCCAGTCAGAGCGTACGATACATGTGCCTGAGGATATGATGCGAGAATGTATAATAGAATTTTGGGGATCCTGTGAGAAGCATATTTCCCTAGTTTAATTTTCCGAAAATAAATTTTTTTGGGAGACTATAGAGATGGATCCTTCTGCGGCCTTGTACAGTAGAACATGTTGATCACCCCTGTGCTAGATGGGGGTGGGTGAGGCAAATTTACTAAGGCCATGTCTCATGGAAGGGATTTTTGAGTAGGTCCTGTTGATTTAGAAGCGGATGGATACTACAGAATATCATCATAAATCTTATGGTGATCACCGTAGATGACCTATGAAGTTTGAGTTTGGGAATTGATTTTTCATGCAAGTTGTACCGAGGTTGGGGCACAAGAGAATTAGGAGATAGGGTAACCTTTTTTATGAGATATTATAGTTATTTTGAGATGTTGGAGAAGGTCTGGTCTATTTCTTATTGATTTCAGTTACCAAAGAAGTGTTGGGCTATGGCCGACGTCTTCCATGTTTCTCAATAGTAACATTACTTTTTAGACCCATCTCACACCTTTTAGTCCGAGGAAGTGTAGTTATAGGAAGATGAATCCTTTGAGTAGCATCCCATTCATATTATGGATTCTAACACAATGGTTCTCTATGGCCAGTCTATTTCATTAGTATGGGTGCTATGGCTGCATGACCAAGTGTAGGACGAGACTTGGGACATGGATGCTGATGTACAATCAATGTATCCAGATTTGTTCTTTGAAATTTCTTCACCACCCTTGGAAGGGTAATCTAGGGAAAAGATTCTTTAAAGGGCATGTTTGGTAAGAAACTGGTTCTTCCATTGAGGTAAATATCTTTCCATTTTAGTTTTTACATAATAAAATGGTGTATAATATGTCATTGTGCAGGCTATAGCCCTGCTACATGACCTTACTAGGAACTACATGTCATGTACTTATAGGTTCATGCAGTGTATGGAATGTTACACACCTTGTAACCATGTTACACAACCACATAATGGTTTGGCCAGAAAACTAATTAGAAACGACATGTATTCTCATGTACACATCGTGTAAATTTTTAAATGACTAAATTAGGAAATAACATCATTTTTCATCAAATGTACATAAGGATGGTCTATGTTTGTGAAAAACAGTGCCGAGAGGTTTATTCTTTATCTGATTGATCATCTAAACCATGATTCCATCACCATTGGTTGCGTTCAAACCCAATCAGTGAGCTCTCGATTCCACTTGAACATTTCTTCCTAATTTATTCTCTTGACCAAGTAATTTAAGATGGAATGTTTATACCCATTTTTTATATTTACTCAATTCTAGGGTGAATCAAAGCCAAACAGTGGATGAGGGTAGTAGTACTATGATGAGAAAGTTGGTCTTGTTCTATTATTGAATTTTCATGATGTTTATATATACTGGAGTTTTGTGAACGCACTTTTAGGGTTTCACATGATTGAATATTGAACCTTGTTATTTCCATTTTATTATGAGGTTATTTATTATAATATTTGAAATCATGTTTAGGTCTGAGAACATTGATTTAGTGCCGTCATATGGGTGCATTTTCCTTCGATAGATGTGTGATTCAGAATTCCTATGATGGTTGATTTGAACTACCATTCGTAGGTTGTTGAAAATTTGTTTCTCAATATATTAATTTAACATGTATGATACCTCTTGTGTTAAGCCTTCAAATTGTTTTATTTTCATTATAGGATTATTACATGTTTTTCCAACTGAGTAATCCTAGTTGACCATGTAATAAATAAATTTACATGTTTTGGTTAATTATGTAAACAGAGCCCAGGTGAGTTGATTATGTTATTACCATGTCATAGATAATTCAAATGTATATATTTGAGATTGAATGTGTAATTGAATTATATAACAAAAAGCAGTAATTAGAAATGTGCGAGCCACAATCTCACCAAAAAGAAATGTTAGGGATCATGAGACTAATTACATATTATCCACTATGGGTGAACCATTGTCTTGGTTAAAACATAGTGGATGGAATTAAAAGGATAACTAAGTAATGGCCATGAGTGATCCACAAATATGTTGGTTGGGCTCATTGAGATTTTTTTAAATGTAGAGAGAACCTAAGATCCATTGAGGGATACCTAGGTCGGGCTCTATTGACAATTGATTAAATGTTTATTGTGTCACAATTTGATGGTTACTTTTATACAAGTGTTAATCAGTCCTAGGACAGGCCTCAAGACATTATATAATAGAAAACTTCAATAATGTAATGGATGACTTACGACAAGCCTTCTAAGCCAAAGCACAATCTTGGATTCGTTATTAACTTATACATGTTTACCATGGACTTCCAAGACATCTATTGGGCCTACATTTGTGAACTTATTGGTTACTACATTAACTATTTTATACTTATAGTTATATATATTCCCTAATATATTGAAATAATCCATTGGTTGTTTCCTACTTGGATTTAGTCTCACACCCATTTTGGGTCATGCTTTGGACCCAAAATGATTATATTATTGTAGGTATTGATTAGGGAAAGTTCCCTGCTAAAGTTTCTTGATGTGAGGTTTCAGAGTCACAGGGAATTGAAATGAGTTGAGGATTGCGATGCTTCCTAGTATATTTTTTGTATATCTTATTATTTTTATACTTATGTTGTGCATTATAGTATATTACTTTTTTGGATTTGTTTTCTAGAACATGTTACATGTTGAATCATCAATGGTATTTAATGATGCTTTGTTCTTCATCTTAGCAGTCTTCCACTATTTATTTTAGTTATATGTTGTTTACTTCTTCCTATATTGTTCATTATTATTCCACTCTGTTACACTCTTACATTAATGTCATGGATTACCCACTATCACAACCTCGACCCTCACTACTAGTCCAAAACCTCTGGTGTTTTGGTAAATGATCTTGAGGCCATGTGACCAATCGAGTACAATGAACCAATTGAGTGGAATTTAGATCTGAGAAATTATAGAAAATATGTCATATAAATAATTATTTGAATAATTAAACATGTTATTATAAACCATTAGTGAGATTAATGAAAAATAATAATACATAACAAAAATTTTCTACGAAAAGAATACATGAACTGTCTATATAAAAATAGAAAAATGCTCAACTACTCAAGGAAAACATTGAATATAAACTGTATAATAAGAAATTAATGAATTATCTTGAAATTTTTTCCAATTGTAGAGATACCTTTACATAATTATTTGGAATGAATGTTGCACCATGATCCTTGGTTGTCTAAAATGGGCCTTTCAGATTTTCTTTGTTATGCTTGGGAGGATCCAATGGTAGAATCCCTCTAGAAATGATTTACACATTCTATGATGTCATCTAAGAAATACCACTTGATATTCAGATACGAGAACAATAAATTTAATTTCATGGGTTGATGTTTATTGATCTTTCATTCCTCGATCTTGACAAACATCTCCCATTGGATTCTCATTCTTGAGAGGGTGAGAGTGGGGGATTCTAGATAATTCATTGTTCTTAAAAATTCTCTATTGATGAAATGGAATAGGATTTGAATATACACTTCACAATAGACATATCCCACTGTGGAAACTGGTGGGATTTCAGTTATAATATTTAACTGCATAACAATGATTAAATACAATTATAACCATTAATGTAATCCCATTAAACATAACAATGATAATAGTATTATTAGTTATTGTTGTGATAATATAGAACAAAATTGAAACATTAATGAAATCCAATTCCATATAATAATAATAAAAATATTTTTATTTTCTGGTGAGCCAACATGCGAAAACTAGATAAATAATACTTATGGTTTTGTAAATAATTATTTTACAACGAGACATGGTCTCGGCCAGTTTAAACTGATCCTGCTTTTATTGAACACCCGAATAAAAAATTTTATTCTTTAAATAAATATTTTATTCACAAAATATAAATAAATATTTTTTAATGTTAAATAAAATTTATCAATAAATTTCATTCACAATTTAGTGAATAAATATTTTATAAATTTATATGATCATTTCAACTTGAATAAAATTATTCCATGGTCTTGAGAATAATATTTATTCCAATAATTACATAAAATTATAATTTAATTATATACCAATAGAAACATTCAGTGTGTGACCCTCTAGGAGTTTTTCTCATTGGCACTGGGTGGGCTTGACAAAAGTCCAATATTACTGTCTAATAATGGGTCAAGGCAGCCGAGAGAATGAATTTTATGTCTCAATGATGACAGCCACATATTAATGAACACAATTTAATATAATCACAGTGTCACAAAATTTCACCAAGTAGGTTTCATGATGGTGTCATCAACCCATATGCTTGATACATAATTCATAGACTACCTTAAATAAACACATCATAACACTATGTCCATAGAATTAAGGGTGATGGTGATAATTCAATCAAAGGGATGAGATATTAACATCCATAAATATATATGGGGAAAATCCTTCATCTACTTCTCCATGAATATCGTGTCATTCATGACACACACAATATATCTTACATCCCAACAACATTTGGAGTGATGATTTTCAGTATAAAATATATGTGCGCAAGTCATGACACATATTAATGAAAATATTATTGTTAAGGACCATTAAACATGCATATAGATAAAAATATCTGACGACATCAAAGCATGCCAAATTTATACTTGCATGTCTGTTCTCATAATCTACCATTTTGGAGATTACCACATGCGATGTTCATGAGAAGACGTCTAATTTGATTACGAGTACTCTCACATGATGATCAATATACTTTGTGTCCTATCATATAATTTTATCTAATCATAGTACTATACTAATTATATTTTCATAGAAGATTAAGGTACTCTTAATTTAGGGGAACTATTTTGACCTTATCAATTTGACAAATAATATTCAAAACTAATACATTACAGTCATAAAAAACAATGAACAATATGTAATAGGATATTTAATATTTAATAAATTAAATTTTTATTTAATCAATGTACAAACAGTTGGTTCTATGGAACCAACTCTAAAATTTATTTGGACCATCTAGAGTTTCATTTGTTAATGGGATGAACTATTTTAATGTTCTTGTATCTAATTTCTCTAGATATACTTGGTTATCCTTTTAATCTCAAAAAAAAGTTATGTCTTCTCTTAATTTACCATGTTTTCAATGTTTGTTAAAAATCATAGTGGACATAAATTTAAAACCACAAGGAGTGACCATGGCCGTGAGTTTGAAAATCTCAATTTTGAATCATATTTCTCACAAAATGTATAAACTCATAGCATTTATCATAACTAGATTTTTAATCAAAACAACACTTAAGAATACACTTATTATCTGTGAAATAATAGGAATCTTAAGACTAATTGCATTAAAGTTTATTATTGAAATTAATTTATTCATAAATCTAAGGATTATATGGAATTATTTTCTTTCAATGTTATGACAAAAGTTTTGTTGGTTATTCAGTATCTATGAATGACTGTAGTGTGTTTAAATAGAATAGAAAAACTGTAGAAGAATTAGTTATTTTAAAATTCGATGAAATTGATCCATAGGAGAAAAAGTCCTCCCTTGGAAACCTTGAGGATGATATATATTCTCTAAAAATAAAATCTAATCCTTTATACTCCAATGTAAAAAAGGAAAAGAAATCATCCAGTTGTGAAGAGTTTCCTAATCATCTAGAACCAAAACCTTAAAATCCATAAGTGACCAGTTGGTCTTTATCTAGAGCAATTATAACCATTAAGTACCATCCTTTAGTTGTTATTTTAGGTGATTACATAGAGTAATGAAAACTAGAAAGTCATTAATAAATCATACTGAACATCAGGCATCACTATTTCATATTAAACCAAGGAGCATCAATGAATAAATTAATGATGAATTATGGGTAATTGTAATGCAAGATGAAATAAATCATTTTGAACGAAACAAAGTTCAGGGACATGTAGATAGACAAAATGAGACCATGGCTATTAGAAGTAAATGGGTATTTAAGAATAAATTTGATGAGTCATGAACTATATATAGAAATAATGATTGAATTGTTATAAAAGTTTATATTCAAGATGAAGGAAAAGGCTATAATGAAACATTTTCACCTATAGAAAGATGTGAGCCTGTATAAATCCTTCTTTCTTATATAGGTTATTTATATTTTAATCTCCATCTAATGGATTTCAAAAGTGAATTGTTAAATGGTTTTATAGTTGAGGATTATTATTTTTAACAACACCTAGTTTTCAATGT
This sequence comes from Viscum album, assembly GCA_963277665.1. NCBI lineage: Eukaryota > Viridiplantae > Streptophyta > Magnoliopsida > Santalales > Viscaceae > Viscum > Viscum album. The sequence goes on from OY728150.1 coordinate 499,365,970, forward strand.
ACACATTTTCAATATCACTTTTTCATATTATCTAAATCATTATATGGTTTAAAACACACTCATAGAGCTTCATATGATAGAATAAATAATTGTATTATATCTAAAGTTGTATCAAAATATATTGATGAGCCCACTATTTAGGTAAAACATATTCCAAATCATTTATTAGAAGTAGAAATATTTCATGATGATATTACTTTTGGATCTTCAAGAAACTATCTTTTCACCGATTTTTTAAACATGAAGCAAAATGAATTTGAAATGTGTTTAATGGGAAAAATGAAATTCCTTCTTGGATTTTAGATCTCATTAAACAATGAAAAAATACATCTAAATCAATATTAATATAAAAAATATATAATATATCTTTTTAGCATAGGTAGCACTATGTGGTGTGATACTCTTATGAGTACAACATGTAAATTGTGTCTTCATGAAGAAAGGAACACAGTTCATCAAACCTATTAGAAAGGTATGATTATAATTATACCTTACTTGACTACTAACTAACTAGATATTATTTTTAGTATATGTATGTGTTCCCATTTTCATGAAAACCTAAAAAAATTGCACCTTGTTTATGTTAAAATAATTTTCTAACACCTTATGTATACAACCAATTTAGAATTATTTTACCAATGAGGAAAAACATTTCATTTAGTAAGTTATTTTAATGCTGATTTTGGTGGATGTAAGTTAGATAAAATAAAAACCTAGGGAACATGTACCTTTTCAGGCATGTTTATTTTTCATGATTTAGTAAGAAACAACATTTTATTTCAATGTCTACTATTGAAACATAGTACATTGCAGTATGTAGGTGTTGTCCACAAATTTTTTAGATGAAACAAACTTTACTAGAGTAAGGAAATCAATTCTGACATGTCCGCATAAATTATGAAAATAACAGGGAAATAAATATTTCTATGAATCTTATTTATCATTCAATGAGAAACATACTGATATAAGACAACGGTTTTGGAGGGAACATTTTCTAAAAAGAGATATCACTCTTGAATTTACACGAATAGAACATCTGTTATATGATAATTTTTATTATGAATTTGTTTCATGATAGAATGATCTATATAAAACATGAGTTAAGAATGATAAATTTTGGTTAAGTTTAATATTTGGTATGACATACCATTTTGATTGGTGAACCATGGTGTTAATATACCATTTTTGTGAAACACCATTCTAGTTAACATGCCATTATGGTGACACACTATTGTACTAAACAGAATATTGTGGTGACACATCAATGTTGTTGAAATACCATTGAGGTGACACACTTTTTCAATTGACATATGATTTTGGTGACTCACCATTGTGTTATGAAACTGTTTTCATATCATGTCATTATTATTACATGCCCTTACAATTTTTTGTGTCAATATTTTAACCCACAAGGATTATCTTTCTTCCGGTTTAGGTCTATTTCATAACCCCATTCATGGTTTCTCCTAATCATAAAATTTCATATTTTTAGTATCATTTAGATTTAATTATAAGAATACATAAAATCACAAATGATATTAAAATAAAATTTGTCAATTCCCGACACATATTGAGCCCAACATGATAGTCATGTATATTTCTCTCTCGAGGCTAGTGAGCCCTTTCGCCTACAATATCCCAAACCTTATCCTTACTATTGTCTAATCACTCCAATCATGTTTTTATTCCATTAGTGATGAATACTTTTGTGCCATCACCTTCTTAGTCGATATATTCTATGAATAAAAATAAAGAAACAAGCATACATGCCCTGGAGACACAAGTTATTCCCTAGCCTTCCAATAGAGTTTTATTAGATGAAAGGGATGTTGAATTGAAATGGATGTTGTCTAGAAAGTATCTAGTACTAATTGAAATCTATAATCGAGGATGGTGAGATTGGATTCCCTCTAACAAGAAACCCTTCTACCATAAGCTGGATTATGAATTCTAGCAGCTTGTAGAGGATTTCATTGATCATGGTGGAGTTGGATGTGATAGAAGTGGTGTTAAAGGAAAAATAATAGTGGTTTCATCAATGAAATATGATAAACAATTGGATGTGCCTCATGAATGAAGATTTTAATATTATTAAGAAACAATTCCGAAATATAGTATGCTATTCGAGTATAAAGAGGCTATATTAAGACTGACATGAGATAAAATAACAAGAATACCTATTTCCTACGAGCATGGTGAAGATTATAGGATTCCATTAATGTTTTTAGAACATGTTTTCCAATGAAATGGAGTATCCCCAAAACTATTGTACTAAGATGTTTTTATTCTATATCTTATGAAATAAGGTCATTATATAACGTTGTGTATATATCGCACGGTTCATATGTGTGATATGAGAAAATAATCTTCCATATATAATTCCATGATCAACCAAATGTTTATTTCTAACATATTAAAGGCCAAGGGCCAATTAGATGTAGATGAAGAGACTATTAAAGATAGTGGAAGTTTCTGTATTTCAAAAGATACTTTTGAGAGGGTGAAGATTAGCTAGAACCCATGTGTTTGAACCCGAATATTCTTTTCAGGTAAGAATCATGCTTTATGGTTATTTTTTAGAAAAAGAGTTGTTTTTAGAAATTTTATTAGTACCTTCCATGTACAATAAGCACACGCTGTGTACCCGGTTTTTGCGGGTGACCAAGTACTGGCCGGGTAATGACAAATTACATGACAGTTTCCAGTAACCTAGATACTCCCTAAATCAGAGGCCGGAAAAGGCCAGTACATGTTGTGTATATTTAAAATACATGATGTGTACTTTCATTTTCATATTAAATGGACTGGGGTCATGTCTGATGGACATAACACTTTTCATCTCGACCTATTTCATCTAGGATCGTTCGAAAGGCCACTGATCTTCTCTAAGCCCTGACTCACCATGAGTTCTATGAATCTACCATCGTCGATTATGTTAGAATCACATCATTGAGTCCTCTCTTATTCTAGAACATCATCTCCTAATTTATAATCTCAAACAAGTTATCCTCGGTTGAACATTTATAATGTTTTTGTAGATCTATGATGTTATAGGGAGATTCAAGGCATGAGGTTCATGTATGTTGATCTCATGATGCTAAGGTAGGTGGTTTGTGCCATTCCGTAGATAGTCTTGGTGTTATATGTGAAAAAGTATCCAATACCCATGTTTGGGGTATTGTGTGGTTACAGTTCTAGAACTTATATTTGCCTACTAATCCTAGTTTGTTTGGATAATGTTTAATTGATGAGAATAGGGTTATCTTTTCTAAGATATGGATGTTTTTCCCATGATTTGTTATTTTGAACATTTGTTCTAGCTTTTCCTATTATGCTGATGCATTTCTTTCCATGCCATATATTTTTACGGTGATGTGATTATTATATGACATGATATGATATGATGTAGTTGTTTAGCCAATTATTTTTTGAGGTTTACTTTCTTTGATGATTATCATTTGTACATGATTGCATTACATGGGGCTGCATGAATTTGGTGTAGTGAAACCATAGGGGAAATTTACATTTTGGGATCTCTAAAAGTGTCATTTATAATTATCATGATGTGAGACCATATAGGGGAATGACATTGAGTACTCCCTCAGAGTGTCTATAGTTATGTTACGAAAACACATGTGGAATTTAAGTTGAGTGCTTCCTCAGGGTTTATGTAACTTACCGCTAAAAGACTCTACATGGAATTAAAGGATAGTGCTTCTATAGAGATTTTTTTATCACACATGATTATAAGGGGAATTGATGGTGAGTGTTTCCTCAGAGAGTCTTTGGTATATATATCCTAGTATTGTGAACTATAAGGGTTAGAATGTTAGATCTACCTAGAGGGTTTCTTGTTTTTGTGTTGGTTTATTAAATACATAAAAGTTAATGTTTGTGAATGAAACTGTAGGATTGTTTAATTTTGAGAAATTTCTTATTTTCTTCTTCTTTTTTCTTATTGCCTTCAGTATATATTCACTGATTGTTAGGAATAGATCTTTTGGTGGTTTCTTACTGGGTTTTGTCTCACACCCTATTTGGCTCATGATTTTGGCCACAAAAATATTATATTGCTGCAAGTATCAATAAGGGAAAGTGCCCTTCTACTTTAGGTAGTAGATTGCTGTGTAGCTGGGGAGCATGGGACCAAGACGAGGCTTGCAATGTATTTGAGATTTGTACATGAATTTATTTTGTATTTTGGTTTTGTAATTCATTACAGCATTGTGATTTAATAGGATTATTTCCTATACATATGTTTCATGAATCATTTATATATGTATGTGTGCACCAATTGTTTATTACTTTTTTTGTTTACTTATTTCATGTTTTACTACTTTTGCTATTGCTATCTATTTACATATGCTGGGTTACACTACCAACGAGGGAAAAGTTTCCCCACTATCACACCCACATAACTCGCTACTATTTAGAAGCCTCCAACATTTGGGGAAATGCGCTTGAAGAAATTTGTCCAACCGGGTACGGGGCACCTTTAGATAGCTCTTGGAATTGGGACACTACAATGTGGAATCAGATATAAGTTATTTTATTGTTGAATTACTCTTTGGAGCCTATATCTAGGGATGTGAAGGAATACATACATAGTAATAAACTATTCCTAGGAGTAGTTAACTCGTGTAAAGGGAAAATCCAATCTACCTCATTATTGCATTTTTTTCTTCAATTTTACAGTTGATTTGATTTCACCATTGGGTGATTCATATGTTTTGTGATATTATTATAGATATTATTAAGTTTTTATTTCTGTTGCAACCCAAGGAGATGAGGGTATGCCATCTCATGCATTATATATGCACTTGTTTGAAATCACATGTCATGCATACCTGCCATGCAATTTAAGGTGCCTTAGTGATTTCATTTTGTTGTGATAGATGTTGTGCTAGATATGCATGATTTTGTGTTAGATTCCATGATAGAATAAATTCTTTTTATAAGGGATTTAATTGTGTGAGGTTTCGTTTGAATGAATAAAAATATTTGGTTCTTGTGGTGTTATGGGCCATCATGGATTAGATTTTAAGGGATTATTACACTGTTATGCATGAAAAACGACATGTCTAAGATGCCAAGATTTGGTTCGTGGGGAGTATGATCCCTCACGGATCGGAATTTGGTACCTTAATGTTCATTCTTGTGTTTTTTTGGGTTTCGAAGTAGTTTCCGAGTCTTACTGTCTAGAAGAACCCATAATATGTGGCATGTAATGATGAATACACGCCATATATCCATCAGTTTGAAAAGGAACTGGTTTTCTTAAGTACATGCAGTGTACTATATGTACACATTTTTTAGTCTCTAACCATGTCAATGGTTGTGTGGGAAGAGACACGGGGTTGGGAAATCATTGGGAGAACATGTCGTGTACCGGTTGTATACACCATGTTGTGTAGTCCATGTGTCCACCTGTGTGACTAATGACACAGATGGATAAAACATATGTTATACACGCCATGTCAATCTTCAACATGCCATGTTGTGTAACCAATGTATTCGACCATGTAGAGAACAACATAGGTTATTCAGATCATTCTAGTAAACATCGTATATGGAAAAAATATGCTATGCAGAGTATGCCATGTAAGCAGCTGTGTAACTAACAACACATGTTGGTGATGTTCATCTAGTACACGCCGTGCGTGGCAGTAACATGTCGGGTAGTCTACTTCTAGGAGAACAATTTGGCTTATCCATGTAGAAGAACTTTGGTATAGGAAGAGGATTCAATTACACTCCATGTGTTAGGATAACACACTGTGTGTATAGTGTGTTACATGACTTGGGTTGGTAGAAGTACACGCCCATGTGATTGCTTAAGGGAACTTTCCATGTAGGATTTATACACGTAGTGTGTCCTTGTTTTAAAAAACATGAATACTTTTTTTTCTTGTTCCCTTATTAGACTTATCAGTTTCATTCCATATTAATATGGATCTAATGTGTGCACTTGACCTAGGAGAGCCACATCACCGAGATTTCCTCCCATTGTCATCTAGTTACAGTGCATTGATCAGACATCAGATATGGCTGATCAGGGACAACTAGCAGAACCTACTATTGTTCCAGTCATGGAACCAACATTCATCATAGATATAGGTGTCATGGCATAGTTCTGAAAGGGATTTTGGATGTTTATGAAGACCATCCAGGGGTACTTCATCCTTCCCCCTTGATGGCCAAACTGACGAATGACATTTAGCAATAGAATCCTCCCACTTTCTCAGGGGATGGTGGACCCCAGGCTGCAGATCCAAGGCTTCATTCCATGCTGATGATCATTGCACATCTTGATACGCCTCCAGTGAAGATGTTCATGGTTGCTGCTTATATCCTTCAGGACACCGCCACGTGATGGTAGGATGTGATCTCATAGGCGGGACACTAGCATGTCATGGCGTAGGATGAGTTTCAGCATACCCTCTACGACAACTTCTACCCAGAGACTTTGAGGGCCGATTGAGCCCAAGATTTCAAGTGTTTGGAGTAGGGTACTCTTTCAGTCATCGAATATTCTCTTCACTTTGTAGAGATACATCAAATTACACACATTCTAGGAGGAGATGAGTTATTGCATTCATGGATGTTTGAGGGTGGTCTCTGGCTGGACATTCTAGCTCAGGTGAACATATTCATGTTGACTTCTATATCTTCCATAGTCATCTAGGAGCTGATCATGGAGTGAAACCAGAGGGATTATGGAGCTGTGAGCCCGGGAAGTTCTACATCTAGAGTTTTTTCTTCTCAGGCTGATAGCAGAAAGCGCCACAGGGAGTCTACACATGGAGATCTGAGTAGAAAAGATTCACCATCAGGTATCCATGTGGTATTCCACTAGTGCGAGAAGGTTGGGCATTACATGCCACATTTTTTGAGAGTCACAGTGAAGTGCTGATCTTACCACATAATGTTCCATCTTCAATGCTTCTATAGGATCTTCTCACCAGAAGCTGGTGATAAAGGTTCTTCTTTGACTCCTCATTTGGGAATAACACCACCATTTTCTCACCAGTATGGGAACTAGATTTCTTTTGACTATTTGGGCTGAGGTGGAGGAGACGCCCATGGTTTCCTATTGCAAGTATTTTAGTGACAACTGTGTGGATCAACATAGAGTGGACATGCTAGGTCATAGGGTTGTGGTGGAAGCCAGACATTTGCAGTGGAGTAGACCTAGAAGGAGAAGGATTCCGAACCCCCTACAGTATGAGGTATGATTCTAATTGCCTCAATTTTAGCTTCTACTCCCTTCGATATAGGGTCTTCCCATAGTTTTATATCTTCTACGGTTAAAGATAACCTTGATCTCTGTATCTTTTTTCTACTGATATCCTGACATTAGACACTCTATTAGGAACTAGAATGGCTAGTGTACATGAGTACAAGGAGTTCCTTCTTGAGGATGGTGGGTGTCACTTATTATGGGCCCGCTATGTCTTAGAGATGATAGTCTATGACATCATTTTTAGAATTGATTGGTTAGTTATCTTCCTGGATATTATTGACTTCTGTTGTCGTAGGGTGAGATTCACTTCACCAGAGGGTGGATAGTTTTTTCATAAGGGAGAATGGGATGTAAATGCGAGCAGGGAAGGACCCGAGCATCATGGGTTGGGAGGAGTTAATAACATTATTGCTAGTCTATATCTGCATGACCAGGGGACTTCCCATATGGACTTTCTTCCAGTGGTGGATCGTTTTAGGGATATCATTATAGAGGAAATTTCATGTTTGCCTCCAGAACAAGAGGTGGACTTTTCTATTGAGCTTATGACATGAGAGGCACCAATGTGTATTCCTCCTTATAGGATAGCTACACCAGAATTGCCGGAGCACAAGAAGAAGATGGAGGAGTTGAAGGAAAAGGGTCTAATATAACCCATTACTTCTCCTTGGGTTTATCCTGTCCTATTTCTCAAGAAGGCGGACGGTACCCTCAGGCATTGTGTTAATTATCGAAAGTTGGACCAGTTAACGGTCAAAAACCGATATCTCTGGCTGAGGATTGATGATATCATTGATTAGTTTCAAGGAGACTAGGTGTTCTCGAATATTATCTTGAGTCTTGGATATCATCAGTAGGGTGTTAAACCATCAGATATACCACTTGCATAATTTCGGAGTAGGTATGGTCTATACAAGTATGTTGTTATGTTGTTCGGTCTCATGAACGCGCCATCAATTTTCATGGCATTAATGAACTGAGTGTTTCATCCACACTTGGATTATTTCATGGCAGTCTTCATGGATGATATCTTGGTGTACTCTGACACTCGAAACTACTATGACACACATCTTCAGGTCATTTTGAGTACACTATGGTAGCATCCGTTATATTCTAATCTATCAAAATTCTACTTTTGGATTGAACAAATTTACTTCATGGGTCTTGTTTTCCCAGAGAAAAGAGTATAAATATAACCCAAGAAATATATATCTATATTGTCCAAGGAGAATCCAAATAATGTCTTTGAGGTTTAGAGTTTCTTAGGGATGGCAGTTACTACAGAATTTTCATAACAGAATTTTCCTGCGTAGAAGCACCACTGATGGGTCTGACTAAGAAGGGTGAAAAGTACATGTGGTCAGATTCTTGTGATTCATCCTTCTAGGAGCTGAAAGGGAGGATGAATTCAGCACCAATACTAGTATTTCCATATCTAGGAAAGACCTATAATATGTAATGTGATACATGATGTGTCGGTCTAGGAGTTGTGCTTATGTAGGGAGAAGGATTCATTTCATATGGGTGTCGGAAGTTGAGGCCACATGGGAAGAACTACCCGATACACAATCATGAGTTGGTTGTTGTTGTTCATGCTTTATACTGTTGGACACACTACCTTCTGGGATATAATTTTGTGGTTTTCATTGACGAAAAAATTCTCAAGTACATCTTCACTCAGCATGACCTGAATTTGAGATATTGAAGGTAGGGTGAGAACTATCAGTCTTTTGACTGTGAGAATTCCTATACGCCTGGGAAAGGCAACACTGCGGCTGATGCATTGAGCAGAAGGACTCAGATACATGCAGTTGAATAGGACAATAGTGAGTGGAAAATTATGGATATGTTCTTTCAGATGCATTTAGAGGTGCGTGACAGACAAGGGTAGATGTTTAATTCCACTATAGCTATTACCTCTTCTCTAATTGATCAAGTGAGAAAGGGGAAGCTATCATATTATGAATGTCGAGTCCTATAGAAGAATATATTAGGAGAGAATGCTATTCATAGATAGACTATAGATGGGGTGAGATTTCTCATTTCCATGGAAGCATGTGGGTTCTAGAAGACAAACACATGGATTTTATGTGGGACATTCACTCCTCAATTTGTGAAGTTCATCTTGTTGCCACCAAGTTGTATCGAGATCTGCACCATCAGTATTGGTGGCTAGGTATGAAGATAGATGTTTCTTGTTTTTTCATCAGGTGTTCCACCTATCAATAGGTGAAGGAGGAGAATCAATCATTAGTGGTTATTTTACAGTAGTAACCCATTCTTAAGTGGTAGTGGAATGATTTCATGATGGATTTAGTTACATGTTTTCCATGGTCACCTTGAGATACTGATGCAGTTTGGATTTTCATTGACAGACTCAAAAAGGTTTCTCACTTAATTTTTATCAAGTAGTCTTGCAGTGATGATGATCTAGAATGGTCGTACATCCGAGAGATTGTACCTCTGCATGGGGTTATCACACTCAATTATTTCAGACAGGGACGCCTGTTTTAATTCATGGGTCTGGCTGGGAATTTAGAGGGATTTGGGGACATAGGTACTTCTATGTACAAATTACTATCCCCATATAGATGGCCTGTCCAAGCGTATTATTCAGGTGTTTAATGACATGTTTCGAGCATGCATCCTATATTTTAGAGGTTCTTGGGAGAATCACATGCCAGATCAGGAGTTTCACTACTATAATAGTTTTCCAGAAACTATTTAGAAGGCATCTTATGAGGCCTTGTATGTTTGGCCATACAGATCAACCTTATACAAGATGGAGGCTGGAGAGGCAGTGATGATGGGTCCTCATCTTGTCCAGGAGACCATATAGTAGATAGAGATTCTTCTAGAAGAGGATGGATACTGTACAGTCATGACAAAAGTATTATGCTAAATGACAGAGATGACCTCTGGAGTTCGAGGTCAGAGATCATGTTTTCCTACATGTCACACCATTAATGGGACACAAGATGATTAGGAGACATTGTATGTTTTCACTGAGATACATCGCGCGGTTTTATGTATTGGAGAGTATTTGGCCGGTTTCCTATTGGTTGCAGTTACCGCAGAGGTACCGAGCTATGCATGATGGCTTCCATGTTTCTCAGCTTCAACATTACTTCTCAGACTCATCTCATGTTTTCCAACCCAATGAGTTTGAGCTCGAGGTGGATGCCTCATTCGAGAAGCGTTCTATCTGGAATGTTGACAATAGTGCGAAAGTTATTCATGCACAATCTATTCTTTTGGTATGATGATATGGTATCACGAGAGAGTACATGACGATACTTGGTAGAGGGAGACCGATGTACGATCTCACTGGTAGGAGCTATTCAAGGATTCTTATTCTACATCGCCTTGCTAGGGAAATTTGTGGAAGAATTTTTTTGGGGGGGTGTTTTTAAGAACCCATATATTCAATTCGGTACGAATCTTGTTTTATGGTTGTTTTTAAAAAAAAGACTAGTTTCTCAAAATTTTAGGAGTACAATCCATGTACATTAAGTGCACATCGTGTACTCGGTTGACATAGGTGTCTGTGTACTAGTCAGGTAACGGCCGAGTACATTGCTGTGTGCAGTGACCTAGAGACCGCCTAATGTGGAGGATGAAAAAGGAAAGTACATGCCTTAAACATTAAAAATTCATGCCTTGTAATTTTTTTCATTAATCAGACCGGGGTCGCGTCTGATGGACAGAACACTCTACTTCTCAACATATTTCATCGAGGAGCATTAGTACGACCACAAATATTCTCTGAGACCACAACTCGCCGTCCGTTATCCAAATCGACCGTCGTCAATTGCATTAGAATCGAATCAATGAGTCCTCTCTTCTTATTGAACACCATCTATTGATTTATCCTCTCTCTAATGTTATCCTCAATTGAATGTTTTTAATGATTTTTTATATCTACAACATTCTAGGGAAATTCAAGGCCTAAGGTTCACTTATATCGATCTCACGACACTGAGGTAGGTGGGTTGTGCATTTCCATGGATATTCCTTGAGATATATGTGAAAAAGTGCCCAATACCCCTATTGGGGGTATTGTGTGGTTATGGTTTTAGCGCTTTTATTTTATTGGTATGCCAAGTTGGTTTGGATAGAGGTTAATTGTTGAGAATAGGTTTATCATTACTAGGAAATGGATGTTTTGGTCATGTTCGCTTGTTTTGACCCTTAGGTCTAGCATTTCCTGTTCAGCTACTACATTGCATTCCATGCCTAGTATTGATTGGGAGGAGTGATTATTATCTGACATGCTACGATATGATGTAGTTATTTAGCCAAGTAGTTGTTGAGGTTTTCATTGACTACTGATTATCGTTTGTGTGAGATTTCTTTACATGGGGCTGCGGGAACCAGGTGTTGTGAGACCACAGTGGAAATTGATGTTGAGGGATTTCCTAGGATGTTTGTTATAATTATCACACTATGATAACATATGGGGGAATTGAAGTTGAGTTATCCCTTAGCATGTCTATATTTACTTTACGATACCACATGATGAATTGACATTGAGTGCTTATTCACAGTGTTTGTAGTTTACTGCTAAAAGACTATAGGGGGAATTGATAGTGAGTTCTTCCTCAGAGAGTCTTTTCTATATAAGTCCTTGTATTCCGTACTAGAGGGGTTAGGCTGTGAGAACTACCAATAGGGTTTCTTATTCTTTTGTTGGTTGATTAAATACATAAAACAAAATTTTTGTGAATGAAACTGAAGGATTGTTTCCTTTTGAGTACTTCCTTATTTACTGCTTCTTTTTAATTATTGTCTACCATATATATTCACTAACTGATAGGCATAGATATTTGGGTTGTTACCTACTAAGATTTTTCTCACACCATGTTTTGGTCATTTTTTTTTGATAAAATCAAGCATTACAGCTTCAATTAAGCAAGAGTCTGAATGAGGGGATTTTACATTTGTCTCTAGTAAGAATATAATGCAGCTCCTCATCAATAGTGGTCAAATGACAACTCGAGTCTTCAGAAATACCTTGATTTGAACGTTTATCAGCAGGAGAGTTGGCTTCATTGTAAACATGTGTATGATGAAGTTCATTGTAGTAAGAGTATCAAGAAATTTGAACCATTTCGATGTAATCTTCCTGACAAGATGGATCTGATTTTTCCGAACAGCATGGACAATAGTAGAAGAATCACTTTCAAATGAGAGATCATTCCAATTTCTTTGATGAGAAATCTCCACTGCCTTAATTAAGTCCATCATTTCAGCTTCAATGGCAGTAGAATGACCACATGGACCATAGAATCCATCAATTAAATCACTTTTGTGGTCACGGAAGACAATACCATATCCAGCAGTTCCAGGATTGCCTTTAGAAGCACCATCTAGGCTACATTTGATCCAACCTGCAAAGGGAGGAGTCCAGAAAATTTCCATAGTACCCTTGGGTTTAGGAAAATTACCTGACAGATGAAGCCTCCTCCAGATAGCAATGTCTGTGATGGAATTATGACATTGTTTAGTGTAGAACAGATTTGAATATTGAGTCGCTGAGAGAATATTTGAAAGGGAATCATTGTGATTAAAAGTGGAATTGTCAAGACTGCTTTTGTTTCTTCTTGTCCATATAGTGTGAAAAGTTTCAGCACAAGCAACAAGAAATAGAGAATGAATTTTCTTGGAACACTGTACTGCTGAAATTAAGTGCAGAAAATCAGCAATGCTGTTGGTTTGTGATATTGAGAAGCCAAAGAGATCAAATACACCATGTTTGGGTCATGATTTTAGGCATAAATAGATTATATTTCTGCTTGTATAGATAAAGGAATGAACCCGTCTACTTCATGTACACGATTGATGTGGAGCTGGGGAGAAAGGGACCAAGCTAAGGCATGCGATGTAGTTGATATTTTTACATGATTTTATTTTGTAATTTGGTTTAGTTTATTATTATATAATTTTGATTTGTTAGGATGCTTTCCTAGATATATGTTTCATGCATCATTTATATATATATGTGTGTGTGCGCTAGTTGTTTATTACTTCTGAGGTTCACTTATTGCATGTTTTAATGATTCCACTATTGATATATATTTAAATCTGCTATGTTAATATGCCAATGAGGGCATAGTTTCCCACTATCAAACCCAATGCCATCGCTGCTAATCGGTAGCCTCTAGAATTTAGGGAAATGGGATTGAGGTTATCTGACCAATTGGGTACGGGGAACCTCTGGGTGGCTGCTGGAACTGGGACGTTACACCATGGAAGAGATAGTGGGTTGGAGATTCTGATATGTTATATGATGAGTATAAACCGATCATTCATCCATCCATACTGAGGGATAATGTTGATACAATATAGGAGCCTGATGATTTCGTTGAATAATCAAATGACAATAAAGAAGAATCAATTTAAGAAGAAGAAGAAAAGCAACCTTCTATTGATGAAGGTAGTGATCCTTACATGTCTCCAAAAGCATAACCCATTATATATGGAGCTCTTATCCCACAATGGTGACTAAAATAATGAGAATTGTTTTTAAAAGAGATGAATATGAAATATAATTATCAAGAGATGAAAAGATCGAAGGAAATTAGAAAACTAATTATGAATATGACAATGGTTATAAATTAGAGGAAGTGGAAAATGGTGAAAATGATAATGGAAATGAAATGGTTACATATGATGGAGTTGATAAGGATGATGGATCTGACCATAATTATGAAAGAGGATGAATTAAAATAAATGTTGCTGAAAATCCTCCAAATAAATAGGATTCACTTATTGACGGGGGAAAATCATTATCTTTGGAAATATTTTATAAACATCCATCGATTCATGTAACTGATGCCAGATCCACTGCCATAAGTCAAAAAGTTTCAAATTATTCCTTGGTTTAGAAAATGAGTGTCATTTCTAATCTTGAGCAACATGTAGCTGATGAAGATAAAATAGAAATTATTTCTTCAAAGAAAGAAGTGATGTGAAATGTGATGTTTTCGCTACTAATGAGCCTTCATTTGACTACTATGTTCCAATTTCTAAACCATTAGTTGATAATAATCAAGAAGATGAATATGATGTTCAGAAAGAAAATACTGAAAAGTTGGAAGATGTAATAGTAAATGGTATGTATGTTTCTGCTATACTGGGTGTAGAGGGTAAGCTTTTTGAATAGAATGTTGGTGAAATACCTCATTCCATAGAAGTATTTTTTTGTTAAAGGGAAGATTCCTAGGTAATAGTGGAACCACCTATTTATAAAAAAATAAATGGAAAACATTCCATTGTTGGACTCACCTAAGCTGTACATAGTTATGATGGATGAAGAAGACTTGAAGTATCAGTTGTTCCTACTGGTTTAGTACCTCCTCCAGCTACATCTATATTTGTTTTATTTCTAGATCGATGGGTTGATCCTATAGAATAAGAATTGGTTACTTACTCTAGTATTGAGTTCAATAAATATTGGTGGACCCGAGGTTTGAAATGAAGAAGACACTAATGGATGTATGATAAATAACGTCGATTTGATATATTATTATAAATTTTTTCTTTTGATACAACTCCTTCTGATGAATGTGCTCTGACAACTCCTAATATTCCAATTGGATTAGTCACAAGTAAAGGGTTGAAAGAATTTGGTGAAATATAAATTTCAAACAGGAATATGATTATGAGAAATAAGTCTACTCTTCTATTCAAAATTAAAGAAAAGGAAACTAGATATATATTTGAGTAGGTGATCCATCATATCTTACCATAGATGATGCATCACATAGAAGAAGATGAGGTTCAAAATAATGAGATTTGAAATTAATTAGAATATATCAAGGCTATGCTTGAAGAAATGAGGTCATCCATTTTTTCCTCCCTAGATAAAATCCTAATGTACTGAGGATTCATCTTTAGATACTTATATTGATTCTGATCCTCCATAAATTGTGTATGATGTTGATATTATCTAATCAGTTGTTATGAAAGAGTTGAGATCTTCCTTTGCCAGTGCATTTGGTAGTGTCACTGATCAACCACAAGAGACCTTGACTATAATTATATATAAATCTGATCATGTTCTCAGGTAGATTATCATCTATTCCCCTAACATTAATTTTGATAGAGATACTATTACCAAGGACATTAATTATTATATATATTTTATTTACACAAAGAATGATATGAAAGAAAACATCAGTTTCAGAGTTGTAATTTTAAGGATGCTTCCAGTTTTGGCGGATTTCAAATAACAAGTAAGAATAAAAAAAGATGACATTAGTGTTGATCCGGTTTATCGAAGAGGAGGGTGATTTACGTAGTGCAATGGATGTGGGGGTCAAATTATAATGGATTTAATCAATATAATTAATGCTCTTTTTTATGTTCATGGACAAGAATTTGTTTCTTAGGATGACGTTCCTATTTCTCATTAGATATCTCAAAGACATGGTGTGCCTAGAGATCCAATAGACAACTACCTTCAAAATTACTGCCTTTTCCAACGACTCTTGTTGAAGAATTAAGATAGATCTGACCAGTTGTTTTTGTATAAGATCATTCATAGACTATATACAGAAAATCAACTGATGTTCCATAAATTATACATTAGGCTAACCCTTTAACCTCATATCAAGATAAAGAAAAGTATAAAGGAAAAGGAAAATAACCTATGTACCACTCTTCCAATTTTTATCCTTTTTTCATTTTTTCATAGACACGATGTCATTGATGTGAATTGGTTTTTCATATATATTTTTATAATATTTTTAACTGACATTATAATATCATAGTATATTTAATTTCCATAAATTTATTATCTTTATTCAGCTAATCTTTGCCTTTTCGATAATCCCAAATTGGGGAGAATATTTATAGCATATATGTGTTTCAATTTGTTTTGGATAAAATTTTTGTATCTTTAATTTATGACATTTTCGTTTCTATGTTATAGTTAATAATATATGTTTTTAATAATTTTACCTTATATTCATGTTACTTACCATTGATAATTAATATTTTCCTTTTTTTCTTTGAATAACATATGCACATAATGTGTAATCTATTTTTTTTTATTTTTACTACATTTGATGAACTATTTTTACATATATAATATTCAATGATGATATGATTTGTGATAAAATGGGGGGATTTTTTTCCTCCTTTTTTAACGATAAAAACATCATGATCATATTAAATTTCTTGTTTTTTGTATGATTATCATATTACGAGACAAGTGATGAAATTGAATGTAGATGAGACATTGTTAAGATTAACACTACCCACTGAAGAAAAAGTTGCCCATGACTGTCGGTCATCATGTAAATATCACTATGTCTGAGGCACCATAAGGATGCCATACTGCAAACTCAAGAATTTTTTTCTATGTCTAAAACTCCATCAGACGACACACTGTTTGGATTTATTCCTGCCAAAACAAAATTTTGGATATGTCAAAGAAACCAACATAAAAAAAATCATACCATACAATACCATTTCATAAATATCTAGTGATGTAAAATGTTGGATTAGTCTAAGTCATCACTCGTATCATGCCTCTAGAAAAACATTCCTCCTGACTTCAAGACACCATTAATCTATGCCACCAACACTATTTCCTTATACATAATTTTTAATAAATATATTCTAATGGATACCGTATCAAATTAAATTAAATTAAATATTTTAATTATTTTCTCATAAATGTTAAATAGAGTGTATTTATGTGACTGTCAGATGAACAATATGAGGATGCAGATATTTTCAGGATATTCCTATTGCTGTAACTAATAAAAGAGTATTAGTCTCCCTCATGTAAAAGAGAGATATATACATAAGATACACTCATAAAAAAACTATTAGATGGTAAGACCTTGTGAATAATGAACACACATATAGATGAACTGATTAAAACCCAGAAGAGTTCACCAGATATAACCACTCGACTGGGTAGTTGAATTATAACATCACATCTACTTCTTTCCTCCAGTCAAGAAAATGAGTCATTGACACCCCGTTTTTCAAAAGTTTCTCTAGTGAACCTGACTCAACATTCTCTACTGATCAAGTCAATAGTAAATATCTACATTAAAAATACATATATTTTCCAAACTATATACTCATAGATTTCTATATTCACTTTATTTTTTTTACATTTTGAGAAGTGTGTGTTATACTCTATTTAATATATGAACACTGTATCTTATAATAAACATGAAGATACCTATATATCATTTTATACTCTCTTTCACCAATAATCCAATAGATAATAATGGTATAGGTCATTGTGTGGCATGTTTTTTTACTCAAACTTATTAATAAGGAAGTGGTCATGTGTTTTGTGGAATTTTTGTTAACTATTATAAAACTCATTCAAGGTTATGGTTCTTATTGTGTATTTCATTTAAACTACATGGTAGATGGTGATCACCACGTGGAGAGGGATTAGTCTCAACATGATACTGAGCCTAAAAAATTCATTTATTTTACTTTGTGCTTTAATTTTTTTTACATTATTTCCTCTTTAAAACTGAAAATTGTTTTCACCTCTAATCAAAATACACACATTGACATTTCATCTTAATTTTTTGTTCCTATAGTTTTTTGATCAAGTAAATTGATTTCAATGGGTTAAATAGTATATATATATATATATATATTATTCATCTAAGTTATAATAATTATTTATATAAATATTTTTAATGATTAAGATCTATATCATACTATATATTTTGATAAACTAGGTGGTATTTAAACATTTTGGGAATTTCAAAATAATCTAATTTAAAATAAAATTTTTATTTCCTAATAAATTTGTCCCCTCTTGAGTTACTCCATACCACAAAAATTTGTAACATTTGATTCAAAACATAGATTCAATTTTTCAATTTTCAATTTCTAAAAATTGTTAAATTATTTTTAGTTAAAAATTTAAAATACAACAAAATAGAGTATTTTCAGAAATATCCCATTCTATGTATAATTTTTTTCTATGACAAATTCAAAGATAGAATTTATTCCAATTCAATTAATTGGATTATTTATATCATAATATGAATTAATTTTACTTTTTAACTATTTTAAAAACAAATTTATCATTTTGAAATGTTGAAAAAAAATTCCAAAAATCATTATTATTTTATCAATTCATTAGAAAATCTATCTTTTTAGAAAAATCCAAAAATTATCTATATGTAAATTTTTAAATGTTTATATGAAAAATGATGTTAATTTTTGTAAAATAAAATTTCAGAATGAGGTAAAAAATAATTCTATTACTTTTCCAAAAAAAGATATAAGAACCATTTTAGAGAAAAACGTATTTTTGAATCCTATAAAGTCTTCACTAATATATTTTATTTATATAAATTCCATGTAAATAAATTTAAAAAAATTTATTACTATTCACTCTACCAACATAATAACTTCTTCATATTAACATATTAAATAACATTACATTTTAACTCTGGGTTTCATGAATCAAGATCTATTTAAGGAATCAAACTTATTAATATATCATAATATCATAGGGTGTTACATTCTTTACACCCTCCATAAAATGAATTCGTTATTCGAAATTAAATCACACTTTTAAAAAAATTAAAGATACTCTATTTCCTTACACCCATCATTTACTTAGTATATTTCTATAATTAATGGTTTCACAACTAAAAATTGAGTAGGTGAGTGATCTTTTTTCATAACACATTTTCTCTATAATCTAAAATCTATATAGGTTGTTCCTCATAAGAGAGGTATTTCTCTAGTGGTATAATATCAGAATTTATTACATTAGAAGTATCATTTATGTACATTATTATTATAGATTCATGGAAAAAATCATGGAATTGCGAGATATTCTTTGGAAATGATAAATAATAATTCACAATCCTAAAACGATCAAGAATTATGAAGTGACCAATATATCTAGGGCCCACAATTCCCTTATTTCAGAACCTCATATTCATACTCCATGTGTTTATTCATAATAATACCTCTTCACAGACAATAAAAATCATATATCATCAATGATTTTCATCATTACTTTTTTGTCGACATTATTCTACCATTATGTGTTGCTAACAAGATCCTACCTTATCTTACATTTCATCAGTTAGCAGGGTTCTAATGGTTTTTTATATGCATCATCATCCAATAACAAAGGTGTTGCGAACATCCTATACAATAAAAAATCAAAAGGGTATATTATAATGCATGAGTGAATGAAATTATTCTTCAAAAAAAAAATACTAGAGGAAGGTGTTGATCTTGACCACCATTGAAATCCAATGAACAAACTCTAAACACTTTTTCTATAATATGAATGGACCTTTAATATTTACTATGATTATTTGGATGATATGTAGTTTTGAAAAACAACTTTGTATCTATATACCTATGAATATTTTACCCAAATATAGAGGTAATAGTCATATTATAATAAAATACAATAGAATGTGGTAACCCATGTAATATTACCACCTGTATAATTTTATCATGAAAATAAGTCTATGTGAGAAATTTTATCTAATGTAAATAATGTTTTCTTAATTTTTATTGTGATCGACTATAACCAAAAAAGTTTTATTTCCTTTAGATTTCTTCGGAGTATGATGACTAAATCAATGTTGATGTCTTCCCATTTCTATTCAGGTTTGGATAGTTATTGTAATATCCCGTTATATTCATTCCCTCAACATTAACTTACTGATATACCAAGAACCATGATATATATTCTTCAATATCCCTCTATGTGTTTGTCCCACCAGAAATACTCTTTTAGTACATCATACATCATTATATTTATAGGATGAATAATGAAGGATGAACTATGTGATTAAACATATGAATCCTTCGTTATATATGGTCCAAATAGAACACATACACAGTTACCCAACCATATCATTCCATAATAAGAATGGTTGAACTTTGTAACAATTTTCACATTTATTCATAGTTCAACATCATCCTTCTCCAACTCATAGGTCCTCTTATGGATTGATTGTTGACCATCCATCTATAAAATGTAGGATTGGTTCCCTTTCCTTAGGATTTCTATTTCCATATTTTTAAAATATATTAATATTGGATATTTTTCAATCCACATCTAGTAAAAACTAGCATGGTTACTCAAACACAGGTCATTAGCCACCTTGTTCTCATTCCTTGGTGGTAATGTATTGAGAATTTATATTCATCAATTAACTCCATCAATATTTTCATGTTCATATTTAATTGTTTAAAGTGAATATAAACATTAAATATTTATTATAAATTTATATATATATATATAACACCTCTAACTATACAAGTAATTATACCATATATCTAATGAAATAATAACCAATTCTAGTTCTAAATCATAAGTACGGTATTTTTACTCAAATGTTTTCAATTAGCATGAGGTATACACTATTATAATATCATTCAATACAATGAAAAATCATCAACCTTTCATTGACATTGTATGAAATATCACAAGCCATTCTCAACTATAACCATCAGGGATTGTAATTAAGAACCACACGTTATATGTAATTTTTAATCCATGTTCATATTCATCCTCATATTATTAAATTATCATAGTTTCATTTAGAATAAGAAATATGAATTCCAGTCTATGGAAATGGATATGAGATCCATATAAAGAGATCTATTCCCTGTCGATAATACTATATAATTCAACAAGAGAGACAATATCATGATTTATAGGAATCAAATTCACAAAAACATCAATAAAATATGAAATATATACATGTGATTTAATCATCACACAATTAAGAATTTTCATAACTATATCAATATATAATCATTGAGGGGGTAATTCTATACCCTTTAAAAATTTTGTAGATATAAATGAGTGGGAATATCTAGAAACAAATAAGAAGTAACTATTTGTAGAGTGGTTGATAAGTTGAACTTTCATATTTTAGTTTCATAAATAACCTTGATAGTCATGATCTCATGTGTTTTTTATTTTTCATTTTGGCTTTATAGGTCATTGATATTGATCATCTTCAGAAACCAATAGATCAGTTCACATTATGGAAAAATAATCAGACCCCATATATTTGAAACATTAGAGCATGTGTGGTTCATTCTTTTGAAATTTTATTTTCATCCATTTTAAAAAAGATAGTTTTTATTAACATAAGGAATTACATGGATTTATATCTTGGAATCCAATTATTTAATAACCTCTTAGTTCCATTTCTAAGAACACGGTTTTTATTTTTGACGTATGGGTTTCTTCTTTTCCTTTTCCTTAAGTGTTTTTGATAAAACAAGGGAAATGTGGGAAAAATTCAAAATTTATGGGTACACACCATGTCATTATGTACACACACCATGTACATTGTCCGTGTGAGGTGAGAATAGGGGGCGTGTATACTAGGGTGTAACAACAAACTACACACCATGTACTTTTGTACACATGCCATGTACATTGGCTATTTGGGAGGAGAACAGAGAGCATATAGGCTTATCAGCAATTAAGGGTGTAAAAACTCAATACATGACATGTACATAGTAATAAACACCATGTAATCAGTCGGTAGATAAACAGTAAGGTGGTACAATGTAGCTGCCAGAGGAATAGTTAAAAAATGGTACACGCCATGTACTTGAGAGTACATGCCGTGTAGTTATGGTTTTTTCTTAAAAATAGGAAGTAGCCCCCTCATTCGACATAGTATGAAAATAACTCACCAGGAGCTACGGGAGAGGATTCTAGGACTTGGAGGAGCTCCCGATTGCACACCGAGACTCCGATTATTCCACCGTCGATCTCGTTTGGACCACGTATGTATGTTCTTCCTTCTTCATGAGTCATTCCTTCCAATTATTTCACAAAGGTATGTTATTTAGGTTTGAACAAGTAATAATTTATCTCATATCTATGCCATTCATGGTTGTTTTGGGAGGTTCATTTCACGTATATCGATCATAGGAGATCAAGGTTGGTGGTATTGTGTTTAATTACGACTATCAAGTTGATTTTTATTACCATTGTGCCACACACTCATGTTTGGGGTGTCGTATGGATGCGACATTGAAAATTAAGATACCTAGAATTGCATTGGTAATATAATGAATAAGTATAAAATATGGAATGGGATTCTTTCTTTGATCCAAGGCCACCCCGAGTGTGCATTTCCATTGTTTAGCCGTTTCGCTAGGATACCCCTTGGAATTCCATGATTATAGCATTTTTTGAGTTTTCCGGAGAGGAAAAATATATAAATTACTTGCTTATGCATTGGGATCAGCCCAATTACCTATTTTCTTATGGTACTCCTGAGGGAAATGTTTTTCTTCATGAGGGAAATGTTTTGTTCAACCTAAGGGAAACATTTTCTATGCCTGAGGACAGTATATTCTATGCCTAAGGGCGATATCTCGTATGCCTGAGGGAAATATTTGTTATGCCTGAGGACCGTCACATGAGGGTTTCATTTCTGTTTTCTTAAGGGTAAGGATTTTCATGTCTGAGGACAATGGTTACATTGAGTATTCACCATAGTGATTTCTTATGTTGTACCTTCCAAGTTTAAGAACAGGCTTGGTATTATTATCTTTTACTTGTTAGATAACATGTTGTGTTTTCTAACATGACACTGGTATTCGAGACTGTCGGTCGAGGAAAAGTTTCGAAAATACGCAAAATTCAATTAGATGGGATTTTTAAATGATTATTATAATGACAATGTAACTGGTAGGAATTGTTGCTTTTATGTAATTCCTAGTTTACTGCATTTTATTATTTCACACTGCTGTTGCACATTTTCACTGACAGTTGGGCATGAGCCTTTGGTGGATTCCTATCGGGATTTATTTCTCACACCCTGTTTGGGTCATGTCTTGGGCCCAAATCGATTATATACTTGTAGTTGCCGATAATGGAAAGTTTCCTTACACTGGTACATGATTGTTGGAGAGGAGTAGAAGAGCATGGGACTGAGCTTAGGCTCGCGATGATGCTGCATTCCAGTTGCACTACATTTCTTTATCTTTGCTGAACATTGCACCTTGTACTGTATTGTATCAGATAGTAGTGTATCCTGTTTGGGCAACTTTCTTAGAATTAGATACATATCACATAATCATATATATGACTTCTGGTTATCTTCTACTTTGGTTCCATTGTCCATTTTCTAGTCTATATTGTTTACTGCTTCCACTTTTGTATGTTTATATTCATTCCTGCCACGCTACACTTTGATAGGTGAGGGCATCGTTTCCCCAATATTAATCCTCGGCCATTGTAGTTTGTCGGTAGCCTCTGGCCTTTAGAAAAATGCACTTTAGTACATGTGACCAACTGGGTTCAGGGTACCCTTTGTGTGACACCCAGATTAAGGGCGTTACAAAGTGGTATCAAAGGGAGGATTCGATCCTCTGACCTATTGGTTATGGGCCCACATTTTCTAGAATATGGTGAATCACTGACTTAATTACCTTGTTTATAACATGTATAAGATTCCAATTATTGATTCATGTGGAGTATGGGCCCTCACAGATCTGAATTTGGCACTTTGGTGTTCGTTTTAGTGTTCTTTTGAGATCCAAAGTAGTTTCTAAGGCTTACTGTCTGAAAAAACCCAGAATACACGTCGTGTTGTTTTGACAACATGCCATGTGTTCTTTTGTTCGAGAAGATACTTTTTTTCTTAAGTATATGAAATGTAAATTATGTACATACCGTGTAGTCTCTAACCATGTCATAGGCCGTGTGTCTAGTGACACGAGATAGGGAAGTCCTTGTTGGAACACACCGTTTACCGATTGTACACGTCCTGTAGGGTTGACCCTATGTCCACCCGTGTGACTAAAAAAATGGACGGAGAGACCTTATTTGATACACGCCATGTCAGTTATAAATAGGCCATGTCATTTAATCATGGAATCTGGATGTGCAACTAACAAACACGAGTCTGTGTAACCATTCTAGTACACGCTGTGTGCCTATGGGACATGTCGTGTTGTCTCGACTAGTGAGAGACCGTGTGGAATTGGATGTGTGGCTGAGGAAACTAGGTGGTGTACATGCCGTGTGCGGGTGTTACACGTCGTGTGCATAGGGTTGAGACATGTCTAGAATATCATTAGAACACGACCATGTAAGGGATTAAGAGTACACATCGTGTAGAACTTATACATGCCATGTAGTCTCTTTTTTCCAGTTCTTGTGGAACTATTGATTTTTCGTTGGCACACTAAAATGGATAAGAGAAACCTCGACAATAAATTAAACTATTATGTGCTTATGATTTCTAGAGTCATGCCACTAAGACAACCATGAGTTGTTCTATAAGAGATTGGAAACAATTATACTCCAGTGATGGTAATCCATGGGCTACTGGTGGATCCTCCAGTAGGGCCAGATGTGGCGCCAACTATTATACCGGACATAGGCGTGGATGCATAGTTCTGTGAAGGCTTCATGTGGTTCATGAAGACCTTCCAGGGAGCACTTCCGGTTGCCACATCTTTGGAAGAGCTGACACATATATTCCAGCAGTAGCATCTTCCTAGGTTTTCCAGGGATTTCAGACCACAGGCTGCGGAGTCATGGACATGATCTAGGAAGATGATTTTCGAGCATCTGGAGATGCCTCCAGGGAGGAGGGTCAAGCTCACTACATACATGTTGTGTGATTATGCCAAGAGATGTTCGGATGTTACCACCCAGACTGAGCATCACTGGGACATGGCATGAGATGTTTTTTAGGAAGTATTCTATGACTTTTTCTCTCAAGAGACACTATGGATAGATCGAACTCGAGAGTTCATGATTCTGCAGTAGCGCACCATGTGTGTGATGGACTATTCTTCCATCTTCATCGAGCTACAACGTTTTCACCTATTATGGTGGGTGATGAGAGGTTGAGGGATAGACACTATGTGGAAGGTTTCTGATATGACATCCAAGCACATGTGAATGTTTTCAGGTTTCCTACAGTGCATGCTATTGAGAACCAATCGGTGATTACTGAGTGGAACCTGCAGGAAGCTAGTGGTGTAGACCAAGGTGGTTCGACATCGGTCCCTATTACTATTTCTACCAACAAGAGCAAGAGGAAGATGGATTTCTCTCACGGTGGTAGAACTAGGCAGAAGAATTCATCAGGTGGTCAGGTAATGTTCTAACATTGTGTTAAATAGGGGAATAAGAGACCTCAGTGTCCACGTGACCCGGTGGAGTTTCAAGCTTGTGGAAAGATGTTTCATTTTGGTGTTTTTGCAAGGTGTTTACACCAGTTACTAGTGAGAGGGGTTCTATGTAGTCTCTGTGTGCAGGAGCAGGGCCAACAACTTCTTAACTGTCATGAAATTGGAATATGTCAAGATGTTCAGGCCGAGGTGGTGGTCATGGTCATGGTAGTTAGACACCAGCATCACAGAGACAACAGGTCGGGCCAGATCAGGGTCTCCAGGTTAGGTTGTAGGGTCACGACACTGGGCAAACATATGCATTACAAAAGACCCAAAATGAGCAGGATCTCGGACCTTCCACTGTTAGAGGTACTATTCAAGTTTATTTTTTTTAGCTTCATTAATTTTTGATAGGGGTGCTACACATAGCATTATATTTGTGTCCATTGTGGAGAGAATTGGGATTCGTGTTTCTTATTATTTGGATATCATGATGCTTGAAACTTTGTTGGGAATTAGAATGGTTGGTGTGCATCAGTGTAAGGAGTTCCCCATAGAATTTGGTGGGTGTCAGATTATATGGGACCTATATGTCTTGGAGATGACATCCTATGTTGTCATTCTCAGTATGGACTAGTTGGTACCATTTTGAGTCATTGTAGATTGCTATTGTTGTAGGGTGAGTTTCATGTCAGCAGAGGGTCGAGAGTTCCTATACAAGGTCGAATGGGATGTCCAGGCGAATCAAGCCGGAACCGAACATCGTGGGAGATATGGAGTGACAACCCAGACTGCGATTTTATATATAGATGATTGGGGAACTTTTCAGAAATATTTTCATCAAGTGTTTAATTATTTCAAGGATGTCTTCCCAGATGACATTTCAGGTCTCCCGCTGGAGAGAGAGGTGGAATTATCTATTGATCTTGCACTAGAAGTGGAACTAGTGTCCATTCCTCCTTATATTATGGCTACAACAGAGTTATAGGAGCTCAAGAATTAATTGAAGGAGTTGCTGGCAAAGGGTTCCATCTGACCCAGTACTTCTCCATAGGGTTCGCCTATCTTGTTTTCTAAAAAGGAAGATGGTACCCTTAGAATTTGTGTGGATTATCAGAAACTGAACTAGATGATGGTTAAGAACCGATATCCCATACCAAGGATTGATGATCTTTTTGATCAACTTCGAGGAGCACGAGTGTTCTAGAATGTTGACTTGAGATGCAAATATCATCATTTTTGTATTAGACTATCAGACATTATGCTTACAGCCTTTTGGAGAATAAATGGTCTATATGAGTACTTGATCATTCTGTTCGGACTCATAAACGCGCCAGCAGTTTTCATGGCACTAATGAATCGTGTGTTCCACCCATATATGGATTCTGTTGTGGTAGTCTTCATGGATGATATCATAGTGAATTATCTCACTCGACACCAACACCCCACCAATCCTGAGATTGTATTGAGTACACTGATAGATCATCGATTATATTCCATGCTCTCAAAGTGCCACTATTGGATGGTCTATATTTAATTCCTGTTCATATTATCATAGAGGCAAGATTTGCGGTAGACCTAGAGAAACTAAGAGCAGTAGTTTCCTGGGAGAATCCTATGAACATGTTTGAAATACAGAGATTCTTGGGGTTGGCTAGTTAGGACAGGTGCATTATATAGGACTTATCCCACATAGAGCCCCGTTGACGGGTTTGACTAATAAGGGCATGATGATCTTTTGGACAGATTCTTGCAAGGTTTCCTTTCACGAGTTTAAGGTAAGGTTGACATCAACACTAGTCTAGATACTTTCAGAGAAAGGGAAGATCTATACAGTTATTGTGATGCATCATGTATTGGGCTGGACGAAGTGTTGATGTAGTGTGATTGAGTATTTGCGCTTATGGGTACTGGCAGTTGAGGACACATGAGAGGAATTACTGGACGCATTATCTTGAGTTGGCTGCAGTTGTTCATGTGTTATGTTGTTGGAGACATTATCTCTTGGGAGAACATTTTGTGATGTTTATGGATCACAAAAGTCTAAATTTTATCTTTACCTGGCATGAATTTAATTTGAGTAAGTGAAGGTGGGTTGAATACCTTCAGTCCAATGACATTGAGCATGCCTATACCCCTGTTAAGGGTAATGCAGTTGCTGATTCCCTGAGTTTGAGGAATCAGATATAGGTAATGCGGGATGACAGCGGTGAGTGGCAGCTTATGGCTTTGTTATCCGAGATGCATCTGGAGGTGCACGATAGGTAGGGGTGAACCTATCGTTAATCCTTACCTATGACTTCTACCCTCCTTGATAGAGTATGTATGAGACTACTATCAGATTCTGAAATCCTAGTTCTATGGGAGTCGGTAGCATGTGAGGACCCTCCTCCTGTTTGGACGATAGGTGATGAAGAGGTATTGCGTATCCATGAAAGAGTGTGGGATCTAGGGGATATATGTGAAGAGTTGATGAGGGAATTTCTTTCTTTAGCTTGAAAAGTGCATCTTGGTGTTACCAAAATGTACCGTGACTTGACATTGTAGCATTGGTGGCTTGGTATGAAAAGAGAGGTATCTGGTTTTGTTACGAGATGTTCCATCTTTCAGTAGGTGGAGGGGGATCATCAAAGGCCAGATAGACTATTACAATAGTTACCCATTTCGGAGTGGAAATTGTGTGATTTCACGATGGTCTTCATAACCAAGATTCTGAGGACACCTCGAGGCAATGATTACATATGGGTTGTTGTGGAAAGAATTACGAAGGTAGCTCACTATTTGCAGATCAAGGAGACCTTCAGTGTTGACGATCTTGGGAAGTTGTATATCCTAGAGGTTGTACGTCTTCATGGTATCTCTCGTTCTATTGTTTTAGATAGGGATTACCGTTTTACGTCTATTTTATAGATGATTTTTCAGATAGAACTGGGTACAGAGGTTCATCTGAACATAGCTTACCACCCTCAGATGGATAACTGGTCATAGCGTACAATACAGGTGCTAGAGGACATTGTCCGTGCATGCATCCTGGAATTTTGGGGCTCTGGGGAGAAGCACATACCCCTAGTTGAGTTTTCCTATAGTATTAGTTTTCAAGAAAATATTGAGATGGAACCTTATGAGTCATTATATGGTAATCCATGTCGATAAACCTTGTGATGGTTTGAGGTATGTGAGGCTGCTTTAATGGGACCACGTCCCATGAAAGAGACATCAGAGCATGTCCAGTTGATTCAGAAGCGGATGGATACAACAAAGTATTGTTAGAAATCTTATGTTGATCGCCACAGACAACCCTTGGAGTTCATGGTCGGGGATCGTGTTTTCTTACATGTTTCATCGAGGTTGGGGCACATGCGGATCAGGAGATAGGGTAAACTTTCACAGAGTTATGTAGGTCCATTTGAGATTGTGGAGAGATTCGAGCTGGTTTCCTATCGGTTGTAGTTACCACAGAGGTACCGGGCCATGCACGACATCTTCTATGTATCTCAACTGTGCCATTATCACTCAGACCCATCTCATATTTTTCAGCCTGAGGAGGTTGAAATTCATGTTGAAGCATCCTTTTAAGTGCATCTGATTCGTATAGTCTATAGGAGCACGAAGGTTATTTGAGGCCGGCCAGTTCCTCTCGTAAGGATGCTATAGAAGCATGGTTGAGTGCAGGACGAAATGTGGGAGCGGGAGACTGATGTACGTGCTCAGGGGCTAGAGTTTTTCTCATCATTATCTTCACCACTCTTGGAAGGGAAATTCAGGGATGAATTTCATTAAGGGGGGACGTTTGAAAGAACTCGGGTCTTATTATTGAGGTACAAGTTTTTTCTTTTCCTTTCCCTTATGTTTTTTAGTAAACAAGGGAAATGTGAGAAAAATCCTAAATTTATGGGTACACGCCATGTAATTTTGTACACACACCATGTACTTTGGCCTTGTGTGATTAGAATATAGAGTCTGTAGGATTGGGTGTGAAAAAAAACTACACGCAATGTACTTTTGTACACACGCTGTGTACATTGGCAGTGTGGGAGGAGAACACATGGCATGTAGGATTGTCAGTGATTAAGGGTATAAAATCTAACTACACGTCATGTACATATTAATAAACACTATGTAATCTGTCGATATATGAACAATGAGGCGGTGCAAAGTAGCCACCAGAGGAACAATTAAACAAATAGTACATGCCAGGTACCTGAGAGTACACGCAGTGTAGTTATGTTTTTTTGTAAAAAACAGGAAGTATCCCCCTAATTCGACAGTGGAGGTAGAGAACTCACCAGGAGCCATGGGAGAGGAGTCCGGGACATGGAGGAGTTCCCGATCTCACACCGGGACTCCGATTCTTCCACCGTCGAACTAGTTTGAAATGCGCGGGTAAGGTATTCCATCTTCTTGTTTATTTCCTTCCAATTCCTTCCATAATGGACCTCATTTATGTTTCAACAAGTATTTTTTATCTTAGATCTATGCTATTCTTGGTTGTTTCAGGAGGCGCATTTCACAAATATCAATTAGAGGAGATCAAGGTAGGTGGGTTTTTGTTTAATTCCAACTGGGGTGTTGATTTTGAGTATTTTTGTTCCACAAACCCATGTTCGGGGTGTCATATGGATGAGTCGTTGACAGTTATGATAACTAGAATTGCATAGCTAATCTAATGAATAAGGATAAACTAATGTTTGGGATTGTTGCTTTGATACAGGGCCACCCTGAGGGTGTATTACCTTTGTTTAGCTGTTTGGACTTGATACTCATGGGTATGTCAAGATTATAGCATTATTTGAGTATTCATGAGAGAAAAAATATATAAATTGCTTGCATAGGCATTGGGATTGACCCAATTACTTTCATTTCCTATAATGCTTGCGGGCAGAGTTTTTCTGCCTGAGGGAAATGTTTTGTTCAGCTTCAGGGAAAAGTTTCTTATGCCTTAGGGCAGTAGTTTCTGTTCCTAAGGGAGATATCTCGTATGTCTAAGGGCAATATTCGTTATTACTAAGGGATGTCACATGAGGGTTTCATTTCTATTTGCGTGAGGATACAGATTTTCATGTCTAAGGATAACAATTACTTTGAATATTCTTTGTGGTGATTTCTTATGTTGTACCTTCCAAGCTAAAGCACATGCATGGTATTATTATCTTTGACTTTTTAGATATCATGTTGTGGTTTCTACCGTGGCACTGGTATACTAGATTTTTGGTCAAGGTCGAGTCTTGAAAAAAAAATTAGAATTCAATTATATAGAATTTTTAAATGATTATTAAAATTACAATGTAACTGGTATGAATATTTACTTTTGAGTAATTCCTAGTTTACTTCAATTTATTATTAGACACTGTTGTTGCACATTTTCACTGATAGTTTGGCATGGGCCTTTGGTTGTTGCCTATTAGAATTTATTTCTCACACCCTGTTTGGGTCATGTCTTAGTCCCAAACCGAATATATTACTGTATGTGTCGATAATGGAAATGGCCCTTAAACAGATACATGATTGTTGTAGAGGAGCAGGAGAGCATGGGACCGAGCATAGGCTCGCGATGCTGCTATGTTCCTTTTCCACTACTTTGGTTTAGCTTTGTTGTACTTTGTACCATGTGATGTATTATATCAGATTGCAGTGTATCTTGTTTTGGATACATTCTTAGAATTACATACATATCACATCATCATATATATGACAAATGGTTATATTTTAATTCAGTTTAGTTGTCCATTTTTAGGTCTATATTGATTACTGCTTCAACTTTTGTATATTTATATTTATTACTGTTACACTACACATTGGGAAATGAGGGGATGGTATCCCAACTATCATTCCTAGGCCATCACTGCTAGTCGGTAGCTTTTGGCATTTAGTGAAATGTGCATGATGTCATGTGACCAATCGGGTTCTGGGCACATGTTGTGTGGCTCCTGGATCTAGGACATTACACATTCACACAATTTACTGGATTTTCTTCCTACATTTCTAGTAAGAAGATGGATTAAATTTCATACCACCTTGTGATTTATTAGTGTTTTTAGGCTACTCAATCTTCCTTGCCAAATCAATCCTTTGGGAAGAGTGGGAATCCCCAATTTCTATTTCATCCATTAGTTTACATAAAATTATTTCATTGTATCTATTATAGTAAATGATTTCAAACATGTTTCATATACATAGTTTGAAGCCACCAAAGAATTGAATGATTTTAATTTTACGGATGATAATTAAAAAACAAGAATACTGTGAATGTCTTGTAAATTTTTCCTCAGCTTTTTGAATGGATTCATAATCCTTCAATTTTATCTCATGGAATTTCATCTCCATTTTTTATTCGGAATACAATGGAATAACATAAGGAAAATTTCATATGAGATTCAAACCATTCCATGGATTCAATGTCATTGTAGTGCCTCATTTTTTTAATAATATGCCACCATTAATCTTCTTGACCATCCAAACAATAAACAATTAATATATATTTTTCATGGTCTATTCAATTGATTACAAAGAAGAGTTTCTCAATAGTTATATTCTACCTGAAACCCACTAGTGGATTAGAGAACCCACTAAATAACGATGGATATTTCCTCATTATGGACATAACTTGACATTTTTCCCTCCTTTAATCATTTCCAATGTAACCATGAATAATGGGATAAGATATTTGAATGATAATATAAATAAGATTCATCATTCCAACACCCATAATATTTTGTTTCTCAAGTATTCATCCATTTCATTCTCTATCACATTTGATGTTTTATGATGTCTTCTGGTTCCATCCATTGACATAAAACAAATTCAAAAGTGTATGACTCATGTTGTAATCAACAGATTGAGTTAACATATAATAATATTTTTCAATAGATGTCTAAATCATGAATAATTCATACAAATCTATGGAATATTAGGTCTAACTAATGTTATCGATGGCTATTACTAAATTATTAGGTTGATATCCTATACATAGCCTTAACCCCATAGTTGTCACTAAATTTTCTCATCATCACCTCCTAATACACACCAAACCTAGCTCTAAAACAAACTACATTGGATTCATCATTTCATACATAAATATTGCAATATTTTAATTTGATATTAAATATATAACATAACATTTAATGGAATAACTATTATGGATTACTATATGTAGTGACATGATACAAAAAAATTTATTTAGATACATCATTTACTTTGTATAATATTTTTATTACATCTTTTTACCCAAATGGATATACCCTAATTAAAATTGTTTTTTCAAATCCTTGGGAATGGAAACAAAATAGAGGGTGATATAAAATTCTCAGTAAGGTGAAATATGGGAGATATCAATCGATGATCATATGAATGAATAAGATAAGATTAATGTTATTAGATCTTGACCATAATATATAATGATCATAACTAATCTATCAATGATCATAAACATGTGTTATAGAAAAAAGCAATATCATTTCAAAAGTTATGAATCATATTACCAAGAAATCATCATTAATCATAAATGAAACATAATTTCATGCCATTAATTTGTAGCACCAATAATTCCATTTTTTGAAAGTGGTAGTGCATATTTATATACCAGTGTAAAAATTGTATACATTAAAATTTAATATTTTCATAATTTTAAAATTTATAATCATTAATAAACATATTTTTAGTGTTTTTAATCTATTAATTTCATAATAATTAACAATATGTTTTATCAGTATTAATAAATAATTTATGTTTTTTCAAGTGTGTTTTAATATATTTTATTGCACATTTTTTATGGTTTACTATGTCTATAGTCTTTATATAAGATATACATAGATGATAAATTATCTGGTTGTAAAGTATTTATTAAATTTAATGTTAATAAATTACTATATTTGTGAATCAATTTTCTTCAAATTAAAAAAATATCATGGAATCGCCTATAAAATAAAACTATATGGAATTATATTATAATATACATCTTATATTTATATTTATATGTCATACATATTCCTATTAAAAAATTAAACATTAAAATATAGATTATTTTATTAATATTTTGATAATCCATAAAAATTAATTACTAATAAAAAATTGAATATCAACTTCACAAACAAAGAAAATGTTCAATTCATTTGAAGACCTAACTTTTTACCTTAATGTGATACCAAATAAGCACAGTCCATTATAATATTTATCCTTCCCACTTTCTTCTAGGATTTATGATAAAACTATTCCCTAATTGGCAACTCTCTCAAATTCTGAAACATATAACACACTACAGAAAAATTGAAATTTAGAAACACATAATTTATGTTTTTAATTATAATCCACAACACACCCATGAGTATTACTTCAAACTCATCAGTTAATATTAATGAGGTATATATTTTTGATAACAAACATGATGTGTTATAAAAACCACACAATATTTAATTAATATTTTATAAAATATTTCATTTATTATGAAACATTTTCCTAATCATGTTTAATGTTTTTTTTGTTTCTATTATATTTAATGATTTTTGATATTTTTTATTATATATTATAAAAAATATTTATCCACAAATTAGAATATATATATGTTATATTATTAAAATCATTATAAATGTAAAAAAAGAACATGTCAAAAATAATAAAAAATGTTATCAATTGACACTATATATATATAATTTATTATAAAAATTCAAGTCAACCAAAATATATTTTACCAAGATTAGTGTGAAAAATGTAAAGTGAAAAGAAAAATAAATATACAAGGAATCTAATGAATAGTATTAAGTAACCTAAATTGGAATCTAATATAATTATCCTTAATAAATGTTATCATTGTGCACACCACCTCTATATTATAGATAAAAAATTAATTAATATATTTTGATATCCTAAAATTAATTATTCTATCTTTATTTATCTAATCTATAATCATTATGAACACTATATTTGTATGAAAAACACAATATTTGAAAAGAAATCATAAAATAAAATCATTATATTTATCGAAAACATAACCTATAAAACAAAAAATTATTGAAAAATATCAAAAAAAAATAACACAATACATATAATACACACGATCTATTTGATATCACATAGTAAATATTTTTAAAATAATGAGAATTTAAGTTGTTCAAAAATTCTTGTTGTGTTTTTTATATTTCAAAAACAAATATCACGTTATTTTTTAATTAAAACTTCTTAAATATATAATTATTTCAATTCTATATGATATTTTAATGTGTTTTAAAATTAAATAATCTGTAATGATAAATATTATATCAATTTTTACAATACTACCTTATACATTCATAATATTCCAACATTAATATACATTGTTCACATTAGTTATCTAATAAATTTCTATAAGTGTTATTTAAAAAATATATGTATAATGATAACTGATATAGATATTTCTCATATATACTAAAATTTTAAAAGAAACGTCTTTAATATAAAATTATTATACCCATGCAATATGTAATTTCAATGACATTTTTATAAAAAAACATTTTATAATAATATCTTTTAAAACCATTTCTCAATAGTCACATAAAATATTATAGTAAAAACACATTTGGGTTGAAAAATTAGTTAAAAAAATATGTATATCATGTTAATAGAAATAAATTTTTTCAATTTGATGATACTAAATTATTTATCTTTACAATAACGGTTATTTGGCCTCTATCAATGTATTAAAATTAACGATAAATAATTAATATGAATAAATGTTTACGAATTCAATATAAATTTATAATTAAAGAATTTTGACATAATTTCAATTCACCTATATTTGTTTCACAATACATATCAGTAGAAGAACACACACATGAACATTACCCAATCATGATTCTAAAACATTATCTATAAAAATTTAATTAAATATAAAAAAGGAAATAATATATTGAAATTCAATGATTAGAAGACAAGGTTATTTGGGTGATTGATGATTCTTACAACCATAATATGATACTATAATCTACTACATTCTC
Source organism: Viscum album (assembly GCA_963277665.1). Lineage (NCBI taxonomy): Eukaryota > Viridiplantae > Streptophyta > Magnoliopsida > Santalales > Viscaceae > Viscum > Viscum album. Next base: position 499,401,313 of record OY728150.1, read on the forward strand.
TATTATATTTTCGTACACTAGTACATAACAAGATAAAAGTAAAAAGACATAGGCTTAGAAGGGTCTATAGTGAGTTATACCTAGATCTAATAGCGAACACTAGTATGAAATTTATTACAAAAAATCAATTAGTAATCCAAATAACATAAATTAATTTTTAATAGGTCCACTCTTAGATTATAATTTAACTGTTTATCTGATTGAAATTTAACATAAAATTTCCCATTATCTCATTGATTAATGATAGGTTATCCCACAATCATTAATTTATGACTTGATGAAATGAAGTGATGTTTGTACATAATACATAATAATTTTAATTGGTCTATATAAACTAGGCTTATCCAATCATAATATATCTATAATTTTTCAATGTACTAGAAACCCATTTAAATCATTATTCAATGGTGGGTTTTAAAAAGGTAACTCCCAGCCTGGGGTCACTCACGTTATAAGGATTTTGAGATGGTTACAATAACTCTTGGGTCACTCAATTACTCCTATATCTCTTGAAATGAAAATAGTATTTTTATACATGAATATAAGAAACAGTTTTATCATTGTTGTGTTTATTCAATAATTGATGATTTGTTCTGGTTGTACTCCACTCACTGCTCCCCCACATACTAACAATGAACATCATCATGATTATAGATTCACCTTCTACGAGATGTCAAATAATCTCCAACTTCGTACTTAAATAAGATATTTATAGAGTTGTAATACCGTTACACCCTAATACTTTATTAAAAATATATTTTAAATAAAAATTAATTTCATCAAAGCTTGTGTTTTACGCAACACTACGTTTTAACAAATCACTATATACCATTAAAATTATTGTTTAAACATGACCATTATAGAAAAACCATAAATTTTTTAGATGAATAGGAATAAAATATTTGAAAATTAATTATAACGTTTTTATATAATAAAAATGTATTTCTAAATATGTACTCATATTTATTTAAATTTGTTATATGCTTCAAAAACACATTTTCTCTCAAAATATTGAGTTTTGTGAAGAAAATGAAAAAAATAATTTCTGATTGTTAAAGATTTATTTTTATAAATTTAAATTAATTTTTTATATTAAAACATTAAAATTTACATAGTGCCTTATTTCAAATTGTGTTGAAATGATTAATTTTTTAGCGAATAGTTTAAAATAAGAATTTTCAATAAACACTTCTATTTCATTTGAAGAATTTGAAATGTACTCACTTATTTTGAAATGTATTGAAAATAAAATTAGTTCTTATATATACGTATTAATCCTATTTATATCATTGGAACCAATTTTTTATAGAATCTTTATAATGAATATATTTATACATTTAAAACATTTCCAATTGGAAAAGCATTTTTTAATCGCGTGTGTCGGTTAAATTTTAATTTCTTTTTCAACTTATGTGAATCAAATTTGAGAAAATCATTCAATTTTTGAATGAAAATATGTAATATAATATAATATGATCACCTTAATTTCCATCCAGAATAAATAGGAAAAATAGTAAAAATTAATTACTGCGATTAAGGTTTAAACGAGTTTACCAAGGGGTTAAATTAAAACCAAAATGGATAAAATAACATAAAGCATAGGACAATTAATTTTTCTAGCTATAATTATACCCTTATTAACATAAGATCTATTTTTATGTGCTTTTGGGATACTTTTCTAGAAAGTGACAAATATTTTAATTTATGTGAAGAAAAAGACAAAATATTACACTATTCTTGGTAAATGTCAATTATGTGTTCACATAAGAAAAAATGTTAATGAATATTTAAATAAATAATAATCATAATTAAATTAATTTCATGAGGGTTAATTTTTTTAAATGTTTATTAATTCTATAATTACATTAAATTTTTATGAAACAAAAACACATTAATTATTAAATTAACATTAAAGTAAAATAAATTGTACTAAAAATATTAAACAAAATATAAATTAAATTGTTTAATTTATTCCATGAATTGTTAGATAAATAAAAAATAATAGACTTGTTTGATAATAATATATTCAAATTACTCCTTTGTATTGATGCATTTTAATGATAAATTAAATCAATGGTGTCAAAATTGATATTAATGTTATTTTATAATAAATAATATTTTATTAAATTATTTAGAATTCCTAATAATCCAATCCCCAAACAAGTTATTTTTATTTTTTAAACAAAATCATTAATGGTCCATTCATTTATTAGTTATACTTTTATAATAACTATATTGATCCCTACATAGTAAATTCTTTTACGATGATAAATAGTAAAATAAGGTTTTGAGCGTTTCATGCACTTGTGTCCAATTAAATTTCCAAAAAAATAAGTTTTTTATATTTGATATTTTATTTTATATTTAAATATGTGGGTATAAATTTTCTAATATTATAATTTTATTTATTTTCATAATTTTTTTAAACATGATAAAAATGCTATTTAACTTGTGAAAACAAAAATGTTAAAAAAGGGAAACATAGAAGTTAAATATCAACATGTATAAAACATGTGTTTTTTGTTTTTGGATGAGGTGTGGTGTGACCATATCTTCTGCCAATCAATTATTTATTAATGATGGATTCATTTGGGAAGAGATAGAATCCCTATGGTTGTATAATTTTGTGTATTTACAAAAAATCTACTCATCCTAAATTATAAAAGGCCACTCCCACTGACTTTTTCACACCTATAAAGTCATTTGGCTAAACAAACCACATATAAATCTCCTAATAACACCCTTATCCATGTAATATAGCTGCTTTAATTCCCACGATATTAAAGATAGTTTCCTTAATAGTATCAGGTATAGTGATAAGCTATAACTCCTAAGCATTTGGTTTTTCTATGTGAATGTAATTTCCCTTACTAAGATCTTCATTTTTTACTCCTCCACTTATAATATTCATTAATATATTAGTAATTACAATATAATAAAATCTGTATCGACTATATAAAAATATATTATAATGATTATTTCATTACCTTTATCAATATCCTCCCCCATCAAATGAGAAATGAAACTTTCGATCATGTATACGATGGGATACATCCTCACTAACTAATATAAATAATTTCCCATCACTAACTCCAAATACTAAATATATTTATGTATTTATTGTTTATATATTATATCTATGATATTTTTAAAAATCTATAATTATCATATTACTTATACCTTCTTACTATCCACTCCCTTGGAATACGATAATGTCGCTCATGTGTGTGGCAGACTACATCTTCTAGAAGTGTTGTGATTCAATTTTCACTTAACCTTTATATTAAAGGTAACTAAGATATATTTTATGGGTATATGTGAAATATATGATATCATAAATAGTCATTAAATGTGATATATTATTTAGCTATATTTTTTTCCATTTTTCAAGAATATGGGAACATCTTTCATGCGTACATATGAACTACCATCTCCATGAACACTATATTTAATTTTATATATCAATCTTATATAGTTTATTATAAATACATATATATTTAAATTATATGATATTTATAACTTGATTAAAATTTTTGTTATTATGTAACCATTATTATAGTAAAAGGAAAAAAACTACCAAATCGAAATGTACTTGAAAAGCAATGAAGTTATTACTAAAAACATGATATTAACATGGAATTTTTAATAAAATGGTAAAACAATATCATAAGTAAATTATATAAGGTATGATATATATACGATTCTAGAATATATTTATAATAAACAAATATTTATTAAAATTTGGTTTTAATATGTACAAATTAATAAAAGACTTGTGGTAAGTGATTTTTTTTCTGAAATTGCCTTCTATGGGACATAAGTAATCTTAGGAATCTATTTCATTTTATGTGGTGTATATAATACCAATTTTATAGGTTATGTCAGGAATTTTTTTAATATCATGATATCTATTGTTTTATTTTATTTTAATCTTTCATGGTTCTTAAGATTAAAATTTTACCAAAGTGGTAATAATGTTATGTAATAATATAATTATTAATCGATATTTTTTATGATTATGTCTTAGAAGATGATATATAATGATATATTTCTTATGAAATCCATGAAAAAATTTATAATCTAATTAGTTCAAGAGAATGCAGGTTTGTAGTTATTTTTTCTTTCATTGTGTACTCATGATTCCAAATTGTTTTTTAAAGAAAACTGACTTTATTTTTGTCATCATTTGAAAACCCTTTTTCATAGATAGTTATATTTTATAAAAATGTTTTAAAGAATTTTCTAATGTAACTCTATGACTGTTTAAAATAATTTTTACCCTTGATTTCCTTTTTTAATTTTTTTTAAATTTTTTCTTCATATTATTTTCTAAAAAATTAATATTAGGTATTTGCAAAAAATATAAAAGGAAGAATTATGCAAAAACATAGTAAAAGAATAGTATTTTCTATCATCATAACCACACAATATTTTAATTATTAATCTACATGTTTAAAGGATATTTTAAGGAATTTTATTTCATAATAATATTTTGTAATTTAAATATTTCATATGAATATTTTGAAAGTGAAAATGTTATTTTACTCATGAAAATTTTCAAGTCATCTTTCATGATCATTTTTCATCTAATATGACATAATTTTATATTACATAAATTTTAAAAGGGATATGTTAAAATAATATAATATTTATTCTTTTTTAAGATGGTTTATGTTAATTATGATAAAATTTTATTAATCATGTTCCTTGGCCATGGGTTGTGCTATTATTTAATATTTATGAAACCCATTAGCATTCATGGGTTCTAATATGATTAGTATTTTATGATTTAGTGGAACGATTATGTGTGTTTTTCATTTTGTGATTGTAGTTACACTATAACCAAAGATGTGAGGGACCTATATCTCCCTCAAATTAATTTTTTAAAAATGAATGGCTCATAAGTTATTTTTTTAATTTGTGAACCTGATGTCATGTTCACAGTGTTATGAATAGACCCACTTTTTTATTACAGTTTTGTGTAAGCCTAGGTTCAGGCCAATAATGTTATATGTGGACAAAATTTCATGTCCTTATTGTTATGTGTAGACCTCATTTCATGTATATTAGTTTATTCAAGAAATTTATATCAAGTCCTTAACTTAATTTGTGAAACTAACTCTTTTAAAACATATTTTAAATATTGAAGAAAAAGTTATGAAAAAAATGAATTTATTTTTCCATTGTTACTCTCTCTTGGATTATGTTCATTGATTCATTTATGATTAATATCTTATTAAGAGCTAATATTTATTCTATGAATCATGTTTATGATCTATGACATATAGGTTATGGTTTTCAAATTTTATTCACATTTTATCATAAACTTATTCTCATGTTATGTTGATATCCTCATTATTTACAATAATAGGGAATCTAAGATCACCCTTTCTTTTGTTTCCATTATCAATGTTATAAAGAAATGTATTATATATTCAATTTATAATAATGGTGTAGTTATGAATATTGTAGTGGGTGATGATTTAGTTCACTTATAAACCTGTTGACTATGTATCCAATCTACACAACACGCTAGAGAAAAATTATTCTAGCATGGATCATTGTGTTATGAAATTATTATTCATCTATTAGTATATTATATATATGTATGTGAATCTTGTGTATTTAAGGTTGGTTTCAGAGAAAGGATCATTTATCGTTTTGAAACTAGAATGAGTTAGATTTATTGAGGAACACATATGATGTGTCTAAGTGTTGGTCAGAGTAGAATTATGAAGAGGGGGGGGGGGCATTGAGTAATTATAAAAAATTTCTGTAAAAAGTTCTCTTTAAATGAATTTCCCCTTCAAATTAAATACAACCCACTTAGTCAAGGTTATAATGTTATAAGAGTTTGTCTTTTTAAAAAACTTCTTTCAAAATTTTTTAATTCTCAATAATCATAATTTGATTTATTAAAGATACTTTTGAAGGTATTGTACTATGTCAAGATAGTTATAACTTCTTTTCAAGACAACTATCAATGTGAATTTAGGGATTTCTCTATTATCTAGAAAAGCAGTAAAACATAGAAAACTAAATTTTGATGAAGAGAAGATATGAAACAAGTAGTTCAGTCTCAAGTCGGGACCTAATCCACTCCACTTGGTGATCACCTGCCTCCAAGCAGTTTATATAAATAAAAATGATCCACACCCTAGATTGGGGTTAACAATAGTATATAGGACTGTCCAAGACACATAGGGACCACTTCCATAGTTCTTCGTGGGTACAAATAACGAGTCCACAGAGGGACCTCTTCCACGTTTATCAGTGGGTTTACACAAGAGTAATAGAATTCTGTAGTAAGTATATCATGTATTCATCAGTTTAATAGAGGGGACATAGTGTGTTGTAATACAGATACACACTCTGCTCGAAATCAATAAAATGATACACAATAGTGTGGTAATATTGGGATAGGTTTAGAAGTTCTCTAAGTGTTGGTCATTGTAGCTCTGGAATTCTGGGATGAATCAGATGCAGAACTCGAGTCCTCATATGAAAAAAAGTGTCACAAGACTACAATATTTGCGTGTGTTCTTCGTGATGTTTGATATTGTGAAGATGTTCACAAGATTCCAGTATGCTTCATGTGATAATCATTATTGTCGTCTAGTATGAGGCAATTCATTCTTTAAGAATTTTTTCATGTTTTTTATTCATTCTCAGGCTTCTTTCATGTATCTTACCACACACTATTCTCACGTATGTCTTCTATATTGGTTTTTAGGCCACACTACTCTTTTATCTTGGAGTGAATGTGTTGTGGCTAACAGGTTGCAAGTATTTGGCACCTCGTACCTCATACTGTCTGATGATATGCCTATAAAGAAACATTAATTATGTCAGTGCATAAAATAATTAAATATTACAGTTTGATATGAAATAGAAAATGAAAAAGTAGATTTGGAAACGGTGTCATAGTATGTCCCGGAAATTTTGTCACCTTGAAATGGTGTCTAAATTATTCATGGTGTCTGAATGTCATGGTGTCTCATGGTCACGATGTTTTGTTCACAGTCTCTTCTTCATGGGGTCTTGTTCAGAATTTCTTGTTCCCGATGTCTTGTTCATAGTTTCTAGATGTCACGGTGTATTCTTGTTCATGGTGTATGCTTGATCATGGTGTCTGCTTGTTCACGATGTCTGCTTCATCATGGTGTTTTCTTGTTCACAATGTCTTCTTGTTCATGGTGTCTGTTTGTTCATGGTGTCAGATTGTTTGTAGTATCTAATACATATGAAAATATCTATCTTCAGACATAAGCAGTGATATATATGGAATGAATTAAACATAATAATATGTCAAAGAATGTTTTATGAAATTAAATTATGAATAATATAATGTAATTAAACTGAATATAATGTAATTAAGATCTTAAATGGATATTCCTAAACCATGAGAATACATAAACAATAATACACATGATTTGATATAATTTATAGGATTTAACCAGGTTGAATATGATTTGTGATCATTAAAATATGATTAATACAGAAGGAGTCCAATAATCTCCCCCTTTTTAATGATCACAAATCATGTAGATTTAAAGTGTATCCTTGATTAAATTATAGTTATATGTCTAACATATAGATTATTCTCCATGTTGTCTATAACATATCATAGAGTTATCATTGTGTGTTACCATATATTTCTCCCCCTTTTGGGATTATCAAATAGATGGAATAAGAGAAGTTAAGAAAAGTGTACATTTCATAAATACATAATAAGGTTCAGTAAAAACAGAAATGAGAAAAACAAAAATCCTTATTCCTATAAAAAAATATTAATCACTTTTATTCTTTAGTGGATGGCCTTATCTTGGACACTATCATCTATAGTAGGAGACGAATCCATAGAAGATAAAGTGGATGTAGAAGAAGAGAGTGAGCTTATCGAGATAGAAGGTAAAGGAAGGCCTTCAAAAACCAATGTATCCAGATTAAGAGTAGTAGAAAACTAAGGAAGTTGTTGATCAAGGATCACATGACTAATCTAACTCAGTTCCTGAATAACAGACATGGATGTAGAGGCTAGGGAATAGGTGAATGAAGGAAAAATAGGTCCCAGAGGTGCAATCACAGGAGCAACAATGGTTGTACTCTGGACATGAAGATAGGGCATCATAAGTTTGATAAAATATGCAATGATCTCTCCACCGTATTATATGGTTTTATCAAAATCATCCATGTTATCCCTAAATGTGTCCAGTTATCTAGTAAACATTGTGAGCTTTTGGACTTGGGTATTGAAAGATTGAGTAATAGGAGGAATCCTCAATGTTTCCACAAGATACTTGAAATGATTTGTCATATCAGTCTTTGAGAAGTTTTTGTTGAAAGTGGAGGTCCTCTCTGGTAATCCTCATAGATGCCTTAATGATGTAACCTAAGGAATGCAGCTTATAACCTCGAAGAGAAAGCATATATTTGGGCATTTATCCAGATTTTCACAACATATCCATCATCCAAATCAAAGGAGAACTGAACACATTGATAAAACCGAGAAACTAACATTGGATAGATAGGTCTATCTACATTCGAAAACCATTCTATCCATCCTTAATCTTTTAAAACCTTCAGAACAAGATACTTTCTTGAAATAATCCATTTGGGGAAAATCTCCTTCTCCAGTATGAAAACTCAGTTTACCATATTTGGGTTTAGAGGAGCTTCGGGTGCTAGCTTGGGTGCAATTTTCTACTTCATTTCTCCACATCTCTCAGGAGTAAATGATGATGGGTGTTTCATCCTTGGCATCCAATAATTGTTCAAGATAGAGAGAAGGGTTGTAGGTTTAAATGGAGGTTATGAATGAGTGAATAGAATAATATTCTCATGAATGTCACATGATAATTCATTTATTTTATCATTTAGGAATACCAAACGTCCCGAAAGTATAAGTGTGTGAAAAAAAGGTGAAAATGATAATTATCACGATACAGTTTCTAAATGAAATATAAAAATCACAAAGAGTCTTTACAGTGAGATCATATCGGGTCTTTGTGTTGAGACATAGAATGAATGTTATGGTGAGACAGTAACTGAGTGTTACAGTGAGACACTAAACTAACTTCTCAGTAAATCAGTGAATGAGCATTATAATGAGAGAATAACTATAAAGCATTAAGCACAAAATACTAACTATGAGACCGTAAACATGAAACATTAAGATAAAAAATAGTACGACATTTACATAATATTTATCATGCCTAATTCATATATGATGTAGTCTATTCTCCGAAAATTTAATGGTTTGGTGAATATATCATCAAGCTGATTATCAGTACCTATGAATTCCAAAATGATATCACATTTTTGATAATGTTCTCTGAAAAAGTGATATCTTACATCAATATGATTTTTCCTAGAATGTGAAACAGGATTTTTCAAAATGTTAATAGCACTTGTGTTGTCAAAATTTATAGGTACATTTTTGAGTTGATATCAATAATCTAGTAATGTAGGTTTCATCCACAATATTTTTGCACAACAACTACCAGCAGCTATGTATTCAGCTTCTACAGTAGATAATGAAACAAAATTTTGTTTCTTATTACACCATGATACTAGTGACTTCCCTATAAAGTTTCATGTTCCAGAGGTGCTTTTTCTATCTAAATTACCACAACTGATGTTAGTATTATAATAACTGACTAATTCAATTGATTTTCCCCTAGGATAGAACAATCCTAAATTGGTTGTATACATGAGGTAATTGAAAATTCTCTTTACAACATTTAAATCAGATTCAATAAGATTTTCATGAAAATGAGCACACATACACTCACTAGACATATTGTCATGTCGACAAGCAGTTAAGTAGAGTACACTTCCTATCATTCTTGTATTCGTGGTATGACCAACAGATTTCCCATCTTCATCAAGATCCAGCTTACATGTGGTACTCATTGGAGTGTTACTACATTAAGTGCTATCCTATCCAAAACGTTTTAGATGATCCATAATATATTTACTTTGAGTTAAAATAATTCCATCATTATTTTGAATAATTTGAAACCCATGAAAGAATTTTTGATCACCCATTAAACTCATTTCAAATTCGTTTTGAATCATTTTAGAGATATCAATATATAAATAATTTTTTGAGGAGCCAAAAAATGTCATCTACATAGATTTGAAACACTAAAACATCCATCGAAATTCGTTTTGTAAAAATGTTATGATCATTTACAGCTTTTTAACACCTTTGGAAATAAGAAAAGTACTCAGCTTGTCATACGAAGCTGTTGGAGCTTGTTTTAAACCTTAATTGTTTTGTGATAATTTAGAAATATGATTTGGAAAATGAGGGTTTGTAAATATATGGGGGATGTTAAAAAAACAGTCTATTCTATAAACCCATTTAAGAATTCACTTTTATCATCTATTTGATATAGTTTTTAATTCAAATGTGCAATAGAAGCACAAATGATTCTGATGGCTTCAAGTCTCGCTACTAGTGAAAAAGCCTCCTCATAGTCAATTACATCTTATTGTCAATAGCCTTGTGCATATATTCTAGAATTGTTTTTAACTATTATACCAGCATCATCTACTTTATTTCTAAACACCCATTTAGTGCCTATGGTGAATGTGTCCTTGGTACATTCAACATGTTTCCCAACATTGATCCTTTCATACTGATTATGTTCTTCTGGCATAGCCAACACCCAAAATTCATCATTGATAGCATCATTAATGTTTCTAGGTTCATGTTGGGATAATAAGAATTGATTTTTAAACTGATTTCTAAGAGAAGCTCTAGTTTGTGATCCTTTGTCTAGGTCTCCTACAACAACATCTAAAGGATGGTTCTTAAGAGTTCTAACATCTCTAAAAAAGGAGGGACTAGTGATTTCAGGTTCATCGATCTGTCCATGTTCATTATGACTTGGTTCTTTGAAATTTTTAGAACTAGATGTTTTCACAAATTCTTTCATAGAATTGTTTGAGGATTTCAAATTGATGTTCAAATTTCAAACATCATCCTCTTGGTTTTTTAGAGAGGTTCTGGGCTCATGTGGATATTTTTCATCATATTTTACATGGGAATATTCTTCCATACATTTAGATCTTGTTTTTGAACACTCTATAGGCTTCACTAGACATGGAATATCCAAAAAAAGATACCTTTATCACTTTTGGATGCTAATTTATCATGATTTTCCTTATTATTAAGAATATATACATTATAGCGAAATGCTTTGAAGTAGTTAACTTTGGGTTTTCTATTTTCCCATAACACATAATGAGTCTTCTTAAGAATTGGTATAATAACAAATCTATTGATTATGTAGCACGTTGTATTGACAACCTCGTCCTAAAAATAAATAGGCAGGTCATACTCACTAACATTGTTCTAGAAATCTCTTACAGGGTTTTATTTCTTCTTTCTACAAGTCCATTTTGTTTATGTGTTCTAGGGGAATAAAAATTGTGAATATAACCATTTTGTGAGCAAAAGGATTCAAACTCTTGATTTACAATCTCACGACCATGATCATATCTTAAGGATTTATTTCGATGTCTACTAATATTTTCTTCAGACATGGAATATTTAGTAAAATAATTGCATGCTTCACTTTTGTGAGCCAGAAAGAAAGTCCAAGTATATCTAGAAAATTCATTTATAAGAACATAAATCTAGTGCTTCACATTTAAACTAGAAACTCTAGATGGTCCAAACAAATTCATGTGAACCTTTTTGAGATGTTGAGAAGTTGACACTTCTTTCTCTGGTTTGAAGGAAATTTTTTGTTGTTTTCCCTTTTGAGAGGGGTTACACACATTGTCATTTTGAAACACAAGTCCTAGTAAGACATTAACTGAGATTTTTCTAGTTAGCTTTCTAAGAGATTGAATATTATAGTGTCCTAGTCTCCTATTCCAGATCCAAGTCTCTTTATGAAATACATTTAAACATGAAGCATTTGGAGAAGCTAAGGAATCTAAGTTAACATCGTAAACATTTTCATTTGTTAAAGCAGAAAACACAAATTCATCTTTAGAATTAAAGACATTTGAAGCATCATTTTCAAATCTAACATGAAATCCATCATCACATAATTTTTATATACTAATAAAATTATATTTCAAACCATAAACATAAAGTACTTTAGATATTAACACTGTGTTAGTGTTACCAATTTGGACGATGCCAATTATTATTCTTTTGGCATTGTAACCAAATGTGAAAAGTCCACCATCTAATTTTATTGGATTCATGAATCAGGATTAGTCTCCATTCATGTGTCTTGAACATCCACTGTCCAAGTACAATAGTCTTTTACAGGAACTCTTTAAGCTCATTTCCTACAAAAAAGATTATGCAAAAACAGATTTTGGTACACATACTTGTTTGGGTCCAGTAATATTAGTAATAAGAGATTTGGGAACCCATATTGCCTCATAGACTTCCTATAATTATTAGCTAAAGTATGTGAAAAATAAACTATATTGGTACTAGAAAGACATGAAACAGTAGAATATGTATCATTAATTGAATAATTTTATTTTTGTCCAGAACTGGTAGTAAAAATATCTATCCTCGATCTTGAGACAAAATTTGTTCTACCTAGATTACTTTTTCATGGTTAATAACCAATGTCAGTGTTATATTAGGGGGAAATTATTTTCCCTTGCATTTGATTAAGGGTATTCTCCCAATTGGTATCGTTTTCAAGGACATTATTCAATTTCATATTTGAAATTATTAATTCCTCATTTTCTTCGAGCAGCTGAGAATTTTTCTATTTTTCAGTTGTGAGTTCAGATTTAATAGACACAGTGAGAGAATGTTGTTTCATTAATGATTTATATTTTTTTAGTTAATTTCATGTTTCTTAAAGCTTGTAGTAGAATTAAATCATTTATTAATTTGTCATGTATTCAGAGTCACTCTCATTTTCAGAATAGTATAAATCTTGTACAGAGGATTCCAGTGTTACCTCATATGTGTTTGTTATAAAACACATATTTTCTTTGTTTTCCTGTTCATCATGTGATGTTTCTGAGTCACTTGAACTGTCCTTAGAAGCACTCCAGGTTTCATTCATGGTCTTTATATACATCATGTCCTTGTCCTCATATTTCTTTTTTTACTTGATCTTTAGACAGTCACCCATGATATGTCCTTTGCACATACATTCATAGATGAAAATCTCATCAGTCTTGTCACTTATATTTCAATCAATTTTCCAATTTCATTTTTGGTCATATTTTCCCTTGATGTTAGGTTTTCTGAAACAGTTCTTCTTCTTGTAATATCTCTTAAATCTTCTGGGTAATTGATCCATCTCCTCATCACTTTTAGGTGATGATGTTTCACTGGTGGAGCTTTCTAAAAAATCTTCAAGTTTCCCATTGCCTTTGTGTTTAGACGTGGTGGCCTTCAATGAAATATATTTAATCTTTGGTTCATCCTCCCCTTATTGAATTTTAATTTCTCTTCATACATGATCAGTTTCCCAATGTGTTCTTTTACAAGTAGCCTACTGAGGTCGCATGATTCTCTAATAGAGACAGAGGTTCCCGTCCATCTGTCGGGTAGAAATCTATGAATTATCATGATTTTTTTCATGGTAGTGACTTCTCTTCCATGAGAGATCATTATATTGAGAGTCTCATTGATCCTAATATACATGTCATAAATAGGCTCATCAGGTTTCATTTTAAAATTATCATATTTGATAGTATAATTATTATGTCTCATTGCTTTTACACTAGATGTTCTTTCATGTGAGACACACTGGGTATCCAAAATTGCATTGGCAGTTTTACAAGCAATAATTCTATTGAATTCCTTATCTCCTAAGTAGACGTATAAAGCATTCATAGATTTTTGATTGTTATTATAGGAAGTTATTGTAGGTTCTTCCCAGGTTATTCTATTAGTAGCATGAATATTTTATTCATCTATGATAGAAGAGAAAATTTCAAAACTCATACTCTCTAAATGCATTTTCATTTAAATTTTCCATTGTGCATAGTTGGTTCCATTAATGAATGGTGGTATGTTGGTTGCAGCACCTTCCAATAAATTATCCATAATAAATTATTACTTTTAAAAGAGCTATAAATTTAGAATTAATTGAAATCAATAGATCTTTAAAGTAAAACTACTAGCACAGATGAATAAGATCAAACCAAGTCTTAATAAACAACCTCTGATAACAAATGACGGTCTGAGTAGAATACTCATGAGGGGGGGGGGGGGGTATTGAGTAACTAAAAAAATATCAGTAAAATGTGTTATTTAGAGGAATACCCCCTTCAAAATAAATACATCCTATTTAATCAAGGTTATACTGTTATAAGAGATTGAATGTTTAAATAACTTCGTAGATGATTGATTAATTCTCAGTAATCATAATTTCTATTATTAAAGTTACTTTTGAAGATATTCTACTAGTGCAAGTCAGTTGTAAAATCTTTACATGTCTAACTATCAATGTGAATTTAGTGAATTCTGAGTTATCTAGAAAAACAATAAAAGATAGAAAAATAAATTAAGCAACACAATAGATATGAAACATGTGGTTCATTCTCAATCCAAGACCTAATCCACTCCCCTTGGTGATCACCTTCCACCAATCAGTTTATAAAAATAAACTTGATCCACACCTTGGATCGAGGATAACAATAGCACAGAGGACTTTCCAGGTCATAAAAGGACCTCTACCATAATTCTTCATGGGTACAAAAAACCAGTCCACACAGGGACCTCTTCCACAGTCATTCGTGGGTATACACAATAGTAAAACAATATTAGTGTTAGGATATCTTGAATCCGTCAATTTAATATAGGAGGCAGATTTTGTTGTAATACAGATTCAAAATCACCTCAAAAGTTAATAAAATGATACACAACTGAGAAGTTATATTGATATAGGTTTCGAAGTTCTCTGAGTGTTTGTTTTTGCAGCTCTAGACATATGGGATAAAGCAGATGTAGAACTCTTTTCCTCATATTGAAAATAGAGTGTCGCTAGACAGTAAGATTAGTGTGTGTTCTTTGTGATGTTTGACCGTGTTAAGATGTTCTTGGATTTATGTATTCTTTATGTTTTCTTCAGTAGTGTCCTGTTTCATGAGGCAATTTTTTCTTCAAGAAATTTTTCAACTGTGTTCTCCATTCTCGTGCCCTTTCTAGTATCGTGACACACACTGTTCCCGCATATGACTTCTATATTTGTTTCTGGGCCGCACTACTCTTTTGTCATAGAGTGCATGTCTTTGGGCTGACAGGTTGCATGTATTATTCACATCGTACCATGTATTATCTGATGATATGTCTACAAAGAAACATTAATTATGTTAGTGAATTAAAATCTTAAAATATGATAGTTAGATATTAAATTGAAAACGACGTAGCAGAATAGGAAATAGTGTCACAATATGTCATAGAAACCATGTCTCCGTCACTCGGTGTGTAGATTAGTCACAGTGTATGAATGTCATGGTGTCTCATGTTCACTGAGTCTTGTTCACGGTTTCCAGATGTTAGGGGGTCTTCTTGTTCATGGTTTCTTCTTGTTCATAGTGGATTCTTGTTCACGGTGTCTTCTTGTTCATGGTGTCTGCTTTTTCACGTTGTCTGCTTGTTCACGGGGTCTACTTGTTCATGGTGCCTCCTTGTTCATGGTGTCTCAGACTTAGGAAAATATCTATCTTCAGACTAAAGCAGTGATATTTATAGATTAAATTAAACTAAATAGTTTGTCAAAGAAGGTATTATAAAATTAAATCATGGAGATTATAAATTAATTAAACTGAATGTATATCAATTATGATCTTTAATGGATCTTATTAAAGCATGAGAATACATAAACAATAATAAACATGATTTGTTATAATTTATAGAATTTAACCTGGCTGAATGGGATTTGTGATCATTAAAACATGTTTAATACATGAGGAGTCCAATACTAAGTGTCAGAAAAAAAATAGTTTTGGTTATGAAGATATTAAGTGATTTTCTTAGAAATAATTCCTTGTATGAATTATATAAGTGGGTGTAGTGTTGGCACATTCTCATCTAGGTGATACTACCATAAAAAGAGTTGGTTGATTATATCTCATCTATCATTCTTTTGAATGATGTATGTAACGTTACTCTTCACCTAGATTGACAATACGTGGGGAGATGTTTTGGAAATTCACAAACACATTATGATCCTTAATAAATGATATGACTACTAACATTGAAAAACCTAGGTTAACACAAATGTTTCAAATATTAAAAATAATGCTTCATGATTTCCGTGCCATATAAGTAATTTTTTAGGATTATTTGGTTTCCCCTATGAATATTGATACCCAATCAATGCATTTTGGATTTAGTAATTGTTTTATACTAGATTGAACTGGGTTAACATTTAATACAATAGAAATTATGTTATTGAGAAACCATAGAAGATTATGACAGGAGATATGGATTTGTGATTATTCATAATCATTTATCATGATATATTATTAAAAACCTACATTATAACAAACTATTAGGCTCACCAAAGAATATAATGATATTTTTTTCATATATCTCAGGTGGCGGGGACTATGAAGGAAAGGCGTTTTAATTTCTTATATGTTTAGAATCATATAATAAGTACACAAATGGATGTTTCAAAGAAACTAGAAGATGATTTATATTTTGAGAATAAGTGAACACATTAAATAATACACATATAAATATTAAAATTATAGTAAACCCATTGAATGTGAATAATGGTTTCCCTTACTGATCATCAAATTATGAATGTTTTAAATGTGGAATGTATGGGCATTTATAAAATTGATACCCTAGGGGAAATATCAAGAAGAAGACAGTAAAGGTTTAATGAGTAATTTTTGTTTCTATAAATGATTAAGATACTAATAATGACTTATGATGGGAAGTTGGTTGTTTAGAATAATATCATGAATATTAGTTAATCATTTAAGAATGGTGTGGAATTATTTAAGTGTTTCAATTTTGGAATTCAATAATTATTAAATATATGAGGATTTTTTAGTAGATGTTTTGAACTAAGGATTTGAAAGAATATATTTAATGGAACTGAGTCCTTGAAAATAGAATTAATATAAAAGTGATATTTTATGGAAAAAAATTATTATGGATAAGATATCCCTTGATATGTTTCTGATTTAGGGATAATGCATTTCAGATAAAGAGATGATTGATAGAGGTAATAAAAATTTTATAATCATGATTACCTTATTACTAATTAACGATTTTATAAAGATGTTTTTTGTGTTATCAATGATGGAGATTACTAAATTTTTGGATTTAACAGATATATTTACTGATCTCTAGTTTTTTAAATGGATAATGGAAATAGTTAATTTTTATAAGCATGCGTGTTTTCACTAAGAATTTAAGGTATTGTGGTTATTACGATTTTCTAGTGAATACATAACCTAATTATTCACATATTTGGCATGAGATAATTAACAGACACATAATGATATTATTGGGATTAATGTTATGTTTATGATGTAATTTTTGTGAACTATTTTATAATTTGATAAATTTTAGAAGGGACATAAGGTTAACCTTCTATGGAATGTTTTTAGATCAACATTTGATAATGTTTTAGATATTACTGCACTATTTCATCATATAAAGATATATCCATAATATATTACTTTTTTTAAATTTTTTGGTTTTAATGATAACTAGAGATGGAATCATCATTAATCAATCCATCATAGATCCATTGGCCGATTAATGAATTTGGCATGGAAAATTAATTATTAATATTTATTTCACGGATAAATTGAACATTGATCGAAGAAGAACCAAAGGATGAAATTGTTCTTATGATATAAATGTAATCTTTTTGTCATGTTAGTTAGATCCATTTAATATTTTGAACATAATAGAACAACTTTTAATCAATTGGAACTACCATTGAATCCCTCTAATGTTCATGAAGTTTTTTAAGTAATTGTCCAAACAAACTACATACCAGATTCTTCACATACACTGAGCTCATAGGTAATACCAATACAGCGTGCTCATTCTTATTATATATAATTGGTGATGATTTTAAACTATAAATATAAATTTCTATGGAACAAAACCAATCACTTGGATAGTGATTTTTTTACAAAACCACAATCTTGATGAATCTATGTGATAACATGATGATGTAATGATGCCGAAGTAGCCCAAATTGGTTCTACTAATGTGATTGAATTTATATAGTGATATTAATTTTAAGTGAACTATAATGTAAAATCCATTGATTTTATAAAATATATATTTTTTCCAATAATTTTAATTTCATTGATTTCCTGTATTACATGCAACACCGAGTTTTCAAAAATCACGATATACTATTTATATTATTATTTAAATTTCACAGTTATAATATAGATGTTAATTTTTCTGGTATGGATAAAATAAAAATAATTTTAAAATTTAATTATAAAGGTTTTAGATTATGAAAATATTTTTATAAATATATTCTTTAATTTTTAGTAATATCGTTAAAGGCTTTGAAAATACCAGTATCTAAATAAATATTTTTGTTACTTTTTTTGAAGAAATAATAAAATTCATTTTATATAATTTTTTGGAATTTTTTTATAAACTATAACATAATTTTTTCTAATCCCCATGCCCAAATTTTATTAGGGTGTGTTTTTTTTGAAAATGTTAATTTCGTGTGAATTGTGAAGAATAGATATTTTAAAACACTTTAATTTTTGTTTAAACTATTTGAAAAGAAATTTATTTTATAATATTTATTTAATCATAAAATAAGATCAATTTTAAATTTTTAAATATAATTTATATTCTTGGCATTGTTTTCATATTGAGTTTTATATTAGAACTCCTTATAATTAGGAAAAATTTCACTTTGGAAAACTGTTATTTTCATCACCTCTACGGGACTAATTTTGAAATAAAATATTCCAATTATTTACAATGGAATTTTTAAAAATAGATTAAATAGTTATAATTAAAAAATTTATATTTATGTAATACTTAAATTACACTTTTTGGTGTAAATGAAATGTATAAAAAATAAAAATTAATTATCGCGATTAAGGTTAAAACGACTTTACCAAGGTGTTAAACATAAATGATAAGGGTCAAATGGCATTAACAAAATCCAATTTTTATTAGATAGACATATTTAGAATCTTATTTCCTTATTCTATATTATATGTTATTTTCAATTAGATTTCCATAAATGTGACCAATATAATAAAAATTGTGATGAAAGAGACAAAACTTGGGTTTATTTCTGTTAAACATCAATTATTTGTTCACATTGGGACAAAAGAAATATATGGATGAATTTTATGGGTAATTTTGATCATATGGAAACTAATGATATAAGGGAAATTTATATTTAATTTTAAGTAATTATATAATTAGTATAAATTCTTAAGCAACGCCAACACATTAATTATTTAATTTATATAAAAATAAAATAAATTATTGTAAATTATTAAAAGTAATATAATATGATTTAATTAATGTATGAATTATTTTAAAAAATTTATCAAGATTGAAATTTATAAAAATAATTTATTTTAAATAAAAAAATTTCTTGATGTTTTCTAGAGTCAAATTAAATTAATAGTGTTAAAATTTCCTTTAATGTTGTTTTTTTACAACATTGATTTATTAAATGTTTTAAAATTACTGAAAATATTATTCTCTTCTATATTATTGGTATTTGTTACCAAATCTCAATATATTTTCATTTATGGGCCTATATTTATTTTATCCTAACTATATTTCCCAATATATGTTAAAAAAATTCTTACCATAGTAATGTTTAAATTGGGGTTTTGTGGATTTCATGGGATTATTTTAAAATGAATCTTCCACATGAATAGGATGTTTAATTTATAATTTGTTTTTTCAGAAATATAATAAGTGGGTAAAAAATTTCTAATAAGTTTCATTTTATTTATAGTCATAAATGATAAATTATGTAAATAAAAAGGGTAGTTATCATAGTGAAAACAATAATAGTAAATTAAAGGAAACCTAGATGTTAATGGAAAAAATGTTTAAAACATGTGTACATGTGTGTTTTAGAGGGTTTTTGTAGAAAATATCTTACATCCACTCCATTGTTTTTCTATTTTGGAGGAATTTGGGTTTTGAACGACTCCCCATTATTGACTAGTATTCTGTTTTAAAAAAATACACTCTTCATCAATTATAAGAGGCCAGAACCTCCCCTCACTTCAGTACTCATATTATTACCACCATTATAAATGTCTTAATAATTCATATACAACAATAAAATAATACACAATATAATTATATTTTCTTTTACATTTTTAATAACCAATATCCATATCCTCATTCATAAAATGGAATAAAATCATTGATCGTATGATCAATAGACTACAACCTCGGGACCTAATGTAATTTGGTTTCCTTCACCCCCACTCATGATGGGATATAATGACGGATTTAATGTTTATATATTATGTTTATGAAATTATTATACTTATTTAATTATACTCTCTTATATTTCCCATTATTTTCTATTCTATGGAAGTATGATAATATCCCTCATGCGTATGGTGGACTACCGCTTTATAAAGCGATGTTCCTTTTTTCACTTTATCTTTATATGGAACGTAATTGGGATAAATTTAACTAATATATGTGATAACTATAACATAATAATGAATATTTAATGGTTATATGTTATTTATATTTCTTTTATTTGATCCATCAATAAAGTGGAAACAATGTTGACATATACGTACGAACTACCATCTCCATGAATGGAGTATTTTATTTTCTATAATTTAATGTTATTGATTACTAAAAATTGATATATAATGAATAGATATGATATTTATTTCCTTTTTTACATTTTAGAGATGGTGGAACCATTATAATTTCAAATTAACCAAAAATACCAAAACCAAACATACATGAAAAATAAAGAAGTTATTACCCAAAATATTTTATCAAGTAATTTTTAATAAAAAGGTAATAAATGGTCATAAAGAAATCATATATGTGGTTATATATATAGGTAATTTTATTAATATATGTATAATAATAATATATTTATTGTAGTGGATGTTTTAACATGTAATATAAATACATACTTAAGGTATGATATTTTTATCTCAAATTGACTTCTTTTATACATAAGTAATGTTACACACTTATCCTATTTTTTAAGGTTCATTATACAATTCCCATTTGAAAAAATATTTCATTAATTACTTTTTTCATAGCATATGCAATTTTTTTCAAAAAATTAATCTTTAATGGGTGTTGTGATTCAAATGTTACCAAAGTCGTAATAAATTTATGTTATAATCCCATTTTTATCATTATTGATTATTATTAAGTGTCAAATGATTATATCATATGATCTATTACTGATGAACATAACGAATTTTCTTATCTTATGTTTATTTCCTGAGAATAAATATGGTTCCTTCATTTTCATCTCTTTATGGACTCAAGATTAAAAAATATTTTTTAAAAGGGATTTTAATTTATTTCTCTCTTCTGTCGAAACCACTGTTACATTAAGATTCATGTTTTCTAAAAATGATTTCATGAATATTTTATTAATAATATATTATTTTTTAATGTTTTTTTGTGTTTCTATTTTTTTATTTGAAAAAGGAATATTCATTCAATTTTCTAAATATAGCCCATTTTGATTATTATATAAAATGTTAAAGGAACATTTTTTAACATGTAAGGTATAATGTATATTTTATATCATCATGAACACTCCATGGTATAAATCCTCCTCTACATGTTTAAATTTTTGGAATTTTTAATGAAATCATTTTCATTAAATTTTTTGTAATTCTTCATAATTGAAATTAACTATTTCAATGGGAAAAACATTATTTACCCAAATAAATATTTCTAGTGATCATTAAAAATAATTTTGGATTTATGATGACAATATTTGCTGTTTCTTATGTTTTACTAGAGATATAACCCAATGAAACAATCATTATTCTTTCTAGTAATGGTTTATGTTTATTATGGTGATATATTTATGAAATACATTACATTACAATACAGTATTCTATGATGAAATGATAATGAATCCAATTTTTTCCCTTGAGTTCTCATATTATCAATGTTGTAAGATCATGTGTTTATATTTTTTATACTTTTCGTTATATTATTGTGGATACATTTTAACCAACGACGGGGGACTCTTATATCTATAACCAATGAATTTGGAAACTAAAAGTGACTCATGAGTTAATTATGTAATTTGTAAACCTGATTTCATGATTAAATTGTTAAGAAAGGAAATAATTTTATGTTTTTAAGGTTATGAGAGGGATGTATTTGATGCCTATATGGTTATTCATGGACCTATTTTCATTTACATAGTGTCATGCATTGAATTTATTTAATTTCCATATATTTATGTGATGAAATTATTTTATGTACACAACATAATTAGGAATCTATATTAATTTCAACATGTTGTCAACATTGTAAGCTAATGTGTATACATAGATTCTAGTTCTTATTAAAATTTTATAATCTCATGGATTATGTTATATGTTAACATTATGATACATTTTTTATGAGATCCATCATTTATTCCCTAGATCATGGTTATGATTTATAACATGCATTTTATGGTTTTAAAATGTTATTCTCATGTCCTCACACATTAATGACCATGTTATGTTGATATATGACCTTTTTACACTTATGAGTTATTTAATGTCCACCATTCTTATTTTTTCCTTCCAAAAGTTATGAAGAAAGGTATTATGTATGAAATGTCCAATAAGGGTTTTATATATGAACAATAATGTTGGAGATAATTTAAATAACTTATGAACTATTTGACTATGTATCCTATTTTTCAAAGTCACTTGACCAAAATTATTTTTGAATGGGTATTTAGGTAATGTAATGAATATTTATCTATTAAGATGTGATATCTATGTATGTGATGTTTGGTTATTAATAGTTGATATTATAGAAAGGCATATTAATCTTTTTGGAACTAGTTTGATTAAACATTTGAAAAGAACTAGTATGTTAATCCTATGTATATGATATCATTATAATGTTTTGGTATGAAATAGATTATGTGGTTTCCTATATATACATCCATATTTGGATAATTAATGTGTGTATGGTTTTGTAATAGATTCAACATGTGGATAAAAACTAAAAAAATATTGTTTGAGTATATATCAGCCATCATTCTAGTCCATGTTGAGTATTACCTTACTACACAATTGGTACGACAATCCCTAGGGATATGTCTTGGAAATTTACAAAATCATTATGAAACACTATGATAGATTATACTAATGAACATAGATTACATAGGTTAAGGCTATGGTGTCATAGATTGAAATTAATGTGTGACGATTAAAAAAAATTATAAGTGAGTATTAATGATTATGTGGTTTCCCAATTTGAAAATTGTTTCTCACACTATGTTTTTATTGGTTTAATTTTGTGGTGGGAATATAATGGAACTGGTTTAAAATTTAATTTAATATAAAATTTAATAATGAGAAACTAAAATTGATAATGAATAAAGAGAAGGTTATTATGATTAATCCTATTTAGTTATCACGATATATTGTTAATAACATGAACCTTAACCAACTGTCGAACGCACTAAATCAAAACAAGAAAGAGTATACTGGGAGCTTGGTTTGTGGGGAATATAGAGAAAAAACCATTATGTTTCATATATGATGAAAATGTGGGAAAAAGGACTTAAGGGAATGTCTCATAAAAAGAGAAGTTGTTTTTGGTGTGTAGAAGAAGGTATCCTGGTAAATAATTAAAAATAGAGAATGAGAACTATAGTTAAAACAATGGATATAAATAATGGTTTTCCAAAGCCATCAATAAATAGTTGAATTTTTTAAATGTGGATATTATGAGCATTATGAAAATTTATTTCATGTTGGGAATTTTCAATGAGAAGACTAGAAAAGTGTAACAAGTAAGGGTTTTTTATATTAATGTGGAAGATACTAAAAATTACATATGACTAGAAAGATATCTTAAGAAATAATATGTTGAATCACCATTAATGGGTTTTTAATGAATTATAATGATTGATGTTTTATGAATTATAATTTGAGAATTATGAAATATATATGTATTTTTCTATTGATGTTTTCCATTTAATGTTTTTAATAATATATTAAATGGTATTAATGACCTAGAAATGTAATTTAATGGAATAGTGATATATTATTAAAAAAATATTTAGGGAATTGTAACCCTTAATATATTCTTAATTTTGAGATAATGATGTTGTAATAATGATATGATTGATATGGATTAATTAAATTTTATATAATTTATAACCGTGGAATATATTAATGATTTTATAACAAAGTATTTTATGTTATCAATGATGGAGTTTAAAATATTTTTACATTTATGGAATACATTAAATAATTTGTGACTTTATTTAAAGAATGAGTAAATTTGAAATTTTCAAAATCATTTATTATTTCAATTATATTTAACGGTATTATTGTTGTTACTATGGTTTAGGAGAGTAAAAAAAATAAATTTCAAAAAATCGGTGTGTGAAAATTAATATTTAGATTATTTTATCTGGGTAATTAATGTTCAATATATTCTAGAAATGTACAAACATATTATATATATTATTAAATTTTGGAAGAGTTTTATTATTTACCATTCAAGTAATGGTTTCAGTTAAACATTATTGAGGGTTTTAAAAATTAATGAAATATTTCATCATATAATGATAGATCGATATTAGACAACATCTTCTATTTTTTTGGTTTAGATTATAAATAGTGATATAATGAATGAATTTTAATTAAACTAGGGGTCTTGCTATCTATTAGTGATTTAGGATTGAAAGATTCACCTTGAATTTTTTTTAAAGAATAAGTTGAAATTTATCGAAGCCCAACCATAGGATAAATTTTGTTTATGTTGTAAAAGAATATTGATCCCTATATAGTTGGGACCCTTTAAATTTCAAAATCATATTTGGATAATATCTTATCACTTGTCACTTCCACTGAATCTCTTTCAAGTTCATGATGTGTTCAGTGTATCTATACTAAAGAAGTTCTTACATGATCCTTCACATGTCATAAACTCTATGGTTGCACTAATAAAGCATGATTTTTAAAAAAAGGAACAACCGGTGGAGATTCATGATTTTATAGAGAATGTGATATAAAACAATACCACTCACATAGTCAATATTTTATGAAAAACCCATCAACTTAATGATGATATATGGGAAATGAGGATGTAATGTGAAAGGAGTATCCTCAATTTTTTGTACCAAAGTGTCAAAATTGCAAGGGTGAAATTTATTTTATGGGTGGTATAATATAACAACCTTAGAATTTAAAATATATATATTTTTAAATAAATTTAATTTCTTTGATATCTTGTGTTATGTGAAACACTATATTTTAGATAATAACTGTATATAATTATTATAATTATCTAAAATCAACCATTATATCCATGCCGTTATAATTTTTGGTACAAATGTTAATATCAAAAATTTTAAAATTAATATAACATGTTTAAGATAATTAAAATATATTTATAAATAAGTAAATAAATTTTTTGTAATGAATTAATATTTTTAAGAACACCATTTTTCTTAAAAATTGATTTTTATTTATTTTTTCAAATTAATAGTAACATTTTTTTTGATAATTTTTTAAAATATATTTGATAAAAAAGCACATCATTTTATGAATAAAAAGGTAAAAATAATCTTAGGATTATTTATTGAGAATATTCTATAGATATTTTATTTTTATTGAAAAAAATAAGAACATTGAAAATTTTTAAAACATCCATTTCGTTTAAAGAATTTTTAATATTCCCTATTTTTTAAAAAATTTATTAAATTTTAAACAAGTTAAATTATTTAAATGTAATAAAAATATTATCATCTACAATGTTATTGGTTTATTTATAAATTAGTCATTAATGGTCCATCTATAAAAATTATTTTGACCCCTATATTGTAAAAACATTATTTTCATGATAAAGGGTAAAACGATGGTCAACACATTTCATGTACTTATGACAAAATTAATTTTTCACATGCATAATAATAATATTTTATAAATTATATTTCAAAAATATAACCGTAGGTTAAAAATGGTATAGAAATTTTCATTTTATTTCAACTCTTAAATGATAAATTTCCTAGATACAAATGCTAGTTATCATAGTGGAAAATATATTAGTAAAAGCTAGGAATTAATGATTTTAAGGAACAACATGTGTAAAACATATATTTTTTGGGAGCTTTTGAGGTGTGTATATACTATATAATTCCTCAAATCCATTAGTTATCAATTTTATAGGCATTTTGATTGAGTTTTACTCTCTATTGTTGAATAGTTTTGTGAATTTACATAAAATTACACTCCTCCTAAATTATTAAATGACATCTCCTCCCTCACTTAATCACAACTCTCAAAAAAATTGGATAAAATAATAAGAAAATTATTTCCCAAAAATCATTATCCATTTTATAGAATTATTTTAATTCAAAAAATATAAACCCTAGGATCCTTAATAAGATATCCATAAGAGGTTGTTCTAAGCGATGTTAATTGCCTTCATAGAGATCTTTTTTACTCATCCTCACACCAATTCATCAACGTATTAATAATTAAAATATAATAACATTAGTATATACTATATATTTCTATGTTGTTATGTTAATTTAATATCTGATATCATTCTCCTCTTCCATAAATTGGGAAATGAACTATCGATCATGTGTACAACAGACTGCCACATCGCTAACCAATGTAATTCATTTTCTTTCACCACAAATCAGAACTAGTTACAATGATGGATTTAATTTCTATATATTATATTAATGATATTATTTTAATTATTTAATTTATATATCACACATAAATTCTTTATTTATATCCCACATGAATACAAAAAATGACACTTCTGTGTGAGGCGGACTACCACCTCACAAAGCAATGTGATTTGATTTTCAATTATGTTTTACATGAAAGGTAATAATGATTAATTTAATTAATATATAATATATATATGGAATAATAATTTCACTATAAAGGTTATTTAATTTTAACCATTCACTAATTACAACCATTGAGAAAATTGAAATAGTGTTCATGTGTACATACGACCAACCATCTCCTTAAATAGAGTATTTAATTTTCTACCTCTAAATTTTATATATAACAATAAATCCATATATGAGATATTTATATTGTGCATAAATATTTGGTAATTACATAACCATGATCAATACCAAAGGAAAAAAAATTCCAAATCAAAACATAAAGGAAAAAGAAAGCAGTTATTACCCGAAACATGATTTTAAAAAGGAATTATTAATTAAAGTGTAATAAAATGATAAAATTAAAATATATTTGTTTTGATATATATAATTATTTTTTAGAATATTTGAACAATAGAAATATATTTATTATAATAGAAGTTTGATCCTGAATGAAATAATTTAATACTTAAGGAAGGGGATTTTTGTCATATTTACTTCTTTGAAAAATAAGTTATGTTACACACCTATCAAGTTTTCTGTGGTGCCTATAATTTCCATTTGATAGGTTATATCATGAATTATTTTCTGATGATGTATAATTTTTTCCTTATATTATTATTTCATTGAGATTATTATTCAGACGTTACCAAATGATAATAATTTTATGTTGCAATCACATTGTTTTTCATGATTCCTTATGAATATGTTTCAATGATCATATTTTATGATATATTTATGAAGAAAATACTAAATATTATTATACTATAGGTATTTATTGAGAATAAATATCTATCATTCAATTTCCTAACTTTTTTACCTGATATTTATTATAAGGTTTTTTGAGAAAACTGAATTTATTTATCGCTTCGTTCAAAAAAGAGTTTCCTTCCATATCAATTTTTTCTAAGAATGTGTCTAGTAATGATATAATATTCCACTATTATTTTAAAATGTAATTATATCCCTTGGGTTAATTTATTACACGAAATTTTTAAACTATATTCATTCCATTTTCAAAATAAATATTGTTTCATTTTATACAAAAAATTTGAAATGAATATTTTTTAATACATTCTACTTGAACAATATATTCAGCCATTATGAATTTTCAATGTTCTAAAGGTTCCAATATATGTTTCTATGGTAATTTCCCATGAAATATATTTCTTTCAAATTTGAGATGCTTTTTGATTTCAAATAAATGACATCAAGGTTGAAAGGTTTTTTACATGAAATGTTTCAAGAGATCTTTACAAATAATTTTTCATATAAGTTGAAATTATTTGATGATAATAAGTTGTTCTAGGGATATGAAAAATTTATACCTTCCTTATTCTATCTCTAGATTGTTTATGTTTTTTTTGACAATATATTTATGAAACCCATTACTTTTCTATGGGTAATACTATAAAGAAATGATAATTGAAAGCATTTCTTTTAAAAGGTTTTGACATGATGAATGGTTTATGACAATGTGGCACACTTATATATGGTTTCTGTTATGTGAAGGTAGTTACATCGTAATCAATGATGGGTGAAACCTATTTCTCCATCTAATTCATTTCTTAATGAAGAATACCTCATGTTTTAATTATTTAATGTGTGGACTTGATGACATGTTCAGAATGAAATATTGGTCCTTCATTCTTATCTATAAGGTTATTCGTGGGTCAGATTTATTGTCTATTAGGTTACATGTGGGCCTTCTTTCATGTCAAAAATGTCATTATTTGACCCGCATTCATTTTTATAGATTTGTGGGAGGGATTGATTTGATGACATTAACATAAAGAGTTAACATATCTCTATTTAAGCATGTTCACAATGATTTAATCATGTGTGAATTCCACAATTATATATATTATTCCAATTTTATACTCGCATATAGTATGTTCTATAAATATTTTGTGATTCATGTATTATGAAATTATAATATTTATTACAAGAATCATTTTTATGATCTATTAGATGAAATGTATGGTTTTCGAAGGTTATTATCATGATTACATTCCCTTATGATCATTTTATGTTGATATGTCCCTAATTTACCCTTTCTAAGTACCTAAGCTCAACAATTATTTTTTTACATTCCCTAGGTTATGAATAACGTTATTATGTATGACATATTAATGAAGGGTTCTAGTTATGGAGATCCTATTGAGAGATGATGTAGTTTCATTATGAACCAATTTTCTATGTATCAGTCATTCCAAAATCACTAGGTCAAAATGATTCTGACATTTAACGTTATGTTATGAAATGAATATTTTTTTATTAATATGATATATCATAATATAAGATGTTTTGTTCTTTATAAAAACATTATTTATTCATATCTATTTTCTTGGAAATATTTTTCAACTATTTACACTCAATTTATTTCACTATTCCTTCTTATTTCAGAACCACATACTCGATTATTTATGAGGCTATATACATCAGTATATCCATATTTCCAAAAATCCTCTAGGTCTAATTAAAAAGAAATTTTCTAGGTTGGAATCATTAAAGATTGATAACTCAACAATAATATAGAATATACATTCATCAAATATTATCCATAAAATTTGAGAAAATTCATCCATTTAATTGTATTATTTCCCTTTTAAAAGATAAAATATTTGATTATTTAAATCTAATAACATAAAATCGTCATGGCCTGAGAACCAACGTTTTAATGTGATCCTCATCCCCATCTAAAATTAATACCCAAAAAACATTCGCCTATAGGTATATCCATAATGTGATACTATCCATTTCAATTCATACTAAAAAACTATGAATTTCATAGCTCACACCCGACAAAACTTATCATGGTGAAAAATGCAGGATTCAATTTTGAGAACTGCAAACAGAACCAAGCTATTATCATCATGATGTGGTATCATAGACTTTTAGAATATAAAATCATATATAATGAATAGATATATTTTATAATTACCTAATTGAAGGAAATATCTAAATAGTGAGAACGATTTAAATCCACCTGAACCTTTTCAAACTGTGTCCATCCATCCCATTTAATCTATTCTATGATACATTGAATTGGAAAAGAGATAACCCTTAATTACTATATATTCATACTACGATGCACATAGATATTATCTTCTGAGTATCCTTATGTATGATTTGATAGCACTGTTAAATATTCTTTGGGAACTCCTATATATTATACAGATCTATATAGTCATGAAATAAACCTTCTTCTGGTGCCATTATTTGTTATTATGACATCAATCATGGTGTGAAACCTTTCCATGTTCCATGATTTGTTCATGAAACATATCTCATTCAACATTTATATGTACAATACCTACATAACAATGTTTATTTTATACAAACTCTTGGTATTGGAAGATTTATAGCCCTCTAAGGAATTTTCCTTGTTTATATATTAGAAAAAAATCAAAACAACTCCAAAAATCTTTTGGAGCATTACATGTAGAAATCAATCAACTACCATGAAAAAAATTAGACACCACATATTCCATAATAACTCTACTTAATGAAAATAATTTGTAGAAATATATTTCATTGGAAAAAAATTTTAAACAATCATTGATCATGTTTTAATTTCTTTCACGAGAACTACTAGATTAGCTTCTATCATTTACAATATCTGTAACCTTCAAATAATTTATTTAATGATAAAAAATACAACACTATCAATTAAATTTCATGATAAAAGGACCAAAACGCACACCAATTATAAAATAGATGCTACCACTATAATGAAATTGGATCAAACATACCAAAATAATGATAATTTAAATATCCTACTAGAAATTGGACATGTGGATACTGATAGAGATGTCACTAAACCTAAGATAAATTTTTTATTATACCTATTATAACCTAATATAGTTATTAGTTGGATTCAAACCCATATTGTAGGAAATGTTTTCTTCGGTTTGACTAAGGTATCAAATAGATCACTCATGATTATTTAATAAAGATGACATGAAACATTTAGGGTTGAATATTCTGTGATATACGGAAAAATTTGAATAATGGTATTGATATATTAACAAACAATGTGAAGGAAAAAATAAAATACTATTTAGACAGTGAATTCATTTGGCTCTTTTTAAAAGTATTTCCCTTCATTAAAGATTTACAAATTTCATTTGTATTGAAAATTTTTATTTGAAAAACCTAGTCAGTTAATCATCATATGTATAATTTAATTAGATTATTTCCAAAATATGAAATCAAACATTCATATAATGATGAAAGAATAAATCATTATTAACAATTTTCTATTGATCTTAGCGTGATTATCTTTTATTTAATTAAAAATTTATTAAATAGTTTTGATAAAATTCCATAAATAAAAATTTTAATTGTTCATTTTTGTTTTAAAAATACACTTTTTATGAATTTAAGAGAGAGAAAATATCCAGCAATAAAGGTGAGAACAATGTAATAGGTCTTAACATCATGAATTATTTCACCAATGAAATTTAAACAAACAAAATTTCTGTATTAAAAAATAATGCAATCCATTATTGTATAAAAAATCCTAGAGTGAGTGTCAAGAAAAGGATCATATATTTGGAAATACTCTTACACAATATGACTGTTATATCACCATGTTTGTTCCTGTTTTGTATGTTTTTTTTTCATCTGCGTTTAATTTCCAAAGAAGTTCCTCTATGAAATTATACCATAAAAATCCTTGATTATATTATTTTAGTTCTTCTTAGAAAATCTTTTTTTATTTATCACAATCATCCGCATATTTAACTACTTATCATTTTTAAATTTATCATTTTGTCAATATTAATGGTCTTAAATTACCGAGGTCTTTTTTCAATGCAATTGTAAACATAATAGACCTTTAATTTAAAATTTTCAACATTCTCATATAATTAATTATTCCACATATAAACTATGAAAATATATTTTAACCATTTTTATAGGATTTTTATTGAACGAATATTTTTTCTCTTACACAATATACAATACCACAACAAGTAAATAAATTAGTTCAATATTTTATTAAAATTCCTATTTCTAGAAAAATAATACATTTCTCAGAAATGGTTAAATACTTATTATTATAGTATAACAAGATGATTTTATCAAAATATATAGTTCAATATATCATTATATTTCCATGATAAAAAGGGATGTATTTCCTACAATAAAGATGATGATCCCTCGACTTAGATGAACAATCAAAGCAGTATCAAGAAAAGCATGTGATAATGACCAGGTAATAGCATGATGAAATTTCATTGATGCATTGCATCAAAGAGTAAAATTAATTTTCACGAAAACCAAACATACATGCATCAAGGGAACCCCAATAACCCTTTTATATCTTCAATCAATCACATGAAAACATTAATTAATCATTTAGCACATGTTATAACAAACTAGATCAAAATCATCCAATGAAAATACAATATACTCTACCAACATATACCCCCCGGTGACATGGTTAATAATTAATTTTTCAGATTTGGGGCTTAGTTTAAACATCCCCATAAAAATAGATTCATTCACTGGATTCAGGAATTATTTGAGTTCCAAATATTTAGTCAACCATACTCATCTGCTCTGGTTTTATAGTAGTCCCTATTGGGAAAATTGGTGAGTGGAAATTATGAAAACGAACACCAAAGATAACGATAAGTGGAAGTAAACATTCTTTCATTGAATCAATCAAAAATAACTATGTGTAGAGAAGAAAAAATATATGTCGAAAAAACATAATTACACCAAACATTTTTTATATGGAAAACCAAAAAATTGAAAATCCCTAGTGCTAATTCATGAAAATATAATCCAATAGTAAGGAAGAGTACAAAAGAGAGTACCAAATATGATAGGGATCTAAAAAAGAAAAATCTACTAAAATATTGGATCAGTGGAGGAAATAATACATAGTCTGAAATATGTTAAAAAAGAATAACATACCCTGATAGTGATATCTAAAAAATTTGTCCGAGAAGAGAAGGTGTACAATATTCGAATAAAATATTATGATGGATAAAATATGATTGGATCAAACAAAACTGAATATTAAATCCAATAATACTTAGAATACTTATCCATTTGTATATTTGAAAACTTCTACGTAAATCTAAATTTCACAACACCTATAATGAAGAGAGGGTCCTATATCAATATGCAAAACACATTACTCCCTCAAAATCCTGTAATTCATTATATCACTTAAGCTTTTATTGATTATTTTTTATATTTTCATGAGTGGTATACACTTGATGAGAACCCAAAAAATCCACCTCCTACTCATTTGGGGATCACCACCAGCAATTTAATTTTCAAAAAATCCCCATGTTTACATTAGGGAAAATTCTTTGTCATCATATCTAAACCATTATCATATTTGTGGATCTTCTGAAGCTCTAAATATCTTAAATCAAGGACTTAATAGATCCAATGATCCCAAACATAGATATGTTTTATAATTCTATGTAAAATGTGATTCTCCTACAAAAAATGGAAATATCACTAGAAGAAAATAATATATACATGTAATTATTAAATTTCAGGTAAATTGTTTTCAAACACAATACTTCTGTTCATGCCTATGTAGCTACAATAAACACAAACACAGTGGTAGATAAATCATCAAATACATTCAATATAGACTCATAGGATAATGATCTCACTATAAAAGTCATTAAAAATCATGAAATAAACTTTCTATAAGCCATATATTCTGTAATATATAAATCTATAAAGTGATAAAACAAAGGTTCCCCACTTCCAAAAGACAATTTAATATACCAAGTAACATGAATATAATGAAATATATACATAACATCTCTCTAATTATCCTTAACATGTATATATATATATAATGAATTACAATAAAAAAGTAATGAGCAATAAAACGTTTTTTACATTTGTTCACATACATCAAACAACCAACATCATATTAGTAATGTGTGTGTTGCATATCCTTTATATATTTGTCATTGAAAGGTGATTGGATAGAAATGACCGTAAAATATAGGGTAAGAGGAGTATTGACCACATTATTTATTTCCATATAAAATCACTGATTAACTTTTCCATTATATATATCCTTAGATAATAATAATTTCCTTTTCATTCTATTACAATAGAAGTAGTTTCAAATAATTTTTAATTCTAGCCCCAATAATTTCATCTCACATGACTGACAAAGATCATTATTCAATTTGTTTATTATAGAAGCATCATGGAAAAAATTAGATTATCATAACCATAAAGTAATAGTATAAAAAATCACTTTGAGAAAATAATTGAAAAAAACACAATTATATATACATGTCTTCTGGAAACATTGATGAAAAATAAAAAATTCAAAAATCATATAAAACTATATTTTATCTTTCTACAAACCATAAAAACTCTTCTTTAATATGTAGACATAACCCCCTTTTAAAATTTCAACAAGACCATATAGATTCTTCATATAAATATCCACCTCTAAATATCTATTCAGGAAATATTTATACACATCCATCTGTGTAATCTGCATATCAAAACTTACAAGCAAACAAAAAATAACCGTAATGGATGAAATTTTAATGATTGGTGAAAATTTAATCAAATTCAGTACCTTTATTCTAAAGAACATATTTAACAATTAACTATTAATTGTATCATGGAAACTAATTTATTATTCATTTTTAACTTAATAAATCCCTCTATTTTTAAATGAAATGTTTTTTATAGGTAGCTTGACAAGCTAAAATGTATGGTTTTCATACAATGATCTCATCTAGAAAACGATTACTGCATCACAACTATCATTCTGATCTCTTTCGACCACCTTATAAAAATTTTCTATTTATCCCCCTTTAGTGAGTAGCACATTCTCATCAGGTGACTACAATTTAGATGTAGTTTGATACCAAGATGATCTATGGAGTGGAACTATTTTTCATAAATACCCCATAGAACTAGATCATAAAAAACAAAAAATATATCAAAAACATAAACTATATCCTATTATCCCTAAATATCATTCACTATATCAACACAATCACCAGAATCACCAATATGAGGTAAATTTGACTCATAAACATGATCAAGACAGTCAAAGCCATCAAAATTTAGAGAAGAATATTTTTCTCCCATATCAATGTCTATAATAGTTTGATACTCCATAAAAAATTCATCATGAATTATAAACATTATCATAAAAGGGTGGTTATATAACTTGTAACTAAACTCGTGGTGTACATAACTAATAAAAATATATTCAGGGGACTTAAAATCCTACTTATATCTATTATATATATGAATATGAACAAAAACCGTGAAACCATAAACACAAAAGTGATCATACATAATCTCGTTAACATACTAAATTTTTTCAGATGTTTTTTTCTACAATCGAACCGTGGTTGATTAATTGATAATATATGTAGTAGAGAATAATGACTTAGTAAAAAAGTTGGAGGATACTTTTCTTCCAAAATAAAACATCTAACTCATTCCAACAATGTCCTCTTCATCGGCAAAAAAAATCCATTTATATGAGGTGTCTTGGGAGGTATCTTCTAATGAGATGTTCTATCTTATCAACAACATTTATCAAAATGACAATAATAATCATCAGAATTTTCAATAACAATAATTTTAAATTTCTTATAAGACTCACAATCATCTGCAAACTAAAATTTCTTTTAAAAAATGAGATCTTATTTCTGGAATTCAAAATATAAAACCAAATCTTAAATTAGTAGTCATAAATATGCATCGTAAAGTAAATACCATAACTAAATGTCTTATATTACAAAGGATGAAAAACATCAGAATGTACTAATTCAAGTACCCATGAAATCATTTGTAATTGATGACTATTGAAACTCACCCTTCTTTATTTACCAAATATACAAAGACAACACATTTCTAAATTAAAACCCTTTAAAAAATGAATAAAATTTCTATTTTCTAGGAATTCATGTCCCTTATCAAAAATTTTATCGATTCCCATATTACATAACATAGAATAAACACTGAACAAAATAATATAAGTAGCATCATAAAGAATAGATGCTCTATTATATTACAAACCATATTCTTTCTTTCACAAAGAAAAACCATGTTACCCTTTGAAATCTTCCATTGTAAATTATCAAAATTACTAATAAAATCATCATTTTCAAGAAACATGGTTGAAATACAATGTTGATGAACCCTAGATGTGTGTGAAAAAATATTCAAAATCATCTTACATTATGTATTAACATCCAAAAAATAGTATTGACACATAATATAAGATATGATACTTCTATAAATTTATTTTTTTGTATGAATTATTGTTTTAGTACCCAAATTATGGTGTATAATATATTAAATGGGTTTATGAGGAGTTTCAGTGGTTTTATTGGTGGTTCGGGACAAGAATGAAAATAGAAAGTAGCCATCCAGTGCATGTAGCATGGTTGGTGCACGTTTAGATATAAAAATTTGACCAAAACAAGCTAGATATTAGGAGGGGTACATGGATAAGTAAACATTGAAATGGGGTGGGACAAACCAAGTGGTCCTGGATATATCTATTCTAAATGGTTGGCACAAAATTTTTTAATCCGTGTGGATAAACCTTGGTAACCATGTGACTTAACCCCTACTAGATAGTTGCCGGAGCATGGTATGTTTACTATTTGGAAACATATAGTGATAAAACATGATAATAATTAAAAGTTGTTTTTTATATTATTTCCCCCTCCAAATTTTAAGTGTTTTACCCTATTTGCTTCCCCACTATTCTTCAAAAATCCGTAATGATGAACTAAAAGACCCAAAATGACCCACAATAGGATCTCCTTATATTCATCGTCATTGGAAGTTTTTTGTGGATTAAAGCTCTTAGTATGATTAATGATCCTCTTTATTCTCTTTTTTAGATTTGGTTTTGTGGTTTCATTCCTTATCTTCTGAGGTCCAACAACCATCTTTTTCCATCAGATCATAGGTTGGGGCATTAAGGGGTTTTTGAACTAGGATATAATGATAAGGTTAATTTAATGTTCATCAACAGATTCATTATAGGAGTCCTACATGTTATATCTAATAGACTTGATTTTTTATTATATTTATTTGGGTTTGCTATGATATTTTCTGGTGGTTATTTCTATTCCCTTAGATTGTTTTTGAAAATCGGTTTATTAAATGAAGAATTGAAACACTCATAATCCTAGTGGGATGTATTGAGGTTGATTAGAACATTTATAAAACCACCCATGGTATTTTTCCATAGCCTAAATATTAACAATTTTAATGATAAGCCTGAAATTGATTTAGGATGTAGTATATCCCATGATACACAAGTTTACAAGTGAAATTATGTTATAAAATGTAATTAAATGCATTTTTTTGTGTTTCTATCATGGAATATGTGGTGGTGTATGATAATGGGAATGGAATAAATGGATTAAAGATAATGTGTTAAATAAACTATTGGTTATAATGTAAATATGTAAATGTCTTGAGGAAAATTGATGAGAATGTGTAAAATAGTTATGTTATAATGAATATTCATGTAATTAATAAACATTGAATTGTAAATGATTTGAGAATTTATTTTTTATGGTTTATTGAAATAGTTGATGTAATGAATCATTTTTAAATCATGTGAAAATGGGTTGATCTCTTGTGGTAAAATTTACTGAGTCTCCACCCACAAGATGGGTTGGACTCATTCCCTAAAACCCTCCCTTGGAATTAAAGGGTTATTAAGGTAGACAGAGGCCCTTGGACCCTAACTGTTGAATATGATGAAACTAACTGGACATATGATCCATGGTATGTGTGTTGTATTATTTGTGAAATTTTATCCCCTAGTGAGATATGGAACATGATATAACCCCTTATGCATAGTAACTTATTGACATAGTTTTTATTGGAATTGATGAAAATTCCCTACCCACAGATGAAATTATGAAAATGAATTCGGTGAACTTGTTATAAAATGGCACCCAGTTTACCGCTATTTATATTTTTGTATATTTTAGTACTTTCTTACACAATCAGTTTAGACTATATTTTTTTCACAACATTGGTGGTTTCCTTCTGAGTTTTACTCACTCCGTGGATGGGTCACTGTTGGATACCATATCAGATTTCATCGTCATGAGTCTAGACAAGGGAAAGGGCCCTGTTCTAGAGGGATGATTTGTGAATGGGATGTTCATGGAGCAGTATACCATAAATGGCGTTATAAACAATTTTTTTATCCTTATGTATTTATTCTTTTCGGTATTTCATCACACAGGGTACTGTATCAGCATCACATAGAAAAGTTACCTTTTTGTGGGCTTGAACCCAATTTTGAGAAATTTTGTTAATTCATGTTAAATTTTTTTGGATTTTTGATTACATTATTTCTTTTTCTATAATTTATATTACTCTAAAAATTAGCTTATAATAAAATTATGTTATCTATTAGTCCCTCACCACTAGTCGACACCCTCTGGCGTACGTGGAGGAGTACCTGAGGTCTTGTGGTGACTCGATTTGAGGCACCAGATTAGTGGCCTCTAGGTTGGGCCATTAAAAATTGTTATCATTGTGGTTCTTTTTAGTGGTATTATTATTTTGCGATGATAGATGGATGATTATGGTGTCTTAGGTCTTGGAAATAAGCACGTGCTTTGGAGTATCTAACACGTGTTCAGGTGAAAGCCCATGTGCCCAGGGTGGGATTATTGTTTATAATTTGTTTTGTTACATTTGAGTTATATTTCACCATTGGTTGATGCACTTGTTGTGCAATGGGACTATTTTGTGATAATTTTCTTGTGGTTATAATCTCATTAGATTGTGGATTCATACCTCATTATAGGCACCTAGGGGTATAAGTTACAAGCATCATGGTAGGCACACAAGATTGGTGTGTGAAACATTATGGTTAGTATGCATTTTATATTTCACTAAAATATAATGAATTTAATTCCTAATAAGGGTAATAAAATTGGGAAAATGGAAAGAATAACAATGAATGGATAGAGAATTGTGCATAATGACTATCTGTAAATGAGATAAAAATGTAGTTTTTTACATGTTCTGAAAGGATAATTGTTCCTAATAGGAATGAGCTGTGTTGTGAATGTGTAATGGTTTAAAAGGGTATCTAGTCAAAAAATTGTGATAATGATAGTTGTTTTAACTATTTTAAACATGACCCGGGGTATATATGGTTTGGGGTAGTGATAGAGGTGTGATGATATCATTTTTGACATTTTTTGGAAAACATGTAGTTTATTTCTAGTGGAGAGCCATATTTTGTAAAAACTATAGATTTTTTGTGTTAATTTTTTGTCATATTTGTTTGGTATTTTGGAATATTCGACTATGAAATTTAGTGTAGATTGGGGGACAAGGGGATTTTTCGATGAATTATCCTCCAGAAGTGGAATAAGAAAACACGTTAGCCTAGGGTAACAGGGGATGGGAGAAGTTACATTAGAATGTTTCTCATTTCTTTTATATAATAGAATCTAACCTTGGTTGGGTTGCTCCATATATGTGTGAATAGACTATGGATTTTTTTCTACAAATCTATCTATCTGATACTAGAGTGGGTGGACATGAAGTACCAGAGTATTGGATACCATCCATACAAATTATTCTATATCACATACAAACTCCTCCCAAGAAGAGATCCAAATTTGTGGGCTACAAGTTTCGATGTCAGTAAAAGCACTAGTATAATTTTGTATTTTAGAAACAATATACTGATGAAAGGATATTTTAGGATTTTTATAAAGTTTTTTTTGGAATATTTCTATGTGAAGACGTTGAGGAATGTAAAGGTTGTGAAATTTTTGAGTTTGACCTAGGGGTCTATGTTAGTGATGGATTATGCTTTTCTCTACACTAATTTTCATCACTTTGTCCCTGTGTTGTTAGGGGATAAGTTAGATATAGAATGACATTTCCAATAATGACATAGACATGATATTACCTCCAAGGTGAATATATTTTGTATGATGAGGGTCACTGAATTGGTGAATCATGACCTTATTTCAAAAGGCACTCATAAGGAGGCTTCTAGTGGGGGACAATTAGTTCCATTTTGGAAACCTGTTAGCGAAACATCCAATAGAAGGAAGCTCCATTTTGAGACTACATAATATGGAGGTGGTAGAAAGAGTGGTTTGAAATGCGAACCATCTTCTCAGGGAAACAACTGAGTTTTCTTCTACCATTGTGGTAGGTTAGAATACATGATCAATATGTGTCCCCAACCCCCAGTTGAGTGCCGAGCATATGGTATGTTTGTGAATATGGATAATTTCTTTAGTAACCGTTGAAAAATGGAATGTTATGGGGGATAAAGGATGATTAAATGTTTAGGAAGGGGTCAGTTACCTAATATTAGGTAGGAAATTGGAGCTCTAATATCTTTACTAGTTGGAGTAATGGATATGGTACTCCGATATTAGAGCCACCATATCATAAGGGAAATATAGCACAATAATCTCATGTTAGATGTCAATGTAGAGGGAAAATTAAACTACATGAATTTTAGACTACACATAGAGGTGTCGAAGCTGGTTCATTGATAGTTTGAGGTACGATTATTATAGCATTAACTCATGCTAGTTTTTTGTCTGATATAGGTTCCTTACATTATTTTATATCTACCCTGTTTTTGAATGTTTTGGACCAGGAATTGGTATATATGTGTGGATTTTGGTCAAATGATACACTATTGGAAGCTCAAGCATAAAATATATGGCTGTGTAATGGGTGATACCTTTAAATTATTAGGTATCATTTTCATTGGGACGTGTTCTTGATATAAAATTAAGGTTTTGATCTTATTTTGTTCATGGATTGGATAGTGATTTAAACATAAATTATAGATTATTATCATTGTTGGGAAAAAATTTAAATTTTTTGAGGGGAGTGCATGCATTTTTTTGGTATGAATAGTGTATCCAAGAAGGTTGTGCAAGTCCAGTTAATCAGTAGTTTGGAATACTCGTAACCTAAGTGTCTTGTCTTGT
The DNA here is from genome assembly GCA_963277665.1 of Viscum album. Lineage (NCBI taxonomy): Eukaryota > Viridiplantae > Streptophyta > Magnoliopsida > Santalales > Viscaceae > Viscum > Viscum album. Next base: position 499,442,339 of record OY728150.1, read on the forward strand.
TTTTTATGACAGGGGAGTCGAGAAGCTTGTCTTTCATCCCGTGGTGGATCTGTTTCATCATGTGTTTCCAGAATACTTCATGAGGCTTCCACCCAAGAGGGATTTGTGTTTATGATAGAGTTTCTATCAAGATTAGAACTCATGTCTATTTTACAATATATAATATAACTAGAGGAACTCCAGGAACAAAATCCTTTTTTTTGAACTAGAGAACACAACGTTTATTCATCTGAGTATTTCACCTTGTGGATCTCCGGTATTGATTTCCCATAAGGTTGATGGATATTTTTAGTTGGGTGTTTATTATATGAAGATGAATCAGATTATGGTTATGATTATATACCCACTTCAATCAAATGAAAATATATTTTGAGTTTGGAGAAGGATCAATAGGATGGCTTGAATGGGATTGTGTTGGGCTGCAAGATCCTTGTGAAGTTCAACATTCTCACCTGGTGCATCCGAAACCATGATTTAGCTACAGATGAGAATTTCAAAAAGCTGGTAATTAGTTTGGTTCTAATGTGTCACTATTGCTACAATAGGGGGAATAAAGTACTGAGAACCTGGTCTTAGAGGGGGAATGGGCTCAAGCGGTGTGGTCCTATTTTGGAGGATTCTCAGAGTTCACTTCTCAGGAGAAGTCGGATGCTCCCATTCTAGAGAGATGGTTCCATGATACATCTAGATCAGAGAAAGAACATATGGTTTTCTCGGTCATCTTTAGTGCGGGATCATCTTCCTTTTTGGGAGCCTATCTGATTAGAACTCCACAGCTAAGCATGCTTGGCTTGTAGTAGTGTTCAGGATTGGTGACTTTCTGGGATGTTTCACAGGGTGTGTGTGAGTGAGGACAAAATACAATAAAAATGACATGTGTTGGCCTGTCGGGATAGTCATTAGTCAGATGAACCATTCAAGCACGTGGGTGGAAACCTAGTTGGGGACCGCGTGTCTACAGGGAAACTCATGTTACCTTGTCACGACCCGTCCATGGGGCCCATGCCGTGACTACCCCAAACCCGCCTTCCATAGGCCAGGGGCTGGAGACTAGCACCAAGGTGTAAATCCTGGAAAAAAATCGAAGGCATTTCCTTTGTAAAGAAACCAAACACCATAGAGAAAACAGGTGGAAGTAAACACTAAGTAAAAACTGGTACAACAGTAAGTGCGGAAAGTAAGTGGGCCAGTATACAAACCCAAACTGAATGTATAGTACAACTAAAAACGGAAAACAACAACCGAAAAGTAAAGCCGCAACGTCAAGCTGTCCGCTGGGAATCCCAACTGAAGGGTGGGTATAGATAGCCTCCACTGCTCCTCGGGTCCGGCCGTCTGCTACGAGTACATCCCGTCCAGTGGTTCACCTCCAGGTACCATCCTTCTCCGCAAGCCTCAGCCACGATCAGCGTTGTCCATCGTCTGCAACCAACACAACGTAGTGTGGGCATAGCCCGTGCAGGGGTGAGTATAAGCTACTCAGTAGGGACCCCGAGACCCCCGAAGGTCTCCCAGAATCCACAAAGTATAATCTACAAAGGAAGGATACAATCACGAAGTAACATCTGACACTTCTTAGGTATATTCCCATACATATACCTAAGTCATCAATTCTTCTTCGGCTCCAACATCTGAACCCAAGTAAAACCCAGTCCACACAGGAAAGAAAAACATAAATCCACACAGGATAGAACAACACAATCCACATAGGAATGTAAAACAAGATTCAGCTCAAACAGGTATGCTTCTTGTATGACGATAGAGATGATTATGTATTGCCACTGATTCATCTAAGTCGTCGGACCCACAAAGGATCGATAGGTACTAACCCCCGCAATGACCCACAAAGGATCTGACCCACATAGGATCGATAGATAACTAACCCCCGCAATGACCCACAATGGATCTGACCCACACATGATCAATAGTTAACTGACCCGCGCAAAGACCCACAAAGTATCTGACCTACACAGGATCGATAGGTAACTAACCCCCGCAAATACCCAAACAGGATCGGACCCACATAGGATCGGTAGGCGTTGGCCCACACAGGACCACTGAGCGCTGACCCACACAGGATCACACCCACACAGGATCGGTAGCACTGACCCACAAAGGATCGTTGAGTTCTGTAGTCATCACCGTCGAATCCACTGAGGATCTCTTCACAGTCGTCGTCGTCACAATAGCAGTCGCAGCCAGCTCTAGGGTTCCTGCACACAGAAAGCTCATTCGGGAGGGTCTGATCCATGAGCCGAGAGGCTGATACATTAACTAACACATAGTCTAGAGTTGATGTATCCAAAAGTTCTGTATCGTCAACAGGAACTCAACGTCGCAGACAGCGCGACAATCGGATGCCCGGTCTGAGAGTTATTGGTTTTTTCGTCCCAGGGGCCCAGTTGGTTTTTAAGGAAAAACAACCAGACCATACTCCACCTGCGTCCAAACCTCGGGCGGAGTAAGCCAAAAGATCCGTCTCACTTAGAGGAATTCAGCAATGTCGACAGCACGTCAATCGGACGTCCGAAGCTCAAGATATGAGCCTCTCTGCTCTGAGGGCCCGGTTGGTTTCGTGTACGAACCAACCCGGCCGAACCCAAAATATTCTGAAACCATGAGTGCGGTATTCCGAAACGACCGTCTCGATCCAGGGATCACATCTCCGCTGACGGCGCATCGTTCAGAGGCTCGTAGCTCATGTAATCATCAAAATACCGAAAAGGTCCGGAAACGGGGGGGGGGGGGGGGGGGGTCTGGGCCTGGTCCGACCCGGTTTGGCGCGACCCGGCCCGGCCAGGGCGCCCGGCCCGGCCTGGGCGCGACCCGGCCAACGGGTCGGCTCGGCTCGGCTCTGCCGAGTGGCCGAGCAAAGGGAGTCGTGGGGTGTGCTATCCCCACGGGAAGAGGAGCCGCGACCCCGTGTGGGGCTGTGCTTGGTCAGCAGACGCGGCAAAGCCCCGTCCCGTGTCTCGCCGGACCCGCGCAGTCGTGGGTCTGGTCGGCCACTGCCGCTGCAGCTTCAGCCGCGTCGGCTCCATCCGGCGGCGCGCCGGGGCACCGCCGGCGACCCGCACCGCCGGTGGATTCCGCGGGCCACAGGAGTTGCTCCGGTGGTCCGATTCCATTTCTGTCTGCACCGTAGCTCCTCCCGGGTCCCATTCTTCCCTGATAGGCCCTCAAATCGCCATTGCGGCCCCTTTTGTCATCGTTCTCTGTTTCGCCCACCAAGAATGAAAAAGTGCGGTGGGTTTGGACTTGTTCGTTAATCCAAACCCACCGCGTTAGCGGTTTAAAAAAAATTACACAACAAAAGTTTAACAAATGTCACGGGTATAAATCAAAAAGATTTTTAAGAATCAAACCCCTACCTCATCGAAGTTGTCAAACATGCGTTCTTCGCGGCATTGATCGTCGCGGAAGAAGAGGATCATCGCGTCGTGGAAGGGAGTCGCGTCGTCACGGTATACGGCGTCGCATCGACGATCTACAAGGGGTAAAGAAAACACACGGATTTAATTTACACAAATTAAATCCATGTCAAGTGTAAAATCCACAAAGGAATTTAAAATATTCGTAAACTCCTACCTCAAACGGATGTTCGATGATTTGTCATGGAAGAAGGAATGTCGCAGAAGAACATCGCAGGAGGAGAATCGTTGGCATCGCAGAACACGACGTCACATCGTCGATCTCCGAGGGTTCGGCATTCTTCGTCGCCTTTCGTCGAAGCCTGGCGTTCTATGCGTTCTTCGCGTTTTTCGCGTTCTTCGCGTTCTTCACGTTCTTCGCGAAGAAGGATGAAGGACTTAAGGTTTCTGTCAAATCCCCTCAACGAACAACACTCAAGAAGAAAAGTGTTGGTCTTATTTTATTACATGCCAACAAAAGAAAATTCTAAGTCATGTAACGAACCATTAATTTGATGAATTAATGGTACGACTTAACTTCCCAATTAATAGGGGTGTTTAGAATTTAAGAAAACGCTTTGGTTGACCTTATTTAAAAAGGGTTTTCGCGGGGGCGTTACTTAGGGGAAAAGAAATGGTGGGGCTGGTGTGGGCCCCACCTCACAAATATCCTACCAAGAGGGTAGTATATTTTATATTACATCCTATCCTCTTCAACTCAGCTTAAGCAGCTTCAAGTGGCTTTTAAGTGGCTTTAAGTGAAATAAAAATAAAGTTGTCGCACACTTTATTTTATTTCTTAACTTAACCCCAAAAATTTAAAAACCACACCCGCGAAAACGTAACTCCGGAAGAGGCGTTTCTAAGAAAATACTGGCGCTGTGATTCCATCAGTGCCCTCGGAATTCGATTCCGAGAACCGGTTCAAAAGTTAGAGAAACCCACTCGTTCGTTCACTGAACGTACCCGAGCCAAACTTCGGAAAATGATTCCGGGCACACCGGGCCTCGGAATCAGGTGCCGTCAGAAACTGCGTTCTTGTAAAATTCCAAAGAAAAAAAAGTGAAAAAAATTTCATTGAATTTTACGGGTCTTTACATCACTCCCACCTTAGGGATTTACGTCCCCGTAAAGATACATCATAAACTAGGGAATGAAATGTGGGTACCGAGCATGAATCTGAGCCTCCCGCTCCCAAGTGCTCTCTTGGAGGTTCCCGTGCTGTAATCTGATTCGCACAAGAGGAATCGATCATCCACGTAGGACCCGCTCCTGTCAATCCTCGATCTCCACCGGGACCTCCGCAAAAGTCGCCCTATCATCAACGTCCAGCTCCCCATGGTCAATGACGTGCGTCGGGTCGTGCACGTATCTCCTCAGGTGAGATATGTGGAAGACGTCGTGCACTCGGTGCAACTGAGGTGGTAGAGCCAGGTGATAAGCCACCTCTCCAATCCTGCTGAGGACCTAGAATGGTCCGATGAAGCGTGGAGACAACTTGTCGCCTCAGCCAAATCTCCGTAATCCACATCGAGATGAGACACCCATGAAGATGTGGTCGCCATCCTCGATCTCTAGTGGCCTCCGCCTCCTGTCAGCATAAGACTTCTGCCGGCTCTGAGCTATCCTCATCCGCTCCTGGATGACCTGGACCATATTTGTCATGGCCCAGACCATCTCTGGTCCCATAAGTGCTGACTCCCCAGGGTCAGTCCAGCACAAAGGAGATCTGCAAGGTCTGTTGTACAATGCCTCGTATGGTGCCATCCCGATGGTGGAGTGGTAGCTGTTGTTGTACGTGAACTCCACCATTCGTAGGTGGTCCTCCCAGCTGCGACCAAAGTCGAGGACACATTTGCGGAGCATGTCCTAGAGAGTCTGAATAGTCCTCTCCATCTGACCATCCATATGAGGGTGAATGGCGGTGCTCAGACGTAGCTGCGTCCCGAACGCCTCCCGAAACCCCTTCCAAAGCCGGGAAGTAAAGCGCGCATCTCGATAGGAGACGATAGATGATGGCACACCTTGAATCCGTACAATATCCTGAACGTAGAAATGCCCTAAGCTCTCCATTGAGCCCTGCTCTCTAATGGATAAGAAGTGAGCTGACTTGGTGAGTCGGTTGACAATCACCCAAATAGAGTCATGACCTCTGGAAGTGTGTGGAAGTCTAGTCACTAAGTCCATAGATATCCCGTCCCACTTCCACTCCGGGACCTCCAAGGGTTGTACCATGCCTGCTGGTACTTGATGCTCTGCCTTCACCTACTGTCAAGAGAGGCATCGAGAAACGAACTCTGCCACAACCTTCTTCATGCCCGGCCATCAGTGCTGTCGTCTGAGGTCCTGGTACATCATCGCCACTCCAGGATATACCACCAAAGGAGAAGTGTGAAACTCTCTCAGCACCTCCTCTCATAAAGAGACTAGTACTAAGGTACGTCATATGAAAAAGAAGTCATGCTCTGCTCTAAAGGAGAAACCATCAGGTGCCTGTCCTGAGGATATTTGTGAACGCCGCGTCTCACAGTCAGCATCCCCACGTTGTGCCTCTCTGACCCGCTGTAGTAGTGGAGGGGTGACTGTGAGAGACTGAAGGAAGGCTGCTCCATCTCTATCCATGAAGGATATTTTCAAAGCGGCTAGCTGCTCTGTCGCCTCCTCAATTAGCTGAATGACAGTCCTCCTGCTAAGAGCATCGTCTACTACGTTCCCCTTCCCATGGGTACAGACTATCTCAAAGTCATAGTCCTGGAGGAACTCGAGCCATCGCCGCTGTCTCAAGTTCAGGTCCTTCTAAGAGAAGATGTACCTGAGACTCTAGTGGACATAAAAGACTGTAAAGTGCTCTCCCATCAGGTAGTGTCTCCATGTCTTCAGGGCGAAGACCACTGCTACTAACTCCAGGTCATGGGTAGCGTAGTTCTGCTCATGCAGCCTCAACTGATGTGATCCATAGGCGATCACTGCCCGCTCCTGCATCAGGACACATCCAAGTCTGGCCCCGGATGCATCACAGTAGACTACGTACCCTACTCCCTCCTCAGGCAACCTCAAGATAGGTGCGCTGGTCAATCTCTGTCTCAGCTCCCGGAAGCTCTGCTGACATCTGTCTGACCACACAAAGGGTTTCCCAATCTTTGTAAGAGCTGAGATTGGTCCCGCAACTCTAGAGAAGTCTTGTACAAATCTCTGATAGTATCCATCTTGTCCCAAGAAACTCCGCACCTCTATCATGCTCTTGGGTGGCTCCCAAGCTAGCACTGCCTCGATCATCGCAGGATCTACTACAACTCCCGCCTCAGAGATGATGCTCCCCAAGATGTGGGCCTCGCGTATCCAGAACTTACACTTCGAGATCTTTCCATAAAGTTGGTGCTCTTGGAGTGTGTCTAGTACAACCCGTAAGTGGTAGGGGTGCTCCTCCTCAGTCGTCGAGTATATCAAAATGTCGTCGCTGAAGACTATGACAAATCGATTGAGATATGGATGAAAGATCATGTTCATGAGGCCCATGAACACTGTTGGAGCATTGGTTATGCCGAATGGCATAACCAAGAACTCATAGTGGCCATACCGACATCTGAAGGCCGTCTTCTACATGTCCTCATCCCGAACTCTGAGCTGATGATAGCATGACCTGAGGTCTATCTTCGACAACCACCATGCTCCCTTGAGCTGATCGAAGAGGTCATCAATCCTCGGTAGCGGGTACTTGTTCCTCACTGTCACTTGGTTCAGGCGACGATAGTCGACACAAAGTCGCAAACTCCCGTCCGGATTCTTGGCGAACAATATCAGGGAAGCCCAGGGTGAAACACTGGGTCGGATGAATCCCTTGCCCTGCAAGTCCTCCAATTGTACCCATAGCTCTTGAAGCTCAGCGGGGGCCATCCGATACGCTGGAGTCGATATCGGGGCTGTCACGGGGTATATGTCAATATAAAAGTCTTCCTCTCTGCAAGGAGGTATCCCTGGAATGTCATCGTGAAAGACATCCGCATAATGATCCACCACTGTAGGAAAACTTGGACTCTGCACGTCAACTGCTCCTAGGATGAGGCTAGCCAACTGATGAGTGATGGGTTGTCCTCTCCTCTGCGGAAGTCGATCCTGTGCTGCGAAGGCTCCCTTATCGCCGGTGAAGGTGAACCTGCTCCCGTCGGAGCGTATATATCGCACCTTGCGCCAAATACAGTCAATCTGGGCATGGGCTGTAGATAACCAATCCATGCCCAAGATGACGTCGTAGGGCCTTGACGCTGCTACAAGAAGATCCCATCCGAAGCTATCGCCTCCTAGAGTAATCTCACACTACCGGAACCAGTCCGTAATCGTTGAGTCTGCTCCCATATGAGTCTCTAGCCGTAAGGATTGAGCCAACGACTCTGTCAGAATCTCAGATCTCCGAACAAGGGCATCAACTATAAAAGAGTGACTCGCTCATGTGTCTATAAGAACTGCAGCAAGGGTGTAATAGACACAGATCGTACCTCGAATCATCTCGAGTGCACCGTGGTCATAGGCCTCCGCTGCCTGGAGCTCTGCCTGTCTCTTCCCGCCAGCTCCCTGTGGTCAGGGTGGACCTCCTCGTGGTGGTGGTAGGGCCTCAAAGCGTCGCCCACCACCTACTGCTCAGCTAGATCCTATGCCTCATCCACCTCCTCCCTGCGGACCGCCACAGTCGACCCTCTGCCTCTGCCTAGGTGGCCCCTCAACTGTCTGCTACTCCTCGGCATGGTGGGTCGGGCAGTCACGAGCCATGTGGCCCTGCCCGCTGCATGTGTAGCACTACCTGCCTCTCGAAAGACTGGCTCCACGCTGTGTTCCCCGCACTGCTGAGCAAGTGTCCTGAGGTCGTCTGCGTGAGGGTATGGTCTGCCTGGACCCTTGAGTCATCCGTCGAATGCCTGCTACGGAAGACTCTGCTATGTGCCGCCCCGCGGTAGGTCTCTCCGCTGGAGAAGTCTCAGCAAGAAAGCTCTCGATCAAAAGGGCTTTCTCCAGTCCTCCAGCCTGAGTCGAAATGCTGAGGGAGATCAGTGATGCCCTGATCTCATGTCTCGTTCCTGCTCAAAGGTCCGGGCCCAGAAGAATGGGTCCCGTACTATGTCTGTCGAGTAGCGCTAGAGATCGGTAAATATCACCGAGTACTTGGTGACCGTCAAGCTGCCCTTCCGCAGCTGAAGAAGCTCCTGGATGTGCACCACACGGATGGTGGCTAGGACGAAATCCGAGCGGAAGAAGCTCTCAAAGTCCATCCAGAGAAGAGATGCCTCATCGTGCACCTGGATCATCAAGATACACCATCGGCCCGCTGCTGCGTACAATTGGCCAGTTGTGACGATCACCATGAGATCTGCTGGTGTCTCACTAGCCTAAAAACTTGTACCACTGCCTCCAGCCAGTCCTCGGCTGCCTGGGGGTCCGTCTCCCCGTGGAACCTAGGCGGTATCTTGCGTTGGAACTCATGCAGTGCACTAAGGCGATGTGCATCGTCAGTGGCTGGGGCTGGAAGCATCGGTGGCTCGGAGGGTAGAGGTGCCACTGGTGCCTCAACTGTCAAAGGGCCCTATGCCGAGGCCTCGTCGCTCGACGGGCTGTCGTCACGTACAACTCTCGGAACCCTAGCTGGTAGCCGTCATGGGGCCATCCTGAAAAGAAACAAGTGCGCCATGGTCAGAACAGTATACCTGGTGAGTTGACATAATGTAATCACAATGAAAACATGTTACACACATGCAATCAATGTTTTCATGCATTACGTCGGAAATCAGAAGTCAGGGTCCTGGTGTACGGATACGTCGGCCACCGCACCAACACTGGACTCCCTGGACTGATAACCACACCTAAGATGCTAAACAATATTGCTTCACATAGAAAAGATCAGTGTTCACGGTAGAACCGAACTCCTCTGATACCAATTTGTCACGACCCGTCCTCGGGGCCCGTGCTGTTACCACCCCAAGCCCGCCTTCCATAGGCCAGGGGCTGGCGACTAGCACCAAGGCGTAAATCCCGGAAAAAAAGGGAAGGCATTGCCTTTGTAAAGTAACCAAACACCACAGAGCAAACAGGCAGAAGTAAACACTAAGTAAATACTGGTACAACAGTACGTGCGGAAAGTATGTGGGCCAGTATACAAACCCAAACTGAAAGTAAAGTACAACTAAAAAGGGAAAACAACAACTAAAAAGTAAAGCTGCGATGTCGAGCTGTCCACTAGGAATCCCACCTGAATGGTGGGTACAGATAGCCTCCACTGCTCCTCGGGTCTGGCCGTCTGCTCCGAGTACGTCTCGTCTAGTGGTTCACCTCCAGGTACCGTCCTGCTCCGCACGCCTCAGCCACGATCAGCCATATCCGTCGTCTGCGACCAACACAATGTAGTGCGGGCATAGATCGTGCAGGGGTGATTATAAGCTACTCAGTAGGGACCCCGAGACCCCCTAAGGTCTCCCAGAATCCAAAAAGGATAATCCACAAAGGAAGGATACAATCACGAAATATCATCTGACAGTGCTTAGGTATATGCCCATATAAATACCTAAGTCATCAATTCTCGTTCGGCTCCAACATCCGAACCCAAGTTCAACCCAGTCCACACAGGAAAGCAAAACGTAAATCCACACAGGATAGAACAACACAATCCACATAGGAAAGTAAAACAAGATTCAGCTCACACAGGTATGTTTCTTGTAGGACGTTAGAGATGATCATGTATTGCCACTGATTCATCTAAGTCGTCAGACCCACAAAGGATCGATAGGTACTAACCCCCGCAGTGACCCCCAAAGGATCTGACCCACACATGATCGATAGGTAACTAACCCCGCAATGAATCACAAAGGATTTGACCCACACAGGATCGATAGGTAACTAACCCCCGCAAATACCCACAAAGGATCTGATCCACAAAGGATCGATAGGTAACTAACCCCCGCAAAGACCCACACAGGATCAGACCCACACAGGATCTGTAGGCGCTGGCCCACACAAGACCGTTGAGCACTGACCCACACAGGATCGGACCTACACAGGATCGGTAGCACTGACCCACAATGGATCGTGGAGTGTTGTAGTCGTCGCCGTCGAATCCACTGAGGATCTCTGCACAATCGTCATCGTCACAATAGCAGTCGCAGCCAGCTCTAGGGTTCCCGCACACAACAAGCTCGTTCGGGAGGGTCTGCTCCACGAGCCGAGAGGCTGATACACCAATAGACACATGGTTCAGAATTGATGTATCGAAAAGTTCTGTATCGTCAATAGGAACTCAACGTCGCAGACGGCGCGCCAATCGGACGCCCGGTCTGAGAGTTATTGGCTTTTTGTCCCAGGGGCCCGGTTGGTTTTTAAGGAAAAACCATCCCGACCCTACTCCACCTGCGTCCAAACCTCGGGCGGAGTAATCCAAAAGATCCGTCTCATTTAGAGGAATTCAGAAAAGTCGACCACACGTCAATCGGACATCCGAAGCTCAAGATATTAGCGTTTCCGCTCGGAGGGCCCGGTTTGTTTCGTGTACGAACTAGCCCGGCTGAACCCAATGTATTCAGAATCCTTGAGTGTGATATACCGAAACGACCGTCTCGAACTAGTATCAAATCTCTGCTAACGGCGCGTCCTTCAGAGGTCCGTATCTCATGTTATGAGAAAAAGACCAAAAAGGTCCGAAAATGGGGGGGGTCTGGGCCCGGGCCGAGCCGGCCCGAACCGGGTCGACCCGACCCGGGTCCGGGTCCGACCCGATTTGGCGTGACCCGGCCCGGCCTGGGCGCGATCCGGCCAGCGGGTCGGCTTGGCTCGGCCGAGCGGCCGAGCAAAGGGAGCCACAGGGCGTGCTGTCCCTATGGGAAGAGGAGCCGCGGCCCCGCGTGGGGCCGCGCTTGGCCAGAAGACACGGCAAAGCCGCGTCCCGTGTCTCGCCGGAACCTTGCGGTCACAGGTCTGGTCGGCCTCCGCCGACGCGGCTTCAGCCACGGAGGGCTCCATCCGGCGGCGCGCAGGGGCGCCGCTGCCTCCGGCCGCCGGCGTCTCCGCGCCGGAGACCCGCGCCGCCGGTGGATTCCGCGGGCCACCGGAGTTGCTCCGGTAGTTTGATTCTATTTATGTCTGCGTCGTAGCTCCTCCCGGGTCCCATTCCTCACTACCAGGTCCTCAAATCGCCATTGTGGCCCCGTTTGTCATCGTCCTCCGTTTCGCGCACCAAGAACGAAAAAGTGCGATGGGTTCGGACTTGATAGTTAGTCCGCACCCACATCGTTAGCGGTTTTAAAAAAAATTACACAAAAAAAGTTTAACAAATGTCGTGGGTACAAATCACAAATATTTTTAAGAATCAAACCCCTACCTCGTCGAAGTCGTCGAACGTGGGTTCTTCGCGGAATTGATCGTCGCGGAAGAAGAGGATTGTCGCTTCGTGGAAAGGCGTCACGTCGTCGCGGTATACGGCGTCGCGTCAACGATCTCCGAGGGGTAAAGAAAACACACAGATTTAATTTACACGAATTAAATCCATGTCAAGTATAAATTCCACAAAGGAATTTAAAAGATTCTTAAACTCCTACCTCAAATAGATGTTTGGAGATTTTTCACGGAAGAAGGAACGTCGCAGATGAACGTCGCCGGAAGAGAATCTTTGGCGTCGCGGAACACAGCGTCACATCATCGATCTTCGAGGGTTTGGCGTTCTTCACCATCTTTCATCAAAAGCCGGCGTTCTTCGCGTTCTTCGCGAAGGAGGCTGAAGGACTTAAGGTTTTTGTCAAATCCTCTCAACGAACAACACTCAAGAAGAAAATTGTTGGTCTTATTTTATTACATGCCAACAAACGAAAATTCTATGTTAAGTAACGAACCATTAATTTGATGAATTAATGGTACGACTTAACTTCCCAATTAATAGGGGCATTTAGAATTTAAGAAAACGCGTCGGTTGACCATATTTAAAAAGGGTTTTCGCGGGTGCGTTACTTAGTGGAAAAGAAACGGTGGGGCTCGTGTGGGCCCCACCTCACAAATATCCTACCAAGAGGGTAGGATATTTTGAATTACATCCTATCTGTATCAACCCAGCTCAAGCAGCTTCAAGTGGCTTTTAAATGGCTTTAAGTGAAATAAAAATAATGTTGTCACACACTTTATTTTATTTCTTAACTTAACCCCAAAAATTTAAAAACCACACCCAAGAAAACGCAACTCCGAAAGAGGCATTTAAAAGAAAATACCAGCGATGCGATTCCATCGGTGCCCTCAGAATTCGATTCCGAGCAACAGTTCAACAGTTAGAAAAACCCGCTTGTTCGTTCACTGAACGTACCCAAGCCAAACTTCCTAAAATGATTCCGGGCACACAGGGCCTCAGAATCAGGTGCCATCAGAAACTGCGTTCTTGTAAAATTCCAAAGAAAAAAAAGGAAAAAAATTTCCTTGAATTTTACAGGTCTTTAAATACATGGTGGTACATGACCCAACAACCAAGTTATGGATGGGGTGGTTGTACTATCACCATGACCCAGTTTCCACATTTGGTTTCAGAGGTGGTACCCAGCCTTAAATGTGGTGCACTATCGGGGTTGAGATGTAGGTCCCACAATGATGATGTTGGGCTCTGGAGGGGGGGGGGGGGTGAATGTAACACCCCTAATGATAAAGGTTTAAATTACTAAATAATAAGACTCATGTCAACAAGGAGAACGTTACATTTCAGGATCCATCCTAATTAGAACTCCACAGTTGATCGTGATTGGCTTGGAGTAGTGATCTAGATGGGTGACCTTTTGGGACGATTCCAGGGGTTTGTGTGAGGGAAAAACACACTGGAAATGACATGTGTTGTCCAGTGGGGATTGTCATTAGTCAGATGACCCAATCAAGCATGTGGGTGGGCCCCTGGTTGGAGACCACATGTCTACGAGGCAACTGGCGGTACCGGGCGGGCCAGGACTCGATGGCCATGTTATGGCGGGGTGATTGTGCTGTTAGTGGGACCCAGTTATCACACACTAAGAGATAATAGGATATAAACCTAGCTATCAAATTATCATTTCAGGATTGAGAGGGTTTATTTATTAGGTAATATTATCTATGTGGAAGGTGTGACTATGGACCCAATTAAATAGAAAGATACTGTGTCTTGGGAGCGTCATATTATTGTTTTTAATGTATAATTTTTTTTGGGTTCGGAATGCTATTACTGAAGGATGATCATGTTTTTATCCCACTTAAAAGCACCAATTTAAGATTTACTATGAAGGGAATCATTTTTTAATGGATATTGTTATGTTAGAATGCCTCCCATGAGGTAAAGAAGAAGATAAAAACAATACCAACTTTAGTCCAACACAAACATGTTAAGGGGTGTAGTTTGATTTGTGATGCATATGGTGTTGGTCATGGGGAAATTTGTATTTAAGATGAACGATTAGTGGCTTATGGACCATTACAGTTGAGGCTTCATGAATGAAATTATCCTATGCATGACCTTGAATTGGTCATAGTGGTTTATGCCTTAATGTTGTAGCATCATTACATATTAGGAGAGAGGTTTATTGTGTATATAGATAACAATAGCTTTAATTACATATTCTTATAGAGTTATTTGACTCTTTGGAAATGAATATGGGTTTATTACATGAATTATTTCTATATTCAGGTGGTTTACATGCCTGGAATGGGGAATAGTGTTTCAGATGCATTCAGTCAGAAATATCAAAATCATGCAGTTCAAGAATCTAGTTCCAAGAGGAAGAAGATGTAATTATTTTTGGAGATGAACCTCTCGGTTCATGATGGACAAGGTATGATTAACCTTGAATAATTTCTAATTGATTCCATTATTATGAAAAAAATTAAGGATATATATTATTATTATCCAGAATGTTTGGCTTTGAGGGATAGTCTTTAAGGTGGAGAGCCACCTTCCGATTGGATAGTTGGTGATGACAAGATTTTTTTATGTTTTTGGACCTATTTTCACACCAACATGCATTTAGGATGAGTTGATGCTTGATTATTATACAACAATGTGGGTGGAATATCAGGGTTTGTCCAAAATGTATCATTTTATTTTTAGGTAGTTTTGGGGTCTTGGAATGATGATAGAAGCTACTGATTTTTTGGATGATTCTAGACCTATCATCAAGTGAAGTTTGATCATCAAGGACAAGGTGGTTTGTAATAACAACTTCAAATTTATTATTTTAAATGGGATTATGTGGTGAGGGAAATTTTGGTTTTGCTTCAAAGGATACATTAGAAGAATGAAGTGATATGGATAGTCATAGATCAGTTGACTGAGGTGGTATATATCTTATTGATCTGAGAGACCTTCATTTCCTGCTAGTTTGGTGAGTTTTATGTTTGTGAGATAGTATTATTGAATATAATTCTACAAACTATAGTTTTATATCATGATCCAAGGATTACTTCACACTAATAGAAGGGGATACATAATTCTCTTGTTACCCTAGTGTTTTTTAAATATTACTTTCATCCCGGAGATAGATGGGTAGTTAAAGTGTACTATTCTGATGCGGGAGGACATGTAGAGGGATTGTTTCCATGATTATAGTGGATCATGGGGGAAACAGTAGGTTATTATTGGGTTCACCTATAAAAACTATTATCATGCCATGATTTTGATGGAACCGTATGAGGAGATCTACAGGAGACCACATAGATATCCATAATTCTAGATGGAGGTTGGGGAATGCAAGTTATTTTGGCCGAGACTCATGAAGGAGATGTAAAAAATGGTTCAGTTAGTTTGTATATTTATGGATACATTTTAGGGTAGAAAGAATTAATATTATGATCATCGTGGTAGAAATCATGAGTTTATGGTGGGTGATTGCATGTTTCCCCAGGTGATGATAAGGTTGGGTCACCATCAGATTCAGAAATAGCGATTTTAGTATCTAATTATGTGGGGTCCATCAATATTGTGGATATAATTGGACTCGGGGTATACTAATTGGATCTTCCATAGTGGTACAAGGGTATGAATGACATATTTCAGGTGTCACAACTTCAGAATTACCACCCTGATCAAACTCAGGTGATCAATGTTCATGAGGTTGATCAGGAGTCTGATGCATCATTTGAGAAGTATTCAGTTCAAATTTTAGATAATAGAGAGAAAGCCTTGTGGGGAAATATTGTGTCATTATTTTAGGTGTTGTGGCAGTATAGTAATGTTCATTATGAAATGAGTGAGAAGAAGACTAATATGTGGGCTAAGCGGCCCGATCAATTTTCATTAAATGTATATAAAGGATGTGGAGTGTGGCTAGATGATAATCCAATATAAGGTGATGTGGTTTTATGATACAAGACATCGTGAAAGGCACTTTCTTGTTTATATCACTACTATAAAACATGCCTTTTACAGTACAAAAAATGGCATTCATTAGTTCTATAAAAGCACTGACAACTGGAGTAAGGCTAAATGACCTAGATTTATATCAGTGCTTCAAAATCACTAATAAAGGACAATTAATTAGTTATTCTATAAGATCTAAAAAGTACTCATTTATCATCACTTATAAAATTACTAATAAAGGGTCATACAATAGAACCGGTGTATGTCATGTAATAACACACCACATCACCAAAACCCCCCAAAAAATAAAAAACATGAGTATGAATATAGAGTTTAAATTAAAGGAAAAAATATGGGATCCTTCTCTCAATTTTGGTAATATGAGGCGTGTTTTAAACTAAAATTATACATATATATTGAAAAACTTGAATTAGGAGTCATACCAATCACACAATGTGTCAGATTTAGGTGAAGTTGATTCTTACACATCTCAAATGGTTTATGGATCATTTTTTTAATGTATCAAAATAATTTGAAGTTTCATTCCATGTTTTGAGTACATCCCTTATCATTTTTACTAAAATTTCACTTTAAACTGGAAACTCATTCTTTAACTCATACCAGTCATATCGTGCATCATTTTGACATGATTCAAATTCATACACATTAAAAACTACTTATGATTCATTTTTCAAAATTATTAATACAATATGAGTACATTTGCTCGATTTTCAGGCAGTGACACTTTTTGATCTAAAATGTTGGTTTAAAACTGGTAATAGAAATGCAGATTCATATCATACACACCATTTAATGGATTGAGGTTCATATACTTCCTACATAACACAAATAACTTAGGGTTTCTTTTTCATAAAGTATTAAAAAAATCTGAATGTTTTTTCTCAGTTTTGTGTAGATGAGTAGTAATTTTTACTAAAATTTATGTCAATTTTAAATAAAAAGATACAATTTGAGTCATATTGGCCACACTATGCATCAGTTAGAGGATAGGATAATTATTACACATAACAAAAGATTTATGGAGAATTTTCTTAATGTATCAATACAATATAAACCATTTACTCCGTTTTGAGTACGTCACATGTATTTTTTACTAAAATGTCATTTTAAACTGGAATCATGCACTTTGACTCATACCACTCACATTATGTATCAGTTTGGTAATATATAGATTAAAACAAGTTGTAAATGAATTATAAAACAATGTAATAAATTATTAAGAAAATATGAGCATGTTTTCTCAGTTTTTAGTGATCAAAAGTTATTGAACTAAATTCATGATTTTAAACCAATAACGAACACATTGATTCTTATCAGGCATAACATCCATTATATTGATGTATTAATGACTCTTACATGTCAAAATTGACTTCTCAGTCTTTTCACTAAAATATCAAAACATTATGAAGCTGTTTTCTTGGTTGTATGTTGGTTATTTTTCCATTTTATTAAAATTAATGACATTTTTATATACGAAGACACACTTTGAGTCATACTAGTCATATAGTGCATTGGAATTAATTATGGATGATTCCTAAATCTATAAAATTACATATATATTGTTTTACTAATGTATCAAAACAATACGAATTTTTTTTTGTTTTTATTACTTCAATTATTTTTTAATAAAATGACATTTTAAACTGGGAATACAAACATTGACCTATAATAATCACATCGTGTATCAGTTGGACATGAGACCAATTCCTAAATGTCACAATAAACTGAGAAATAAATTTCCTAAATTATAAATACAATCCAATAGTGTTTTTTATTTTTTAGCGAATAACATTTTTTAATATGAACAGTCATTTTGAAAATGATAATGAACACATTGAGTCATAGCGGTCACACTGTGTGTAGAATTGATGTGAAACTAATTAATACATGTCTGAAATTACTTATGGATCATTTCTATAAGTGTTATTGAATTAAATGCTTTAATTGAACACTTTTTACAAGCATATAAAACCATATGATTTATTAATAAAATTAAACCAATTTAAAAAATGTTCATATAAAAAATTATTTCAAAAATCCCCAACATAATTTTTTTAAAATATTATTCATATCATAGTGGATAGTTTTGATGAAAAAAATTAAATTAAATCATAATTAACTCTACCTATACATAAAATCAAATAAATTAATTTCAATAAAATACACTCGTCGACTAAAATCACACCGTAGAAACCAAAGACCCTCGGGCTATGCAGCCCTATTGTTTTCTATTCAGATTCTTCTACCTCTACCTTCTCCATTTATTTCTATCCATTCACTCTATAATTTCTAAGATTTTGTAATGATTTTCTTGAAAAATTGTTGGTGGAATTTAGGTTTCAAGTTACTGATTAGTTTTTGTGGTGTAATTATCACATATGAGAGACATTTCCCCTTTTATACGACACAATTAAGTACAATTGACATCTTCATCATCTCATATTTTGAATTATTACAATTGTAATATTTTTTTAACAAATTATCCATCTCTTTTGGACTTGAAACTATGATTCTTGAAATACTATAAGAAGTAGTCATACATGGGATGAATAATGCTAGAAGTATTACATGCAACCTAAAAGTGGTGGCTGATGAGTCTTTGGGAAATGAAATGCAATAATAAATATTTAGGAGATGAAACCGAAGAAGGTGAAAATTTTACTTCATCGTGTTCTTTGTAATTGTCTCCCATTTGTGATAATTACACCATAGACACTAGTTATTACCCCGACACCTCCATTTCCACAAACTCCTTCTAGAATGAAAACACAAAACTAGAAAAACAATAGAGTGAAGGGCATGAAAGAAATTGATAGGGTGAATATAGAATAATCATAATACATAACTATAGTGTTATGCATCCCAAGAGTGTTGGGTTGTTACATTGTAATTTCAGCTGATGAATTTATGTAACTAATTTTTTTTTTGTTAGATATGGAAGTAGATTTAAAGATGAATTAATTTCAATTATATCCTCAAAATTATAAATAAGGATATGAATAAAAAATTAATAAAATAATTTGTAGATGATTTTTATAATGTTTTTTCTGATAAATCTAGTTTTTTAATATGTATTATTTTTTTAAAGAAATGACAGGGTTTTTTATTATTGAAAAAATAGGTCATTGGAGGTGTGTACTTCATTCAATGTTACCTAGATTGGAAATAAACCTAAAAAAGGTTCATGCCTTCCACCATCAAACACTATTAAATATATTTGACTACTCATTTGAAACATATATAAAAAATGTGATTCTACATAAATATTATACATATGATATATATTTGAATTATATTATTAATTTCATTTGAATAAAATTATATGTATATATGTATATTATTTATCACATGAAAATTTATTTAAATATACAATATATTATTTGATATTATAATACTATATTATCTAATGAAACTTAAAAATACTATTAATAAAAAATTTAAAATATTATTAGTTATAAATAATTATTATTCTTGTTAATTGGGCACAAAATATAATTATTTATTTTTTTGAAAGTCTGATTATTTCTAAAAAATGTATAAATAGTCACTTAATTTTATTATTTTGAATGTACCACAAGATTACAATATTTTATTGGTTATTTATGTATAAATTATGTTACACTTAATTAAATGAATGTATAGATGTGATACCATATATATAGACCTAAAATGATGAATACCTAAAAATAATTTCAAGTAAATATAATTTGATAACATTTATTCTATTTTTTGGATGTAATGATGTTGCTGTATGAACCCAAGTATTCATACTAGGTACATAAACTTTTCTTTTCAGGTTAAATTTGTTTAGTTTTCTTTTTAGTGTAGACACTTATACATACCCTAGGATGGTTGGGTCATTTTTGAGAAAGAAGTGGAAAGAAGTAGAATGTTGGCTACATTCCATCTACATGTTTTGTACTCCCATTTCACAACATGGAGTGGATTTTAATGATATGTATGAGATTTTCATGAAAAATAAAACAAAGAAGTACATTTCATGTATTATCCTAGACATCATGTACTAGCCCATAAGGATTATTTTATAAAAGTGTATGTAGCCTAATTTTTCTTATGCACATCCACTTTCCCCCGTTTATGAGATCCTAAAGCAATATAAAATGGTTTTTCAAATCTAGAAGTAATAGGGACATTGATTTGAGAGTGTTTTGTATCATTGGAACTTCATTGGTACACACTCTATCAATTTTTAGTAGTTCACGATTTTTTGGAACACCGAATATGTTATTTGATTTTAGGACCATATGCACTAGTATTCTATTCTAACCCCATTCATATGATTTATCCTAACCCAGGATGAATCAGGACTCAATTCTAGAATATCACTCTACTACTGAGCTGAGTTTGGCAGTCTATAATTTTTTTTGCTTTTCAGGTTGTTTTTGGGTGTTCATAATATTCCCCAAACATCGAACTTTCCGGAGATGACTTTTTTGGAGTTTGTTTTGTGTATTAGTTGTAGTCGAACCCAGTAAAGATGCTATTATGTTCTGATTAGGTGTGTTGGCACCCGTTTCGAAATTAATGGAGACCCAAGAGGAGCGACTTAAGGGGAAAATCCTCTTTATGCCTCTTTGGACCACCCAAGGGTTGTGTGACTGTGAATTCATAGATAGGGGAATCCCATTAATCCCTACTGTTTTGGTATATCTTTCTTAGTAGAATTACTACCACCATAACTTGTTATATATTATGATGTCATGCCTATTTCAATACTTTTACTTAAATGAAATGGATAATATGTGTGGGAATAACTCTTTAAATTGATTAATGGTATGTTATGTATTTTATTTTTGAGGGTAGGCCCACATGATTTTGAAATGATAACTAATTTTCTTGAGTGGGTATAATCATGTCTTGAACATGGTGATGTGCGTGGTTATACACACATGGAATTGAATTGTTTATATTGAATTCTTCAATGACTGGTTTGATAGATTCCATGGTCTGTAATTCATGGATCTGGAATATTGTAGTGGATGTATTTGGTTGACTCTACTTTATGGGTCTTGATTCTATGGTATAACTTAGGCCTTGCTACCCCATGGAACCAGTTTGTTTGGACTCATGCAAGAAATTTCTGTGAACATGCTCCTAGGAATCCAACAAATGCCTAGACTGAGTTTCCTTTGGGATTCCCATGAGACTCAATGTCAATGCCTAGGATGACCTCTATAGACCCGTCTTGTCATGGTCTAGAATCATTACATGTATACCCTGGTATAAGACACCTTGAATCCATCCCTTGGGGTCTACATATCACTATACGTCATGGCCAGGGGATTCTTCCCATTACTATACAGCATGGCTATGGGATTCTTGACTTCTTTATATAGTGTGGATCTGGATTACATGATATTGATGGATGTAAAACATGGACGTGTGACTATTTTACTATGTATAGATTTTTTGTTTGGAGTTGACTATTTTATAGGGACCATTGAGGGGATGGTCCACATTACTCATTGTAGTGGATGTATTCCACGGGCAATCAATTACTTTACTGATTATTTTACACTTGACTGCACGTTGTATATTATTGTTAGAACCATATAAACATGGGTGGTTTCCTTCTATGGTATTTATCTGACACCCTATTTGGGCATCCCCGAGGACTAAAATAGATTATAGGTGATGATAGGTTAAAGTGCTCTGGCATGGTTTGTTGATTGTGGCTTCAGAGTAGGGGAGCATAAGACCAGAATAAGGCAAGCAATGATACAAAATATTTTTGGCCATTTTGTGTATTTGGGAAAGTTGTACTGTATTTTATTTCCATGTACATTTCTAGATACATTATATATAATTTTATCATCTAAAAATTTATGAATATGAGACTCACTTGGTTATTGATATGTATTTCTATTTTCCCTTACATTCAGTTAACTGATGTTTATCCCTCAATTACTATTTATTGTATGTTTTACATTGGTTGTGATACTCTGGTAATGATGGAATATTCTCCCCTCTATCTCACCTAGGACCTCGTTACTAGTCAGTATTCTCTGGAATTTGTGGAGATGCGTTTGAGGCCATCTGGCTAACCGAGCTCGTGGCACTATTGGCTGCATCCGGGTCCGAGACATTATTGTAACAACCTAAGGATTTTAGGGATTCCATCTAATATTCATTGACCCATCCTTGAGATTATAGGGAGGTCTATAAATATGTTTTCATAATGAAATAGTACACATAATCAAGTTATATAAAAACAAATGGGAATGACCTAATTTCTTATAGGAATTGTAGAAATTGACCCACAATTCAAAACGTAGAACCTATTTGAATTAAAATTCATCCCCTACGTTAATCCTGATATATTCTATATGAACTCTTCAGACATCAGCATCCAAAAAATATTAGGATAAATAGGGAGATAAACTGATTTGGTTCTAATATCAAAACATAAATAACTACCAACCAGATTCCATAGAATGTGTATAATCACATGATTTTGAAAAGGTAAAGGGATATTGGGGACACTATTACAAATAACTAATGTTGAAATATCATAATTCATGGAAGAAATATGAACACATAAAGTGATAGAACTAGAATAGGGTGCTAGAATGAGGGGTATTGGACCTAGCCTCACTCGATAATCTTTTAGACAAACTGAATCATGATGTTTGTTTTGTCAATCAGACCTACTACTGCTCAAATTTTCAGTAGAAAATACTCCATGATTAACAAATTGATGGTATCAACGGAAGGTCCATACTTCTTAAACTACACAATCAATATGAGATTAAGAAGATACAATGTCTCATTATACTCCGAGGATGAGATCGAATGATTTAGAACACTATTTATTAGATAGGGTAACTTATGGTGAAGCAATTGAGAGAAAGGTGGGGGGAATTTAGGGTTTCAGAAAGCATAGAATGAACAATATGCTCCCTCAAAGGGTTCTCAAGCGTTTTTTATGATATTAAGATCGGTTCTCAATATGTTAGGGTTTTTAATTATACCAGGACACTTTTATCATCACCTTAAAAGAAAAACTAATAAAAGACTTTTTATCAGCGCTTATTATTTAAGTGTTGATAAAACGGCTTTTTAAGAAGTGCTTTTTTACTACTGAAAATGGTATGTATCTATCTGTTCAAATTAAGTGACGATAAAATCCTTATTTATCAGCACTACAAAAAGTGTTGATAATGATTTCTTTTGTCTACGATTGTTACTTGAGAATAGATAAATTATATAAAATTATTATTTAAAATAATAAATTAGTAAATTAATAAATATATATATATTTTTAATCAATTAATATAAAAATAAATATAATATATATATATATCTTATTTATATATATTTATTATAATTTTCAAATTATTTAAATGTATAATAATTTTTTTAATTGTATATATATCATTCAAAAATAATATTCATATCAATATATATATTTAAAAAATTATATATATATATATAATAGGTATATATATAAATATATTAAATATATTCATTAATTATGTAAATTTATTATAAAATTAATAATTTTTTAAATATATATAATAATTTATTTATAATAATTTTAAAATTAATAATTCTATAAATACTTTTAAAAAATATTTTTTTATTTATTATAATAAATATACAATTTTATAAATATATTATGTTTATTTTTAAATATATTTAAATATATATATTTATTTTATAAATATTTTACTAAAATTATTAATTAATATTTAATATAATGTGCATGAATGTCAAAAATTAGTGAAATTGAATAAATTAAAAACATGTACAATTTAATTATATTAAATATTGGATAATATTTATGTGCATACATTGAATATAAAATGCATTAATTACGTATATGTAATTCATATTAATTTTTAGATATAATCCATTATTCACTAAATATAGTGCATAAATATCGTTTCAATATAAATCATATTTATATACATTAATATATATCTATATATTTGTTATATAATATTTATTAACATTATTATAAAATATCTAATTTAAAAAATATTTAATATTTTTCACATTTTTTTAATTTTAATATATTTAATTTTTATTTTACATATCGATATATTTAGTAAATTCTATTTATTAGTATTAATAATTTATATGTAGTACAACCAATTTATTAAATTTTTTGAATAATTATTTAATTATCAATTTTTTTTATATTTAGGTTCATAAAAACAATTTTTATATTTATTTATTTAATTATTTCATTTTATTTATTTGGACCATTATCAGAGCTAAATGTACTATTAAAAGACTCCTTTATGAGTGTTAAATATTTAGAGTGGATACATGGTACCCTTTATCAACACTAAAAATAATATTCCAATAATGGGTAGGGTATATAACTTCTGATAATTTTGTGCTGATACTGGGTATCATTTATCAGTGTTTGTTTAGTGTTGATAAAGATGCCACAAATCAACAATTCTCTCTAGCGATATTAAATATCGGCACTATTAAATGCCAATTTTTAGTAGTTTATCCTATTTTAAGTATACAAGTTGTTTATCTGCTCTATGAGGGGGTTGGGGTGTTTTGGGGGTCCATGACCTCATGGAAATGGTTAAATTGTCATCTTGATCATGATGCATAGTTGATAAACGGTTAAAAGAAACTGTTCCCCCAAACCGTGCTAGTTGGAGGACAGGTGCATGAATAAGTATATCATTCAATTGGGAAGGCCAAACTGCAAGGGCTTGTATAGATCCATTCCACATGTTTTTCACACCATTTTCTTACATAGGAAAACATTCCGCCTATCCCTTATTGGATAGAGGAAAGCACACGATTTGAAAAAATATACATCCAATCCATGAATGGCATTAAAAGTGTGTTTCTACCTTATTTACCCCTCTTTATTTTATGTGTTTCCCCAGATTGTTTCACCATTCGTCTCCCCATAACACTAGTGGGGAACCTAAGCAGCCAAATCATCTCATGAATAGATCTCCTTCAATTATAGGCCATCTGGAGTGTCGTTGGGTGTGGACTGAATCTCTGAGTAATCCTAACACTCCTAATTCTTCACTTTTCTGTATTATGGGTTTTGTTTAATTCTTATTCTTGTAAATCCAAAAAACCATTTTTCAGTGAATATTAGGATGGGGGATTCAAAGGGTGATCAAATTTGTATATAAGGCTAGGATTACGTTACTGTTTATCTTCACATTCATGTCAGGTGGTCTACATGTTATATATCATACTCTTCATTTTGTTTTATGTGCATTTTGGTGATATATGATATTTTATTGTTGTTATTTTTATTTCCTTAGAGGGTTTTTATAAACTGGTTGGTTAAATTATGAATTGAAACCCTCATGATCCATGTGGAATTGATTTATGTTTATTAGACTTGTTATAGAACCATAGATAGATTATGTACCCACCCTAAATATTGGAAATTACAATGATAGGAATGAAAATTATTTACTAATAAGTAGTGATCATGATAAAAATTTTGACATGTTAACATCAATTATAAAATATAATTAATGGCATTTGTGTTGGGGTGTTAACTTGATATAAGGGGTATTTTGGTATAATGGGAATGCAATAAATGAATTAAATAGAATGTGGTAAATAACCTATAGGTTATAATGGAAATATGTAAATCTGTTTCGGAACGTAGATAGGAATGTGTCAATGGGTTAGGGCATAATAATTGTTTATGTATTTAATGAACTATGAATTTTGAATAGTCTAATAATTTATTGTTTCTGGTTTATTGAAATTGTACATGTTATTAATGGATATTAAAGCATATTCACATCACTTTATGGTGTGTATAAAAAAGGATTTAGGGTCCATCCATGGGTTGAGTTGTATTGTGGATCTAAACACTAGCCCCAGAATGCATGAGGTAGGGAGTCAGATTTATGTTCATGGCCCCTAACAGTTTCATTTGGTGAAACATCCTGGACAGAGGTTCAACGGTATGTGGGATGTATTTATGGTGAATTTTTTAACTAGTATGATAGGGAACATCATATAACCCCTTATACATAGTAACTGATAGAAATAAATTGGAGTGAAATTGAAGAAAATTCATAATACATTGATTAAATGGTGAAAATGAATTAATTGACCATTTAAACATATGACGCTCAGTTTACCCCCAAATATATTGTTGTTTATTTTAGTTATTCATTTCACTATTAATTTAAACTAGATATTATATAGACACTATTGGCGATTACCATATGAGACTTACTCACACCCTACTTGGGACACTACTGGGTACCTGGTCATATTTCATGGTTGAATTTCTGGACAAGTGAAAGGGCATAGTGCTAGAGGGTTGATTTGGGCATGGGTTGTTCATATATGAGGGGACCAGAGTTAGTTTTAGAATTCATTTTTGGGATCATTCAATTTTTTTCATTTTTGGTTTTACATGCATTTGGTATAGTATTGGAATTACATAACATGTTTTCTTTTGGTTGTGTTCTTATACACAACTTTAGGAAAAGTTATTACTGTATGATCATTTTTAATTGATTGTTTCTTCATTTATGTAATGTTATCTATTTTGTCGTATTCTGCAAAATAGGGTATAGTCTCTCCAGGATATCTATTAGACCGTCAACTCCAGTCGTCGACCTTTAGAATATGTGAAGGCACACTTGAGGTTATGTGGAAACTTGACTCTAGGGGGGGGGGGGGGTTAGTCACCCTTAGGATGAGTACATTACACCTAAAACATAAGCATTACCATCATTACCCATATTGAAAATCCCAAAAATAAATGTTCTGTAAGATGTAAATTACCTATTCTTCAATGGCATGTGAAAAGAGGAACCACTGATAACAATAAACCAAGAATCAAAAGTAACAATATTTATGGGGTCATAAAAAATAACATGATCACCCCTCCAGAGGTTGGTTAATGATCATCTACATCACTATATTTCTTCTGCTTTTTTATCATATATTATTCACTTTTTAGATAATTTAAAATTTTATTAGCACTTTATTTCATAACATAATGATTAAATTCATGTTCTCTATGAATAATCCTAAATTTTATTTTGACTTTCATTTTTCCTAAAAACTAAAATCCCTGATAATTTTATGTCTTCTTCCTCTATTCTCTTTTACTAATATCATTAAATATGATTTATTATGATTACATCTTTGGAATGATTTCTAAAATATTGTATACTTAAGAAAACTAAATTTCATAACACCATTAAGAGTATAACTGACTAGAGTAACTCAGATTACTAGAAATGTATTGTATAACCTAGAACCAATACAAACTATTTTAAAAAAATTTATGTATAGGTGGTCCTCTAGAAAAGGATCATTAAAAAAATTTGGATAGGTTTCTTAGGTCAATATTATCTGAATGTCCTTAGAAAACCATTGGAATAGATTATGATATTCCTATGATTTTTAAAAACTCTATTGTATATATATTTCTATATAATTTGTTTAAAAAAACAATATTATCAACTTTCCCAAAAAACATCCCACATGGGATCCTCCTATCATAAAATTGGATTCTAAAGTCATGTAATTAGGTCATTGGGTCTCTTCCCCACCATAAGTGATCTCTCCACCCTTCTTACTTTAATTTCATTCTTCTTTATAATTATATGTATGAAATCCAAATAATTCATGTGTTATATCAAAGAAAAATATTAATTTTATTATTTGTCTAAAACACCATGGTAAATACATTTTTACCAATTTTAATTAACTATAATATGTTTAAATCTATTTATGGTTATTAAATAAAAAAATTTCCTATCATATTATGAGGTATACTTTGTTAATTTTCCGGTGGTTCATCCATTATTTTTCTTGTTTTCAACATGGAAAAATAATATATATATAAATTTATTTCCTTAGTGTATTGTTTTATTTGATCTATCCCTATAGGGGTATTTTTTGTGATTGGTTGATCATTGTAATTTCCATCCTCTGGTTTTTTATAATAAGAACCTAATTTGAATCTCTTTTTCAGTTTTTCACTTATAATCATTTATTTTTTGTTTAAAAATGAAATGTAAAAAAGGATTCACCTTAAAATACATCAATATGATATGGGTTTTCACAATAATTACCCACCATGACTGTACGTTTTCACTTATCTATAATTTGTAATGATTTCCTGTTGAATGGGAGATTCACTAAGGCACTTTTCTATTTTTTCATTTTGCCTCATAAATTTATGAATTAAATTACACAACACTTTATGAACAACCATAGATAATTATATTTCATAATGAACATTATCATGATTAAGCACTTGACCCTTTATAGGAGAGGAATCAAGATAGTTCTCATGATCCACTATGGATTTGACACATTATTCGATTCAACGCTATATATATAATCAAAACATATAAATTAATTAATTTGAAAAATGTTCTATTAAAAATTGTAGAGAGACCAGACATATCAAATTCAATATAGAAGTATGTATAATAATAAATGGGTAGTTTTAATTGAATACTTATCTTATAAGTGAGTAAATTGATTCTCTGAGCACCACCTGGTCACTAATTTATAGGCTTTTCCAAGTTCATTGGTTATTCACCTCACACATATGGAATTATCTCATTCCATGAAAGTAATAATAACTTATTATAACATATTTTTATCTTAGTGAGTAACATGAGAGGGGATGAATTGAGTTCCCATTAATATTTTTTATTAAAAATTAATTTAAAACACCCGTAATAAAAAATAAACCCAATTAATCAAAATAGCATATTTATAAATTATCTATATTCTTAAATCATATCTCAAAGAGTGATTATGTCTGAGCTAATATAATTTCCAATATTACCAAATATTATGAAATCAATTTACATAAAAAATAAACAGTAGTTATGAATAATTATTAAATTAATAGTTCTATTATAATTTAAAATTTTTTAGGTTTTTAAAGAAATAAAAAACACAATGTCACAATGGAATAAACAAGTGGTTTGATATCAAGGAGATACATAATCCAATACCCATGGAAATCACTTGCTACAAAGAATATTATAATTATAATAAAATAAATCCACAACCTAGATTAGGTTTACAAACAAAAGTTACAAGAATTATTTTTTTAAGTGAATCTTTCATAGTTATATGTGGGACGAATGAATAGTATAAGTCGCACATGGGCCTCTTCAATAAAAATAAAATTGGAAAATATATGTAATGAATAGAAGAGAATAACATGTATTCTATAGTCAGGTGCAGGAGACATTGTGTGTTTGAATACAGAGTAACAATGCACTACTCAATGTATAATGAAATAAATATAATAAACTATAGGGAATATAGAAAATATCATTTTGATTATATTACAATGTTCACAGTCCTCTATGATTTTTTCAAGAGAATTATACCAGAATAAAGCATCGTAGGAGTCTTCATGGATGTTCCAGTTGATATCTATTTCTGTCTCAATCAATCTCTTTGATGAATTAATTATTTTGTGTAATTTATCTTTATAGATCATGAATCAATATTCTTGTGAGGATTCACATAATCAATTGCACAAAAATTTTGTAAGACATAAATTGTTGTTGATCCATTCAAGAAAAAGCCCTTTGACAACAACAGTAGAAAGATGATGATGGCGACCTAGTATCTGAAGGTAGAATATACTGGAAGTAGAATAGGATGAAAACAATATTGACTCAGATTATGGTGGAAACAAGTCTGATGGTATCTCATCCATGTTATACCTCCTATAGTAGTACCAATCCAAATATTGACAAGGCTGGTGACAACACATCTAAGCGGTAGCTCCTGTCAGACAATAAAAAATCTTGGTGGTGGCTCATGGATAATGGCAACATCCCATAATAAATATGAGAATTATAATAAAAAATCTTACCATATAAAATTATATAATACCACATGTGAATCATTAGTCCTAAAATAATAATATATCATGATCATTAAAATAAAAGTGAGTCGATAAACTCCAGACAAGTAGGTGCCAACCATCTCCCCATTTTTAATGATCACAAAACATAGAACATTATTAATCATTTACTAAATTAGTAATAATAAAAAATCAAAGTAATATTTTAGTTCAAAAACAATGTTTTTATTAGTATTGAACTAAATTTCCATTTTACTCCCCTTTGAAATTATCAAAAATAAAACCAGTTTTCAAATTTACAATGAAATTATAAGAACACAATGATATTTCCTTAACTAGGTTCAAAAATGTTTTTGATAAATAAATATAATAATTAAATTTAAAATATATGATCCCTATCAGAAAAATCTTCTTATAAGATTCATTGGATAGACAGTGGTTGCAGATCAACTTTTCCATTCCCTCCACCCTTCACTTTGTCATTGTCTTTGTCTATGTTGTGGGATGAGATAATGGAATTGGAAGATAGTGAAAAGGATTTAATGGAAGTAAATTCAGTATCATGGGGATGTGACTCACATAAAATAATTTATATGAGGCACCTTAATTAATTATTTGGTGAAAAACTTATAGGATGAAATTGTGGAGGCATAAGACCATGTGACTGAGTTATCTCTGTAGGCCTGTATCGAACTAGCTTTTTGGTTGTGTTGAATAGAAATGTGGTCACCCGAATTTCTTATCTAGATAAAGTATTTTTACTACGTAAATGGACGAAGGGTTTTATTTCATTGATAAAATCAATAATTATGTTACCCCCTCTCTATGGAACTAATGAAATCCAACATCTCATCCATGAACCATTGTACAGCTGGGATGAGAACATTCTGCTGACTCACCTGTTCTTTGAATGCTCTTATCAATGATGGAAATCTCAAATTCTCTATGTAGAATTTGATATTATCATGCATATCATTATTTTTATAAATACATTACAAATAATAATTTATCACTTTTCTAATGAAATCCTTATCATCCTAGAGATTATTGTAAAATTATCTTATCAGATGATAAACATGATGTATATGAGGATGTATCTTCCTATTCAATTCATCGTGAGACGTTACATCTCCAAAATCATTTTTTACTTATTCTATGATATCCTGTAGGATAATATTTCTATAAATGTGCACCAGAGTAGAAGGAGATACAGTTTACGTAGAAGTAGAAACCGTCATTCTTTCCATTTTTCGAGAAATAGAATTCAATCATTCTGAAAAAGAGGACTCTAGGATCACTATAAAAGTTTTTAAATTTTATAACCCAGGATAATATATTCTATTATCCAATTCTATTTTATGAATATGGAATGTATATTTGGGCTAGATATGTGATATAACATTGTCAACCAAATATAGAGTGCTTTATTCATTAATATGTGACATTGGATATGGATGAGAGTTTATGACTTGTATGAAATATGAAACCAAATTCTTTATCAATTATTCCATTTTATAATGCCAAGTCCTATGAATGAATAAAAATATTCTTTGGTCTGTATATCAGGTGGGAGAATAGTTTGGGCAGAGTGATGAATTATTTTTTTAGGAGGGATTGTAGTCTTAGCTGATCAAATTAATCCGTGGGAGTAAAAGGATTAAACTCCCCAACATGATCTATTTGATCGACTACATATCCTTATATTCTGAAAATATTTTCAAACTCATAATTCAAATCACTTTAATATAAAAAAAGTCAAAAAATATACTTTATAATTTTCCAAAACATCAAAATAATAAACATCAGGTCTAGTATGGGGAAGGACTGTTGATTCTATAGGTACATGAGAGGTTTGAGCAGCTTCAGGTACATATGTGGCAGGTTTTATATGGTTGGTCTCCATGGTATCTAATTATTGTATTTAATCCATTTTTTCAAGATATTCGGCAATATTGGGAGTCTTCTCCCCCTTACATGTAGCATCCACAACATCTATAGGAATAATTGGGATATCGGGCGTCAAATTATGTTACGATTGATTTTAATATCTATTAGATGTAGATACCCTTATTGAAGAAAGAGTTAGTTGAACTAAATATTGGTCGTGATAAACACAAGAATATTTATTATTATCACAACCAATGTCAGGATCCGTACCACATTTAACATTTTTATCAGATCTCTTATTAGGTCTACCATCATTGTCTCCATAATTAGGATCCATATCATGATCTCGATCATCATTACATGAATTTCAATATGATTTCTCAAGTTCCACAATGTCAACATTTTATTCAATAGAAGCATTATCAGAACATCCATTCCTATTTTCATTATGGTTATTTTGTGTTTTAGATGTAATTATCTTAAAATGATCCCCTCTGGATATGTTAGTATCTTTATCATCATTTTCATCTAAAAAGGATTCTCGAGTAGGAGGAGAAACATATTATCTATAATATTTATTAGAAAAATTTCGAGGATAATTAGGATTCTCTTGATCACTCCCCATTTATACTAAAAAAGTTTCTTCTCTTAATTCCATTGCCCCATGAGGTTTAACTTGTTCACTATCTGCATTCGATTTCTCAACTAACACATCATACTCCATTGTAGGATCCCTCTTTTCCGTAGGCCTTGAGAGATGATCAATAGTGATGAAATCATTATATATCTTTTCACTTCCTCTTACCGATCATTTTTGTCAAGTATTACAGCTCAATTTAACAACTATACAAATCGTTTTGGAAAAGTAAAAACCACCAAATTAATAATTAACTTATTTTACATCTTTTACATATCCCTTGGCATCTTAAATAGAATATATACTCTTAGGATATACTAAGGAGTGAAATCATGGTCTATTATTTCCCATCTCATACATATGAATCATATGTAATATACACAGATTGATTCGTTTCCCTTGTTTCATAATATATAGGGAAACAAATTGTATGATAGTGCATGGTTTTGAAATACTCTTTCCTTGGGCACAAAAAATGTTTTACAAACATGAATAAAAACATAAATTCACCATCATTTTCAACATTAGTGGGACACTTTATGGGTTTATCTCTAGTAAATTAAACTAAATACTCATTTTATTTGAAAATTTCAATGTCACATTTTATACTAAAATAAAAATCCACATATACTCCATTATGAGGCGCCTTTATCAATTTTTACCATTCCATTAAAGAGATCGATATATGTTTTCTATCAATGAAAATTTTTATCTAATCCACCTTCTTTTTTGAAATTTACTCTTCCTTCTAATATAATTCATAGAATAACCTTGGATAATAAACTAAGTGATTCAATGTAAACCAGTTCATATATTTCTACTTTTCAATAACCTTTAGCACTATAATAATTATAGTTGGGATCTATTGAAGATCGATCTTTTTTGGAACATTGACAACCAACATTTCTTGAAATGGGTTTTGGGAAAACAAAACTAATATTCTTAAGATACACTTTATTTATTCAATTTACTCATGTCATATATATTCAAATATTCTACATGCTTCACATGGGCCATTTGGATCTGTTGAAGCCATAGTATGAACATGTAAGAATGATAATAGGTTCGAGAGTAAGAAAGAGGTACGATAGAGAAATGCTGATTAGGGAAGTGAATAACAAGTTTTATCATTATGGTTTTTTCATTTATGGTTTCAAAATAAATAATAAACAAACATTAAAAAGACAAATTTAATTAATAAATGAAAATTTCAATAGTAATAAAATAGTCGTAATAAAAAAGGAATAGCGACTCGTTCAATGTTGACATATTAATGGTGTGTCATCATTGATGAATTATCAACGTTGGCTTATCAATGGTGACTCATCAATGATGAAATATCAATGGTCCCTCAATAATAGTGTCCTATCGACAATGGTTGATCAATGGTGACTCATCAACAGTAACTCATCAACAACGACATGTCAATATTGGCTCATCAATGGAGAGTTATCAATGATTAATTTATAAACTAAAAATTATCATTCCTAATTCATGTTTTATGTATTTAATTCCATAATAATTCAATTTATTTGTCAATACATCATCATGATAATGTTTAGTTCCAATAAATTATAATGATATATCCCTTTTTTGATAATGATATCTCAAAATGTGATGTTTAACATCAATTTGATTTGTTCTTGAATGAGATACTAGATTTTTCTAAATTTTTATCACACTTCTGTTATCATAATTTATAAGTACATGTCTATATTGGTTTCCAATTTCTAGTAAAGTATGATTAGTCCATGAGATATGTGCATTGCAGCTATTTGTAGCTATGTATTTAGCTTTAGTAGTGTACAATGCTATAAAAAAAATCTACTTATAGAAAAATTATACCATGGATTTTTTAAAATATGACATGTTCCAGATGTCCTTTTTCTATCTATCATTCAGCCACCGAATTCAGCATATAAATAACTGACTATATGCATATAATGTCCTCTTGTCTATAAAAATCCTAAATTGGTTGTATATTTGAGGTATTCAAAATTTCTTTTGATGGATGTTAGGTGTGATACTATTGGATTTTATTGAAATTGGGAAGTCATACACACACTATATATAATATATGGATGACTAGTGGTTATGTACAAAATCATTCCAATCATACCATTGTAACTAGATTTATCTTTTGATTTCTTGGGTTTTTCAAGATATAATTTGAAAGAGGTACTCATGGGAGTATCACTATATTTAAATCCTACTGAGAGAAAAAATTTAAATTTTCATTATTATATTTCATTTGATTTAAGATAATTACTTCTTTAATTTAAAAAAATATGAAATCCAGGAAATAATTTGAGTTCACCCATTGCACTAATTTCAAATTCATTTTACATTTGTTTTCAAAAAACCATACAATGAGAATATATTGCATAATGAAAAATAATATTATCAACATTTATTTTTTATATTAAATTATCAATTGAAATTATTATTATAAAAAGAGTTGGTTTAGAAATAACTTTTATAAAACTTTTTGAAATAATAAATGAGGTGGTCATATCATAACAAGCTATAGGATCCTGTTTTAAAACTTATAATGCTTTTGATAATTTAAAAACATGATTTCGAAAATGATGATTTTAAAATTTTGGGGTCTAATGAAAAAAATATCCTCAATTATAAATCCATTAATGATTGAAAATTTATAATCCAGTTGATATAATTTGATATCAAAATGTGCTTTATATAAAAGTAGTATACTAATGGCTTTAATTATTTCTACATGTGAAATTTTTTCATTATTATCAATACCTTCTTCTTGATTACAACCTTGTGTAACTATTCTATATTTATTTCAAACTATTGTTCCTAACTCATCAACCTTGTTCCTAAATACCCACATAGTGCCTATATTTAATATGTCTTTATGTCTATCAAAATTTTTCCAAACATTGATTCTGTCAAATTTATTAAGTTATTATTACATTTAAATTACCCAAAATTCATCATTGATTATATCATTAATATTAATACATTCATGTTGTGTCAATAATGTTGTTTTTAATTTGGTTTTAAGGGAAAAATTGATCTGAGTTCCTCTATCTATGTTTCCCATAACTACATCTAAAGGGTGGTTTCCATGATTCCTAAAATTTATTTAAAATGAAGGGATGAAAGACTCACGATCTTCTTTAGGTTTGGGTTTTGGAAGTTCAATAGGTGAATATTCTGATTGTTTAATATAAATTTAATAATGTTTAGAATTGAGATTCAGAGTTGAAATACAATCATAAAAGACTGTTATGATGTTATTTTTTTTCAGGATATTGGTTTTCATAAAATTTGATATTTATATTTTATTCAGTTGTTTTGGATCTCTTATTTAACACACTATAGTCTTTATTGGAACTTGAATACCCAAGTAAAATTCCTTCAACACTATTGGAATCAAATTTTTTAAAATTTTCATTTATATTTAGAAAAAAACATTTCATCCAAAAAATAATGTAATTAACCTTTGGATTCTTTATCTAGAATAACTCTAAATGGGTTCTTTTTAAGATATTTCAAAATTATAATCTACTAATTGTATAACATTATATATTTAATGATTCTTCCCAAAAGTAAAATTGTATTTTTTACTAATTTAGCATAGTTCAAGAAATATCTTAAAGATTCACATTTCTTCTTCCTACAATACAATTTATCAATATTTTCCGATGAGACGAGAAGTTGTGATAAGAAACATTTTCTTAAAAAAAATTTACTATCTTAAATGTCAAAATTATCAACAAGAACATATACATAATATTACAATTTAGACTATAGACACTATAATGTCCAAATAGGTCCATATGAACTTACTCTAATGGCTGAGAGGTTGAAAATTTAATTTTATATTTAAAATAAATATTATGAGTTTTTCTATTTTTGTAGTGATCTCAAACATTATCACTAGAGAATTCATGATTTGGTATATCTCTACGTAACCCATTCCCATATATCTTTCCATGTGAAGGAATATTTCAATGGCCATGTTTCATATTCCAATTCAATGATTCTTCATGAAATATACTTAGGAAAGATAATTTTTTTGAAGATAAAAAATATAAATCAATAGAATACATATTATCAATTTTTAAATAATTTAATTCTAAAACATCTTTATCATTAAAAACATGACATGTATTGTTTTCAAATTCTACATAAAAACCATCATAACATAATTTAGAAATTCTAATAAAATAACATTTTAATCTATCTACATATATGTCTTTAGAAATTAATACTAAACTAGAATTACTAATTTGGCTAAGTTTGATGTTTTTCCTTTTTATCATTGTCACCAAAAGTGACATGACCACCATCAACATTGATCAATTTTATGATGTTTTAATACTCATGATACATATTTCTGAAACATCCCATAGCAATATACCACAGTATTTTTCATGAGGTTGTCAAACATATTTCATTAAAATCAATGTTTCTGTAAAATATGATTTCGGTACACCAATCATTTTGTGTCCATTTATTTTTGTACTAAGATATTTTTTCTTCCATATTTTCATAATGGTTTTATTATAAATAGATTGTAGACATCTTATAATAAATAAATTTATAGGCCAGGTTGGGTAGGTATTAGCCATATATGAATTTTCAGTACTCGTACTTGATGCAAATCTGGTTCTTCAAATTTTTCTCTATCCTAGTTGATAACCTACTCCATTTGAATACATGTGATCAAATTGCATTATTAGTATTTGGGTTATAGTTTCCATTCCATCAGAAACATATTCTATAACATTTTTTATTGGTTCATTTGAAAATTTTAATTAATTGTTCTCTTTGAAATGTTGATTATTTTTCTCTTTTTTAATATAATGATTGGTTTTATCATTTTCTGTTACATCCTATTGTTTCTAAATATATTTATATTTATCATTTAGCTCATGATAAGTATCATCAAACATCATACCAAAATCGTACATATCATTAATGTTCATGTTTTCCATATTTTCATCATTTGGATCATTTTAAAAAATTATTGATATATTGGTTGGAGAATGAGGAATAATACTTAGTATATCTTATGAGCTTGTTGTGAAGAAACTATTTTCCCTCTTCGACTTATCTTATTGATTTGTGTCTGAATACCTGTAGATATATTCAGAAGAACATTATGTTACTTTCATGTATCTCATGTATATTTTATCCTTATCATAATACTTATTTTTATATTTTCGTTTTGGACAGTCATCATTAACATTTCCTTTCCCCTTACAATCATTGCAAGCGATTTCATTTTGAGTGTCATCATTTTTCAAAAACATTTTCTACTTTCCTTTATTGTTGTAATTTCCACCCAAATTAAATTTTTTTAAGAACAAATTTTTATTTTAAATCATATTAAATCTTATGGACATGTGGGCCATATCCTCAACATTGTCTTCAAAATATTAGTCTTTACTAGTATATTTATATTTTTGCTTTTATCTTTTTCTGGAGGTAGTAGTACTGAAGGTGACTCAATTTCTTTTTGGGTTATCTTCATATATCTCTTTGGTGATTTTAATATCTTCTTTATACATAATCATCATTCCTATCAATTTATTAATATGTAGATTACTGACATCACAAGATTATCTAATTGACACATATGTTCCTCTCCATCAGTTTGGTAAGAATCTG
Organism: Viscum album; assembly: GCA_963277665.1. Taxonomy (NCBI): domain Eukaryota; kingdom Viridiplantae; phylum Streptophyta; class Magnoliopsida; order Santalales; family Viscaceae; genus Viscum; species Viscum album. The sequence continues at coordinate 499,480,108 of OY728150.1, forward strand.
AGTAACCTCATCACTTGATATTCTTATGTAACATTTTTCCATGTGAGTGCATGGTATTCACTATTTCATGGAACTTATGACACATATCGTAAATATATTCATCACATTTCATTAAAAATGTTTCATACATGATTATGTTATTATTTAATGTCATTTCTTTTTAATTTTATCTTCTTTCTTGTGAAACAGATATGTTATCCTATATTTCAAATGAATTTTTTCAAGTAGATGTTCTACTAAATTAATCATTAACAAAGGGACATAATAAACCACTCATACATTTACAGTTATTATTATAATCAATTTTTTTAGCATTTCTCCATGAAATTATTGCACTTTTTGTTTTTTCATCTTGATATTACATTAGAGACCAAATATCAAAACCAATACATTATAAATTAGTTCCATTTTTATTTTACATTGATCATAATTTATACCATTTTAATAAGGTGGTCTGTTGTAGGAATATCCTTCTTTTTTATTATCCATAAATAACTACAATTTAGAACTAAAATGTATTTTAGATCATTTTAAAAATTCTAAAATAAAAATTGAATATTTTATTTTTTAAAATCCATCGATACCAAATGTTGGTAAATGTTAGTAACTCAAGAGGTGAAGGGGGGAATTGAGTTCCCAATAATAAATTTTATTAAAAAATAATGTAAAAACACTTAATTAAAAAACAGTCTAATTAATAAAAATAGATGATTTATAAAAGAGCTATCCTTTTAAATTATTTCTCAATTAGTGATTATGAATTAGAGAAAATAATAATCATGATTACCACAGATTTTCAAAAAAAATATAAACACTAGATAAAATTAATTTTAAAATAAGTATTTGTTTATCGTTTAAAACAAAATATTATTTTTGGAAACAAAACAGAACATAATGAAATAGTGGTATAAACAAGAGGTTCTGCCTCAAGGTGAGACTTAATCCACTCCACTTGGCAATATCCTGTTACCAAGAAGATTATAATTATAATCAAATAAATACAGAACCTAGATTAGGTATACAAACCATAGCTACAAACACTACAAGCTAAGGTTACTCTTCCATAATTATACATGGGAAACATTAATATCACATGTAACACATGGACCTCTTCCACAATCCCCATGTGAAAACAGATGTATGGAGAGAAGATAATAACACGTATTCTCTACTGAGGTGCCAGAGACAGTGTGTGTTTGAATACAATGTAAAAACACACATCTCAAAGTAGAATGAAATAAATAAATGATCAATAACGAATATATAATATCTCATTATAGTATTTTCAGAATGTTTGTAGTACTACGATAAGTATTGGTGAGGAGTTTGAGCTTTGTTCTAGAAAATTGTAGCAGAACCGAGGATTGTGGAATTCTGAAGGATTGTTCCATTAGATTTCTATATGTATCAAAATCAATATCTATAATGAATCATATCATTTGTGTCACTGATATTTAGAGATCAGAAATCAATAACTATGTGGGGATTTACATATTCTATTGCACAAACTTTTCATTATACAATAATAAATCATGAATCATTGTAACCATATATAATGACTAATTTTCAAAGAGAAATATTATTTATTTATTTATAGCAAAATTAGTTGGAGGAGATCTAAAATACTCTGATCATATTTTATTATATCTGGCAGACTTGGTAAAATTATCCATGAATAGAAATAGTTGCTTATCCATTAACTTTAAAGACCACAGACATCAATTTTAGAATTTTGCTGGTAGGGACTTAGCATGTGGCGGTAACTTGTACTGGCAGAAACATAGGCTGAAGGTAGCTTATCCCGACATAATCTCCTCTTGCGATAACAAGCATGGTGGTGATAATGCGTGTGGTAACTCATCTATGTATTATCTCATATTTCACTATAACAAATCTTAGTGGTGACTCTAGGATAATATAGACAGGCCATAATACATAGTAGAATTGTCATAAAAATAGTATTACCATATAAAATTCCATCAAACGATGTGTAAATAATTACTACTAATAGAATCATGGGATTCAAACATTAAAATATGATAGTGTCAACATAATCCACACATGGGGGTTCGAATAACATTTTTAAAAATTAATCAATTTATTTTAAATTTCCTAAATAACATATTAAGTCACCGACCGACCGTACTATATACAAATCCTATCTAACCACCTCTATATGGTCTATAACGTATCCTCTAAATAGTTTCAGGAAAAATACCTATCAACATAAAACAATACCATAATCATTTTTATTAAATTTACATTAAATCATAAAGGAATTATTTTCCATACACCAAAAACATATTCCACCAATTCCATAACTCAATAGACACCTCAGGTAAAAAATCCACAAAAACACAATAGTATTTAAGAATTATTGGTTAACACTCCCATACTACCTGATCCATATTCCATGTGGAACAACAAATTCCATGTGTTTAGTTTTCAACAATATTACATAGAAATAAATTATTTCACACTATTATGTAACTAGATAGAAAATATAGTAAGAAACTGTAATCATTACATGAAACTATACCTTAGATAACTCTATTCAACTAATAACCAGGATCTCTATTCATCTATATCCCATATAAATAAAAACTCATCATCACTTCTCTTCATAATTGGACCTCTCGCTCATTCAAATATATATCGATAGAACACCCACTATCATATAACTGATATATAATCCACTTTATCAAACCACAATTTCTCTACCTATGACCAACACATTTAGAGTCTTCAACTACCATTCCATAGAAAACATAAAAAATATCAATAGGCTTAAGAATTCAAATTATCATTCCCTAAAAACAATCATGGATACTAATGAACATCTACTAAAGGATAATTAATTATATAAATATAAGAAATAATCTTGTCTATAACATATATAGAAGCACCTTTTTGCATTGATATCATGGATACGAGGGATTCAATTTAACATCCCTCAATGTGAGAAACAAATAATTATGGATTCTTCCAACACAACCACATAATTTTTGTGTTCTGTAGAAGATGGTTACCATGAATTTATAGAATAAGAAGAACGTTTGTTAAAAAGTAAATAAAGTAATATTAAAATTAAAAATAGAAATTATGAAGGCAATTTTGAGTTGTATTATGTTGTTTTATTAATCATTGATACAATATAATTTAATATCATAATTTTATATTTATTTTACACTGTTGTATATATAGTATTTTTTTCTTTTATATTATGATTCTCATATAGACTACTATTTCAGTTATGGTTTCATATAAAGTGAACAATTATCATTTCTTCAAATATATTTTGAATTTAAATTAAATCTTATTTAATTTATTTTAGGTCATGGAATATAATATATTTAATATAATTGATGGAAGTTGGATGTATGAAAATAATTGTATCTTAATTTGTTTTTTAAAAAAGTTGAAGAAATTTTTAGATTTTTCATTTCAAAATTCGTAAAAATGTCATAACAAACACTTCACATGTTATTATAGTATTGAAAGATCTTGGTTATTACATGAAGAAGCTATCTACAACATAAAAAAAATTTTTATTTTCAAAAATACTATATCTGGTATCAAAATGGAAAGAAAATGTAATTGAAAATTGTTCATGACCCAAATGAGTGGACTGAATTTGAGTATTTATTAGATGCTTGGATTCCATTCATTCATCATTTGGATATAAAAATGTTTCTGACCCGATAAGACTTCAATACGAGAACACATGATGAATGTAATGAAAAGTATGATTTTGATTGGGTAAAAAACTGAATTATACTAAAGTGACTCCATCATATCAAAAATTTTATAAAATAAAAAGAGATGGAATTTTTAATTTGATTGTTTCATAAGAAAACAAAGTATGATATTTCTAATAATTACATCAATTATACTGTTAAAATTTTGAATTAATTACTTCTTTATGATGTTGATGTTACTGTAATCCATATTATGGAAAGGTAGTTAGTTGATGAACATGGATTTTCTAAAACCAAAATTCATGCATTCTTGAATGAATGTAGTTTATTCTTGAACAAAACTACTCAATGGAATGATTGTATGAAATGTGGAATATCTTGATGGAAGCCAAATAATGGTGGAACACCATATCATATGCCATATAAGGTAATATAGATCATTCTATTGATTTGTTGACTCCAAAATTTTTCCTATCTAAGGAAATAACAATAAATATATTATATAGTGATACAGTGAGAAAGATGAATAATGATGTTTATGTTTATCCCATAGTCAAATTTTTATGGGATACATTTGATTCTCAAAATTGGGATTTCATAGATTAAGTGCATATTGTGAATTTGGGTAAATCATGTATTTTTGAATCAATTTGGGCATATTCTTACATCGCACAACCCTTGGATGATTTTTATACACATTTATAACCATCCTCTATGGATGTTGATGAAATAAAATTTCTCTTTCCAGAGTATATTCATATATAGATATTATGAACCTTAAATTCACATATATGTATACATGTAAACTTATACAAATAGGTTTAAGAATATCTGGAATGCGGGAATTAACATAAACAATGCATGTTCGAAAGACATATTTCAGATCTGTATTGCGATTTTTTGGATGATAAATTATTTTCCAACATATGCCTTAATGTTTTTATGGAGCACGAAAGAAAAACTGTCATGTCCAATTTATATGAAAAATACGCAATTTAAAAGACTTAAATATCATCATAGTTTATGTTTTATATGACATAAATGATTTTTCCAATGGATCATCTAGATATGAATAACAATAAACACTTCAAAATAACAAGGATACCAGTAATCCACCTCTTCATGTATTTGTAACTAATGTGTTTAATGAATATCAATAAGTTTGTTTTCTATTCATTATTGGGTAGATTTATTCTCAAAGGATTATGAATTCTTCCATTGAGGCCTATTACAATTTAAATAAGAAAAGTGTCAATTTTTAGTTTCTATAATGTTCAAAAAATTTATTACATCATTTGTTATATGTAATGCACCTTGAAAAAAAATATATGTGGAATTTTATTTTTAATTCCTAAAAATTTTGGTGGAATGAGAATAGTTGATTAATTATCTCAGTATCACTTAATTGATTGGGTTATGATTCCATAATTTCATTCTGTATTTATTATTAAAAACAAATGGAATGTTTCATGTGCTCCTTATGTGATGAAAAATGTAGATAAATAATAATTTGTCTAAGAACTAGAGAATATTAATGTTCTTGATGTCAATTCGACCATCATATCAAAATAGATCATCAAAAGAATGTTGAATCTAAAATATTTGAATATTCCTAATTATCACATCCCTCATTATGGGGTGATTTCAATAGCATTTCATAATCTACATTCCAAGTATGTAATCGTAGGAGTTATTCATTTTTTACATTTTTGTAGTGATATTTTGACTAAGAATTTTTTCAAGCCATTCTTATAAAAAACATTTTAAGATGAACTACTGATTTTTTTGCAAGTTGAAGGAAATATTTAATGGATCATTTTTCACATGCATGTTGAATCTAATTAACCTAATTTTTTTGAGGACCAATTTATTTTCACCATATATATAAAATTGAAGTAAATTTTTACACATTGATGATCAATATTTAGAATGGAAATCCTTATGAAGAATATACGATGAAATGTCACATAGCTTAAGAATATAGGGATTTCTATTTAATGTATTTATTAGATGGTAATATAAGATAAAAGACACTAATGAGTAAAGTACCAGAAAAGTATATGATAATTGATCCCAATTTTCCATTACAATCCCAAACAAGATGAATTCCTAGATCATATACATTGACCAAATTAATCCTTAAAGAGTAGGGGATGAAACATCGCATGGTTTTTTTTAAATGTGATTAGTTCGATGACTAAATATAGTATGTAAATTGAACATATATAAATCATCTAATCTCATGTAATTGTACATATATGTCAAAATATTTATATTTTTTTCATCAATGGAATATAAAATATTTATAAATAGAAATCATAATTCCTTGTGTTTGGGAAGGAGATGGTATTTTTATATTAAAGAGTTTTCTGCATGGTAGAAATTAATGATATCAGTATTACTATAATAAGTAAATAAAATTAATATTTTGTTAATTTTAATAATCATTTATATATCAGGTATTGAGTGTACCTTCAAAATATGTCCATATGGAAATAAGATATTTGGCTATTGGTCATAATTCTACATTTCTTGAGTGAAAATAAATTACAATGAATGGGTAGAATTTTATTATCATTGAATGGGAAATGAACATGGGAATAGAACATGATTTTTTTATAGTAAAATAATTAACATGCTATTATTATAGTGTATCAAATAATTGTCACTGATTTGAAAATGTTTCTTATTATAGAATCATTGAGGATATATTAATATTGGATTATTTATCTAATGTTAAAGTCACTATGATGGAATGAATGTGGTTTTATTTGAGGATGTGGCATGGAAACTTTATAAACGATTATGGATTTTTTTGGCATTGGTACGAATTTTACTATAATTACTATTAATTCATATATATTAAAATCTATGGGGAAACATGTTTTCTGGTGAATGTTCATTCACACCCTGCATTTGGGATCATTATTGAAGTAATAAGCACACATATTTTTGAAAATAGTGATGTTGTAATTTATACCATCCTTTACCCTATTATCCTTGATCAATTTATTACTTATGTTGGATCCAACAGTTCTGTTGTTATACATTATTTTGATCCTGATGTTTTGGTGGAAAATATATAGAATAATCCATCTTTTTTCTCAACTAACTTGTATCTCCACTTGGGTAGTATAGTTGGTACTATAAAAATTTCTTTTTTATTTATTAAGAATATTTGTTATCCAACTAGACCTTAATGCGAGCTTTCAATATATAGTTGTTGTAGTTTTCTTGAAGTTTCATTTTCTAATATTGAATTTTACTATATTAGAACCTATAAAACAAACAAAAATCTAAAACAACTAAATTGAAAAAAAAATGTTGAATTGAATTGAGACATATTAAACTAATTATAATTAAAGAAAAACCGATGAAAATAATGTCCTAACAAAAAATATAAATTAAAAGACATAACAAAAAAAAATTACCAAATAAATTGACCAGAATAAACCTAATGACAGAACCAAAATTAAAAATTATTGAATAAGAAATAGAATAAAAATATATCATTCCCATGATAATAATGATAATTTTAACTTTTTTATTTTTCAATAAAAAAAATTTGATTTTTGATATTCCTTCCACTAAATATAGAATTATTTTTCCTTATCACTGTGTACATGTTATTTGGTTTCACAATTCATATTATATAATTAGGACATGTCCCATATTATTTATCTTCTCTATTACACATTAGGTACGAATATCTAATTAATTCCATATTTCTTTTTAAATGTTATAAATGAAAAACGTTGAACTGGTATGAAGGAAAATTGTGATATACTATAATAACTGAATAAAAGATATGGGTTCCCCTACTTTGGTTCTTGTTGTGAGTATTTTATTTTAAATATATATATCAATATTAAATAATGTCATGTAATTGATTTTCGTTTTAAATTTCACTAGGGATCCCAAAACTAGGTCCCAATTATTCTTTAATGAGCCTAGTTATACTGGTTCTTAGGTAGACGATGTAAAGTGGGTGCTACTGGTGCTACGTGCACCACCCGGTCTACCCGATAACACTATGTCCCTTCCTATGATATTCTATCTTGGACACCTTCTTATCACACAATTTCTTTAGAGGAACTAGGGATATTTTCAATTCTTATGATTTCACCACTATTTTCATATGATCCTTCACACATTTTTCTTCTATTGGATGATGGCTCCTACTCTGCATCCATATTATACATTTCTACGGTCATCAACACTATATTATTTTCTTTCTACTTATTTAACCCCAACAATCTATGGGAATTCTACATAAACATATTCTAGGAAACATTCTAAGTCTCCGATGTAAACATTAGATCCCAAACTATTTTTATAGGTTGGGATTATTCATACCCTTGGGATTCATCTGTACCCACACGTCATAAAACCTCATTTCTATTTATGGAATCCTAGTAATTATTTTTACCATAACTTAATCTCATTGTGATATGTATCAATATAATATTTTTTTCCTTCAAAGATAGATCTTCCACTAGGTAGCATGGGTATACATGAATTCTTGTATTGTGGAACCTTTATACACTCTTGATGGTTATTAATAACGAGGAAAATCAAATGATTGCAAAAATAAGCAAGAATGTTGTAGAATTATGATGATTCTTTTTTGATAGTCTAACATCAGTCCTATCAGTACACTCAACTAGAGACACCATCCATTCGAAGTATCATATAATAAATGGGAAAAATTTATATATAAAAAGTTACTATATTTAAAGTTATATTGTTATTTTATTTATAGGAATCAATATTTTGGTTTTATCTTTGTTATAATTTTCGTGATACTGAGGTTGTGAGGATAACATGGCTCATGGAATTTGGAGAGGAGGAGAGAGAATATATTCATGATTTGTATAGTGGATATCGTTCCATATTTGGAAAATATTTAGGGGCCACACTTATGATGAATGTGTATCCTATACCACATTCTCTGGAAATTATTTATTACTGAAAGTGTTTTGAGGTCATGGTATTAATAAAATTTATGGTTTTTGAATCAATGATACCATTATTTCCATTAAAAATTGGTTTTTTATTACTGAAAATTCACTTTTTAGAAGTGTGAACAAGAAAAAAAATACATGGATACTATTAAAAAACATAAAACTATGTGTTGGACTACGATGATATAAATGAGAGGAATAAGGTAAGACACTCATTTATAATTTTTCTATTAAAAAAATATGAGTAAATAAGTTATACAATTTTAAATTATAATGATTCATTATAATTTTTTTAAAACATGTAAATTTAATAATTTTAATGTTTGGGATATGTTAATTATATCCTTATTATAGGGATGTTTAAAATAGTGTTTACCAATGAATATTTTCTTATATAATCACAAATAACTCTTAGTCTTGTGTGGATGTTATATGTGTTGGTTAGGATAATATAGGAAAAGAGAGTGGGGTGCCTCTTATGATGTTAGTGGAATGTTGTTTTTGGTTAATTCTTATGATATATGTCCTTAATATCAAACATGTCTAATAATATTAAAAACATAAAACCAATTAGAAACATAATTATTCATAATGATCGAATATAAATTAGTTGAAATTTAATACAACAAACCTTCTATTAATTAATCATTATCATTGATGATTGATGGTTATATGTTAAAGGAAATTAATATGTTATTGCATCATAAAGTAATCCAACAACATTGAAATATTGAAATAAAATTATAATGATCAATTGGTGTAAGATTCATATTCTTTATAATCTCTAAATGGGATTAATGTATGTTAAAACAAACCTTTTAATTGTGTCTATTATGATTACACCACCCACATATATTATCATGAGATTTTGTGTCATCCACTCTTGAAAGTATCTCCTTAAATTTTATTTCTTATTCTTGTGGAAAATATTGTTTTTATTTTTCACATTCACTTTCTATTGTATTATCTATATTAACTTTGATTTATAATTTTTCTAGATAAATGATCATGTGGTCTTTAGTATCGTGGCATGCTTTCTTGGAAAATTCACATGGATTATCATGATTTTCCTCCACGAAACGAATACATATTTTTTTGATTATTTGATTCTTTCTTTTGAATCAATATAATTCCATCCATTCAAGCACTCAATGCTTATTAAAAATAGTTTTGAAATTTTTTATTCTTCCATAATATAACTATCTTATTTTTTTTAGTGAAACATTATTCATAGCCATCTTGGGTGTGTTATGTGTGATAAATTTCTTTTTTATATAACCCATAGATTCCTTATGATAAATTATTCTTAAATTATTATTTTGGGGCATTATATTTTATATTTTATTTGTCACATTCATGGATTAAAATGACATGAATTAATCATTAAAATAACTACCATGATTTTATTTCATACAAAATTAATCCTAGTAATGATATTTTTTTGGGAAAAATAGATTTTTATCCTTTTTATTTTTACTTTTATTCAACGAATTGTTTATTAAAAACACTATTATTTTGGTTACTAATTTGGGAATAGATTCTAATAAATTTTATGAAATCCTCCATTAAGGAAATTATTGGTTCCCCATAAAATTTAAAAATCATCTCAATTTTTTAAATTTTTACTTTATAACAAATTCAATAATTAACATAAACATAACTTTCTTGAGTGGATGGTACCTTTTTATTTGATATTTCAAGAGGTTGATCATTAGATGATCTAAGTCCATTTTGTAATAGGATATAGGTATTTTAATATCGAATTCAATTAAAACACACATCATAGAATGTAACCCCAAACTCCCAACACACGTAACCCAAACACACCATCCAATCTTCTAGTTTTTTATGTGTATTTACTATTAAACCATTCATTTAATAAAAGAATATACTCATTAAATTTGGACTAATTTTTATTAAACGAATAATAAAAAACAAACACTTCCGAATATCAAACTAAATTCTATAAAAATATAATATTATTTTTTATCACAATTATTAATAGTTAAAACAAAAAATATTTCATTTAAACATCAATTCAAAACCAAATTAATTCACCTCAATCATTTCCACAGTGATTAAATTATATAAAAATTTTATTTTTTCTTATTCTATTTAATTAATCACTATAAGCATGGTTACAAATAATTATGACAGTCAGAAATTTTTTTTGAACCTGATAGATAGAATGAAAATTTTAATATTTATATTCTACACTAGAACTAGTTTTTCAGGCCAAAAAACTTTAATTAAATTATTTAATCGTTAAATAGTGCCTGTAAAATATATAATCTCATGTTCAATAATGTATAAAATATTATGTTTCTAATGTCAAACAATAAACAAAATATGAACAGGGATGGGAGCTATAGATCCTTTAAGAACACAATGAACCAACAACCCACCAAACAAGAATTATAAGAAAGATGATTAGATTTTTAAAGGGACCAATATTATTCCATTCTTATAAAATTATTGTTTAATGTAATATATCATTATGATATAAATAAATTGATAAATAAATTTCAAATTAAACTTATAATAGTAGAGAATTTAAAAAAAATCTTATAAGATAATGAGAGAGTTTATGAGACTCTATGGTAATAAATAATAAACAATATATGAGAAATCATGGGATAATTTCTGTATAGATTATAGAATGTAAACCATGTATATATGTTATTCAAACTGAATAATAATATAAATCATGTAAAATATCTTTTAAATGTCAACATTACACATAAAGATTTGAAAAATCATTATAAATCATTAATGATCATTAACCCTTAAAACAACACCATTAAAATAGAATTTCTAACAAATCAATATGATTTATTGTAATTTATTCTATAATTGACACCTTTATAAACATAAGAAACTAGTCTATAAATTTACCCCTTTAAATCACATGGAATGATTATTAAATAATAGATAAAAATATATACATAACATAAATTCAATAAAATAAAACATCATAAAAAATTTTAGTCAACTTAAGAAATTTATTAAATCACACAAATATTTTTAATCCACAACATAGATAATTACCTCTACTATAGTTAGATAAACATAAAATAATTTCACATGTGTTCTCAACACTATTCTATAAGAAATCCTTTTAGCACATTACACTTTCAATTATTATCTAATGTCATATCATGAAATTTAAAAAAAATTAAATTCAAGTGTTTGATTCACTATAATAAATGAGTGTAATGAATTATAAGCTTAATGAATTTCTCATACACTTAAATCAATGTGTGATACCATTCCTCATATGGATTTGATGTATAATTACTACTCTAATTACCAAATATCAATTATCTTCTAAGAAATAAAACAAAAACATGAATTAAAAATTAAAAGAGGCTAAGCCTTTTTTTCATTTACCTAAACCATATGTAAAACAATATACACACAATTTAAACCTAATATTTTTTAAAATATTCCATGAAGATATAATTTTAGTTTAACATATTGTCATTAAAACTAAACAATAAGATTTTTTAACAAAATAATAACATATACAATTAATCAATGCACCATTTTAACATAAACAGACACTAATATTTGGTATACTCTATCATCATTTTTCCTAAATAAAAAAATAACCTTGATTTTCCCTATTTTAACCCTTTTCAAATTAAATCATAAAATCATAGAAAAAAATATGAACACATCTATCAAACATTTCAACATTCAATTTTAATATATTATACATGTATTTAATATTGATTACTTATTTCTATAAAGATATTTCATTTCCAATATTTTATCATTACATTGCCCTAATATTCATATCAATAATATATAAAAATAAGAACCATTGAAATAAAAATTATGTTAATATATCAAATATTTATTTAATTAGATTATAAATTCACCTAATTTTTTATATATAATTTATTTTGTTAACCAAATCATTTAATAAAAGAACATAGTAATCAATAATTAATGAAATGCATATTTCATAATTGTGTATATTCATATTATTTTAGCTAATAAATTCAATATTGATAAAATATATTCAATTATGGTATTCTACATTCAATGTTATTATATAGAGAAGTTTTTACTGTTGTTTGTCATGTGCCTCATGAAGAATTGTTTTTCTTACGGAGGTATAATAAAGTAAAACAAATGGTAAACTAAATTAAACGACAACATATTACAGGTTTTATTTTGGATATCAAATTTTAATAACTATTTTTATCTAAATATTCCATTTATATTTGTAATATTGTGCTTTATAGAGTATAGATGAGTAGGAAGCAGGAAATTTTTTGCCAAATGATCTTTTACATCTGGTTTAAGGATATGAGAGCCATGTAAGAGTATGCTGTTGACTAGGGACATGTATTTTACTAAAAAAATATTTTCCCACTTTAGGTGTAATTCATGGTAGCACCGAGTTCTAAACAACCAATGCATGGGCCTCACATTCTCAGGAAAACAAAATAGAGGCCAAAATGGTCATACAAGAGCAATAACAAAATCTATGGTCCAAAGATGAATTTATGAAATTTATGGAAATATTACTTCCATCACGTTAACTAGATACATATATTGAATGTGATTCATATTTGTTGATGATACATATGTTATATTATGCCTCAAGTTGTTTTTCTAGAGGTGGTTTTGATTATGATGATGATCCTGGAGATAGAAATGGTGATGGCTATGGTATGGATGATGATGAGGATAATGTAAAGGATGTAGATAAGGAAGAGGTATGGATAGAGATGATAATAACGGTGTGTATAATGGTTTTAATGTTTATGGTGATGGGGGAGAGATTGATCCTTCAAATTTTTACTGATAGTTAAGACATTTGATGCTTTCAGATTTGTTGTGAATGAATATATGTGATGTTTTAAATGTGTACAATCACTGGTTGAATGAGTAAATTAGTTCCTTGAGTTACCTTAGTTTTTATATTGGTTGGTGATTATTGGGTCACCTATTTGGTCATTTCTAAAGGTGATTGACCAAGGTGATGGTGCTACTGTGATTCAAAAAATTTTGTGCTTTCCTTTGTGGCGTTTTATCATAATGATAACATGAGTAAATTAATATAAATGAATTTTAATAGTTGAATTAATCATACAATATTCATTATATAGACTGTATTAGTTTGATGAATTTCTTATATTTTTTAGAGTATTTTTAGGTGTTTTATTCATTTTTTGAATACTCTATATTTTATTGCAGTGTTTTTTCAAGTGTTGGTGCTTTGGACATTGGAGGAGAGGCTGTTTTCTGTAATGTTAGAGTTTCTTTTGGAAAATGAGTGGGGGTATTATTTCTAGAATGGTGGAGTACTATCTTCCAACTGTTTCTAAAACATTGATATTTTTTTGGGCTGAAGAACTATTCTAATGGTTTCTAAACCAATGGTATAAATGTTTTCCAACAATTTACACAATACATTGGTATAGAATACTTTACACTGTCCTATAAAAACAGTTTTCCAAAAACCATTTGTATAGGACTATACCCACACTATAACTCCCAATGGTTTGAAAAATGTTATTATAGGATATTCCAATGGTTTTCCAACCTATACTAATGGTTTAAGTATATTTTTATAGCCTATTTTAGCAGCTATGACGCATATTTTACCAAGATGCTGGTAAATTTTTATGCAGCCAATGTGATGAAAAAACATATTCAAAAGTAATACCCCAACCAAAAATTTGAAGAAAACAACAATAAATTTCACTCAAATATTATGACAAAGATCTAACTTCATTTAAATTTAGAATCATTATCAGTTAGATGAAAAAGAATTTATTTCCCTCTCTATCATAGAAGTATAGGTAGTCTTCTAATTTTTACACAATGTTCTTGTGTATGTGGTGTTGACAATATGGTATATCATGTTGTCTTTAACCAATTTATGAATGAATCCACTACCCTTATCATGATCCAACTCCCATTATTCTTAATACATTCCTTCTTCCTACTGGTTATTAAACATTAATAGATTCATTCAGTTGAAAAAATTCATATCCATCATTTTTAATCGCCACATATGGTAGTTTTTACCATTCAATGTATCATCCATCTTTAATTATCTTCAATAATTTATCTGAATAAAATCCAAACACCATGACACCAGATTTTGGGGAAGATAGACAAGTGTAGAAAATGAAAAGAAAAACAAATGTGAACACATAATTAGATAAGAATTATTTCCCTTCAACCAAGAATAAAAAATAAACCCGTATGCATAATGAACAAAAAACATGTACAAAAATATAAATAAATTCACTATTAATTTTTAATTTAGAAACCACATGAAGGGAAAGAAACAATTCCAATTCTAGAGTGAATATATAACTTATAATCAAGGGTACAGGGAAGAATCTCTAAAAGATTAGCAGGATCTCAAAAATAATACTATGAAAAAATAAAAAAAATCAATGGTAGAAAGTAGATGTAGTTATAAATTTTTCTAAAAAAAACAATCCAATAAAGAAACCAAAATAAATGTGGTTGACAGAAGTAGGTGTTCACTATCATAATAAAAGTATCAGTTGAAATACACTATGACGGGATCAAGGATCACTATAGTTGATAAATAATTTGTCTAAAATAATTTCTTCAGTTTCTCATGAGGATGCCACTACGTAAACCCTAATATCACTAAACCAAGAATTAATAGAGAGATCCTCACCTCCACAAAAAATTTATTCCTCCCTAAAAATCATAGTACTCCCTATATAACATATTTTTTCCCTATTTTAAAATTTTCACGTGTAGTCTCCACGTGACAAGAATCCCGACAATTCTCTTGCACATGTAAATGGATCAAGATTTATTTTTATGAACTAACACATCAATATGGAATGATCAATAGATATATTTATGGGATCGACATTTATAATATTAGGAATCATCAATTCCTATGACATCATCATCATTATTGAGCAAAGAATCATCGATATTTCATTGTTGTGAAAAAAAGCATAATCTTAGTACTTGCATTAGCCACATTGGGTTTTCATGTACTTAAGCGGAAGGCTCATGAATTACTCAAAATCAACTAATAATCTTGTGTATGTTTTAGATAGTGGTATTTTTAACATGGTTTATTATTTTATTCATCTTACATTCTCAACATCACCATGGATCTTGATTGAGAATTTATTGGTTGATGATTATTCAGATTACATTATCAGGGAGAATAACTGGCGAATCATATACAATCAGTTGAAATCAATTTAAATCATTTCCAGCTAGGAATTCCCTTCAGTGTCCTATAAAACCTGATTTTTACCATATGGATCATAACATTTAGAATCAATTTTTCTAGTTTATTCCTCCTCCCTTGAGATACCCAAATATATATATGTAATGTGACTTATCATCATTTATAATTTCTCATACATATATTAAAATTTACATTGTAAAGGAAATAAAAAAAATATTGTTATTTGATTTCTCATATAGATATAAATTTGATGAAAATTATTATACAAAAAAAAAACTAGATATATATTCTTTTATATGAAACATAGTTATAATTTCTCTTACATAGAAATATACTTCATCATATAGACCATAAAGAATTAATATTTTGGGGAAGAAACTAATTATTTTTGGAATTCAAAAATTTATCATAAGGATAATATATCAATAACTCATTACATCATATAATAAATAAAATTATAAATTTTCAATAATGAATTAAATTGAATTAAAAATTTAAATATAATTCTACAAAATAAAATCCATGAAATCAAAAATATAAATCGACATAAAAATAATTAAAAAATATTTAAACTCATTAATCATGAAACTTGAACATTAATAATTCATCACCTATATCACAAAAAAGGAAAGTTTAATTTAATTAATAAGAATGTAAAATATTATATGAAGAAAGGATGTTCATAATAAATCATGAATTCCAAAAAAAATTAAAATATTATTGAAATTGAAATATCACTATATTTATTTTATTTCAAACAATATTTTAAAAAATAATAAATAATACTTTTTTTTGAATAAGAGGTACTATAAATGATGAAGATCTACAATCGTACATAAATAGAGCCATGAAGGGAAATTGTCCTGCCATAGCTGGTTGACATCGAAGGGGCCTGAGGCCGTAAGCTGGTGGGATGCATTGTTTCCTTCCCATTTGGTAAAGGAGAAGGTGCAATAAGAGAAGCCTTGGCTAAGTGAGCAGATTCTCCTGATGATGAGGCCAAAATGATGGAGTCCAGCGTCATGGTGGTTAACAGCATTGATAATAGTAAGGCAGTCAGACTCAATGATGATATCATCCCATCCACTTTCCATAGTGAGCGTCATCCATGCAAGGATAACATAGGCTTCCGCTACTGCAGGTTCCCATAGGGCATGATGTAATTCATATTTTGCTACAATGATCTGTCGTAGATGATTTCGAGCCAGATGGCTGAGAGCAACTGGCACATCTCTGGGGAGAGTAGCGTCCACGTTAAGCTTACGCCTCCCTTCTGTTGGGGGGTCCAGTGAGGGGGACAAGAGGGGGTAACACCTGGCATACAATGTTCTTTTTGGTCCTTCGATCCCTTCATCCATGAAATTTCTCGTTCATTCCAGAAGTTAGAGGTTTTATTGATGTTGTGGAAAAACGAATTGTTGTGCCGAACCCAAATGATCCAAGACAAGGTGCAAAGAAAACCAGAAGTAGATGATGAAAAAGAGGAGCACCAATGCATCGGAAGATCGGGGAGGTCAGATGCAGTGTCTAGGGAGGTCTCCAAAGCTGGTCCCCATTTATTCCAAATTTACATAGCTCCTGGGCAGTTAATGATGGTGTTCCAAGGAGTTTCTTGGATATTCGGGCAGAAAGGGCTAGACTCAGCACTGGACATGTGACGAAAGGAGAGAAGGTTCATTGTAGGGAGGGTGCCTGTGCATACCTTCCACCAGAAATGGAGGATTTGTGGGGGGACATTGAGCTTCCAAACCACCTTCGATGGTCCCTCATAACGGTCAAGAGAGTGGATGTCAAGAGCCAATCTGTACCAAGATCTCACCGTGTAATCGCCTGAGGAATCGTTGGTCCAGAATAGATGGTCAAGGCCTGCATCAGAGACCCATATGATACTGAGGATAATTCTTTGGTCTCTTTCATTAAACTATGATTGGATCTTTTCCCTACACCACCCTAAACCTTAGTCTGAAACGAGGCAATCAACCGTGGCGTCTTCAAGACCTGGTTGGGCAGAGGATGTGGCCTGCATACCATCCTTATCAATAAGCCAAGGGTCGGTCCTGATGTGGACAGATGATACATTTCCAATCCTCCAGCCCAACCCTTTTTCCAGGAGATTGCGGGCCCCCCAAATACTTCTCTAGAGGACGCTTGGTCAGGGGCCAAGAAAAGAGCCAAGGAAGTCCGTGTGGGGAATGTATTTGGCACGGAGTAGCTGTGCACATAAAGATGATGGGCGGTAAATAAGATGTCATCCTTGCTTGGATAAAAGATCATCATTGAACCAGAGAAGATTTCAGAATCCCATCCCTCCCACTGACTTGGTTTTGAAGAGTTTCTCCCATGCCAACCAGTGGGGTCTATTCCTTACCTCATTTTTCCCCCACCAGAAGTTGGTAAAATGTAAACTATCCATTAATTAACAAATTTTCTGATATGCTACTATCAAAATATCACTATAATAATATGGAAAACCTATTAAAATAGGGAAACATAAAACTCTCAAAAACATAAGATACATTTTGTGCTCAAAAAATTAAAGCCTCAATATTCATGGAAATGAATAATTCTGAATACTGAAAAATAGAATATCCATAAAGAAATTTTTTTAGATCTGTCTTCCCTCATAGACACTCTGATGTAAAAAATGTGATTTCCAATAAATATTTAGATATTAAAATGATTCAACCAAATTTATTAGTGAGAATAATATATAAAAACTAATAAATATAGAAATCCTTTGTAAAAAAATAAAAAAATAATAATGAATGTCTGTCATAGATTAGGTTTTTTATTTCATAGTTAGCTTGGAAGTATATCTTAGGATTATAATTCAAATAAAAATATTTAAACTCAATGATAATTGTATAAAATTTATTCATTGGATTTTCCTTTACATTGGAAAATAAAAATTATATTATGAATAAAATTGGTTCATTATTAAAATCATGATTCTCACTATCTGATAATAACCGTTAATATTAGGATATTTTTTTGACCCATTGAAAATGAAGGTAAATCATGAAAAAAATTATCAAAATTTTTTAGGTGTTTTGATGTTTACAATAAAGAATAAATATTAACACTATTTCAATTACCCCACACAGAAGACAAAAATTATCCCAAATATAGAATTTTATGATGGATGGAAGAACATATAATATTTTTAGATCATAAATATTAGGACATATGGAATGTGAGTTTCCTTTTTTTAGAATTTAATCTTATTTCAAAAAAAATTATCTATATAATTAAACAACTAATTCATGCACGTGATTTACATTGATATAAAATTAGGATATTTAGAATAAAACAAAGGACATTTAGAAAATATCAGGTTTATATTTTATGTTTGAAAATGTTCTTCATAAGATGTAAAAAGCGGTACTGGAAGACAAAATTTCTTAAAATAGAAATTCCTAAAAGTAATACAATAGTTTTTTGTAGAATAGAATAATTAAAAATGAATAATTTATTTAAATACTCCCCTAAATAAAGATAATTAAAATTTAAAATATAATATATTTTCCCATATTTTTTATGTGAAATACCCTGTATTTTCCAATATTATACTCCTCATGTGTGGAAAATGATCACCATTCAGTTCCAACATATTAAAAAATTAAAATCATTGGATGCGTTTTATAAGGTATGGATCAGGATTCTTCAAAATTAATCTCCATATATTTACCTGAAAATAAATTGGTTGGTGCTCCAGTGAATTTTCACAATCAGTGCCTCAATCATTGATCATTAGAGAAAATCATAATTATAAATAATTTTATACGAAATATATTTAGTCATATTCACAAACAATATAAATGTTAAATTAATATAAACAACTTGTGTTAAATTCCCAAAAGCATAGAAGTAATAGTCTTCAATCTAACTCAATAAAATATTTGGATTATAACATAGATATAATATCAAAGTCATTGGGATTCCTCTGAAAATAATGTATAACCATATGTCCATTAACTAATAAAGTTATATTCCTCTCTCTAATTATTTTAAAATACCTATTAATAATCTCTCCCATGATATTGAAGGGGACCTTCCATTTGTTCTTGATCTTAAATATGGAAATTTTAAATATGAAAATATATGTAGGACCCTCTAAGAAACCTTCATGAATCTATCATTAATAATGGAAAAATGAAAATATTTTTTTATTTCTTCATAAATCATTGAATTCCTATAATAAAATCACATAATTTCTCTCATCTCACATAACACTAATATCCTCTTATTAATAATATACATGGAGTCTTAGTTTATGGATTTTACACCCTAATAGATCTTTTTATATGCCTTTACAAGAAAATGAAATGTCCTACTAAATAGAGGTCAATATTGAGACATCCCTATGGGGGCTTTATAAGTAGTCATCAAAGCCCAAAAAGCATCATCCATCCTAACAAAAAAACCCATCATAGAATTAGACACTATTTTCATGAATATCTACTACATTTCACTATTTTATATTTCTAATTTCTTATACTTGTATGTATGATATGTCATAATAATTGTGTGAGAACATCCATATATTTAACTAAAATATTTTATTTTTATATTATTAATATAAAAACCAATTTATGTCATGAATTATTTGGGGAATAAAATGTGAAAAATATATTATTATTTTGAATATTTAATAACACTACAAGAATGATTGTTTGAAAGTTTCACTAATTATAACTACATAGAAACATATTTTATAGAAACATAGATGTACTAATTACAATAATATGTGTGAAATAATACCATAAATTGTAGACTCCAAACATAAATAATAATAAAATATAAAATAAATGTATGATGTAACTATTACTTCCTGAAAATGATTCAAACCATCTAACACCTATAACATCCTGTAATAAACCTCTTAGTATCATTCAACAATATTTTCTCATTAAAATATGGATGGATGACTTTTTATGTAGTAATCTCACCCCCATGGTGTCCACCCCAGGGAAATGTTTAAAATATCTCAATTATAAAAATCATATCCACCTCAGTAAAACATATCCAAATGATACAATCAATACATCTCTAAATATATTAGTATCTTCCAAAAGGTAGGAGTTTAATGAAAAATGTACTATTTTCCTTTAGTTTTTTTGTGTTTATGGATGAAACATACAATAAGGAAACATTCATACATGATAGAGAATGTAGATTACGTTAATAAAACTGAAAATAATTTATCTTCATAAATCATAAAATTAATATCTATTCATTCTTTAATTTCAGTAATAAGTAACCATGAAAAGTCCTCTGAAATCAAATTTCATATTCCTTTCATATCCTAAATATCTATGTAAAATTAATATGACTGAACGGTATAGCTAATAAGTATAGTTTTGGATTCAACCATGGTAAAAAGATATTTAATATTAGAATAATCTATGAAAATTATAACTTTAGACACTATTAAATATAGCCTAAAATTATCGAGAGAAATCATGAAAGAAACCATATCATTTTTTGTTGTAGAATAATTATTTTGAGCATTATTAAAATATATAATCATATAGTAAATAACCTGTTGATTCATATCATTTCTTTTCCCAAACACTACAACTAAACTAAAATTACAAGTACAACATATTACATGAAAATTCAAATTCTAATCCAGGGAAGAAATAATTGGTGAAGATTTAGGTTTGTCTTTTAGTAGATTAAATGATTCTAAAAAAACCTCACCAAACACAGTTGGTGTTTCCTTGACTAGAAGTGTGTAAATGGTCTTATTAATTATTGAAAAATCCTTGGAAAACCACCAATAGAAACCAAAATTCAATATGATAATTATAATTCCTTTGAACTTTTATATAAGAATAATTTATTAATGTTGTTATTTTTATAATTTTCAACCAATATTCCCACTTTAAAAATCTTACGACAAAATACTATAACAAAATTAACAATACATTTACAATTCTCCCAATTTAATATAAAATTGGTTTCATATAACCACTCTAAAATAATTTATAGGATATTAAGATAAATTTAAAAATTGTTCATGATAATTGAAAGGTCATCCATACACACATTAATGATTCTCTTAGTCATATAAGGATACATTTTCATCACACACATTTAAATGGTGGTAAGATCTCTGAAATATCTAATGATATTTCTCTGGTAAAAATAATACCCCAAGGCGGATGTGTAAGTAGAATTTTACTTATTTTATCAAGCAATAAAAATATGTTCAGAACTAGAATATCCATACTGAGAAAGAAAGGAAATTATTTCCTTAACATAACTCAAGTATTTGACACGAAAATGTAATTGGATGGAGATCATTTTTAATGGAATAATTATCATTCCTATAATAAATTGATACCCTACACAAGGTGGGTTTTCTAAACTAGAAGTTTTTTTTTATTTTTTTTCATTATAAATTACAATAAAATCTCCATTCCTAGGGATAACCTATAAGATGATCACCCAACATATAGCTTAAATAGGATAAATCAATCTAGTATCTAACTAATTTATTATATCGGATATAATTAATTATTTCATGTTTATATTTATCTGCACTAGTTCTAACCATTTTCTTATAAATATGTTCGACTATAATTCTATATATATAGTATGAAAGAATAATTCTGTTAATATAATATATGGACCAACCAATGATAGTTTTATTCATTATGTATACCTTAAATAGACATTCATCAATAATTTGACCAATACTAGATGATATGATAACATATATGATTGATTTTTAACCCAGAAAAGAATATTTTATGTGTGATGAACGTGGTTTGAGATAAAAAAATGGGGTTTTATTCACTAGAATGAAGACTCCTGGGATTATAATGTCTATAGACCTCGAGTTGACTTTTAATGAAAACACTATAGATCATTTGTTACTCATTAATAAATTATTAAACAATACATTATTCATTACTATAAATAATGGTTGGGTAAAGGGTATTCTCTAATGAAAACTCATCTTAAGTCTCTAATAACTATCCCAAAAACTGATCTACTGGTTACATCTATTTAATTGATTCAATGAAAGTTTCAATGATTGAATGTCCATAAATAATTACATAAATAATTATCAATAATTCATCCATTTTTTCATCAAAATTTTCTTCTTATTTTAAAAAGTTGTATCTTGAATAGATTCTATTTTTTTAATTTTCATTAGTTCTTTTATACATATTAAATTCTTGTTCCTCTTTAATTAATTGATAATAAATTTATACTTTGAAATATTCATAAAAAATCTTTCAATGAATATAAAATGCCTACCAATGATGATAAGACCTTCCTTTTCACACTCCAGGTCTTACATGAGAATATGAATAGGAATACATAACTTCCCCAATTAAAAAAAATCATTAGAACATCCTATTTGGTGTGTAATGGAATGGTCTACCAGAAAAAAGCAATATTGGTGGGATACATTACACTTATTCTCAGTTATTAAAACAAATAAAATGGTTTCAAATTTTTACACTCTCTATGTTCACTCAAATAGTTAAATAGAAGACTATCCCCTATGGTTTGGGTATGACGATGGTTCTTATAAATATAAGTTCTTGATGTATCCTATTTTTAAGGGAAGCCCTATAATCTAGAAAAAAATTTATTGATTATTATTCCAGATTATTTTTATTATAGTATATTTTCTTCAATGACATAGAAGTAGATTGGATATGAAATAACTCATTAAAGAAATGAATTTTGGAATGAATTTTCTAAAAAAGATTAAGAAAATTAATTAATTTTTTATAATTATTGTTATTTTTAATCATTTTAGAGAATGAAATGGTTGGGGTTATATTCATATAAAAATTGGCATAACCTCAAAAACATCGTTTCTTTTTTCATCACATTTTTAATTTTTTTTCTTTAGTCTTTTTAATTTTTAATATTAAATAGAACAACATATTTCAATGTGATTATGGTTGTAATTTATAGATTCCTATGTTTTGGAATATCTGTTTTAATGTTTTTCGATTTAAAATTAATTTCATTCTGATTTGTTTCATTTTCTCACCTACATTTATCTATTGAGTATGACAAGAGAGTGAGGGCTACAATAATTGAGGTGTATATGCCAAATCCAAAACTGATTCAAAATTTAACTCAAAAATTTTACATGATTTATTGAAAGTGAATTTATATTAATTGTATAATCCTTATGAAAATAAGAAGTGGTCAAAAAAATCATTTATATTTATAAAAAAATTTAAAAAAATTATGAAATATATATTATAACTCTTATAACATAATTAAATAATATATATAAAAATATGTTTCTAGACTTTTAGGATTTTATTTTACTATAATCATCGAGTTTGAAAAAATGGTTGTGCCTGAATTGATTATTTTAGCCCTATAATTATTTAAAAAGGTGACATAACCATAATATGTTTATTTATTTAACTAAATTCAACGTTTTCTCTACAAATGTGCCTCAATAGACAATAATTAATGTGTCATATTTCTTCATTGATTTTAATCAAGATAATATATTACTAAAAAATTAACTAAATGATGTTTATGTTACCCATATTACCTTGGGTACACATTAGTTAGTAAATAATCATTTTAAAATTACAATTTTCATAGCGGTCATTTTTCAGAAATAATGTATAGGGAGATAATTTACTTCGGTCTTCAATGTCACAAAATCTTTTAATAACATTAATAGATTAAATAATCTATTTCTTTCAATAATTATACAATTTTCCATGAGAAACACCTTTATGTATAGTAATTTTTGAATTACTTTATAAGATATCCCATTATGGGAGAAACAAAAACCTATTTGACCTTTTCATGTTTTATTAAAATCCAAAATATTATTTATTTTTTCATTAACATGTTTACATTTAGAAAGATAATTTTTAAGGTCATTAATGTTATATTCGAGATTATAAATATTTAGATGATTTTTTAATTTCATTATGAGATATTGTATTTAATTGTTGATAACATCCATTACATTTTATGATTATAATTCCCTTAAATAACATTTTTATAGTATCACTTGGGTTATAAATGTAATGAATCTATTTGATGAAAACCATATTAAATTTGAGTTATGGAATATTTTAATTCATTATAATTAAAGTACATATTGGATAATGGATTGGAAGAGATTTGAGAGTAATGACAATAATGAGGAGAATATTAGGATGAGGAGGAAATGGGAATGTGACTACTAACCTTGATGTCTTGTCCAATATGTTCTTTAAGACAATTTAGATATTGTTTACATTATGCGGATGAAAATTTTTCGTCCATGTATTCATCATAGGTAATCCATATAGATAATTTACAATCCATTCTATAATTTTTAACTTTTTTGAGATTTTTATTAAAGACATGGCAATATTATTTAATAGAACCTTTTATTTCATTTATATAATATAACTTTTGGTCCTTACCAATGATTTTAATTTTTGGATCTCTGGTTGTTGTTATTTCCCTTAAGAAATATATTTTTAGAAAATAGAATATTTTACAACATAAAATTCTACTTGTTCATTGTTAACATCATTTATCACCATGGAAATCTTGAAATATGGGGATTTGTTGGACCACTTTCCCGATTGGCCTTTCATCATGATTTCATATTTCATTAAGCAGTTAAACAGTTACTCTACCTCCGTCTTTTTCATATCATATAATTATTTTTTAAATATCAAATTTAGAGAATATGATCTCGGAAACACCCATAAGACATTCATTAAAAGGGATTCTATATATAAATCATTTTAGATGAACATAATCCATTGAAAATTTCTTTACATTTTTTAAAATATTTTGTAATAGATACATCATAATGCATAGTAATGGTTTAAAATTCTTGATGGTGTATATATATAAATATATTATATGTTGTCCTTGACATTTTTTTTCATTTATGCGCAACATAAATAATTTGTTATATATTATACACTTCTTTTGATGTGGAAACACGTTAAACTCATTTATATCAAGTCCACAATGTATGTAATTCATAACATTATTTCAATATTTAAAATTATTCATTACTTCGAGAGTTTATATTTTCTTAGATTATTTTATAGTGTATATAATCATGCATTATCATATTTCATATAGGATAAAAGACAATACCAAGGAAATTAGACATCTAATTATTCGATTCCAAGTAATACAACACCATAAAAAATAAATCATGATAATTATAATTATATTCAATAATAAAAAAATCGATTTTTAACCCACTATTGATTTAAAAAACTGAAAATAAACAAAATTTTGAAAAACAATGGTTTTTGATAAAAAACATTTAGATTACTTTAATATTAATTGTTGGTATTAAAATAAATGATCTTCAAAAAAATAAATCCATCCATTAATAATATTTATGATTCAATTATTATGGAATGATGGGTGATTATACCTTCTAAAAATTTAATGTGAGTAAAATATTTAATAATATAATTAAAGGATTTGGAAATTGTGAAATGAAAAAACAAATAGGTGATAGCTGATAAAATATTTCTTTGTTTATAAATATTATATGAATGCAATTAATTATTGGAAATTATTTAATATAAATTATGAATGTATGTGAGATTAATATTAACGATAAAATTATGTAAATGTAAATACATAAAAAACATTATTGATAATGATTTAGACTAAATCCTGATGTGGGCACCTAAATCACCACTTCTTGAATGAAGTGGTCTATATTATAAACACCTTGGTATCAATGGTGTCCAAGAACCATTCCATTATAATTGTGTCTTGTGATCACCCTCTTGACTTCATTTGCCAAGATGTAACTCTTTCCACCATATTTCGATGTGTGAACTACTAGTTAAAGGAATCCCGAGAAAGAGAGTTTACCTTTAGGTAAGTAGTTTACACACTACTGAAAATTCATTTTTATGGAGTTATGCATATTTGAGGAGGATAAAATTTGATAGAATAAGTTAGAGAGTAATGTGAAAATTGGTACATGAAAATTGGCTCTTGAGAGTATATAAAATGAAAATAGATTTACCATTTATGGAACATGAGAGAACATTGGTAACTCCTATAAATATTCTTGGTTATAAGATATTCTATTTATAGGATCTTAAACATCTCATTAATCTTATGGAATCAACAGGTGTATTTCACATTAAAAAAACTACAATAATGTCTATTTTAACAATATTAAAATTAATCCTTATTTCCACTATACGATGCCTCTCGATACTTAGTATCCTCTACTAGGTAGCCATTTTACTACCTAGAGGAGGAAAAATCACGAGGAACACCACTAGATAGCCGCTAATATCCATCAATGGGTTGATTGACATTAATAAGCATGTTTAAAATCTTGGGGATCCACTAGATGGTTGGTGCTCGTCCATCGGCTGGCTGATTAGATATCTATGAAAATTTTGCTTTTGGCTACAAGGAATTAACTAAACAATGCCATACACTCTGTATCTGGTTTTATATGCAACACTCCACCATCATTGTGGAAAAAATACACCTCTTTCTAAAACACTATTTCTTTATTCTATGTTGTTTCCATGGGTTTAAATAAAATAAATTTATGACTCTATAAAATTATTACGTATTTTAAGAAACTAAAAGATGAAATAGAATTTGAATCTTCAAATAAAATAAATAAAATAAAATATAACTGAAAATAAAGTGATAGAATGATAGGTTAGTGTTTGTGTAATTGAAAACTCCATGAGGGAGTGGTGAAATATCTGGAAAAATCACCCTTTATTTGTTAGATGTTTATCATCAAAATGTGAATTTTAATAATTTTCATGTTTAATTTCTATATTTAGTACTATTCTCAATTAATTTTTACAAGTGATAGGATAAGGTGCTCTACATGGTTCTAAATTCTGTCTATATAAAATAATTATAACACATGATGTGAGTAGTGTTTACTTATGGATTGAAATATTAGAGACAAAAACTTCTTAATCATTCCCTTTTTAGTGTATAGTATAATACATGTATTCTGAGAAAATTAATTTATAAATTTGGATATTTCATTTTATTGAATAGTTACCATGTTTGAGTTGCTGTTTATAGTATTATAACATGATCCAACGCAACATTAGGATAATTGTAAACCTTAATTGACTCCCATATTCATGTGTATGGGTCAAGTGGTTTCATGACGTTATTTCAAATCCACTAGGTTCTTTCACACGTAATCTGTGATAAGAAGATTATAACTATGGATGATAGAATACAAAAAATGGTCCCTCATTGAGATATTTATAATTTCCACATATGAAAAAATAAAATGGGATCTCATTTTAGATCTCTTGGAATATATTTTTTATTATTTCAATTCAAGGAATACAAGTTTGTAGTTTTATTATAATTTAAATGTTTTATGTTGATAACAAAATACTTTATACTAATGAAAACAAACAAAATGAAACATTTTATTCCTTATAAAACAAAATATATATGATATTGATGAGCTATGTATCAACTAAAACCATTTTTGACATATTGTAATATATTAATTTATGATACAATAAGGTTACATGATTTAAATCATAAGTGTTACACTACAAGTTCAAATTATTTAAAGATGAGACCAAATGATAATATTATTTTTTTGATTGTACCATTGAAGTCATGAGATCCATCTATGGAAATAGTGATGAAATAGAATATTTATTTATTATAAATAAAATCTTCTAAATATTAACACCTTATATTAATGATATAGTGTCAGGACTTAATGAAAAAAATATCACAGATATTTAAATTGATGATACACACATTGGATAGATGACTTATAAGACATAAATGAAAACATAAATACAATATATTGAAAAATTATAAAAAATTTCAATTAAATCCATGTAAAATTTTCAGTAATTTAAATTGAAACATAATAAAAAGTAGTTAGAGACGAATTTCTATCACTTATATCAATAATGTTCAAATGAGATAATGGGATGTATGATGGAATCCTATCATTAGAATTTTGTAACTGAGAAATGGTTGGGAACATCAAAACTGATTCCCAAAAAAAACTAGCAATGGGGATAATGATGATGTTGTATCAAATAATCCATGAAGGCATCCACAGAGGAAAACATTATGGTATAAAATCTAAATTGGAAGATGTTATAGAGATAAAATGTGATAATAAAAGGGGAAGAATGTGAAGAAATAATTTTTGATGTTGATGTGGTTGGATTATTCACATATTTATAATAGGTTTTGATGGACACTATCATATATAAAAAAACATAAATTATAGAAGAATATCTGTATAAAGGATTCATTAATCATAAAGTCAAATTTGAATAGGAATGTGTGGAGTTAGATATTCAATGATTGAAATCCCATAAAATTGATGTACAATTACTGTAAAAGTTATAATATAATGTCAATCATGATCCCAAATTTACCTAGCTAGAGAAATCGATGAAAAAACATGAGATTGATCAGTTAGTTTTTAGAGAAGTTGTTAATTTCAGGGTATATATTGAAGTGAAATAGAAAATGATTAATGATATAAATATTTTAAAATAATAGATGAAAAAATATATTAATACATTTAAGAAGATTATTTTTATTCAATTATAAATTTTTCAGCTAATGGAAATTTGTATGGGGACATGAAAAATAATCAATTTAGGAATCTCTCAGGCAAGGAGTTGACAAAAAGTACAAGAAGAAAAATATAGAAAATTTAAAATATCATAAAAATGAATAATCCAAATACTCATTGAATGAGTGGGTAATATGTGAAGATGAGACACATATATTATTGGGGCATAATATATAATATAAATGAAATAAAATAGTTTGTTATAGCTCAGAATCACCATGGTATTTTAACAGTCATGTAGTTATGCTAAACATGTAAATGTGTGGAGAGAAAGAAATGATAATTCCTATGATTTAATAAAATTAACATTCTATAAACATCTTGGTTTTAAAATTTCTTAGTGTATGGAATTAGAGAGTTATTTGAGAGGAGAAACTCATGGGATCTAAAAATATGGAATGGGTTCATTTCACGCAACATGAATACAACAATATTTTTTTTCATATTTTTATAAATTTTCAATATTTTGTAAAAAATCTATAACATATAGGGAATGATTAAATAAAAAAAAGTATTGTAATTTAAATTGATGGAGTTTTCTTGGAGAAACAATCATATGTGATTCCTTTGAAAAAAAAAATTCTAAATGGTGGGATATAACTATTTACCAACTTATTATGGCATGAAAATGTGGGTAGAGCCACTTTTGTCCCAAGTTAGCATAGAATATTTTATAAAAAGTTAATGAATGAAAAGGATACCATTATAGATATCTTTATAATATTAACACAAACTATAATCACTTATTTCCATAATAGAGAATGATCATCCAATATAACTAATAAAAATAATATCTTAATGAATATAAAGGTAAATGTTGAGGATAAAATCAAATTTAGTAATGATATATATATGATTATTAAGGGATATATAATGAATGGACTACAAATAGATGAAGTAAAGATTAAATAAATCTATTATATTTGTAGTCTATGACATATCCAATTTATTATTAGTCATATGTTTTAATATATACATGATTTCACATTAAATTTTAAATCTCTATCTTATTATAAGAAAAAATTGAGAATCTCATGATATATTGATAGGTAATTAATAAAATTTTAAACCAGAGACGTAGTATGGAAATAAATTTATCCTTTTAGTGGAAGAAGTATACATCATTATCTATATAAGGAAAAAATATATAAATAAAAAATCCTGTAAAATATTTAAAAATTTAATTCCTTGATTGATATTCAAAACAATATATTTAATTTAGAAAATAAATCTTATGATTGTGTTAGATTGAACTATTCATAAATTCTTTTGAAAAATGAAGACGAGGCCATAAAAACCTTTTGATATGATCAACACCAATGTTTTTGGACCCATAAAGATTCTAATAATGTATGGTGAAAATTATATCAATTTTTTTATTATTTTTTCAACAATTAGTTTCGTTAATAATATTTAGAACAATATTTTATTGATTCAATGTGTGAAGTGGTTTTTAAGAAGTGCTATGAAAAAAAATGGAAAAAAATCAAGGTTCTCTGATCTAAAAATGGAATATATTATACCTATGATGCGGTAAAAATTTATATTGAGAATTATACCATCAACCATGATGTGTTCATCAATGAGAAAACTGAATGAAAATGGTGTCTCAAATGATGAAATTGAATAGTAAAAAACACAGACACAATCATTGTAATAATAAGTGGTTTTTGTGAACAATATTAGGCGGATTTTTCTTATGTTTTATATTACAAAAAATTTCTTTAATTATAATCAAGTAGAATATGAAAACATATAAGATATTTCATGGATGAAATCCAAAATTGAATAACTTTTGAGTGTCCAGTTCTAAGGGTTACATCTAAAACCATGAAAGAAATCAGGGAAAATATAAAATATTTTGAATAAAAGGAAATTATAAGGTTATTAACTCAATGTTATGGCCAATAAGAGTCTAAAAAATAGGTTGAACAATATAGTGTATAGCAGTGATGTGAAATTTGTAACACAAAATCATTTAAAATATCAACACATCCTTATCAGAGTAAGGATTATGATCACAAAAAATGGATACAAATAATTATGGAATAGAAATTTCCACATGTGAATAAGATTTGGAGGATGAATCATTGAGAAAATAATATTATATATAATGTCATTAATTGACATCAAAATGAATAATATGGGATATGGTTTATGATTCAATTATCATCCTTGATAAATCTACTATAATATACACCTAAATTGATAAAATAAATCAATCACATAGCCAAATTGTCTCTTGTTGATACATTATAATTTGAATTAGTGAAGAGTAATGAGTCATGGGTTATATCCATGAATAAGGAGTTATAATATACAGGTAAAAATAATTATTTGGAGCATTTGACTATATTAAAGAATATTAATTTTTATATGAAAAAGAGTGTCATCAGAAATAAATATCATGTAAAAGGAAAAGTTTTCCAGAATAAGGAATGGTTTGTTTGTAAGGGGTACACACAAGTAGAAGTATTGAGAATCAATAAAACCCTTTAACATGTGTACAATATAGTGTCTATTATATTTTTTAATTTTGTGTCTATCTATTTAAAATTTATAACCTACTCAATGAAAACAATGATCAATTTATATATAGGAATTTAAAAGAAGAAGTATGAAAAAAAACAATGATGTATAATTAATGGGGTTGAATTAATGTTGTGAAATTTTAAAATAGATCTATATTGATTAACACAATCACTTTAGTCATGTTATAATTAGTTGAAGATTTTATAAAAGAATTTCAATGTTAAATTTGGAGGATATAAATAAAATATTTATCTGAGATATACCAATGAAGAGTAGTTATTGGTGATCAAAAACGTAGATGATATCTAATTCATAGGGTGAAAGTGTAATTTTTCGGAGGTGTTTGTGTAGCTAAGAAATATGAAGTTTGAAATTTAGATGATCAAATAACTCACATATTTTCTCATGATACATGTTCATCATAAATTGAGTTAAAAATATATTTCTTAGGATGGATATGAAAATTAACTATTGAAAACGTTATAAGTGAATAACATAAAATCAGTTTCAACACAAATAATGGATGGAAATAAACTTGGTAAACATGAGGAAGGGGGTTAGGTTATCAAAAAATCTACCAAATATGTTTGGAAACTTATTATATTTTACCAAAAAAATATTGGATATATTATTTTCAATATTCCCAACTCCCCACTATCAATTTTCTAGTTGGGAGGATCACTACTCGGTTATGGAATAGTTGAAGGGTTACAAATGATGTAAACATACTTATTTATTGATATAATATGTGGGGAATGGTGAAAAACTATATTCATAATTGAATTCAAAATGTGTTTTAGATATTTTTGATAGAAAATTCACATGTGGAGGCGATATAATTATTAGTTGTAAATACATTATATGGACCAGTATGAAGAATTATAAAATCTCCATTTGAACATATATGTTGTGAAATCATATAATAAACATGGTTAGATGAAATATTTAGTATATGATCATGAATAAGATGTTAGGATGACCATTTATTTCTATTTTCTTACCCAAGCTCTATAGAACTTACCAAATATCATGTACGTTAATCTTGAATAAAGCATATTGAGATAGGTTAACATTTCATTATGTAAATAGTAATATTTGGCATTATTATGTTGGATCATTTGGTATCTTATACAAAATTAATATATATATTAAAAAAACTATTGTTCACACTTTTCATAAAAATCCTTGGTCCAACCATGGTGTTCTACCACCTCCCTTAACTTTTGTGGTTTTAGAATAATCCCCTCTCCAAATTTATTATAAGGATTTATTATGATACTATTTATTTTTGTAGGGTTCAATCTATTATTGGGTGAAAAAAATTAATTTTCATAATTGGAAATTTTATTTATGTTTTTTTAATCTGAAGAGTTTTAT
The DNA here is from genome assembly GCA_963277665.1 of Viscum album. NCBI lineage: Eukaryota > Viridiplantae > Streptophyta > Magnoliopsida > Santalales > Viscaceae > Viscum > Viscum album. The sequence goes on from OY728150.1 coordinate 499,513,498, forward strand.
TTTATGGGAAACTATCATATTTTATGATTTTAGTGGTATTTTAAGCTTTGTAAAAAAATGGTCTCTTTTGGAATTTATCTAACGGAAATTATTTTTGTATTTAGGCCACACCATTTTATATAATTATCCAAATCGTAAAATTAATAATGTTTAATCTATTAAACATCATGGATTTCATTTAATTCTTCTAAACGAAAAGCTAAATCCATCATTTGAAGCCTAACACCATCTCACATTTTGGGCCTTGAAAACTATTCACATATCGAGATATTTTATATGGTGGGACCATATCTCCTGACTGGATAGACCAAATACACTATAATTTGGAGGAGACACACAATGAAAATTGATTTGAAATATTTATAAAGGATTCCAAGTTTAAATCATCAATTTTCAGGTCATTAAAGCATGGGAATGCAGAGATATGGAATATGGAGTGCCTTCCTAAGAAAGATAAATTCAGAGTATAAAATAGAAATAAATCTCCCTATAGTTGTCCTAATACAATGAAATTTTGTGGAGATATGCACAAGAAATTTTTAAACAACCTGTATTTATACATTATTCCATATTTCAACCATTTAATTGGGATAACATGTGTAATATTCCAAAGGTATACTATATCCTATAAATGAATGCAATCTCCTCCTTTCAAATTCATCTCATACATTCATTCGACCACTAAGGAGGATATCCCTACCGAGAAGCAACAATCCACAATCTTCTTTCCCCCCATTTCATCATCTTCTTCATTATTTTAGTTTTCTTCATTTTTTAGTCTTTAATTATAATTTAAATTTATAATAAAATCACATATTTCAAATAATTATGTTTCAAACAATTTAACCCTCTTCATGAAATCTTTTTATTTTTATTTATTATTAGTTTGAACATAATTAATATAATTACCATTAATAATTATAATAATAATATTAGTATTATTTATTTTAACATTCTTATTTTGAAATTTATTTTTTCTTTTCAAATTTATTTATTTTTCTTCTTCGTAATAAAAAAATAAATTATTCTCTTAATAATAATAATAATAATAATAATGTATTATTATGATTATTATTTTAAAATTCAATATATATGATATAAAGTTATTAATTCATTTTATTTTCTCTACATTTTTTTGTTCTCTATCTCTCCCATTCCATTTATATGTTGATATAGTATTTTATTATATTATGAACATTTTTTAAAATTCATTTTATTTTATTTTTTTCTATTTCTTTCTCATCTCTTCCACCCACTAAACCATGTAATCACATAATCTTATAAATGTGAGGCTATCTTCAGGGCCTGGATTGGGGGGAGTTGACTGTGTTCGGGAATTTTCATTATAGTTTAAATTTATGGATTTATTTAGAATTGAGTAGCATGCGTGAGTGAGGTGAATTTCCCCTATGTGGTGACTTCCCCTAATCAGATTAATGTCAATCTATCCCTATTATTTTATTTGATCATTTTTACATGTATATATTGGGTTGATCTTCACATATTGTGTTTGAGATAATCAATTGAAAAAACAACATTGATATAGCTGAGCCCTAGAAGATATCACATCCATGACCAAGGAGTGTCATCAAACTTGATTAAAAGAAGAGGTGGAATAAAAAATGTTCCGGTATTAAATGATAATTCAAAATTTCTAAATTAATTATAGTAGTCCAAAATTAAAATATCAGGATTTTATTATCATGATTAAATGAAATATATAAATGAGAATAATGATTGAACATTAATCCATACCCCATAACTAATTGCTTTTTTCCATAAGTTATTCTATATAGGATTTCATCTTAGTTTAAGATATCATTTCTTTATGTCATTGTTTAACATATCAAATATACAAAATTTTTATTATTTTATTCATAAATTATCCAAAACAACAATTAAATTAATTTTAGGTGATTTAGAATAAGTAAGTGAACAAATATAGAATATCATCAAGTGATATGACCCTAGTCATCCATTATGGGGTACTAGTAAACAATATAATATCATTTTACTATGACTCATGACCGACATGCATCAAAATTAGATCCACCATTGGGGATTAAATATTTAATTTGCTTACTTTTTCTATTTTAACAATTTAGATGGATTTTTTTCTAAAAAAACCAAAAAAATTATATATCCATGATGTTTTCCAATGGTAATTAATTCAATTCATTAAAAATTAATCTCAGGTGCACGCACGAATTGTAAAATAACCCTAGTCTATAGAATATGATTTTACACTATGGAATAGAAAGACTAGGGGAGCCAAACAATTGAAAAATCAAGTAATTTAATTATAAAAAATAGGATATCAAGGAGTCCCTAGAGCAAATTGTGGTTGAATTATTATCCAGTTAACTCAATTAATTTTGGTATTACTTCATAGATGTTTATAAAAAAGTGTCCCACATAGAATAAGAGTGATCCTCCCCACACGTTTTAAGAAGTTCCACAAAAATATATCTAGGAGAAAGTAAAAAAAAAGAACTCCAGTATAATATTCAAGAGCCTGATAAAAAGGTGTAAGATATATAAGAAAAATTGGATTGGATAATGGTATACATCCAAGCATCATCTTAATAAATTAAACATGAGTCTAAACCTGAACCAAAATATGAGACATATATCTTAACTTAGGTGGAAATAGAGGAAGACTTTCCGTATGAGCATCATGGGGGAGATCAAGAAGAAACTGATGAACCATAGAATGAATGCGAAGAACTAATTCATCTCTTCATAAACAATAATGATGAAAATCCATAATTATTGAAGGAATACAATACCCAAATAATCGAATATAAAATATTATTGGATGATCATTAATACATTCCTCCATCCACAGAGAATCTATTTCAAGAGGCTCTTTTCACTAAGCCATCAATTGTATTTAAACCATGATTTAGATTTGATATTTTCTCATAATCTAAATCTTTTGATATTATTAATATTTTATTGTGCATCACCTAAAATTATTATGATATTTTTTCATTTAGAACAGGTTTTAGATTATTTAGAGGATAATGAATATACTGGTCATGATCCTACTAAGGAACACATGGAGCTCACTGATTTCACTATACATAAATTTGGGGAGTACCATTATGACATCGATGTAGCTGATCCTGTGTAAATTATAAAAGTTTCTTTTATTATTGATTAGGAGAAATTAATTATTAAAAATTCAAAATTTATTTACGTAAAAAAAATGTTTTAATTCTATTTTGATTATTCAATTCATAAATACTATGTGAAACCAACAATGGATGCGAAGGATTTTAAACAAGTAGAAACCACAGAAGATGATGACCCTTAAATTATTCGACTACTACCATGTATGATATAACTCATTATGAAGGTGGAGGATCGGGTATACTCTATCCATTGATCATTCCCCACCCAGAAGGATGTAGCACCGGATTGAAAATTCTATATGTGTTTGATCAAATCAAATATGATCCATCCACCATTTGATTTTGATAATATATTGTACTTCCATACAGAGGAAGAAAAAATTCATGGATCACTTCAGGGATCAAAAAAGGACTTATCCCTTCATACTTCTTTTCTATGTATTTATATTTCAATTTTATTTCATCGGAATTCGTCTAGAATACATACCACTCCCTCCAATATAATTGAGCTTCAATGATATGTTTCTTTCTCTTAATTGAGTAATTTTGTTTTATTAGGTCATATTTGGAAGAAGGAATCCTCGACTAGTGAATGTGAAGTACTATGATTCACAGTATATGGAGATAATTTTTATTGTTTAAACTTTTAAACTCGTTACCTTTTTTTCCAAATCATGTTTTGAGCATTAAACTTAAATTGAATACCCAATTTTGGATTATGATTTACTTAATTTTTCTAGAATAAATTATTTTATTTGGATATCATGATTACATGTATTTGATATTAATGAGATTTAATGAGTAAAATGTAAAATTTAATGATTAATGTTAAGTATGGAATTTAAAAAGAGGAAACTTTATTTGAAGGGATTAATTGATTCATGTAAATGAAATTTTCTATGAACTTTTAAAACATTTATTTTATAAAATTCAGGTGGTCTTATTTATTATTATAAATCATTACATTATTGGTCTTACGAAATAATATGTCTATTCCTAAGTAGATTCATAAACCATTGACTTCTTATTTTTTCATGACCATACTCCCTATGTGATCATGGGACATGCTACCTACAAGAGCATGAATTTGATTATTTCAATGCAATGAGTGTACAAAAAATCATTTAAAATGATTGAGGTATATTTGTACAGACTATTTATCCTTAGAAGACAAAATTTACATCAGTTATTATTTATTCATAGACCATGTATGACATTTATATAAACGATCCATGTTTCAATACATTTATCAATTTCTACCCAACTCATAGTATTTTCATGATGTATTAATGATTATGTTTAGGGGTGAAGAGAATCATGGTTAATGTGATGATTTAAATGGTATGGAATAATGGTATTGGATCCTATTGTTGTAATTGAAAATGGGTATGAAATCATTCATTGTAATCTATTATTTGTCCCCTCATGAATATAAAATTAAATTAAAATGAAAAAAGATTGCAAATTTTATTAGAAATTTTTTTTTGTGACGTTGGAAAACAAAAAATCACCATTACTAGACCTATCAGTTTTATCATATGTGGTTAGGTGTTGGATGTGAGGATTATTATAATAATCAAATTTGAAAAAAAGTAAAATGAAAAGGTTATTTTAAGACATTATAATATTATAAAAAATATTAAATAGAGTGTATAAATCATTCATTGTGATTAAAATGGTATTGTCATTTACCTTTGGTCATGGTGAATGTTGGGAGTAGTTAAAATTTGAATGGGATAATTTCATTAAAATTTATACTTTTAATATAAAAAATTATCAATATCTAGATGAGTGTTATTTACACCTAGAGGGAAGGCCATAAAGTATCAGACTTTATTGCTTATTAATAATCCCATACTACAGACATATCATTATTCTCTTTTTTAAAATCTTTTCCCCTAGATGGGGTAAAATTCGATAGGGGGTGCTATTTTCCTGTACTATTTCAGGGCCCCTAATATGGTTCATGTAGAAGCCTATTCTTGAATTCCTTAATAGAAAATAATTATGATGAATAAAAAATCCTGAATTATGAATTTAGAGTTAAATATCGCCATGATCATTATTTTTAAACATAAATTCTTCAAACCATAATCTTCAGAGTCATTAGAACCATTATTACATGTCCTCGGGATTTTTTGTGCCATTTTTTATTACAATGTAGAGAATGATTTTCATTTTAATGGCTAATGAAAATGAGCATGTTCTCATGATCTAAAAATAAGTCTACTAGAATTTTATCATGACTGATTAGTGAATATATTCAAATGTGAGGTAGATCATTATTTGACATGTTTAAAAATAATGAATTGATGAGTTTGAATGATTTTAATAAATTCTATAATTTTTCAATGGGTAAAAGTAATATAAATTAATTGAATATTTATTTTAAAAATTTCATATTAAATTGTTATTTTATGTGATAGTTTTTAAATTGACTTCAAATTGTTTGTTGTCCAATTTTTTCCTTTGATTTTGAATACTGGAAAGACTTATGTCCTGTAATTTTTTATTTTGAGATTTTATGCTTAAGGAAAAAAATGGTTCAGGTGTGGGGAAATTTATATAAAAATTATATTCAACAATTTTACTATGAATTTAAATGTTTATTATCCCACAATAGTATTATTTTAAGGGAAATTGTCACATTTTAGGATTTTCGTTGTATTATAAAATTAATCAGCAAAATTGCCATTGTAGGATTTTAACTATTTTTAACTATTTCTTATTTTGGAAATAATAATTTATATAAATATCCTAATCAGGAATAGTTTTAAGATTCTATAAATTTTGGTATTCATTTCACTCTTCAGGACCTATAGCTAAATCTGCCACTAGGAAGACCAAAATGAGCTCATAAGTTGGGAATTGAATATTATTCATAAATCTAGGAAATTTTTATGATGGGACTATAGCTCCAAATTGGAAATACCACATGTGATGAAATTTTGATGTAATATGTGAATGAAATTTATAAACACCTTTTATGAATAAACAATTCATTAAATAATCCATTTAATAGGGATAACACATGGATCCTTTTGAAAGAAAATTGTGGCCTATAAAATGAGGAAATCACCTCCTATCAAAATAATCACTTTCTATCAGTTGACTACCAAGGAGGATATCTCGAACAGGGATCCATGAAACATTATATTCTTCCTCTCCCATTTCTTTTAATTCGTATTCTTAATTTATTTAGTTTTCCTAAAAAATTAGTTTTCAATTATAATTTAAATTTCTATTAAAATAAAGCATTTATTTTAATTTCTTTTCCACTAATTTCATCCCCTTATTTAATTACTCTTCGAAATAATTTTTATTAAATATCATAATTAATATCATTAATAATTATAATAATATTATTATTATTATATTTCTTAACATTTTAATTTTGAATTATTTTATATCTCAATTTATTCTTTCTTCTATTCATCATAAAAAAATATATTATTCTCTAAATAATAATAATAAATATTATTATTATTTTAAAATTATGTATAATTTATATAAATTTATTAATTCTTATTATTTTAATTATATTTATTTTTATTCTCCCTCTTTATTCCCAATTCAGTTATACTTTAATTGTTTTTTACTCTTCCCCATAATTTTCAAATTTTCATTCTTTTATTTTGTTATATATTTTATTCTTATTTCCATTCACACACTCAACCAATTAATCTATTATAGTTGGAAATGAGTGGATGACCCCATGTATTTTCATGAGGGTAGGTTAAGGTGTTAATGAATATTCTATAATGCTTAATTTTGGGGATGTAGATAAAATGTTGTTGCATACAAGGGTGAGGTGAATGTCGCCTATGTGGTGAATGAACTCAATAACATGAAACTCAATCTATCTCTATTTTATATTTAATCACATTTCCCTTATACATTGGTTAGTTATTCACACATTGGAGTTATTGAAATTAATTGATGAAACTATATCGATATATCTAGGTGCTAGAATATAACCCCTAAATAACCAAGGAGTGTCATCAAACATGATTAAAGGAGGAGTTGGGTTTATTAATTTTTATGCAATCAATTCTATTCCAAAATTTCAAAAAAAATAGTTGTCCAAATATGATATTTTAGGTTTTGATTATGAAACTAAAATTAAAAATATAAAGGGGAATAATGATTGAACCTTAAACCAAACAACTAAACCAGGTGACTTCCTCCTTAACTTATTCATTCTATAATTACATGTTAGTTTAAAGTATTATTTTTTAAAGTCATTTTATTAATAAGAAACTATTTATTATTTAATTAATAAATTAATAAAAAAAAGAACATAAATTAGTTTAAGTGAATCAGATTACGTGAGGAAAAACATTATGAGATCCTAATGTGAGGTGACCTTGGTCATCCAATATGGTTCAAATGGAAGATATATAATTTCATTTGACCATGCCCCAGGATAGGAATTCATTGTAGGTTGTACAAGATTATTGGATATACATTCCAATAGGATTTATCAAATGAAATACATATATTCCAAGAAGACAAGATGTATTGTATTGTAGATATAGACATGTTTTATTTTTATAATAGTGGGATAATTAATACAGAGGGAGTTTCTAATGAAATTATTATATTAATTGCCTAAATAAAAATTAAATATAATGTAGTGGAAATAAATAAAATCTAAAGGGATAGAATTTTGAAACCATAGGTTGTATAGTCATATTTATTGATCGATGGTACTTAATAAAAATGAATTTAATGTTTATTTAATTATATAGAAATTAATAGAGTCTAGAGGATATGTCTTCATATGTGATATAATAATTTAAGAAGTTATTGGAGTAGGCCATGATGTGACATGTTGGGTAACAATATTATTAATGTTTCTGTATAATATAGAATTGGGATGAATAGTCCCTATATAAGTAAGTGCAAAATATTATTATAATTTTTAAATGAATTAATGGAATGTAATGCATAATTTATTTTCTCTATATGTATAAGATTTTGTATTTTAATTTTTATACGTGGATGAATTGGGCTCTACATGGTGATAAATACACATTGTGATAATTTAATATTTTAGAGTTCTAGATTAAGAATATGAAAATTTTAGTCCAAGACAAATTTGAGATACCATAAAGATACATTATCAATGATTTATAAGAAGTACCATTATGATGATGCCCACATATTGGAAAATATTTATGTCATAATATATATAAAGTTGAATGAAATATAATTTTCCATACCATGATAAAAAGGTCAGAATATGAATGAAAGATGCACATTGATGTATATGTTATATGGAAAGTAACCAGATCGAGAAAAATAATACGTTGGTTGATTAAGAACACAATTCAAGATTACACTCTAAAAAGATTACAACCCAAGAAGAGATTTTATCTTCACATTGTATTATTTTTTGAGATTTAAGTACGTGATTAAGATTCTGATTTTGGTTTAGAGTATTCAACCAGAATCACTCCACTATGAAGTAAATCTCACCATCATCAGGGAGTAATTAATGAGATACATGACATAATAGAGGTGGTGACACCATGACTAAGGAAAATACATTGAATTCTAAGTCTTCATATCCAATAATGATTCAATGGGAGTGCATTTGACATAATAGTCTATAATTGTTGTTAATGGGTAGTCTGTGAAAACAATAAAGATGTAAAAAGTATAAATTTCAGATGGGATGATTTGGGGAAATGAAACATGGATTTACAGGAGGATTGACATAATGAATCCAAAGTATAGGAGAATATTGGAATACATAGAGAAATAAATAAAGGGGAAGATTACTTGAGTTATTCAACAGATGAACAAAATATATATGGATGGGTTAAATAATAATGAGAACATCATTTTTATTATGTTTTTTTATTTGAAAAGATTAATTGTAAAATATGATAGTGCCTAATTTTAGGTGTATTTATTGTCTTAATGTATTTATGAAATAGAAAATTCAAGGGAGGTCCCTTATTATTAACATTGTGTCCTTCATAAATAATTGTAACACATGAAACAATTAATTTTATCCCCTATTATGCCATGAAAATATAATTATATTAGACTTTACTATCACTTTTTGGTGAACCAATTAAATTTTTTTGTACCTATATTTAATTTCTATATCATGGAATTTCTTGAGTCATAAATTTTGATAGGTTCATGTTGATGTTAAAGAAATTAAAAAATGATACAATGGAATATTAAAAAAAATAACACACTAATTCACCCTCTATTAAGGTGTATTTGGCATGTGAATGAAACAATAACCCTCTTGTTTATTCATTATCTATATTTCTTCCCTGACATTTTTGTTCATGTATCATGTGTGAAAATAAGAATTTATGTCAATAGATGATTATATTAATTGTTGTATGAAATTCCTATAATCTATGTGTCCTTCCATTCACTTATGATTTCAACATCAAATTATAACTTTATTCATAAACTGGATGCATCATCACTCATTTCAATTTTTTGTGCCTATTTTAGACCCCACTATTACATATTATGATGTTTTCTTCTTCTTGGTTTATAAATTATAGGGAAAATAGGTAGTTTAATAATGATTTGTAATAGAATATTCATATATTGTTTTGTCTTTATACAATGTAAATATAACCAAACCATATCGTTTTAATAGATATCATAACAGGTTTTTAAATATTATTAGTTTTTTGTGGGAAATCTCAATGAAATAGTATAACATTTTCTTTAAGGAGATAATGTCTTCAACCATTAACTATGGTCATAGTAATGAAACTAGGTGTTGTAAGAATTATTTTATTTTATTCGGTTCTACGTTTGTAAACCAAATATATATAATTCCAATGGGGCGTATTCCGGGAGTTCATATAGGATGAAAGTGAATTTTAACTCATTATTATATAGTTTTCATGTGCCACCTGTAGAAATGAAAATTACACCATATATAGATTCAATGTTCTATTTTTTACTTCATTTCATTCTAATAAACTATTATAATCTTTCATATTTTTATATTATATAATTATGATCTATCATGTATGGATTATTCTCATTCATATAGGTCCAACTCAGTTTATTAAATATGAATATATTTTTTCCATCATTTTCCACTCTTTTGTTTCATGAAAAACTCTTTCTATGTTACTTTTTATCATCTTATCTTATATATTCAAAAAAATAATTAATAATGAAAATTAATAAGCATAACACAATTTTGATAAATAAAAAAACATCACCTAGCCATTTAGAATAATTGTTTATAGTTATTTAAGTTTGATTTTAATATTATTTCTAGAAGATATTGATATTGGGAAATTTTATGGATGTAATGTATTAAATATATAAATAATCAAAATGTGAAAATTTATTTTAAAAAATAGAGTTGGGGATTCTTTGTGTGGTTTAATTATAATGGTCATTACTATCTCTACAAATGAAAAAGTTTTAGTTTGTTATATTAATATCCACTTAAATGCCCTTGATAAAGAACCCCATTTTTTGTTATTTTTCAAGAGAGAATAATTCATATGTTATGTATCATATAATCCTACAACATATTCTACATGGTTGAAATTTGAAAATTTATATATAACTAAATCTAAAATTGGATGGATTAATTAGATGATATAAATTTATAAATTCATAATGATTCTTAAAACTATAATTGTGGTTCATATTTTGGAGTTTAATATGGTCTTAAGAGATTTAACTAACATAGATTTGAAATTAGAGGTTGAGTATAGTGTATCAGACCAGGAAACCCTAGAAACCAAAACAACACTCGAAATATAATATGATATTAAGGGCGTTCTTGATCCCCACGGGATGGAAATAAGAGTATGGGCATCATTGGAATCCCTTTTTGAATCATTTATCCTAAATCAGAGAGAATATCTCTAAAAAATTCAATATACAACATAGGAAAAACACTCCAAAATGGTCATAAATGATAAAATGATCCAATATATTTTCATATACATAAACAACATCCATAAAGAGGAGGATCCAAAAATGTAGTATAATACCATTGATTCACTATACACAAAAAATGAAACTACCAAAAACCAACTCATGTCTAGCCTCATCCATCACTATAAAATCACCATTTTCTCAACCACAACCTAGCTCAACATACATTGGCCACAATGATAAAGGTATTATCTAATCAAGAACATGGTCCATAATATATATAGGTGTGAGATAAAAATATTAGTAGGTCATCGCAATTTTCTAGTACATTGAAATATGTTTCAAAAGTATATCTATAAATTCTATTTTGAAAATAAAATCACCAAATTCATCTTTAAACTGATGCTCCCATTTTTAAATTCATTATAAATAACCCACACAAGAGAGTATAATTTCAAAACTTGTTTTCTAAAAATCTATTAATACTCAAATTACAAATGAAACCACCCAACAAAAGCATGGGTGATGAACAACAATTAAAATACCATATATCAGAAGGTGTTCAACCAGATGTAATCAACAAGGGCTTCCATAAAAATAGAAGTAGGGGAAATGATACAAATAAATAATAGATCTAAATCCCATTAGTCAATAATTACAATGAAATTTAATTTTTCATGGGATATACATATTATAAGGCCCCGGCCGTAAACCTTACTTAATCATGAGTTATTAAAAGATTACACATTGATGATCTTTTCAAGTTTAGAGTTTTAGAGAATTAGATCATAAAACTCGCATTACATTCCACATTTAAACAAAGTGGTTACATAATGATAGTATTAATTTTTCCCATCAACGGAATAATAATTAAAATAAAACATGGATTCTTCCTTGACACTTACTTGATACTACCATATCATGTACCTTTCCCCTGACCTGTGAAAAACATTTCAAAAAACTTGGGATGAGCATAAAAAGATCAGTAAGGGATATAAAAATATGGAAAGAAAACATGGGTACATATATACATATAAATGAAAGCATACATTACCCATAAAACATAAGCACTCTAAAAAACCTCATGAAATCAATAATAAATCATAGAAATCATAAGAGATAAAGGTAACTTGAGACATTCATAACATTCTTACATAGGGAGTAACCCTCTTGGTTACATTTGGAATACCCATCACAGTATATTCCCTAAATCTCTTTGGAGAAACCATAACATTTCACTCCATCATGTTACCCAATGCATTGGAGAGCTATATCGGGCTCACCCGCCCTTAGTTTATCACGAAACCACCCGTCTTCATAATAATGCCCAAGAACCTCAACATAATCGTATCACATAAAACATGCATAAAGGAAACATAAAATTTCCACCTTTCAATCACAAGATATCAATACAACACATTGATATAAAAACATTATGAAAACCATTTTCAATACAGAAATAAAATAAAAGTAAAATATGGTATGTATTTTTCTTTTAAAAAAAAGGTATGGCTTGTAGAGGAAGCCGAAACTCAAATAATGGTCACGGCGGCGGAGAAATCGTTGTCACTGCATATGTTTGACAAAAACATTCCATTTTGTCGTTTAGTAAAATCTTCGTATAAAAAATATTCCTTTTGAATAAACATAAAATTCAAAGGGGTTTATACACCGTATAAAAGAAGGTTCTGTATAAAACAAAATATGCCTCAATGAAAGGAGATTGAGACGAAGTCCCATACCTCGGGTCCGACTTGACTCGGTCGTTCTTTAATCTCCTGAATAATAAACATGTGTTAATTTCTACTTGTTTAACAACCTTTTTCAAGTTCATTATTCCTTTTATATCACTTATTTCCATGTCATGAACACTATTTAATTATTTAAGTTAATAACGGTCATTCTAACGATCATTGGTACTTGAGTCAAAAATATGCTCTTTATAATTACCAGTGGTTCATGTATCCATTATATCCAGAGTTATACTTATGATATGTATATCATATATATCATATATATCCATTATATATATGCATTTACAATATTACATAACATTTAGTGGTAAGAAATGAAATGCACGGTTCATGGAGACGGTAAGCCGTACGTACGCATGAACGCTACTTTCATTTATATTTCGTATTTTATGAAATGGAATCATAATAATATAAAGGTATATTATAATTATAGTATAATATCACATATAATATCATAACTCCATCCTTTATACGCCCCACATATGGTATTAATGAATCAAATCACTATGAGGGGGCGGTAGTTCGCACTTCCTTAAATGAAGATATCACGTTTACCCATAATGGAAACCATAAAGGTATGCCCAAAATGAAAAATACAGAAGATTAATGAAAACATAAACATATTATATATCATATATAAATAAAGTTTCACCTTAATGGCCACCTTTGAAGGTGTTAAAAAATGTTGAACAATCATCGTTTCGGGAGGCAGAAATTCGCCATCCACGGAAACAATATGTTCCTTAACCATTAGATGTAGGTGTGTGTAAGTGTAGATCGAATCCTTCTTATAAAAACATCCCAGTATATGGACGATAATGGTATTGTTACAAAAGGAATGAATAAAAAGAGTTTATGGGGTTGGAGAAGGAAAATAAAACAAAAGAACACAAGTGAAGACATTACATTAAAATCGGGTAACTCCCTTTGGTTTGAGCTCAAAGGCTTCCTTGGTAAGACATCTGCTGAAAGTGAGGCTTCAAGGAGTAATAGAGGGAAGTGGAGAGACAATATGGGCAGTGTTTGGCTGAGCCAAAGTCTTTGGAAGCGTGGTTAAGGAGGTAGAGGTGGGGGCCTTTTATAAGAGGAGAGGAGGGGCACTCTTGGAATGAAAGGAAATGTTACTTTATTTTAAAATGAGTTTCGGATTTAAAAGGTCCAACATTGATATAATTTGAGGATAAGGAGATAAGGGTTCTAAATATACCCATCCAATAGGTTTTTTACAAGTTTATGTTATATGTTTAACATTATCTTTTAATTTTATTTAAATCATTAAATAATGAGGTCATCGCTGCATCATCATGGTGTCATAAATAATTTAATTTATATAAGGTCTAAAAATTATAAAAAACTTCTATGATGTATAAAATCTTTTTATCTTTCCAATGACTATTTATAGTTAAAAATATTACTTATATAAAAAATGTAAATTTTTTTTAGTAAAACAATACATGTTTGTGACATTTTTACTTTTACATTAAATAAAAAGATATTGATGTCATTTTCCATCCAAAGTGGCTCCATGGGGTCCCCAAGTTGACCCATGGATTGTCTTGGTCCGCCATGACACATACAATAAGGGTAGGAAATGTTTGAAGCTCACCTCATATTATTAAAACATTATTTTTACATAAAACTAAACTAATTACCTCTAATTGCGATTAAAAACTTATAAGTTACTATTCACAAAAAAAATTATTTTAATCCCATTGAACCAAATTTTACTTCTTAATGAAAACCATGTATGTTGGATTTTTTAAATTCAAAACACAGAGGTGGTAAATTTTCATTTAAACAAAAAATCAGTTTTTTAAGTACCACTTAGTGGTTTCACTATTCATCAAAAATTGAATTTTCTCAGAAAAATTTCAAAACTTCACCCTAAGATATATTTGATATTCTGAATTCAAAAATTATGCCTATTTCACAAAAGTCAAAACATATAAGTTACATTAATTAATTTAATAATTAATTCCCGTTGTCAGAGCAAATAGCATGTTTTTATGAAATAATAAGTATCAAAACATTGACACCAGTTTAAGTCCAATTTCAAAGTGAAATTAATTCCAATGACCACTATTTGATTAAATGGTAAAAATATATTCTAATATAAATTTAAAACCAATTAAAAATATTATCTAATCATATAAATTAATTAGATTAAAAAGTGGTTTTGAATTAAAATACAACATTTTCACTATTCAATAAAAAAATGAACTTTATCAGAAAAATACCAAAAATTCACACAAAGTAAATTTTGATGTCCCAATCATAATGAATAAGTTTATTTTGACAAACATAGCTTATAATATTGTCAAAATATAGATTTAAAAATGGTTTTCCATCAAAAGGCAGTAAAATGATCTTTTAAAAAATATTAGTGTATTTCATGCTTAAGATTGTATTTATTTTCATTTTAAGCCTCTAAAACACAATCTAATTAATTAATAGAAATAGATAAACATATATATTATTCATTACTTACTTGGGATATCACATCCATCCCCCCTTTGTAAAATTGTGTCCCTGCAATTTATTTACTTATCAAATAAGTGGGGGTATTTAGCCCTCATTGCATTTTCATATTCCCATGTTGCCTCTTCAATCATGTTGTTTTTCCAAAAAACCTATACCTGAGGAATCACCTTATTTCGTAACACTTTCTCCCTATGTTCAAGAATCTGGACCGGTTGTTCCTCGTAAGATATGTTCTCTTCCAGCTGAACTACCTCTGGACTCAAAACATGAGATGGATTTGGCATATACTTTCTCAACATCGAACATGAAAAACATTGTGTACCTGAGATAAACTCGGAGGTAAAGTCATTCGGTAAGCAACTGATCCAACTCTCTTCAGAATTTCATATGGTCCAATGAACCTTGGACTCAGATTTACTTTCATACCAAATCGCATCACACATTTCCATGGTGAGACATTGAGAAAAACATGTTCACATACCTCAAAAGAGAGATCCTTCCTCCTGTTGTACACATAACTCTTCTGCCTGCACTTAGCTGTTCTCATGTGTTTTTTTGTATCAGCAGAACTTTTTCTGCCAACTCTTCTACCAATTATGGTCCCATCATCTTCCTTTCACCCACTTCATCCCAGAAAGCTGGAGTTCAACACCGCTTCCCATAAAACACCTCAAATGGTGCCATCTGTATATTGGAATTAAAACTGTTATTATATGAAAATTAAACCAAAGAATGATGTTGGTCCCAAACTCCCTGATAATCCATCGAACAAGCACGTAGCATATCTTCCAATGTCTGAATTGTTCATTCTGACTGACCATCTGATCGAGGATGAAAAGTTGTACTAAAAATTAATTCTGTACCCAACGACTTCTGAAGGCCTTTCTAAAAGTTTGAAGTGAACCTGGGATCACGGTCAGATATAATAGAGAGAGGTACTCCATTTAACCTGACTATCTCATTAAGATACAAACGAGAAAGTTGATCTATGAAAAAAGTATCTCGTATGGCAAGGAAATGAGCAGATTTAGTCAAGCGATCAACAATAACCCAGATTGCATTATTACCTCGAGGTGTCTTCGACAATCCCACAACGAAGTCCATGGAGATATTTTACCATTTCAACTCTGGCACTGGTAAATGCTGAATCATCCCTCTCGGTAACTGCCACTCTGCTTTAACCTGTTGACAAGTCAAACACATCACAGTAAAATCAGCAATATATCTTTTCATTACATCCCACCAGTAATACTCCCAGAGATCTTTGTACATCTTAGTACTGCCAGGATGAACTGAAAAAGGATAATTATGAGCTTCACATAACAACTTTCTCTTCAACTGTGAATCACAAGGCACACACAATATCTTCCCAAATCTAAAAAATAAATCATTATCAATGTTGAATTCATGCATCATACCTTTCTAAACCAGCTCTACCATTTTCTGCAACTCACTGTCTTGCTTCTCTGCTTTCTTGATTCTGTTTAATAGAGAAGATTTCACTGATACCTAAAACAAAACAGAAGGACATCCTGCACCAACCACTTCTATGCCAAATTTCATCAAATCCTTAACCAAATGATCACGTTCCAAACACAACATTGTTAATGAAGCATTACTTTTTCGACTCAAATCATCAGCCACTGTATTTGCTTTTCCCGGATGGTAATGAATTGTACAATCATAATCCTTGATTAATTCTAGCCATCTCTTCTATCTCATGTTCAATCCTTTCTGAGTGAATATATACTTTAAACTTTTGTGATCAGTATATATTTCACACTTTACTCCATATAAATGATGCCTCCAAATTTTTAAAGTGAAAACAACATCAGCTAATTCCAAATCATGTGTAGGATAATTTTCCTCATGAGTTTTCAACTGACGTGAAGCATAAGAAATTACCTGATCATTTTGCATTAGGATGCAACCAAGTCCTTTCAATGAAGCATCACTGTAGATAACAAACTCCCCATTCCTGGAAGGTAGTGCCAAAACTGGAGCATTCACCAATATTCTTTTCAATTCCAGAAAACAAACATCACATTTTTTTGTCCAGATAAACATAACACCATTCCGAGTTAGCTTAGTCATTGGAGTAGATAACCGGGAAAAATTTATAACAAACCTTCGGTAATAGCCTGCCAAACCAAGGAAGCTACAAATCTCAGTTACATTTGTGGGTCTTGGCCATTCTTCCACAAATTTGTTTTTGCAGGATCAACAGTTATCCCATCTTTTGAAACAATGTGACAAAGGAAAGAAATTTGTTGCAACAAAAACTCACACTTGCTGAATTTCCCATACAATTTCTTTTCATTTAAGGTTTTCAAAATAACCCTTAAATGTATTTCATGCTCCTCTTTACTTTTAGAAAACACCAAAATATCATCAATGAAAACCACCGAAAACTTATCTAAGAACTCATGGAAAATTATATTCATTAAGTCCATGAATACAGCAGGTGCATTGGTTAGCCCAAAAGGCATTACTACAAATTCTTAATGGCCATATCTTATACGAAATGCTGTCTTCGGAATATCTCCTTCCTTTACCTTCAGCTGATGGAACCCCGATCTCAGGTCAATCTTTTAAAAATACTGAGCTCCCTAGAGATGATCAAACAAATCATCTATATGAGGAAAAGGATATTTGTTCATAACAGTGATGTTATTCAAGGCTCTATAATCAATGCAAAGTCTCATAGAACCATCTTTCATTTTAACAAATAAAATAGGAGCACCCCTTGGTGATGTGCTAGTTTGAATGAATCCTTTCTCTAATAAATCTTGCAATTTCTCCTTCAACTCTAAAAGTTCAATTTGAGCCATTCGATAAGGGGTTTTTGAAATTGTCTTAGCTTCAGGAACTAAGTCAACAGTAAATTCAACTTCCCGATCTGGTATTATTCCAGGAAACTCATCCTGAAAAACATCAGGATACTCATTTACCACTGGAACATCATTAATCTGAACAGTTCCTTTGTTTTCAACAAAATGTTCAAGGTAACATTCATTTCAATATTTTACAAGTTTCTCAGCCTCTTGATAAGTTATCAACAGTAAGGGTTCATTCCTGTACAAAAACTGAAAGTCTTTCTGAAAAGAAACTTCTTTAGCTCTACATTCAATCATAGCATGGTAAATATAGAGCCAATCCATACCTAGGATAACATCAAACTCTACTAGAGGTAGAACAAAATGGTTTTCAAGTAGGTTCTTTCCACAGATAAGGATAGGAAGATTCTTATAAATTCATTTTTCCTCAACATTTCCCCCAGGTGTTTTTACCACAAGTTCAGGAGTCATTTCTTGAGATGGTATTCCCATTTTACTAGAAAATGTTTTAGAGATGAAATAATGTGTGGACCCTGAATCAAACAACACACTGGAATAATCTGAAAAACAAACAAAGTACCTGATACAACTTCATTTGATCACACGAAATCTGCTGAAATAGTTGCAAAGGATTTCACCACCCCTTTCTTCTTGTAGTCTAACTGCTTCCAATCACTCTAGCTCTTTGTCGGACAGTCGTTTGCATAGTGACCCATCACATTACACTTAATACATTTCACTAACAGTAAATCAAATTTGGACTTACCATCACCATTATCTTTTTTAGTGCAATCACGAGCCTTATGTCCAATCTTACCACATCGGTAGCACTTTCTAGAATTCCGAAGACATTCCCCAACATGCCTTTTACCACATTTAACATTAACTGGAAACTTAGTTTTCTTACCATCAGACTTTTTTCAAGAATTCTTCCATTTCTCCTTCCACCTAGGTATCTTCTTCTGCTGGTTGTTATAGAACACTTGATCATCGGCAAACTCCATTTCCACCTTCTCAGCACATCGAACAAGCTTTTCATAACTTTTAAACTCATGAGAAGATAATGCCCTTCGATATTTTGGTTTTAATCCTGAGTAAAAATGAATGATTTTACTATCATGGTCTCAGAAAAAATTTGGAGCATACCTTACCAATCGAGTGAACCTCTCTTCATAGGCAGCCACTGAGTCTTTCTCTTTCCTCAATTCAAAGAATTGTGTTTGCATCCTATTTCAAACAACCTTAGGAAGATACTTCTCAAGAAACAAACCTTTGAATTCATCCCAGTCAAGAGCATCAATCTCATCAGCGTCCTTGATATTTTCAACCATCGACCACCACTGATCTGATTCACCCTCCAAACGGTAAATAGAAAGGCTAACCTTTTGATTGTCTGAACACCCCATGACATCGAAAAACTTCTCCTGTTCTTTAATCCAACCTTCAGCTAGCACAGGGTCAAATGATCCTCTGAATGATGGGGGATGTTGCCTCATGAAATTTTCCACCACTGACATTTTCCTCTGTGGTTGATCTGGTTGATCTCGTGCATGGATACCACCACCATTTATTGCTTGAGTCAATTGCGCCATTACTGCAACAAACTATTCAGTTCCAATTCTGACCATCTCAGGATGCTGATTCGGAAGGTTATTTCCTTCTGTATGCCTTCCTA
This sequence comes from Viscum album, assembly GCA_963277665.1. Classification (NCBI taxonomy): domain Eukaryota; kingdom Viridiplantae; phylum Streptophyta; class Magnoliopsida; order Santalales; family Viscaceae; genus Viscum; species Viscum album. The sequence continues at coordinate 499,533,272 of OY728150.1, forward strand.
GCACTACTTCCCTGTTTCCTCTATGGAAAACCATTCTGAACAAACATGTCTTAGATGAAGCAACATGGTAATCCTCAAATGCTATATCATTTCAATTTTACCATAAATTGTTTTTTTGGATAATCATTTAATAGAATTCTAACTCCCAAATTTATCTAAACCGACCTCTGATACCACCTACAAGGCCCCAGCCTTAAACCTTACTTAATCTTGAGTTATTACAAGATTACACATTGAGGATCTTTTCAAGTTTGGTGTTTTAAATAATTGGATCATAAAAATTGCATTACATTCCACATTTAAAAAAAGATTTTACATAAAGATAGTATTCATTTTTCCCATCAATGGAAACATATTTAAAATAAAACATGGATTCTTCCATGACACTTCCTTGACACTATCATATCATGTACCTTTCACTTGACCTGTGAAAAACATTTCAGAAAACATGGGATGATCATAAAAAGCTCAGAAAGGGATATAAAAATATGGAAAGGAAACATGGGTACATATATATATAAGAATGAAATCATACATTACCCATAAAACATAATCACTTTAACATACCTCATCAAATCATGAATAAATCATAGAAACCATAAGACATAAATGTAACGTGAGGAATTCATAACATTCTTACATAGGGAGTAACCCACTTGGTTACGTTTGGAATACCCATCACAGTATATTCCCTAAATCGCTTCAAGGAAACCTTAACGTTTCACTTCTTCGCGTTACCCAATGCATTGGAGAGCTATATCGGGCTCACCTACCCTTAGTTTATCATAGAACCACCCGTCATCATAATAATTTCCAAGAACCTCAACATAATCGTATCACATAAAACATGCATAAAGGAAACATAAAATATCCACCTTTCAATGACAAGATATCAGTACAACACGTTGATATAAAAACATTACGAAAACAATTTTCAATACCAAAATAAAAGAAAGGTAAAACATGGTATTTTTTTCTTTAAAAAAATGTATGTCTTGTAGAGGAAGACGAAACTCAAATAATGGTCATGGCGGCGGAGAAGTCATTGTCGCCGCATACATATGAAAAAACATACCCTTTTTCATTTAGTAAATTCTTCGTATAAAAAAGATTCCTTTTGAATAAACGTAAAAGTCAAAGGGGATTATACACCGTATAAAATAAGGCTGTGTATAAAACAAAATATGCCTCAATGAAAGGAGATTGAGACGAAGTCCCATACCTCGGGTCCGACATGACTCAGTCGTTCTTTAATCTCCTGAATAATAAACTTGAGTTAATTTCTACTTGTTTGAGAGCCTTTTTCAAGTTCATTATTCCTTTTATATCACTTATTTCCATTTCATGAACACTATGTAATTATTTGAGTTAATAACGGTCGTTCTAACGATCATTGGTACTTGAGTCAAAAATATGTTCTTTATAATTACAAGTTGTTCATGTATCCATTATATCCAGAGTAATAAATATGATATATATATCATATATATCATATATATCTAGTATAAATATTCATTTACAATATTACATAACATTTAGTGGTACGAAATGAAATGCACCGTTCATGGAGACGGTAAGCCGTACGTACGCATGAACGCTACATTTATTTATATTTCACATTTTATGAAAAGGAATCATAATTATATAAAGGTATATTATCATTCCATTATAATATCATATATAATATCATAACTTTATCCTTTATACATCCCACATATGTTATTAACGAATCTAATCACTTTGAGGGGGCGATAGTCCGCACTTCCTTAAATGAAGATATCACGTTTACCCATAATGGAAACCATAAAGGTATGCCCAAAATGAAAAATACAGAATCTTAAGGAAAAAATAAACATATTATATATCATTTATAAATATAGTTTCATCTTAATGGCCACCTTTGTAGGTGTTAAAAAAAATGTTGATCAATCATCGTTTCGGGAGGCAGAAATTCGCCATCCATGGAAACAGTTTGTTCTTTAACCATTAGATGTAGGTGTGTAACTGTAGCTCGAATCCTTTTTATAACAACATCCTATTATATGGAATATACTGGTGTTGTTACAAAAGAAATGAATAAAAAGATTTTAGGGTGATGGAGAAGCAAAATAAAACAAAAGAACACAAGTGAAGACATTACCTTAAAATCGGGTAACTCCCTTTGGTTTGAGCTCAAAGGCATCTTTGGGAAGACTTCTGCCCAAAGTGCGGCTTCAAGGAGTAATAGAGGGAAGTGGAGACACAAAATGGGCAGGGGTTGGCCGAGCCAAAGCTTTGGAAGTGCTAGTAAGGAGGTAGAGGTGGGTGCCTTTTATAAGAGAAGAGGAGGGGCACTCTTGGAAAGTAAAGAAATGTTACTTTATTTTAAAATGATTTTCGGATTTAAAAGGTCCCACATTGATATAATTAGATTATAAGGTGATAAGGGTTCGAAATATACCCATCCAATATGTTTTTGACAAGTTTAAGTTATATTTTTAACATTATCTTTTCATTTTATTTAAATCGTAAAATAATGAGGTCATCGCTTCATCATCATTGTGTCATAAATAATTTAATTTATTTAAGGTCTAAAAATTATAAAAAAACCAACTATGTTGTAGAAAATCTTTTTATCTTTCTAATTACTATTTATAGTCAAAAATATGACTTGTATAACCCCATGTAAAAAATGTTTTAGTAAAACAATACATGTTTGTGATATTTTTACTTTTACATTAAATAAAAAGATATTAATGTCATTTTCCATCCAAAGTGGCTCCATGGGGTCCCCAAGTTGCCCATGCATTGTATTGGTCGGCCATGACACATACAATAAGGGTAGGACATGTTTCAAGCTCACCTCATATTATTAAAACATTATTTTTACCTTAAACTACACTAATTACCTCTAATCGCGATTAAAAACATAAACATTACTATTCTGAAAAAAAAATTATTTTAATCCCATTGAACCATATTTTACTTCTTAATGAAAACCATGTATGTTGGATTTTTGAAATTCAAAACACATAGGCGGTAAATTTTCATTTAAACGAAAAATCAGTTTTTTAAGTACCACTTAGTTGTTTCACTATTCATCAAAAATTGATGTTTCTCAGAAAAATACCAAAACATCACCCTAAGATATATTTGATATTACGAATTCAAAAATGATGTATATTTTAAACAATTAATATTATATAAGTTACATTAATTAATTTAATAATTAATTCCCGCTGTCAGAGCAAATAGCGTGTTTTTATGAAATAATAAGTATAAAAAGATTGACACTAGCTTAAGTCCAATTTCAAAGTGAAATTAGTTACAATGACCACTATTGGATTAAATGGTAAAAATATATTCTAATTGAACTTTAAAACCAATTCAAAATATAATCTAATCATATAAATAAATTATATTAAAAAGAGGTTTTGAATTAAAATACAACATTTTTCATTATTCATTAAAAAAATGAACTTTATCAGAAAAATACCAAAAATTCACAAAAAGTAAATTTTGATGTCCCAATCATAAAGAATAAGTTTATTTTGAAAAAAATAGCTTATAAAATTGTCAAAAGATAGAATTAAAAATGTTTTTCCATCAAAAGGCAGTAAAACGATCTTTTAAAAAATATTAGTGTATTCCATGCTTAAGATTGGATTTATTTTCATTTTAATCCTCTAAAACAGTATCTAATTCATTAATAAACATAGATAAAAATATATATTTTTCATTACTTACTTGGGATGTTACACATATTTTCCATAAAAATAAATATATCAATACATATGTGGGTATAACCACCCAAACCTGCTAACGACATATGTTAAAGTACAGAAACATACTCCAATTATCCAACCTAAGAATCATAACGATGAAAAAATCACTCCTTTCCATTTTACATAGAATTAATGTTGGGAAACTAGTCTCATTTAAACCAATTATAGGGAAATGATAGATCACCCACATAGTATTCAGTTTTCAATTACCATTAGAAATATGTGAGGCACAGTTAAAATGGGAAATGTCTAACACATAAGGAATAACCATAACTACCCTCACCCATAACACTCAATCATTAAAAGACCCATATATAACATGAACTCAAGTAATAATAATGAAATTCACATACAATGGTGGAATTAAAGAATCACATAATGTTAACAAACTCACACAAGGGGTAAAAAAGATTAGGGGAAATGAAGTGGTGTCTCTCACAATTTTAAAAAACATTGTGAGAACCAATACATTGACACTAAAAATTGATTTGGATGAAAAGACCATTATCAATTAATAATATTCCATTTAAAATAATCATTCAAAATGATTTCAATCAATCAATGTGTTAAATCATTTCAAATCTACCATCTAATAAGGGTCTTCCTCTATGAAAACCAAAACAGTGAAAAATGAAATTCAATTTCGTTAAACTAATTTATTAGGAATCTATCATGTAATTTTTTCAAGCTTAAAACCATTTAAAACAATTAAGATGTCAGAAGATCACTTCAAAAAAAATTTCTTTTAGACACTTTTTAAACTAATTTAAAACCAAACTCATGTCAGTACCCAATGAACATCCTAAAAACCATTTAAAAAATTCATATGGGAATTTACAGTAATATTATCAAATTTTAAAATTTTATTTCACAAAGGAAAAAAATTACTTCACATAAAAAACACATTATTACAATAAAAATACATATTAAAATGGTTTTAAAACTTCGTGAGGCAAGAAAATATAAATATATATTCATAAAAATGAATTTAGAGATTATAATAAAATTTGGATTACAAAATGAAAGAATTAAATATTAACACTTACAAAAAAGCGATTATAATTAATCCAAAACTATTCATAACACATTGAATTTAAGAATGACCACACCTACAAGAGTATAAATTGTTCATTCGGACCATAAACAACCAAATACCCAAGATCAGATCCAATTGAACCCCTATAATCATCCAAGATATATCTAGGGTTTATAGGGGAAACGAAAACCCAAAACAAAGTGTGGTGGAAGATAAAAACAGGGTAAAAGATAAATAAATACCATCAATACTCTTTAAAAACACCAATTTAATGGTTTAGATCAAGAGGATGTGGAAGGTAAAGTTCCTCTAAAACTACCATGGGTTATATGGAATAAGATGGGGTATATGGGGGTGAAAATTTGTAAAATTCAAAAACAATAAATCTTGGAAATACCCAATTTTTGAATGCATGTTCAATTCTCATGGCTTCCAAACTGTGAACTAGCCACTGACTCGGCCAATCATCTATTAATAATTTCCCCCTGGGAGGTCATATAGTATGGAAAAACCATTCACATTAGCATAGACACCTTAATACCCCACATAGTCTTAGGGGAACTTCACATGGTCTGACATACCATGTGGATGCCCTGAAAAAATGGTTCTGTATAAGGAAAACCCACTGGCATGGGCATTGAAAGATTAATCCTAACTATGTGGCTTTACTATAAAACTTCCAAAAAGCTGACCATAATATGAATTATGGGCTGAAACTAATATAAACATAATTTTTCTCAAAGAATGATAATACCAAACCAAGAAAACAACACTACGACACGTGTAGTGTCACAAAATCACATGCATACTATGTTACTCCCCTACAATGTCGAGTCTAAATGATAGAAGAATGAAGAAAAATTCCCCAATGGAACCTATCCAGAAGTACCAATCACGACTTCGTAATATCAAGGAACACAACAAAAATGGTCAAAATAATCAAACTGATCAACCACAATGTCATTTTAATGTCTTCAATAATAATTAAAATGAAAAACTAAAACAAGAATCCCTATGAAACACAAAGACCCAACATGATATCCACACTCTTTAGAGTTCCTCTAACTTTGTTGAACCAAATGTAAAAAACAAGAAAATTAATCATCGATCAACCAAGAACCCATGAGAGAAACACCATCTTAAAAAATGCATCAAAAACCAAATGAAGTATGAAATACTATAAGAAGAAGTATTTAATGGAATGTTCAATCTTCTCATATAAAAAAACATAGAAATAGCATAGTAAAAAATTAATATCACCCCCACATGGTTCATTATAATTGCCATACCCAAGCACTATCTAGTACGCCAAAAATAAATAATGGATCAAGTCAAAGCTACCCCATATATGCACCCATGGAATCCATCATTTACAATTTAATGATAATATATCGGTTCAACACAAGAATGAGCACAACAAAAACTCTCAATGAAGGCTCACCCAAATAATGAGGTTCAATAATGACACTTACAACCAACCACCATATAATAAAACTACCCAAATCAAAAACTAAAAAATCCACTAGAAGGAGGTAGTTGTAAGAGGTTGTACACAAATAGTAAGATAAATCATTCCAGAATGTCAATAGAATGATATCTATAAGAGATATCCAAAAAATGGAACCATCCTCAAAATTCAAAAAATAGTTGAAGATCCAAAACGAAGATTTCAACCACAAAAATATATGTCCAAAAACAAAAAAAACTTCAAAAAGGTTCAATACCAATACATATTTTTAAACTCTTACTATAAAACTTATTAATATTAATCATATAACAACAATAATGGAAACCCTATGGTGAGTTATGGATGGAGGGATTACCATGCCCTATATCACGTCACTATAAGCAGAATAGAGATATTTTTTTATAATGATAAAGACCCTATTCTCTAAGATCTCTCTCATCCTACTTCTTCCCTTTACTCACCATGTTATCCTTACACCAACCATGATTCAACTATATAATCTATGGAACTATAGAGTCAGCTACCATATGCATACTAGACTAGTAAACATCTATTCTCATGGACTTTAGAACAACCTCCTATAAATATATTAGACTAGACACATGTATAGATGAACCAAGTCCCTCATGAAGACTGCCTCTAAGGGAACAGACATTATTAGAGACATTAAACACTGTATATTGAGAAAAGTAGACCGAAATCAAATTGTGTCTGATGTAATACATCATTGATCCATCACCATAACAATGACTGAAAAGCTCAAGATACTCCTCCACATTCAAAACCATAGGGAAAACCGCTGAATTAATTCCAATATAAAGGGGTACTAATAAATTGCTTCAAAAATCTGAAAAGGTATTAATGAATCCCACTATAATCAAATAAAACAAAGAAGAATGATCCCACAATCTGTCACCTATAAAGAATCATATGTCCCAAGAGAGTTGAGGAGCTCTTTAATTACATCCAACCATTTCACTTCTCACTAAATAGGAATAGTGTAAAATGATTCATGAAGTTTTACATATGGTCCTAAAATAATTATATTTCCTCATCTACAACTCAAATCAGAGTCTGTGTAGGCACACAAAAACTCAATCAAAATTTCTGTGAGGCATACTACAAACAACATTGAAATTAACCACATCAGTTAATGCCTTAAAATATACACCAAATGATTCCATATAGTCTTTGATTCAAATGACAAAAATGTTTTAATTTGTGGAAAATTGAAGGAAAATAAATAAATTTTCAATGGAATATATCATTTTAATCAACAAATTTTCAATGCCCCCATCACCTATGTTCATTCATGAAATCCAAAACTACACAAATGTAATAAAACAAACTTAGGGGATAAAACGCTTCTTAAAAAAGAAAAACTATAATTCCCCCACCAAAATTCCATTTGATTTCTAAAACCAAGAACCCAAATAATTTTCATCCAAAATATAATTTCCATTTCAAAAAATATCATTAAAATTTTTAATTTTTTTTTTGATCCAAAAAAAATTTATAACTCACTTTTCAAATCAATATGATTTGGGAAAATCCATGGATTCTAGTTTAAAAAACCTATTTTCTAAATAACACAATGGAAACAAAAAACAAAAAAAAAATTATGTTAAAAACTAGTTGTTATAAATTAAATTTATTGAAATACCACCATATCACAATAAATGTTTTTAAAATTCAACAACACAAAATCACTACACAATTATTCAGGAATGTCTCACAAGAATAACATCACAAAATATATATAAAAAAACTTCTCAATCCACCTCCCAAATGTGAAATTAAAATTAGGAGAATCCAAATTATATATGATTCAAATAATCTATCCATGGAAAAAATTTTTTTATACATGTTCTATCAATATAGGTTTGGAAATGAGGCACAAATCACGAAACAAACTCAACCGTGGAGGCCGACCTGACTGCATGAGCACCACACAGTTACCCAAGCCATGTGTGTTAACCAAAGATTTTAATTATATATCCTATACCCCACAAAACAATGGAAGGACTACCAATATAACATACATTATGAGAGGTAAAAAACAAAATAAATTACATAAAAATGACCTAATGGAAACAAAAATTCATTATTCAAAACCCAACATTTCATAGAACTATGTTTCTCAGGATGAGAAAGAGCTAGATAAACTCTTCCCACCCTTAATTCTTTGGATCAAACAACCATAATATCCTTTATACCAAGAAATAACCAAATAAAAATGGATACACAAAAATATTATGAATCAATCCAAAAAAACCAGTATCTGATACAATTTTAAAATTGATTAGCCTAGGATATCATTAAACCCTACACCTAACATAGCCCATCAAATTTCTTGTATTTAATTATAGATCAACCCTATACTAGAAAAATTGAATTGCAATCCCTAAAATAAATTTTGGGATCAATTTATCCCAGATTATAGATAAATATATCATGCTAAATAAATACAAGACCTATAATAAGAAGTAATATTCCAAATAGGTCTTAACCATTACAATGATCAAACAAAATTTCAGATAGATAAACAACATCAACAAATAAGCGAATATAAAAATGTATTAGAGAACCACAAATAAAATTTTCACCGTAAATTAAACTACCACAAAACAAATAATTCAGGGCCTAAACTATCTCCATAAAAAATACAGTATCTCACCACTAATTAACTCACCACATGTCAGCCACATTGAGAAATATATAATCCATTTGAAAACTAAAACTCAATATGTATGGGAATGTGATAAAAAACCTAGTAGGTTTTCATGACACAGTATAACTATGAAATATTATTCATATGTAAAATAAAAAATTATAGTTTTAAAATTAACTATAATGTATGTTATATATATATATATATCAAATAATGAAATAAATACAATTACATAATTCACATTAAAAATATTTCACTTTGTTTTCCAAAACTAAACACACGTGTTTTAAAAAATATCCACCCAAATAATCCATTTCAAAACCACTTACACACGAAAACACCACAACATTTCAAAAAACAATACATTTGTTTTAATCTAAATGATAATTTTAACTTTAAATCATTTTACCATCCCAAGTCATCATTAAACCGTCACACCCATTTTGACTTACACAATAAATCACCAACACAAGATTATTTAATTTCAAAATATGGATTACCAGAATCATTAAAAATCACTTTCCAATGAAAAAAACCAAATCATGAGTGGGTTATGAAAAACAAAGTAGGCATCATATATCACAAGGAATATAATAAAATTCAATCAAAAGGGGTTCCATAATAAGAAAATATGGGGAAATGATTACAATTTATAATATATAAAACTAAAATATATCAATAATCACTAAGAGATAAAATGTTTCATGGTATCCACCTATGATCTCTAACATTCCAGTAATATTATCGTATATGTGTAAAATAACCCTAACCAGGTACTAATATGAAAATAATTTCGAAATAGTCATCCAAAAATCCCATATAATAATTGTTTTGATGGAAATAGCCCAAATAGGCATTGTTTCAAGCATAAATAGTATGAAACTATTGTCAGGTGAACCAACTTGAGGAACAAGATACATCTTCCACTTAGTAATCATTTTCCCATGACCAATATAAGGAAGAGAAGTTTAGTGAAAAAAATCCCATTATGACACATAAGACATAATTGTAACTATACTCACCCTTAAAACCCAATAATATAAATCCTCATTTAAAACATTCAATCATGCCATTAAAATCACATTACTACATAGGGGTATAAAAAATGTATCTTAATAAGATCAAGAACCTAGAGAAGGACTAAACATGAAAAGTGGGAATCAAGGGGTTTCTCTCACCATTTCAATAAAAAAATATCAACCAAGAATTTAATAGTATAAGTTGATTAAAATTAAATAACCATTATTTTTTGATAAAATTACATTTTTTTCAAAATTACGGAAATCCATCACACCATTTAATCATTATAATGCTAAACAAGGGTCTTCCTTTATTAAAACTAAAACAAGGACTTATGTCATCCTTTTCCCCCAAAAAAATATATGAATCAACCATGGTGTTTTTTACAAGGTGGAAACTATGTAAACATTTTAATGAAACATCTAAAATAAATTATATAATCGCTTTACAAATAATTTAGATGTTGACACCACAAATCAAATTCAAATTCTCATTATAATATTTTTTCAATCATTGAAATCCAAAATCATGTCAAAACCCAATGGAAAACATAATAACCATTTAATAAAATTTAGAAGGGAATTTATAAAAACATTACCACATAAAAAATTATTTCACACATGATAAAAAGGATTTAACATGAAAACCCCATATATGAAAAGAAACAATTTACATTGAAATGTTTATAAAACATAAAAATGCTATCACATATAATTATACATTCATAAAATATTATTCATAAATTAAATGAACATTATAATTTTAAAATGAAATAGTTTCATAGCAATACCTAGCTGTTGGATATAAGAATCATGATGAAGGACTTCAGTACATGTCACCTTTAATGAAGACCACAACCACTAGAGTGGTAACGGTGTCTATAACCCTTATACACCAAAATAAAGAAGATTATATCATTGCAGAAGTATAAAATCATCCAATAGATATCTTTCAATCATGATGGAATCCAAAAACCAGATTTACTAAACGAAGTAAGGGAGAAGGGAGCAAAAGTGGATTAAAAACGTAGAATCAAATTAGAATCTAACAAACCAAGGTAAGATATCACGATGTGGAGGAAGGTAGAGCTCATACAAGCCTTACCTAGATCAGATGACATCAGGAGAGATAAATGGGGGAAAACATGTTAGAAATAAAATAGGTAAATTTCATAAATTTTCAATTTTGTAATCACCTGGGAAATCTAATTTTTTTTTCCACACAATTTTCCAAATCGTACACTCTTCATGTGTCGGCAACTACCTAGGATAAGAACCCCTAAAATGGTTTACTCAAAGATGCTAAATGGTTTATAAAAAACATATTCATCGATACAAACACCCCCAACACCCCACACGGTATATGGGTTGATTAGTATGGAGTGGAAAATGTTCAAGAATCCATATAAAATTGCTCTTCCATGGACAGTCCCACAAATATGAGCATTTCAAAGTTACACCAATTTGTGAGGGATTATCGTTCTCCATCTAATAATCCCACAAAAACCTAAATTTTCATCATGCGTCTAATAGAAACTCAATACCAATATAGGAAACATAGTACCACACAATAACAAAAACATTATGAAATATAGGTTATCATAATGAAGATAATAGAATTATATTTATTACTTCAATAGATTATTCTTATAATTCATTAAAAAAAATATGATGTATAGTTTCGAGTAAATTACACATAAGGAAGAGAAAATGTGTTACTATCTTTGGTAATTCTATCCATTGGTTTGATGTTGGAATTTGAGAGGAAATTGATGGATGTGACGATCCAAACACAAATCGATGGAATTCAATGGAGATATGTATGTTGTTGTAGGAATTTTAACTATTATCAACATGGTAAAATTGATCAAATTAAGAGATACTATATGACATGTGAAAAGATTATGAATATGGGATCCCGGTCTAATGTAGTACACCATGGTTTTGATATTTTGAATTTCTAGTTAACATACTTATTTTCCTTAGAGTAATGTTAGTATGTGTCTCTTGTAGTTATTTCTCATTAATTATTTGGAGTATCTCAACATGTGATTTGTAAAAGCTACCATTTAGGAAGGAGGGTTCACGAGTTTTGGATAGTTAGTATTGTTTTAGTTAACATCTCATGGATTTTGTTTTATATTTTAATGGGGATGTTTAATCTATTTATATTTTGATTTTAATTATATTTTATTTTTGTTCTTTATCCATAATAATTAAATTTTATTATTTATTATAACTGTTTGTAATATTTTTTTATAATGAAAAATTATACCACCCTCTATTTTTTTATGATTCAGGATTTGGTGAATCCTTTTGATAGAAATAATTTAAATATCTCAAGTAGATAATTATGTACATTTTTTTTACAACTATATGTTTTTGATTTCTATAAATAGGAAGATTTTTTTATCATGTACTATAAGTAGTCAAATTTATAGAAACTAGTTGTGGAAAGCATCTATCACACTTATTATTGCTAAGTACTATTGTTGATCATTATCACATATAGTTTTCTATGTTATAATGAATATTAATCCAGAAAATTCATAGTTTATATTTCTATTACATAACTAGTTTTATGTATTTATTTATAAGGTAGATGTTTTGGAATTTTTACATTCTTAATTATTACATATTAAATTATTTGATTTGATATATATTCCATATTATTTTTTCATTTGAGAAAAAATTTGTAATTTTTTGTGAAGACGTTTATGAATTTAATTTTTTATAATGTGTCAGTTTTTATTTGAATTTCTATGGATAAGTAATTATTTTTTTGTGTACCATTGTTCTATAAGTTTTTTACTATTATGGGTTTATATATTTAGTTTGGATCTTTTTTCTATTTTTGCAGATGTTATTTTAATAGTTATTTTTATAAAGAAAGTGATCAATGTACAGTTCCCTTGTGGTGCTCTTAGTTATTTATCAATAGTATCCAATTTGTCCCGGTGGTGTTCTTTTTCTTGATTTATATATTTGTTCATCATTTAGATTGGTCATGATCCACATCACTAACATGGTGTATATTGATCATGTGATTACAAACCATCTAGTTATTTTGTACACCAACAATTTATATAAATTATTTGCCTTTCTATTCACTATCCACATGTCCGCAACTTCTCCAATGAAACCTAAAATACTTGAAAGAACATCAAAACATGTAGTGATATATTTAAAAATCACCTATTTTTATTTTCAAGGAGGACATATTTGTTACATCTGGTTATATGTATTCTTTTTTTGTTGTTTGTATGAGATGAAATATCGATAGATGAAGTGGGTGGATTATTAGAAGCATTCACTTGTTGTTTTATTCATTATCTATATTTATAAAATCGAATCCTAAAATTTCAGCAGAGATGATATGAGGTTTATACTAATAATGCTCCAGTGAAGGAATATCCCAACATATAGGTGTACCATTATCTACACAAAACCAAAATCGTTAACCCCAAACCAATTTAGCAGTTACAAAAAAAGTAAATATTAATTATTTTAATTTAATTTTAGTTTTTTTAAATTTATTAAAAACAGTTATTCAAGGGTGCATTGAGTGTGTTCATCCTTGAAGGTGGTGAACATTAACTCATAGTGACATGGTTACTTATTGCTACCAAATTTGAGGAAGAGTACTCTAAAAAAATATCACATTCTTTATTTATTCTTTCATTATTTCTTGTAATATATTTTAAGAATTCATATATTCCTTGTTCATAATAACGATCTATGTATGGTGGTGTTATTTCAGTGCACATAGGTCCTACTCAAACCAAAGAACATAAATCAATTGTATTATTTACTTTATCTCACTTTTAGTTTCTATGATACAAATTTATTTCCAATAATTGATAATATTATATTCTGAATTGGAGTTTTAATTTCATCTATAAGGAACATTATGAATTTCATAATTCATAATCAGTTTTTCTTTTGTAATACAGTATTTTAAAATATAAATCCCAAAAAACAAAATTTAATTGTCAAGATATATGATGTTCAATTCATTAAAAAGATACGGAACCTATTTTTTTGCTTTAACATTAAATAATATAATAATTTAATTAATTTTATATTTCATTGATATGATTATATGAATCCAAAAAATTTATAACAAAATAAAAAAAATAATGATTTTAATATAAAATTTCATGCATTAATGTAAGAGAATCTCAATATTTTGAGATGTTTCAAACACTTGAAATATTCCTTATCATCTAATATTAAAATATATGATCAATCATTTAATATGAATTTACCACTAAAACCATATTATTAATAATTAATTTGAATTCATTCTCTAAGACCATGTAGAATAATCATCTCGATAGAATTGCTACCCCCACAAGTGTCACTTATCATAGTGTTTCACATAGAATACACATTCTTGGGAGTAGTGAGACCAATCCCTCATAGATAAAATAACAAATAATAGTTGATATTTGGGTGATTAAAAATAACTGTAAATAATAATAGTATATTGAAATCCTACTAGGTTATATTGATGGATTCTCAATCACCAGTTTCAATATTGAGGGTTCTGAAACCCATTTTTTCTTTACTATTTTACATCCCGCTCCTTTGTAGCTAACCTCTTCTTCTTTATCATATATACTACAACACATATTTATTCAACTTATTTCAATGATTACAATACCATTTTTTGTTTTCTTATCAATCTGCAGGAATTTTTTTCTTTTTATAGTGATATAAACATTCTCATTGTTGGCCTACGACTTATCCATTTTGTTTTCTCCAACATGTAGTACACCCTAGAGGGGTTGAATCAATGTATGATTATGTATAATAATTCCCTCTTATAAATAATATTTCATAAATACAGAAAAGTATCTCCCCAAATTATCTCACAATAATATGAAATGAAATAAAACACTCTAATTGACGTAGTAATTATACTTCTTTCACACTAACTAGGATAATCCAAGGAGAATCCAGTGGAAAATCACCATAATCACTAAAGAGATATTCTATTATATTATTCAGAGTATACTCGATATCCCTTATCATTTTCCACCAATCATTGAAATATCACTACTCTCACAGCTAAAGTATTCCAACTATTCCCTCATTAGATAGTCTTTGATGATTTGAATAATAATATATTTCACAAAAATTGGGGTTTTGTGAAGCTCTTCATTAATATAAAAATTAAAATTCATTTTACAATGAAATTTTGGGAAATTAAAATGATGATAATGCAAGTTCACACATTTTAAAACTCTCACTCATTCCTGAAACTACACAATTTTATGAAACTCACATCCATTAAAAAAATTCACTATTTGACAAAACACAATCTATTTTCCTCCAAGAAATAATTTTTCTTTTAAATTTACTTAAAAAATATTTTAAATCACATATGGATTATGTGAATATAGTTCCATAATATTTTCTCTATGTTATTATCACATTAATATATGGGGATTCGACCTATTTATATGAGTGACTGAATTTTTAAAAAAACATTTAATGTAAAAACACGATACCTCTATTGATTTTTTTCCATAACTCCCCATTATCCCACAACATCAAATATTCAAGCTCCATAATGACACAAATCCAATTATAAATGTCTTCTAAACATGTGTGAAAATATTCCCATTCCTTTTAAAGATTAATGATATTTTCTACAAATTAAAATTCATGAAATATCACCCTTTCATTGAATGAATTTATTTCCTCACCCATAATTTCACTACCTTATATATACATTAATTTTCAAAGCCTCTCACACTATACTAGGTATTCAATTCATTAATTCATGATGGTCACCTCTACAATAATGGATTATAAACATGATTATTCAATAATAATATTCAATTTCAAAATATATTACAATAAAAATATGAAAAAAATCAATATAGTTATTTTCAAAAAACATTATCTTAAATTTTTCAATTTTTATATCCTCCATGATATTATTATTGTCTTTTTAATCACCATATTTGGATTTTGTAATGTTCTTGATATATTATATATACATCAATTTTCAAAGCCTCTAACACTATACAAGGTACTCTTTTAGTTCATGTTATTTAAGATGATAGTAATTTATTTTCACATTTCCCAATTCAATTATAGTACCATTAGTGGAATGTTTTCATATAGTTCACAACTACAGATATACCCATTTACGGCATGGAAAAAGTAGTTGAATAATGAAAAAACTGGCTGTCAATCACAACACTAATAGGGGACCTTTTACAGTTAATAAAAAGAACTGATAAAGTGTTTCTTTTATCTACACTAAAAAAAGTGTTCAAAAATCCCCCCTTTATCAGTGATAAATTATCACTGATAAAATGAACTCATAAAGAAGTAGCTTACTCCAATGTGTGGTTAATATAATAGAAGTCCCCAAAAAATATAACCAGAATATAAAAAATATATAATTTAAATGAAATATTGTTGACAACATAAATACAAAAAAACATCTATATACATTTTAGTTAATGTTTTATATAATAAAATTTATAATTATTAACCTAACATTTAAACATTTCAATGATATTTTTTGATGACTGTGATCCCCTCTCAAAAATGACTTCCCATGATATTAGTTGTTGAACAAATCATTTTAACCTAAGAAAAAAATTTCCTATATAAGAAAAAAATTATTATGTTAGTAATAATCTAATGAAATAAATTAACCATTAATATGAAATAATACATTAATAAAATGACTATTTTTGACAAAAATTGCACATTTTTTCCATAGTGATCACACCATGTGTCATTTTGGGGAGTTGTTGATTCCTACACATATAAAATGAGTTATGTGTCATTTTCCTAAATATCAAAATAATATGAATGTGTTTTCTTAGTTTTGAGTATGTGATGTATTATATTATTAAAATTAATTCTAATTCTAAATAATGTCACATTTAGAGTTATAATGGTAACATAGTGTATCAGATTAAGATGTAAATGATTCCCACCCATCACAAATTATTAGTGGATCATTATTCTATTGTACCAATATAGTGCAGATGTTTTTGCTGAGTTTTTATTTTTCCAATGTCATTTTTTACTAAAATTTGAATTCAAAATAGAAATATACATTTTGAGTCATGATGGTCTCATCATGAATTTTTTTGACATGATACTGCTAAAATATGTCACAAATGACTTATTAATCGATATCCCAAGTTATTAAGACAATAATAGTGTGTTTTTATACATTTTAGTGAGTAAAATGTTTTAAACTAAACTGTCATTTTTATAATGATAATAAGAAAATTATACATACCGGTCACATCGTGCATCAGATTAAGGTGTGGTAGATTGCTACAATTAAAAAATGACTAATGGATCATTTTCCTAAAATAAAAAAACAATAAGAATTCATTTTCCTAGGTTTTATTATGTCCTATATTATCTTTACATAAATTATTGTCAATATTAAATAAAAATGCACACATGGAGTCTTCGTGATCTCACTTTGAAGCAGATTGATGTGAAGTTGACTTCAACAAGTCATAAACGACTCATGGATCATTTTCTGAAATTATAAAAACAGTCATAATTCTTTTTCTCATATTTCTTTATTTAACTTGCTAATTTATCAAACATTCTTTCAAAACTTCATTCAAATATAATTGATGGTGAGTTTCTTCATCTTCCAATGTACAGCTTCCAAAATCTTAATCGGTCACTATTTTAATAAAAAAAATTCAATACCATATTAATTTATTTTGGATTCAGAATCCCTATATTATTCATCATCATCTTTAGATCATAAAAATATATATTTTTATTTGAATAATTTTGAATATTTTCCAAAGTGATATTGTTTTTCTTTATCTCCCTATTTCATCCCTGATCATTTTGTTTTTCCCTATTCATTGTTATCATCTACTTTATTTCTTTTTGGTAAAATTATCAGTAAATTCCTGATGAATACACATTAAAATCATTACCATGGATGTTTCCCTTTGTATTACCCATTACCTCTTGTATAATTTTTTTTAAAAAATGGATTAATATCATTCATATTTTCACATACCTCATTTTGGGAATCAGAGTCACTCGAATGATATTTGATGATCATATTATTTGACATTTATTTCCTCATATTCTTGAAAGAAATATCTCTATTATCTTTTTTTATTATCCAAACTTTATACCTTCTCATTTAATAGGTTATGAGAGTTCTATAGAAGTCATCTAGAGATGATATTGTAGGATCTCTGCCTTCCAATAAAGACAATATTTCATCAAACATATCAAGAAGTAATCCTACTTTCTTTTCAGCAATTTTAGAATCTTCAAATATTACAGTAAGACATCTTATTGTGCTAACAATGTAATTATCCTTAGTAAAGAATCTCCTAAATGATTAAAAATCACCCATTTTAATATTATCATACATCAACTTACATATTATTTAATTTTTAATTTTTTTTACTTTTGTATTTCCTTCTTATATATTTTTTCAATTTAACTATTAAACATTTGGATATGGAAACACCTTTCATTCTAATGAATTCACATTCATAAAGTGATGAAAATAAGTAATTATTTTCTCATCAATCATTGTGATGGTTCTTCTTATAAAAATATGTAAGATGGACTTTTAAATCAATAGGATGACACAAATCTATTGCAGCTTCATGAATATCATATCCAAAATTTATATGGCAGGGAAACTATCTATCATTCTAGATATGATAATTAATTCCATCAAAAACCAAAATTCCTTTACTATACAATAAATTTTTATTCTCCAAAAAATTCTCTTCAAAACATTAGCAAAGAATATGTAATTGAAACAATTAGCTCTAATACTACTTGAAAGAGAACTATTAGGATTATTGTATAATTTCAATGGGAGGGGGTGAATCGTTGATAACCAATTCTTTAATTTTTTTCAAGTTAACCAAACTTTTCCTCTTGTTAATGATTCGTTTCCATATAGAAAACAATTCAAACACACATCCATAGGAACATAATATTTTTAAAGGTTCACTATTTAATAAGAGTATCTATTTCCATGGTATAATTTTAAAATGATGCAATACCACACAATCCAAAAGAAAATAATAATTTTTATGGAATATAATGAGTAAGAAATGCCCATTAACTTGTGTTGTACTATATGAAAAATTTAATATTATGTTTGACCCTCTAGAAAAATTAGTTTAAAACAATTCTTGTGTGAAAAATCATGTCACCTGTTCTTATTTTCAACATCATAGGTGTATTAGTTTGAAACTACTCTTTAATTTCATACTCAGAAGATTGTAAAAACTTCAAGGACATTGATATAGAACTCATTCCAATTTTTAAGTTCATCATAGTATAATTCCTCCACTCCAATTCTTATAATTTGATTGATAAATATGATAGTATGATTATTTCAAAATATGGTTGAGAAAAATCAGAAAGCATCCTCGCTCAGTCCAGAAAACCAAATATGGAAATTCTATCGAATACTATTACCATCAGAATATGATGACATGCATATTATAGTAGTCAAATTATTATGATGATCAGCTGAAAGCATTGTATTCTTGCTTATTCTCCTTCCAAATCAATATAGAATTACTTCTTCATGAAATTAACCCATAAAACTTCTCTCCGATGATTTTTGGATCTTCTCTCTCTTCCCATTAAGAGTATAATAGTTTGAAAATAAAAAAATTTATTTTTCCTTTTATAGGTGACACAAGGTTGGTTTTGGGGGGAATCCCAAATTGTTTCCTACTCATCAAAATAACCTTGAATATCAAATTCCCATGAATTTAATGTGAATATTGACTTCATCAACATGTCCAAATTGTTCTCATCAATTATAGTTCATTCTTGAGTCTTCTGAAAACTTGAGATATCTTCATACTATCATCACCAATGCCATTTGGATTCAGATTCACTTACCAACTTCTTAAATATGATTCCTTAATTATAATTATCTACACTAAATAAAACTATATACATGAAGAAATTGATAGGTTTCATCTTCTTTGGAAACCTTTTTTCTAATTTCCTAATATGTTTTATTAAATAGGATTCTCTATTCCAAATGATGAAAACAAACATCTTATTTTAATTTCAAACATTACATTTTCAACAAATTTATCTACTCTGTCTCAATTCTCAAACCACTGGATCAATGTGATCCATCGAATTATAATTCTTCTTCACTATAGGATGATGAATAATGATCAACAATGACACGAGGACACTTGACCCAATTTAAGGGATAAACATTTGAAACATATCAGAGTTCATATTTATCCTTTTAATATGATTCAGAAATCTTCTACTGATCAATAAATTTTTCCTCTAGTTAATATGATAAAATATGGGATATAATGGACTACTCTCAGCAGATTCGTCATCAAAAAAATTCATATTCTTTTACAAACATCATCTACTATTATTAATCCTATCAATAATTTGGTTACATTGACGATCGAATTTAGAATATTTGAACATTCATTTCTAGTGTATTATATCTTACCATTATTTTAGAAACACATTTATAAGCAATTCAGCCTGAATACAATTATTCAGAACATAGATGGACTGAACATGATTGGCCAGATTATGATCTGGCTAAATACAATCTCTATTAATATTTTATCTTTCAAGAAATTAAAATATAATTGGAAGCACATATTTATTTCTTCCTCTCAATTAGATTCCCAACACCATTGTAATTACCTCTATCTTTCACCGAGAATTAATAAAAATTTTACCAATGTCATGTGATTTATAATAATTCCAAAATAGAAAAGAATCACCACATTTATTTTATCATAGTCATATAGAACTTGATTTTCATTTTTTATGATTAAATATTCTATACTATATTCAGAGGGAATATCATGACACATTGCATCGAGATAAATTCTTTGTCTATATGAGTATCTTTTTAAAGCACTGTGATTCTGATTATTAGAATATGATGGTGATTCTAATTTTCACCGAATACAATGTTATGGAATTTTTCCTTTATTCATAAACTTCATTGAAAAAAATGAATTATACAAAAAAAAATCTTCAATTTGGAGAAACCATCTATATCCAATATGGTCCCAATAACACCCCCTTTGGATTTTTTTGTAAACCAAGATTCAAAAGTCACTGAATTTTGTATCCTTAAGTTATGGATTACATATCAACAATTCTAAGCCTATATAAGCTAACTAATTGTAGGAAAAAATAATTATGAACAAAAAATTCATGATATCTAAATGTAGTGTTTATGAAAACATTATTCATATTTATTTTTTTGTTTTTAATCTTTCATTGAAAACAATTATATATTTTATCTTACAACCACTCCAAAAAACTGTTAGAATAGTTCACACACAATACAGTGCTTGATCGATAGCTTACCCACAACTCCCCCTTTTTACATGCTTATCTGGATATATTAAATAAAACATTATCCCCCTAGACAACAATTTCCAAAGGTAATAAGAGAGATGGGACTGAAACATATACCGTATCCATTATGAAAAATTTGTTGTATGTTCAGGTTCATGATTATTTTCGAAAAGGATTGAGTTAGTAAATATTTTGTGAAAATGTCAGGAACTTGTTCTGATGTATGAAGATATTCCAGCTTCAATTAATTTTTCTCCCCATTCTATTAAATTATATGATATTTGATATCAATATGTTTTGAAAAATAATGTTAAACCTTGTTCCCAGTGAGTTTGAATTTATTTTTATTATCATAACCCCATAATAAGGGTTAGTTCACTTCAACTAGTAAAACTACAAATTGAGTTTTCACCAACATATGTTGAGTATTTTCTTCAGTGGTTACAACCTAATCTATAACACCCTGATATTTTATTAGAAATATTGTTTATGTATTATGTTATACGTAACACCATGAGAATATTTCACGATACACAAAACTATCTTGGCTTGCGTTACATGCAAGAGCAACCTTCCTCGATAGCTTGCGTTGCACGCAATGCCGAGTTTTACTAAAAAATGAAATATTATTATAATTTTATGAACCAGATGTTATGAATTGTATTAACTGAATTTTGAATTTTGAAGCATTATAAATCATCTTACATTTTTTCAAGAATGTGGTATGAAAACGAAATCAATATTTGGGATAAAAGATTTTTTTTAAAAAAAAAATCTGTTTTACCGCCTTTTGATGTCACGCCTTTTATAAATATAATTTTTTAAAAGTTTATAAGTTTAATTTTAAAAAATAAACTTATTATTTTGAATAATTATTTTAAAATTTACATTGGATAAATTATTGTTAATTTTCTAATAAGTTTCTTATTTCGATGAATAGTAAAAATACGCTAAATTTTAATTAAAATTTACTTTTTTCATCATGATAATTTATGTAGATAAATAGTAATATTGAATTGTTTTAAAGTATAAAAATAATATATTTTTACAATTTAATATAATGTATGTCATTACCATAAATTTTACATTAAATTCATTGGTAAAAAAATTTTAATCTTTGGAAATGTTTTATCTTTTAAAACACGTTTTCATAACAATGGGATAAATTTTAATTTAATTACTACAACTTATGTGTTTGTAATTTTCAAAAATGGATTCCATATTTTGATTCAGAGTGTCCAAATTATGCTAATAGGTTACTTTTATTTTTTTTGATATTATGAATAGTATGATAATTTTTATTTACTACAGTTAAAGATAAATCGGGTAATTAAGGGTAATCCTAAAATTATAAAATTACCCTTACACATGAAAAAATTATATTGGATGAATAAATGTCAACCCATATCACCTAAGGGTCGTAATAGATTCATTTCAAGGACTTTTGACCATGAAAATGAAATAATTATTATTTAAACCAAAGAAAGTGACAACATGTCACTCTCTTATATCTTTTAAGTGTAATAATTTTAATTTAGTGATAAAATACATAAAATATAAAATATAATTAGTCTCCATAAATATAATAAAATTATCCACATTATGAGAATTTATTTAAAATTTTTAGGTATAAAATAAATATCATTAAAGTTGACACAATAGTGATGTAGAAATTATTCTATTGATTGAAATATCAAATAAATTGTTTTAAAAATATTAAAATTAATATTATATGAACTAATTAATGTGATCCATTTATTTTAAAGATAAATATGATGTTTTAAGAATCTATTAAATATTTTGGTTGGAAAATATCTTTTCTCTGGATTTTATTTAAATTCAAATAAATGAATAGTGTCAAAATTGACACTATTATTATTTTACAAAAATAACATATTATTAAATGGATTAAAAATCACAAAAAAATTTAAAAATTATAAATTGAAAATTATATGGTGTAAAATGTAATAATGTATCCAACTATGTTCAATTAACAACACATAAGTAATTATTTATAATAATTTAAAAGTTTGAATATTATTACCACAAATACAATTAGATAGATTAAATAAAGATAAATCAAGTTGATAAGGTTTATAATAAATTCCAAAAATGTCTAAATTTTATTTTATGATGATATTACAACCCTATCTCATCTCATATTTGGATTTAAGTCATTTTTAGGTAGTTAAATATGTTTTAATTTATTATAAATTATTATTTCTTATGTTTCAAAGGTGCCCCTCTCCTCCCTTATAAAAGGGCACCTCCTCCCTCTCCTCCTCACACCATTTTGATCCCTCATGCTAGGCCAAACCAACCAAGTTCTCTTATCCACTTCTCTAGAAACATACTATAGATCCTGTTCTTCTTCATAGACCGTATTTAGTGCCCTAAGAGGAGGTTATGAAGAGGTGTGATGAAGAAGAGGTAATATCCTTTACTGATTCTTTCAAACTTATTTCTTTATACAGTTCCTCTATATGATTTGTTTCATTATTAAGTAATAACTCCAGTATAAATTTTATACTGATATGTTATTATGAATATGAAACAACCATATTCTATATTCTATCCATCCTATGAAAAAAATGAAATCACAACGTGTGCATACATACGACCCACCATCTCCACGTTGTGGTGTAATCTTTTATTTCATCACTAGCATACTTGTTGGGTATATGATGGAAGAAATAACTATATATGATTATTTTAAAGTAATATTTATTCTATAGTATTATACAATATACACATCAATTCAATTACACAATCATGGGAATGAAATCATCGCTCGTGCGTACATATGGACTACGGTCTCCACGATGTGATGTGACTTGTTATACATGAGCATCATAGAATAATGATTATCTAAATTAATTGAATGAATAGATATGATGTATATTACAAAAAATAACATTCTGTAAATGAGGTATTTATCACCTAAAAAGAGAAATAATTATTTATTCGACAAAACATACATAAGAACATAAAGCAATGAACACACGAATAACAAGCAACAATGAAATATTACTAATAATAAGATAAGAATATGAACATATATGATACCATAACAATGAATATGATTCTGTAATAAGTCAACTACATTATTTAAATCATTATATAGGAGGATTGGATATGTATGAAGCATATCAGGTGTAAGGTTAGGGAAAATCTCACAATCTCATTTATATCTGAGATTGTTTATACATCATAATTTTCTAGGGAATATTTGTCATCCACACCCATGTTTCATTAATATGTAATATTATTTCTCCCCTCATACAATTGTTTAAATCAAATTTTACCTATCGGTGAATTTTTAGTAAATGATATGGAAGAAATCTTTTTTGTTTTCAGTATGAGATAATTTTTGTCTTTTCCATGCAAAATACGAGAAGAACGTTTTTTTAACTTATAAGGCATGAATGGATTTTTATGATTTCATAGAATATAATTTCCATGAAGCTTCTTTACAGGTTTTCAAAATTATTTTTAATTAACTTCTGTTTTATTAAAATTGTATGACATGTTAAGAAAGGAAAAATGATTGAGAGGTAGAAAGGATATTTTCTTCAAGAATAGAGTTGTAGTGTCTTATCAAATTTATTTTCCATATAATATAAATTAGTATTCTATTTAAATCCCTATTTTTTCATTGATTTGATTATATTATTATGGAATTATTTTTATGACGTCCTTTTATCTTATATAGTTTATGTTATGATGTCATGATGTTTAAGAATCCTATTTTTATTACATGGATTATACTATGATATATGATTTATGATTTTGTGGCACACATAAGAATGGTTTAATTATGAGATGGTTGAGACCTATATATCCCTCCAATTCATTGGGTAAATATTTATATCTCATCAGATAGATATGGATGGAACGACAAGTTAATCTGGTTCATTGATACAGGACTGGAACGAGGAGTGAACTCAGTTAAGAAATGGACATTGTCCACTATGATAGTCTTGGAAATGAGTATTCACTAATAAGAAATGATTTTATAAGATTATGTGTATATGCCACAAATTTTCATGTTTTATGTTATGATAATTGGGATTACTTTTCACTACTATGATTTATCCCATGTTATGATATTATGATCTCTTTTGGAGGTTATGATTTTCAAAATGTTATGTTCTTATGAATATCATATGATTGATATTTCAATTGTTTACCCTTATGAATCATTTGAGCTCACCCTTGTGTATGTTTTATTTTCCCCAGGTCAGGAATAAGGGTATTAAGTAGCATATGCAAAAAGGGAATCTAGATATGATGAAATAAACGCGAGACAATGTTGATGCTTTATGAACCAGTTGTTTATGTTTGCTAGTTTTTAAGGACATTATACCTATACAATCCTATAATTGTTTTGTTATATGTTGTAATAAGTATGCTTCAATTCTAATGTAATAACATTGTATGTAAATTATGGGTTGTTATAGTTGGTATCAGTGGAAAGGTATAGTAAACTTTTGAAAATAGGATGTGAAAGCCTTAGTAAGAACCCTGAGGATATTTCTATGCATAGAACACAATATTAGTGTTTTAGAAATTACCATGAATAACCTATGATAAGGCTCTAACTGTGAAATTTTATTCATCATTATGTGGTTTTCCGGTTATGATTAGTCTTTCTCACACAATGATTTTTGGTTTTAGTAAATGGCTAGAATCCAAAGAAACTGTGTTAATGATGTATGCGATGGGAAATGCGATGATTGTACCCCTGAGCAACCAAACATTATGGGAGTTGGAATGAAAAATCGTATAGCCCTGATCACACAACTTTATCTAGAAATGAACCATGAAGGACTCCCAAATGAGAAAAGGAAGGAGAAACATTCTATTGAATCCTTCATGAGGCAACATCTACCCTCATTCAGGGGGTCTACTGATCCATTACTGGCTGAATAATGGATATGTACCACTAAAAAGATATTTTCTGTTCTACAATGTTCTAAACATGATAAAGCCATCTTAGTAGTATATCGTTTGGAAGGTGAGGATGATCAATGGTGAAATCTTATCAAGAATATGAGGCAAAGAGACAAAATTGAGTCCATGGAATGGGACAAGTTCAAGAACATATTTTTCAATAAGTACATCCCTCGTATTCTTCGAACAAAGATGGAGAAGTAGTTTCTTGAACTAAAGAAAAAGGATGATGAATCTGTTGGTACCAACAACGAAAATTTTACAAGACTTTCAAGGTATGTTTCCAGAATTATTATCCAACTAGAGAGTAAGATCAATAGATTCTTTAGTGGCATAAAACCAAGTCTTTTAAGGGTGTTGCCCATAAGAGACTTCAATAGCTATGAGGAAATTGTTCGATGTGCCCTCAAGGTTTAGATGGAGATTGGAGTAACCAATCAGTCCTATGGGTTTGATAAGAAGAGGAAAATGAAAATCAAAGGGAAATATAAAGACCATACTAAAAAGAAGATTAGTTTTCCCTTATGCTCAAAGTGTGGAAAGAAACATGTAGAGAATTGTCTTAGAGGGACTAGTTAAAGTTTCAAATGTAGAAAGGAAGGTCATAATGCTTTTGAATGCCTCAATGATGGAAAAAAGATGTCTAGTGATGCGAACAAAGAAAAGGCTACACCGAATGCTTCTCCTACACTACAATGTTACAACTTCAAGGAAATGGGGAATTATGCTAATCAATGCCCTAATCCAATGGTTTTTGATGATGATCGACATCAAAAAACTCTTAATGCCAATGACAAAGGAAAGTGACATGTAATTTATATTGGAGATGTAGAGTACGAAAACGAAGTGGTGAAAGGTACAGTTACTATCCACTCTAAAGTATCAAATGTTTTATTTGATTCTAGATCCACCCAATATTCTATTTCTGAAAACTTTTCCAAGGGTATTTCCATAGTACCTCAACAATTTGCTGTTGAGTTAGCTGTGACAACTCTTAATGGCACAACGATTGCATCAAAATATTATAATTCATCTTCAATTGACATTTTTGGGAAAGTTATTCCTACAAATCTTGTGCTCCTTTTTATATTGGAATATGGTGAGATTATTGTCATGGATTGGCTTTACTTATATAGAGCACATATCAATTTCCAATGAAGTGAAGTCACATTTCATATTTCCGATCAATATATGACCATCTATCAATCCAAGGATGAATATAAACTTGTAGTGGAAATTCCATCCATCTTATGGGTCTTAATTCCAATAAATTATTGTTATTTATCTCAAATAGTAGGAGAGAAACTCATGATTAAGAATATTCCCATTTTATGGGAGTTTTATGATATATTTCATAAGTAATTTCCAGGTCTTCCACCAAATCGTGAAGTTGAGTTTTTAAATAGAACTCATACCGGGTGCTATGCCCATTTCAAAGACACCTTATTGAATGGCCCAAATTGAGTTGCATGAATTGAATAAGAAACTCCGAGAGAATCATGATAAGGGATTCATAATCCCTTGCACATCACCTTGGGGAGCACCTGTTCTATTTGTTAAGAACAAAGATAGATCAATGAGACTCTACATTGATTATCGAGAACATAACAAGATCATTATCAAGAACAAATATCCTCTCCCACAAATTGATGACTTATTTGACCAACTACACAGAGCTCAATACTTTTCGAAGATTGATCTTCATTCAAGGTATCATCAATTAATGGTAAAAATGGAGGATATACCAAAGACAACATTCCGTACAAGGTATAGACACTAGGAATATATAGTGATTCCATTTTGTCTTACTAATGCCCCTACTATTTTCATGGATCTAATCAATAGAGTATTTAGAGACTTTCTTGACCAGTTTTTGGTAGTCTTTATAGATGATATTCTTGTCTATTCAAAGAGAAAGGATGAACATGAGGATAACCTGAGAATTGTAATGAAGACCCTAAAAAAGGAGAAGCTTTATTCTAATTTTATCGAGGGTGAATTTTGGCTTCATAAAGTATCATTTTTGGGTCACATAATCTTAGAATAGGGGATATATTTGGATCCACCGAAAACAGACGTTATAGAAAGATATTCAAGACCAACAACAGTAGATGAGATCTGAAGTTTTCTTGGTTTGGTTTGATATTTTCGATGTTTTGTGAATTATTTTTCATGATTATCTAATCCACTCACCAGGTTGACTTGAATAGGAGTTATGTTCGTGTGGATGGAGGAGTGTGAAGCAAATTTCAAGGAGTTAAAAAGAATGTTATGTCGTGCACCTGTGCTCACATAGCCTTGTAGTGGAGAATGGTTTTTGATCTACAGTGATGCATCAATGAAGATATTGAGGTGTGTTCTCATGCAAAATGATATGGTGATAGCTTATGCCCCACAAAAGTTGAAAATCCATAAGAAAGTTACCCAACTCGTGATTTTGAATTAGCTACGGTAATCTTTGTATTATAGATTTAGAGGCATTATCATTATGGTGAAATGTATGATATTTATACTGATCATAAAAGTTTAATGTATATTTTCACACAAAAGGAGCTGGATAAGCGTCAAAGAAGATTATTGATAAAGATTAAGGATTACATTTGTTCAATTCATTACCACCATGGGAATGTAAACAAGGTGGCATACACATTAAGTCAACAAGACCATGCTAGATTATCCATGATGGGGATCACAAAAGAACTAATATTTATGGATTTTCAAAAGGATGTATCTTGGAGTTATATTGGAAGGGGAAAAATCGTATCTTTATCAATGAATGTTCAACCATCTATATATGTGAAGATTAAATAGGCACAGAAAGAAGATATAGAGTTAAAAATAAATGTGAGAAATGTTCCGGAATTCCACATTGATTTTGATGAAATAATAAGGTTCAGGAATTGGTTTTGTGTTCCTCCCATCCCATAATTAAAGAAGTAAATAATGGATTATGATAATAGTTCTTCATTCTCTATTAACCGTGGAATCATGAATATGTATAGGGACCTGAAGGAGTACTACTGGTTGAATGGCATGAAAATAGATGTTGTTGAATATATCTCTCGATACTTTGTTTTTCATAAAGTTAAAGCTAAGAGGCAGAAGTCTAAGGGGATGTCACAACTATTACCCATACCATAATGGAAATGGGAAAACATCACTTTGGACTTTGTCATTGGAATTCCTAAAAAATCCAAAAGCAATAATTCTATCGGGGTTATAGTTGATCGTCTTGTGAAGTCAGCACCCTTCATTGCTATTAGAGAAGATTTATCTCTTGATAAGACTGAAAGGATATATGTGAAGGAAGTGTTAAGATTTCATGGAGTACCACTTTCCATTATATTTAATCGGGATCTGAGTTTTACATCAATGTTTTGGCGAAGTCATCAGCATACTCTAAATATAGAGTTGAGTTTCAGCACTACTTATCATCCTCATACCGACGGCCAGTCTGAGAGGACAATTCAAACTCTAGAAGACATTTTGAGAGCTTTCTCTATGGATTTAAACTGTGGTTGGGATCAACACCTACCTTTTTTGGGATTTTCTTATAATAATAGCCTTCACTCTAGTATACAGATGGCTCCTTATGAAGCTCTCTATGCAATGAAATGAAGAACTCCAACTTTCTAGGATGATGTTGGGGGAAGAAATCTATTAGGACCTGATATTATAGATGAGATGGCAGAGAAGGTAGGATCCATTCATGAACTCATAAGAGCAGCTCAAAGTTGACAAAAAAGTTATGCTGACAACTGAAGAAAAGACCTAGAGTTTGAAGTGGGTGATAAAGTGTTCTTACGAATATCTCCTTGGAAAAGAGTAATGAGATGTGGAAGAAAAGGAAAGCTGAGCCCTAGGTATATTTGTCTTTTTTAGATACCGGATCGTGTTGAGAAGGTATCTTACCGATTGGCGCTTCCACCAAATCTCTCTCAAGTTCATGATGTGTTCCATGTATCTCTCCTGAGAAAGTACATACCTGATCTTTCACATGTACTAAGCTCAGAAGTTGTACCACTAGAGCAAGATCTTTCATATAAAGAACAACCAATAAGGATTTTGGATTTTAATGAAAAAAGTTCTACGAAACAAGACCACTCACTTTGTTAATGTTTAATGGAGGAACCACCAATTATAAGAATCTTCATTGGAACTTGAGGATTGGATGAGGGAGAGGTATCCTCATCTGTTTGTTACGAAATGAAGAATTTCTAGGGAGAAATTAATTTTATGGGCGGTAGAATGTATCACCCTGAGATTGTATGAGAAATATTTTTATGACTTAGGTTATATGAAACACCAATAGAATATATCATTATACACAACACTTGCTTGTCTTGCGTTACACGCAAGAGCATCCTTCCTCGATAGCTTGCATTGCACAGAATGCTGAGTTTCACTAAACAATGATATAGTATTATAATATTATGAGCTAGATGTGATGAATAGTATTATTTGAATTTTTAATTTTATAACATTATAATCCATCTTACATATTTCCAAGTATGATTTATGAAAACAAAATCAATTTTTTGGATAAAAGAATTATCTTAAAAAAAATGCAGTGTTAACGCCTTTTGATGGTGCACCCTTTAAAAATGTATTTTTTTACAAGTTTATTAAATCAATTTTACAAAATAAACGTCTTATTTTGAATCATGATATAAAAATTTACATTGGATAAATATTTGGTATTTTTCTGATAAGTTTCATATTTTGATGAACAGTAAAAATACGGTAAATTTTAATTAAAAACAAATTTTTTCATCAAGATAAATTAAATGGTTATATTATAATATTGATGGTTTTAAAGTATAATATGAATATATTTTTAAAATTTAAAATAAGGTATGTCATTACCATTAATTTTACATAAAACTCATAGGTGAAAACATTTCAATCTTTGGCAATGTTTTAACTTTTAAAACCATTTTCATAACAATGGGATAAATTTTAATTTAATTATTATAAATTCCCTGTTTTGAATTTTGAAAAATGGATTCCATATTTGGATTCAGTAGGTCAAAATTATTTTAATAGGTTACTTTTTTTTATATTACGAATAGTACGGTAATTTTTATTTACTATAGTTAAATATAAATCAGGTAATTAAGGGTAAACGTATGATTATAAAACTACCCTAACATATGCCAAAATTCTATTGGATGAATAAAAGTATACCCATATCACCTAAGGGTTAGAATAGATTTTTTTCAAGGGATTTTGACCATGAAAATGAAATAATTATTATTAAAACCAATAAAAGCGACAACATGTCACTCTCTTATATCATATAAGTTTAATATTTTTAATTTAGTGATAATCATAATAAAACATAGAATATAAATAGTATCCATAAATATAATAAATTAATATACATCATGAGAATTTAATTATAATTTTTAGAGATAAAATAGTTATCATTAATAATGAAAAAATAGTGATGTAGAAATTATTTTATTGATGGAAATATCAAATAAACGGTTTTACAAATATTAAAATAAATAATATATTAACTAATTAATGTGATCCATTAATTTTATAGATAAATATAACATGTTAAGAATCTATTAAATATTTTGGTTCGAACATATCTTTTGTTTGGATTTCATTTAAATTCAAATAAAGGAATAGTGTCAAAATTGACACTATTGTTATTTTATAAAAATAACATATTATTAAATGACTAAAAAATCACAAAAATGTTTAAAACTTATAAATTTAATTTTATATTGTCGAAAATGTAATTATTTATCCAATTATAGACAATTTACAACAAATAAGTAATTATTTATAACAAATTAATATTTAGAATATTATTACCACTTATAAAATAAAATAGATTAAATAAGGTAAATCAAGTTGATAATATTTTAAATAAATTTCCAATAGGTCTAAATTTTATTGTATGATTAGATTAAAACCCTATCACATCTCATATTCAGATTTAAGTTCTTTTTTGGGGTATTTATTTGGGGTTTGAATTAATTATAAATTAATATTTCTTATGTTTCCAAAGGTGCATGTCTCCTCCCTTATATAAGGGAACCTCTTTACTCTCCTACACACACCATTTTGAGCCTTCATGCTCGGCCAAAACCTTCCAATTTCTCTTTTACACATCCCTATAAAAATACTTTAGGTCATGGTATTTTTCAAAGACAATCTTTATTGCCCTAAGAGGAGGTTAAGAAGAGGCGCGTCGAAGTAGAGTTATTATCCTTTAACGATTCTTTCAAAATTACTTCTTCTTCCACTTCCTCTATATTTTTTGTTTAATTATTAAGTCATAACACCAATATAAATTGAATACTGATATGTTATTATGAATATGAAACAACCATTTTCTATCTTCTATCCGTCATATGAAAAAAACACGAAATCACCACGCGTGCGTACGTACGTCCTATAGTCTCCATGCGGTGGTGTAATCATTTATATCATCACTAACATACATGGATGGGTATATGATGGAAAAAATAACTATATATGGTTATTGTAATGTAATATTGATTCTTAAATATTATATACCATACACTTCAATAAAATTCCACAATCATGGGAATGATATCATCACTAGTGCATACGTACGGCCTACCGTCTCCACGATGTGATGTTACTCGTTCTACATGATCTTAATTGAATAATGATTATATAAATTATCTGAATGAATAAATATGATATATATTACACAAATATCATTATGTAAATGATGTATCTGTTACCTAAAAAGATGAATATGGATTTATTCGACAAAACTTGCATAAGAACATAAAGCAATGAACACCCAAATAACAAGTAACAATGAAATATTACTAATAAGATGATAAGAATATGTCCATATATGATATAATAACAATGAATATGATTTTTTAATAAGTCTATGAAATCATTAAAATCATTATAAAGGAAATTCGGATACGTATGACGCATTTCAGATCTATGGTAAGGGAAAATATCACAATCTCATTTTTATCCGAGATTGTTTATACTTCAGAATTTACTAGGGCATATTTATCATCCACATCCATGTATTCTAAATATCTAATATTATTTCTATCCTAATATAATTGTTTAAATCCAATTTAACCTATTGTTTAATTTCTAGAAAAATACATGAAATGAATCTTGTTTCATTTTCAGTACGAGATACTTTTTGACTTTTCCGGGAAAAGTAAGATAATAATGTTTTTTAACATATACGACATGAATGGATTTTTATGATTTCAAAGAACATTATTTACTTGTTGATTCCTTTACATGTTTTAATGATTATTTTTAATTTTCTTCTTTTAGTTTAATATTTTATGACATGTTAAGATAGGAAATTTGTTTTTGAAGTAGAAAGGATATTTTCCTCAAGAATGGAGTTCAAGTGTTTTATCAAAATTAATTTCCATTTAAGATAAATTAGGATTCTATTTATATCTCTTTTTTTACATTGATTTTATTATGTTATGATGGAATTATTTTTATGAATTCATTTAATCATATATTTTTTATGATATGATGGCATGATGTTTAAGAATCTCATTTTTATTACATGGGTTACACTATGATATATGATTTATGATTTTTTGGAACACAAGAGAATTGTTTCATTATGATATAAGTGGGACCTATATCTCCCTCCAATACATTGGGTAAAGATTTGTATCTCCTAAGATAGACCGGGCTAGAACATCACGTTAATCTTGTTCAGTGACACAGGACTGGAATGAGGAGTGAACTCGGTTCAGAAATGGACTTTGTCCACTATGATAGTCTTGGTAATGAGTCTTGAGTAATAAGAAATGATTTTCTCTGATTTTGTGTGTATTCCAAAAAGTTTCAAGTTTTATGTTCTGATTTTGGGGATTACATTTCACTACTATGATTTATCCCATGTTATGATATTATGATCTCTTTTGTAGGTTATGATTTTCAAAATGTTATGTTCTTATGAATATGATATGATTGATATTTCCATTGTTTACCATTACTGAGCATTTGAGCTCCCCCTTTTGTATGTTTTCTTTTCCCCAGGTCAGGAAGAATGGTATTAAGTAGGATATTCCAAAAGGTACTCTAGATATGATGAAATAAATGGGAGATAATGTAGATTCTTTTTGAACAAGTTGTGTATGTTTCCCAGTTTCTAAAGACAGTATACCTATACGGTCCTATCATGGTTTTTTATATGTTGTAATAAGTATGATTCAATACAGATGTAATAACAATGTATGTAAAGTATGTGTCATTATATAATTAGCTTCATCCAAACTAATATTTAATCACATTTGTTTCACTGTTTTACGATGAACACAATGCCTTCAATGAATGAACAATCCACCACATGTAGATCTTCTAACATCAAAATATATTTCCCAATCGGCATTTGAATAACGAAAATGTATACTATTTGAGTTATCATGCCAGGTTATGAATTATTTTGAGACCATGAGGTATCTGAATGTCAATTTCCAGCATGTAAATGTGATTCTTTTGGGGAAATCTGAAATCATTCACATAAGGTAACAACATAACCAGTGAAAGTTATTAAGGTAGTAAAAAAAAACAAAAAATCGATTTTAAAAATTCATTATGATTAACATCCTTACCATAGTAATCATTACCCAACTTTGTTCCCACTAATATTGGCATGGAAACTAATTTTTATTTTTCAATGTTTGGATTCTTAAAAATTTACTAAGCATTCATTTATTGAGAATGAAAAATTATTTTCCCTTTTTGTAATATTTGTAACCCAATAAATTATTTCATTTATCCTAACATGGAAATAAAAAAAATTATATTTTCATCAGAAAATATTTCACATGATATTTCATCATTTCTAGTAAATTTAAATTCATTAACATGAACAATTATGTTGTGTGAATAATATTTAATTTAGTTAATGTAAATATTGATATCCACTCTTACATTGGTAAAATTTATCTTCCTTATGAGTGTATAACATTTAGAATACAATGCCCTCATATATTTTTCCTCACACAATGACTTCTTAAATATTCACATAATAACATGAAAAATTACCATAAAAATTCCACAATGATGTTTAATGTAAACTTCCTCATCTAGATCACCATTAAAAATAAGGACTAAAAATCCATTTGAATTATTTTCTAACCTCAATTTAATGAAATATAAAGAGTTATTCTGATATATTCAAATATTTCCACCAGATTAGTGGTTTCATCAAAATCAACACCTACAATTTTTTAATACCATTTGAACACCAATATTACATGGTTTAATATCACTTCATATTCTTCATTCAACTTATTCTAGAAAACCAACTTTGTACCAATAATGTATTTGTTATTGATATTGGGTATGAGTTCCCATTTATTATTCTTTTTAATGTGATCCATCTCTTAATTCATGTCTTGAATGCATTCTGGAAACTCAAAAACATCAATAAAATAATTCCGATTGTATTTTGATTACAAACAAGTATGTGTAATAGATTTTTTTGCTATTTTTGTTTCAATACTTTAATGTCTATCAAAAATAATATATTGATCTTCTTTCGAGCTTCTATGACCTAGGATGAGATTTTTGTGTATCTTCCTCATAATTGTAAATAACTGAGTATGATTCTTCTTGTTTAATAGTTTACAATTGTATGTATCCTTTTTAGAATTGATTTCATATTTCCATCTACACATCCTTATCTAACATAGTCTGTTTTTTCAAAGATCATTAAATGAAATTCCCATTAATAGAATAAAAAATTATTCTTATTTTATTGTTGAAACATCTATATCCTCTTCCTTCAAGAGGATAACTATAAAAAAGTCTATCTTATCCTTTCTTCTCATACTTTTCAAATATTTCACCTTTATTATTTATAATTCATAGACTCTTGAAAATACTTAAGTGTTTAAAACATTTATATTTTCCTTAAAAAATTTCTTATAGATTCATATGAGCTCTTGGATAGTAGAAACACTATTTTTTTAATATACACAGTATTACTCATGGCTTTCCTCCAATATTAATGAGAAAGACCATGTTCCAGTAACATTGACATTACCATTTCTACCAAACTTCTATTATTTCTTTTTAAATTTCCATTTTATTGAGGATTCGATTTGGAACTATACACATTCTGAATTATATGATTTTAATGATAATATTATAATTATTCACATCTATATTCACCATTATTATCAGTTCTCAACATCATCACTAAATACAAATTTTTTTAGCATCCCTTTTGGTACTTTTAATCATTTTAAAAGTATATGACTTCCGTTTCATATCCATAAAATTTGTAATGCGAGTAAATTCATCAAATAATATAATGTAATACCTATATTCATTTTTTTTGTTTTCCTATTGGACTACATATATCGTAATTAATCATCTCCATGGGTTGTTTAAAAAAATATCAACTTTCTTATGCACTGAGTTTGTAATCATTCATTTCTGAAAAATATTTCAACAACAATATATTTCTCTTGGAAAATCAAGAATGTATCATACATTATATGTTTTAGAACACTTTCTCATGTTTTTTTGTCACATGTGTACCATCCTTTTATTCCCCAATTGATTCCCTTCTGACATACTCAAGAAACAACAGATTAGTATTTTACCAACCAAAAAAAAGTTTCCATTTATTTGTTGGACTCTGTAACTATATTTCCATCATCCCCAATATTCACAACAAACCAATATTTTATGAAGGTATAATTTTTCACTTATCACAAAATTCTGAAGCACTTATCAAATTGTGTTTCAACCAATCAACATAAAACGTTTTCATGGATGTCCTCTTTTCATTCTAAGAGATGGATGATCCAACACCTTTTGTTTTCAAAGGATCATTATTCCGATTAGTCATTGTTTCTTCTTTAATTTCATTAACAATATTAAAAAAATTAATTTATCTTATCATATTATAAGTACACCTACTATAATGAATTAATATATTATCTCCATTTATGGGTATCAAAGCGTTTTAAATAACAAGAGATTTTTATTATTCTTATTATTTCTTCACATTACACATCTAATAGTTATTAAGAAGATTTTTTTGTGAGGTCATCAAAACAATAAATCATATCCCTAGGTTTCCATGTTGTTCACACAATTAAAAAATATATTTCAAATGTTAGAATATATTTTCATTATTGACTTTATCCTTCTTGTGTTTCTTCAAAACAACTATCTCAGATATCATTATTTTAGGAAGTTGACTCCACCTAAAACTTTTCCTTTCATATCTAGTGGAATAGTTGTAATATTTTTGGTTGAACCAACAAATATTTCCATTATTTCTAAATCCACCACAATACACGAAGTTTCTATAGTAAGACTATTTTCCTCTGAAACTTTCTTACTGATCATAATGGTAAATATGTTTCCCACCAACTTTATTTTTTTTAATATCTGAACCACAAAACATTTTGTGATTAATTAAAATATTCTTTTTAAATTCATTTTTCATTACAACTTTATCATAATTAAATGTATTAGAAACATTATTTGAATTATTTTTTTAATCTTCTTAATTATTAACTTTGAAAATATTATAAACATACCAAATATTCCCAGAAGTCTCTTTTTCAGAGACAGTTACAGCTTTCTCTCACCCATTAAAGAAAACTCTTATTGAACTTTCTTATCTTTCTCATTATGAGAAATTTCACCAATATCATAGATAGATTTTTTTAAAAAAGGTATTTCTCTATACAACATAAGAATGTTATATTGGGTAGAAGTTAAAACACTTATTATTTTACCTTCTACTACACTTCCATATTCTCATTATGATTCTTTTATTTGTCAAGAGAATTCCTCGAATAATAATCCTCTTCCATCATTTTTTTTTCTGAATATGTTTTTTGAGTTTTTGAGGAACACCCATCTTCCAAATTCGTACTCTTATTTTTGAGTCATCTAATATTTCTCAGAGAATCTTTCAAATTTCCTTTAAAATGAAATTCATGATTAATTTCATATGCATTGGAACTCCTAATTCTGAACTCTTCATCATTCATTTTTGTATTAATTTTTTTTTAATTCCATATTCAAAATTTTTCATGAATTTAAAATAACTACCTTCATCTTATTCTTAATCATCATATAAGAATATTATTATATTAGATTTATAAAATATTCTATCATTCCTAGTAGAATAGAATTTTCTATTATCTCCATGTTTCTTCAATGGTATTCTTGGTTTTCATTCTTCATTAGTATCCTATTCTTTATGTCTTTGAGGAACATTATCCCCAATGTTCACAATAGATCCACATTAAAAAACAAATTAAGGTATTTTCCATTTTTATTTCCATTTACCTCTTCTAAAGTTTTATGAAAACACTAATATAATATCATCATTATTTTTATATTAAACATTTTTGCAATCAAAGCCACCTAAATCTTCTTGAATAAGAATCTTCGATGAATTTTTTTCATCAAATACATTAAAGTTATTTCTCTACCATATTTTTTTTTTATTTTCATATCATTCTCTATTCTCATTTCATAAGTGATGTGAGTGCAATGAAAAACATCTACAGATAATATATCTGGATCTTTTTCTTCCAATGAAGAAAAATTTTCATTAATTTGTTTGGGAAATATTATCAAAATAATTTATAAATATATAGATAAATCAAAATATTCACCAAGACATATGGTAGTGATAACAATTTCAATATCCTTTATAAATAAGTCTGAAAAAAATTCATACACAACCATTTTCAAATAAATAAACTTCAAAAACCCGTTATTTAGTATTTCCTTTTTTTACTTTTGTATTTATTTCTTATATGTTTTTAATTTTATATCATATATCATTGGTTATGGAAACACCTTTCACCTTTATGAGTTCACTTTCAAAATTTAATGATAATAAAGAATTCCTGGCATATCCATGATTCTAAATATTCTACTTAAAAAAAATGTAAGAGGATTGTTTTCATTAATAAGAAGAAACCCATCTATTTTAGCTTAAAAACATCATATCCAATAAAAATAAAAAAAAGAAACATTCTAACCATCCATTTATAAAAATACATACCATTTAGAAGAATAATTAATTTATTATGAACACAATTTAGTTTCTCCAACAAATTCTCTTCAAGACATCAGAAAAGTATAAGAGAAGGTAACCATCAACTCTAAAACCAGTATGGATAATTGTATTACTAAGAGTGGGAGGGGTGTATCAATGATAAAATTTTATATTATGGTTCATTTTTGTTAAAACCATTTCCCCTCCTATTAACTAATTATTATTACTGAAAAAAATTCAAACACACATCAATACTAATACCTGAATTTATAAGGTTCACTATTCAATAGGAATAGTTATGACATAATTATGGTATTAAAATGATCTGATTCCACAAAAATACACTAGAAAATAATACTTTTGTGTGGAATACAATGAGTAGGATATCCCCTTTCTCTTTTGTAGAACTATGTATACAATTTAATAGGGTGTGTTCAACCTCTAGTAAAAAGGTGATAAAAAATGTTTATCAAACAATGCCTGTTACTTGGGATTCTTTTCAACAACCCATGTGTATTATTTTGAAAAAATTATTCAATTTCAAACATAGATGATGGTATGAACATCATAGAATTTGACATAGAACTCAGTCAGATTGACATGTTCGATCAGCCCAATCACATCCATCCACTCTTATTCTTCAAATTTGATTACTCAATATGAGAGTATGACTCTATCAGAATATTGTTGAGACAAATCGTGGGAATAAAATAATAATTTTTGAAAGAAAAATACTGAAATTCTACCCAATATGATAACCAAATGAATATGATGACAAGAAGAATACAGTAATCAACTAAATAGGATGATTAGTTGAAAATGTTGTAATCTTGAAACTTATCATTTCACATTAATATGGAAAGGATTCATCATGAAGGTATCATGGAAAAATATTCTATTCCTATAATTTCAATGTGTATCTCTATTATCATAATCAATAACATGTCCATAAAAACTACAAAGTACCTTGTCCAGTTATAGTCAACCTATGGATGGTTTTGGAGGGAATCCTAAATTTATTCATTCTCAAAACAATTTCCCCAAATATCAATTTCTCGTGAATTTTAGGTTCATCAAGAATTTTTAAACACTTATAAATTCTTGTAGTCTCTTATATATCCATCTCAAATATTCATAGTCACTAAATATCACTTCATACTTTCATCATAAATACTTATCAGATTCAAATTCACATACTAATATTCTTAGTTTAATTCTGTCATTAGGATTCATTATACTAGTTAAAACTATATATGTCAAGAAAATGATAGCTTTCATCTTTTATGAATAATTCTTTTCCAATTTCATAATTTTTTTTTCATCTTTAAATGCTCTTTACCAAATATAGAAAAACATATATTCATTAAATTTCAAAACTCACCTTGTCAAAAATTCTATCTACTTTATCTCATCTCTTAAACCATGTGATCATAGTGTTTCAACCACTTTCACGTATCCTTCACATTAAATTAATGAATCAGCATCAACTCTTATATGTTGTCTCTTGACCCAATTGAAGAATCAACACTTTTGAAAACAAGGTAGAGTTCATTTTTTCTTCAAAATACAATACCACTGTCTTCTCTTAAACAATAAATTCATCCTCTAGTGAATATAATGAAATACTAAATATGACAGACCAGTATAAGGAGTTTTGACTTTAGAAACGATATTCTTCGTTAAAAACATCATATTGTGTCATAATTACCGTCAAGACTTTGATTACATTAATGATCATCTTTAGAATAATATTAAATTCATTGGAGAGTATTATACCATACCATTTTTCTATCAATTATTTTCTTTTAAAATAATTATGAATACTATTGTTCAGAATAAAATTTCCCTACATACAATTGGGTTGATTCCGATCAGGCTAAATGCAATATCCAATACCATTTTATCATCTGAGTAATTTATATACAACTCGAAGCATCTCTTTTCTTTCTTTATAACCATCAGATATTCAACTTGATATGAATTATCCCTTTCTATCTCCCAACATTAATAAGATGTTTTACTACTAACTAATGATTTATGAGAATTACCAAACAATAAATCACCAGAGAATTAATTTTATTATTGTCATATATACTAATTTTTCCCCATAATTATGATCAAATCTTCTATAGTAGATTCAGAGTGAATCTAATGTAATTTTACTTCCAATAATATTTGTCCAATATGAGGTGGTATTTTTCTAGAATTGTGACTCTGATTCATTTAATACAATGTCTTGTCTGATTTTCACATTATATAATGCGAGATGATTATTCTTTTATTAATAACCTTCATTGAAAAAAGAAATACTTTTGAAAAAAAATTCTTCAACACCCTTAAACCTTCAACATCCAACATTTTACAAATAAAAATAATCTCAATTTTAATGAAGGAGACCCAATTTAAATTATACCAATCCCAATGTGCTACATATTGATGTGAAGTTGATTCCTACATGTTAAAATGACATATGGATTTTTTCTCAAAGTATAAAAACAATATGAATGTGTTTTATCATTTTTAAACATGTTACATGTTCTTTTTACTAAAATTAACATCAATATTAAATAAAAAGACACACTTAGAGTTATAGTGTACACACCATGAATCTAATTGAGGTTAGGCTAATTTATAAACATTATAGATGACTTATATATCATTTTACTAAAGTATTAAAACAATTTTAATTCCTTTTCATATATTTAAGTATGTCACATGCTCTTTTTACAAAACTTACTGACATTTTTTTGTAAATAAACACCCTTTTTTCATATTAGTCAAACAATGCCTTATATTGAGGTACAAATGACTAAAACCCGTAAAAAATGACATATGGATCATTATCCTAAAGTTTCAAAATAATCAAAATTTCTTTTATTTTTTTTCAATATGTCACTCGTTCTTTTTGATTATTTTAAATGAAAAGATACACTTGGTTTCATACCATGCACATCATATATCTGATCATGATGTGATGATTCCTAAATGTCATTAATGAAATATGGAATATTGTTTTAATGTATCAAAATAATTGAAATAGGTTTGGTCAGTTTTGAGTATGTCAGTTGTCTTTTTCACTGTTATTTTATCAATTTTAATTAGAAATAAGCAATTTGATTCATAACTTTCAAACCATGCATTAGATTGAGGTGATAATGATTCCTACAATTACGAATGTCTTTAAACCTACCTTATCCACTAATGTAATCACGATTTCCATTTCCATTATTAGTTAAACTTTCAACAATGAATATTGTCTCGTTGTTATTTACTAAAAATCCATTATCTATGTTGAAATTTAAAAGAGTGGAGAAAGATCCTATAACCATTATATAATGATAAGATACCCCAATAAGAAAAAGATATTCTTCCATTCTTCTAGTTTCCAATCAGAATGTTTTTTACTAAATAACATAAACTCTATGTAATGTTGGTAGCTAAACAAAGATAATCAATAAAAAACATAAAAATCGGCAAACAACTATGTAAGTGTTCGATAAAAATGCTATTTAAATTAACTAGAAAACAATAAATAAAACTATGAAAAAATTCATTGAATTAATAATTGAAATTAACCATTTCATGATGGTTGAATAATTTCTTAACTCATTTTTTATGGTCATTGTTTTAGTCACATCCTTGAAACCTAATCTCTGACAAACATGAGAAACATCAAACAAACCACCCCATTGCAAACAGAGGAATACACCGTTATAATAATACTAATCATATATGATTAATAATAAAAAATAATAAAAGATAAATATGAACCAATTCATTACTTCTAGAGATGTCACACCTTCATTCTATTTGTTACATTATTTATTCAGGTATGTTGCCCATTCATTTATATTAAAATATATATGTTAATGTGAATTTGATTATTTTCAATAGTGATAGTATTAATGGAAAAAAATACACAAAATATTAATATATATTTAAAATTAAATAGTAATTATATAAAAAAAATCCTCTTCAAGGATTCTAAATTGATCATGGAATATGATCTCACTAATAAATTTAGAAACATAATTCCCAAAATCATTTAAATTTATTTGCTTTGATTCTGTATAAAA
Organism: Viscum album; assembly: GCA_963277665.1. Classification (NCBI taxonomy): domain Eukaryota; kingdom Viridiplantae; phylum Streptophyta; class Magnoliopsida; order Santalales; family Viscaceae; genus Viscum; species Viscum album. The sequence goes on from OY728150.1 coordinate 499,576,662, forward strand.
TTGAAGAAACAATGTATTTTGTTTTCTTATTTTTTTTGAATAGTGAAATATTATTACATATACCCTAATACTTGTCCAGTTGTGGAACATTTCGGCATCCTTCTGCTTATCCCCTGACCCCATTCCTAATGTTTCCCGATATTGATGCACCACACTATCATAAAATCATTCTCATTAATATATAATACATGTTATATGAAATGATGTTTAGTTCTAAAATTATGGATTTAGTGTATTAATTATTTACAAACGTCATTAGGTGTGGTCGATTTTTTGGGTATCCATTTAGTGAATCTAGGAATGAAATATATTGAGTATTTTAATTCAACAAAATGAGCAACTAATGTTCCCAGAAACATGAAAATGAATATTTAATGAATGAAATCAAAATATATGTTATATGATTAATGTGTAGATTCTTACCCATGCATGTTTTTTTAATGAGATTCTATCATATAAAAGTTTTCCTTTAAAATATTTGACTACATGTTCCCCTCTTTCATCCATCTTTTATTCTTTTTTTTTGTCTGTAGAGGTGGAATGAGGAGTACCAAGTCTAAAAAAATCAGGGAGAAATAACATCAATTTTCTTGATATATATTCCTTGATAAAATATGAAATTTATTTGTACATAATTACCATATTTTATCATCTTTTGGAAAATAAAATCATTAAATCATCACTAATGCATACATTTACAACATAGGTAACTAGCCATTCATTTTCAGGGGGTTTCATTTACATTCTCAACACCAATTTAGTCTTCACATTCATATATGTATATAATTACTTCAAAATTAACATTGTGAATACTACCATTTAGAAATTGTGTATCCACATAAACCTTCAATGATAATTAATTATGATTTATAATTGGTGGGTAAAGGTGCTATCAGATGATAATCTCGATTGATAGGCTGGCCCTATAGAATTTATTGAGTTGGTATTTCATTTCACCCCTTCCCTTTAACTGTCTATAATAAAATTCCTCAGTATAGACAATTTTTCTTTAATTTATAAAACATTATATGGAAAATAAATTGATAATTTATTCCTCATTGTCCGTAATTTTTTTTAGAAGATCTGATGTCATTTGATAGATGTTATAATATCTTGACCGCCCTTATGAATATCATAGTCATCAAGATCAACCAGTAGCTTGATACTCATCTCATGAGATATTCTGATTACAACTATCACATGACCTGTTTGAAGATGTCTGTTTTGTAGACGGTCATCTGGAATATTAAACCACGTATCCCTCTCTACAAGGAGATGGGTGGGTGTTGTTAGATATAATTCATAGACATATTCACCCTATACATTAACAGTACATGAAAATTATAATTTTTATCTTATTCACTTTTCATAGAAACAATTATTTGAATATTGATTTCCATGAAAAAGAGAGAACATTGAGGGGGAATGGCATGCCTCCAAGCTAGTGTGGGAGGGGAAATATATTTATGCAATGGTTGTTCTTGAGTTTATTCTTCTCTTTCCATCCCCCCATAAAAGTTTCTAGATACTATATCATCCATTTAAATCAAAATTAAATGGTAGGTATTCTTTCATTAATCTATATTATTTCAAATTATTTATCTACTACTTTTTTCGTTCAAAAAATTTTCTAGGTGTCCACTCAAAACCCGCACCTCTGACTTGGCTGTAATGTTCAGGCAGCTTCAAGGCCACCGATTATATGTGTTAATCTAGTATAGGTGTTGTTGATTCCTATGAAAATACCAGTTTTAAGGTGTTGGAAAATAAGTAATCAGTGTTATGTAATTCCAATTTAAAGTGAAAATTTTATTATGTCATACTTACACATGTTTCTCACACTCTTTATTGAACTCTTTAACTTTAAATGTTTTTTTGGATATCGCAAAGTTCATATTCAACTGTCCTTGTACTTTACTCAATACAATCTTCATTATCCTTCACATATGTAATTACATACTTGGTACGTTTTTATTCATTTTCCACACTTGTAACATATCATATGATCTATAAAATGAAGTGCTATAAAACCACTAGCTACATTCACATTTTCCCCACATTTATTCCAACATTTATAACATTAATCTATTCTATGATATATCATGTGTTATTCCAACTCATCCAGACTAACTAGTCTGGAATAATAATAGGGTAAAGATGGAAAAAGGATTAAAAAGGTTCATATTTATGTTCTTTTGAAAAGACGATTAACACTTTCACTCTATCACTTTACTATTTTGTTAGATGATTGACATCGATCATTTATTTATTCATATCAATTATATTTTATATGTTGATATTAATATTTTGGAAAATTAATTGACACAAGATGTTAAGCTAGGGTCACCATCCAACCATATTTCCCTCTCAGAAAATCTAATGGAAGTGAAACAAGAAATACAAAAACATCATATATGATATTAGCATGATCTAAAGGTATAATAGCTTACCAAAACATAATAAATCTATGATATCAAATTCATATTACATTATAAAAAATATAGTTTGTACTAAATTTTCTAATTTAAAATTTTATATAATATCTTAATAATAATTATTAACACATAGTGTGTTAAAAACATTTTCAAATATTTTCATTAAATGAATGCAATCACTTGGGAAAACATTCCTGAGCCAATACCTCATTGTAAAATCCCGTTTTTAACATCAGAAATTATTCTATTTCATAAATAGCCATTTTTTATAAACATATTTAAAAACTGAAATGGGTTTCCAAATATCATAATGTTTTCTAAACAAACATTTAAAACCATTCAATGATAAAATAAGATAAAAAATCCAATTCACATAAAAAACACACCCTCTTTTAAAATTTCCATCTAATTTGGAAATCAAAAAATCATTAATCAACCCAAAACATTCATATAAAAATTAGTAATGGCTAAAAACTTGTTTTAAATACATATCTTATAGGTTAACTCACCACATTAAAAATAAAACAACATATGAAAACATTGTTAACACTTTAAAATCACCCAATCGATATGTTTGAAATCCAATTCTCTTAAGAATTTTTTTTAAAACATCAACTCAATGATTACCACTTATTTTTAAAATAAAATATTTATTTTAAAAAATAAATTTTGGAAATTTCTATGACACATTCCATTAAATTTCATTCCATAACAAGGGATAAAACCACATAAAATACACACCAACTATCCAATTATATAGATATATATAAATTTTAAATAATTTATAAGATATTTCATAAAACATTACAGTTATAACCCCATTTAAAACAAAATATAAATTAGTGAAACTTTATGAAATCACTAGATTGATTAAAATATTTCCCTAATTATCTTATCTGATAAACCAAAGTGATCAAAAAAAGATTCCAAATGTAATGGAACCCATTAATTTTCATGTATCTAAAAAACATAGTCTTTATACACCCCATTGGAATATGAAGGTTGTGAAGAAAAGCCAAATAAGATAACACATTGAATCTAAAAAATGTTTTCCACCGTAGATATAATTTTTTATATTCTAAAAAATGACAAAAAATTGTTGATTCGTTAAAATAATATTTCTAATATACAAAAAATAAACATGGTTAAATAAATTTAAACCACATTAGGATGAAATTAGAAATATCATGATTCAATAATAAAGAGGGAAGTAATGATATCGCATCATAGTTTATCATTTAATATCCATCATATAATAATACCACTGGGTATGAGGATACTAAGACTTTCAATAGGAACACTGAATATAATAGATCAACAAATTATTATATATGATGGAACACGTCTATATCATTAGGGTTATAATCAATCCATTTAAACCACTAAGTCTAGCTGGGACAATATCCCTTTCTATAGTGTAATCTATACAGGTTATTTCATTATATTGGGTTACCAAATCCCCAAATGTATCCCATGTAAAAATTATAATCAAACTTATATAATTAAATTATCATGTTTTTTAATTTAAAAAACATCCTTTATATGTTATATTTTAATAAAAAATTATAATGATGATTGTTTTGAATCCAAGTCATTCCATTAATCAATTTATTGAATAGATGATGCACCCAAAAATTATTCCCATTAAAATACAGATGGAATTTATTTTTTCTAAAAACATAAGTCATTCAATTAAACAATAATCCAAAATTATTCATCAAAATAATTTTATATAATAATAAATAATGAAAATATCACAAACAATAGGAGTTCATAAGGAATGGAAAAATATTTAGAGACACCAACATTAAAAATGAGAAATTGCGTGACATTCATATTGAATCACTACAGACATATCGTTAGGAACCAAGAAAGACATGAAATTTCAATAATCTATACTCCACTATTATAGGTTCATCCCCATAGCCATATATAGTTTCAATCATCATGGAAAATGAATGAATATTGAAGAGAAATTTAATATAAGGAGAAATGTTAGATAAGTAAGCTAAAATAAGATTTTAATATCATACCATTAATTTTGAGGATCTTGATATGTTGAAAATGTGGCAGCATTTGGGTTCTTCGAGGTAGTGCAGTGAAACCAATGTGCCGTCATAGTGTGGTAGAGTAGTGTAGAGGAAGTGCAGATGTGGATGAGTGTATGTGGCGGTAGTGGAATTTGGCATAAGCGGTGATTTGGTAGGGCTGCGGTAGTGGGGTTGTCTGAGAGCGAAGGAGGAGGTTTTCTCAATAGTAGTGGGGCAGAGGGGTTGTGCCAGTGCGTTGGGAGAGGGAGAAGGAGCGTTCGTATTATGTTTTGATATGAAAAGTGGCACAGAGGTAATCTACTTCAATGAGAGCTTGATGATTTGTGAGAGAAGAAAACCACTGTTATAATTCATTTATAAAACCGTATAACTTTTTTATCATTTCTAATTAAAAAGTGTTGATATATGTATGTTTAATCATTGTATAAAATCAGAGCATTGATTAATCCTACCTTTATGAGCACCTTTTTAGTGATGATAAAGTCACATTTTATCAACACTTTTTATCACTGATAAAGGCTTAATTTATAAGTGCTAAAATTGCACCGATAGAGGCCAATTATTAATAATTTTTTAATAATGTTATATATATTTATAAAATTTTATATATAATAAATACATATATTTTAAAATTATAAATAAAAATAAATAGTGATATATTTATTTATATATATATATATTAATTTTTTTATAATTATATATATTTAAAAAATTAAAAATAGTATAAAAATGTCTTTATTTATTACTATAAAATCATAATAAATATATTAATTTTATTTATAATTTTATATAATAAAAATATAAAATTAATACATTTTTGATAAATTAATAAAAATAAATATATATGTATTTATTTATATTTATAACTATATATTTATATATATTTTTTCAAATAATTAAATATTTATAATAATGGTATTTCTTATATTTATAATTTTAGAAATATATATAATAAATATAATATATAAATTTATTATAATTTGATAATTATATTAATAAATATATATGTATTCATAATTATAAATGTATATAAATAAATAATTATTTATTATTAAAAAAATATAGTAAATAAATATTTATTTATAATTATAATTATAAAAAAAATAATTATATATTTATTTAAATAATTATAAAACTATAATAATTGTTGTATCCTTATTCACAAGTGGGCCTTTAGGTAAAAAACACAGGACTATGGGCCATATAATGGGAATTCATGCCCATTGGGCCTATGAGCCATGTAAAATGTTTCACGACCACCAGTCCTACAAACAATATACTGAATAAATAAGGCTTGATGGGCTGGATATCACATTATGGGGGTGGGGGTGGTGGTTATGACCTTCTATTCCGGCATGTGTGTGAGGTGTGTATCTGTTTAATTGTAAATGATCCACCATGCACCTAATATATATAAAAATTTATATATATATATTTTTGTAGATAATTATAAAATGTGGTTGGTTGGGACTAGAATAAACATTGTATAGCACCCATATATACCTGTTTACCCATATAACACATTTGACATATATTATTGATGGAGATTAGGATTCAGATCTCTTGCAATGGGTGAATACATGGCATCTTCTAGGGTTTGTGTTGTATTTACCGCACTACATTGGATATTATATTATTAATGGTGGAGGGATGACGCATGGTAACTCACTTCGATCTGTAGATGGTGTCTCTCATTCGATGCGTGTAGTTATGCCAGGACACATTCTTTCATCGATGGGTCGGGCATGCGTAGTGGTTGACGGTCATGCGGTAGTAGGCGTGGTTCCTACAGAAGGTGTGAGTCGCACGACGGAGGGTGAGTTGTACGTGTCGGTTGTGCATGTAGAGAGCTATGTTTGTGTTTCTAGTAGAGAGTCCCCCTATAAGGTTTATCCTTCCAAATCAACTCTTACCTCTTTCTTTGTTGTCTTATTTTCCTCCCATGGGACAATTCAGTGAAGGGGGATCCATTCCCATGTACGACCAGATGATGATGTTGTCGCCGAACAAATAAATTTATGTATATATTTAATAATTACTAGGATGATTTTTACAAGTGGTTCAAAACCATGGAAAATTGATGATTTGGAGTTTCAAGGACTAGAGATGTGTCTGACTCAAAATAGGTTACATCTGCAATCGTTTTTCCCTTGGAAGAGTAGAAATTAGAAGCGTCGGGGTTTGGTTCACTCTCCCTTAAGCCCGATGTTCTTCACCTTCTAGAATGGAATAAATTGTTCAATCCTATATAGGATGGTAATTAACCTATGCAATTATGGTTCATGGTTTTTTTCCTCAAGTGGTTGTTGTGGCTCGCAATGATCTTGTATGATATTTCTCTGGCGATTAGTGTTCTGATTAAGGATGACTCTGAAACCGGGCATGGTTGATTTGGGAACTATGCGAAATTCCCGGTTGAATTTGATCTAGGTTATAGTATGATTGAATTAATTTTAATTTCTACTTACTCTGATGATGCTATGTTGATAATAGAGTGTGAGAATGTTCCAAAATTTTTCTCTTACTACAAAAAAATTGGTCATGAATCGGTTTATGGGATGAAATATATTGTTGGTATTGTTTACACTACCCATGGCCATGAAGGTGTCAACTATAATAGGAGGTATAGGGAAGGCCATGCTAAAGCTTCTAGAGTTGACAAATTTACTACAACTGAAAGGATTCAGTAACTGGGGATGGCAGATCAGCACCCAATTGTTGGTATATAGGATCTGCATCTTGAAGGTGGAAGCTCTCATATGGGATATGATGCAGGAAATTAAATTTCCCTGAATGATGGTGCTGGTCATTTTTATGTTCATTATATTGATGTTATACGTGCATTTATATGTACATATATTGTTAAATATGTGCAATTTTCTTGCTGGATGTGGTATAACATTATTGTTGGTGAAGAATTAGCTACACCCAGACAGAGGATCTACCCTCCTCATGCTAGTATGTATAAGGAATCTTCTACTTTGTCTGAATGATTGGTGCTAATTGAGTGGGATGTGGTGGCTGTGGCAATGAATTGTGAAACCTATCATGAAGTTATTAAAGATAATATCTTTGTAGAATTTGAGGGGTTTCAAACGACTCTAATGGAGAAAGGCTCTCCTTCGGAGAAAAATATTTGTCAATCATCCACTGTCAATGTTGTTAGTAGGTTTGAATCGCATGACTTTGTCACTCATTGTCAATGGAATTATTGGTTGAAACAGGAGGAACCGATGTAATGATACATCAGAAGATTTGGAGATGTGGTCGACGTCCTAAAGGTTGAGGTCGGGGTGGTTGGGAGGACTCATGATGTGGGTGTTGGAAAAGTAAGTCACCTAGATCCCCTAAGATCACTCCAGAGCACAAGATGATTAAGGAGAAGTACATTGTTCTTTTGAATTCACCATTAGAGTGGGAGTCTACTGATGATGCTGATGATTTGGGCCACAACCATGGTCATGATTACAGTGATTCTTAAGTTGTGTTTTGGTTTTTTAGGGATGTGGGATTGCCACTTTTTTTGTCTCCATACCCTTTTTTGCTTGATTTTTTTTCTTTTTAATAATAAAGACCTTGACTCGAAATGTCTTCTGTAATTATAAAATATTAAGAAATATATTTATTATAATTATAATTTTATTAATATATATAATTATTATATTTATTATAATAATTATAATGATTTAAATATATTTATATGAATTTATAATTAAAATTATACATATTTTTATATATTTATAAATATATTTATTTAATTAAATATTTTAATAGCATTATAAGTATAATAAATATAATTTTTTTAATTTTATAATTATTTTAATAAATATATATTTATTTATAGTTATAAATATATATAAAAATAATTATAAAATTATAAGAAAGATATTTTATTATATTTATAATTTTATAAAAATATATATATTTTTTATATTTTTTATAATTTTATAATTAATTAAATTAATCTATATTTATTTAGAATAAAAATTATATATAATTTTATTTATTTATAAATATTTGTATACATATAAATATATTTATTTAATTATATATATTTGTAACATCATAATTATAATAAATATATTTATTATACTTTAATGATTATTTATTCTAATTTTTTTATTTAAAATTATATGTACAAAAAATATTTTTATAAATATTTTTATATATGTATATGTTTTAAGGAATTGAGCATGCTTGAGTCCTGAACATTCTTGGTATATATGAATTTACAAAATTATAACAAATGTATTTATTTTAATTTTGTATTTATTTTAAAATATATACATTATAATCCACATCTTTAGTTAAGTAAGATACGTTGCTGATGGTCTTGCAAACAAGGGAGTGAACTAAGAGGTTTGTTCTTACTGTAACTATCTCCCGAGTGATATGCTTCCTATCTTTGAATGGGAAAATTTTAAAATACCATCCCTCAGACTTTTTTAATATTTCATTACTTTTATCTAAGTACCTTTGAGCTCAATATTCTAAAAAATATATTTAAATTTATATATTTTTATTTATAATCATAATTATAAATATATATATTTATAAAGTATTTATATATAATTAGAAATATATAATTAGAAATATATATTAAAAATATATAATTATAAACATAATCAATATATTTATTATATAATAACATTTATTCTGATATTAAAATTATTTAAATATATATTAACATAATTATAATCATAGAAATATTTTTCGTCAAACAATATATATATATATATATATATATATTAGAAATAATAAAAAATATTATTAATCACCATGTGTTTTTTATAAAATTATTATATATATACATGATTTTTGAATGTAAATGTAATAATTTTATATTAAATGATAATATTTTTTATTAAAAACTTTTATCAGTTCTAATAATAGCGATGTTCAATCTAACATTGATTAGTGCTAAAAAAAGAACTGATAAAGGGTAGACATTTAATATTGTTTTTATCACCGATAAAAGTTAGATTTATCAGTGCTTTTAGATATCACATATAAAGGCCCCCATTTTTCAGTGTTATTTTAAAAGTGCTGATAATATCTTTTTCATCCCTTGTGCATGTCAATGGTATTGTTGAAAAAAAGGAAAAAATCAGCTTCAAAAAACTGGTTAGAATGATTTGGGCCACTATTTACTTTCCTTATCACCACGTATCAAACCCTTTGATGCTTCCCCTAAAAAAGTATACATAATGTATCAGTAACCAAAATAATCAAATTTAAAGAAATAAAATCCAATTGTTTTAATATATGAGTTATATATTGTAACGCCCCGACCCCAGCTGCCCAGAGTCGGTGCATTACTTCGTAACATTGGCATGATCACAAGAAAGATCAAATCTCGAAAGACCGATTGGTTTAGTAGCCTTGGAAACACTAGATATATTCATAAGTTTTACATTACATCATAAAATGAAAAACTACTACAACAACATAATGTCCCCATAATCCACACTACTATCCCCTCATAATATCCCTGCAGGTCATTCATAATTTACTTCTTCACATCCTGGGGAAAAATAAAACATAGAAAAGGGGTGAGCTCAAATGCCCAGTAAGGATAACAATATAGCGGAAACTTTAATAAATAAGAATAAACATTTAAGGCAATGCATTACTAAAACAAAAGCCTTTTAAAATTGAACTTCAACATGGTATGGCAAAAGTAAAATGAAATAATGCCATTTACTTATTCACATGGATATTCTACTAATCGAATAATCACATGCAAAAATCAATAACCACTTTCATAATGTTGGAATGCATAATGCCAGACTATCATAACCACATAGCCAAGGCCTCGTGCCAAGGCTACAAATAAGATTTTGTCAAGGCCTTGTGCCAAGACACTAGTTTGTCTCATGAGACCTACCGATGCATCGAGGAGCTATAGCGGGCTCCACCCGTCACTTATTAAGTCCAATGCATTCCCATATGAAAAGGTTTAAACATAACATAAACATTCGTATTAAAACTAGCATACGAAATGTCAATACTTTCACAATAAACTATGAATGGTATAAAAATAGCACATCCACAGTCAAACATATCACAAAACCTTCAATACAATATAGAAGTTTTGTATCATAATAAATCAACTTCAAATAATCTTAAAATCCATCAAAGGATGTTGACATAGATGAAATCAAAATTCTTTTAAAAGAAATATCTCCTTTTATTTTGAAATCATTTAAGATCCATATAAAATAAAACATTTTCTTTGAAAATATTCTTATAAGCTTGTATGGGAAGCTTCGACGATTTTATAACGGCGGAAAATAACCGCACCCGCCGTATAAGTTAAAAAAAACATTCTTACCTCAATTCTGTCGAAAAGGTTAAAAAGGACCTTGTTTTGAAAACGACGGAAAGATTCCTTTATAAACCTCTTATAAAAAGTCAAACAAGGGTATAAATGACTTTAACCCATATTCTTGTAAATAGTAAAAATGTTTTGAAATACATTTCGAAGAAACATGGATGTGGATGATAAAGAGATCCCAGTAGATTATTACGTATAATACAACCTCAGATAATGAAGAGATTGTGAAATAACCCTTACCTTGTACTTTTCCTTGGTTGTGGTAGGTTAACCTCCTGTATAATGGTGAAATAATTGTTATTAAATTATACAAGAATCATATACATTAATATGATATCATATATGATCTTTTAATATTGATTTGATAATAATATCTTAGTATTATCGTTGTTTCGGGTGTTAACTTACTTGTTTTCTTTCATATGTTTTGTTACGTAAGACATGTTTGTAAAGGATAGGTTGTATATTATTCATATCCAGAATGATATCAAGTCCTTAAACATCATTTTTAAATCATAAAATGATAATTACGCTTTAATGGTTACGATGGAGAATGAATCTCATCGCGTTCGTGGAGACGGTAGTCCGTACGTACGCACGAGCGACAATATCATTCTTTTGATATTAAAATAATATATAAATGGATGGTATATCATATATACAGAATCATTAACAGGTTATATTTATTATTTACATGAGTTACACATCATTATTATACCCATCCAAATAATATTATATTGAATAACAATTACACCACGACGTGGAGACGGTAAGCCGTACGTACGCACGTATGGTGACATGTTATTCAAAGGGTGGATAGAATACTGAATATGATTGTACCATATTTATAATAACATCACAATATATGTGAGATACTGGAGTTATTATTTCAGAATGGTAAGAACAAAGGAAGAAGAAGTGGAAGAAGAAATGAACTTAGAAAAGGGTGGTGAAATCATTACATCTTCTTCGGGTTCTTCCTTTTGATTTGATCAAAAGGGCTCCTTAGGTTGGCTTTCTGATCACACTAAGGCCTCTAGGTTGTAGTGAGGGATGTTGGGAGAGTATTTGGGCAGAGTTTGGCCGAACCAAAAGGCTTTAGAGGTGTGAAGAAATGAGAAGGAGGAGTGCCCTTTTATAAGAGGGGTGAGGGGCACCTTTGGAAAAGCTAGAAATATTAATTTATAATAAATTCATATTCGGTTTCTAAAGGCTCCAAAGTTGACTATTCAAAGGATGAGGTGGGGATAGGTCGAAAACAACTCATCCAATAGAATTTAGACAGGTTTGGGTACTTATATTAACCTTATCTTTAAGTATTAACTCTAAGTTAATTAGTTTCACTTTTACAATGTCTCTTTGTATTTTTATATAATATGGTTAATAAACTTACTATATACATCCAAGCGACCCCCAAGTGGTCCATTAATGAGGAACCTATAATAATATAAGTCTCTTGGCCGATCCTTAGATTTTTAGGAATTTAATATCAATTAATAATATAATATTTGTTTTAAGAACTCTTTTATGTCAATTTTGACACTATTCAAGAGTTGATTTTTTTGAAACTCCTAAAAGATTGATTACTTCGAACAAAGTCAATTAAATCAATACTAATATATCCTATTATCATAGAAAATTAGTGTAATTTATTAAAAGTTTCATATTATATTTATTTGGGTATTTATAATATTAATTATGTTAATTTTTTACTATTTTAGTAATTACTGCATCATCATTGTGTCATAAATAAAATAAATTATTTAATGTCTAAAAATTATAAATAAAATATCATTATGTAGGAAATCTTTTTATCTTTCTAATGAATATTTACAATCGAAAATCCAACATGTATAACCCTATGTAAAAATTGTTCTTCTAAAAGATATATGCTTGTGTCATTTTTGTATTCATTTTAACTTAATTAAAATAAAGTGTCATTATCACTTACAAGTGGATCCATGGGGTCCCAAAATTGACAAAAAGATGCCCATGGTCGACCATGTATCAACCAATAGGGTTAAGACACGTTTTAGGGTAATTTTGTATTATTATAATATTATTTTTTTAACCCTTATTTACCGGATTTACCCTTTAACCATGGTAAATAAAATATTTACCGCAATAATTATTCAAAATGTGTAAAAATAAAAGTTACCTATTTACACAATTTGAACATCCTGATTCCAAATATGGAATCCATTTTCCTAAATTCAAAACACAGAAGTGGCAGAAATTAATTTAAAATTAATTCCCGCTGTCAAAACAAAAAGCGTGTTTTTAAGAGATAATAACTATCAAAAGATTGACACTTGTTTATGTTCGGTTTAATTGTAAAATTATGTCCAATGATAAAAATTAAATTGAATGGTAAAAATATATTCTAAATATACTTTAAAACCACTCAAATTCACAATTTATCACTATTAATTATTTTGATTAAAAAAGTTGTTTTTAATTAAAATTTAGTAATTTTCACTATTCATCAAAATATGAAAGTTATCCGAAATGTACCAAAATTTCACCCTGGGCTAATTTTGATATTCCGAATCCAAAAATGAAGTCCATTTTGAAATATAGAATATATATGATTTCAAAAAGTAGGTATTACTATTCACAACAGCTAGTTTAATTAGTTGTGGTGTGTGTTAGAACTCGAGGTTGCGTACAACACACGCTATCGCATTATTCGAAGGGAAACGTACCGTAGAAGCTTGGGGTGTTACATTCTCCCCTCCTTCAAATAATTGCGTCCTCGCAATTTCTAGGGTATTACTGCATAAAAAGACTCGGGTGGTTCTTCATCATAAGTTCCTCGGGTTCCCACGTTGCCTCTTCCATCTTATGATTCCTCCACAAAACTTTTACCAGACGCGTCATCCGGTTTCTCAGCACTTGTTCTCTCGTATCAAGAATCTTGATGGGCTCTTCGCAATAGGAAAGATCGGGTTCCAGTTCTAATTCCTCATAGGTGAGTACATGCGTTGGTTCAGGCATGTATTTCCTCAACAGAGATACGTGGAACACATCGTGAACTTTGGAGAGACTTGGCGGCATTGCCAATCGGTAAGCCACAGCCCCAATTCGTTCTAGAATTTCGAAAGGTCCGATGTACCTGGGACTCAATTTACCTTTCTTACCAAAACTTATGACTCCCTTCCATGGAGATACCTTCAGGAAAACATGATCACCGACTTGAAATTCCAAATCCTTCCTTCGATTATCGGCATAGCTCTTCTGCCTACTTTGAGCTGCTTTAATGTGATTTTGGATTACTTTCACCTTTTCCACCGTTTCCTCCACCAGCTCTGGGCCTACAAGTTTTCTTTCACCAACGTCATCCCAACAGGTTGGTGTACGACATCTCTTTCCGTATAACGCTTCATATGGTGCCATCTGTATACTCGAATGGAAGCTATTGTTATAGGAAAATTCTACCAGTGGTAAATATTGATCCCACATACCCTGAAAGTCATGTGAGCAAGATCTCAACATGTCTTCTAAGGTCTGAATAGTCCGTTCTGATTGTCCGTCTGTCTGAGGGTGGTAAGCAGTGCTCAAATGAAGTTCAGTATCTAGGGATTTCTGAAGACTTTTCCAAAATCTTGAAGTAAAACGGGGATCACGATCAGAAACAATCGATAGGGGTACTCCATGAAGTCTCACAACTTCATTAATATATAGTCTTGCTAGATGTTCCAGGGGTAGATCTTCTCTTATAGAAAGAAAATGTGCTGACTTGGTAAGACGATCAACAATAACCCATATTGCATCGTTCCTTCTAGGAGTCTTTGGTAGCCCCATGACAAAGTCCATCGTAATATTATCCCATTTCCACTCCGGTATGGGAAGAGGTTGCATGACTCCTCCAGGCTGTTGCCTTCCAGCTTTCACTTGTTGACAAACCATACATCTTGACACAAAATCAGCAATCTCCCTCTTCATGTTGTCCCACCAAAAATGTTCCTTCAAATCCCTATACATTTTGGTGCTCCCAGGGTGTATAGAGAAATTGGAACTATGAGCATCATCCAGCAATTCCCTTTTTAGATCAGGTATATTGGGAACACAAAGTCTCTTCCCGAATTTCAAAATTCCATCTTCATACACAAAGTCTCTCAATCTACCATCATTCACAGCTTTAATCTTCTTCTGAAATTCTTCATCATCGGTCTGAGAACTCTTAATCCTTTCTAGTAAAGATGGTTTGGCAACCATTTGAAAAAGCATTGATGTTTCACCTTCCCTGGTTATTCCCATGTCCATCTTCACTAGCTCCATGAAAATTGGATCCCTTTCAATTCTCATATTGTTCAAAACTCCATGGTCTTTTCTACTCAAAGCATCTGCCACCTTGTTTGCCTTCCCTGGGTGGTAGTGTATCGTACAATCATAATCCTTGAGTAATTCAAGCCATCTCCTTTGCCTCATGTTGAGTTCTTTTTGTGAGAAAATATACTTCAAACTCTTGTGATCAGTATAAATCTCACATTTTTCACCATAGAGGTAGTGCCTCCATATTTTCAAAGCAAAGATCACTGCTGCTAACTCGAGATCATGAGTAGGATAGTTTTGTTCATGAATTTTCAACTGTCGTGATGCATAGGCAATAACTCTATCATTCTGCATAAGGACACAACCAAGTCCTTTCTTTGATGCATCACTATAAATAACGAACCCATCATTCCCCGATGGTAGAGTCAATATAGGTGCATTGACTAATATTCTCTTCAGTTCTTCGAAACATTCTTCACACTCTTTTGTCCAAACAAATTTAACCCCTTTACGTGTGAGCTTCGTTAATGGGTTAGCCAATCGGGCAAAATTTTGGACGAAACGTCGATAATAACCTGCCAAACCAATAAAACTACGTACCTCAGTTATACTCGTAGGTGCTGGCCATTCTTGGATTGCCTTGGTCTTAGAAGGATCAACAGAGATTCCATCTTTAGAGACAATATGGCCAAGAAAAGAAATCTCCTGAAGCCAGAATTCACACTTGCTAAACTTTCCATATAATTCATGCCTCCTCAGAGTCTTCAAGATAATGCGCAAGTGATTTTCATGATCTTTGTAGGTTTTGGAGTATACCAAGATATCATCAATAAATACCACCACAAATTCATCGAGATACTCCTTGAAAACTCTATTCATCAGATCCATGAATACAGAGGGTGCATTAGTCAATCCAAACGGCATTACAATAAACTCGTAATGCCCGTACCTGGTTCGAAATGCTGTTTTCGGAATGTCTTCCTTCTTCACACACAACTGATGGTATCCAAATCGAAGTTCAATCTTTGAAAAGTAGTGAGCTCCATGCAGTTGGTCAAATAAATCATCAATACGAGGTAGGGGATACTTGTTCTTTATCGTTATAGCATTGATCTCCCTGTAGTCGATACATAACCTCATAGATCCATCTTTCTTTTTAACAAAAAGAACAGGGGCTCCCCATGGAGAAACACTAGGGCGAATAAATCCCTTATTACTCAATTCCTCTAGTTGTTTCTTTAGTTCGACTAGCTCTACAGTGGCCATTCTATAAGGGGTCTTCGATATAGGCCTTGATCCAGGAATCAAATCAATAGAAAACTCAACTTCTCGTTCTGGAGGATGTCCAGGTAAATCTTCCGGAAATACATCTACAAATTCTTTCACAATAGGTACATCTTCTATTTGAACATTCCTTTCCTCACCGACAGTTATTTCAGTCTCTTCCTCCCCGATAATTGAATTAAGTTGAGCTACAGGGGGTGGATCTAAATAAGAATTAGGTGGTGACGATTCTGCTCTAAAAATAAGGTGTTCTTTATCATTATCATCAAGAATCGTAACCTCTTTCTTCTTACAATAAATCTTCGCATCATAGTCCGAAAGCCAGTCCATACCGAGGATTATATCAAACTCAATCATAGGTATGACGATGAAATCAGCAGATAAAGAAAATTTATGTGCTCTAATGGGGACTGATTCACAAAACTTTGTTGCAACGATACTTCCCTTAGGAGTTTTAACTGACAACTCCCTTATTAAATCAAATTGGAAATATCTAATTTTATTAGCAAACTGGGAAGATATGAAACAATGCGATGATACAGAATCAAATAATGCATTTGCTAAACTTGAGGAAACCATTAAATTACCTGCCACCACGTCTTTCGGAGCTTCTACCTCAGCAGTAGTGATAGCATAAGCCTGGCCTTGATCCCTTGGCCTTTTCTGAGGTAAGTTCTCCTGACGCTTAGGACATGCATTTGCATAATGCCCCATCTCCCTGCAATTGTAGCACTGAACATTGGTAGCTTCCTTCTTCCCCTTGCAATCATGAGCTTGGTGGCCTTTTTCACCACACTTGTAACAGACTCCCATTCCCTTCAGGAAAGCACCGGGGTGTTTCTTCCCGCACTTACCACAAGATGGATATTCAACCTTTCCCTTCTTCCCCTTATTTCCATTCCCAGATTGATCAGCAGGTCTCTTTTTCTCTTGCTTTGTTTTAAAGTCATAAGACTTAGAGAATTCCTTTTCGGTCTTGATAGCACATGAGACAATGTCTTCGTACGATGAAAAGGATTGTGAGACTAATGCTCGACGGAGAAATGGTTTTAACCCATCAAAGAAACGATCAATCTTACTTCTTGGGTTGCGAATATAATCATCAGTGTACCTCGCTAACCTTGTAAAGTTAGCCTCATACTTTGTGACATTCTCGTCCTCCTTTTGTCTCAGACTCAGAAATTGCCTTTCCATATCTGCTCGATGGTCGCGAGGAAAGTATTTTTCTAAAAACAGATCTTTGAACTCCCTCCATTCCATGTTTGATACTTCATCATCTTCCTTCATGTTTTGAATCAATGACCACCATTGATCAGCATCTCCAGTGAGGCGGTAAACTGCCATGGTAACTTTTTCCCTTTCACTACTCCCCAAAGCCTGAAATATTTTCTCTAGGGAAAATATCCATTGCTCAGCTACTAAGGGATTTGTACTCCCATTGAACGTTGGTGGTTGTTGTCTCATGAATCGATCTAACATTGATCCTCCACGCTGCGGATCAGGGTGCTCCATACGGGTAAGGTTATTATTCATAACCTGAGTATGTTGTACCAGTATGGTGATTAGCTGATCGGCACCAGTTGCATCACCAGCACCACTATAATTATCTTGAGCAGGAGGGCAATCCCTACATGGAGTGCGCGTATTGATACGGTTTCCATTTCTTCCACTAGGCGCCATTTCTAAACAATGGCATAAACTAGATCAGTTTATGAATCAAAATACATAATCCCATACTTATAAAACACTTAACATAAATTGAACTATTTATGGATATAATCCATAATCATAAAAATGTTTTTCTTTGAGGAAGTATATACTCATAAACCCTTCATAATGATTTGTAAAGATAATGAGAGTTATCCTAAGCATATCCCCCGGGAGTGTCGTAACCAAGAGTGCAGCAAGGCCCGTTGTCGTGCACCAGTTCCCGTTCGAGTCTAGCTCAAAGCGGTGTTTTCGGGTTTTACCCCTAGGTACATCTGTGCCAGAGCCGCCTCTACCTGCTCGTATCCAGACATGGATGTATTGCTCGGAAAACTCACAAAATCTCTACAATACCAAAATTCTAGGAAGTTCTTCTATACTAATCCTCAAAGTTCATCTTAAGTCTACGTGCTCTAATCAGAGTTTATCTAAATCTAGCTTCCAAGGTTTGTACTAAACTTCCTCTGATACCAACTGTAACGCCCCAACCCCAGCTGCCCAGAGTCGGTGCATTACTTCGTAACATTGGCATGATCACAAGAAAGATCAAATCTCGAAAGACCGATTGGTTTAGTAGCCTTGGAAACACTAGATATATTCATAAGTTTTACATTACATCATAAAATGAAAAACTACTACAACAACATAATGTCCCCATAATCCACACTACTATCCCCTCATAATATCCCTGCAGGTCATTCATAATTTACTTCTTCACATCCTGGGGAAAAATAAAACATAGAAAAGGGGTGAGCTCAAATGCCCAGTAAGGATAACAATATAGCGGAAACTTTCATAAATAAGAATAAACATTTAAGGCAATGCATTACTAAAACAAAAGCCTTTTAAAATTGAACTTCAACATGGTATGGCAAAAGTAAAATGAAATAATGCCATTTACTTATTCACATGGATATTCTACTAATCGAATAATCACATGCAAAAATCAATAACCACTTTCATAATGTTGGAATGCATAATGCCAGACTATCATAACCACATAGCCAAGGCCTCGTGCCAAGGCTACAAATAAGATTTTGTCAAGGCCTTGTGCCAAGACACTAGTTTGTCTCATGAGACCTACCGATGCATCGAGGAGCTATAGCGGGCTCCACCCGTCACTTATTAAGTCCAATGCATTCCCATATGAAAAGGTTTAAACATAACATAAACATTCGTATTAAAACTAGCATACGAAATGTCAATACTTTCACAATAAACTATGAATGGAATAAAAATAGCACATCCACAGTCAAACATATCACAAAACCTTCAATACAATATAGAAGTTTTGTATCATAATAAATCAACTTCAAATAATCTTAAAATCCATCAAAGGATGTTGACATAGATGAAATCAAAATTCTTTTAAAAGAAATATCTCCTTTTATTTTGAAATCATTTAAGATCCATATAAAATAAAACATTTTCTTTGAAAATATTCTTATAAGCTTGTATGGGAAGCTTCGACGATTTTATAACGGCGGAAAATAACCGCACCCGCCGTATAAGTTAAAAAAAACATTCTTACCTCAATTCTGTCGAAAAGGTTAAAAAGGACCTTATTTTGAAAACGACGGAAAGATTCCTTTATAAACCTCTTATAAAAAGTCAAACAAGGGTATAAATGACTTTAACCCATATTCTTGTAAATAGTAAAAATGTTTTGAAATACATTTCGAAGAAACATGGATGTGGATGATAAAGAGATCCCAGTAGATTATTACGTATAATACAACCTCGGATAATGAAGAGATTGTGAAATAACCCTTACCTTGTACTTTTCCTTGGTTGTGGTAGGTTAACCTCCTGTATAATGGTGAAATAATTGTTATTAAATTATACAAGAATCATATACATTAATATGATATCATATATGATCTTTTAATATTGATTTGATAATAATATCTTAGTGTTATCGTTGTTTCGGGTGTTAACTTACTTGTTTTCATTCATATGTTTTGTTACGTAAGACATGTTTGTAAAGGATAGGTTGTATATTATTCATATCCAGAATGATATCAAGTCCTTAAACATCATTTTTAAATCATAAAATGATAATTACGCTTTAATGGTTACGATGGAGAATGAATCTCATCGCGTTCGTGGAGACGGTAGTCCGTACGTACGCACGAGCGACAATATCATTCTTTTGATATTAAAATAATATATAAATGGATGGTATATCATATATACAGAATCATTAACATGTTATATTTATTATTTACATGAGTTACACATCATTATTATACCCATCCAAATAATATTATATTGAATAACAATTACACCACGACGTGGAGACGGTAAGCCGTACGCACGCACGTATGGTGACATGTTATTCAAAGGGTGGATAGAATACTGAATATGATTGTACCATATTTATAATAACATCACAGTATATGTGAGATACTGGAGTTATTATTTCAGAATGGTAAGAACAAAGGAAGAAGAAGTGGAAGAAGAAATGAACTTAGAAAAGGGTGGTGAAATCATTACCTCTTCTTCGGGTTCTTCCTTTTGATTTGATCAAAAGGGCTCCTTAGGTTGGCTTTCTGATCAAACTAAGGCCTCTAGGTTGTAGTGAGGGATGTTGGGAGAGTATTTGGGCAGAGTTTGGCCGAACCAAAAGGCTTTAGAGGTGTGATGAAATGAGAAGGAGGAGTGCCCTTTTATAAGAGGGGTGAGGGGCACCTTTGGAAAAGCTAGAAATATTAATTTATAATAAATTCATATTCGGTTTCTAAAGGCTCCAAAGTTGACTATTCAAAGTATGAGGTGGGGATAGGTCGCAAACAACTCATCCAATAGAATTTAGACAGGTTTGGGTACTTATATTAACCTTATCTTTAAGTATTAACTCTAAGTTAATTAGTTTCACTTTTACAATGTCTCTTTGTATTTTTATATAATATGGTTAATAAACTTACTATATACATCCAAGCGACCCCCAAGTGGTCCATTAATGAGGAACCTATAATAATATAAGTCTCTTGGCCGATCCTTAGATTTTTAGGAATTTAATATCAATTAATAATATAATATTTGTTTTAAGAACTCTTTTATGTCAATTTTGACACTATTCAATAGTTGATTTATTTGAAACTCCTAACAGATTTATTACTTCGAACAAAGTCAATTAAATCAATCCTAATATATCATATTATCATAGAAAATTAGTTTAATTTATTAAAAGTTTCATATTATATTTATTTGGGTATTTATAATATTAATTATGTTAATTTTTTACTATTTTAGTAATTACTGCATCATCATTGTGTCATAAATAAAATAAATTATTTAATGTCTAAAAATTATAAATAAAATAGCATTATGTAGGAAATCTTTTTAGCTTTCTAATGAATATTTACAATCGAAAATCCAACATGTATAACCCTATGTAAAAATTGTTCTTCTAAAAGATATATGCTTGTGTCATTTTTGTATTCATTTTAACTTAATTAAAATAAAGTGTCATTATCACTTACAAGTGGATCCATGGGGTCCCAAAATTGACACAAATATGCCCCTGGTCGACCATGTATCAACCAATAGGGTTAAGACACGTTTTAGGGTAATTTTGTATTATTATAATATTATTTTTTTAACCCTTATTTACCGGATTTACCCTTTAACCATGGTAAATAAAATATTTACCGCAGTAATTATTCAAAATGTGTAAAAATAAAAGTTACCTATTTACACAATTTGAACATCCTGATTCCAAATATGGAATCCATTTTCCTAAATTCAAAACACAGAAGTGGCAGAAATTAATTTAAAATTAATTCCCGCTGTCAAAACAAAAAGCGTGTTTTTAAGAGATAATAACTATCAAAAGATTGACACTTGTTTATGTTCGGTTTAATTGTAAAATTATGTCCAATGATAAACATTAAATTGAATGGTAAAAATATATTCTAAATATACTTTAAAACCACTCAAATTCACAATTTATCACTATTAATTATTTTGATTAAAAAAGTTGTTTTTAATTAAAATTTAGTAATTTTCACTATTCATCAAAATATGAAAGTTATCCGAAATGTACCAAAATTTCACCCTAGGCTAATTTTGATATTCCGAATCCAAAAATGAAGTCCATTTTGAAATATAGAATATATATGATTTCAAAAAGTAGGTATTACTATTCACAACAGCTAGTTTAATTAGTTGTGGTGTGTGTTAGAACTCGAGGTTGCGTACAACACACGCTATCGCATTATTCGAAGGGAAACGTACCGTAGAAGCTTGGGGTGTTACATATATTTTTAAAGTATCTCAGAATGTGACAAAATATGAATTAAAAAAATATGTATATCATAAAATATATTTATTTGTAGTGATTAGATATATATATATATACATATATATATATTGATATATATTTTTGTGAATGTTGGGACTTGCCGATTAGACTGCACAAACACCCCAATGTATTTTTAAAAAACCAAGTGTACATATATAATATTATAAATAATTATAATTAAAATTATAGAAATGAAAAATATAATTACGTTTATACTAAATATAAATATATAAAAAATTATAAAAATAAAAAAAAGTAATTATAATTATAATTATATATAAATATAACTATAATTATAATTTTAATAAATTTTTTTAAATTTATATATTTATAAATATATCAATAAAATAAATAAATTATAATATAAATAATATAGTAAATAACAATATATTTTTTAAAAATATAATTTTATTTAATTTATTATATTTTAATCTAATAATAAATTATTAAGAAAGGTGAGGGAAATATTAAAATTTAAGGAGAGATCTCTGCTAATGAACATGGAGTTTAGGGTTTCCTTTTTTTGGAGATGGGATTTGAGGATGATTTCTTCAACACAGAATATGTGTTTATTGGAGCTTCAAATAAGAAGAATGCTCCTTCTAGTCTGGTCATTATGTATATTTCTATTTAGAAAGAATATTGGGCTTTGATGAAGGCCCCATCTTGCTCCCTACATACAGATCTGGTGAAGAAGTGGGGGTTGTGTTGTTGCTTGTTATGTGTCAGGTTCTAGGGATGCGATGAATGTAGTGGGTTTCTCAGATTCCAACAAATCGACCTCACTTCCACCCTTGGTAGCCAGATATATCAATGGATTAGTGAACGTAGATAAAGAGGTTCATTCCTCATCGAATAGTGAGGAAGCACACCCTCCTAATAGGGTTCATCCACCGCCATATGGTGATGCAAAATGCCCTTCCTATGATGTTCATCCTATGTCGAATGTTGATGCACAACACCTTTTTAATCCTATGTCGATTGGCGAATCACAACACTATAATTCTTCTCGATCATCATATTATGGCCTTGTGTGGAAGAACAATATTTATCGCTCCAATTTTTTATTTCTCTTCAGTTGGTTGGAGTTAAATGGTGTCTGATGATGTGGGAATGTCGTCCACTTTATGGACGATCTGGTGGCTAACTTTGAGTGAATAAATATTAGAGATCATTCAATCGTTGGTCGTCTGATTTTTTCAAATGGGTCGTCACTATGCAGGGTCGATGTCCAAAGTGAAAAGATATCATGCATTTGGGTTTTCATGGTAAAGAGATGCATCTTGTTGGGTAGTGGTTTTATACTTTTTGTTTTACCATTTTATAATATGAAACAGAAGCCCTGTGGATTATATTCAAAATCTCTCAAGCCTAGATTCCTTCATATCCATGAATTGGACTACACATTCAACCATTTGGAGGTAGGCCTTTCTATAATACATGTTTGGGTAATGGTATTTTCTTTAAACTGAATTCTATGGAACCCCAAAATTTAATATTACATTTCATTGTCCTTTAGAGAGCAGATTCGATTGAATAAGAAAATGAAAATTGATAAATTTGGGCACTACACACAATTCTTGGTTGAAGTTGATTTGGATTATGTCCCCGCCAATCATGCTATTCTCCCAATATACGAGGACGATCTTGACCTAAAAATTTAGTATAAAATACATCCAATTTTTTGTTCAAATTTTTAATCTACATGGAATGATGTCCCAAACTATTGGAGGAATGGTGCTGGAATAGGATTAAATGGGAGAAGAACCATGAAGAAATGAGTTTATGGTGCGCTGCAACATAATACCTTTTCTAAAAAGAATGGACCGAGTCATATGTTGGATTGTACTACTAGTTATAGTGTTTAATATGGTTTGAATTTTTAGGATTTCAATAGATCACAGATTCTAGGTTGAGGCCCGTATCCTAGAAGGGATGACCCACAAATGTATTCATAAGAATGTGACGAACAGTTTGATTCAATTTTGGATGGATAGGTTCCCCCAATTATGGATGGGCTCTTCAGTGTGGATATGGTACCATAGGAAATTGGTGATGCATATAATTGATCCAGTAAAAAGGATTCAATTTCATTGGTGAAAAATTATTAATGTTGATGCTAATGATGATATCACAAAAAGGACAAGTAATTTCCCCTTGATTTCATGTTGGGGTTATAAGGAGCGCCATATGAACTCATGGCCTGGGTATTTTTCATATGTTAATCCAATTCATGTAGACACATTTGAGTTGGGGACTCATGATTCTAGTGATGATTATGATGGTTTGGATAATATGGAAGCATAAATTCAAGTGGAAGTAGACAAAAAATTCATTCACGAACAAGTTTTGTTTTCCTCATGAAGAAAGGGTAATGATACTTTAGTTTTTACCTCTCGACACAATAACATGAATAATGAAGTGAGTATGAATTCTTATGATCCTTGATAGTTTCCCTTCCCTAAGAAGACCGTGGAGAATATATCTGGTATGGGGAGTGATTAAT
Source organism: Viscum album (assembly GCA_963277665.1). NCBI lineage: Eukaryota > Viridiplantae > Streptophyta > Magnoliopsida > Santalales > Viscaceae > Viscum > Viscum album. The sequence continues at coordinate 499,601,563 of OY728150.1, forward strand.
AGGGAGGAGTCAATCATAAAGTTAGGAATTAGCATTTTGGATGTCATCCAATGAATCATGTCTGAGAAGGTGTCCATGATGATTGGGTAAGTGAACAAGGGTGTTGAATTTCCACCAGGTCTTCTTCCAAAGGGCTCACACTTGACTAGTAAAAAATCATGGTAAATTAATCGGTGTTATTCATTCATAGGAACTCATAGTCTGAATGGGATACTTAAGTTGACGATGATAACTTCAATCTGGTCTTTAGGAATAATCTTGTTATGTATTTTTATATTACATTTTTTATATGGTAATTCCTTTTAAACCCATCCATTTTCCATTAATTTAATTTTATACATTTTTTATAAATTCTCTAGGAGTAGCCTCTCCTGTCTTTTAAACCATTGGAGAAATAAACTATGAATATAATATAATTCAATGAAATTACTTAGAATTGGGTTACTGTAATCCCTCCACAATGATTAATCCACACACCTCATGTATCCAAATATATTCAGCTAAAATTGATTAATTTCCACCATCCTATAACATATCATGACTTTTTTACTTTATTTTAAATTGAATCAAATATTTTGATGATGTTTCCCATATTTTTTCAAAATCTTGCATTAGTATTGTAAGAACTCGACTCTTATTCTTGAGGTATTGGTTTCTTCTTTTCACTTTTCCATATGTGTTTTTGAGAAAATAAGGAAAATGGGGACAAATCACAATTTTTGTGGGTACACACCAGGCACTTTTCAACACGTAGTGTACTTTGACCCTATGGGATTAGTACATAGGGTGTATAGTCTTGCTGGTGATGAAAGGGGTAAAAAACCTGACTACACGCCGTGTAGTGGGTATCTACACGCCGTGTAGTCAGTCTGCAGGAAAATAGTAAGGTTGTGGGAGCTGAGCCACACTAAACGTTGTGTAATCCGGAATACACACCATGTACTCAAGTCTACTGATGAAAAGAGCCTCAGTGGAATGAAGGCGTCGAAGGAGTAGTTAAAAAAACTGAAAAGTACATGCTGTGTACTCAATAGTACACGCTGTGTAGTTTTTTTCGCTTGAAACGATAAGTACAATCCTATGTTCACAGAGGATGCTTTGAACTGGAGGAGAGCTTGGGAGAGACGGTCGAACCTTTCTGGACATCTCGACCGCACAGTGGGATCCCGTTTTATGCACTGTCGATCTCCTTGGAACATCACATGTGAGTTTTTTCTCCTCCTTGTGTAGTTCATGCCAATTATTTCTCTAAGGTATGTTATTATTTTTTAACGTGTTGTTGTTTTCCCTAGATCTCTGTCATTCTTGGGCATTTCGGGAAGCGTAATTAACGTATACAGATCAAGGGCGATCGAGGTAGGTGGTCTGGTGTTTAAATTCCAACTACTATGTGTTTTGTGTACCGTTGTGATACGAACCCATGTTCGGGGTGTCGTATGGATGATTCCATGGATGTTTAAATACATAGAATTTCATCGGTAGTTTATTGTAATTATAAAATTGATGTTTGGGATCACTACTTGGATCTAGGACCACCTTGGGGGTGTGTTCCTCTATTTAGCCGTTTGTCCAGGATACCCGAGGGTATGCCATTGTAAAAATGATTAATGAATTTCCTTGAGAGGAATTGTTTATTAATTGGTTTTTTATATGTTGGTAATGTCCTGGTTACTTGTTTAGCCTGAGGGAAGTGTTGTGATTTTCATGTGGGTAGTGCTCTGTTTAGCCTGAGGGCAACTTCTTTCGTGCTTGTTGGCAGTATATTTGGTTCCTATGGGCGACAATTCGTATGCTTTGGAGAAATATTTGTTATGCCTGTGGGAAATTTCCTATGGGATTCGATTCTGATTACCTGTGGGTAAGGGTTTCTGTGTTTGAGGACACTAATTGTTTACTTAGAAAATTCACTTTGATTATTTCCTTATACTAAATGATTAAATGAATATTAAAATTGCAATATAACTGGTAAATTTACTATCTTTTGAGTACTGTTTAGTTGTTGCATTTTACTACTGCACGCGTTGTTGCACATTTAAACTGACTGTTGGGCCCGAGCCTTTGGTGGGTTCTTATTGGGATTTATTTCTCACATCCGGATTGGGTCATGTCTTCAGCCCAAACAAACTATGTTTCTGTAGGTGTGGATAAGGAAAAGGTTACCTATATAGGTACTTAATTGTTGATGGGGAGTAGGAGAGCATGGGACCGAGCGTAGGCTTGTGATGCTGCTGAGTTCCTATTGCACTATTTTGTTTTGTTACTATACCTTGTACTTTTAGCAGTATTGTATTGTACTATATTGTTGTGTAACATGTTCTAGATGTTTTCATTGAACTAGAGAAATGTTGCATCATTATATATATAAATGCTGGTTATCTTTACTATTGTTGTTCATTTTAAATGTCTATGGTTTATTTCTTCCACTATTGTGGTATGATATTTATATTTTTTGTTGTGATACACTTTGAAAAATAAGGGCATTATTACCCCACTATCAGACCTAGGCCCTCGCTGTAAGTCGGCAGCCTTTGGGATTTGGGTAAATGGGCTTGAGGTTGTGTGACCCACCGGGTCCAGGGCTCCCGTTGAGTAGCTTTCGAAACAGGGATGTTACAAAGTGGTATTAGAGGGTTTCTTTTTATTGACTTACTGTTTGGAGCCATAGTCGGGGAAAGGATGAAAATGGTAGTTGGTAATATGTTTTTCCTGAGAGTATCTAAGCCGTTTTCAGGGAAAATCCAGTCTACCTCGAGTGTTGCAATTTTATAGATTTTTCAAATTTTACAATTTATTTGATTTTCACTGTTGGGTGACGCATTTGTAATTGTGCTATTAAAAATTTATCCATGGGTTCTATTTTGTTGCATCCCGATGAGATGAGGGTATCCCATCTCATGCACCATTTAAGCACATTCTAGAAATCACATGCCATGCATAGTTCCATGCCATGTTGCCGCATTAAAAATTTCATGTTGTAGTGATAATTGTTGTGTTAGAAAAGAATGTTGTTGTGATAGCTTCTTTGATAAATACCTACTATGTGATAGGGTAATTTTTTTGTGATCTTGTTGATAGTATGGATTCAAAACTTTGGGTTTTGGGGAGTATGGGCCCTCAATGACCATAATTTGGTGTATCATTGGATTATTACATGTTTATTGCATGTATAAGATGAAAAACATTGATTCGCGGGGACTATGGGCCCTCACAGATTGGAATTTGGAACTTAGGTGTTGTTTATCAGTATTTACTAGGTTCCATAGTATTTTTAGAGGCTTATTGTCTAGAAGACCCAGGATACACACCGTGTAGTTCCTCGGACACATGCCGTGTGTTCTTCTATTCGGGAAAAAAAGAAAAAAATTTGATTCCACGCTGGGTACCCTCAGTACACGACGTGTAGTCTCTTCCTGTGTCATAGACCATGTGGGCAGGGACACAGGTAAGGGAAATACTTGGGGAAAACACGTCGTGTACCAGATGTACACACCGTATAATGTTAACCCAGAGTCTTCCTGTGTAACTAACAACACAGACAGAGAAGACCTTGAGTCATACATGCTGTGTCCACATTGGAATATGTCGTGTAGTCTGACCAGGGGGCCCGACCATGTAGCTGACAAACACGATTCAGTGTTACCTCTTCTTGAACACGTCGTGTACAAGAGGGATATGTCGTGTAGTCATTACCGGTGGAAGACCGTGTGGACATAGCCATGTTGCTGGGAAAATGTGGTGGTGTACACGCTGGGTGCGGGTGTAACAAGCCGTGTGGTGTCAGCCGAGTAGTCAGCCATGTCATGAACGACATGGGCAGTTGAAAAAATTAAACCATACACTCCGTGTAAATGACATACACACCGTGTAGTCTTGTTAAAAGGGATCCATATGGCTAAGACAAGTAGAAGGACCTGGGAAGGTGACGAAAATTCAGGTACATGCCATGTAGTTAATATACACGCCATGTAGTCTTGTTTTGAAAATATTGAGATTCCTTCTTCCTCTCGTTCCCTTTTTGGTCTGATCATTTTCCAGTCTTCGATAAACTTAAATATATGGTGTGTTTTTGATCTTGTAGACTCATGCCTCTGATATGACCATGAGTTGTTCGCCAAGAGAGAGGTAATGATTATACTCTAGAGATGGTAGGCCATGTGCTACTAGTGGATCCTCCAACAAAGATAGATATGGTTCCAGCTGTTATACTGGACACAGGCACAAATGCGCAGTTCCATGAAGGCTTTATGTAGTTCATATAGATCTTTCAGGGAGCACCACCGACTACCAAATCTATGGCAGAGCTATCTCATATCTTCTAGCAGCAACATTTGCCTATGTTTTCTGGGGATGGCGGGCGACAGGCTGTGGAGTCTTGGCTGGGGTCTATGCCGACAATTTTCAAGCACCTTGAGACACCTCCAGGGCAGAGGGTCAAGGTCACTACATACACGCTGTGTGATTTTTCCAAGAGGTGGTGGGATGTTACCACTAAGTCTGAGCATGACAAAGACATGGCATGTGAAGATTTTTAGAGAGCTTTCTATGGTTTATTCTTCCTAGTGACTCTTAGGGAAGAGAGTTCTCGAGAGTTCATGAATTTTCAACAGGGTGCCATGTCGGTTTGATCACTTCACCGAGCTTCATCATTTTTCACCTGTTCTGGTGGGTTATGAGACATTCAGGGCCAGGCGCTTTGAGGACGGTCTTCGATATGAAATCTGAGCCCTGGTGAATGTTTACATGTTGCCTATATTTCATGTGATAGTGAACCAAGTGCTGATTATAGAGAGGATCCTTCAAGCGGCTAGTGGTGTGGGCCAGGGTGGTTTGACAATAGTTTCTAGTAATATTTCTACCTAAAAGAGGAAGAGACAGATGTATTTCTCTCACGGTGGAAGTACCATCCATAAGAATGTTTCAATTTGTCATGTAATGTGATACTAGTGTGGTAAACAGGGGAACAAGAGCCTGCAGTGTCCACATGACCTTGTGAAGTGCCCAGATTGCGGCAAGATGGGTCATCTACAGCGTTATTGTAGGGCGTTTCCACTAGTGTCTAGTGAGAGGGGTTTTGTGCAGAATCCATGAGCGGGAGTAGGACCAACACCTTCTAACCAGTCTAGAAACTGGAATACATCAGGGCATGCATTCCATGATGGTGGTCATGGCTGTGGTAGCCAGACACCAGGATCTCAAAGGCAGCAAGGCGGGACAACTTAGGGTTTCCAGGATGTGTCGCAAGGTGCAGCACTAGGCATGCATATGGAGTGCAACATACCCAACATGAGCAGGATCCCTAACCTTATACTATCAGAGGTACTATTCTAGTAGCTTATGTCTTATCTTCTGTACTTTTCGATATGGGTGCTACACATAGAATTGTATCTGTGCTTGTTGTGGAGAGTCTTGGGATATGTGTTTCTACTTTTTCTGAGGTTATGACACTAGACACCCCATTGGGAATGAGAACGAAATGTGTGCGTCAGTTCAAGAAGATGCCCCTTGAGGTTGGAGAGTGTCACATTCTAGGGGACCACTATGTCTTAGAGACGATAGATTATAATTTCATTCTCGGGATTGAATGGTTGGTTCCATTTCATGCCTTTGTAGGATGATATGCATTTCACATCACCAGAGTGTAGAGAGTTTCTATACAAAGGCTATTGGGATGTTCAGGCAAGTCGAGCTGGACCAGAGCATTGTGTGCGTGGTGGAGTCACAACCTATATTGCGAGTTTATATTTGGATGATCAGGGGACTTGTCAGAAGGACTTCCCTCCAGTGGCTGATCATTTCAGGGATGTCTTCCCAGATGGATTTTCAGGTCTACCTCCAAAGCGTGAGGTGGATTTCTCTATTGAGCTTGTTCCATGAGTGGCACCAATGTCCATTCATCATAATAGGATGCCTAGAACTGAGTTAAAGAAGTTCAATAGATAGTTATAGGAGTTACATGAAATGGGTTTTATATGACCCATTACTTCTCATTTGGGTTCTCCAGTCCTTTTGTGGAGAAGGAAGACGACACCCTCAGACTCTGTGTGGATTATGAGAAGCTGAACCAGTTGATGGTCAATAACTGATATCCATTACCAAGGATTGATAGTCTTTTTGATCAAATTCGAGGTGCACCAGTGTTCTCTAAGATTTACATGAGATCCGGATATCATCAGTTGTGCATTGGAACTTTTGATATACCTCTCACAGCCTTCATGAGTAGGTATGGTCTATATGAATACTTGGTTATGCCATTCGGACCTACGAACACGCCAGTAGTTCTCATGGCTCGGATGAATCATGTGTTCCATCCTTATATGGATTCTTTTGTGGTAGTATTCATGGACAACATATTGGTGTACCCTCACACTCGACACGACCATTCCACCCATATTGAGATCGTGCAGAGTACCCTGAGAGAGAATCCACTGTATGCTAAGCTCTCAAAGTGCCACTTTTGGATGGACCAGATTCACTTCCTGGGTCATATCATATCAATGGATGGAGATGAAGTAGACCCATAGAAGGTGAGAGTAGTAGTCTGCTGGGAGGATCCTAATAACGTGTTTGAGATACAGAGTTTCTTGGGGCTGGCTGGTTACTACATGCGTTTTATACAGGACTTCTCCAGCGTAGTGGTGCTATTGACGGGTTTGACTATGAAGGTTTTAAAGTTCGTTTGGTCAGAAGCTTGCGAGATAGACTTCCAAGAGCTAATGGAATAGTTGAAATCATCACCAATCCTGATACTTCATAACCAGGGAAAGATCTATACAGTTTACTATGATGCATCAAGTATTGGGAAGGGAGCTGTATTGATGTAGGGCGATCAAGTAGTTGCGTACGGGTCTCTGCAGATGAGGCCACATGAGAGGAATTACCTGACGCATGACATTGAGTTTGATGTAGATGTGCATGTGATGTGCTGTTAGAGACATTATCTCTTGGGAGATCATTTTTTGTTTTTCTCAGACCACAAAAGTCTCAAGTATATATTTACATAGCGTGAAATGAGTTTGAGGTAGAAAAGGTGGGTATAATACCTTCATCCCTTCGATTTTGAGCTTGCCTATACACCTGGAAAGGGTAATGCAGTTGATGATGCACTGAGCAGGAAGACTCAGACACATGCGGTTCATGAGGCCATTAGTGAGTGGATGCTTATGGATTTGTTCTCTGAGATGAATTTGGGGGTGCATGATAGTCAGGGGAAAACCTATCTTTCATCATTAGCTATTACTACTACCCTCCTGGGTAGAGTGAGGATGAGATATCTATCTGATTCATAAGGCCTAGTTCTTCAGACGATTGTGGCAAGTGAGGACCCTCCTCCTGGGTGTACGATAGGCGATGATGTGGTACTGAATTTCCTTGGGCGAGTGTGGGTTCTAGGGGAGATACGCGAGGAGTTGATGCATGAGTTTTATGCTTCAGCTTGGGGAGTTCATCCAGGAGTTACCCAGATGTATTGTGACTTGAGACGCCAGTACTGGTGGCTGGGTATGAAGAGAGAAGTAGATGGTTTTGTTATGAGATGTTCCACCTGTTAGCAGGTGAAGGTGGAGAATCAGATATGATATGGACTATTACAAAAGTTACCCATTCCGATGTGTAAATGTGATGATGTCACGATGGACTCCATGATTGGGATGCCAAGGTCACCTCGGGGCAATGATGTCGTGTGTGTTGTTGTGGACAGACTCACAAAGGTAGGCTCATTTTTTTATGATCAAGGATACCTTTGGAGTTGACGAGCTAAGGAAGTTGTACATCTGAGAGGTTGTACGTTTTCATGGAGTCCCTCGTTCTATCATTTAAGGTAGGGAGGCTCATTTTATGTCTCATTTATGGCAGAGTTTATAGATGGCACTGGGTACATAGGTGCAACTGAGCACATCTTACCACCCATAGACCGATGGTTAGTCAGAGCGTATGATACAGGTACTAGAGTACAAGCTACGTGCATTCTTCCTAGACTGTGGAGTCTCCTGGGAGAAGCATATAACTCGAGTTGAGTTTTACTATAATAATAGTTTTTAGGAAACTATTGAGATGTCACCATACGATGATTTATATAGTAGGCCATGCCGATCACCTTTATCTAGATGGAGGAAGGTGAGGCATCTTTAGAGGGACCACATCTCGTGCAAGAGACTACTGATCAGGTGCAGTTGATTCAGAAGTGGATGGCTACTGCAACGTCTTGTTAGAAATATTATGCTAATCGCCGCAGACGACCCTTGGAGTGTGCGGTCATGGAGCATGTTTTTTTGCATGTTTCACTGATGTTGGGACACAGGCGGATCAGGAGATAGGGTAAACATTCATCGAGGTATGTGGGGTCATTTGAGATCTTGGAGAGAGTCAGCCAAGTTTCCTATTAGTTTTTGTTACCACAGAGGTACCGAGACATGCACAATGTCTTCCATATATCTCAGTTGCGCCATTATCATTCAGACACATCTCACGTCTTTTAGCCATATGAGGCCGAGCTTCAGATATATGTGTCCTTTGAGTAGAATATGATTCATATCATGGATAAGAGATCGAAGGTTCTCTGAGGTCGGTCAGTTCCTCTCGTACGAGTGCTATGGTAGCATGGCCGAGTGTAAGATGAAACCTGGGAGCGGGAGACTATCGTACGTTCTCAGTGGTCAAAGTTTTTCTGAGCTTTATCTTCACCACCCTAGGAAGGAAAATTCGGGGATGAATTTCATTAATGGGGGAATCTTGTAAGAACCTGGTTCTTATTCTTGAGGTACGAGATTCATCATTTCTCTATTCCTTAAGTGTTATTGAGAAAATAAGTAAAATGGGGAAAAATCACACATTTTATGGGTACACGCCATGTACGTTTCCACACACTGTGCACTTTGGTTGTGTGGGATGATTACATGGGGTGTGTTTCCATGATGGTGATAAAAGGTGTAAAAAAACCGACTACAAGATGTGTAGTGGGTATGTACACGCCGTGTAGTCAGTCAGTAGGAAAATTTTAATGTGGTGGGAGATTACTGACAATACATGCTATGTAATCTGGAATACATGTCATGTACTCAAGTCGAATAATGAACAATGTCACTGTGGAATGAATCCACCGATGGAGCAGTTTAAAAAAATTAAAAGTACACGCCGTGTACTCAATAGTTCATGCAGTGTAGTTTTTTTTCACATAAAATTGGAAGTATCCTCCCCTATTCACAGAGGATGCTTTTATGTAGAGGAGATTTTGGGAGAGACAGCCGAACCATTGTGGACCTCCCAACCACACACTGAGAACCCATTTTCTACACTGTCGATCTCCATTGAACCTCACAGGTGAGTTCTTCCTCCGCCTTGCATTGTTCTTTCCAATTCTTCCTTTGAGGGATGTTATTTAGGTTTGAACATGTTGTTTTTGTTCCCAGATCTACGTCATTTTTGAGCATTTCTGGATGCATCATTCACGTATACCGATTAGGGGCGATCGAGGAAGGTGGTATGGTGTTTAAATTCCTACTGCTGTGTGTTTTGTGTACCATTATGCTATGAAACCATGTTCGGGGTGTCATATGGTTGAGGCCATGGCTTTTTAAATACCAACAACTGCATAGGTAGATTATTATAATTTTAAAACTGCTGTTTGGGATCACTACTTGGATCCAGGACCACCCCGGGGGTGTGTTCCTCTGTTTATACGTTTGGCCAGGATACCCGAGGGTATTCCATTGTAATAATGATTATTGAATTTCCTTGAGTGGAATTGTATATGAATTTATTTTTTATATGTTGGGAATGACCATGCTTATTTTTTATCCTGAGTGAAGTGTTGTGATTTTCCTGTGGGTAGTGCTCTGTTCAGCCTGAGGGAAACTTTTTTGGTGCCTGTGGGCAGTAGATTCTATTCCTGTGGGAGACACTTTGTATGCCTGAGGGAAATATCTATTATGCCTGTGGGAAATTTTCTATCGGGTTTGATTCTGATTACCTTAGGGTAATGGTTTACCTATCTGAGGACACTGACTGTTTACTTAGATAACTCACCCGGGTGACTTCCTTATACTGAATGATTAATTGAATATTAAAATGAAAATTTAACTGGTAAAGTTAGTTACCTTTTATTACTTCTTAGTTGTTTTATTTTACTACTACACATGTTGTTGCACATTTACACTGACATTTGGGCATGGGCCTTTGGTGGGTGCCTACAGGGATTTATTTCTCACACCCAGTTTGGGTCATGTCTTCGTCCCAAAAAGACTATGTTTCTGTAGGTGTGGATAAGGGAAAGGGTCCCTATATATGTACTTGATTGTTTCAGAGGATTAAAAGACCATGGGACCGAGCTTAAGCTTGTGATGATGCTGAGTTCCTCTTGCACTATTTTTTTTTGTTTACTGTACCTTGTACTTTGAGCGGTATAGTATTGTACTGTATTGTTGTGTAAAATGTTTTGTATGTTTACATAGAACAAGGGGCTTGTTCCATCATTATGTAAATAATTGTTGGTTATCTTTACTTCTGTTGTTCATTTTAAATGTGTATGGTTTATTGCTTTCACTGTTGTTGTATTCTATTTATCTTTTCCACTGTTCTACACTTTGATAAATGATGGCATATTTTCCCCACTATCAGACCTGGGCCCTCACTACTAGTCGGAAGCATCTGGCGTTTGGGGAAATGCTCTTGAGGTCGTGTGACCAGCAGGGTCTGGGGCACCCATTGAGTAGCTTTCGGAATCAGGACGTTACATGTATGCCCATTCCTCATCTTATATTAAAACACCCACATAAGAATTTACTTTTTTATATATTTAATTTTTTATATCATAAAAAATGATAACTTATAAAAAGTTAATTATATTAATATATTTATAATTATCATTATAAATAAATATATTATTATTTATTATATTTTATTGAATGAATTATATAGTATTTTTAATTTATTTATATTTATATGACAATAAAAAATTATTTCTAAAAGGATGGTAATATATATTTATAATGTTTTTAGTTTACAAATTATTGTTTAATTCATTTAAAATAAATATATAATTAGATAATTAAACATATATTATTATAAATCAGTTATAAATATATTCATATAAATATATATATATAATATAGGTAGATTTCAAATTATATGAAAATATTTTATTCTATAAGAACTATATATATAATTAAAACATTATATGTAAGAAAAAATATTTCAATAAAATTTCAATTAAAAAATATTATTATATTAGTTACAAATATAATTTTATTAATTATATATTAAATACAAGTACGTTAATAATTTAAATATATTTATAAATAATAATTATTGAATAATTAGTTAAAGAAGAAAATGATTAATGTTTTTATAATTTAAAAGTAAATATATTAAAAATAAATTTATTTAAAATTATATAAATATAATTATGGATATTAGAAAAATATTATAAAAATTAAAATTATAAATATGTATTATATATAATTATAAATATAATTATTAGTGTTATATTTTAATTTATAATATATAATCACATTTGAGACACAATATCAATATAAAAAAATACAGTTATAATTTCCTTGAAATATTTACACACAATGTGTACTAGGGTATCTTCCTAACCCTTGTAAATAATAGAGGATGTATTGATCAATATTTATAATAGATATAGTCCTTTCCATCTTCTTAATCTGTATAAATAGTGTATGTATGGTTAAACTAGTTTTTTTACAAAATACTGTTGTGTCCTTCTGAGTATGTGAGATCATATAATCTGTATAACATATGTAGTGTACTATTATCAAGTAATCTGAGTTAGTGTACACATTAAGTGTTCCTTTCTATGGCTGGTGATGGCTGTCATGGCATCGATGGTGGTGTTTTCTGGTATATAAAATGAATCATTGTTCTTGATGCTACTAGTGTCAGGAGTGCATCCTAAAGACATCACTATATGGGATTGTTCATCCCGAGGTGCCTATTGAGGAAGATGATGATCTGGTTTTCATGGATTGTGGTTTTTAGGATGGTATTTTATTCCATAATTTTGGTATGATTCCTGATTTTTGATTCTTGACTATTATTGAATCCCATTGACAATGATTGTTGACTGCAGCTCGGTGTTTGGTGTTTCCAAATTTGAAAATTGTTTTAGTGGAGGAAATTTTTTTTAGAGAATGTGACATGAGGTGGGATGTGCCCTAAGGTGGTGATGATGTATTAATTTGAAATTTGAAATTTCAAAGCCATTTTTTTATTTTGAATCTAGTTTTAATAGTCTATGTGTGGCAGTGTGAATGAATCAATAGGTGCCCACATAACCAAAAAGTGGTTTAACAAAATAATAAAAAATTGATTAGGAGTTAGTATAAGAAATTAAGATTGTGGAGAAGAAAAAAAATTAATAAATAAATTATATAAAATATGAGCCCAAATAAATCATGGTGGCTCATTTAAAAAACCAAACATGAAAACTTTTGTGAGAAATTATCTCCAAGGATAGAACATATCACCTTTATGGGATATTGGTAATTTAAATCCTTGAATTATTTAGAGTGAAACAAGTGAAAAAATTCCCATTTGAAGTCTGAGAAATTGTGGGTGAAATTTCAATATAGTTTTAATACTTAATGTGTCAGAAAACTACACAAAGAAGAGTGGGGGGGGGGGGGTTCCCTTATATTTTTTAAAAAGTAAACATTTTTAATTTAATGATAATAATACTTGATATAATTTAATTAAAAAACATATAATATAATCACTTTACATATAATAAAATAGAGTGTAGGAAATAGTTAAGCCTACTAGACACTCAGTCATGATTTCCACACTCCCCTTTAATTTGAAACAATAAATAATATAAATTGAAAATAAAAAATCAATTTTAAATGTGTATATTTATGTATATATTGATAGTTTCCTTTGGATAAGAATTTTTTCACATCTAAATGTTTCATATTGAAACCTATTATGCTTTAATGTTAATATGGATACATTATGTCTTACAACTATTAACCAATAATGAATGTTTGAAAATAGAAGTCACACAATTTTCTCTCAAACATATTTCTCATTTTTTTGTAATTGTTTCCGTTAACACCACTTGGTTTCATGACTATTTTACCTAATTTTTATTAACAATTCCACTTGATGATAGACCACTTCATACAAACATTGGTCATTACCAAAAAATAAATACATTTTTAAAATCATTGAAAGTGAATTCTCGACCTCTTATTGGAATACTTCATCATTTTAATAACATTAATAAACATTTTTCATCATTCATCATAATTTAGTTTTCTATTTGAACCAAATTCATGGGATCTCTTGTAAAATCGTATAGGTTACCAATATAAATGTTATTTAATTATCCTTAAATCCACTAACATTGATGTATTTTGTTGGCGTAAGAGAAAGACAAACAATTATTTAATGATTTAATTTATAGAAAGAAAAACATTATATATTTTCATAAAATAACATATCTAATAATGAATATTTCCATTTGGGAAATGTGGCTCTAGTGCAAGATAATACTAAAAATGGTTAATTTCTCAGTGTGGTATCTATATAACCATTCATTAGGCCTAATAATAATTTTTCATAAAATTTAATTTACCTGATTTCACAATGATTTTTTTGAGAATTGTAATACAGAACAATTAATCGTCATTTTTTGAGGGGGTATGAGATTTTTATCTATAATTTAATTGGACGCGATATGTGATATTTTATTCATTTTGATACAATTGATATTTTCTTGTCTTCATTGTTCCTTGATTCTGATTCGTGGCCTAATGAATCTCAATGACATAGCCTCCTTTTCATAATTGTTTCTAGACAATCTATTACAACCAGAATTATTCCTAACACATGAGGGAAATCAAACCATTATAGGTCTCAAGGTGAAGGTGACGACCCTAAAATAATTAATAGGCACAATTATTAAAGGCTCCATCTACTATCCATTTTTCAAAAGAATCGTTCTTTATAATTTTGTGGGCATGTTTGTTGGATAAAAATGATAAAAGGAAAACTGGTTTTATTGGATTGGTCCCACATTTCGTTGTAATCTAAATGAATATTTCTCATGTGATCATAACTTTACAAGGGGATGCGACATTTTTCGACATGCATGTGGATTTGTGGTGTTATGTTTCAATTAATTTTATGGGTATGGAAACTTATTCAAGGTAGAATCTCAGGATGACCACAATTATCTTACGATGATTATCTTTAATAATCATTATCTTACTATGTATGTAACAGATTTGACTTTAGTGGTGATATTCATCCTATGTAGTTTTCTCCCCATTGGTTCATAGTTCACTACATAGGGACTATTAATGCATAAGAAAGAACAATTTCATCATTTCAAACTCATGTTATAATGAGAATATGGAGGAATATTGGGTAGCCCACATAGGTAACCCAATGTTACTCTATAAATATTTTATAATATCATCTTCCTTCTGTGATAATGATAGGATATTATAAATGTTGATTCAAAATTATTATATTATTTATGCCTCCTTAAATAAAATTTTATATTTTTATCTCATGAATAAAATTTCGCCAATACTCAGTCACCCATTCCTTTGATGATTTCTATAGTTACTCTATAGATAATCATTTTGTTAAAGTTATCTACAGTATTTGAAGTTGAGGTGATTGATTTAATCACAATAATCCCAATAGAGGGTAGTTCTCTATCCACATCATATCCTTGATCTATTTTTTAAGATTTTACATTGTATATGGGATTCAATGACCTTCGTATCCTAGATTGATTATCACATTGAATGAAACATCCCCAAATTTTAACAATAGAAATTAACTTATTATAATTATATAATATAGTATAAATCACATAAACATGACATATAGAACATAATAGAAAACATTATAAATGAATATTTATATAAATAAGAAGTATTTCTTGAAGTTAAAGAACCTATATTGTTAAAACAGTAGCGTGACCATTGGAATAGTAATATGACCCTTATAAATAGGAAACTGGACAATTGAATAAAACCTTAAGAAATGAAAATTAAAAAAATAATTAGGAATCTTATAAGTAAAAATATGATTTAATCATATCACAGTGTAAGTAAATAAATGTTTTTGAAATTATTATTTTAGTGTTGACATTTTTTTAAAACATACAAGTTTATTTTGAATTATATAATTACTATAACTTTTTAAAACAAAATACATTTCCATAAAATGTATACATAAATAAATATTTTTTAATCATATGATTTTAATATAATTTTATATGACCTTAGTTAGTTTTTCAACGTGTTACAAAATGATTTATAATTCTAAAATTCATAATTTCCATGTAAATGATGATTTTAATTAAAAATTAAATTTCTCATATTTATAAAATTGTTTTCATAAAATAGAGTTCATTAATGATTTCTACAAATCGAAAAAAAATTGGTGATTTTTATTTGATTTTTTTAAAATACCTGATTTTTTTAAATATTTAAATGTTATAATTTTCAGTATTTATACCTTAAAAGTAAAATACACTATTACTTATTTCATATTAGATGTATGTTCCATAATATATAACTCAAATTGACTATTTTAATATGTTTTATTATAATTATTTTATTATTCAATGCATTAATCCAAAATAATAAAATAATTAATAAAATACTGAGTAAACACCCCCTCTACCACACTACCAATACCTACTCTCACCATCTCTTCTCCTCACACCTCTAATGCTCTAATCCAGTTCCAAATTAATCTCAAATATCATTAAAAATCTATACCCCAAATGTAAGATCACATTATATATTCAAAAGGCCAAAAACATTCTCTAAAGAGGTTCACAAGGAGGACAAATTCAAGTGATAAATCCCTCATTCTATTATTTTAATTAATTTTATGATTATTTTCTTTTCACAATCTCTCCTCAACTCACCAGTATTTACCTAACCCCATAATCCCATATCAAGTTCAGTACGTTATTGCAATGGCATGATTATGAGGAATAAAATCCTGATGGAATGATCTGTTTAGTAGTATTGAAATTTCATATTACATACACGATCATTGTATTACAAATGAATACAATATTTACAACATATTTTTTCATTCGAAATACTCAAAAACTATGAAAACTCTAACACATATAGTAAATCATTTTATATATTTCAAAGTATGATTCCTAGATTCTTGTGGAATGAAACATAAATGGGAAGAGCTCAAATTCTATTCATTGGTAAAATATAGCAGAAACAAGAATTAATAAATGTGAACAGTCAATATGGAGAGGTAAATAAGTGAACCCACATTATATTAAATTAAAAATAGAAAGAAAAACAAATATGGAAAACTATGACACTGAAAAACCTTCCACTTAATAAATAAATTTAAAATTAAATGTATCCATAGATATGTTGACAGATATATATCATGGATTATAAATATGGATACTAAATGAGAAAAATGATATCATATTGTATGTAAGGTATGAGGCATAATAATATCAATTTTTTCAAGACCATTCACAAGATATTTAATATTATGGGTAGAAACCCAGCTATGCTGCTAGGAAAATGTTTTGATGGGTTTTTCTCCAAATAAATTCATCTCATGAGACTATGGATGCATCGACTGGACTTCATTAATCATAGATCAATCCTTAATTCTTTCATTAAGCAGTATTTAACCCATATGGCTTACATTAATCAGTCCCCTACTCATTTAGTGCATGTCCAAATCATTTAAATAATCATAGTGCCTTATAAAATATCAATATTGAATAAATGATATGAGTTTATCAATATTTCTCCGAATATTTAAAAAACATTCAATGTAAACAACGTATGAAAATGGTATACAATTAAGGAAATAATCATATCCATGAAAAATGATTTGTATATTTGATAGAAATTTAATGTTAAATGATCATATGAAATCAAATTATTCAAGGGGATTAAAATAAATCAATGAATTTAATGTTGATACTATTGTTTGATAAATGATTCATAAACCATCCATAAAAGGAAATAATATGGTATCAATACAACACACCCTATATGGGGTAAAATAAAGGGTTGTTGTTGTTGATGAATGAAAGCATTAAAAAATGATATTAAAAAACATCTCTTCATGAAAATATCCTTTTATTATGGAAAATCATTTGAATAGACATTTCATTGAAATTAAAATTTTAAAATATTATATATAAAATTTATCCTTTTAAACATTAAAAAAAGTTTCATGTAAATGAAGGTGGGTAAATCTGTTCAACCCGTACTAGGTAAATAAATATTCCTTCAACAAGGTAAATTTGTCTAAAAATGGAATTGCTAGGAATGAGAAAAGAATATTCTTTCTAAAAAATTTACAAAATATAAAATGGAAAAAATTTATTCAAAAAATCATTTAAAAAACATTTTTAAAAAAAATTAATAAAAAAATTGTCTTCAGAATAATACATGTTCTCCGACTAAAGAGTTAAATAAATTCATGTTTTATTAAAATCATTTTCCATTTCATTTTGAGTACCAAATAATGGAGAAATGGAAATAATATTTGAATATTTTCATAAATAACCTAATGAGAGAAAATGAATGGTTTTATTCAATATTGGTTAAATAATATCAAAAAATATAAATACCATTGAATTATCATTAATGTTATTGTTTTGGAAAATAACCATTAAATATTACAAAGTGTCCCTTTCAACATTGATTCATTTTAAATCCAAATCCACATGAAGGAATTATATTAAATGATTTTTTAAGAAACTATCAAGAAAAAAGGATTAATTATATGGTATAACATAAGTGGTCTTATATAAACCACACAAAATATGAATGTGGTGAATATGACATTTATCTCACAGATGTAAAAAATGATATTAAATTCCCATACATTGCATTTCCATTAAAGTGAGGGTCGTTTAACTTCATGTATAATTAACTTATGTAAATATTATAATCAATTTAGAACCTTTATCATGTTTTTCATTTAATTTAGATAAAAAATAACTATTTTGTATACAACTACAAAATCAACAATGTTTACATCGGTGTTAATTACTTATTTTGTCTAGTATGTTTTAACTTTTTATTTGTTTTTTATTTAATATATCATGGATTCATGATTTAAAGAATTTAATACATTAGGTTAATATCATATATAACTATTATATATGTATCTTTAATATTATATCATGTTTTGAGATAATAAAAAAAGTTTCTGTTCATGGAAACGCTAGTCCGTACATACGCATGAACACTGCCTTCATTTCATTATTATATTTTAAAAGAATAAAAACTAAATGATATGTATATACAATCATATAATAATTATACTTCCATATTAATGATATATATTCAATATATTTTTGTTAATATTATTTTTAATATGTTCTATGTTTAGTGTGAACGAATCACATCACTTTGAAGGGTTGGGAGTGCACACTTTTTCAAACAATGTAATCATATTGAATTAAAATAGATCTTATTAAATGTATTTGTTATAAAAATATTATATAAGAATAAATAAATAATAAATACCATATATATAATATATAAAGATACATTCCATAATAATTTCCAACCAAATAAGTTGGTAAAGGAAAAATGAAAAGTCATCATTTCATGAGATAGTAGCACACCGTACATAGAACCATTATATTTGTTAGCCATTAGATAAAACAATGTGTTAGTGTTGGTATAAAACATAGGATAAAAAATACTAGTATATTTAGTATACATGTCATGTTATACATGAATATAATTAAAGGATTTTAGTGATTGTACAATAAAAAAATAAAAATCATGATGAATTTTGTTACCACTAAATCGGGTAACTACTTCAGGTTAGTACCAAAAAACATCTTTGGATTGATTCCCACCAAAAATGAGTATTATAGGATTATATTTGAGATTTTAAGGATATATTGTTTCATATGTTTTTCCATCCAATGTGGATTTAGAGTGGTGAGGAAGGAGGAGAGGTGGTGGCCTCTTATAAGGGAGGAAAAATATTCCCTTGTTAATCTTGAAATGAATTTATGTGTACCATGTTTTTATGTAATAAAAAATTATTAAAAAAATAAATAAATAATTGAAGGATAATGGTAGAATTATGGACATAAAATGGGTTTTGTACAAGTTTCTAGGTCATTTGGGCACTGATTTTAATGGTTTAGTATTTTAGAAAGCTTCATTTTAACTAAATAATTGTAATTAAATTCACTAATCACTTTAGTAAAAAATGAAAAAATGGACTTATAAGAAATTATAAATTATTAATATTCCATAAATAAAACCCATTTTCACAAATTAAAATTAAATAAGTGGCCTAAATTCTTTTAATATTAATGAAACAGGCGGGATGATAAAGCATGATTTTATTTTAAATACATCTGATAATTTTCTTTTTTTTATAATCGATTTCAATGTGAAACTGATTCCAATGACATAAATTATATTAATTGATAAAAAATATTATATAATTAAAATTTATAAACAATTGATTTTAAAATTTAACATTATAAATAAATCAGATTGAAAGGATGTTTTGAACTAAAATTCTATATTTTTAACTATTTACTAAAAAATGACATGTTTTTGATAAAATTCCAAAAATACCATATCCTAATTTTTATGTTTATATTTAAAATATCATGTTTATGTTGATATATTAAATAAAATAATGTGTCCAAACCGATATTTAAAATGGGTTCTCAAATATATGGCGGTAAAATCTCCTTTATTAAAATATAGGGTTTTATGTGTGAAATACTGTTTATTCATATCTTATGAATATCAAAAGGAATGTATAAATGAGAAAAATATTTTATTAAATATATAACATATATATTTAATTAAAATCATAACTAATTATAATTAACTTTTTTTATTAATAAAAAACTAATTTGTCAATACAAAAATAATAATATTAATTTTTATATACAATTGGTTCTTATCATCATTTCTAATTAATTTGTAACCAATGAATTAATTTTATATAAAATATAACATTTCATAAGATATTTAATTAAAGTCATAAATATTTACATAAATAATTGTTTATATCATATTATATTAAATAATAATATATAAATAATTCATTGATGTTTGTTGAAACTCACTCATTCTTATAAGACAAGCTATTGGGGAAGGTCACCTTGAGTGTAACACAAAATATTGAGGATGGTTGCACTTGCATGTAATGAATCCTATATCAAGGTTTCATGTAATAAAAGAGATATAATATATCATATTTATTTAATATTGTAAATATATTGTAATGCAGTAGGTTATTATACTCCCTCATGCGCTTGGTGATGCGTATCATACATGTTATCGAATAAAACATTGTAATTTATAATTTCAGGGAAATATATTCTCCCCACAATAGTTAATTTTAGTCCTTTAAATTTAAACATGATAGTGGTAATATATTGTTTTATATTTCCTACATTGGGACCCCACATCGTGGGAAGGGTTCAAAAAATTGACTCTTGAAAAGAGATAATGGGAATTACAATGGTCCCTTGGACTAACATATTATAATATCTCAAAGTAGGAGAACATTTGTGGCGAGTAATAATATGCAGTTGGAGGTAAATAATAAATATTAATGGGGAGTGAATAAGGTCATCAATAAAAAACAAGTGAATGATCAATAAATTTTTGAGGGCCTAAAATCCATAGATCTAAGATGATATAGAAGACCATTGGTTCAAATAAAATTTAAGTATTAGGACACCATTTTATTTTTAAGCCATTTTCCTATATTTTAGTAATACTTTTAATTCCCATGAATATAAATATTTATTCTATATTAAAAGGTTTCAATTCCATATGAACAATCGTAAATTATTGTTGCACGTTGATCAAATTTTAATTCATCCTTGGGTTTTTATTTGATGAATTTAAAATTCAACCATTAAATCCTGAAATGGATATCCAAATATTAACTTCGATACATATTTCACTAAATAAAATTTTAAAGGATCATAAAACCAATAAATGAGGGGAAATTAAATCTATTTATCCATAATAATCATCCAAAACAAATATTTATAATATATTAATATCTCATTCTTAAATGTGACAGTAATGGTTTATCAATATCATTTATTCATCAAATTGATAACTATAAATAATGAGAAACTAACCAAGACATTGCGTAGGTCAGTGTTTGGAGTGAAACCATTATCGTCCTTCGGTCATTGGATCATGACCCATAACCTTGTCGGACCTATTTTGTTGTCCCAGGACATATATGTTATTGTATTCAAAAAACATATTAATATAATTTCCAAAATAAATCTAATTGACATACTTGAAATTTAATCCATTCATAAACTCTTAAAAAAATATTTCAATACATCCATTTTTTACTATGTATTATAATCATATTTGACTATTAGTATTATGTAATTACTGATCATATGAACCCTAAATGTTCAAAATACCATTAAACTTACATTTATATAAATGTAATGGAGTTTTTCCTCAAATAACCATTTTACTCTAAAACTTATGCTTATAAAATAATGCATATTCCGTAGATATTTTTTGATTCATAAAGCCAAAATATCACCGATAAAGTAATTTTACCTTTTATTTATTGAATCCAAATATACATTCTAAAAATTGGTCTTTTTGTAGTCTCATTCTTAACTACAATATCATATCTTGTATTCCTAAATTCTGATAAATTTTTTTCAATCCAAAACAATATAGGTTTTACATAGGGTATTCATTATCAAAATTCATCATAGTGGCTTTTAAATAAAATGTAAATTTTCCTAAGAATTTCTCCTAGGATTTTCAAAACAGCTGCGTTGTAAGGCCTATTGTCATATACCAGTTTAACACGAGTCAGTCTTGGAATAGCTTGTCAGATTTGTTACTCCTAGGTATATCTATTCCTCAACCACATCCAATATTTGTGTCCAAACTTGGATGTAATCCATGAAGATCCACATAAACATTACCGATATTATAGGGGTTCGATCTATAATTAAAATAAAATTATACCATATGGTTATGTTCTATAATTGAAAATTTCATAAATCTAGTTTTGTTGGTTTCTAATAATGTTCCCTTGAGACCAGATATAACCCCATAACCCTAAAAACTCCAAGCTAGGGTAGTACTTAATTACATTTGCATTTTTACAAGGAATCAAATCCAGATGGAATGATCAGTTTAGATATATTGGAATGACAAATTACAGACAAGAATCCAGTATTATAAATGACTAAACAAATTACAACATAATTTTTTCTTATTTACAAATAAATCACTTCAATGATAATCCAATCCATACAGCAAAAATTTACATATATTTCCTATAAATATTCATGGATTATTTAGGAATAAATCATAATAAGGGTGATATAAATTGATCAGTAAGGATAAAATAAAGTGGAAGAAATAATTAATCAGTGAGAATATTCAATATAGAGAAGTAAATAACTGAACAAAAAATCCAATCAAATAATGATATATGGAAAAATAAATATGGGATTTTAAGAAACTGTAACATATTTTATTTAATCAGTGAACATTAAATTAAATGTATCCATAGTTAAGACAATGAAAATTCTCATGGAAACAATTACTGAAATCAAATGAGTGTAATTATTTCATAATGGAAATAATGTATGAGGCACTTGAAAACCTATTCCGTCAATTCCTTTTAGAAGACAATTTAATATTATGGTATGAAAATTGAATATACTAGTTGGAATAAAACATAAAGGGTTTTTTTTAAATAATTTCATCTCATAACAATAATTATGCATTGAGGGGGTTTCGTTAACTAATTCTCAACCCCTAGAGATTTCTTTAACTGGACTATAACCCATATTGGTTGTATTAACTAATCCAATACCCATATAGTTCATGTCCAAATAATTTAAATAACAAATGTTCCTATAAAATATCCATGTTGAATAAATGATATGGGTTAATCATTATTTTCCAAAATAATAAAATAAATTTCAATTTAAAAACCATATAAAAAATGGTATATGGTTTAGGAAACAATCATATCCATTAAAATCGATATGGATATTAAGGGAAAATTCAACATCAAATGAGTAAAAGAAATTATATATATTATGGGTATTAAAATAAATCAATGATGTTAATGTGATTACATTCCTTGGACAAATGATTCATAAACCATATAGAGGATGAAATAATATAGTATCAATACATCATACCCTATGTGGGGATAGATAAAGGTTAATTTTCTTTGATGATGTGTAATTATTATAAATAAATCTTTTAAAATAATTCTGGAGGAAAATATCTTTTTTTTTGGAAAAACATATTTTAAAACATTTTCTCCAAAAAAAAATTTGATAATATTTTCATTAAAAAGTAACATTTTAAACATGTTCTGAATGCTTCATGTAAATGATTATGGGTAAATCTGTACAATCCCTATGAAGTAACAGAATAAACCTTTTTCATGATAAAATGTTTTTAAAAATACCTTTCTGAGAAAGGGGCAAAATGATGCTTTTGAAAAGATTGGTAATATATGAAAAGGACCAAAATGTATTTACTAATTAATTTTAAATTCATTTTTGAAAATATTTTCATAAATAATTGTTTTTATAATGAAATAGTTTCTCTAAAAAAATTGAGAAATAATTTATGGTTTTCTTCATAACATTTTTCTAAATCAGTTTGAGTAAGAAAGAGTTGAATATGGTACTAATACATTAAGGTGGTTACAAATATATAGAGGAGATATTATTAACAGTTTTATTGAATACTTTTCATATAACTTTCACAAATGGATAAACCTTTTAAAGATATTTAATGTTATTATTGAAGAATATAATCTGTAAACATTTGAAAATGTCTTATACCACTTCAAAACAGTTCAAATCTTATTCATCATAAAGTAATAATATTAAATTAATGTTTTAGATACCATTAAGAAATATGTATTAATGATATAATGTGAAAAAAGTGGAAGTAGCTACACCACACAAAATATTTATATGGTGAATGTCACATTTTTCTCATAGATGAAACAATTGAGATGTGAATCCCCTGCCTTAGATTTATATTCATGTGAACATCCTATAAATTTTTTTATTAAACATATGACGATTTTAAACATTCTTCAGAACCATTTTAATGTTTATAATTACATTTATCTCATTTATTACTATGTTTTATACAACTACTTAAATAACAAATTTTACCTTGGGTGTTAATTGCTGTGTTTATCATGTATGTTTTAACATGCTATTTATTGTTCTAATTAAATGTATCATGGTTTCATCATATACAGAATCAAATCCATGATTTTTATGTCATTTATATTTAGTATATATGTATATATAATAATAAATAGTGTTTGAAGTAAATTAAATAAATGAATCATCCATGGATATGATAGAGTGTATGTATACATCAACGCTAACTTTATTTCATTGTTGTATTTTAAAATAATGAAAAGTAAATGATATCTATATACATGTATATTATAATTATAGTTATATATTTATATTATATATTCCATATATTGTTATTAAAATTACCCTTAATATCTTCCATGTTTAGAGTGAATGAATCCCATTACATTGCGGGGTCTGTAGTCCACACTTCCTCCAATGATGTAATAATTTTTATGTAAAATTAAAAATATTAAATGTATGGGTTATCAAAGGATTAAATAAGTCAAAATACCTAATAAATATCATATATATAATATATAAATATAGATATCATCATAATTAACATTCATTATTGTTGGTAAAGGAAGAAATGTACAATCATCGTTTCGTGAGGAAGTAGTTTATCATACACATAAATAACATGTACGTTACACATTAAATAAAAGCGTGTGTATGTGTTGGTAGAAACCATAGAATTTGAAAATCATTGGAAATTTATGATATTTTATTTTTATAAAATAATTTAGTAATAAAATTTTAGGAATCATAGAATTTAAATAAAACTAAAATGCATGATGAAGGTTGTTAAGTCTTAATCGGGCACCTACTTTTTTTTGTACCAAAAGCATTCTGTGAATATTATCCCATATAAGGTAAGGCTTATAGGATTAAGGAATTTTTGTAGAGGATATAATTGGGAATATCATTGTTCAATCCATAGAGTCTTGAGAGGGGTGATGAAGGATGGGAGGTGGTGGCCTTTTATAATAAAGGCAAATGACACACATGGTATTCTTGAAATAAATTTAGGCATTCCCTATTTTTACAAAAAAAATAATAAAAAATTAACAAAACTCAATAATGGAAGGTTAATGAACTAATAATTTCTTTTAAATGGGTTTTTTAAAAGTGCATATGTCATCTGGGTTTTAAGTCAAAGGTTTAATAATATAATAACCTTAATTTTAACTTAATAATTACAATTAATTTAAATTAATTTCACTAAAAACATTTTTCATAAAGATTTTTCCTTATTAGGAATTATAAATTATTCTAATTCCAAATGTGGAATCCAATTTCTCAAATTACAATAATATATGTGTTTAAAATTATTTTAAAATTCGTCTCCTATGTAGGATGACAATGCAGGTTTTTTAAATAAAAACTTCTAAAGCTTTTCTATGCTTTTATAATAAATTTGAATGTGAAAAGTATTAAAATGAAATAAATTATATTAATTGAAATAAACATGATATATTTAAACTTTAAAACCAATTGAATGTATTATTTAACATTTCTAATAAATAATATGAAAAAGAAGTATTGTACATAAATTCAGTATTTTTAACTATTCATTTAAAATGATATGTTTTTTATTAATATAAAAAAATGACACTAATATATTTTTTATGATTATTATTTAAATTTGAATTTTTTTTAACATATTATATCAATAAAAATTTCAAAATTCTTATTTAAAATCTATTCATCCTTAAAATCCTATAAAAATTTCATTATAAAAATATACGGTTTTCTGTGTGAAAAAGTGTTTGTTCTTATCTTATACATATAAAAACAAATGGATAAATATCCAAAATATTTTTTTGAATATATAAAATATTTATTTCATTAAAAAAACAAATAAAATATATTTAATTATGTTTATCAAAACAAATATCCTTTGGATGCATAAAAAAATAATATTTTTTTTATATCAAATTGTTTCATATTTTCATTTCTAATTAATTTTTAAATAATGAATTAATTTTATAAAAAGAATAAAATTTCATAAGATAGATAATAATATTCATATCCAATAACATTATATCTACTTTATATAATATTATATTAAATAATAATATTTTAATAAAAAAATATTATTTGGTGATACTCAAACATGCATGTAACGCAAGCTATCGAGAAAGGCCACTCTTGCATGTAACATAAGCTATTGAGGAAGGTCACTCTTGTGTGTGAGACATTCTAGATCTGTGTGGCATGAATTAAAACACATAAAAAATTCATTTTTACTTAATATTCTACATATATTATACTGAATCGGGTTATTATACTGCCATTTGTGCTTTGTGATGTGTGTCATACATGCTATCGAATATAAAGTTGTACTTTAGATTTTTAGGGTGTTGCATCCAGTCACAAAAATTTCATTATAACTCAGATTCCTAACCTATCATATAATTATATTGTCATAATTGAATAATCCCTCATTGAAACTCTTTTTATATATCTTTTATTCTAAAAATGTAAACATCATTCGTGGGTTATTGTGTTATCATCTTCAAGGATGAAAAGTTTTCATTTTCCTTTTCCTACTTCAAATCTAGTATTACAATTATTATAATGGTTGAAAACAAATTTTAAAATTTCTTTCATAACACTTTTTATGTTTTTTAATAGACATGTATTCATAATAATAAATTATAGTATAAAATGAGTTTGTCGTAATAAAAAACTACCAAAATTATCTTAAACAATTATCATTAAATATTTATCAAAGGATTCATCACTATAAAATATTAAAAAATATTTATAAGATTCTTTTGATCATATAAATGTTCATTAATATAATTTAATTTCAATTATATATGATTATATAAATTCTATATGAAATTTGATACTCTAACACAAGAAAATTGATCATCAAAACTATGATAATGAAAGCTTCCGAATGAGGAAATTGAACACTATAACTCATAAAAAATTAC
This sequence comes from Viscum album, assembly GCA_963277665.1. Lineage (NCBI taxonomy): Eukaryota > Viridiplantae > Streptophyta > Magnoliopsida > Santalales > Viscaceae > Viscum > Viscum album. Next base: position 499,628,677 of record OY728150.1, read on the forward strand.
ATAAATATACTTAATGAAATTATAATAAATTAATTGCATTTATAAAAGTATTTGGATGTATTAATTAATGAATCAAATTTTATTATTCAGGACATTAAGATCATGTGAAGAACTATTTCATACATAAGGTAAGAGATTCTATAAGAAACACAATTATTTCCTTCAGGTTATACTTTATCTCTATTTAACCCAATTTAATGCACTTTTATTTTTGTTTAATTTATATAAATAATGTGTATATGTTTCAAAATCTTGTATCCAAATCCTATCATCCATCTATTATGGGTAAATACATGTTTTATAAAGGATCCCTTATCAATTCTTCCTAATAAGAAATCCTAATTCAAGGGAACTTCAATATTTCGTACCCTTTTTCAAGTGAACTCAATAATATTATTTAAGATAATTTTTTTAAATCTATAATTTTATCGAGAAAATATATCCTCTCTCATGTTTAGTTTTATGAATACAAATATACATTGTATGCTTCAAATTTTCATTAATAATGTCTGAAAATTTCACTAAAATGGTTCACTTTTAATGTTTCATAAACACTCCTTTTACATGTTTACACTTCAATTGGGCATATGATTTCTAGATACATACCTATTTTCCATAATAAATTTCCATTTATGTTTGAATAAATTCTTTCAGGGAAACATTTCTGATGTGCTCATTTTTTATTCCTTGTGATATGATTATGATACCAATTTCCATCCATGGAAAACCTTATGTTTATTATACATGTGGAGCAGATATTCATGAACATTTAATGATGGCTGCAACCAGATTACACTTTAAATCATTGGGTAATATTTTTCTCCCAATAACCTTTATTTTGGGATAGGCAGTGAACCTGATTCATTTATGGGACATTATCCATTATTATATATAGTCTTGGTGGTTATCCTTAAATAATTATTATGTCCAGTTATATATTGTTTCCACACTCCAATGATTTAATGATTAAGGGTCCCATGATATACATATTATTCTTCCTTATGTTTATTCATGTTCCATTCCTTTTATTCCTTCATGTTATTCCTTATAACCCATGTTCTATGTTTTATTCAAAGGATTATTTAACATACAATTTTTCTTATCTCATCACTTTGTTCATGTAATCCCTGGGTTATCCTATGAAAAATGTAAGGGATCTTGGTGTGTTAATAGATAATTGTGAAGAGTAAATAAATGAAGTTTTTATATTAATTTCCTGATTTTTTAATTATGTACTTAATCCTATAAAGGCACTAGACATTGCAATCCTCATATTGTATTTTTACATTTAATTTTTCTTTTAATCATGTAATAATATGTGTATGGTATATGGTTTCTATATTGAATTCAAAAAATATTCACTAGTATTAACCAACTTGAAACGAAGAGCATTTTAAGCTAGTAAAATTCTTCTCCAGGAGTTTCTATGGAAATAAACTCTTATACCACAGTGAATCATGTAATAAATTTCTTTTGGATAAAATATATAATATAGATATATCACCAAGAATAAATAGATAAGAACTAGTATATTTATTGTATTTTATGAAATTTATCAAATTTTAATCACTATAAAATTCATTTACCAAAATATAATTTTTATACTTCAATGAAATGATCCAACTATATTTTAAATTTTCCAAAACTCATTTATTATCTATCTCATAGATATTATTTGGATTGATAGTAAATAGAAATATATTTCTATTTAAAAAAATTATATCAAGTTAGAGTAATTAATGAAATAAATCAAACATCTTTTAATTTGAGTATACACAATTCAATCATGTCTTTCACATGTGTTCATTGAATGTCAAAAATTTACATATGTCAGAGTCATTAAATGTTTATATAATTATTTTGAAATTTTATAAAAATCACCACTATATTGTAAAGTCATACACCTAAACCACTCATTAGTAGTATAATTCTATTGACTAAATGGCCTCATGTGTACCTCCCCATAATATAGTGGTTTCCCAATTGGAATAAGTGATTGCGATCGAACATTGGGGACAGTGTAACCGATAATATTAGTAGAAAATAACTATGATATGAAAAATAATTTAGTGGAAGAAAAATAACATTTGAATGTGGAATATAATTTTCAAACGAAAAGGATTGACATAATGTAGTGCCAATATATAATATAGTTGATATGATTTTATTAAATAAAAAAGAAATTTATACATTGTAGATGGAATACATAAGACACAAGGTAAACTAAAAATAGAAATTACTCAAAAATATCTCCAATAGGATCCCGAGCACTAGATCGATCCTCTTATTTTATACTATATCTAGTTGTAAATAATAAATAATCTAATTTGGTTAAATTTCATTTTTCAAGACCTATAATCATGAGTTCTATCCAAGTATCAAATGGGGTCCAAAATAGGGTGTTAGTAAAACATATTAGGATAGCACAAATTGCATCTACATCAAATATATCATGTGAATAATAAATTTAATAGTGTATCAAACATAGAAATGTGAGATAATAAATAAATAAATGAGGTATTTATTACAATCTACATGTATGATATAAGAAAATAATCTATGTATGATGGGGGATAAATTCTATACATTGATGTCACCCAGAAATAAATCCTCCATTTTAGGAATACACTGAATATGATAAAGTGTCAGACCATTTTGGGCCAAGAACCATTGTCCGGTGACTATGTTATCCTCTTATGGTATAAGTAACTCATCCAAGGTAAAATCGATTATACTTTATTTTATTCTATGAATATAATATATAGTAATCAATTTATAGAATAGTGAGTGATTTTTTTGTTCCATACTATTTTTTTGGATCCATATTAAAATATCTATGGTTGGGGATTTACCATAGTTACCAGAGTTGGTTCCATGAAGTAATATTCAAAGTTATTAACATACCAGAATATCCATGGCAACTAAAATACCGCAACACCCATTGGATGGGTTATACAACAATATCCATGGTAATTTCAATAATAAAATATCCATGGTCAGTGACACACTGCAATTCATGTGGTTAGTGTCGTACATTGATATACATGGTCGGTTCTATACCATGGTATACATGGATGGTGAAATACCATGATAACTATTGTGTGTTACTTACTAAAATATACATGTCCAATTCTACAACACAATTCCCATGGATGAAATATTATTGTATGAATTGCGGATCCATGTTTTTTCAATTACATTTTTCTTATCAATTGTACGTTAATGTCATATGAATGATGAGAAATAAAAATGAATAAAGTGTAAAATACATTACACCATGTTCTTTAACAAGGTTAAAGAGACATGGTATTTCCATTCAAATTTCATTTAATTCACTAAGCACATTTCATATATGAAATAAAATCCCAAACCCCCTTAGAAGTTTTTCTATCATCTTAAGAATTCATATCCACATAAAAATCATATTTGAGTTTTCATGTGAAAATTTTATGAAAAAATGAAATTCATAAAAGTTCACCCCTTTACTTATTCACATTCAAGATAAAAAGTAGACCATTTATATTTCTATACCAAATGAAATTTCATTCGTTTAAATTAAAACTTTTCACTCCAAAGTGATAAGAAGTGAAAAGTATTCATTCCATATATAATTTAATTAATTGTTATAAAAACTATAATAGAAAGAATATTGTCCAATACTCCTAAAATTGTGATTTATTCACAAAGAAAAAATTATACTAATTTTTCTTTAATCAAACATAAATTAAGTGGTTTTTCAGGTTAAGGTCACTAACCTCAAACCACATATACAGGGGTCATAAAAAATATAACTCATGTATTGATGTACAATTAAATGCACTTTTTAATTTAAAAGAAACACATGAAAAGTATAACATGTGAAAACTATAAAAATTTATAGAAAATCAATCCTTTTGATAAAATTAATAGACCTCTAACCTCATTCTTAGTAATCCCCACCCATTTTGTATCAGCCTGTCACTCAAGTAGTAATAAGATAAATTAAGGAATTATACAAATACCATGAAAATATATCATATAATCTATCATAGACATAACATCCTAAAATGAGAGATAAAATAATAATGGTAATAAGAGGACCGAATAACAATCCATGAGTGATCCAATGTGATATACAACTCTTTATTCTGAGTCTAGGAGTGGGAGATATCACCATTTCCAAGGGAGGATGAGGTGAAAGGGTAGTGTCCTACCCTCTAGACCAGTGGGATCTCTTCCATATTCCATTCTATTTTATTTAATTTTCATTATCGAGACCTCTTTCGGGCATAAATACTTGGTTTTTGCAGATGCACCCATTGTATACCAACTTACAGAATTAACACTCAGTTTTTGTTGTAAAACATAGGGATTTATTCCTAGAATAAGATATTTTATTGTGAAAATCTACGGGTTAGGCCATAAAAACCTCAGATATTAGGGATTTTACTTGTATGACATATTATAATGTAAATAAAATATTTATGGTATAAATGGTTGTATCCCACATCCTTTTACTCAATGGGATTCCTAATTCACCTGAAAACTTCACTGAGTCCCATAATTCCCAAAACAAACATATAACCCCATATGATATATGGGGTTGACTATTATTTCAATTGTTTATCACATCCCAAATGACATGGGATCTTATATCCAACCCACCATATAACTTCTCAACCCAAAGATGTCTTATGGATGTTAAAAGGAACTACCCAGCCTACTTAGAATGGTAATTCACTTTAAAATAGACGTGTTGCATTTTCAAATTACCAACATGTAGGCAAGGTCTATTTAAATCATATATTGTTTAATCCTATAATACTTTATCAAATGTTCATAATTATAATTAAAATAACTATATGAAACTTACTCGATCCCATTTCACCAATGAAATGATCTTTCCCTTTCTTTCTTTATCAACCAAACATCATATAACACTCCTCGCCATAAGTTATAGCCTTCAACGTCTAATTCTTATCAACAACACATCCATAGTCACAATTACCCATGTAATAATGCTCTAGGAATATTAATGACACTCCCAATATGATTCCCAATACTCAATATCTGATCACACATGAGGGAACTACTCCTGGTCCTTGATTTGATCTAATTATATGAATTCCAATCAGTCATTCTAAACCTGGTCAAACCAAAGATTCCATAATAAGGCCAGACATACCCATTCTCTATACCCATCTCATTGAATTGGTTTCCATAAAGTATCGCCTCACTAAATATATATAGATACTAAAGATAATATAATTTGAACCAAATCTAGTTGACTATATAAAAATAATATTTAGACTCAATAATCAATTCCTCCAAAATCCATTCGTAATGCCTTATACAAGGCACACTGAGACTATGTTGAGAACACTCACAAAGCCTGTAACTATATATTAGTGACATATCCTGACAGATTCATCCTCAAAAAATCCATATGACCCTTTCCTGGGTCTTATTTTATGTATTAAAAATGATGGTGCATGGAGAGTTATACCAGAACATTAGTAATTAATGATATCAGGTTTCCTAGAGAAGCAATTTCGGACTAGCCCATAGATGAGAAGATTTAGTCATGTATCCTATTTTATATGAGAGGTAATATATAATCATTACTGAAACCATGGTCCCAAATACCAAATAGAAAATTTTAATATTATATTTCCCATTCTCAATCATATTTATGCAAATTATGTCCAACATATCAACCATATATGTGAAGTGTCATGTCAGGCATTAAAAAAAAATCATGGATCATCATGTCCAACTCTCTATGTGACGGTAACTAATAAAATTAAACATGTTTTTGAAACATGGGATCACAAAAATAGAGAACAACCCAATGGTGTAAACCATTCTGATCCTCACATGTCATCCCACTTCCCACCCTAGGATAATCTTATTTTCTCTTACCAATGAAAACAAGAACTCAATCAGCACAACAAATGACATATTCATTTTTGGAAATATTATAAAGTATGGATCAAATTTTATTCATTTTCCCACATTAGCTTACAACATCTTAACCTGACCAATCCTGTTTCTTATGAATGGTTTCCACAAAAATAACAAAAATCCATTATATTATAATTATCACCATCCTCATTTTCCAATGGTGGAATCTCCAACATATGGATTATCATATACCTATTTACGAGAATAAATCCCATGGAGTTTGTTTATTAACTAAGAAAATTATTTAATTTAATTTCTCATGTAATATTGATGATCACTTACTATACTTCGGAAGATCTCAATATTTTGGAATGATCATCCCTAAACCAAGATTATACTATGATTCCATTGATATTATTGTATTTCTATCCTGATGAAATCCTAACATAAAACTAGGCTACACATTCCTTAACCAACCCATGATACTTTGTCTCTCAACCATTCTTGTCAAGGTTCACCCATTGGTCAACCATATCAAATAACATAGTTTATTTATAGTATATCCTATATCAAAGAACATCATTTAATTTACCAAATCTTAGTTCCTCTATGAAATAAATCATTCAAATTTGAAAATGTTTATCCGTAGACTATACATAGAAAATTATCCCTATTCTATAGAAAATAGTTACCATGCATGACTATAATGAATTAATTCACCACATACAGTAGGAGAACAATCAAATACCCTAAAATCCAAAACCAAAATTACACACCCATGATATTTTCATTATCATGATAAGAGGGTATTGATACATGGAACATCTATTTTAACACATCGGGATTTAGCATGAAACCCCCATTAAAATCAGGCACCCACATGAGACATGATTTATTAAATAACTACCAACATCATGACATCATTTCATAAATTAAACCATCAACTATACAACCACTAGCTAACTGGTCTAGGAACCCCACCACTAATTTCCATCAAATTCAATCTCGAGAACCATGCACTCTGGGTGTTTCCTTGTAAAAAAGGCATCACACTACATATTGTAAAACTAAAGCACCTCTCATGAATTAGTGTCAATATGACCATACACACATGCTCAAAAAACATATATTATTTTAATCCCTAGGACCTACCCAATCCTAGATTTTCCTTCACTAAACTGAATACTGACTCGAAAGGGTCGATTCACAATAATGGGTCTCTTGGTCTCCAACCATTCCCTATTGATATTGTCTCAAACATGTCCACTAGGTCCATTTTTCTAGACCAATGGTATCTTTCATGAGAACCATATCTCATTTGGTGGCCTCTAGTACATGAAATTAAAAATATATATATAAAAAAAATCTAAATATATAAAATAAATGAATATAAGAAATCATTGACCCATATGGGTAAAACAATTATCATCAAAAGGGAGATGACATCACCTACAAAGCATTGACTTACTTTGAACTACTCCTCTTCAAGAATCCTCACAAAGGAGTTTTCCATGGAGGGTTACAACATTAATGTAAATGGATAAACAGTTCATATTCCTCAAGAATCTCCATATGGTAATACGCTATAATGGATAATATTATCATTAACTCATCAATCTACTTGGAGGTCTGATATCTTCAACATAGGGTCAAACCTAAATGCAACAGTCCAATAGTACATGAATAAATCATCAAATGCAAGGTACTCCTCAGGAGTAGGGGAAAAATATTTTTACCCCTAGGGGAACTACTATAATGGGAAAACCCATCACATTCACAAGGATTAAAATTTAAAACATGATTCTTTGTTAAAAGGTCACTAGGCACTACCACCAAACATCTAGGTTGAACAAAACATAAAATGTCAACTAAGGTTCACGAGTTACACTCATGTTCATGTTCAAGGTGTCTCTCAATGAAAGGTTCAATCAACCATTAACACTAGAGTATTACCTGTTAACACATATAAAATGTTTTATTCAAACCATTACATTGACTCATATTTATGAAAAAAAACCAAGAGGATTAGATATGTGCATCATCAATCACCCATGATAAAGGAAATTGTTCTTGGACATCAATTTAGATAACATCTCACAAAATTCAATTAAATTTATGTCAAAATTTTTAATTTACTATTTAGTTAATAAAAAGTTATCACATATTGGAGTGGTCGAAGAATATTTCAATCAAAAGCTATAGAGGAAATAAACCATTAGGTAGTAACTGGAATTTAACTAAACATACACCTAATAAATATATGATAAAGAATATGATAATAAATATTTTATCATTATAGAGCAATGTATAATGTAATATTTCAAACTACTATTATACAAAATTTCATATCATTTTTTTATGAAGATATAAATTAATATACCATGAATAAAAATAATACAATAAATTGGTGAATTACCAATACATATAATGATAATGCGGAATTATAATGGTCTTATCATTCCAACCTATGTTTAACTACATGTGATACCATTCCCAATTTTTGGATTTTGGGCATTTTAAATTTCAAATGGGATCCCATATAAGTGAAACCCTGTATAGTTAATTTATAAATATTTCATGGAATCCATTGGGGGTTTATCACATAAGTAGATCTAAAAAAATGACTTAATAAGGTCTAATTGAGAATAGAATAATTGAGGAAAATGGATCTTCATTTCCATGTTTTGATGTTACATTATTTTATAATTTTTTTATTGAAACTCATTTAACAGACATCGATAAGAAATGAATTGAACATGTCCAACAAAAAATTAATTTTAGTACAATTTATGATTCAATACACATCAATCAATTTACCAACTTCACGCCACTTCATTTCATTAAGGAAATTTTAGTGGATTACATAGAATTCTACAGTCATCCTATATAGAAGACACCATTTATGGTGATGCAAACATGTTATTTGATTGATAATATATCACGAATATAATGAGGAATTATATCATATAGAAATGTATACAAGTAAACATGGAATACAACTACATGGGGTGATAATATTGGAAAACATGGAAATAATAATCCATTCATGGTATATAAATATGAATTCAAATAAAACCCAAAATCATGGAATACAAATTATTATTCTCAATCAATGTGAACACTATATCCCTAAAATGATGCGTGTAAGGAGCATATCACTTTCCATACCTATTTGGGAGTTAAATCCCATAAATTAGTAACTAGTAGTTGGTAAATCACACACTTAAGGTGAAATAGAAATAAAATATAATAACAACCAACATGGACACTAATAATTTCCCTTGAAACTTGTTATTCCCCATAGGAATGGGTTGGCCATTCCCATACATGAGTTTTTCGAAAAGTGGAAACACATTGCTAGTGTTCGGTCTACCAACACGTAACAATACGATAAGTAAAAATAAGGAGCCTCATATACCACTTTTTGAAAATGTGGACACTTCGTAATCATATTTTTTCAGTTTTAGTAGGCTACATGGCCTTCAGTGCTCCTCACTATAATATAAAAGAGTCCTACTGGAAATGAGTGAGGCATCTTGTGTGTTTTGATCAAGTAAAAAACACTTACCATTTTTAAAATTTTGAGTTTTGTGGTTCAAAAAAATCTTTTCTTAATCATTAAATCATCATTCAAAGAGTTTTATTGGCCCAAGTCCTTCCATTTTGATTATCTTATGGAAAAAAATATACCATTGGGTTTCAGGTGAGTTTTAAATGAGTCTATACACAAAAAAATATTTTTAGGATAGTGTAGACAATTTCACATAGTTTGGAAAAACTGTGCAGACTCCCTAGAGTTACTACATGTTTCTCTCATGGAACGTGAAACATTTTGAGAAACTGTGTAGGTGAGGGTGCACAACCATGTGATACCTCTATAATTTTTAATACTATTCTTTCTCATGTTGGAACAAGATTTTTAAAACATGAACTTAAATCATGTGTGTCTGGTGATTAGAAAATGAGAACTGCATTGTTGGGGTTCGATTGGCCAAAACAAATGGTTCATTTATTTGGTAAAAATTAAATTTCCTACATCCCTAATATTTCCTTCACCCCTCATACATTCTCCATCATTTAATGTGTAACATGAGATCCTCCAATAATTCTCCTCCCAACTAGTACTTATGTGTCATCTTCAATTAGATCACTGATTCAAGCTCCATTAGCGGTTATAGGTTCATCTTAGTACAACCTTCATTTAGTTATCTTATATTTTAGTTTTTCCTCAATAATGAAAATTATAATTCTATGCGATCTATTAAGAATTAGTTATTGTTTTTTCATATAAAATGTAAATTTCCCTAGTTCTAGCTTGAGTTAGGGGACAATATCAAATGACTGAGAGTCTATTAATCTATGGTATGTGGTACCTTGATTTCTCTTTAATTTTATAGATGTTTTGGGTGTGTGTTACGAAAACATCCTTTTTCATTGTCCGAAAGAGACATTAAGTAATTAATAATTTCTGTTAAACTGTTATACTGATGACATGAGATGGTTATGGGTAGGCTCTTGCATCACTATAAAAATTTATGATGGGTATGGGGATTAGACCAACCTAGGTAGGGAAATATGGATGGATTTTTTTTAATTAAAATAAATTATTTATATTGATTTAATGAGATCAATTCAAACAAGATTGGTGTGGCTCAATAATTTAGTTTATGTTGATCACATGGATTTAAACAACATGGTTCATCAAGATGTTGTTGTCTTGGGACACATGAGGTGATGATGATCACTAGGTTTCATTGAAATGGTCATCGGATTATATGACATGGTCTTCAATATGAGGTCATATCTAGTCTGACATGACATGATGTTGACCATCGGGATTCCGAGACATTGTTATAGGTGATCAAGGATTTCAATAATGTGAATTTTGATTTTTGGTGAATTTAAACTCATAGTTTATTTGACAACCCCCCATTATTATCATGTGCACATAGATAAGACTCACCGAAGATGGTGTTGATTACTCATTGTGGGTGGAGTCCCCCATAGATTATGTAGGATGGAGGATTGTTTAGACCATCAGACATGTTGTGGGTTCTCACAGTTGAAAACCAAGTGGATGGTGATGGACCATTTGGTGACATTGTTGAGACTATTTTTTGGAGGAAAAATCTCAATGTTACATTTGAGAATGATCGGATGGGATCAAAGAAGTGGGGATATCACCTGTCCAAGATATGTCAATTGATGAGATGACAATATTATATGGTGAAGGACTAATATCATCAACCCTCGTGATTTCAGGAATCATACAAAAAGTGATTTTTTAAGATAGTATCTAAGGTACCATGGACTAGATTGTGCATCTGGTTTGGACCTTGGTCACATGATTTATGGAATGAGGCACTTGGTATAAGATTTTTGGGGAATCCTGAGGGTTTACAAAGATGATACATATAAAATAATGCCTTGGATGCTAATCCATAGATCATCTACATTAATGTTATATATTTATAGACTTGTGTTGTATTCCATATATATAATTAAGGGAACATATTCAAACATATATTATTGTTTTAAAATGTAGGTAGACACTTACATGTGGATCTTAATAATAAGGAAAGTGCTATAACTAATAAATGTTTGTGAGTTTACATTTGATTATATTTTTCGTACAACTACATAACTATGTATGTAATAGAAGAACACATTGGCGGTGGGGTAATGATATAATTTTCAATCCCTACAAGGACCATTAAAGATGCATATTGGATTTATGTCTCCGAGATCTAGTAGGAAATCTGGATATGGATATGAACATTTTCCATTGGAGGGATGTTAGTGGACCATGGTGGTTCCTCTACATTCAAGAGTTTTCATTTTTAGCTTAGTATGTTTTATATATGTATGTACTGAAAGGGTCAGCCAAGGGTGACCCTCTAGTTTATTGTATATTATGAATAGACTAGTTTATTATTTGCAAATGGTATTAATTTTCCCTTGTTTATTTATAGTTGATGTCATTACAATGTTTCTGCTTTCTTGATATTGAGGGATCTAAAAATATGGCCTTCTTACGTTGTTATATTTATATATTTTTAACATAATTATTATCAACGCCATAGGGTATAGTCTCCCCAAATTTTCATCTTACACCCTCACTACTAGTTGGTAGGATTTTTCATACGGGGAGGCATTCTTAAGGAATAGTGACCAATCATCGTGGAAAATTGTTTAGGTGGGGAACTGGTTTTGGATGATACAAATTTTATCAGAGGAAGGTTTCTTTTTCTTTTTGGTCTTACTATTTGTGTTGTGGTATACTAGTGTCTATGTTGATAAGCTAACTGGATAAAATCTAATCTTTGGAAAATTGTAGCCCCATGCATTTGGAAAAAATTAGCTTCATAGGGGTTTGAAATATATGTTATTCTATGTGGTTTTATAATTTATTTGGTTTCCACCGTGAGTGGGTAACTTTTTTGTGATGGTCATTTGTCATATTGTTTGAAAAAATGCTCAATATGAAATGGGAGGGCTTTTTACACATCATGATAGGCAATTAGGATATTATGAGGTATTTTTCATATGTTTTTCATTAGGATCATAGAATGTGCAAATTTGGGATAATCTATTTAAAGTGTCAACAAAAATATAGATAGTGTTTTCTTACTTAGGCTCTTTTGGTGGAATTCAACAAATCCAGCACAAGCATGTGGTTCGAATGAAATATTTATGTGATTCCATATGTATGTGACATAAGGACCTAACTTTGGTGTGATTGGGAAGAGATATTGATAAGGGTGATTTATTAATGTATTAATAAAGTTTCATAACTGGGTTTTCTTGTATAATATCTTTGGTGGAATTATACTCAACTACCTCGAATATATATATATACATGTATGTGTGTATATGTGTGTGTGTGTGTGATATGTGACGTGTGAACTTTTTATTGGAATGAATAGAGAAAGGAGGTTGGGTTATGCTTGACACCTGACCCGGACATGGGTTTTTATGGTGCAATGATGCCAGATGGCATGTGACATGTTTTGATGGGTGAGTGTATGGGTGGTGAGAAGCACTATTTATTAATGATTTCCTTATCTTTGATGTATGTGTGTGTTCGTGTGTTTGTGGGGTTTTATGGCTGCCTGATCATTGTATTGTTATTTAATAGGATTCCACCAAGAAATATTTTAATGGCATGTCAGGAGAGAAGAGATATAGTGTGCGAGAGTGTTCTAGAATGAATCCCCACAGGGATTGGATGTTCCCCCAGATGGTCGGTATGATCATGATGCATATATATATGCTCTATTATAAGTAGTATAGTAACATATGATTGGGGGAATTTTGGATATGTCTTTTTGATCATCTTATGGTGAGCTCGGTTTGATTAATCCATATAATTGACTTGAGAGATGAGGGATCTGATCCATATTTACCATACTTCACATGTGAGTTACAATGTGATCATCCAGCATTATTTCTATGTGAGGATGGATGACAGGCTGAATTCAACATGGAAAATTTCGTGTAGACAATGTACGACCATCCTAATATATCCCCAGATCAGATGGTGATGTTGGCGATATACCTGATCTGAGGACTAGAAAACCATTGGTGGTATATACAGGTTTTGGAAGGCAAGTAGTAATGATGGTTTTGGAAGGATTTTGAGTCCATGTTATTTTTTTAACTTCTTTACAAATATGTTGATAGTGGATAGAACCCACAATTTCATGAATCTCCAGTAGGAAGACACTTCTTTCATAGACTATATATTAACCTTCACAGACCTATCATGTTTTGTAATTTCATTGGTGGGTGATGAAATCACAAAGGTGTATTGTTTTTTGGATGGTTTTTGGCATTCCATCAGAGTTCATGTGAACATCTTTAGATTGAAATCTTTTTCAGAGGTGATCAACCATGCACTGATGTCCAAGAGGAAGTTTACAGATCCTTTTTATTTAAGACAGGTGATTAAATTATGTGAGATCAGTGGGGATTATTTATGTTTTAGGAAGTGGGCCATTAATGTCTCGGTAATGAATTCATGACAAAAATTTAAGAACACCATGAAGGCATGGATCTTCAACAATGTCCTTCATGTGTAGGCATATATGGAATGTTTGAACTAAATGAGAATAGGGTCTAAAGGAGTGTGGGTCATGCAGTGAGTTGGGCCATATAGAGAGGTTCCAAGAGAAACCTTATAATATATCTAGGATCCATGGGCTTGGGAGGAGTCATGGATCTATGGATAGACCAAAAGCAGTACTAGAAGATGGTAGCTAGGATTTAGATGCAAGTGGAGGTCTTGAAAGAGGCAATGATATCCAACAGTGGGTTCAATTTTTGGTAAATGGTGGAACTCTATAGGGAGGCTAGGCCTGGGGTTTCCAGGCTTTAGGAAAAATTCGTGCAATTGTATTGGTTGGATCATAGTAGGCCATTGTGCCAAATATGGTTATAGGTATGTTATGGGAGTGACTATTCTTATTTTTGTTTTAGTTCTGCATATTTTTGGAGCATGAGGTGCCCATAAGTTGTTTTTTCTCTAACTAGGAATAGTTTAATAGGGTTTCATTAGTCATATTGCATGATATATATATATATATATATATATATTTGAGGCACATTGGAATTGGGATTGATTTTGGGCATCTATAAGACACACATTTTATACGATGTACATAGGTTATAGGATTTTGATAGGTATTCACATATATATATAAATATAATACAAGACTATTTTGATGATTTTTTGACATCCTGGATTATGGACATCTGATGAGATGTGGTACAACATGGGTGTCTTGTGTGGAATGGGCACGAGGTGGGAATATGATGAGATGTAGGACATTATAGTTATTCAAAATGACAAGGGAATGATTTGATCTCCTGATGAAGGGGATGAATTATGATGCATTATGGGAGGTTTTTTTTGTCTATGGATGGTTAGTGGATCATCAATAATATATATTAGGTTGGATTTGATTGGGTAGGTAACTTCTACAGTTGGGATCACCAAGAGAGTAGTTTACCTTTGTATTAATAACTAGGGTATATATGGTTGAAGAAAATGAAAATTTTATTTTTTTCCACCATCTTTTTTTAAATATTGATTTCATGAAGTTTATTTATTATAATGATGAGAGAATGTAACAACCCGAGTCTTTTAGATGGTTGAAATATCCTTTTCGTGTTTGGATTCATGACTCTGGTGGTTAGACCACTCTTTTATATATCATCGAAACATAATTCCAAGTGTTTGATTAATCAAATGAATTTTTAGATGGGTGTAATTCCCATAAATCTCCTCAGGATTTTTGGTGGGTTTCTATATTGGTTCGGGCCTGAAACAGTAGTTCTGATAATGAACGTTAAGTGGTTCATCAATTGGTTGAATGGTGTTCCCTCTATGGTATAATAATGTTTCTCCACAGTGGTATGAGACACTATTTTAAAATCCATGTAGGTGTGGGTGAAGAGTAGTGAATGAAATATAAATTTTTTGATCAGGATATTTGGAAAATATTTCACATGGTTTGGAAAACCATGTTCAGAGACTATACATGTATGGTACTGGAACAATGGGCACCATAAAGTTACCACATGGTTAGACAAAACTTGAGGAAAAACCATTCTTCTAATTTATCTGGGTCAAATAACATTTTAACTATATTCTTATTTCATTATCTCCTCCTCCTTTATCCTCCACTTTATGCACTATAGGGGCCAGTCCCATGCTTCTCCATCTCTTATAGGCTTCAAGCCTCCTATTCTGTATGAAATCAAAATAATGTATTGTTGGTGGCTATGGATTCATCTCGATAAGGTGTTTGATCAATTATATTCTATTTTTTATCTCACCACATAGAATCTTAAATCCATGTGATCTCATTTTCCCAATTTTTATGGTGTTCATCTAAAACACTAAATAATCTCGTTTTAGATCAGGTAATGGGATGATATCAGATGACCGAATTTCTACTAACCTATGTTTGGTGGTTCCTAGATTTTTATTTGATTTTACAGATGTTTTGGTTGTTATTTATAACTAATCCATTAGGGATTGACTGATATAAACCATAATTAATTAATTTTTTTCATTAATTTATTCAATTGATTATATCAAATGCCTATGGGAAGGTTCTTTCTTCATTAACTAATCTTTATCCATGTAAGGGTCTAGGACCAACCTGATTAGGTTTCGTCAGTTGGGTGTTTTTACTTAAATTAAATTTATTACATGGACAACTTTAGTTCCATGAAAATATTCTAACCATGGACTATGAATTGAGGTTATCTTGAACAACATGATAGATAAAATGTTTTTCGGTATGATAGTATTATTTTGAAACACATGGGGAGATGATGATCATCAGGTTGAGATGGCATGATCATCATATTGATGTGATGGGTCCTTCGGGATGAGGGCATAGCCCGTGTGACTTGAGATTGTGTTTACTATAAGGATTTAGTGACACAGTAACATGGGAAAAAGGTGGTGGATTATGTGGATTAGGGTGTTTGGTGAAGTTATGTTCACTTTTTTCTTGCTAATACACTGTTGGGGTCATGTTCACACATATAAGACAATGTTGAGGTGGTGTTAAACACTATCTGTGGGTGTAGACCCCGATATATTATGCAGAATTGGGGATGGTGTTTAGAATCAAACTTGTTGGGTGTTCACCACATAGAAATCCATGTGGATGGCGATGGTTTATCATGTGATGGTATTGAGAACATTAGTTAGGTGATGATGCTCACTATTATGTTTGAGGACATGTGGATGGGATTATTGAAGGAAAAATATCATGATTCTTTGGGATGTCGACTATTGAGCTGATGGTGATTATATATTATGGGATATATATCACCATGCATCGAGACATCCATCTTCGAGACCAATATGATTTTATAAGATGAGATCTAAGGGCCTAAGGACTTAATTGGGGATTCCCACTGGATGCCAGTAACATGATTGTGGGCCGAGGTTCTAGTTAAATGATACTGGATGGAACCTAAGGCTCAAAATAGAAGATACTCGTGAAGGGATTCCATGGTATCTATGAAGTCAATCCTCACAATTTCAATTATATATATAGAAACATGTGTTTTCTGCCATATAAATAATTAGAGGAATGTATTTATATTTATAAAAGTGGTTTCCAGAGTAGGAAGAAAGTTTATTATGGATTTTTAGTATAATAGATGATGTATCACTAATAAATCATTATACATTTAATTTTTTTATATTATATATACACCTATATAAAATGCGATGAAATACTGGAACGCATTGGTGGTGGCCTACTAAGATTATTCTCAGACCGCATATGATCCCTTCAAGGTGCATGAATACTATATGTCTCTATGATTAGGTAAGATATCAGGATTTGGAGATTGAACATAGTGATCGAGTTCAAACATTTTCATGGGATGGACGAAAGTGGACAATAGTGGTTCGTCTCCATTAGATGGAGAATAAATTTTAGTACAATATATTTTATATTTGTATGTAATTATACGGTCAGCCATAAGAAACCCTTATATTTATTGTTTTGTATGACCTGACATGTTATTTATCTACAAATATAATTTCATTTGGCGTGTTTTGTGAAAATTTGTAGCTATTTTCTATACATCCATTTTGATAATAATATGTCTTCTCATGTTACTCTATAATTCTGATATCATATTTAGATATATGGATAGTTATTATTATCACCACCATTGGTTATAGTATCCCCAATATCACCTCTATGACCCTTTCATATAGTCGGAAGCCTTTGGTATATGGTGAGGCATGCCAATGGCCTAGTTTCCAATTGTCCCGGTGCACTATTCGGGTGAATAACCAGTTTAGATTGCTATAGTGAGGTTCTTTGATGGTATTGTGGGCAGACAATACCACCTTACTAGAGTAACATGTAATGATAATATGATTGATAAATCAAAGGAAAAAACATAATAATATAATGTAGATGTGAAGAATCAAACAAAAATGACTTCCATAATGCAGTACCAATATCAAATAAAAATGATGTCTTGTGAGTAGAGAAAATAAACCAACATACCTAGAACAATGAAAACATTCAACACATACTAAATCAAAAATAAAAAAGTACCAAAATATATCTATAATAGAATCACAAGAACTAGCGCGTATAATTCCCATATACTCCGTCGTCATATGGGAAGCAAGAATTCAATGTTTAGATCTTTCCATTATTGAGACCTGCAACCATGAAGTCATTCCAGGTACTGAACGGAGTCTCAAACATACTATGAGTGAAGATGGAAACATCACCACCAATGAGTTCAATAACAAAGCCAACATATCAATAATAAATTTAATATATTGTAGAATATACATAATTGGGAAAAGTAGTAAATAGTGTAGGTAAGTATTCAAGTCTACAATTATGATCTATGAAAACGCTTAATATATTAATGATGAAAAATATTTTATACAATTATCAACTAATAAAAAACAGAATGGAATTGTCATCCTCTATATATATCAAATTATCATAATTATGTGGGTTAAATACCCAAGGCCAATGAGTAGGGAATCCTTTTTAAGCTGAAAGAACACATCCTTGTTAAAGTCTATGTTAAATTATTGGAGTCCAAATAGCTAATCCAAGACATCAAATTTATAGGAATGAAATCGAAGAATCAATAATATATAGTGAGGTCAGTTATAAACCCCAATATCCATTTTTTTTGCTATACCACAATATCCAAAGTCCTGTCTACAACCTAACATTCATGATTTATTCTATTCGGTAATATCCATAGTTGGATCCATACCATTATACCCATGGTCAGTTACATACCACCACTTCCTTTGTAGATTCTCTATAGTAATATCCATGGTTAGTGTCATACAATAATACACATGGTTGGTGTGATACATCAATAACCATTGTTGGTTATATACAAAAATATCCATGGTTGGTGCTATAATATCCATGGATGCTGCCATACTATAATACCCATGGTTAGCATATTATATATAAAAAAAGGATCCAAGTTAGTGACCATTATATTTATCAATTCAATTTACCATTTATGTCGTCTAAATAGAGAGTAACAAAAATGGGACTAGTATAATCTACTTACAAAAACACTAATTAACAAGGGATATGTGAAATAGTCATTCCATTCACATTTCATTTTATTCAAAAATAACATTTTATATATAAAATACAAGACCAAACCCCCTTAAACCATCATTTAGAGATATAAGAATTATTTTTTATCTGAAAGAAATATATATCAATTTTGATGAGAAAACTCCATTGATAAATATTGTTCATGATGGTTCACAACATTGTTTTGTTCACTTAATGTGAATATGTAATCCATGGATTTTTTCATACAAAAATAGTTCATTCATGTCATTTAATAAATTTCACTTCGATGTGATAAAAAGTTACAAGTATTATATAAAAGCTATATATAATTAAATTAATTCATCTAAATGGTTCATTTCAAAGAATAAACCTTAACACACCTAGGTGTTTTTTCTGAAGGAAAAAATTGAATTAATTATCTTTTAATCGAACAGAAATTATGTTATGGTTCAGGCATAAAAAATCTCACTAAAACAAAGTTCAATTGTGTCCTAAAATATATAAACTAGGATTAGATTTTTAATCTATACTGTACCATAATTAAAAAGCAATGCCCGAAATGTTTTTAATGCAACACCACAATGAGAAATTATATTAAATAAAAAATTAAATAAATAATAAGATCCACATACATCATGATTATTAATCCCCAATCCTTTGGTATGAGCCTCATATTTTGGATGGAATCCTAGAAATTAATGTTCTTAACTAATTTCATGAAAATAGAGAATACTAGCTCACAGAGGGAAAAAATATAAAATCAGAGATAAACCAAGAAATGATGTAAAATTATAGGTGATCTAACTGAGGGTGATCCAATGGGATCAATGATGATTTATTTTATGTTTGGAATAATTATTTAACACCATATATAGGATTTGTGGCAGATAAAGGGTTACACAATACCCTCTAATTGAATAGACTTTATTCCCCCTTCCCAAATTTTTTATTTTTTTCATAGTCTCACTTTTTATAGTTTAATAAATAGGGTTATGACCTACAACCAATGGCTGTCCATTGTTTAGATTAAACACTAGGTTTAAACTGTAAAACATATGTATCCCTACCTGTAAAATCTTTTTTATAGAAAAAGTAGAGGGTTTATATAGTTAAAATCATGCACATAATGGATACCCCAAATTAGATTCATTTAGAATGTAAATAAAATATTTATAACTATAATGGATTGAACATGATTCCTTTCACCATATGGGTTGTAAAATTCACCAATAGCCTTCAATGGTTCACTTATGGCCACAGAAACATATAAAATATGGTATGATAAATTTTTTACTTATTATTTTCTATTTTATCACAATAAAAAAAATCTAGGATCTTAAAATTATAATATTTCTGAAATAATTCCTATTAGTAAGATGTTTTATGATTTTGAATTATATAAATGACATATTTCACTCTGAGGGAATACATTTCCAATTGAAAAATATATATTTTTTTGTTGGGGTGATGATATATACATTCTTTTTAAATATGAATATATCAAAAATATACAGTGATACAATTAAAAATCCATCTTTTATGTTTGAAACATATAATTATTTTTCACAGTCATTGTTCTTGAAGAAATTAAATAAAATCACATGATAAAACATTCTATAACATTGTATAGGAGCTTAATTTATTACATAATGATATTTTTACAATAGAAAAAATTTCTTTTCTTATCGAGGTGAGGAATGTTTTTATCAATTTTCATTTAAATATATTCATTCAAATCACCATTTAAGAAAATATTTTTAACATAAATTGGATGTATTTGTTTAACAATTTTTGTTAATAAAGTGATTAATATCACTACATTCCCAATACTTGTAATAGATGACTATGTTTTATAATAATCATGTTAAATATTTGTATTAATCCCTTTACTAGTAGTTATCCTTCTATTTTATAATAGTTTTATAAGACAATTTTTTTCAAAATATAAACTATAATCTCTTTGGTTTAATTCTAGGATAAAGATCAACCAATTCCAATTTATGATTGGATAATATAGGAGAAATTTTACTATTTTCCACATCTTCATAAAATAATGTTTTTTGGAGGTGGTTAAAGACACTATAATTGTTTGATGGCCATTTTTAGGAAAATATATTAGAATATGTATTTTTAAACACATTAATATCCCATTTTCTGTTCTTGTTCAATGTTTTACCACTATTTAATCACTTTCCTTTAGATTATTAAAAATATTCTTATTATTTTCATTTACCTCATTTATTAGTAGATTTGATATTATATATTCAAAGAATTAATAATCAATTAATTCAATGGTTTTATTTTTCATATTTACCTGATATATTTCCTACGAATAAGAAAACAATTTTTTCTATTATTAAGTGAATAACTAATTATTACACACTCACTAGTTTTTTGCTGATTTATAAACCACATGGGCTCATGGAATGATATTTTTTAAAAACACCAGCCCAATTTAAGATATTTAATTATAAGATTTATACACCTCTATAACTCAAAGGGAATAATTTTTATCTTATTGTGTGGTAAACTATTTTATATATTATATGTGGTTAAAAGATATTATCTCACATGTTTTTTTGGTAAAATGACATTATTTAGCCTAATATAAATCATTTAATATAATGTGCCATTTTATAAATTCAACAACCCAATTTGATTATGAAGAATATAAATCTATAGTTTTGTTAATAATTCCAAACCCATTGCATGAATTTTATAAGAGTTTCTCATATTTACCACATTGTTCACAAATTATTCCAATAATTATCTTATTGAATCAATTGCCAACATAATTTTTGTAATATCCAGATTCATAAATCAATTTATCTTTATTCTTAAGTAAATAAACATAACAAAACATGGTACAAACATTAAAGTACGTGTTTAATTAGATTTCACCCATATTTAATTTACATAATTTATATAACATATGTTTTATTGTATCAATATAAAAATGATAAAAACTCATTTCAAAAAAAAAAAATTATTTAAAAGTTTCTAAAATTTTTATTCATAGTTGAATTTTTTTCCGGGAAAATAAAATATTTCCAGTAAATCCATGTTAAACAATTTATTCAATGAATTATTATTGTCATGACCTAAAAATTAAAAGGTTCTAGAAAGTAGCAGATGTTAATGTCAAGCCCAATCAAACCATTGATATTGTGATAATTAATGGATAAACCAGAAGAATGTAATTTTTTTAATGGTTAAGGGTCTCTCCCTCTATATTGAATGAAAAATAAAGAAAAGGAATAGAACCCATTTTAATAGGAATGGGTGAAGAGGGAACAAAAAATATATCAAAACAATAAAAAATGAAAAATGAATTGAATTTCCAAATAAAGACTCATATGTATCAATGGTATAAAAAATTAGGGAAATGATTGGTGAAAGATATGTCCCCCCAGCTGATACAACAATGCAAAAAATCAATATGAAGTTTCACCCCAAGCTAAGAAACTGCATCTTTCAAATCATGCCAGAGTATCCAAGAAGTACATCATAGATCCAAGCCATTCTGGAGCATCCAAAAAGAGAATCATATTGTCAAATCAATATAGAGCAAAAAGATGGCACATCACGGAGCCAAATCACACTTGAGCATCCAAGAGGAGAATCATGATGCCCAATCATTCTGGATAACTAAATAAGTGCATAATAAAGTATTAAGTTGTGATAAAATGTGTAAGAGAACCCATCCCAGCCAAAAAATGTCGAGCGATGTTTGGATTGATGTCATCATCACACAAACATCCCTTTCGAGCCGCCCACCTGACATAAATGCAAGGATCCCCACAATTTCAACGAGTTGCAACCATAACAATTGACAGAAAAGTCTTTATAGAATGACTTGCATGGGTTTCTATCCATCTATAAATGAATTGATAGTAGAATGATGGGTGTCAGCTGACTCGTCCCCCTTTTTGGGAAGCCCAAGAAGTGACACCTACATGAAGCTGCACTATATCAAATTAATCAAAGAAAAAATCTAATCCAACGAAGCACACAATCACAAAATTAATCAAATACTGAATGAAATCATTATAGAATTACAAAATTCCAAATATGGAAAAAGAACACATGAAAAATCATCTATCTTTTCATACATTGATCAATCAGACCATACCCATCGTAAAGGATAACAACCCTACTAACCATATAGAACCAGCTGAAACATCCCATGTAATAAGCACGCGAGAGTCCCCAGATAGAAAATGGATCTAAAAAACACACACCACAACCCATCCTCTTAGAACCACTTCTAAAAGGAAACCAAGAACACCCGTATTATTTCACTTACACAAGTCGATCACCATATAAGAAGTCTAAATAAATATAACACCAATAATAAGATGAACTACTAAAGAAAATAATATAAGAACATTCATTATGGTGATGACCAAATCTGACGCCAGATCCGAGCGCGAGGGAAGCACAACCAGACTACTACTCCCATTCTAGAACATAGTCCCACAAGGCTCTGAATGAGACCCGGCCAAAACACATTATTAAAATTCGATTGAAGATCCCAAATCATACCATATCTAAGAGCGCACAACACTATGAGGCCGAAAAACACACCACGAGGGATTAGGGATGTTGAAGAGGTGACGATTAGAAAAGAAACTCTATAGGAGGTCCCTTGCATAACAGGGAGAAACACTATCAGAGTGTGTTCACACAACAAAGAGAATGAGAATATATCATAATCCACCTTGTTCAAGAATAAAATAATGATGAATCATTATGTCTAATTAATCTAGATGAATAGAATTTATAAATATTTCTAAAACCAAGAAGATAGGTATTTGCATTTAAATTTTATAATAATTTTCTCTACTATAAAATATATGGGTCTTGAGATCATTCATTGATAAAGATGTTTATCATTTGAATATATTTGGAGTTATATCACCATTTCACAAGGAGGAACCAATAAATAATCTATCTAAAAGTGGGAAACATCTATTCCACAATTACTGATCAATTTCCATTGATCTCTTGGTGTTAGTATAGATGATCTAACCATATTTAATGGTACATATTGATTGAAACTTAGTGCATCTATTTTTATGTATATTTTCTCTTATTAAATAGATCTTGAGTGGATGTATGATGTGGATAATTTCACCAGGTTATTGGATAAAACATGAAATTATTTTCATATAGACAATTGAATTGAGAAGAAAATTAATGTGCACAACAAATTATTTTCTCCACATTGAAAAATAATTTAACATAGCATTATATGACATTGGACTATCATTACCAATTTCACCAAGACACTTTATGAAATAAAAATCCAATGTATTCATTTTTCCAAGGAAAATGATAATAATAACATATAATGGGATTCACTAACAAGTGAAAATAAATATCATTTTATAATATAAATAATTTTCTTTTTTATAAAAATGATATTTTTTATTATATCAATTTCATTATCGAGCACATAACATAACCCATCAACATTTTTTGACATTTATCAATCCTTAAATAATAAATAAATATTAGTCATTTGATAACTATATTAATAATTTATTCATTGTCTTTAGAATAAAAATTTACTTTAAATTTCTGATTGGTAAATAAGTATTTTATCAATAAATATTACATATTAACCATTCCATGAAATGAGATATGTATAAATATTCTACTATATAGTTCTGTGGTAAAATATATATTGTAACATTAACATAAATAAAAATCTATTTATTTATTAATAAATATATTATAAATCCTTTCAAATAATATATAAATAAATATTCCATTATATGGTAACCTGAGTAAATATTTATTTGATATTAAACACAAATAGATATTCTATCTATAATATAACTAGAGAGTGAATATTTGTGATAAATTCTTGAATAAATTTTAATAATATGTCTTGATTAAAATATTTATTCCAACTATCAAATTAACATTTTATATAACTTAGATCATTCGGTATAGAATGTGTATGACCTTTTATGACTCTCCCTTAATGTAATTAAGTCAGATTTTCTAGTTTCAATGATATTTTCTTGGATACATGATATGAAACCCATGTAGGAAGAAGTTAATTTTGTAATGATGAAAACCACATATGAATGCTCTTTATGTAATATAATTCATTTATAATTGTATATTTAATCAATAAGGATGAATAACCTTATAATCAACAATTATATTTGAAATATATTTCTTTGACTTCTTAAAATGAACTCAATAACTTTAACACCAAAGTATTTTAAATAATATTTTCATTTAAATACGATTGATCTATTTGATTGCTTTCTCTACATGAAAAAATCGACCATAAACGAATTGTGATATGCTATTGAAACATTATAATTAAACGTTTTATTTTTTTTTGTATCCATTGTATTCATGTAAATGTATAAAATTAACTAATTAATGAAATTTTTTTCATTAAACATGTATAAAATGAATTCATTAGTTATAAATTCGTTAGAAATAAAAAAATCAATTGAAGGTTATAAGATACATTTTTTTAAATACTATTTTAAGAGGATAAGTTGATTTATATCAATAAAATAAAGCAATATTTCTTGAATAATTATTTTAATTATATTTGATGAAAATATATTAAACAACGAATTTGGTTATTCATCAAACATTTTTTGTAGGAATGGATTAAGAATAAATCCAGTTTTAGGCTAAAAATGCATTTGTCTTGAAATGTTTTTATGGTGTTAATAAAATTTTCCACATAACAAAATCGAATATTTAAAATGGGTTTCATATATGTAGTGATTTTCATGGATAAAATGTAATAATTTTGAATTAATTTTTGGCCATAATTAATACTACACTATAGAAATATTATCACCATGGAAAGGGTTAAAAGAAGGGTGAATTGAATAGACATGGTATAAATATATTAAAAAATCTCACTAATTTTTTTGGTTGATGGGATTTAGAATTTATATTTCATATATTTTATGATTTGTAATTTTATATCCACTTAAAATTGGAAATATTTATATTATATGATAAATATTCATGTATTTACATGTTTTCCCTTACCTCACCTATAATATGAGATCTCCTCACCTCTATTAACTAAACAACATGATCCCATTATCTTAACTGATTGATTTTTAAATAAACTCTACATTAAAACCTTATCATGGATTATAAAATATGGGTCAATCAGTTTATATAAATTCAAAATGATTCTTCATTGATTAAGTATATATTTCTCTCACCTCGAGGAACACATGGATTTACCAATGATACTTTTCAATAAATGATGATGGATATTGTTTAACTAAAAATTTACCTTGGTTCAAAAAAATTGGTAAAGTCAAAGGGGAGTGCATGGTTTTTTTTGATAGACCAAGAGCAATAATTATAACTATATTACAAGTGCTAATTTTGATCACTGTCATCAACTATCCTGGTTTAGTATGCTGATTCTTTAAAAAACTAGTGTTCTACAACACTGGGGAACCCAATATTCCTCATTATGGGAACATATTAGTCAAATAATATTAATATAAATTTTTATAATGATTGTTGTTTCTTCTACAGTCCATGATTTTTAAAACATCCAACAAGAGAGTGGATCTCCTTTAAAAATGAATTCTTCTACCTTCAACCTTCTAGATTCGTACTCCAACTTACCATTTTATTTTTAATTTTTTATCTTCTAGTTGTAAAATTTCTTCATGAGAACTGAAATCCAATTTAGAAAAATAGAAAATAGATACCACCTTCAGTATCTTGAAAAAAAAATTCATGCTGACTGAATGTACCTGGAAACAACATTGTATTATGTTTTATGATGTAACATCCCCCTGTTTTCATATACTAAAACATGGACACCTTCACTATGGTGATGGATTTTCTATTCAAACATTAATATGATGTAGAATATGAAAATAGGGAAAAGGAACATATAGTTGAACTGAACAACAAAAAAATGATTCATTTTTAATGGTCTAATAATCTCTACATGTTATCCTTAACAATTACTAAAACTCAATGCATGATATAGTGTAGTCGCATACACTATATTGTATCTTCCAAAATTCCTGAAATATTAGATCTTGTTATATTAGTTCCCACCATAATGTGTGGAATAGATACACCATATAAAAATAGTATTCTATAAATGATTATAGCCTAACCATCTATTTATTTTGTCGATACAATGAATTTTCTAGTGTCACTAAAACATCTCTAATCATCCAACGAAAATATTTTTCGTCATGGTTCACATGACAATAGTTTGGATCAGTGGGTTTGAGTCTCACATTTGACATTCATCGTGATCCAATTAAATATAATAAACCAAATTCTTCATCAACAGAATCACATCATACTAGAACCATATATCTCTTACTACCCACCATACCACCCGCACAAGAGTGGCTAATCATCACCACTCAAAGCATAAATCTATAACATTGAATGTTTTCACAAACACATGTGATGGTATGAAAAATTTCTCACATATACACTGCTGATACCCAAATCATCTAATTGGAATCTTATATCAGTCACCATTCATTTTTGTGGGTACTCAAGTGATGGCATTGAGTGGTATTGGACATATTTTAGACATTTCCAAAACATAATTGCAGAGTAATCAAATAGTCCACAATATTGTAAAATTTATATGTTAAACATTACATACCTCCACAACATCCTCTATGGTGTACCTTAATACCTTATATTATAAACTTATGAAATCCAACATATCATACAACATGTAGAAGGGTTGGAGGATTGGGGTTTATCTTCTAGAATGAACACTTGTTTAACAGGTTCCATGAATTCCTATGATAATATAAATAAACCTGAATCTATAAAAATCTTAAAAAATTCATTTGAATATCCTTATTAAAATTTTCAATATATATATCCTAAAAAACAATTTAAATGGTTTTAACCAAAAATATACCCCTTTGGGTTGGTGGAAAATTATTAACAATTAAAAAAACAATCACTTAACATTCATCATTTAACTAAACACAACTAATCAAAAAACTATTATTTTCAATAAAAGAATAATGTAATGAATTATCAATAATAATCTCTAAAATCCCATGATAGAATATTCAAGGTGAGAATAAATGAAATAACTCTAATATGATAAAATATCATTTCATTTCAAGTGTATAACTTACTCCATATTCCTCCAACCACTTGATTTTAAAAAAACCTCCCCCATAGTGGTTATTCTCACTCTTTGTAAATTAAGTCATCATCATTATTTTAAAAATAAACACGAATATATCTTCTATGAATAAACTCAATGGAGACTCATAAACACATAACATGAGTGGAAGAACGAAAAAATATCATTCTCTTGGATAAATTCTAATGGGGGAGTGGGGGTTCTTATAGATCATCTAAGTTGATGGATTATATTTGAATCTAAGAGATAACCAATAATTATCAAACACCACAATGGGAAGTTCCAATATCATGATATCTACCACATTATCTTGAGTGGAAACATACTCCAAAATTGAAATTCCTTGCCCCCCCACAAATATAATGAAATTTTATATGATAGTGATATTATTTTCCCCCGTGTGAGGAATTGTTTTTTTTCTAACAATGATTAAAATTTAATTTTCACTCATGATTGTAAATTTATAAGTCAATTTAACACCCAAATCATCATGTTTCTAGTTTCATCCATATAAAATGGGTAAATTATTATGAAGAATAAATATTCTCAATCTTTATAATGATCAAAGCGACGAAATTCAACATCGTTATTTTCCAATATATTCTTTAGATATGAAGATAAAAACTATAACCTGATGTTAATTTTTGGTCGCCTACCGAACCAACCCAAGTAAAATATATAAATCCCAAGTAATTCGATTTTAAGTCATTTTAATACAACAACCCGTAGTCTGTTGCGGGATAGATATATCAATGTATTCATTTAAAAAATGTCATAGGGATTTATTTGGAATCACTATTATAAATATTATATTAATAAGTAAAAAATGAAATAACTATTTGTGATGGATTTAAATTGAGTAAAACCCTAATAAAATTTCAATAAAAATTCACATAAAACATTCTTTACATACCATATTATGATAATTCTAGTCTATTCTCCGTATTAGTTTACATGGTTATCGAATCATCCATTATAAATCATATTATATCCTCATTGGTATATTTTGTGTTTGAGATAAATTCTACATCGATTCTTTTAATTACCTTGATGTGGATTAAAAATGAGATTTTACCAATTAAATAATATTTTAATTCATATCTCATGTGATCTGAAAACTACATTTATATGTTTTCATCTAGTCCTCCAAAAATTATATTATCCACATAGAAAATAACCGTAAATGATTTCGAATAATCGTTATTCATGTACATGTTATAATAAAACCCCCAATGATGAAAACCAATCTTCTAGAAATAATATTATAACCTACAGTACCATGATTTTAGGGGTAGTTTAAGGCAATATTTATCATATTTCACTCAACATATTTTTCCTCTATCATTATAAAAGTGAAACCTATTTTTTACCACAATATGAAATTCCACGTCATGGATAAAATTCACGAATAATATATGAAATAAATTTTAAATAATTTGGAACCATTTTGATTATCTATTTCATGGAATAAATGAACAGTTTTATTTTTTTTTATGGGTGAAAACAATGGCTCATTTTCAATTCCATTAATTTGGGAATACTTCTCACACACCAATAGTTAAATGTTCCAAATCACATTTCCATATTAATTATGTTTATTACGAAACACCCACTTGGTTCCAATTACATTATTTTCAATGGAAGTGGAACAACATCTCATGTCTCATTCTTCATGATTTTATCAATATCATCATTTATATCCACAATCCAACGCAATAGATTTGTAATCCCCTTTAGTGATTTCAGAACCACCAAATATGCTAAATATTACTTCCATTGGGAATTTATTCTCATCATTTTATCTGGGGATCTCTATTCTCCAATAATGTGTCCTTTGACGATTTAATCCCTACATTTTTTTATTATTTAACTAGATAAAATTAATATTTCTTCATTACCATCTAAGTCATCATAAGAGTTCTCTTCATTATTTAAAACACCCACTAAAACATATGCTTCCTCATCATTTTTAGATTAAAAATTGTTTTGTTCGTTTAGTGAAAACCTCTCATGTGATACTATCATTTTCTCACATTATTTTATAAAATCATTATCACATTCATGAATATTTTCAAGTTTCTTACTATTTCACATGTGGGATTTTATGATTATTGAATTGCTAGGAAATTTCCATCATCACCCATATAATTAAAAATTATAATCCCTTTTTTCATAACAAAACATTTATTCAAATCTCTCATAATTATTGATATACATGATTCTTCCAAAACCAGATTTCATATGGTGTTCCTTGTTCATTTTGACATAGAAATGGTATATTAGAGTGGTAAACTACTTGAATTGTATCTTCTTTCAAATACCTTTTTGGAAAATATTGTTCTATATGAATTATTAGTTACTTATTTTTCATTAGGAGATTTATCATTTCCATTTCTAAATTTTATTAGGGTGTTTAAATGATTGAATCTTGATGTTTAACTACCTATATAACTAAATATTCCTCAACATTATTATTTAATAATTAAGTCACATTTTAGTTAAATTTTTTATATATTTTTCACACCATACGTCACATTAGATATAAAAAGAAATAGGGTGTTAAAATTTTACACAATATTAATTTTTATGATGGTAATAAACTATGTCATATTTATATAATCTTAAAAAAAATACATTATACTTTTTCTCATCTTTTTATTTTAGGGAGATTATCCAAAAAAAGACATGTCCAATTGTCCATGAAATATTTATGAATTCACCTTCATTAGTTTGTAGTCCTTTTAAGTTATCCTCCACTTATTCCATGAGTCATAATTGTGTGTGTGATCTTTTTATAATTTGTGATAATCCATTTACCCATCACTCATTTTTAAAATTCCCCAATGATTTTTTGTTCAATTGGATAAGCCACATATGCCATAACATATTCTCCACCACTATAGACATTATTAAATAATTTTCATATACAACATGGTATAAACTTACCTTCATTTTTCTTTTAATGACCCATGATTTTCATATATATATGTATTACATATTTTTAGTTGAATAGTAAATACATAACATTAGAAATTACCCAAGAACCATATAGGTTTAGTGTCTTTGGATACTAGATACACGGTCATGTTATTTAATGAAAGATATTACCAAGATCTACAAAATTCTCTCCAAAAAAACTTCATATACATACCTTACTTAAAATCATTTAATCATAACATCATGTCTCATATAACATTCTATGCATTTCAACTTCCTCTTAATTTGTGAAACATTTTTTGGATTACACCTTAACCCTCGAATGGATTGTATTTTTGATAGATGAAAATATATTGGTTGTTATAAAGTAAAATAGGATATAATTATTTAAGAAAATATAAAATATAATAACTAAAAAAATGATAGGAATATAGATGAAGTGGATCACTATTATTAGTGAGGGGAGGGACCTCTCGGAATAACACAAAATATTAAAATACAAAATGGTTTGAATCAAGAAAAAAACATCCAAATGGAAAGAGATTTCAATATATGGTAGGATGTGGATGAAGTCCCATAAAACAATTAAATTCTGATATGATTATGTGGATTTTTAGCTTTATATTTTGGTTTATCCCCTTAGTTAACCTATTTTAACCATAATGATGGTATCAATTTTTTAACTATTAAATGGTATAATTGTAATTATATCTAATAAATTGGATCATAAATGGAAAATAAATGAAAATAAAGACTATTTATCATTCTAATTGTCCTCATTCAATATTTTTTGACTTTTAAATGATTTTATAAATTATTATTTTTGATAAAATATTATCAATATAATTTTTTGACACTATTCAAAATTTTTTTCTATGAATCCATCAATAAAATAATTGAATATGAATCTAAACCATGAAAAAATGTATTATACTCTATATTAACTAAAACGTTCATGAAACATAGAAAATAATAAAAAAACTATTAATCATAATATTTTTAAATTTTTTTATTTGATTTTTTTATTTATTAGAATAGAATACTTTTTTCGAATTGTCTAATAATATATGTTAAGTATTCAATAATTTTTTTTTAAAAATAAAATTACTGTGAAAAAATTTATTTTATCTATCAAATAAAAATTTATAATAGAATATACATTAGCATTACCCTTATGAAAAAAATATTATAGATATTAATGTCATGATAGTGTCATTTTGTGTATATTTTTTTTCTTATTTTTGTATAAATATCAATATCAATAATATATCACAGAAAGTGGAAATATATTAAATACTTGTAGGGAATTTGATGAACCTAATGAATCACATGGGATAAATTCTAGTGTTATAGAAACATTGAAGACTTATCCAAAATAATTAACTATATTTTACCCTTTTACCCTTATAGAGAGAACAATAATATACCATAATTATTAGAATAATGTTTCTACTAATTTTGAGCCACCATTAAGTGATGATGAATGGTTTTTATCTTCTCTTACATTTCCACATATAGATTAGTTCCTAATATAATTTCTCCCCAACATCAAAAGAGTACATAGTAATTATTTACTTCCTACCATAGGGAGTTCTTAAGGATCCCTCTGGATTCTTGAATGAACAATATTCATGAATGGAAATTCCACCAAAGTATATGGATGATTCCATCCACTTTTTAAATATAATAAAGAACATTACAATATATATAATATATTTTTAATGGTCATATCATATCTACCATATTTCTAATGTTGATATGTAGTACTCATCCCTACTTTGTATCCAAATCATATGGAATACATCTACAACACATTGAGGTAATCCTCTAATCACGAATATAAATTATAGGATGCGGTACTCAAGGAATATTTTCAAATACATCAATGTATAACCTTATAAGATACTTATGTTAGAAAAATTATCATATGAAAATGGATTATAATTACATTATAAGGATATCAACAAAAACCCAAAAATTGAAAATTTAGATTCTTTGCAGAGTCAATGAAAAAATACATGTTAATGTTTTCCCAATTCCATTATGGTATGATTAAAGGTTATAACATCAATTTAGAATAATGTCTCATAGGATAATGTTGTTGATATTATAGGATTAGAGATATATACCCAACAATATCCCACTTTATTTATTATAACAAATATATTCATTCATATCTCTATACATCTTTTTAGATCAATGATGAATTAATGAATATTAATTATAATATTCATCGAATATATCCTTCTTCAAATCAGGTTTGGAAGAAACAAGTACAGAGGTCATGAACACAATCATTCTCTCATAGTGATGGTTTAACACAAAAACATTTCACTTTATTATCTAGTTCTCCATCTTCATTTTCTGAATATTTAATCTTCACATGGATAGACGGATGCACATTCATCTGGGAATTATAGTATATATTCCCATTAATAAGTATTTCGAGGTCGATCATCTATAAAACCAAATATATTGAATATTTTTAATCGGCATCATGTCAACATTATCATGGTCCTTCTGACTAAAAACCGCTACCACCTTGTTTTCCTTCCCATGGTTATAATTTATTATGAATTCATAATCATTAATCAATTCCATCCATATTATATCTTCATTATTAAATTATTTTTGAGTTAATTTATATTTTTAACATTATTATTGTTATATATACAACAAAATTCACAATAAATACAATTACATCCTATATTTAATGAAAAAACACCACTTCCTACTCAAAATCATGGTTCATGTTGTTTTTTATTGTGATATCAATTTGAATGAGGGATATATCCTCAAACTATCATCATTTATGAGGAAATATCCCAATACATACTATTATGAATAATTATAGTCCACAAACCCTTATTTACTATAGTGAATTATGAGTATAATTGCACTGACTAAACTTCAATTTTGTTTATTGAAATTCTATTCACATTCATCCCTCAAAAATAACATATCCCCATTTTGAGTAAACTGAATGATTGGATTAGATTACTATGTGAAATATTTCCCAAAGAATTAATTATTTATGACTCACCATTGAAGAATATGGATTTTTGTTACCATGGCTCTTCTAGGACATTTCCTAGAAAAATATGTCATTGAATTATCCAATGATATACAAAATCTTTAGATTATAGGCCTCATGAATGAATCTTTATAAATAAAAGAATAATAGTTCATAACTTTTTTCATATAATTTCTCATCCCATAGATTCATCACCATAATTCAAAAATGATCTTCATGCTCAAAATTTAAAATTTAATATATAAAATAAGATTTATAAATATTACCAAAAACCTAATCAAGGTAATTTATAAAGTCCCTATTCATTAAATCAATAATGATATCTAGGGAATCAATATGTCTAAATGATATCACTATAAATTCATAATACCCATACCTCATATAGAAGTATTTGTTTCTTATATCCTCCTTCTAAAATTTCAATTTATATTTTAAATAATGTTTTTCAATATTGGAATCATATTGAGCTTCTCGTAATTGATCAAACAAATTATCGATAACAGGTAGATGATACTTGTTTTTAATAATGATCTTGTTATGTTCCCGATAATCAATGAAAATATAAATAGTCCAAACATTTATCTTAAAAAATGAAATGATACACCCCATGGTGATAAACATGTGAATATGAATCCCTTATAAACATTTTCATGGAATTTCTAATCAAATTTATATAACTCAATTGGGGTTATTTTATAAGGATTTTTTAAAATAGGTGTACCACCAGGCTTGGGATCTATTGAATACTCAATATAATGATTTGGATGGCGGATATGAATCTATTCTGGAAAGGAATAAACTATGTCCTTTAAAATAAATTTATACTAAATGTTGAGTTTATCCCTAACATTTCAAGATAAATACCCTTTAAGGATAATAATTAAAACCCATTAGATAAATGTAATTTTTATTGGATGTTTCTATTCATCATTTCACTGATAAAAAATCATAGGTTCCTTATAAATATTAAAATATGACTCCCCATATTGAGAAATTATATTTCCTGAATGAAAATAAATCTAATCTAGGCATAAAATCACATCAAAAAATAAACTAATGAAAGAATTAGGATTCATTCATGAAATAATTTCCCAAAAACATCAATCTGAAAGTCACCATCGACATGAGATTAGTCATTGTTCCATTATGAGTAATCAACACTAACCCATCCTCTATATATTTACATGGTAATTTAATACCCTTCTAAAATTCCATATATATAATTGAGTTGGTACAAAAAAAAATAAAAATTGACATTATCTATTCTAAAGTGGATAAGAAGTGTATCTTTTACCATGTCATTCCTATAACCAAATTCAGTTGTAGTGACCAAAGAAGATTTACCATTGTCATTTCTCTAAATATTTTTTTGATTTGGATAATTATTAATAGCATAATATTAGTGATCTTTTTTAAGAATCCCCATGTTCAGTTTTTTTGAATCCTTAGAGAATAGGTGGTCAATTAGTTAGTGTCTTATTTTGATCTCTTCCATTAACCATCATAATAATCAACCTTCAACACTCACATGATTTATGAAATTTCTTTTCACCATTAAGGACAACCCAATTTCAATTCATGTAATTCCATTGATTTTTTTGTCCTTTATTTATTATAGATGACTGTAATTTGATTCCACCATGTGATTTATTTGATGTTTAATAAAACACCATCATTATTTTCCAATCAAATACTTGGGAATGACATAAATCTAAAATTTTAATTTCTACCTATAGAGAACATTGAATCATTTAATCATATTTACTCTTTATTATTATATGTAACACCATTCATAGCTCTATTTTTATGATACCAAATTCACAATGAATTTTTTATTCTAGGGATGATGATCAAGTCAGATGAATAACTCACATGTATTGTAATATTTTCTATATAGATTCTAATTTATTCACCACATAATTTTTCATCTCAAGCTATCTAGTCTCCATATTTTTAAAAAGAGTATGGAGAATTAATTACTAAAAAATATCATCCTAAACACATCACATTCCATTGATTTAATTTCTTTCTCTTACATCATAATCATAATAAAATTACACTGTTGATATACTTATCCTTAAAATAAAATACTAATATGAAATCTTTTTCATTTTTCTATAATTGGAAATATGAAATATACTTTCAATGGCATGGAACCATCACTCAGAAACATGTGGAAAGAAGTAAAACTAAAAAAAGTGGATATTTCCCTAGTAAAAAACGATGATTTTGTTGATCCCTCATTTTATCATTTGGATGATAAGCACAATTCATTTCCTTATAATTTTGTGTGATAGTGAATACATGATTATAAATTACACCTACTAAAGAATTTGGTATTTGAGGTGTATAATAATTACATTTTCCATCACATTCAATATTAACATGATGTCTTCTGGTTCCTTGCATTAATGAAAAACAAAAAACAATGTTTGAGTATCAGGATATAATAATCAGAGGAAGATTTCATATAATCATAAAACATAATTCATAGGTTATGTAAATCATGAATCCTTCTTTAAAATCTATTGAAAATTATGTTTAACCTAGGTTATCCATGATTGTTACTGAATGATTTGGATTTTATACTAAACATAGACTTATCCCCAGTGTTTTAAAAAATGTTTTCTAACCCTAATATCAAAATATTCACTAAGACTTGATCTGATACCATCTATAATGATACAATAATTTCATACATAAATATTATATGTTTTTAGATAAATATTAAATAAATAACATTTTGAATCACAACAGAACCATAAATGATTACTGTCATTGTAGATGATATTCACAATCTTATTATTTCATGAATCATACTAAACATCACTCAAAAAATATTCCTATATATTAATTTACTTATACATACCATACATAAATTACTTATTCATAATATCAAGTATTATCTAAAATTATATTCAAGTTAACCTTCACTTCATTTGTGAAACCTTCTTTAACATGCATTTTATGCCTTGGATGGATGTACTTACCGAAATGAAATAATTTATATGGAATTTCGAAAGACAATATGAATGTATAAATAATGGAATTCTATTATATAAAAGTATTAAATATTTTATGAACATTGAATATGTGCTTCTTTCATAATTGAGGGTGGGGGACTCTTTGATTTACTTTAGTAATGAAAATATACTAAATTCATTCTCATGTAAAATGTTTCCAAATGAAATGATATTTGAAAAAATGTTTAGATTTTCTTGAAATTACATTGAACAAAAATATTATCTTTTCTTTATGAGGAGTTTTTCACATTAAATTTTGGGTTTACACCATAGTTAACCGATATTATCCTTAATAATAATTACAAATATTTCACTCTTAATGAATTATAATTTTACATATATAGAAAAAATTGCCAAAAAAATGAACACATGATGAAATGATAGACCATTTTTTCACAACTATCCTCTAAAAATATTTGTATTATTCTTAAATATTTTAATAAAATATTAATTTTCATAATATATTTTGAAATACATTTTCCACACTATTTAAGAATATTTATGTGGAACACAACAAGGCATCAGAAACATTATATTAAAACCCTTTAATACATATTTAATAGTAATATTCATAATCCGCCATATTGGGAGACAACAACTCATCGAAATTTAATTATTATTTTTAAAAGCATTTAATTGATTTCTCTATTTTTTGATAATTAATTTGTTGTCTTTGCATAAGCATTTACGGTAAATATTAAATCACTAAAAAATAAAAAAAAATCCTTTAAAAATCCTAAATTTATGTTAAAAATAAGCTTTTTAAAGATAAACCAAACACTTTTTATCCTTCTGATAAAATATTAGAGATTTTAAATGTTGGAGAGCTAAATTTTGTACTTATTATTTTTCAATATCAATTAAAAAGTCATAATTAACTAATTATGGAACCAAATTCTTATATATAATATAATTAGATATAAATGGCCTCACTATGACCAAAAAATTGTATAATTTCATGATTTGTAAAATTTTAATCCCTTATCACAATTTTTTAACATTATTTTAACTATTTTACCACTATAAAGGATTAAAAATGTTTACTACGGTTAGTACTCATATTGAATAAATATAAAATGGAAATATTTTCAAAATTTGAACCACGTAATGATAAATATGTAATCCATATTTTATGATTTAATTCATATAATTTTTGGATCGTAAAATAAGATAAAACCATAAATTTTATAAAGAAATATTTTATCATAAAAATTTTATTTTTGTGTAAAAATGTTTTGATAAACATTATAGTCATAAAATAAATTATAATGAACATAATTGGATTATTGATGAAATAAGAGAATTAATTTTACCTTGAAACCATTTTAGAAAAAAATAAAACATGATATATACTTGAAAAAATACATTTTTTAATAAAATGTGATATTTTTCATAATTCACTACAATATTAATCTTTTAGAAAATATATAAAACTTTTAGGATAATTTTTTCATTATGTTTTGAAAATTAAAATAATTTTTATATAATATTGTATATAATAACTTTATTAATTAATTATACTATCCACTCAAT
The DNA here is from genome assembly GCA_963277665.1 of Viscum album. NCBI lineage: Eukaryota > Viridiplantae > Streptophyta > Magnoliopsida > Santalales > Viscaceae > Viscum > Viscum album. The sequence continues at coordinate 499,667,362 of OY728150.1, forward strand.
AAAATAAATTAAAAAGAACATTTTCATGGAAAAACGAATTTTCAATATATACAAAGACAATAATAAAATTATATTATATTTATATAAAAGACACAGATATATATATATACATATTTAAAATATGGTTATTATGTTTCTCTAAAATATTTTAACATCTAGTCTATATTGCTATATTATATTAAAGCTAATTTATACTTGGGAACCAAGAGTTCAAAATTTATCAATGAAATAAACTTTATTTGAAGAGAAATATATCAAAAAGTATTGGGATATTGAAACTTTTTAAAATAAAATGAATGAAAAAATATTTACCTTTAACAATATATACCATTTATATGAACTCCAACACATGTTTAGAGTAACACAATTTGGCAATTAGAGAGAATATTATGACTTATCTCATCAACCAAGAGAATATTAATCTATTTGAGATCATTCCCCTAATTGTTTCTTTTTTTAAACAAATATCTTAATAATCCTACCATTTATGTAGTTAATGAATAAAGATTTATTATTAACATTATTTTCGTTTATATATTTCATTCATTTAATTTTTTTGTCAAACCACTATCCAATAACCATGAACTCCACTTTTCTATATCCCACATAGCTATTTCAGAATATATAGTCAGTTACGATCTTAATTTCTTCACCAAAACTAGTGATGAATAATAACCATCAATATATTTCTCAATAAAATCTTCTTAATCATGAAATATTGAAATTATATTTCAAGTTTCTATACTTTGGATTAATAATTAATTCTTTTTCTTCAATCCACATTAGGAAATTCTTAGGGATTTAGTGATAAGTGTTTTGAAACAACCATAGATCTCTTCTTCTCATCTATATGGTTCACCATATATTTTACATTATATTTAAACCACTAAACATAATTAATAGGATTATTCTCTTAGTCATTAATTTTAATAGCATGAAATGATGATGGTTCCTTTGAATTCACTATCACCATGTTGGGTGTTAATATGTTTTCATAATCTTCACACATAAGACACCAATTCATAACTTCTTCATTTGGTTCCATAGTTATTTTGAAATTTTATTTTATAAATTTTCAAAACCATTAGTGATTCTTGTTTTTTTATCCTTATGTTTCTGTTAAACTTTTATTGCTAATTTTATTGGAATTTTATATTTTTTTCCAGTTTTTAATATCGTATTTTACATTGTTCTTTCTGTCATTTCCTATATATCATGATAACATATTCTAAATTATTTCCCTTATTATTGTTTTATCTCTAAAAATCATATTCTTCAATAGTATCATCATGATTAAAAAAATATCACCCCTTCAAACAACTCAATTGTTCTCATCATCACTATCTTCACTTGGCTTATTTGAAATGGAAATAAAAAATCATTCATCATTGAAATATTAAACATATTATTATTCACTTTCTGTAGAACTATACTCTTATTCAGAAAGAAAAGTTTCCTTTTTGAAAGAAATACAATGATAAATCATTATAACTTTTATATATTTTTATATCTTCTTATGATTCATATCATTATCATCATCTACTTGATATTGATTGTTTTTAGGAAATTTATCTATAAAGATTCCCACTTGTAAACATTTGATAAAATAAAGAGTATGATCTCCCGTGAAATTTCTTATTTAACTATTAAAATTATAGAAACAATTGGAATAACATCAATAACTTCATCTACGACTAACTATTCATTGATTATGGGCATTTTCATGGAAATAAAGTACACCTTTTTGGTATTCTCTGTTGTTCACAACTCAATGTCTTTATTTATCATATCCTAATCGATAAACATGCCATGAAAAACATCATTTGATATTTATTATGTGTATCTGTATGAAATATATGACACTTATGCATTGAAATGATGTAGTATTATTCCCATGTTCCCTTTTACAATCTTCACATGTTTGATTACATCACAAAGTACTAATATATCTTCAACAGGAACATTTAGATGATCATATAAGGCATCAACTGTCTCATTTGAAATCATTTTAAAATATACAAATGTTTTTCGTATAACGTGTAACATTTACTCTAAAACATGTGAATCATCATTATAGAAATTCAGGAAACATTCAAAGAGAACAGTAGAGGTTTTTTCTGACAATACCATTGTTTAATTTGGATTAGATAGAGTACATCCAAAAAAATTTACGGCTTTGGATTATGTATTAAATTCTTGATTTTATTTCTATATCAAGGATCCAGACATGATATTTATTGTTTTTTCATAAATGGATAATATATTTGATTCCATTTTTAAATACATGAAATAATATTGAATCATGATTTTCCACCACTAGAAAATAGTGCCTTCAATAATGGTAATAACTTTTTGGTTGATAATCATCTCCATGATTTATGGAGAGAGAATGGAAAACAAACCACTAATAGAACATATTAAAACCTTATCATTGATTACACCCTGAAGGGGGGTCTTCATATATATGTTTCAAAAAAAATGATATTTTGATATAGGGTTTTCTTCTCTCACATTATGGAACAAGTGGATTTCTATACTTATAATTCAATAAGTGATGAATTTCAAAAAAATGATATTTTGATATAGGGTTTTGTTCTCTCACATTATGGAACAAGTGGATTTCTATATCTTATAATTCAATAAGTGATGAATGTTGTAAATGACAGATGTAATTTTATATACATTAACAGAAATAATCTATTATTAGGATCACAAATGAAAATTAACCTAGGAAATGAAACCACTATAAGATTACTTCATTATAAGTAGAACTTTAGTTCTTTTTGAATGACCCTCATGGTTTACTAACATAAATAATTGGAAATCATGTTATTCTCCCACACAAGGGAACTCAGTACTTTTAATGATCAAACTTTATTAATCAATAAATTTTGATATTAAGTTTCATGAATATTGATTATCACTCATCCAAAGAGTAATTTTCAAACATCTAATTACAGAAACGATCTCCAAAAAAATACTATTTCTATATTCAACCTCTTAGATCTGATCTTTAATTTACCATTTTTCTTATTAATTTGTATAATGGTGGTTCCCCTTATTCATTAACCATGAAATCCTAATAAGAATCCATTGAAATATCCCCATATTGAATGTTGTGGCTACAACTTATTGAAGAATGATAATTATTTGATGTGACATGGTCTAATAAGCTATTCTGTAATATTCCAAATTATTTATATACTATAATTTTGTTAGAAACAATATAGTGAAATATTTATTTCCATAATAATCAAAACTTCATTGTCTATAACATAATGGAAAATAAACATATAATTTACTATATCCATAGAATATAATTCCAATTTTACTGTCCATTTATCGCTACATGTTATCTATAAATCCTTTAAACTCCTTGAAAATATTCTTCAATATGCACATATACTATTTCATTGCTTCTAATTATCTATCAATATTTGATTATGATAAATTTACACCCTATAGGATGTACATTGTAGCTATATTGTGGGAACCTAATATTCAATAAAGGACTGTTTTGTATCCATAAATCTGTGTTATGGATACCATGAATTTTCCAAGAGCACTAAAATATCAAAAACATCCTCTTAAATGACTTTATGATATAGTCCATGTGACTACATCATGTCCTGAGGATTCTGAGTCCCACATCACAAATTCATCTATAAATCTAGTTACATTTGCAAATCATCCATCTTCATCGGCTCATTCATGATAGCCATGTGGGTGTTCTTATACACTAACTCTCATGAAACCCCGCATGTGATAGGATAAGAACAACATCTCTCATCCTAACATTTAAATGTTTTCCTTTTCAAAAATCAATTCAAAATTATATACTTCTCACTTAGGAACACATGTTTTTCTTCATAGATAAATGGGGCCTGAGCTCAGTCACCAGCTTATTCGAAGGCTTGTCGGGTGTTGTACTTGACTACAATTGAACAAAATTTATATATTTGAAAAGAATATTTAGTGTAATAATTCATAATTTTATAGAGTCAAAATTTTATGTTAAATTTTACACACCTCCAGGATCACTCTACGAAATAGCTTACTACACTATGCTATAGAATTTTCAATGGGAACACATCCTATGGCATGAAATGCTATTTGTTACATGGGCCCTTTTTCCCAAAAAACATTATTTAAAATATCTCATGAATTACTTAGTCATCGTGAATTAACAGGTGTCTTTAATAACAATCTAAGCATTACTTGATTACACTTCATCGTCTTTTAAAAAACCCATAAAAACACGGAAAGGGGTTAATAAAAACACTCTGAATGTTCTTATCCATGCCCTAGAGGTGTTTTTCTTCTTAAATTTCCCATAAAATGAGGGTTAAGGTTATTTTTTAATGAGTATTATTGAGGTAGAGGTGTTTTGATAGCGAATCATACAGGACAGGATGTGTCACAAGTGTTTATTTTACTATCTCATTTCTATTCAGTATTGTCTGTGATAAATTTCTAATTATGAATATTATATGGTCCTTATTCACTAAATTGAGTAAATTTTTTAACCATTTGTTATTTCAATAATTTTCATGTATTAGTTATATTTTCTACTGTGTGTTATCAAAAATGACAATGAAAAACATTTTATGTAAATTCGACATTATTTTTTCTTTGGTCGATGAACTTTTTACTCAACGTTTATGATCAATAAAAGGATTTAAGATTTTCTATATTATATATTAATGTAAATTTTAATTTCATTTTTAAACATATGTGGATTTATTTTCAATTTTTTAATAGGAATCCATTTTTCATTTTCTAAATGAGGTTTTTTTAAATTTATCAAAATGTGTGAAATGAATATTTTCTAACGTTTAACAAATAAATTAATATTCAAACCATAATAACAATTATTTTTATTGATTCTTATTTTAAATGTTTCCATGGTTATATTCAATTAAAATAATTTTCCCAGTATTCTAGGAATTTCTATTTTTTAATGATGATGAAAGAAAATGATATTTACCCCATTTTTAATGAAATGGTCAAATTCTATTTTTGAAGCAATGTATATATATGTAATAATTAAGTAAATATTTTTATTCTTCACAAATTATTAGATATTTTGATAAAAACCACTATATTTCTATAGATGGATAATGGTGATTATGATTTATGTATAAATCTATGAAACCCATTTCATTCACATGGGTCAATTAAATAATTGATTAATCTCTATGAAACCAAATTATTTTCTACGGGTAATACTATGATGATATGATGAAATGTAAACGAATTCCATTTCCATTCCCTTGGATATTCAGCAATGTAATTAGGAATGTGTTTGTAATTGTATGGAACACATATTAATGGTTTTCATTATGTGATGGGAGAGTATATAATTATATAGACCTCCATTGCATTGGATAAATAATGACATCTCATGAGATTATATGGACAAGTAGAGGGAGTGATAAAATTTCTTTAGTGTACTCTCCCCACTATGACATTATTCTGTATGAATATTGAAAATTAAAATGACGGAAGAGGGTGTTAACACAAACCAGTTTGATTTTCATGGTAGTGGTCCTTGAGTATGAAATGATTTTATATGATACTGTTCATTCCATAAAGATATTATTATTCTTATGATATGTTCATGTGGATCATGATTTATTATTGATGATAAAAAATAATTTAACTTATGTTTTATTTTTATAAAAACTATTTATTCCTAGATTCATAATCAATTATCATTGACTCATTGGGTATGGATTTTGTAAGTTATGATCATCTTCTCATAACCTTATTATAGTCTAATGCTAAATTATGTTCAATGGTTAATATCCCATATGCTTACCCTTACAGAGTATTTGAGGTCACCCACAGTTTTTTCCCTTTCCCCATGTTATAAAGGAAGTTTTAATATATGTTTTGTATAAGATGTGTACAATTTCTAAATAACTATTTGGGATATACTGGATTACCTTCATGAGATAAGATGACTATGCATCTAGTGTTAAAAGACACTCAACCATTACAATTATATGATATGTATTGTGTTAAGATGTATTGAATATTCATATAAAATGATGTTATATATAGGTATTTAATGTTTGAGTATAATGATATTTTATCATAGTAGGTGTTAGTTATTTTGGATATTCGGATTAGAGAAAATTATTAAAAACCATGGGGACATGTCTAAGCATAAAATAATATCCCAATGTTTTTATAAAATAGTTATTGGGCCATATTATACCCATGAAATAACTATATGGATACTAGCAAGTGGATGTGGATTTTTTCACAAATGTACATATGGTTAAACTCCCTAAAAAAATATTGATGAGTAACATGTCAATCATTAATCAGTTAATGATTTGTGGGACTAAGACGACACACATAGCTAGATACTATCAGGTAAGATTCTTTAGTTAATTCTAATTCTAATTATAAAAAACAATTATACCTGATTGGAAGAAATATTTGACAATTATTGATAAGATAAATTAATAGGGTAAGAAATAAAATCCATGGGTTAAGAATTTGTTTCATAATTAAGGACATCATTAGAATTTTTTTCATAATTATATGACTGTGTATGTAGATTATTAATGTTAGATAGTCACACTATGATTCCTGCTTTTATTAAATGTTTGAAACCAAAATAATCAATGTTATAAATGGTTGTGATGCAAAATATAGTAGTTTTCTAAATTAGTATTTAGTTATGACATATGTTGGTGTGAAACATATTTTGGTTATTCCAAAACAATTATCTTGATTTATGAATAAAAAATCACCTAGGTGGGTTTCCTAACACCCATAATAAGTGAATAATGGTGTTTTATGGGAGTTCAGTTGATAAAGACCATTTTGTAATGAATATTATGCTTCCAAAATATCAACAATGTGGGAAAATAATCCCCGTAAATTTTTCAAATGAACATACTATTGTTTTATCTCTTAAAATTAAGTGTATAGAGAAACTAATTTCTATGGATAAGTTATTATTTTGTTCAAGATAAATAATTTTCAACATAATAATACACTAATATATAAATTTCAAAAAATTGGGGATCTCACAAATTATTTGTGTTAATTATCTAAGGAATGGGATAAATCCTAAACCATTGAAATACCAATTCTATGTCAATCACTAAAGTGGAATATGGAAATTAATTCAAAAATTTCCTCTACTCTAATGTTTATAATGACATGTTGACATTAATAATATTATATTCATAAAAATAATATTAATCTTCCTTTAGCATAATTTGATGTAATTTTGAGAACTGATTATCATTATTTACGTAAATTCCATATTTCATGGAAGGGAAATAAAATTTTATAGCTCAAATATACATATGATTATATTTTTGTTCGAGGATGAATATGTAATTCCAATTTAATGTATATCCAAGTTATGGGTCTCACTACCAAATAATAATGGATATTTAATTCAAATAATTAGGGGAAAACTGAACATGGAATATATGAATATTGTTTTGGAATATCGTATTGTATTTCCAAAATACATTCCACGTCTTCAACCCAAACATGATGTTATGTTTTCTATAGAACTAATACATGGTTATAAACCAATTTTAAAGACTCAATATAGAATGAACATTATTAATTTGTAGTATTATATGATGTAATTATTAGAGAATCATGATAAGGGATTCATTTTGGGTCAAGAAGACAGTTATACCCAAGTTCCCTTTTGTAAGTTGTATGGTAATTATGAACTTATAATGACTCTATTTATGCATCCCAATTCGCTTGACATTTCTATAGATCTAATGAATAGTTTCGTTAGTGATTATTTTAATCCGTTTGTGTTTGAATTTATATTTGATGTTGTAAATTATCAATAAAGTAAAAAAGAGAATGATTATAATTTAAGGATTGGATTATTGACCCAAAGGAAGGATAAGATATATGAAAAATTTGCTATGTGTGAATTTTAACTAAAATATTGATTCATTTTTAGGTAATATAATCTCAATCAGGGGTATATCTATGCATGAATAGGTCCTTTCAAATTGATATATATAATGATACTACACCCTATAAATTGATCTTGTTTAGGTTCATCACATTCGAGTTTCAAAATATGATATTGAATGATGTCTCACAGGTGTTGGGATGGGCCCATGAAATAGGTTGTGTATCACTTAACAACAAATCCTTATGAAATTTACTTGGTAGTAATTGTCTTAGCTGAGTTGTACCTAGATAAAATAATCACGACCCGTCCCAGTGGGGCACGTCCCGTGACTAGCCAAACAGACCTTCAATAAGCTAGGGGATGGGGACTAACACTGAGTATGACTATCAAAAACATTGGATAATTTCCTATGTACATATACAAACACACACAGCTCCAAGACATCAAATGATGAAATGTAAAAAACACTATAGGAAAAAAAGAATGCATACAACTAAAACCTACAAATAGAGTACAACGTATGTAATGTGTAGAATGAAAAACTGGGCCACAATACAAGGCAACACAAAATATAATCCTGCAAACTAAAATATCCAACATGTAAGGAAATATAGGTATTGGGACTGTTGTTCATTACCGTAAAAATAGCTATGCATGTTGGGAACTCGGAAATGTTGGTCTAGTGTGTGTCCACCCTAGACTCAGTCAAAAGGTCGATGGTATGCACAAGACACGAGTCATGCTAGAAAAACGTGTGCACATGTCACCATATCAATAATTAGTATAGGAACTCGAAAACCACAATGATTTATGATAATTAATGGTACAATCATCTGTACATAGTATATGTCTACTGAACATATAACATGTGAAAAAAATTCAGATATACTCAAAACGCAAACCTGTAGTCAAGAAAAATTTCCCACAACTAGATAGCCTAGATAAGGATTTTGTTTGAATGTTCCACAAAGCTCTTATTCAAGAGAACTCACTCCACAAGTCTGAGAGCTCTGATGACTTCCGTCTGAGAAGTACCGTTCATCGGTAAAATCCATGAGAGATAAATACACTCATTCTGGGAGAACACAATATTGAGTTGGGAAAGATCATGATACACATATGGGGATCATTTCTAGGGCCTTGATGGATACTACGGCTCATCCATATTCACCAGCTTTGTAAAAGATCAGTGCCCAGTAGGATTTGTCACACCGATACCTGACTCTACCTAGGGTAAAGAATGGATCGAGGATCACGCTTCGGGCCTCAAGGAGGGATACCTAACTCGAACTCAGAATGTCTTGTTGAAGGGACCATAATCCTATGGATTAAAATGTTACGTGTCCATTTGGGGAACAAGGAAAAGGGGAACTAACCATGAATAAAATTTTCCAATGAATGGTGGAAAAGAGGATCAAGACATATTCCAAGATATAATCAAAATGAAGAATGGGTCACACGTTGTGTCTCATGAATCTGGGTACTACTTGTGTGTAATAGCCCGATTCAAAGGGGATGTTCCATGTAGAAAGGTATGTACACGGCATGTAGGATAGACCACATGCGTTTTTCGTGTAATTGGGGTCCACATGATATATGTTGGCCATGTTCTTGTACACAAATTTAACCTATGTAGGTTGTTCCGTGTAACTGGTACTTGGGGTAACCTGCATAACCAGCCTGGTATATCTATTTGGTGGAGTACAGGGTTGTGTACTCCACCCCATGTCCGTGTAGCCCCTAGATACATGCCAAGCTTTAGGGAAGATCCCATACGGCATGTGATGGTGGTCACATGTCTTGCAATACTTATCGGTCTCCTGAAACCCTAGCTACAATAATGATGGTCCCACACTGCATGTTCTTCGGGATACACGCCATCTGTTTTGGAGATTTTAAAAAACAATTTCCCTTTCTGACGTGCCTCTAGTGAAACACAATGAAATTCACTTTCATAAAGAACACTCAATGAACAAGAACTCTCAATCCATGTTGATTCATCTGCTGTTTTCGCAACCACACCTACGTTGGGTTATCCCGATGCAAGATTTCTACAAAGGGAATATTGCTCCATGAAATAGGTGTGTAACGATTCCTCATTATTATCCCTAGGAAAAACACAAATATCATGGGTAAAGAGTGGGATGAAATCCAATAATGAAAATTTGACGATTGAAAATACATCGTCATTCGTCACGGTATTGATCCACTCCCATTACAAGGAATAAACAGGATAAATTAAAATATCAAATGTGACAAACAAAATCTTAAAAACGATCTCAATAATTTCATCCAATAAGAACGAAGATGTGCAGGTCAACCAGTTTATGGGTTGAACCGTGTTCATCACTAAATTAAATTAATGGGGATGAAAATTAAATTTAAATATAACCCCTACCTTGAGACGAGATCGATCATTGATGAAGGGATTGCACTATCATTGTCATCGAGATCCTTCAACATAGTTGGAACCTTGATTCATTGTAACACCCCAGGTAAATAAAGAATATGACATTTTCACATTGATCCATATTTTTGAATTATATATTAATATTACTTTAAAGGGGACGCTATGCGCGATGGCGTACCCAATACGCAACAACGAGTTTCATGGGAATCTTACGTTGCACTCTAATAATAAAATAATATTATTTTAAATGGTAGTTAATGCTTAGCTGTTGTAATGGCGGGAATGAACAGAACTAACTAAAAAATGATTAAATATGATTTTCAAATATTTTTACTCTTTACAATACATGTTAGAGGATTAAAAATGTGAATGAATCCAATTTTAAGCGTAAACATTCCAATATTCTTTAACAGGTCTATTAATCGCCATTTGATGCAGAACCTCTTTTAAATCCACTTTTTGGAAATTTTATCTAGTATATTTGACAAAATCAAATTCTTCTTTGGAATCGGGACATCAAATTTTACTTTGTGTAAATTTTTGGTATTTTTCCGATAAAGTTCATTTTTAATGAATAGTGAAAAATGTAAAATTTTAATTCAAAACCACTTTTTAATATAATGTATTTATATGATTAGATTATCTTTTGAATATGTTTTAAAGTGAAATTAGAATATATTTTTACCATTTAATACAATAGTGGTCGTTGGAATTAATTTCCCTCTAAAATCGTACTTAAACTAGTGTCAATCTTTTGATATATATTGTTTCATAAAAACGCGCTATTTGTCATAACAGTGGGAATTAACTGTTAAATTAATTAATGTAACTTATACGATTTGAATTTTTTAAAATAGACATCATTTTTGAATTCGGAATATCAAATATATCTTAGGGTGATGTTTTGGTTTTATTCTAAAAAGCATCAATTTTTGATGAATAGTGAAACCACTAAGTGGTACTTAAAATAATGATTTTTCATTTAAATGGATCTTCACCACTTCCGTGTTTTGAATTTCAAAAATCCGACATACATGCTTGTCATTAGGAAGTAAAATGTTGTTCAATGGGATTAAAATATTTTTTTTGGTGAATTGTAACTTTTATGTTTTTAATCGCGGTTAGAGGTAATTAGTTTAATTTAAGGTAAAAATAATGTTTTAATAGTATGAAATGAACTTGAAACTTGTCCTACTCTCATTGGATGTGTCATGTCCGACCAAGAAAATCCATGGGTCAACTTGGGGACCCCATGGAGCCACTTTGGTTGGAAAATGACAAAACTACCTTTTTATTTAAAGATAAAATTAAAATGTCACAAACATGATATGTTTTACTAAAACATTTTTTAAATGGGGTTATACAAGTCATCATTTTTACAATAAATATTAATTATAAATATAAAAAGATTTCCTACATCATGATATTTTTTTTATAATTTTTAGACATTAAATAAATTAAATTATTTATGAAATCATGATGATTCAACAATTACCACATTAATAAGGGATTTAAATAAAATGAAAAGATAATTTAAAAACTATAACATAAACTTGTAAAAAACCTATTGGATGGGTGGATTTAGAACCCTTACCACCTTATCCTCGAAATACGTCAATGTGGGACCTTTAAAACCTGAAACTCATTTGAAAATAAAGAAACATTTTGTAACTTTCCAAGAGTGCCCCTCCTCTCCTCTTATAAAAGTCCCCCACCTCTACCACCTTACACACACCTCTAAAGCCTTTGTCTCGGCCAACCTCTTCCCATTTCATCTCTCCACATCCATCTATTCATCATTAAAGCCTCAATTTTCGCAGAATCCTTTCCATGGAAGCCTTTGAGCACAAATCAATGGAAGTTACCCGATTTAAAGGTAATGTCTTCCCTTGTGTTCTTTTGTTTTATTTTGATTCTCATACCCCCTAAACCATTTTTATTCTTTTCATTTGTAACAAAACCAGTAAATTAAATATACTAGGATGTTTTTATGTGAAGGATTCTAGCTACACTTACACACACCTTCATCTAATGGTTAAAGAACATACTGTTTTTGTGGATGGCGAATTACTGCCCCACGAAATGATGATTGTTCAATATTCTTTTAACACCTTAAATGGTGGCCATTAAGATGTCACTATATTTATATATGATATATAATTTTTTTATGTTTTCCTTAAGCTTCTGTATTTTTAATTTATTGCATTCCTTTATGGTTTCCATTATGGGTAAACGCGATATCTTCATTTTAGGAAGTGCGGACTACCGCCCCCTCAAAGTGATTTGATTCGTTAATGCCTTATGTTGGACGTATAAAGGATGGAATTAATGGTATTAAATACTTTATCCTACTTGAATCATAATATAACTTTATATAATTATTATTTCATTCCATTGAATACAAAAAAAAAAGAAATGAAAGTAGCGTTCATGTGTACGTACGACTTACCGTCTCCATGAACGGTATATTTCATTTCTTATCTCCAAATGTTATGAAATATTATAAGTAAATATATATAATGGATATGTATGTAATATATTACATCTAAATGATGGATATCATTCTGGAATTATAATATATATATCTCTCATTTTGTTTTAATTCCATTAATATGAAAAAAATGAATGTAGCGTTCATGCGTACGTACGGCCTACCGTCTCCATGAACGGTGCTTTTAATTTTTTATCTCCAAATGCTATAGAATAGTATAAAATGAATATATACTGGATATATATGATATTTAAAACATAAATACTAATCTGGAGATGATTTACCTATAACTAAATGGAAAATTCTTTTCCAACAAGTTCAATTGTTACTCATGTACTGAACATCGACAAAAACATTTGATATGAATTCACTTTATTAACCAATTATTATAACATTATAATATGTGATATGAACTGAATAATAATATTTAAAGGAGGTCCTTATGAAATTATAAATTGGCCAAATTTTATTATTTAGGATATTAAACAATGATCGAGTCATGTCGGACACGAGGTAAGGGATCCGACCACTCTCTATCTTTTAAAGTACACTCTTTTATGTCATTCCTTTTAAGATCATATTTCTTATGATTGGGATGTTCTTTTATATTAATCTTACTTTAATTCTAATGTTCATATTATAAGAGACACTATTTTCTCTCATCAATCCATTTTGGAAGTTTTGATTGGCGCCGTTAGGCTGCCGATGTTTCGTAAGATATCCAACCTTTCTCTTTCTTTTTAAGTACTCTCCTTTATGTCACATCTTTTAATATCCTCTTTGTTATGTTGGGAGATGTTATTTTATATTCCTCTTGCTGTAAATTTTATGTTAATATGGTGATAGGCCCTATTTTATCTCATCAATCCATTTTTGTTAGTTTTAAGTTGCGTCGTTAGGCTACCGAGTTTTCGTAAGGGATTTTTCATATCACTTTTATTCCCGTGAGATTCATGATACATTTGCCAATATTTCTTTTTGAGTGGTGTATTTACTCTCCAATATTCTACTCTTAGTGTAACATACATTCGTTAATGAGTATTTACATCAATGTTGTATAGTCCTGGTTTCATGGGGTGTACGTTTTGAAAGTTACCCAAATCGGTAAGGGAACCTTTCACCCTCCTCTTTTTGAAAGACTTCTTTTGTTATGTCATTTAATTTTCATCTTATTATGCGGGGATATGTTATTATATATCCTTATTGCCGTAAATTTTATGTCCAAGTGATGAGATAACCTTTATCTCTCTCATCAACTCTTTTTCTAAAATTTGATGTGACGCCGTTAGGCTGTCATGGGAACTTCTTAACCCAATTTCGATTTCATTGGGTTCAACATGTAGTTATTGAATATGTCATCCTTTGAATATGTGTGATTGAAATTTGATTGTTTTACACTTAATATCCACTTATATTGGGTATATTTATATTTTTCACACATAATTATGAGATAGATTTATCCTTAATTGAAGGATACCTTCTTTACAAGGGATTTCATCTCATTTTACATTTCTATTGAGACTTCATTGGTGTTATGCACCAATTTACTCTTATATGGTGTATATACTGTCCTTTGGAATATTATATCATGGATTCTTTTATTCTCATGATATTATAAAGTTATGATTAAATGTTATTCCTCAATTATTGTATTAAAGTGTCTCTCATTTTGTTAAAAACCCTTTAACTAAAATATCGTTTTAAATGTTTTAATGATTTATTCTTAAAAATGCTTCCCATTAATATCCTTGTTTTCAAAATGGTTTCTAAGATTTATTTATGTGGATATTAATCGTGTAAAATGTTAAAAGCTTCAAAGTGGTATGGGACTTCATCTCAATCTCCTTTCATTGAGGCATATTTTGTTTTATACACAACCTTCCTTTACACGGTGTATAAACCCCTTTTACTTTTACGTTTATCAAAAAGGAATATTTTTTATACGAAGCATTTTACTAAACGTCAAAAGGGAATGTTTTTGTTATACGTATGCAACGACAACGACTTCTCCGCCGCTGTGACCATTATTTGAGTTTTCACTTCCTCTACAAGACCTACCTTTTTTTAAATACCATGTTTTACTTTTCTTTTATTTTGGTATTGAAAATTGTTTTCATAATGTTTTTATATCAATGTGTTATATTGATATCTTGTGATTGAAAAGTGGAAATGTTATGCATGTTTTATGTGATGCGATTATGTTATGGTTCTTGGGCATTATTATGAAGATGGTTGGTTCCGTGATAAACTAAGGGCGGGTGAGCCCGATATAGCTCTCCAATGCAGTGGGTAATGCAAAGGGGATAAAAGTTAAGGTTTCTCCGAAGAGATTTAGAGAATATACTATGATGGGTATTCCAAACGTAACCAAGAGGGTTACTCCCTACGTAATAATGTTATGAATGCCTCAAGTTACCTTTATTCCTTATTATTTCTATGTTTTATTCATGATTTGATGAGGTATGTTAAAGTTCTTATGTTTTATGAGTAAAGTCTGATTTCATTGACTCTTTTGTAGACATGTACTCATGTTTCCTTTCCATATTTATATATCCCTTAATGAGCTTTTTATGCTGGTCCCATATTTTTGAAATGTTTTTCACAGGTCAAGGGAAAGGTACATGCTATGATGATATTGTCAAGGAAGTGTCAAGAAAGAATCCATGTTTTATTTTAAATATGTTTCCGTTGATGGAAAAATATGAATACTATCTTTATATAACCACTTTCTTTAGATGTGGAATGTAATGAAAGTTTTATGATTTAATTCTCTATGTCTCTAAACCTGAAAAGATCCTCAATGTACAATCTTGTAATAAATCAAGATTAAGTAAGGTTTAAGGCTGGGTCCTTATATTCATACTTTGATTTTTCATCATTCATTGTCAAGAGTTATCTACAAATCTCCCAAATTTCACTACTGTTTCTATCAAATTTCCGCCAACAACCAACATTCAATTAACCCATAAAAATTAGTGGATGGGTTTCATCATTCCATTACATTACAAAATTAATGATTCAACATTGCTTTTTTAGATTCATTATTATGTTTTATTAACTATCAAAACAGATGCCCTATCGTTGTGTGGAATCAAACATTTCAAAATAAAATAATGTAAACATTTAAATTTTTTATTTTAATAAATGTTACATAAAACATTTGAAAACTATCTTTTTCCCGCATCATAAGCCTGTCTACGATAGGCCCACTACTATGTAATGGCGTCATCTTGGATGCAATAGTGTGCTCAAATTTTTAATCCATGCATCAACTAGTAAACTCCCACAAACGGGCACGCATGCCAAATCACATTACAAAAAAACGTTCAAACAACCATTTTCAGATCATCATTCCTCAAAATTACGTGCCATATCCCCACTCGGTCTCGACACTATTGTATATAATATTTAAAAAATAATACATGGAAAACTCAAGGCCATTGAATTCTCCCCAGCATTGGGCTATGCATCCCCAAAAATTCAAAACAATGGCTTCTAAAAAAGATGTGGGTACTGGGTATGGATCTGAGCCTACCGCTAACAGATGCGCTTATGGTTTTTCCCATGCTCCCACCGGATTGGGACTAAGGGAATAGATCGCCCATGGGGGGTCCTCTCCTGAAGATTCCTAATCTCCACCGGGTACGTAGCAATGGTCGCTCCCTCCTCGATGACCAACTCACCCCACTCAATGACATGCGATGGTTCATGAACGAACCTTCTCAACAGTGACACGTAGAAGAAATCATGTACCCAGTTCAACTAAGATTGTAGAGCTATGTAGCATGCCACCTTGACAACTCTGAAAAGTATCTGGAATAGTCTGATTAACCTCAATGATATCTTTTTTCCACAACCAAATATCTTCCATCCTCATCAAGGTGAGACCCGAAAGAAGACGTGGTCTCCCACTTCTAAATCCCGAGGTGTCTGTCGTCTCTTAGCATAAGACTTATGTTGGCTCAGTGCAATCTTCTTCTACTCCCAGATGATCATCAACTTCACGGTGGTAGGTCACAACAACTCAGGACACATTTACGCTGATTCTATATGGTCGGTCCTGCAAAGTGGTGACCGGAAGGGTTTTCTATATAATTCATCGAACTGTGTCGTGCCAATGGTTGATTGGTAGCTGTTATTGTATGAAAACTCCACCAGTGGTATGTTTTCATCCCAACCATGACCAAAGTCTATGATACAGGCTCACAACACATCCTCAATAACCTAGATTGTCCTCTCCATCTATCCATTGGTCTATGGGTGAAATGTCGTGCTAAAGTGTAGGTGAGTCCCAAACGCCTATTATAGTCCCTTTCAAAATGGGATATGAAAAGAGTATCGTGACCTGAGACATTATTTGGAAGGACACCATGAAGTAGATCTATATCATCCCCATAGATGCATCCCATGATATCTATGGAAGACTATTCCTGATATCTAGGAAGTGGTCTAAGTTGATGAGTCGACCGAAAAAAACTTAGATGAAATCATGTCCCATGGATGTTTGAGGTAATATCATCATGATGTCCATTGATATCCCATACAACATCCACTCAAGTACCTCCAAGGGGTGAGCTAAACCTGCTGATACACGATGCTCATCCTTGACTTGCTGGCCTATAAGGAATCATGAAACGAGCATTGCTACTTACTTCTTCATACCAGACCACCAGAACTACTGTCTGGGATCAATGTACATCATCACCAAGCCAGGGTGTACCACTATGGGTGATATATGAAACTCCCTCTGGACCACCTCCTATAACTCCCCTGGAACAAAAGTGTGTCATATGTTAAATAAAAGTGTTCCCCCCACCTTGATAATATCCACCAGGAGAATGTCATGTAGATAACTAAGCATGTAAATACTTGTAGTCAACATCCCCATGATGTGCCTCCATAACTCACTGTAATAGTGGATTGGTGACAACCATCGACTAAAGGTAATAT